>CM034153.1:222910208-224385208 GCA_019776745.2 Taxus chinensis
AATGACATAGTGCCGCTGACCCATCACGCTGAATGATTCTCACACCAAATTACAAGGAAACAATTCCGCTTGAAGTACTGTGCCCAACGTTAGCATGAGAAGGCCTGATGTATAGTCAGATTCATAACCACTATAAATATTAAATGTATAACCGAATCGAGATGAGAGAAAGTTAATAAAGAGGAAACCCACCGGACAGAACAGAGAGACATACAAGAACCAGTTCTCTAGTCAGGGGTCAAAACGATGATCCTAACCATAATGATCCATTGTTGAAATACTGTAAAACACGAAGCTGCAGACAGGAGAAGGGGGTATCGCCAAGAGTCATGCGTGTAACAAACCAGGATCAGATCTCGACCAGCATGGACACTTCCTTAACCATGAAAAATCAATACAAATACATTTATAGGGGGGGAAAGTTGCCCGCAGCACCAGGCAAGTGGCTCAAAAGCGCCACATGCTAAGAATAGCCATGTGCCGGTACAATGGATGCAAACCAGGCAGGGTGGGTGCGAACAATAGAATTGGATAGTGACTCGGAGTAAAACACGATGAGTAGCCGAAAATAGGCAGCGCACTTAGCTTAAGGCGGGGGGGCCAAAATACCATTGGAGTGAACCAAAAGTCTTCATGTATTTTTTTTTCGAACACACTAACTCCAGAAATATCCTAGACTCAAAAAATGGCTAAGTTCCAAATTCAAAGTGTTCTGGCGCGCACTTGTTTTTCTAGTCTACCACAATTCAAATGTGCCTTGATCCCATGCACACATTATTATGTGTCTTCATTTTAGAGAAATATTTGATTTTCTAGACATCTACAAACTAAGGAGGTATCTTGTTATGTAGGTGGCCACACACCTTACAAAACTGAATGACCAGGAGAGATGGTCACAAGTGAACACCATGTGGCTCCACATCGCTAAGAGGATGTCACAGTGAGAGATATACCATTGGTAGGATATATAGTTGCTATAATAATTAGGGGGTGTGCAAGGTGAGAAAATAAGCTTTGGTGCTATTTTATTATCTCTTATCTTTATGGAAATTGGAGTGCCCAATGGGCCAAAGAATAAGATTTGAGAGTATCTTGCAGAGAAGAAGTCTCTCACAGAAAGGTTTGAGAAATATTTATGTGAAGGATCTACGAGTGGCCCGTTCAAGTAAAGGGAAGATATGTGGTACACCTGAATTTTCACAACATTCAAAGAGGAATGGAGAATTCCTAAGGAGCTACTCTCAGTGGTAGGAAAGTCGGTACCATTTGTAGTGTACTAACACTTTTGCAATCCTGCAATTTGTGATGAAGGATGAGACATGGAGTCCATGGTGCAAACTACCCTACGCCTTCACAACACGCTTCTTCTAGGTCACAGTTCACATGTTTTCAGATGCACGATGGTTGATATATAATGTAGATATGGTAGACTGTGACTACCATACCCTGATAAAGACTTATGCTTACTTGGGTAAATCTACTTACATTGAAAGGTTAATCTTAGATGATATATCCATGAAGCCAGTAAGCTTGGCCATTAGTGATAGTGGGGCCATGCTAATTTACATTCAACTTAATCCTAGGTTGGAAAATGGAAAGTATGTTGAGAATGAATTCATGCTACCAGGCCTGCCTAAGGGGAAGCCATAGAATTGGAAATTTGGTAGTTGATAACCCTACCTCAGCCCAAGAAGAAGAAGAGGAAGAAGACCTACATGAGGACAATGGTGGTTTAGTTCACATGGGTTAGAGATAGTGTACACATAAAAAGGAAAGTGAGCACGAGGTTGCTCCTCCACAACAAAAAGAAGAGGAGGAAGTATTTGAAACAGACGCACCAAACTTGGACTCATACCCTGTCAATGAGGAGCACCAATTCAAAAGGGTGTTCAAAATAACTAGAACTCAGTGCGTAAGACCATCACAACCTTTGAAAAGGTCACCTCGACTCTCCCCTCAGAAGGAAACACCCAAGAAGAAGAGCAGAAGGAAGCTAAAGCTCAAGGATGATGAGGAGGATGAGTCTGGGGAGATTACACCAAGAACCCCAGTGCAACTTGAGGATACAAAGGATCCTTACAATGAGGAGATGAAGAATGACGAGGAGGGGTTAAATGAAACATAAGTGGAATTGGGTGAGCCATCTAGCACACCCCATATCACTTAGGAAGGTGAAGGACCAAATCCAGACTCTGGCACCTAGGTTCCTAAGGGGTAGAAATTGGAGGGGAGGATGAGTGAAGAATACGTGGCTCCTATTATGGGGTATGTAGAAGATCCAAGAAAAAGTATACACATCCAATTTTAAATCATTGTAGGGATAAAGGAATTATATGGATGGTGGTTGATGGATCCAGAGATGGAAATTGCTCATACTAGAAAGCAATTGTACTTGTCCATGAAAACACATATGGATGAACCAAATATTGATGTATGCAAGGAATCATGTGTCTCATGAAGAGTGAAGAAGGCACCAAAAAACATGCACATGAATGTAAAAACTTCTATAATTTTAGATGAATAAGTGAGAAATGCCTTGTTCAAGGTATCTGCTGAGGTTGCACGAAGGAATGTGGATAAAATGACAACAATTAGAGTGCTATTAGAAGACAATAAGGATAAGACTACATAGAAAAAATGCCTAAATGAAGAGAAGGAACGAGAAGAAGTAAAGAATGAGGATTTTGTTAGCATGGATGAGGAACTTGGTGACCATATTATTAAGGTAAGGCCTCATTTAGAATCTCAGGTTCCTCAAAAGTTTCCCTCTGTAATGAATTATTTGTGCACACTAGTAAACCTGGTTTTAGATGAAGGGCCCACTTGAATGACCACACCAAAATATCCTACAGATGAAGAAGCAAGAGAAAAGGTTAATATTTCCAGAAAATTTTCAAGTTAGGAGGATTTTATCTAAACCTTGAAAGATGAGTTGAAGAAAATAGATTAAGCTCTAAACATGTGTGCAACGCCAGACACGATAATAAGTATTAGAACTATAACAAAAGATAATGAAGTTCTAAAGGCAATGAATGATGATACACTTGGGTGTGTAGAAAGGTTATCTCTAGTGAAAAAAAAGCGTTAGGCCCTCAAAACAACCCAAGATCCAAACAAGGATCAAATCAACAAATTTGGGAAACTTATAGCACAGAAAATAGATTTCATGGAAGGAATGGTTTTAGGTATGCCCAATATTGTCCAAGTACTACATAATGAAAAAGAGAAGATAACTCAGGATGAATTAGATCTCATAGTGATAGACATTCTGGAGAAAACATGGGATGTGCTGAGTGACTAGAAAACATTGGAATCCAAGCTTAAGGGTGACTATCTAGAGTTGATCCTACCTGTAGAAGAGGGAACTGCAGAGTAAAACTTCATTTTTTCATTTATTTTTTCTTTGTTGTCAAAGAAATAAGAGGGAATTATCCCTTTCCGGGGTGGAAATGTACTTTAGCGTGGGGTAATTTTGAGTATATGGAATATTTATCTGAAATGATGAAACATAAAGGATGTGCGCACATGAGAAAGGTGCATTTGAATGCGTGGAGGAATAGAAAAACAAGCGCATGCCAGAACACTCTGAATTCAAAACTTAGCCATTTTATGGGTCCAGGCTATTTTTGGAGTTAGCGTGCTGGGAACACAAAGACATGAAGACTTGTGGTCCACATAATGGTATTTTGGGAACATGCATCAACTAAGTGCCATGCATAGTTTAGGATAATAATAATATTTTTACTCAGAGTTAACTATAGGAAGTCTATTGTTAGAACACTTGCATGGTTTTTCATCCTTTTGTAAAGGAACATGGCTATTATTTAACATGTGGCCTATTTTTAGAAAGTGCATGAAAGATGATGGAAAAGTCCCCAACCCTATATATGTGTATTGATTTGCACACTTAAGTAAGTGTTAATTCTTATAGAGTTATGCTGCTAGTTTTATCACACACATGACACTTAGAGATACCTTTATAATGTATGAAGCTTATGTGTTTCACAATATTTAATACAATGGATCATATTGGCTGGATAATGGTGTTGAACATGACTGGAACTGGTTCTTCTATGGTAAATATTATTATAGTCATTGTTTAGTTCATCTTATATAAATTCTAAGATCTAGATCTGGTTTATGCATTATGGATTGTTTACTATTGGTTATGAATCTGAATATACATATGCACTATCATGCTAAAATTCTATACAAGTAACTCTAAAGAGGGACCTGGTGCCTTTGCATGCTTTAGGTGAGCACTTAGCTCAAGGTAAGTGATGTGCCAATGTGCCTGGGTCATTTATAGTGAATTATAGGTTACATTATCCTCAAACAAATGGCCAAGATGAAGCAACTAACAAAACCCTAAATAAAATTCTTATGAAAGTGGTTGAAGATACTGGTAAGGATTGGAAAGTGAGGAGTTTCATAGTCACTCCTTCGAGTGTCCCAACTCCTAGTTATTAATATTTTAACTAGACTATCTAATTAAGGTGGCTATTTTCTTTCTAGTTATATAAAATGGAAGTAAAAGACAATTAGATGCTATAATGCTTAATTAGATATTAATCCTTTGATTAAAAGAAGGGTAACTGAAAAGACTCTTTTGTAACCACCCATGAGGCTATTTATGGATATTTTCTTGTCATTTGAAGGGTTGGATTTTAGATGTCTTGGATGTACAAAAGTGCTGAATCGACAATCAATACAGATGAAGTTCTATCTTTTCTTGTGTTTGATCTATTTATGCTTTCTACCTGATCCATGCGAAGTTATACATACATACATACATACATATATATATATATATATATATATATATATATATATATATATATATCTGAGTAGAACTTTGTTTCCTTCAGTTGATGTTGTGCTTAGAACTTTGTGTCTATTGCATATATGTCATGTATTCAGATGTATATAATTCTAATCTTGTCACTCTTACATGCATAAGTATAATATCATTCTGTAACCTATATGTCTGAAGGTGTTGCTTTCTTCATTTTCTGAATATTAATTCTTCTAATTTCTTCTCTTATGTATTGAAACTTTTATGAGATGAAGATATCTAAAGCATCAAAATCCTCATTGAAATATTGATAGTTTATACATTTGTAAATAAGTATATTTACTCATTTGTTGTGTGTTCAATAAGGGAACCTCTCCCATAATGAGCAGGGACTGTTGTCCCCTGAATGTTGCTTATTTTCAAGATCAAATCTAACAACCAACAATTTTTGGCACTCATAGTGGGGCACGTTTTGTGCATCCCACCGAAACAACTTCAATCAGACCAACAACAACAACACACTAGAGGATAGAAGATATACACGAGGCCAGAGAGTAGAGGGTATTAAAGATCCATATTTTCAATTACTAGAACAACAAGGCTCCATTCAGACTCTAGAAAGAAGTAAGAGAAGAACAAGATCCATAAACACACCTCCTACTAAGGATAGAGTTGTAAAGAACATTGATTTTCAAACACAATCAAGCCCTAGCATCCAAGCTTTGGTGTTAGATAGAGTTGCAGTCCCTTTATAAACCTTTTTTCTAAGAATGGAAACACCTCTACCTTGGGGACAACGGGTTGGACCTTTGACTCTTTCCTAACCATTGCATGACCTATCAAAATGGAATAGAAATAATTTTCCTATATTAAGATGATATGGGAAGGTACATCTAGTTGAACACATTGCTACACTCATCATGGCTTATGGAGTTCTTATATTTGAGCATGAAGATGTCTCTATCAGGATCTTTATATAAACACTCTAGGACAATGCTACAGATTTGTTTTATCATCTTTTGGCCGGTGCTATCACTAACTAGGATACCATGAGGAATCAGTTTGAAAATTAGTTCAAACCCGCTGAGGATGTGCATTCTCTCCTTACCCAGATTTCTTAGATAAATAAAGAACCATATGAGCCCATGCAAGAGTTTGTGGCAAGATTTAACAAACTAGTGAATAAAATTCCGGTAGCCACTTGTCCTGTGGATCAAATTCATAATTTTTTCTTCCTAAATGCATAAATATGAGAGGTAAGCTACACATTGAGAAGGGATAATATTGCTACTTTGGATTATTGTCAACGCTTGGCCATAAGTGTCAAATAAGATCTCATAATGTATGGAAAATAAAAAAATTAACATTCTAAAGCTAAAAATTCTTCTTTAGGAACCAATTATGATAAACTAGTACAAAAATTGGTGAATGATCTTATAGAAATCAAGAAGCAATTGGATCAAAATACTCCTTATAAAGACATTCCAAGAAAAAATTTTCAACCTCGAAATCATTTGCCTTATACTCAGCCAAAACTAGAAATTGAAGCACTTCCTCTTAAGGTTATAGTTAATGTAATGTGTGAAGTTCAAGATCTTGAAGATGAAGTAGAGGATGAGGAGTATGAAGAGCCCGAGGAAGAAGTAGAATATGCTCAAAAATAAGCAAGTGATTCTTAAGTTAATTTATTTACCATCGAAGGGTTTAATGACGATGAAGATAATTATGAGGGAGTATTGGAAGTTATGAACAACAAATCCTATGCTGTTATGAACAAAGAAAAAATGAATAAAAATAAGGAAGTGAATTAGCGTACAAATAAATCAAAATAGGTTATAATTACTATTCCAGTTGTTTCTAAAAGAGGAGTCCCTACCCCTACCCCTTCCAATCAAAACAGGAATTAAATTTCTACTTCTTTGTCTTCTACGCCTAAAGATAATATAACTTCAACCTCTGTATCCAAAACAAGCTCAATCTCCAAAAAATGATAAGTCTAATGCTTCCACCCCTTCTAGTTTAGATTCCCCATCTACCTATGGATCTTTTAACATAATTGACCACATCAAGAAAACCAAGATTCAAATTTCTGAAGCTGAATTCTATCAAACTCACCCTGATGCCTTTGGCCAGGTAGTCAAGTTTGTCAAATCCAAGCCTAACTCATCATCTACTAATTGCAAAGGCCTATTGCCTACTCCCACCTCATCACCTCAACACAATATGATGGCCACAACACCTTCTACAACTGAGAAGATTGAACCCTTCTATGTCATGGTGTTTATAGCTAGCCATAGGTTTAGTAATTGTGTTATTGATTTAGGAGCATTAGATAACGTGATTATTGCTAAAGTTTCCCATGCTTTAGGATCAAATTTTACACTCACTTTCAGTTCATGTTATTCTATGGAAAGTAAGGAGGTTCCATTGGTAGGAAGGATCAAAGATGCACAAGTAGAATTTGCTGCTTTCCCAGAGAAAATGGTCAAAGCTACTATTTTAGTATCAAATATTCCTCCATCTTATGGTATGTTACCGAGTAGAAAATTTTGTAAAGAAGTGGGAGGAGAAATTAAAATGGATTGGTCACATGCTCTCATCTCGGTTAGTGGAAAGATGAAGAAGCTGCTACCTGAAAGAAAAATTGAGTATATTGTTCAAAAAACAAATGACCCTAAAGCACAAATTCTCTATGAAGACATTGGTCATGGTAATTACATGATCATGTTAGAAGATGAGATGAAGGATCCTAGGGGTGTAATAGATGATCCTAACGGTGTTTGGATTCTTGAATTTGATGGTAGTTTCTCTTCAGCTGGTTCTGAAGCAAGATTAGTTCTATTTTCTCATGAGAATAAATCTTATCCTTTCTCTTACAAAGTTTCAGTTTGAAAATACAAATAATACAACTTAATATGAATATCTTATTTTAGGTTTGGAAATGGCAAGAGAAATGGTAATTAAGAACCTTTGTGCACGAGGAGATGTGGAACTCATTGTCAAACAAGTCAGAGGGTTGTTTCGGGTAAAAAATAAAAGGCTCAAGCATTACAGGAATTTGGCATGGGATTCAATTGAGTTATTGGATGCCTTCTCCATTGAGGTTGTACCTAGATAAAATAACACTAAGGCTGATGCCTTAGCTGTATTAGGGTCCTTGCTGATCCCTCATCCTGAATTTTCCCAAAAATTTTTTACAATTGAGATGATACAAAGGCCAAGTGTGGTGGATAATGTCAACAATTGGTAGGTATTTAATGATGATCAACACTTGCTCTCTTTTCTTGAGCTTAAAAAAAAATTTAGTCAATTGAATTTTAAAGGAAGTGAGGTTGATCCTCATGAGTCTATACCATATTTTGTACCCGAGGAAGGAATCGAAGAAGAATCTAATAAAGATGGTTACATAAGACTGAAAGGTAACAAGATACCTAGAGGAATGGCAAGCCTGGAGGATTTGTTTGAAAAAATTGACAAGTATATCAAGTCAAAGGTATCACATGGAGCCCATCAATCAACAAAGCATAAAAAGTTAACATTGGAAGTGAAGAAGAGCCTAATCTTGTTAATATTGATAAATTCTACACTCGAGAAGAAAAGAATAAATGATTGAATTGTTAAAAAATATGTTGATGTACTAGCTTATTCATATGGTGATTTAAAATCTTTCAAACAAAGGGAAATGTAACACTACATTCCTATAAAGCTAGGAATTAAGCATTTAAGACAAAAGCAAAGAAAGTATAATCCCCAAAGTACATATACCATTAACCAAGATATTCAGAAGTTGTTGAATGCAAGGATAATTTTCCCTATTCATCATTTGGCCTGGATAGCCAACATTGTGTCTGTAACGAAGAAGAGAAGAGAGATCTATATTTGTGTAGATTTTCAAAACTTAAACCAGGCTTCCCTCAAAGAGAACTACCCACTCCCCATGATGGATCAAATCTTACAAGTTGTCACTGGCTCAGAGATGCTATCTATGTTGGATGGTTTCTCAGGGTATAATCAAATTGAAGTAGATGTCCCAGATCAACATGAGATAACTTTCACAACTCCATGGGGTACTATTGTATATAGAAGGATGCCATTTGGTCTCATAAATGCTAGTGCCACTTTTCAGAGGGCAATGGATTTGAATTTTGGTGAGTTAATTGGAAAATGCATTAAAATATATCTTGATGACTTGAATGTTTTCTCCAAGAAGAGGGAGGATCATTTCCAACATCTTTAAGATTTTATCCAGAAGTGTAGGAATTATGGGATATCCCTAAATCCAAAGAATTCTGTCTTTGGTGTTATTGAGGAAAAATTTCTTGGACATATTTTTTCCAATGAAGGGACCAAGATAGGCCTAGAGAGGATCCAATCTATTCAAAATATTCCCCTGCCCATTAGCAAAAAAGGTGTGCACTCTTTCTTTGGAAAAACATTTTTTCTAAGGAGATTCATCCATGATTTTGCAGAGTTGACTATGAGTATAGCCCAGATGATGAACGGAAAACAATCCTTTTGCTGGACACCAGAAGGGAACGAATCCTTTGAAAATATCAAGAAAGAAATTTCTAGAACACCAGTCCTTTCCTATCTAGACTTTGAAAATGATTTCATAATCTATTGCTATCCCACCGAGAATACCTTGGTAGTCATTTTGACACAAAATAATCCTAAAGGATGTGACATTCCCATTGCTTTCATGAGTTATGTTTTGAAATATCATGAATTAAAGTATACAAAAATAGAGAAGCATTTTTTTTTGTAGTTAAGGTAGTCAAACAATTCCTCTTCTATATCCATAATTCTCACTCCATTATATTTTTTCCTAATACAACTGTTAAATGAAATATCACACAAAAAGAGTTAGAGAATAAAATAGGAAATTGGGTTAAAAAAGTGCAAGAGTATGATTTGGATATCAAGCCCACCAAATTGGTCTGAGGCAAGGGTCTCTATGAATTGATTGCTAAAAGTGCCAAAGGTGACTCACCCAAAGAAGATGATCATATTTCCATTGTCCTTTTCCTCAGTTCAAATGATGAATGGTATGCTAGCATCACTCATTTTCTGACATATGGAGAATGTCCACCCCATCTGAATGTTAAGAAAAGAAGATCTATTAATCTAAGATCTGCACAATATGTGCTCTAGGAAAATTCCTTATTCAAAAGAGGGATTGAAGGAAGATTTATTAGGTGTGTGAATAAAGAAAAACATAAGAGGTTACTCAGAGCATTTCATGATCAAGCCTGTGGAGGACATTTTTCATCTACAACGACAGCTCATAAAATTCTTTGTGCAAGCTATAACTGGCCAACATTGTTCTTGGATGTAACTAAGTGGGTAAGTAAGTGTGAAGCATGCCAAAACTTTGTGGGAAGACCCAAGCTAGCTACCTTACCCCTCAGGCCAGTAGTAATTGAAGAACCCTTTCAATAGTGGGGGATATATTTTTTAGGAACCCTCAATCCTAACTTGAGTACTGGGCATACTCATGTTTTGATTGCTACTGACTACTTCATGAAGTGGGTAGAAGATATTCCATATAAAAGTACAACTTCTGAACCAGTATGTAATTTTATCAAGGAAAATATCTTGATCAGATTTAGGGTTCCAAAAAAATTTGTCACCGATAATGCCTCCAGTTTCTCATCATATGAATCGATGGATTTTATCTATGGATATGGGATTTCTCTTTCACATTCCTTTGAATACTATCCTTAGGGAAATGGACAGGAAGAATAAAAAAATAAAAAACTTGGTGACTATCATTTGAAAGCTTATGAATGAATCCCAAAGGAATTGAAACAAAAAGTTCTATGATGCTCTTCGGGAAGATAAGATCACACCTAAAAGAGCAATTGGGATGTCTCCTTTCAAGTTGGTGTATGGAACATAAGCTCATAATGAAGGCTACTGAGGATTCAAATTTCACCAGTGCCTTGGAGAAAAGAATCATGGACTTGCAGAAGTTAGATGAGGATAAGTTGCAAGTGATGGAAAAAATTACTGTAAATCAGCAAAAGGTGAAACAGCTATTCAATAAGAAAGCCAGATCTAGGGACTTCCAGGTTCTAGGATAAGAGGTGAGAACCTCAAGAAAGTCATGGTAAGTTCGATTCTATCTGGTTGGGTCCTTTAAAAATTAGACACTTTGCTGGTGAAAATTCTTTCTATTTGAGCTATATGGATGAAACCTCTCTTCCATTTCCATATAATGGGTAGTATTTGAAGTTGTTTCAGTCATAAGTGACTAGGCAGTCCTTTGTATAGTCTTGTATAGTCCTTGTTTTTGGTATTGCTTTGTGGTTCCTTGTTTCCCGCATGTGTGTGTCTTCTGTATTACCTCATTCATGACTTTATTGCCTAATGAATTTGCATTTTCTTTAAAACCAAAGATTTTAGGGTCCTTTCTCCTACCTTTCCTTCTTTCTTGTGTCAAGATAGTTCATCCCTAGAAAGAGCTAGCTGTTGTCACTTGCCAAAAAATATGTGTATTTTTACCTTACTCTTCACATTTTTTGGTAAATTGGATCACACAGGATCTTTTTTTGCCTTTGTGAAGTCTGAGAGAGAGAAGGAGTTGTTTTCAATAGTTAGTTATTTCTCAAAACTTTGAATTTGGGATTGTTTCTTTAGTTTGCTGGTATTTCAGGTTTTTTATGTCCCATTTGTCCCTTGTTCACTCTGGCTCACTTTTCCATGATTCCTCATTTTATCCAAATTGAAAAATCCTCCTTTGTGTTGTAGATAATTCAGTTTTGAGGAGAATTCATGTCCTAATGTGCTGTGGACTGATTGTGTGAGTTTGATCCGATTTATCAAATGCTTGTGTTTTGTGGAGTTTTCAGATTTATCTTTCCCGCATGTTCCTAATACTTCCCAGCCTTTGTTTCCCCATGGACCCATTATTTCCACACCTCATTCATAGTGGGTATTTTGGTCTTCCACATCCCAAATGTCCCAAGTGCTCCCAGGTCATCTTTAACCCGCAAACCCACATTTTCCGCATCATACACAAATCCTCCTTTGTGTTGTGGGGATTTCGGCTCCCACTGTCCCAGGCATCTCGCGTGTCAGTTGTGCTGATTTTTCCCATCATACCTACATACTGAAGGTATGTGATGGTGTGTTGTGTTCTCATTCCCCGTAATACATTAAATAAAACATTCAATGCACCCTGCCGACCTACTCAAAAATGGATGTGTATAAAATGATGAGGCAAGCTCATTTTTCATCATATCCCCAAAATCGACCTCTATTTTCTGTTCAACTCCCTCTTTCCACAATTTTTAGCCGTAGTGGAGTATTTTCTAGTATTTTCAAAATTTCCAGGTGCATCTTGTTCTAGCAGAGGTCGTGGTTTGTTTGGAAGAAAATTCAAGGGTTTGAGAACTTTATTACAAAATTTTATTGCCATTGCCACACAAGCATGTCGGTGATTGTATTTTTCTCTCTGGCCATTTGCTCAAAATTCACACTCAATATGAAGATCCATTATAAAGGTCATGAACATATCTCTTCTTTGGAAACAACTATGCCCAAGATAAGATATAGTGATGCCCACCACCTTGACCTCAATGATTTTTGGGCATGGATTGATTTCAAAAATCCTACTCCTATTTCCCACCTGATCAAAGAAAGTGGTATAGATCATGTAGGGGTTTTTCCTATTTCTGTTCAATGTAATGACATATGTTAGCTTGTGTCTCCTGTTTCAATCTCAACACAAAATATGTCATTGATATTCATGGGTAGGTGATTTCTCGGTTAGATGCTAGTTGTATTAGTGCTGCCCTGAAAATCCCACTGGTGGAATATTCAAATACTCTCACAAAATATTAGGCCTAACTTCTGTTTGATTAGGACAACGTATAATACAAAAGCAGGGTGACCAAGTCATGGTTTAAGAACCCAAAGAAATGAATCTCAAGACTACCAAAAACCATGTATGGAATCAATTTCAGGGAGGAGTTGTCAAATTTCATTACCATTATTGCTATATTAATGGGGCTACCCTAAACTAATGAGTTACACTTTTGGATGTGCTCTTATATCAACATCATATGTGAAGGAAAACATAGCCTAAATTGGGGAGAGATAATTTGTGATAACATCACTGAACAACTTGCCAATTTTCAAAGGACTAATAGTTTCTATATGACTTCTTATTTGATGTACACTATTGCAACATACAAGGAGTGGTTGGGGGTTTCTCTCGATGAAGAAAAAAAGGATTCTCCTATATACGAGTATTACACATAGTTAACATTGAAGAGTAGTAATCATCATTGTAGAAGGGAAAATGATGCCTTCACCATGTTTATTGTTAGGTTGTTAGAGGGAAACACAACTAAGATATTCTTAGAGGAGGCCAAACAATTAATTAATGTCTATGGGAGCTATTTCATTGAATTCAAAAAGTTTTCTTACATACAGTTAGCTGGCTTTGAGGGAACACCCCTAAAAATCCAAATGTATTGTAGTGATAAAATGGCTCTAGTTGAAGTCTATAGGCAGTTGGATAAGCTTCATAGAACTTGTAGAGTTGTAGAGACAAGAAGATTATAGGCATTCAATTTCCAATCACATTGGGAAACTACACCTATAGGATTGCTTTGGATGCCCAAAATGTTGACAAGACAATTGCTCCCCTCACATTTCATTTTTTCAAGCCAAGGACCTGCTTTGATATTAAGGGCTTTATTGCTAATAATTTTAGAATGGGTTTTCATTATCTTGTTGATAGTGAAGATTACTGGGTTGACTGTTTTGATGATTATGAAGTTAGAAGAAGGTATTATGGTAGATTATATCTTCAACAAATCAAGGACCTTGAAGTGTACAAGGTGCCAAATGAACTACAAGATGATGGTCAAGTTCAATAGTCTCTTGAATATGAAATTTCTATTAGGCATACTCCTATTGAAACCATTGATTGGTTTATTAAGGAAAAATATGACTTGAAATAACTTATAAACCATGTCTTGGTGAGGGCCAAACTTTGGTTTGATAGAAAAATAAAAATGTTTAGAGCAAGTAAGTCAAGGTCTTCCTTTCAAGAAGCCTACACTCCTCAGAAGGATATTCCCATGGCAACCCCTGAGGCACATGCACAATCAGTCCCCTCTCCACTTAAATCTTAAACTTTGGTATGTATGAAGAAAGGGAAGGCTAAGAAATATGAAAAGTTAAGAGGAGGTAATTCAAGGAGAAAGTGAACAATTGTCTTGTTTGAAAAAATTAGAAGTAGTACCTGAAATTGAACTTGTTATAGATCTCTATAATAATGATGGTGATGATAAAGAAAAAAGAGAACAAGAATAAAGTAATCTTGAAGGAGGTATTACGAAAAAGGAAGAGGAAGAAGATGGTCAACAAAAGGATCATCCTTTGGAAGTAGAAGTAATGGTTATCTTAGGACCCTCTACCAAAGAAAATCTTGACAAGGAGGCACTTATCTCTAAAGCTAAACATTTATTTTGGAAGTATCTTCTATAAAAAAACTTTAGGTGCAATGGGTACACTTGCACTTGGGCATCTTGCTCCCTTTACTTCTAGTTCTTCCTTTTCTTGGGTATAACCACTGGTAGAGAGAGAGAAAATAAAAGCTACATCTCATATTGTTGCTCTAAAGTTTGATGATGTTGCAACCCTTCTAGGTACTATTCCTCCCCCATCCACAAAGAAGGCTAAAATCACATCTAGGTTAGTATCTGATTCTCAAGGGAAAAAATTTATAGAGATTGCTAAACCTAAGATTGATAAGGATGAAAGAGATATTTTTATGAGTGATTTGGAATTAACGTTCCCCTAGGAGTGATCCGAAAATAATCAGATTATTATGACCTGATCTCAGACCCTTATAGGCTTTAATTATTTGCCGATAATTTACTCCTTTTAAGTAATAAATTTAAAATAATGCAAGACAATAACGACAATTGCACACAGATTGATTACGGAGTTCGGTAATTGCCTACGTCTCTGGGTTCGTGGTCGAACCGTTCCACTAGTCAAAACTTGTAAGTTACAATAGTACTTTCACAAGAAAACCTAATGGAATTTTACTTGCCTACCAGTACACCAGTTCTTTGGATGACAAGGGTGAAAAATAGCACCCAACTTCCACCTTCTTGATGCACAATCTCCTTCGGCTGTGATCGGTCGTCCCGACGCAAACAATGTGAAGCTAGCACTCCGGTCGACAATCCAGGATTTGCAAGTACTTGGTGTGGTGCTATGGGCCTATTGGGTAGTTTACATTTCACTCCCAATCACAAATATTTCATCTAATATTGCCTAAAAAAATAGGCCAATAGACAATACCTGTCGACACATCCTGCAAAGAAGCTTAACAAATAATAAGCTCGGGATCGGTGTCTCCATTGCACCGGTGTCCACTATTCCGTGCTCTAGCAATGAGCTTCTCTGTGGCTTCGGTGTGTAGAATGTGTTGCACCAGTGTCTGTCCACAACAAGCTTAACAAATAATAAGCTCGTGTTGTCCTTTACCATGCACTAGGTACCCTATTTATACATTTTTAGGGTCCTAAAAATATGCATTTAATATCATCCTTAGGCTAATATTAGCCTTCACCCATACATAAAAAATGGGATAGAAATTCCCAATAATGGGCGGATTGCATATAATATGGGATTAATTCCCATTTTAGCCGATTGTATATTTTAATGAGTTAAATATCCCATAAGCGGCATTTGATGAAATGGGATTAATACCCATGTGGAGCGGATTGCATAAGGTAAGTGGGATATCCCACATTTTTGTGGTGAAGTGGGTTATAAACCCCACATTAGGTGGCTGAATATTGTTTAAGGCTTTAAATAGCCTTTCTCCACGTGCCAATGAAGTGGTCAATGACCACGTTGGAGCATAACCACCCCATCTCCACCGCTTCACCACCTTGTTCACCATGTGGATGTCCACGCATGGGTCTAGCCCCTAACAACCGCTTCACCACCTTGCAACGTGGTTAAAACATATGCATTTGATTTTGGCGGTTCATACTAATGTTTAAACATTAATATATACATGTGGCTTTTGGAAAGTGGCCTTACCAAATAATATTATTTCGACCCATACAATGTGGAATAGAAATAATCCTGTAGTCCACTTGTCGTCTCCCGATAGGCAAATCAAGCAAATTCAACGAGTGTTTGGCAAGCCACGTGTCATAGGGCAATTCGGTCCAATATTGACCAGTTGACCAGAGTTGACTTTCCCGTTGACTAAACTTTGACCGAACATATCTAGAGCTCCCGATGTCCGTTTGTCGCGTTCTCATAGTCATTGGAAAGCTCTCAAGATGATCTTCTGTACTGACACCATTTAGAGATTTTTAGGGAAATTTTGAAAATGAGCCCCTGATCACACCTCCCCATTGAGAAAAGCTTTTTGTCCCAAAAAGCTTCCATACTGTCCTGAATCTGGAAAAATCTGCTGCCTCCTCGGAAGTGTTGCTGTAGTAGACCCTTGGGTCTTCTCCTCCAACCTTTTCACTTCGACAACTCTACTCTGATCCTGGGACCTGTGGGTTATGGGTCCATAATGCTTCCGCTTCACCACTTTGATATCCGAAGAAGACCTCCACGCCTCCGCTTTATAGTGCTAAGTTTTTGAATGAAACCTCAACGCTCCTTCTGTGCGGTGCTAAGCTTCTTGATATTTGACAACAAGGATCTTCTTTAACTCTATAACACAGCTCCTGGCTCTGAGTTGATTCCACAGAATCCAAACTAGTTCGAAGGAACTCCATGTTACGTATAGCTTTGATTGATCCGATGTTGGTGATGGACAATGTCTTGTCCCTTTACAGACCTCAATGCCTCCGATGCATGATGCTAAGCCTCTTTCAAGACCTCGATTCTCCGATGCACAATGCTAAGTCTATTACAGACCTCAATGCCTCCGATACATGATGCTAAGCCTTTTTCAAGACCTCAAGCCTTTGATGCATGATGCTAAGTCTCTGTAGACCTCAATGCCTCCGATGCATGATGTTAAGCCTTTTTCAAGACTTCGAGCCTCCAATGTACGATGCTAAGTCTGTGTAGACCTCAATGCCTCCAATACATGATGCTAAGCCTTTTTCAAGACCTCGAGCCTCCGATGCACGATGCTAAGTCTATTTATCAACTACCATTCGTATGTGTGGTTGCAATGCCTTGACACTGAATGACGTTCCAAGCTGATACTTTGAGAGCTCTGCTTGTTGACATACTAATATCAGGTACCATTCTACTGCATGGTCACAATGCCTCTACATAGAATGAAGTTCCGACCCGACGTTAATGCCAACGGTGATTCAGCTACCATTCTGCTGCATGGTCATAATGCCTCTGCACAGAATGAAGTTCTGAGTTGATCTCTACGAACTCTATTGTCTACACAAATGGTAGATCAATCTCCAAGCTTTATATGGGTCAAATCCTGTATCCAAGCTGTAACAAGTACTCACATGCTGATTAGGAGATATATTTGGAGCATTAATCAAATTTTCTAAGTAAGAAAATCCACTGAGTATTGTAAACCTTTCTCTCAGCATTTTCTCACAAAATCTGATCTCCAAACTTAATACTGCATACGATTCCTCAATCTGAATTATGCAATATATAATTGAAAAATTGTTGACTTACCCATTTTAAAGGATTTTCACTTTCAGGTATTACCTAGTCCTGGGTTGAATTGTCAACTAGTGGTGAAGTAGAAACTTCCTCTACCTTTGCAATAGGCCTTCATTCCATCTTTGGCTTGCCATTACTCTGATGGCGAGATGGATGTAGTTTCCAACAATTTTCCACCCGATGCCCATTCCTCTGGAAATGAGCACAAAAATTCCTCTTAATCTCCTTCTTCTGGGATGAGGAACTCTTTCTGCCATTTCTCGACTCTGCATGACGAGATTGGTCTTTCTGATTTGCCTTGTTCTTGATGAACGGCAACAACTTCTTCATCAGTTTCCTTCTCTTCCAGCATCTACCTTACAAGATATTCATTGCCAAATTTTCAAGGAGAATTCAAAGGACAAATTCACAGTCCAAGAGATTAAGTCTTAGTTCATGACATTTGTTAAATAAGATTTGTTTAAATAAGATATTATGTCTAAGGATAAAATGAGGGAGATTTGTACACTTCAAGTAGCCATCACTTAGACCAATAAGGAGTTTTTAGGGAATGTAGAATTTGGGAAAGAAATGGAGAAATGCCTAGGTAGTTGGACTCATGAAACTACAAATACCACCATCCCTTGAGGCATGGACATCACTGAAGCATTTAAGGGATTCAAAAATCAAGTACTTAAAGGGAGGAGTGTCACAGTCACTCCTTCGAGTGTCCCAACTCCTAGTTCTTAATATTTTAATCAGACTATCTAATTAAGGTCGATATTTTATTTATAGTCATATAATATGGAAGTAAAAGATAATTAGATGTTATAATGCTTAATTAGATATTAATCCTTTGATTAAAAGAAGGGAAAATGAAAAGACTCTTTTTAAACCGCCCATGAGGCTATTTAAGGAGCTTTTCATGTCATATGAGGGGTCAAATTTTGGATGTCTTGGATGTAAAAAAGGGCTGAATTGATAATCAATACATAAGAAGTTCTATCTTTTCTTGTGTTCTATCTATTTCTACTTTCTACCTGATCCATGTGAACATATATATATATATATATATGTATATATATATATATATACACATATACTCTTATATATACTCTTACAGGAATAATATATATATATATATATATATATATATATATGAGTAGAAATTTGTGTCCTTCAGTTGATGTTGTGCTTAGAAATTTACGTCTACTGCATATATGTCATGTATTCAGGTGTATATATTTCTAATATTGTCACTCTTACAGGCATAAGTAGGATATCATTCTACAACCTATATGTCTGAAAGTGCTACTTTTTTCATTTTTTGAATATTAATTCTTTTACTTTCTTCTCTTATGTATTGAAAATTTTATGAGATGAAGACATCAAAAGCATAAAAATCCTCATTGAAATATTGATAGTTTGTACATTTGTGAAAAAGTAGATTTTCTTATTTCTTATGTGTTCAATAAGGGAACCTCTTCCATAATAAGGAGGGACTACTATCCCATGATTGTTGCTTGTTTTCAAGATCAAATCTAACAAACAACATACATGCTTGGAAAGAAAAAGAAAAGGGAAAACTCATATACATGATTGATGATGAAGAAGTGAATAACCTGGATGTTAGCCATATAGAAGGTGCACGCGAGGTCATGGATTCTGTAGATGAAAAATCCCGTGCATACCATGCTCCTATGAAAATGAATAAGGTTAACTTTGGTAGTGAGGATGCACCCAAGGAGGAAATAATTGGTGATTTTTGGTTAGAATAAGAAGTAGAAAAGATCATTGAGCTCTTGCGCGACTTCCATAATTTATTTCTATGGGGCTATCATGAATTAAAGGGAGTTCACCCCTCATTAGGTGAGATGAATATTAAGTTGAAATAAGGAATGTGTCTAGTTAGGAAGATACCTTATAGGATGAATCCTAACCTGCATGTGAAAGTGAAGGAAGAAATTGATAAAATGCTTAAGTATGAAATTATCAAGCCTATTGAAGAATCTGAGTGGGTTATCCCCATGGTTATAAGCATCAAGAAGGATGCGAGGATAAGGATTTGTGTGGATTATAGGGAAATCAATGTTGTATGTGTTATAGACCTTTTTCCCACTCCATTTACAGAGGAAATTCTTGAAGAAGTTGTTAGGCATGAGATATATTCTTGTACAGATGGGTTCTCAGGCTATCACCTGATGCAAATTGCGCCAGAGGATCAGGAGAAGAAACATTTCACCACTAAATGGGGAACTTTTGCATACAATTTTATTCCTTTTAGACCGAAGAATGCGCCGCTAGTATTCTCACGCATCATTATGCAGGCCTTTCATGACTTTATTCACAAGTTTTTACAGGTGTAATTAGATGATTGGATTGTTTATGGGTTAGTTAAGGATCATTGTAACAATATGAGGCTTATGTTTGAGAGGTGCAGGAAGTTAATAATCTCTCTTAACATTAAAACTTACATCTTTGCTACACCCTTTGGGAATTTACTTGGGCACATCATTTGCAAGGAGGGATTATTGGTAGACCCAACAAGGATAGTTGTGATCTTGGGTTTAGAAGAGCTTACCAATTAGAGTGCAGTGCACATATTCTTTGGGCATATGGGATATTATAAAAAATTTATCAAGGGTTATGTGAATATTTCCATGCCACTGGAGGATTTGTTGAAGGCTAAAGGAAATTTTTTATTGGGGTGACATGCAACAACATTCATTCAAGACATTTAAGAAGTTGCATACTATTGTACCAATTTTTTGTTTTCCTTCATGGGACAAACCATTTCATGTACACATTGATGCCTCTGACATGGCGATTGGCACACTTTTGGCATAACATAGGGAAGGAAGTGTGGATCATCCTATATGATTTAGAAGCAGGAAGTTGACACCCATAGAGTAACATTACACTATCGATGAATGCAAGGCATTATCTATGTTCTACATGCTACATAAAATTTGACAATACTTGTTGGCCACTCTATTTATCTTCTATAGAAATCATATCGCACTAAAGTAGTTAGTCAACAAGACTATTTTTAAGGGCACATATGTAGGTTGATACTTATTTCTCAAGAGTTTTATTTCACAGTTTTCAAGCTAGAAAAGAATAACTCAGGGCTTGATCATATCTCAAGGATCAATTCCTGTGAGCATATGCAAAAAATTGAAGATACTATGCATGATGCCCAACTATTTAGGTTGAACCACACACCCACATATTTGGAAGATATAGTTGTATTCTTATGCACTGGATTAGTGCCCGAGGGAATGAAGACATTAGAGAAAAATAATCTTGCTATACGTGTAACACCTTATCAGTTGATTTACGGTGACTTGTACAAGATGGGAAGTGATGAGGTCTTGTGCCGATGTGTGCTTGAACATAAGAGAAATGTTGCTATAGAGGAGGCTCATGGTGGTATATAAAGAGGTCACTATACAGGAGATGAGACCACATGGAAGATCCTTATAGCTAGTTTATGGTGGGAGAATCTGTATAAATATACCAAGGAATATGTTAAAGTATGTGATCATTTCCAACATCTTAGCAAGCCTAGTCATAGAGATGAGATTTCATTACGAACTATAGAAAGTGTGGAATCTTTCGAGAAGTGGGATGTTGACTTTATAGGATCTATTGCACCACCTGCGTGTATGACTGGGGCATGCTACAAAATTACTTACACAAATCATTTGACTAGGTGGACAGAAGTTGTGCCTATAAAAGATTGTATTACAGCAACAAAAAAAAGGTTCCTATGGGAGAACATTATTAGCAGGTATGGCTATCCATTAAGCTTGATGAGTGATACAGGAACTCATTTATGGAATGAGACAATCAAAATTTTGTTGGCTGAGTTTAAGGTGGCACACCATAAAACTACCCCTTATCACCCTCAAGCTAATAGTAATGTAAAATCTTTCAACAAGATCTTGGGACAACCATTAACAAAAATATATGATGTTGGAAGAAAGGATTGGGATGATAAAGTGTCAACTGTAATTTGGGCTTACATGACCATTTATAAGAGATTGAATAAGGCTACACCATTTTAGATAGTGTTTGACACATAGGTTGTATTACCATTTGAATTCATGTTGCCATCCCTATGTATTACGCGTGCATGTGGAATATATGTTGAACAAGTTATAGAAGAGTGCATTGAAAACCAAATGCAACTAGATGAGAGGCATGCCATAACACGGTGGAGCTATAATACTGAGAATAAATAACAGAAGGCCTAACATGATAGGCACATCAAGCACAAGAAAACTAAGGTTGGTAAGATGGTTCTTCTCTATGAATCGAATTTTGCGTGCCACCCAGGGAAGCTAAGGTGCATTAGTTGTGACCTTTTGTAGTTACCCAGATACTTGAATCAGGTGCATGTCAATTACAGGTGTTGGATGGAACTATTTTTATAGGTTAACTTAATGGGATTAGGATAAATGCCTACTATAAATAAAGATTCTTGGTGTTTGTAATAAGGAAATATTGCCACTTAGCTTAGCTTTTCATTTCATGTTTTTCTTTCTAGTTATTATTGTTTATGTTTCGTTTTTTGTTCAGATAAGTGTGTTTGTGTGGAGGAATCTGATTACTATCTATTGATTTCACACATTGAGGACCGCACCTAATTTTAGTGTGGGGTGAACCAACTTTAAGTGTGTGAAAACAAGATCTTATTAGTATTAGGACTTATGGAGAAGTTGATGGACCTAAGCACATGATGGTATAAGGGTAGGATGTTGTTTCTAGGATGTGCATAGGGAAAAGAAAAAAGTGTTAGAGGTGTTAAGAATGATGTTGCTTATGAAAAAATTCTTAGATTAAATAACACACGAGAAGGAGGCCACACAGTGTAACGTGAGGTAGGAAGTAATAGGATGGACTAATTGGTGAAAATCACAAAATAAATATGAGTAACAATGTAGGGAAACACGTACGAGGATGTCTGTGGCTTGGAATTAATTAGCACGCCAGAAGGTTATGACTACAAAATGTAAAATAAAGTAGAGGAAAAAGCATGAACAATAAGAAAAGCATAATTAAAGTTTCCGTACAGTGGTAGGTGATGAGAATTTAATATGATACACATTCAGAAACCTATAAAAAGGGAATCAAGGAGAGTTCATTCTCAACTAACCTTGTGAAGGACTTTGGTGTTTGTGAAGAGTGAATTTATGTGTAAACCTAAAGAATTAACTAAACAATATCCATGGGAGAACTCAACCGAGTAGGAGAGCTCCTTAGAAGTAAATTTGAGGCTTGGGAGTGTGTGGGAGTGTATTTGCAATAGAAGAATGGTTTGTCAAGTTCTTTAGATAGGGTTTATAGCAGGGTTCATTTTAAGAAGTAGATGGTAAAATAGAGGTGGAAAATCTTCAGTGAATATACATAGAGACACTTTTGCATAAAGGTGAATTTTCCATTTTTTTGAGAAGTAAAATTTCACCTACTATTATTTTGAGGGAGAGCGACTGCACAACGTACAAATGGAAAAATTTCTATAGAAACTGATGCCTTATTGTCACACGTCAAGAAGCCTTCTTGATGCACGGTAGAAGGATTTCTGTCACATGCCAAGAAGCCTTCCTGATGCATGATAGAAGACTTGCTGTCGAGCATCAAGAATCCTTCTTGATGTGTGACAGAAGGCTTACTGTCATGCGTTAGGAAGGATTCTTGATGTATGACAACGAGCATTCTGTCACACGTCAGAAATATTTCTTGATGCGTGAAAATGAGACTTTTGTTGCACGTCAGGAAGACTTCTTGACACATGAAAATGAGCCTTCTGTCAAGCATCAAGAAGGATTCTTGATGCATGACAACAAGCCTTCTATCGTGCATCAGGAAGTCTTCTTGACATGTGAAAGAAGGCTTGATGTTGCGTGTCAAGAAGCCTTCTTGACACGTGATAAAATGCTTGTTGTCATGCATCAGGAAAGTGTCAAAACCCTATTTTGTCCTATAAATACCCTCCCACCAGTCATTTTCATGTTTACACTCTCTGGCTCCCAAAATTTCTCGTTTACAGGAATTAATTTTAGGTACAATCAAGCTCAAGGACAAGTACAATGGTGACTACAAGTGCAACCCAAGGCCAAGCTCAAGACCAAAATCAATCAAAAAATCTAGTTAACCCCCAAGCCCATTCTAAGGGAAAGATATCTATATAGGAATTTTTTGTGCCCCCACATTTAGACATTTTTGCAAATGAATTCAGAATACAAGGATTTGGTCGATGCATGTGACTTTGATGGGCTCGTTAAGATGCCCCAGTTTGAAGTAGATCATGATATTTTAAATTACCTACTCTCCTTGTACAATATAAAGGACAATCTGTTTACTGTTACTGTGGATGACAGTTGTATGTTTCAATTCGGTGTTGATCAAGATGATATTCATCGCTTAACAGGCCTTCCATACAAAAAAATCCCCCATTGTCACAATGAAAGCAACCCTTTGAAACTGATAAGAAGTACCTCAATCTACTTTCGGTTTCTATGTTGATTGTACGTGTAAACTGTTTTCAATTTTCATTTTATATTTTGTTTTGATTATATGTAATCTGTAAACTATTTTTGTAATTGTAATCTGTAATCTATAATTTTTAGTTTAATTGTAATATTAATCTGTAATCTATCAGTTTTCCTGTAATATATAATTAATTTGTAATATTAATTGTAATTGGATATTAATTAAATTGGCTTTTTAGATTTTTACAGCTCATGTCAATAAATCAAGATGTGGTGTGGATATGCAAGGAATTTCACACCACTTTCTTACTACTATGATTTCTTTCTTTCAAGCCAAATTTTTTTTGCAGGATTGACAAATGGATATATCAAACTAGGCTATTATATACATTCTTGCAACTATCGGAAATCAAAAATTTGATTGGTGCACATTTTTATCGAATAAAATAAAAACTGATATTACAAATGCACCGCTTTCTGAAAAACCAGTTATTCACTCCACAAACTATCTCCTTGGCCTTTATTATGAGGCTCTTTTTAATTTAAAAGATAAACCAATTCCTACTTGCACAGATGAGATAATGAAGAATTTGTCTATTCCATTTCAAGAACAACAGTATAAGTTTGTATTTTGACATTAGACTAATATTATGTTCATCTGGAATCTAATTAAATATTGATTGTTTGCAGAAAAGATTTTTGGAGGCCCTTCCCTGAAAAAAATTGGCATCAAGAGGAAGAGGCCAACAACATGCTGAGGCGTCGACAGATTCACAATCTGAAATGGAAATTCACTCATCTCCAAACCACCAAGCATTTGAATTTGTTAAACGCCAGAGACGTAATACCCTAACATTTACTATTTACAAATTCCCATTTTGTATTTTCAATTTACCATTTACCATATTGAATTGACATACAATTGAATGCTACTAACATTATAGGAACTTTGGACAATACACGAGCTTCTCAAAATCAACTTTCTTCACCAACTCACTCAATTCAGTCGCATGCAATTGTCTCTTCTCAACAACCTACACAGCAATCCCAGTAACACACAACTCAAAAACAACCAATTACTACTCCAACACAGCCACCTCAAGCTCTACGACACGTTACCCCTCAACAAGGTATGTTTTAATTGCTTAAATACAAGTTTTCAATAGTTTAATAGTTTTTCATATGATTTTTCTTGCACTTTTAAGCACATTGTAGTCCTTCACATTCTGTATAAATAGCGGCACCACCCCCTCCACCAATATGATTCAAAATTCCAACCAGAGGTTCAAGGGAAAAAGAACATTGGTAAACATGCATGCCAATTCCTCTAGCCCCTAGTGGGACACTAAAAATTACCTCCTCATTTCAAATTCCAACCCTCTCTCTTGGTGGCTTGCCCAGCATGCAATGGGCATATCAATTTTAAATAATATAAATTTAGATGAAGATTACTTGGGCATTGATAGCAATGACCCATCAGAATGTTTTAATACACGTGAGATGATTTAAGGCCAAAAGGTATACTTCAATTTCAACTTTCATTACTTTTCATTTTAGATTTATTTATTTGAATATTGATTTATTTTATTGCAAATAGGATCAGGCCACCCAAAGGTAGAAACAGGTAGCAGTTGATGATCAACCAGAAATCCCCCATACCTCTCCAGCTACATCATCTTCTTCAGATACAGATGGTGAACAATTGCTACCATTTCCTTTAGAGAACTTAATTGGTAATGATTTTCAATCCCATGTCATGGAGTTTATTGTACCTCATATCAGTCAGCTTATAGAATGGGAGAGATGGGCTAAAGTACTAATCAATGAAATAATAAGTCGTTATGAAAATTATTGGCAAAGGGAAAGTTTATACGCTGCAGTCTAGATACAACCTGCTAAGATCTTACTTACCCAAGTAAGAGGTGGGACTGTCACGTATAACAACAACTATAAAGATGATATTTTAGATAAAGCATTAAACAAATTGGAAAATATTAGTGTTGAAGCCCAAGCATATTTTAACAAATGGTCTAAGGACAAGGATCTGGTAGCAATTACAAATGCCGAGAGAGATAGAGCGGTTGTAAGTATTATCACTTTGAAACAATATTTTTTGTTAATTTGACCTTTTCTTATTTTAGTAATATGTTTAATTGAGATCAATTTTTTTGTGCAGTTAAAATATGAAAATTTGAAGAGTCAAATAAAGGTGTTCTGAGTTCACTTAGAAACTGCGAAGAATAGTTTATCTGCAACAAAGAATTTGAAAGAAAATATTATTTAGTTAACAAACAAAACAATACACTAAAGAAGGTAATTAAAGAGCATGACTTTGACCCTGAAATTTTATTCAAAGCCAAGGCAGCTACAGATCCCAGTTTGTTATCCCATGGAGATGTAACAAGGGAAGAACAAAGGATCGTAAAGAGTCTAGACAGTGCTGCGGAAGATCTGATTAGTTCTAGGATTATTCAAGCCATTGGGGAAAGGGGTACATGAGGAGAAGCCATTGGGGAAAGGAGTAAAACTACAGGAGTGGAAGCCATTGGGGAAAGGGGTACAAAAAAATTGAGGGTTGAAAAAATTTCATGATTGAGGGTTAAAACTTGAAAAATTGAAACTTTAAATTTGAAAGTTTGAAATACTTTATAATCTATATTTGAAAATTTGAAACTTGAGTTTGATGGTCATGATGTTTGAAAATTTTAAATAATTTATTATCTAGATTTGAAATTTGAAACTTGAATGTGATGGCATTTGAAAATTTGAAATACTTTATAATCTGGAATTTTATATCTTCTTATATATTATGTATAGAATTTCTAGATACATTCATTTGAATGTGATGGTGTTATGATAATGGTTAATTATTTGTTTTAAGAAAATATAGAATGTGGTATGAAAAAGGCATCTTATTACTTGTAATGATGATTGCATAGATGTGGATGATGACATTAGAATAGAATCATAGATATGGATTATCATTAGTTGTATGTGGACGTAGATTTATCTTCAAACACAATCATGGAATCTGGATGATGATAATGGATAATTGTTTTAAGAAAATTTGGAATGTGGTAGGACAGAGACATTTAAACCTTCTCAAAATCTTCTAATGGATATGATATGATGACATTAGAATGGATATAGATGATGATGAATGATGATAATGGATAATTGTTTTAAGAAAAATTGGAATGTTAAAATAGATATGGATGATGATGAATTGTGTGGACTTACATTTAGCTTCATGCAAATGATAATGGATAATTGGAGTGTGTCAGGAGTCTAGGACTTACATCTTCTTACTACTTGTAAAATTTGAACTCTGTATCAGGTTTCTCAAAATCTTCTTCTCTCTACTTGTCAATTGAACTAGGACTTACATCTTCTATGATGACATTAGATGTGGATGGAGACATTAAAACAGATATGGATTATGATGAATTGAGTGGACATAGATTTTTAGCTTCAAGCATGATCATGGATGATGATAATGGATAATTCTTTTAAGAACTCTGTACTTGTAAAATTAGAACTCTGTATGAGGTTTGCATTTAAACCTTCTCAAAATATTCTTCTCTCTACTTGTAATGAATCAATGATATGATGACATTAGATGTGGATGATGACATTAGCTTCAAGTACGATCGTGGATGATGAATTGTATAATGGATAATTGTTTTAAGAAAATTTGGAATGTGTTATGACAAAAACATCTTAATATGGAAAAATCTTCCTCTCTCTACTTGTAAAATTTGAATGTGTGATTTTATCCAACAAAGTTTAAACACTTTATCAAAGCATTTTGCAAATACAAAAATAAATTAAACATAATTGTAAAAACTCAAGCAATGTCATATGATAGGGTTTAAGTTACCTCTTGTCTTTTAGATGGTTGTGACAAAGCATATGGAAGGAAAATGAGAAATCATCCTTCGTAGCGTGTTGCATGCTAGAAGATCTTTGATTCAAGAAAACTCAACACGAGAAATAGATTAGTATATAGATGGGTGAGTTGCCTGACATTGTCAGTCCCGAGAAGTGAGAGCTTCCTAGGATGGATGTCAACCCATGTTTTCAAAAAAAAAAATGAAATAATGATTGATTGGATTAACGAAGAAACAAAAGATTAAAGAAAAATGCAAATGATAACATGTACATGTCTAAACAGTAGAAGTCTAGAAGAGTATAACAGTGGAAGAATATGAAGATCTGAACTCTGAATGTCTTGCAAATTAGTATGCGACAAATGCATGTAACAAACAGATTTTTAAAACAGAATTTCGTATTCAACAAATCCAAAATAGTAATTCTATAAAACATTTTTTTATAAATAATTGTATTTAAATAAATGTAAATATATATACCTGTAACATATTTAATGATAACAAGAGATGAAACAAAATTTGATAAAAAGCCTCCTCAGTCAATATTTGCATCTGTAGAGTTAATATGAAATTGAATAAATAACCACAGTCAATATTTGCATCTGTAGAGTTAATAATTGAATAAATAACCACAATCAAACAATAAAAGTAAGGTCAAGGAGATACCTATTTAAAGCTGAAACAATCCATTATCAATAGCTGATTCAAAGTTGATGTTCTCTTCTGTAGAGTGTGATGACACACCAATTCTAGTCTCATCATTGGGAACAGTTGTACTTGTAGCTATATTATTTACACCTCTTCCTTCAAAAAGGGAATTCCAATGCACAATTTCTCTGTTGAAAGGAAATGTTTCCATGGAGTAGTGAGAAACATAACACCTCATGCAACTTTCCATATTTTTATCCAACTTGTTTCTCAGTTTTGATTTTATAAATGATAAAGCACTGAAAACCCTTTCATCCTCCACAAACCCCAAAATCATTGTTTGGCATAACTCATATAATCTAAAATATTCACTGATGTCTTCTTGTAAGATAGTACTTTGATAGATTCCTTGCCAGAGCCTTGTAATAGCACCACTCTTAGAAGGTTCGTCTAAATTTTTATATTGGTTCCTCATTGTTGTTGCAAAATTTGTTGATTGAGACTTTAATAAATGAACATTCAGTATACCTTTGATTTCCATACCCTTGACCTCTGAAGTCTTTGTGAAATGTTCCATTATTGTACCCATGGATTTATGGAAATGCTTTCTTACAAAGTCTGCACGAGCACCTTCAGTATTCCAAAAATTAGGATTCATCACACCCATTGCTTCAAGAATTTTATCTTTGGAGAAACGTTCTCTAATTTCTTATGATAAGGATTCTAAATTTTTTTTAAGCTTTATTCTTGTTTCAACTATAATAGACTCAAAGAGATTACGTGTCATAGGAACATCTTCTTGTTCCAATCCTATAATATCTTGATGTTTTTACAAAATGTGCAGTGGTATGTCCCTCCCATTAACATTGATGCAGAGGTGATTGTGGATATTAAATCTCAAATAGTTACTGGGATTTTTAAGATCTAATAAAGCTTTCCAATTCTCGAAAACAGGTGTATCAAAACTATCTTGGGAACAATACAAGACATCAAGACTTTGACATACCATTTTTCTCATCCGTATAAAATCCACAATATAGATTAATCTCCCTTGTGCATGCTTCATGAGTGTATTGATCTCCTGCAACATTGGAAGAATACCAACCAATGTAAGCAATGTCTCAAAAATAGTTAAATGGAACAAAAAGTCCCTTGCCCTGTCAACTTCATGATGATATTTGTGCATGAAACCAACCAATGAAGGATACTCCTCACGAACTCTGCATGCAGGTTCATACAAAGAAATCCATCTTGTCTCAACATCCTTCAGAAGTTTTTTTCCATCTGTGATTCCAATTGTGAATTTTTGGAACTCAAGAAATCACTTTGGGATGCTTTCCATATAGGCATGAAGTTCTCTTATAAGGTCTTCTACTTTAGAAACATTTTCATAGTTTCTTACTATTTTATACACTAAATTCATTCTGTGAGCCATACAGTGAATTGCTAGCATATAAGGGGCCACTATTTTTTGCAATCTAACACACAACCCTGTACGGTGACCCTGCATGACTGATGCACCATCTTCTCTGATGCATACCAACTTCGTAGCAATTTCATAATCAGTCATTCCAACAATATCTTTCAAATGAGAAACAACTATTTTATGTAGGTTTTCGGCATTACAGTTTTCAACCATTTTCATAACACCCAGCAGATGAGGTGTCCTTATATGATTTTCTAATGTATAGACATGGATACATACCCATGCAGTGTTGTTGACTGTTGTCACTTCATCAATTGAAAGAGAGATAAACTTAGCTTTTTTTACATTCTCTTTCAAATCTTCCTTCTCTATCATCGAAAGGAATTTTTCCATTTCCCATGCACTACTGTTAGACCAATGAGACTGAGGTACGTTGGGCATTCCATTATATTGATACAAAAATTTGAAATCAAGGAAATATGAAATTGGTCTTCCTTTCTTTAGTATGTGAAATAAAGTAGAGAACTGTATGAGTTTTGCATGTAGATTTGTTTGATTCATCTTACCAATTTGTGATGTGATCGTTCCTCCCTTTTCTATGAGATGTCTGTGTTTTTTCTGTTCTGCTTCATACTCTGCTGCGTATTTAACATGCATGCATTCTTTTTCAATTTTCCACCTGTGTGTTTTGATTTTTTTTCCATCCTCCCCTGTTATAGTAAAATATTTTTTTCCATAATATTTCTCTATAGTGTCCATATTCAGTTGCATTTTTTGCTGATTTCCCAATTTCCACGTACATATTGTACATGTACATTCAGATGGGATCTCTTCTGAATTAGATGACTGTATAGGTTCAATAAACATAAAATTTGGCAGCCCAATCAAACTTGTAAGTCCTCCCAATTGTCCACATATTCTTGTTTGTTTTCAATGTTTTACTTTTTTGAGTAGAATTCTGAGCAATATCACAATCACCTGGTTTCCTCTTTCATGAACCAGAATTTGAATTTGATTTTTGTGTTCCATTTTGTTAAAGTATTTGTATGTGTGATATCTTGATGCACTCCTGGTTGCACCCCAACATGAAGAATATCTTCAGGATCTGGCATCTCAACAGGTATATCTTTAAGATCTGGCATGGTATCATCATAGGTGTCATTTGGTTGATACTATGTAGAATGCATGTCCACCTCAATATTACCTTCCACACAGTCAGTACTTTGATTCTTTCTGGTGGTAGCTATATGGGTGCTAGTGGTTGTGGTATCTGTAGTAACAGAGTTTCCAAAATACTTGAATAGGGACTTCTAAGATTTCTTAGTTACTTTTTGGGTTTTCCCATTTTGAGCACTAATACCTTCCATTATTCTAAACTAAGTCATGGACTCATCATCAAAAAAGCACAAAGTCACACGTAGAGAAAATTGAGTCGCGTGCGTCAGAGTATACTGAGTCGTGTGTCAGCAAACATGGTGAGTCACGCGTCAGAGAAACCTATGTCGCACGTCAACAAAAAACTAAGTCGCGCGTCAACAAACTAAGTCCTGTCACACGTTAGCAAATGCAATGAGTCACGCATCAATGAATATCCTTGTCACACGTCAACAACAAACCCTTTGTCACATGTCAGCAAGATCTCCTTGTCACCCGTCCATAGAAAATATTTGTCACACGTCAGCAAATATTATAGTCACGCGTCAACTAAGTAATCAAATGATAAATTTGTACTGTGCTCTGGTGCTTAGAGTATGCAAGTTCACAACTTCACGGTATTGGTAAGGTACTAGTGGTAGTATACTACCTGATGAATCACCTAGGTTTTTATAGGAGATGTTTTCAAATGTAGGTGAAGTCTGACCCCAAAAAATATATACTATAAATTTTAGGTGAACAGGACACTGACCTGCTTCAAAAAAAATCACCTTTTCAAATTTTCCTAAAATGAAATTTTCACCATATTACGAATATTCACCACTAAAATTATCCTTGGTTTATAGAATCAAGGCACAAATTTGATTGGGGAGAACAAGGTACAAAGGATATTTGGTGCAGATAGTTGGAAATAAGGAACTACAAGAACTAAAGGCATAATTTTAACAGTTGGAATGTTGGTATTTGTGCGCATCATGACACCATGGAAACCAAAAACCATGTCACCCAAGGCCAAGGGAAAGGGAAAAGTGAAGCCCACACCTGCAGATGTACAAGAAGAGTGGTATTCAGAGATGTAGTACCCAAAAGGAGTGATTATGGGGTAGGATTGGGTGTCTCATATAAGGAAGATGACAATTAGTGATTTCAAACATCACTCGGATTCAAACGAGTGCAAAATAGAAGCTGGGTTAATATGGAGAATAAGTGAGAGGACTGCGGATAACAAGCCTATCTATAATGATAAGGGATACCAAGTTTTGAGTAGTTTCAGATCCCTTCAACTTTATGAGCTCCCTTATTTTGGTAAAACTAAGAGAATTTATCAGTGGCTTATGTCGCACGTCCACGAGGACTATTTATATTTTGCAGAGAGAAGAATGTTCCTTACAATGCAACAAATTGGAATATTTACTGGCCTTTGAAGCTTGGGCACAAAAATTAAAATTGACTTAGATGGTGATGATGGGGTTAAGTTAACTACTACCACTTTGAATTATCAGTGAGGAGGGCACACGATGAACATCGCAAAACTTACTAACCTTGTTTCCAAAATGGCTGCGCATTTGATTACAAATTTTGGTGCATAAGAATGATGGGAAAAAATGAATAAGTGATGGCCTCACATCATAAAGAAAATTGTTTAGGGAACAACTTACAACTTTGTTGAATTCATCGTGGAGGAAATTATAGATGAAGTGCATGATGGAGAGAAGATAAATTTTGGTGTAGTTATCCTATTAATCATACTATCAAAGATTGGGGTGCTAGATGGGATGAATCACAACATGTCAAAGTTCCCCCCAAAGACAAGACCCTATAAATAGGTTCACAGATTATACATGTGACATAATCAATAATGTATACTAGCTAAGGGTGGAAAAATGATATAAAATTAAGAGCAAGGTTTTCGAGTAGGAGTGGCACACCCCGAGTGAGCTGCCCTCAATTTTGGAAGGGAAGGCTGAATTTCAAGTATACCAAAATTACTACTTATGGAGGTTTAAATTTAAGAATGGAGAGAAGAGTACCTGGTGTAAACTCATGTTTTCCTTCACAACATGCTACTTCTAATTCATGGTAAACATTTTTACTGAAGCGCGTAAGCTGAAATTTGATGCTGACAAGGTGGATTTAAACACCATACGCTGTGTAATAAGTACATTTACCCTAGGAAGACAACGTACATATAAAAAATAATATAAGATGATATCAATATTAATTCCACAACTTTGGAAATTAGTAATGAGGAAGTCGCCAAGGTATATATCTACCTAAATCCAAAGACGTCCAAGGGGAAATATGTGGATGAAGAGGATTTGTCCCTACCAGAGCCACCTAAAGGAAAAAAAATTGTGGGTACAAAAAGAAATCATGAGGAGACTCCCCCATGCAAAAAATAAAGAACTAGAAGAAGAAGACACTGAAGAGGAAGAACCACGCAAGAGATCAGGAAGGGGCACAAGTACATCAGGAACAATCAAGAAGTCACCAAAAAATTTAAGTCCCAGGAAGAAACCACTAGTAAAGAAGTCATTTGTGAATAAGAAATATAGTGTGGTTTCAAGTGATGAGACTGTGTCAGAGAAATTTGAAGAGGAATAGGTACCTCATATGTCACCAATCATTCATACTATAGAGGAATTGGATGAGGAAGAGTGTGACACACGGCGTTAGAAGGAACCAAAGTTGAATGAAGAAATAGAATGGCTTAAGGAGGGTGAAGGCCATGATGAGACCATCACATAAGGTGCAGGAGGAGAACATGAAGAATAAGAGCGCAATGCCAAGTGCAATGTTGAGAGTGAACATGAACCCAAAGAATGAGAGTGCAATGCTGAGAAAAATGTTGAGAGGGAAGAAGAGCATGAGGAAGAGAAGGAAAGGAGTAAGGGTGTCATTAGAGGAGAAGACAAAATGTTGGGAGAAGCAACTGAAGTGTTTCACTCCCTTAAACATGAGGTACCTAAGGGGTATAAAGGAAAGGGGAGGAAGTGAAAGAACATTTCCTAAGGCCCCCTCATGAAGTATAATGATGATCCCTCTAAGGTACTGTGTGCACACTATCAGAGTACGGTGGCCATAAAATATCTTTTTTGTTGGTCATTCTTTGACAAAAAGAGGCTCTCCCTTGAACTAGAAAGATTATTTCTTGGGAATTTAAATCACATATGGAAGAACCAGATTTCAAGGTCAATGTGTAGGCACTGTGTGAGCATAATAAACTTGTAATGCTAATTAAAATAAACTAACACCTAATAATTTCAAAGCAAAGCCAAATCCACTATAGAACCATCAAGATAAGATCTTATGGATGCAAAACTTCTACGATGCATAAACATGATAAATCCATTAAATGCCAAGCCATTCCTACTCTTGAGATTGTTACCTAATGAATGAAACTAATTAGATCACCTAATAATCAAATTGGGGTTGTTTCTATGAGGAATATTAATATTTATTAGTGCTTCATGGATTATAATAAGTTTACATAGTTAGTATTGTTGGTACGGGTAGATTCTAACTGTAATATTAGTGATTTGTTGTGATTTTTTTAAACAACTCACATATATAAGAGTTTGTGGAGATTTTTTAAGATATTCAAAATATGATTTTTAATCCTATATATTTGTTATGTGTTAATCCATAATAATTAATAAGATTGATGATTATTGAGTAAACCTCCTGCTACCATTTCATTTGGTATTAGAGAGATCATTTGTAATTGATAGATAGATGTATAAAAAATTAGCAAGGGGTAGTGCATCTTTATTGTTTCCCCTGTAGATGTGAGTCTAGTTTTGAAAAAATTGTATATCAAAATATCTATATGTGATTTGGAGTTGGTTCATTTGTTTGAGAAGATTATATTTTCTCAGATTACTTGATAAGAATGAACAATGAAGCAATAAAAGACTTGCATATGAATTAAGAGTTTATATTTTCTCAGATTGGATAGGTCAATCCACCCCATCTTCCCTCATCACGACACATCTAATCCCTATATCCCTAAAAAAGGAAATCTTGAGATGATCTACATTGCCCTATGTGCCTCAAGGAGAAAACAAATTCAATTTTCAAACTGTCAATAGATTGTCATTTTCTACTTGGGAAAATTGGATCAGAGAGTGGTATAATAGATCTATCAAGGTGGATACAAATTGATGAGGAGAATCAGACCTTAAAATCACCCACCAAGTGAACATCCACAATATTCACGCATCTAAGGAAGAGTTTAGTTTTGAGAGGCAGCCACAAAAACTTGTGCATCATTAATAAGGAATAGAGAAGAGCTTTACATCGGGAGTTTTCTGTAAACATCTTTCAAATATTTTCTAGCAACATGTTTGATAGTCTATTTCATTCCTAGCTCTTTATTACATTCAAAATGACATTAAATACCTCCCTTCCTATCAACATTGGGTTCTCTGCTGTACATTTTTTCTTATTATTTCATTTGGGTAGAATTACTTCAAGTTTCATAGTCATTATTTGTTATTTTTAAGTCTTTAGTTCTAGTGTTAAGAATCTCTTGTCCATCTCAATTTAAACATTTAAGTTTTATTGCATAAGGTCAAGATTCAAAATCTTATTTTAAGAGTTAAAAGAGTTTTTTTCGTCATTGCATTATTCTCAATAGTCAAAATTGCAGATTCATTGTCATTATCAATAGTTGTCAATAGCATCATTGTATTTATAGATGATTTTAGGATATTTGTTTATTCTATCTGCAATTTTTGTCTCGTGGAGTCATTGAAAAATTTGTAAAAATAATTTTTTTTTGCCTAACTTTTCAATAATTGGATGCATTTTCACTTCTATGTGACGTCCATCTTATGGGGATAAGTTATAAAATGAGCTTCATGGTCACATTCCGCTGAGGTAGAAACATCACACTGGAGGTTGGAGGCAAAAAATGATGGAGGGTGATCAATGCCTCTCATCAATCACCAACGACAGGGTTAAATATAATATTGATGGCACCTTTTATATTTTTTTTCAGTTGTGTGGTGCATGGTTTCCTTCCCTTCTTATGATTAAAAAAAGGAGGATGTGCATTTTGGAATATGAGAATAGTTGTATAGGAGGGTATCTAAATTGGAGTGATCCTCTGACTATTGAGATGATTTGATTGTCTTACTTCTAACATTGATTGGCTGATGAAAGAGCATTCACTGGAAGTGAAAGCGAGAACTATTGAGTTCACGTATGTGGTGAACCGGTGGAAGTGTGATCATTCGGTATGGGATTCACTGTGGTGAAGTGGATTGGTTATGTGCAACAAAATCTAGATAGCAAGATCCAAGCCAATAATATGCAGACCTAAAAGTATGCAGAGGCATATGATTTTGTTTCCAGTTCTTGAGATGTGATTTCTCCCCATGTTTGCACTAAGGGGGGGAATGTTAGGAATATTTATATTTATTAGTGCTTCATGGATTATAATAAGTTTACATAATTAGTATTATTGGTACAGGTAACTTATAAATGTAATATTAGTGAGTTTTTTCCAACAACACACATATATAGGAGTTTGTGGAGAGTTTTTAGGATCTTCAAAATAGGATTTTTATTTCTATATATTTGTTATGTATTCATCCATAATAATTAATAAGATTGATGATTATTGTGTAAACATACTGCTACCATTTCAGTTTCCTCAAGAATTGAAGATGAGATCTCACCAAGAAATGGCTATACAACCACTTTTGGATCTTCCCATGCTATTCAATTTGAGAGAATGGATGCAAGATGGAGAAGCTATTTCCAACAATGGAGAATGAATCAAATCAAAATTCCTATAGTTTTCATTAATGAAAATGAGGTGTAAGAAGAAAGGGAAGGAGGAGGGTTCTTTATATAGCTTGCTAGTTTGGGAAAGGCTAGCAATTTGATGGATGTGGGATAAAGCCCAAAGAAAAAATGTAAAGGATATGCATGGTTAATAAAGGATGCACACTTTATGAGAATTGAGAGGTGTCTAATTAATCAAATGTGATTAATTAATAGGTAGGGATAATATTGTAGAAGCTATTTAGGGGGTATTTAGAAGAAAATAAGCCCAATATGGTGGATTTAAGAGAGGAATTTGATCCAATAAATGGTGATTTATTGATTTCGAGGAGCAAGCATAATTAATTAACCCAATTAGAAGCAAACAATAATTAACAAAAGGTCGTTAATTGGCATCCTGAGTGATAGGAAGGATAATTAATTAATGAAATGTAATTAATTAATGGAAATTAAGGGGAATGTTAGATAATTAGTGGAAAAACAGTAATTACGATGAGAATGATATGAACGAGGGTAATTAGTGCAATTTTAGTATTAAAATTATGTAAGCGGATTATAATTATCTACATTTTCCCCTCTTTGGGATGGTGTAAGCAATGCCACTTCAAAGATAGTAGAAAAGTATAGACAATTTTTTTTATAAGGAGTGAAAGAAAACTTAGTAGAACGAAGGATGCCCCCTCGAGTTTTGATGGGGTGATGGAAGAGGTCGATCGACAATAAAAAAGATTAAAGAAACAACTAGAAGAAGTGTGAGGTGGGGGAGGGTGGGATAAAAATGATCCCCATTGCCCCATGTATTGTTGAAGAAGAATTGATAAAGGGAATGATAAGGAATAAAATTGTAGATGAAGAGAAAAGAAATAACTTTCATCTAGCTGATGTAAAAACAACTTTATTTCATCATTTTTCTTTATGATCTATATCATTGACCCTTATTAAAATATATGCATACAACAAAAGTAAAAAATGACATGAAATCCATAATATGAACATTTTTTCATTGCTAAAACACTAAATCAATGTAACATACATAACATAACGTACTATGAGAAAGTACACAAGCTAACCTAACAGGGAAATAAGTACAAACACATATACTCAAACAATCAACATTCAAGACGGTTGCACAAATGTTTTTGTTATCAAACTTTAGTTCCTAAATGTTTGAGTCAATGACAAGCGTTAAAAATGGCACCCTAAGCAAGGATACATGTGAGGGGAATATATGGAGGACACATGGGTCCCATGAAAAAATAATTGTTTATTATGAAATAGTACCCATCTACTCATTGTGCCAACGAGTACAAAAATATTAAGCAAACCAAATTTGTGGATGGGGGTAGATAAAAATGATCCACGAGTTGTTATAATAAAAATAAGCAAGAAGAAAAGAAAGATGTTTTGTAGGACAATTTTCTATGTTCGAGCACAATGCATTTGACACAGGCTTTAGCTACGTGCATGCTTGTTACCAATTTTTAAAAAATTATGTTTTTTTTGGATTTTTACCAAATTGTTTTTTTCTGAATTTCTACCATATTATTTTTTTGAATTTTTAGAATATTACTAACTTTTTTCAATTTTTAGAATTTTACTAATTTTTTTTTGAATTTTTGGTTTTTAATCAAATTTTGATTTTTTGCAAATTTTGGAAGAAAATTAGTTAGAAGAATGAAAATATATGTGGTCATTGCCAAAAAATGATGGGGAACAAATATATACCTGAGGTAGTAGAAAGGGTCGCTGGGAAGTAAAATCATGCCCCAATGTAGCGAAAACTGGTGAAAAATGACTATTTACTAAAAAATATCATTGTGGCAAGTGCTAAAAGAATGTAGAAGAATCACGGTGGTCCTATAACACTCCCAGGGTGAGATACACTATGAATTAGGAAAAAACAACTATAAATAACATGATGAGAGGGTAAAAATTCATCGTGGTGAGTTATTATTACCCTACCCTTATTGAGTTTTATAAAGATTTTGATTTGACCTACAAGAGAAATGGTGAGAGTTCAGGACCGTAAACACGATGCAGACATAGTTCGAGTCTACACGAGGCTTCCCAATGATGGCTCGCAGGTACGTAAAGAAATTTTTTATATTTTTGAGTGTATTTATTTCCTGTATAGGCGAGAAGTAAATGATGTGATTACACTAGTGTGGCCTCTGGGGTGTGTAAGCGTGAAGGGGGGTGCGTTAGTGTAAAATAGGGTGCACCACTATTAAAATAAAAATGGAGGTTAGTATGGGGTGCACCTGCATGAAAACGCAAGCGCTAGTGTTAAAATGAAGGCATTAGGGTAGGCTAGCATTGGTGTTACAAGGGACGCCTTGGTGTTAAAAACATAAGCGCTGATGTTAAAAGGAGGGCATGAGCGCTAGGGCACGCTATTGCTAAACTGGGTGCACTGGTGTAAAAACATAGGCACTAGTGTAAATAGGTCAGTTTTGGGTAATTGTAGAAGAATTTAGGAGATTTGTAGAAGAAATTAGTGACGAGTAAAGGGAAATTAGATGATGTTTTCGAGAAGGAATGATATTAATGAAGTGTGTTTGCGTGATCATTACATGTTAAGTTACCTAGATTGGAGACACATGAGCATCATGATTAACTACGAGCCTATGAGGCTACATTTACACGTCGCAAGCATATCTACTTAGAGATTACTCTAGATGTCACAGGTATTTCGTGCGTGGCTCACATATCACAAATTGCACTAGATCATAACCTTTTTACGGCCTTAGTAGAGAGATTGTGGACTGAGAGCTTGGATTTTATATTTGTGACCGATGAGATGAGTGTCACATTGGAGGATGTTTGGCACATCCTAAGAATTCCTATCCAAGGATGATTGATTACATATGATGGTGACCATGGCCGTATTCTGCAGTGCATTATGGAGATGTTCAACTTACTTGACATACCTCGTTGGGGCATGGAATTTGACTTATACAGAAGTTTCACTTATCGCTAGATCTCACAAATAATGGTGTACCTGATGGTTCTTGTTAGTGACGGCTTGCTTCCTGACAAGACTGGTGCTCACTTTTCTCTGGGTCTAATTGGGCTGATACATGGTTTTGTGAGTGGAGAAGTCTACTGTTAGGGTCAGTGTTTATTAGCCCACTTGTACTCAGACCTTCTTTTGATAATGTATCATAGTCAAAAGACCATGGGTTTGACCACATTATTATAGATATGGGCATGGGATCACATTGCTATATGATGCACACTAGGAGTGTTGCGAGTTACGGCTCTCGATGAGCCATCTATGATGGGTTGAGAGCTAGTTGGTGATGATACTCACTCACATACCAGAGATACAACATATTATAGGTGGGAATTTGATGATATACAACTATGTATTATTACATGACGTCCTTACAGATTATATCAGTGGCCATAGGATGTCATAGAGCTAAGTACTACAGAGGTAGAGCATTTTATTATCAATAATAGGAGTTACATTATTGAGTGGTATAGAGTTGATAAAGTGTAGAGAAAACTAGGCTACGTCCAGGGGATTCTTGGAGATGAGATGTGGTACGGATGTAAATCCTGAGAGACTTTTGATATTGGCCCATAGATTAGACCACGATGAGCTCAAGATAGCTTTCGAAAGGTGGTCCCATAACCTTTGGTCATGCAACTGTAGATAGTAGATCCTGGGGAGACTATAGATTATGGAGCATGGTATGTGGTAGTGTTACCACGATGACTCACTATAACATATGCATCCATACATGTAGGTATTGTAGTAGTGGCACATGGTTTACAAGGTAGGGTTCTTAGAGTAGGGACACAAACACATGCACATGTAATTTCTCAGGTGCAGGGCCAGGGTGCACTGGGTACACATATCTAGGTGCCACAACAAGGTCTTCCACATGCACATGTACCATTACATTAGACTGTCTCCTAGTTACAAGTTCCATAGGGACATATCTGGATTCCAAAGGTGCCATTGTCATCTCCACATATCTTGAGTCCACCACATAGTCCGCCAAGGGGTTGATGGGATGGAGATGGAGGATATGAAGGGGGTGGAAAAAATGGTTGGGATGGATGGGGGTCTCCACCACATAGTGTGGGTGGGGGATGGAGAGAAACTTACATGTTACCATAGAGATCACCCCTGAGATAGGATTCTCAGAGTTCGGAGAATCTAGCTACCTTGAGGAAATAGTTATAATAGGTGACAACCCAAAAAGATCAAGTGAATGTTGAGAGGGACCATGTGTAGGATGAGTTGACGAGCGTGAGAGAGGAGCGTGATGCACTCCAGCAAGAAGGGAAAATAGGAGTCTAGGATTTAGTGTTTTATTTTTATTCAGTCATTGGAAAGGAGGATTTTGTACCATGGGGCTATTCTAGTGGGTTAAAGGGTTATGGATTACAGTAAACTAGTTGACAACAACTTGATATCAAGGTCACACAGGCCATATCAGTTGATAAGATCAATACAACAACCATCATTTCACTTGGGAGCTTTAACATAGAAAACACCACCACCATAGGGCCCATAATATATGCCACCACATAGAGCTAGGCCAGGCAGTATAAGGGTAGGTGAGAGTCATGGTTGTCTCTCTTTATTATGATTTCATATTTACAGATGTACCTATTTTTGATGTACACCTTGATACAAAGGCACATTTTTGAGATGATGTACCTATATTGTTTTTGGTTATGCCTCGATATGAAGACACATTTTGACCCATGCCCATGATCGCATACGTTGTATATAATATTATGTACCGAGACACATTGTATATGGAAATTGATATATTTGACATATTTACATGATGATGATGGACTTTATTATGATGTATGATTGTATCACATGTGTTTGATGTATGAGATATCATTTGATGATATCATATTGTTTTTTATGAGATACTTATGACTGTCCATGTTTTTAATTTTTTAATATTAGTGAGGGATGGATAGAAGGTGATGCTTATTGCCCCATTATTGATATGGTAGGATGATAATAGTTTAACATATATGTTGGATGTTTATTTTCATGATGATGTTTCTTAGCAGTTATTGATGATATATGATATACATGATGTTAGATGTGATGATATAGATGATGGTGTGATAACAAAAAATGTATAATTAATAAACAAGCACAAGAAAAAGTTAACAAATATAACAAATATACACACTAAACAACTTGGCAACACAACTATGTATAAATATATACAAGCATGAAAAAAAACACTGAATTTAAACAAACAAGAATGAATCTAATCAAGGAAAGAATAACCAATATAAGAAGTATGTTAAGAAACACACTATACAAGATGTACAAGCAAGAAAAAAACAAGAAAAAAACAAATAAACAAGTAAGAAAAGCACTACTATGTTTTTGTGGGACAATTTTGAGACATTTTTCACTGTTTTTGGGAGTTTTTGTAAGACCGTGTTTTATTGTTTTTGAGTTTCCTAGGAGATAATTTTATAATGTTTTGGGATTTTCTAGCCATATTTGAATGTTTTTGGAATTTTCTAACATATTTGAATGTTTTTTTGGATTTTTCTAACATATGTGAATGTTTTTGGAATTTTCTAACATATTTGAATGTTTTTGGAATTTTTAGAAAAAATTTCCGAAGCTATGTACAGGAAAACAGAGAAAAATGGAAGCCCCCAACATTAGATGGGAATATACAAGGAAAAAAAAACATGTATGTGAAGGAAATTGAATTTGTGAAGATGCCCCCAATGTTATATGGAAATGTACAAGGTAAATCCTTCACATATTTATAAGAGGAGGATCGACCAGATCAAGCCTTTGAAAGGATAGACTCAAAAGGAATCTCAGATGCAGATGAAAACTAGCCCTAGATAAAGTAAAGGTACCCCATATATTTGAGATTCTTGTGAAAAATTAATCCTCATAAGGTGATGGAAATTGGTTTTCACCAAAGGACTTTTCCAAAGTGCCACAATTGTGTGGTTTTCACATTTGGTTGAACCGATTTCTCTTTACTTTTTGTATGATTTTTTATTTTTTTTTGAAATTTTCCCCATGCTTAAGCATGGAACTGCTTGAGATGCATGACATTTATAGGTTCATGCAACTCACCTCCAGTAGGATGGGAAAGTTTTTAAGCTCTTGATCCATATTTTTCTACCAAAACATAGAGTCCCAACTAGTTTGGTTTGAACTTACCCTTTTTTTCTCTTTCTTTGACGGTATTGAACTGGTTTTCTGTAAGGATGATATCCCCTACCTTAAAATTGGTGAGGTATGATAAATTTTTTGTATCCCCAAGACACTCAATTCTGATAGAATTTAAGGTGGTTTAGTGCATGAATGCTCCTTTCATCTAACAACTCCAACTCTACAAGTTCAGCCACATGGTCATCTTCATCTTTCTCTAGATAATATCCGAGAGATATTCTTAGGGAAGGAAGCTTAATTTCCAATGAGATGATGGCCTCATTTCCAAATATTAGGGAATATGGTATAGCACCAATAGGGGTGTGAATAAAGGTCATGTAAGCCCAAAGGGTGGGATAGATTTACCGATGCCAATTACAACCAATTTTTCTTACCATTTTCTCTATGATGCGAACAAGGGTTTTATTGGAGGTCTCTACTTGTCCATTACCTTTGGGTAAATAGGCAATATACCACTTTAGGCATATCTGAAAGCATTGGCATAATGATTTCTCTTTCTTGTTCTTGAAGGACTTACCATTTTCATCTATAATGGTGGAAGGGATGCCATAATGAAAGATGAGATGATTCATGATGAACTTGGAGATTTGGGCATCGGTAACATATGTAAGAGACATAACCTCTACTCATTCAGTAAAGTACTCGGTTGTAGTAATGATATCAATGTGTTAATTTGAGGAAGTTGGAGTGAGATTCCCTATGATATCTAATCCCCACTTTGAGAATGACCACAATGATGTGATCGACTGTAAGGATTATGTTGGTGCATGAATGAGATTTCCATATTTCTGGAACAATGAACATTTCTTAACATATTTACAATATTTATACTTCATGGTAGGGAAATAATAATATACTCTTAACAATTTCTTTTCTAGCACCATTCCACTTGTACGAGTTCTGTAGACACCTTCGTGTACTTCTTTGATTTCTTGGACATACTCGGCTAGATTAAGATAACGCAATAAGTTCCCATTATAGCCATGATGATAGAGGGTGTAACAAGATATTATTTGGATTAGGTTTTGTTTATTAGGGTGGGAAATTTTAGGGGGGAAGGTACCGTCTTGAAGGTAATTGAAAATGGGTTCATACCAGGGGAAAAAGAACCAACAACTTCATAGACTAGAAACAATTCCGACATGTCATATGTAGGGATCCATAGATTTTCAACGAATAATGGCATATCATTTTTCCCTGGTGGAATAAAAAGCAAGGGTCATAATGTATCCATAACATCTACAGGCCAATTTTTTTCTCTTGGGATTTTCTCAAAAGTAACGTGCACACAGTATTCTTTAAGGGTTTCCACCATTTTCTTATAAGGGATGCATTTTTCATCCTTGACCTTGTATTTTTCATTGACTCAATTTATGATTAAATGTGAATCTCCAATGACCTTGAGTTGTCTAATATTCCACTTGATAGTGAGCTTCATCTCCATGTTGAGTGCTTTATATTTTGCTATGTTATTTGTACCTGGAAAACTCAGATGAAAATCTTGAGGAATGAAGTCCCCTAAAGGGGTGACAAGCACAACATTGGCTTCTGGACCATGAAAGGTGAATGATCCATCAAAATGTACCTACCAAATGAAGGATTCTTCAATATACAACATAGAGGCATCTGATATATCCAGACTCAACAGTTCTATTCTAGGTAGAGGGGCTTCATCTAGTTGGTCTAAAAGCACCTGTCCTTTTACTAATTTTTGGTTGACATATTTGATATCTAACTCACTTAATAGGATGATCTAATTAGCCATCCTTCTAGTAAGTTCTAGTTTACACAAGAGGTACTTCAGAGGGTAAAATTTAGAGATAAGCTTGGTCTTGTTTTTTAACAGGTAATGATGAAGCTTTTGGAAGGATAAGACAAAAACTAGACAAGATTTTTTGATCTGTGGATAATTAAGCTCATAGGCGATCAAAGTGCAACTAAGATAATGGACCAAATTTTCTTTCTAATTGATATCATATTGATCTAGGAGGGCACTAATAGAAAATTGGGTCGTGAAAATATATAAAAAAATGACTCACATGGGCTTGGAAACATAAGGACAAGGGTATTAACCAAATATTTCTTGAGTAGGTCAAAGGCTTGCTGGTATTTGGGACCCCAATGGAATTCAACATATTTTTTAAGAAAATGGGTAAATGGATGACACTTATCTGCAAGCTGGGAGATGAAATGACAGATTGCTTGAATTTTTCCTTGTAAGCTGTGTAAATGCTTGAGGTTCTTTGGTGGAGGAATTTTAGTGATAGTTATAATTTTGGTTGGATCTAATTTAATTCCTCCTCTTGATATAATGAATCCTAACAAATTTCTTGATAAGACACCAAAGACACATTTCTTTGGATTTAATCTAACCTTGTAATCTTGAAGGCATTGAAAGATACGCCACAATATTTCATGTGTTATTTTCTTGTTCTGGACTTACTGAGAATGTCATCAACATAATAATCCATGATGTTATTCAACATATTTTGAAAGATCATGGTCATAGCCCTTTGATAAGTTTCTCTAGCATTTTTGAGACTAAAGGGCATAAATTGGTAACAAAATTTCCCTTAATGGGTTGTAAAGGAATTCTTGTGTTGATCTTATTTTGTGATTTTGATATGGTTTTAGCCATAAAATCCATCGATGAGGGGTAAAATTTTGTAGCCTGTAGTGGAATCAACAATCATGTCAATATTAGGAAGAGGAAAATCATCTTTTAGGCATGCATTATTTATGTCTTTGAAATCTGTACATATTATAATACCAATTGAATTTTTCTACACATGTAATATGTTTTAGATCCACTTCGAGTAATCAATAGGTTTGATAAAATCTACTACCAACAATTTCTCCAGTTCTTCCTTAACCAAGAGGGCTACACATGGATGCATTTTTTTTAAGCTTCTGCTTAATGGGATTTACGTCTACATGTAAATAAAGATTATGCACCACCAAGGATGGATCCAAGCCCAACATATCTAAATAGGACCAAGAAAATATGTCTGAAAATTCTCATAGAAGAATTACAAAGGTATTATGTTATTTTGCTGAGAGTGAAGATCCTAACTTGACCATTTTAAGGTTGTCTTTTGTTTCTATATTGACATCAATTGTCTCCTCCATAAGCATCTTTTATGCATCCTCAATGCGCGTAGGATCAAGGGAGAGATTGATATCTTCTTCCAAGGGCATCTCAATGATATTTTCACCCTTGGTGTGGTCACTTTTTATGTCCATTGATTTTTTTACTTGTTTATCTGCTAGTGCCTCAAAGAGGTTTTCACTATACGTCTTGGACCTTCGTTTTTGCTGAGGATTTTTAGAGGAAAGTTTTCCCTCGCTTTCTTTTAATTTTTTCTGACCACACATCTCAGACTCCTCCCTGAAATAGGTACATGTGTCTAATTTTATGGAGAATCATTTCTTGTGATCACCGATTGGAATTCTATCAAAGATACCCAAGAATTCATCGATTTCCTCATCATTTTCAAATAGGTCAATTGACACATGAAGTTGTTGGTCCTAGTAAACAAGTGTGGGATGGACAAGGTTAAATTGTGGAATAAATTGTGATAAGGTAAGGATGGATGTATCAAGGAAAAGGTTAGTGGAGGCAAGATCCTTGTATTGGATATGAAAAGAACTTGTGTTACTATCTGAATTAGTAGAGCTATCCTCACGCTAAGAAGAAGTAGCATCGATATTCGATGGATGAAATCCATAAGGTCTAATACTGACACTGTATCTTTCTATTTTGAAGTGTGGAGTGATAATAGGATCTCTTATGCCTTGGTCATATGCACCACACCCATACCCATTATAGCCCATGGCATACATCATTTTACTGGGTATGGTATATTTTGGATTTTGGTAATAGGAAGCCTTTGCGTCTTTAGGGAACTAGGTTATGGGAGAATACAAAATTTTCTCATTTGTTAGGAGGCCACCAAGAAGAAATTTCTCAACAATACAATTTTCTTAGGACTGTTTATATTGATAACTTGGGCTACCCCGTGTCTTGGGTGGTAAGGAGAGATTAGAAACATGGAGGGCATACTAAAGGTCATAATCTCCATAGCCATTTCTAATGAACTTCATCTCCCATGAAGCAAAGGTAGAAATGAGCGTGGAAGCATATATATCATAGGAATGTAGTGTGTTTGGATCAACATGAGAAGTGAGAGAATTAGAATGAAGTGATACAACAATATCAGTAGAAGGACATTTATAGGATGCATGAGAGAAGTTATGCAAGGCTCTACAATTTGCAAATGGTTCATGATCTCCTTGAACAGTAATTGTTTTTCCTTCTTGGTATAACTTGATTCATTGATGGAAGGTTCATGGTACGACCTGTATGGCATGGATCCATGGGTGGCTAAGGAGCATGTTGTAGGGAAGTTCCAAGCTTAGGACATGGAACTTGGTATCATGATATGTAGGCCCCACTTCCATAGGTAATATTATAGTACCAATTGACTCACGCTCTACATTATCATAGGCTATGATAGTAATGATATGAGACTCTAGGTCCACTTCTGTGTGTCCTAGTTACTTAACTAACTTCAAAGTATAGATATTCAAACCTGACCCATTGTCCACAAACACCCTTTTTATTTTTTTTTGACTAAAAAATACTTCATTGTATAGGGGTAAGTTGTGTGTATGATCATCATACAAAACCTCATTTTGGCTAAAAGTAAGTTCTTCACTAGGAGCAAGGTGTACAAACACTACTTGGAGGTGCAAAGGATCAATATTTGTTGACACTCCTGACCCCTCAAGTGTTTTATAGAGGATTTCTTTATGAACATTTGATATCTTAAGAAGATATAAGATCAAAATCTTAGTAGTGCTCTTCTCAAGTTGTTATAAGAGATCATATCGACCATCCTAAGGGGTAGGGAGAGGAGGTTCTGGAATAACAAGACGAGTGTGTCATGTTTCCTCAGAAAAATCTTTGCTCTTGATTCTTATAGTTTTTACATACTCATTAGAGGAAAGAACAAAACTAATAAGTGAATCAAACAAAAAACAGGTTTAGGCATAAATGTAGTTGGCAGCTTTATAGTTCTTAGAAGATTGACCATGATTTGACTTCTTCACTCCTTGTTTTTCATGTTTAGGGAAAGGATCTTTATATATTCCTAAATTTTGATTAGGTGATTGGTTAGGTTAAGGTGAATCAACCTAAATTTCTCCACTGTCAATAAGATCCTGGATAAAGTGTTTCAACTTTTTGCACTTGTCTGTTTTGTAACTATGTGCAATGGAAAGTTGCAAAATCTATGGAATGATGCTAAAGAACCTCAAAGCTTTGCTAACTCATCCATGCACCATAGGATTAGAGATAAAAAAGATAAAATAACATGAAAGCATTACAACTTTGACAAAAACATCAAAAACTAACATGCATACTACTCTCTACTCCATGAAAGCTTAATTAAAGTGAACCTAGTATAAATCCTAAGCAATCAAATTATGTGATTGTCTACCCCATGAGGGTGAATGAATCTCACTAAATGGCTACATGGCCAAGTTTAGCTATTTCATTACTAACCTAACATTGGTGCAAGATGAATCTATTTTAATGGTGGATGACCCAAGATCAAATGCCTCATTAGCTTGGCTAATGCAAATGAGCTCTTAAGCTTTCTTAGGCTTGTTTTGGATTTATCTTATGTAAATTTGTGTCTTTAAATGGGTAGGCTTAGCATTGTATTCATAGTTTTCCAGTTGGGATAATTTGGAATTTGGGTGCATGTGGGACTAAAGCCCAAAAAACACTTTTATATTAGATTAGGATAAACATGTTTTAGGTTTAGTTAAGCTAGGATTAGGATAGTTAAACTTGATTAGCAAGTGATTAGAGAATCATTGAGATTTGGGAGGGGTATGGATAACCAATTGTGACTGATAGATAGCCTACTAAGACAATATAAGTGGTATAGAGAGAACTAGGGAGGTTCTGAATGGTTGAAAGGAGGAATGTTTAGCTAATAAGAGAGATATTAGCCAAATAAGATGATTATAGGAGGAATACGACTAAAAAATTGTCATAAATGGGCATTCAAGAATGGAGCGAAGTATGGGGATTTAACAAAGTGTCATTAATTGATTTGATTGGATGAAATGCTAAGTGTAAGCATATTTTAGGTGTCTACATTTGCCCCTCTTTGGGGCGGCGTAAGCAACGTCACATCAAATAAAGTAGACAAGCATAAACAAGTAGAAAATCTTAAAGGGATAGAAGAAAAATGAGTAGAATGGAGGATGCCCCCTCGATTGTCGATGGGGTGATAGAAGAACTCAATTGACAATTGAAAAGATGACAAAAAGAGAACGGAAGAAAGAATAGTGTGGAGAAGAAGAAAGGAGATATATAAGAAAAGGAGTATGAGGAAGAGGGAATGAGCTAACATCCATCCAGTGCCTTTTAAACAACTTTATTTTTCATAATATTGCTAAGGATCTTCATCATCGATTCTTATTAAAAAGAATGAACAAAAGTGTAGTATGACATTGAAAGCCATATATGAACAAATGTTCATTACTGAAAACATCAAATCCATGCAACATACAAAATGCAATGCAATACGAGAAAGTAAAATATGCGTAACTCCATGCAACATACATAATGCAATGTAATACGAGAAAGTAAACAAGCTAACCTAACAGAGAAACATAATGTAATGTTTTTGTTATCAAGCTTCAATTCCAACCTATTTTAATTAACGACAAGGGTTAATGATGGTGCCCCAAGCAAGGATACATGTAATGGGAAAACAGAGGACACTTTGGTCTGATGAAAAAGAAATGTGCACTATGAAACAGTACCGAGTAACTCATTGTGCCCCAGAGTATAGACGAAGTAAGCAGCCTAACTTTTGTTGATGGAGGTAGATTAAGATGATTCGCTAGTCACACACATGAACAGGTGAGAACCAAAGAACGACATTTTGTAGGATGATTTTCTATTTTTAGAAGTTTTTTGAAACATATTTGAATGTTTTGATTTTTTTAACATATTTGAATGAATTTTATTTTTTTTGAAAATTTTCTGAAACTATGTATAGGAAGACAATGAAGCATGGATGCCCCCAGCGATAGATAGGATGTACAAGGGAATAAGGCTACGTGCATGCAGGAAAGGTGAAGATATAAAAATGCCCCTATGATTAGGTGGGAGTATTTAAAGGAAAACTCTTCACAGGTAGAAGCAGAACCCAAGGCCATTATGGATAGGTTCAACATGATGATGAAGATAAACCAATGAAATGATGAGAAGAAGCAAGGATGCCCCTAGTGTAAGTTGGCCTAAAAGCACATGATAGAAAGGAAGGAGAAGATTGTTTTTGTGAAAGGGGATAAAGGTGTCAGAAAATATGGCAAAAATGTAATCTTATACACATGGATGTTCTGAACAAAGTAGAAGAATGATGTGAATGATATGAATGTAGCTTAGAAGCCTCGTGAGGAAGAATTGATTAGCCAAAGGTACAAATTATGAGACGAGACATGGAATAGAGTAAGATTTTGAACAAGTTTAAAATGAGACACTTGGTAACATACTAATCCTACCTACTCATAGAGATCTAGTGTGTACACGTGGAGTTTAATTACCTCTTGATGGGAAGACTTAATAGACAACAAGTGAAGACACCCTAGCCAAAGTGTAGGGATGATTTATTTTGAAAGATGATTTTGTGAATGAAGGGTGGAAGGATAGCCGTACATTGCTCCGTTACTAGCCAGGCATCCATAGCCCCGACGAAGATGTATTTGATTCTAATCACAACATTTCTCTACGTTCAGTCAGGCATCCATAGCCCTGATAGAGATTATTGGAAATACCCTAAGAGAGAGTTATTTATTAATTTGCTTTTGCTTTGTAGCTTTTAGCTTTTGATTTTTGATTGATTTTGATTCTTTTGCTTTCTGAAAACCTATTTCAGATCTCTTGTTTGATAAGGGGTTTAAGAACCACTAATGGCTTGATGGAAGGAGGTGGAAGTGATTGTGATGAAGACATTGGCTAGTGTCAACAAATATGTCCAAAAGTTCTTCGCAACAAGTTTATTAGATGGTGAATGTGATAGGATCTTTAAGAGGTCAGTCATCCTTTAATTTGCCAATGTGATAAAATACTAGGGTCAAATGGATACCATAGAGATAAATTTCACAAAATGCGTGTGAATAAGCTAACCACAACATCATCGAAGGGATGAAAATGGTAGGAAGACTTTCAGAAAAATAGCAAGGGAAGAAAGAAACATCCATGTGTACACAATACCTTATTGCAATGTTTGATCTTTGTACCTTTGATTTTTGTTGTGTGTTCTCAATGTTTTTTATATTTTTGATTTTTTTTTTTTAATATTTTTGATAGTTTTAAGAGGCTGGGACTAATAAAGTCACTCTATGTGGTAAGATCCAACAATAATGTTTGCGACTTCCTTAATAAGGGAGACTAGGCGCATTTGTTGATCGAGAGTGATATTATCCCCGATCTTGATGATTGAGGTGAGTTCACACTCAATAAATGAATGTGATTTGTTTTGAAACATGGATTTCATATGTGAGAGATTGAGTTACCTATCCAGAGGTTTATGCACTTTGCACCATAATTGATGGTTACGTTGATGTGCATTCTTGAATCATGCTTGATTTAGAATTTTGAGATTGTTTGATTTTTTGGGAGCTATAGAGCTTTTTACAATTTTGATCTAAGCTTGATTAAGAAACTATTTGGGTTTCCTATAAGCTAACGCGTGACTTTTCTAATCCTGAGAAGGAGAAGAAAGTGAACGTGGACGTTTATAACTGATGTGATAAATGACCATGAGCTTTCCATAACCATTGATAGAAGAAATATGTGATGGATGAAATAGATATGGTCTAAGAGTTGAAGAGGAGGGGCTACCAGGAGGTAAGCTACTGATAGAAGATGATGAAGGGATTCCAAGATGTGGCCCAAGAATAGAAAAAGAATAGATACTAGGATGTGACCCATATATAGAAGACGAAGGGCTACTAGGATGTGGCCCAAGAATAGAAGAAAAAGGGCTACTAGGACATGCCCCATAGATGTAAGATAATGGGCTACTAGGATGTGGCCCAAGAATAGAAGATGATGGACTACCCGAGGGTGATCCATACTTAGAAGACAAGGGGCTAGTTAGGCATGCCCCAAGAATAGAAGATAGTGGGCTACTCAAAAATGTCCCACAAATAACAGAGGAAGGGCTACTAGAAGGTGACCCACACCTATACAAAGATGAAGGGCTACTTGGCGTTGACCCCATAAGATATTGTGATTGAGGAATTATGATAGACAAGGAGTGATTGGGTGATGAGAACATAGGCCATGGATCAATGTAAGACCTGGGAGTTTCCTCACTTAATGAAGAATGTGAAGATGGAAGAATAAGAGGAGGATCAAGTTGCATGATTTGAGGCATTTTTCTCAGAATATGCGGGCGCATCAAAGTCTAAAGATAATCCTTTCTCATAATCTTCTAAAGGAATATCTTCATGTGCCCTTATAAATGCCCTAATTGTTTCTTCATTCTGAAAGAGGTCAATCGGTATGATTTATTGATTGACCACCAGGGGTTGATTAGAAGAAATAGGTTCACTTTTTCTGGAAGACTTAGAAGACGTTTGATGATGATTGATTGATAGAAGAAGATGAGATGAGAGACAAAGAAGATGTGTAGCTAACTGTCTTAGGAATAGAAGAAGGTGGTGTGGACCTACCTATACGATGGTATATCATCTATAAACTAGTAGGATTAAGTCCAAAGTCTTTAGATTGCGACACATGGGTTGATTCAGACATTTGAATCAAAGGAATTTGAGTCACACGAATCTTCAAAGAAGGAAGATTTATTGGGGGTGATTGATGAAGAAGGTCCTGTGAAGAAGGGGAGGACCGTGATTCAAGAATCACACTGGATGAATAATAATAAGGGTTCTGTAAAGAAAGAGAGGACTTCGATTTAATAATTATATTAGATGTTCGATTGGAGGGATTTGGAGTCGCACGTATCTTCAAAGGAAGAAGACGTCATTAAGGTGACTAATAAAAGGGGTCCTGTAAAGAAAGGGAGGACCACGACATAGGAGTCATATTAGATGACATAGGAGTTGAATAAGATGAATCTGAATACTAGTTTGGATTTGAATAGTAGTTTGGATCTGAATCATTAGAAGATTCAGAGGAAATATTTGGATTGGAATCCTTAGAAGAAGAGGAAATGTTTGGATTAGAATTAGAAGAAGAATGGGGGGAACTCGAATAATAATTTGGATTAGAAGTGTCTAAATCATACCACCAACTATGAGATGAAGGTGGGGAACGAGTTACCTGTATGGGCTCTCTAGCATGAAGAACCCAACAAGGTTTAGTTGTAATGGGAATCTTTTGATTTGAATTTCTAAACCTATGTTCTGTATTTTTGTAAGTATGGGAAAACGTGTGATAGTCAGTCATTTTGGTGTTGTTTTAAGCAAAAATGTCTAGATCTAGATAGTTTGATGGAACTCCTTCAAAGGGAAGGAAGTGATATGTTGATTTTGGTAGCATAAGGACAACCAGCTAGACATTTCATAAGTATTGATATCATGCATGATTTTCTGAAGAAGGTCTAAGGAAAATAGACATCATGATGATGTAATATTGATGAGATCGAGAGGGATTGTCCTAGAAAATAAGTTTTCTGAATGAATAATCACAAGGAACAATCATGCAAGTGTGAACACAAAGACAATCAACAAGGAAATACACCATATGAAAAATGCGATGCAAACATGATCAACACAACGTCAATATTTATGTCAAGCTCAAAATGAACAAGGCGTAAACATTAACAAAGAGTAGATGTGATCCCAATCAAAAGATACCATGACAAGTTTAACAACCAACAAGGCCTAAATGTTAAAGTGTGAGGTTTACAAATGTAAGCCACACAACCACACCAATTGGACACGTCTATCAAGCTTCATGGAGAAGTGAGATATTAGTGTCAAAGTGGTATCGAAACGATGCAAAAAAAGTAAGCGACACCCTTCAAGATTTGGGACAATGTTTGAAATCAAACGAAGTCAAATTATACTAAGGATGTGTTAAAATGTGGACATCGTAATGCCACAATGTGGATACTTAGATCATGTTTATGAAAAACATGAGATAAGTATCTTAATTGTGTCGAGACAATGCAAACAAGGTAACACATCAAAGGGAGATAAAATGATGAATCAATCCTAACTATGATGATGATCCTGACGTGGGTATCAAGATCACAAAGGCTACCAATGATATAAATACACCTCTACACACTTTAGACATTTAACTTACCCAGCTGCAAACATGGATGGGCGTAAACGGACAAATAAGTGGCAGAAGTAATCGATTGGTAACACAAAGGTAGTCACCCTTCCTTTGATCAAAAAAGTGTCAAAATAAGGTGAAGGAGGCAGATCAAAATGGGGGTGAAAAATGTTGGCTTTACTTTGGTAGATTTTCACCTTACTTTAAGGTAAGTGAAGAGCTAGGCCAGAGTAACGCGTCACACGTTTCGTGATGAAAATGATGGGTCACAACTCAACACTATTTTTAGAATGGTCAAAGTGGGATCCTGGAAAAAATTATATTTTCCTAGGTAGTTCTCTTGTACTAGGTGTTACAAAGATTATCCACGAGTGGGATGATTTACCCAAAAAGTCACACTGACTAGTTTGGGAGTATCTCGTCTTTTCCCCCTTCAAGCACAGTGGACAATAAATGTGTCCATCGTGTACTCAAAAGGGTCACATAGGGAAAAATTGTAACTCTATCTCATGAAGGAATCACTAGTCAAGTAGGTAGTGCAAAGCACTTCTCGTTTCATCCATAAGGTTCCCTCTTGCGTGGACTACTTTGGGGTTCCTGGAACCACCCCCATTGTTGTAGCTTAAGGTGTTATGCCAAAGGGGTTATGTTCCAGTTAAGCGAAGAGGGACGTACCCTTTTCCAAAACCTACAATACAATTTTTTGAATATGGTGTGTTTTTTTATCTTGCTTAACTTAATGTGGTTTTAAGTAGCACACCATTTGGCAACTTGTAAGAAACATGTGTATTAGCGGGTTTGTGTTTTGTCTTTGATGCCTTTGTTTGACAAGTGTTAGGTCCTGTAGAAAATGAGTTTAGGTAATTTTTTAATGAAAATTGATATCAATAAAGGGAATTTACACCTTGCTTTTGATTCCTAAGATCACCAAAAGGTGCGAAGGAAGAGCATATGCAGTGTGAAAATTCTTACTAAATCACATAAAAATTACTTTATCTTTTAGAACAAGTGTTTTTAATATATGATACAAAGTTGTGCAAGTGTTTTTGATCTCCAAGATCACTTTTGAAGGTGTGAGGAGAGAGCATACACACTTTACAAACCTTGCTCAAGCTAAGAAATGAAACACTTAACTAAGTTAGTCAAAAATAAAACTAAAATAACCCTGTAAATAACTGATTCGTGCTACAAAAATATTTTAAAGTGTTAGAATGGCCAAGAAAACACTTGTTTGAACTTTAAGATACATTAGAAAATGACTATTTACCCAATAATGTAAACCATACATATTTGGTAAGTCAAAATACTAATTTTATGATTCCATTGTGTATTTCACTTCAATACCTTTCCAACACAATAAAAACATAGTCATTTCAAGTTTGGGAGCAAAAGTTATGGCCTCCAGAAGATTGCTAATGATGCATGCACCACTGTTAGTGTACCTGTGCCCCTTTTTTGGTGCCTACGTGTCTTTGTGTAAAAAAACATAGTGAGATTTGCGCCTGCATGCACAGAATGGCATGTGAACCCCCTTTCCTATAGGTGGCTAAAAAACATGTGATTTTCAAAAATATCAAAATTTTATCAATTTGGTTCAATTTTTGGCAGCACTTCACCTCCTTTGATCTTGAAAAGGGCAAAAAAACAAGACAAACCTAGCTAAACTAGTTAAGAAACATGCTTTTTGGCCATTTAGTGAAGCTACAAAACTTGAACTAATCTAAAAACTTTGAAACTAATTTAGAAAGGTTTGAAACTAATATAGAAAGATTTGAAACTATACTAGAAAGATTAAAACTAAGAAATAGTTAGAAACTAAAACAAAAAGCTTCAAAGTGACTCCATTAATGGAGGATGGAAATAAGTGTCCCACCGGGCGTGCCAAATGTGTGCAATGGAAAGTTGTAAAAGCTATAGAATGAGGCTAAAGAACCTCAAAGCTTTGCGAATTCATCCATGCACCATAGGATTAGAGCTAAACAATAGAAACTAACATAAAAGCATTACAACTTTGACAAAAAAATCAAAAACTAACATGCATACTACTCTCTACTCCATGAAAGCTTAATGAAAGTGAACCTAGTATAGATCCCAAGTAATCAAATTGTGTGATTGTCTACCCCATGAGGGTGAATGAATCTCACTAAATGGATGCATGGACAAGTTTAGCTATTTCCTTACTAACCTAACATGGGTGTAAGATGAAGCTATTTTAATGGTGGATGACCCAAGATCAAATTCCTTATTAGCTTGGCTAATGCAAATGAGCTCTTAAGCTTTCTTAGGCTTGGTTTGGCTTTAGCTTATGTAAAGTTGTGTCTTTGAATGGGTAGGCTTAGCCTTGTATTTATAGTTTTCTAGTTGGGAGAATTTGGAATTTGGGTGCATGTGGGACTAAATCCCAAAAGCACTTTTAGATTAGATTAGGATAAACATACTTTAGTCTTAGTTAAGCTAGGATTAGGCTAGTTAAACTTGATTAGCAAGTGATTAGAGACTCATTGAGAGTTGGGCGGGGTCTGGATAACCAATTGTGACTAATAGATAGCCTACGAAGCCAATAGAAGTGGTCTAGAGATAATTAGGGAGGTTCTGAATGGTTGAAAGGAGGAATGTTTAGCTAATAAGAGAGATATTAGCCAAATAAGATGATTATAGGAGGAATACGACCGAAAGAGTGTCATAAATGGGCATTCAAGAATGAAACAAAGTATGGGGATTTAACGAAGTGCCATTAATTGATTGGATTGGATGAAATGCTAAGAATAAGCATATTTTAGGTGTCTACAATAACCTTTGATGTGATGATACTCACAATATTCATTTTCTCTATACCATGATGGCTTAGGTACATCATCTACAAAGGGTGTTGTGTTAATAGACTGGACCATGTTCACTACATCTAACTATTTTAAGATCGTGGATAAAGAGTCCATGAGAGGAGTGAACACTTGACATTTGATTGTGGGTTGAATAGGTGTAGTCACAAAATCATGTACTTTAGACATTATTTATCTCGGTTTCATACTTCTATTTAGAAGGTTCTTGAGTGAAGAAAGTACTAATTAACCCCCATATTTTGGCCATCTTGTTTTATTTTATTTCATCATTACCAACCTTTTACATCCACATGCCTAGTCATCTTCTATCATCCTGCACTATTTTAGCCTCGACTAGGGTGCCTAGACTAGTACTAGTGTGACCATGGGCACCATGGTCCCACTAGGGGTGCCCCGTTCCCTTTTGCACTTTCCCACCATCTTTTAGGCTCTTTATAACCATTTCTCCTTATATTTTTGGTGGTCAGTCATTTTGGGATTAATTACAAAATTAGAATGAGAGAAACCTATAAATATAAAGTTATGAGACCATAATGAGGGACCTAGTATCATTCAATACTATCACTCATCTAGAGTTACATCCATCTATTTCATTAGATATCACTTGTATCCACATAGCTCTATCATCAAGGCACAAGGATAAGACATCTACATCACACACTTCATAGGGGAGGGATTCTATTCTATTCTATGTGCACATATTATTACATTTTCTACATTTAGTTATTTCTCTCTACTTCACAAAGTGTGACTGATACAAGAGAACCTAGGGAACATTATACACACACTCACCAGAACTACATTTGGGTCTAAAATGTAATGCAAATCTCAATTACAAAGTCTAATTTTGTGGTAGTTGAGGTCAGTCTAACCCATTCATTTGCATCTTTCTTTTTTTAGGGTTTTGATACTTCTCTTGGTCTTTTACAGGTCTTTAAATCATCTTGGATTATTGGCGACATCTAGTACATGAAATTGAATCTAATGTGACACACAACAAGGGTTTCCGACCACCTCTCACCCATGTGAGATTCATTTTTAGATTTTTTTCCCAAACCAGGGCACCTAATTTTTAGACTCGAGTTCCCGTGGGTTCCCTAGTCCCTCTCCAGGCACTCTAGTCTAGCTAGACACTCTAGATCCATCCCTTTCAAAGCTCCTACATGGTCATCCCTACTTCTAAATTTTCTAGTCATCTCTACGACACATTCTCACACATGTCTATTATTCAACTGAGTTATTTCCTCTTTTCTCTTACACACTAGGGCTTTTACTTTTATAATATCGGTTGCTTGATTCATTTACATTCTTCTTTATTACATTTGTATGTCCTCCTAGATTAGATTAACTAGCATACATTATATACATTTTTAGTTAATCAATAGGTACCTTAGTAAGTTTGAAAGGAGGACCAATTTGAACCGCTTAGATACTTTAAGAGTCAGTGATACCATCTCCTAGGACATTTTTATTTTTGTTGAAGAACTTTGGTTTGTCTGTAGGTTTAGATGTGTGTTGGTATTTTGAAAAGGGTTTCAATGTCCCTTTAGCTATAAAATCCTTTTTGATCTGGCTACTTTTTTCTATGGCTTCTTCAAAGTTGTTGACACAATGCATTTGCAAATGGAAAACAATGTTCGGATTAAGATTGGATACAAAATTACTAACCAATTATTTTTGTGGAATTGAACAAGGGAAGTGGCTAGCCAACCCTCTCCATCATTATAAGAAACTAGCAAAGGTATCATTATGTCTTTTTTTAACACTACACAAGTCCAATATGGTAACATAACTTTCTACATTAAATGAGAAATGACATATAAATCTTTCCACTAATTCAGGCCATGTAAAGACAAGACCCTTAGGTATGTGAAGAAACCATTCCAAAGGTTGACCCCCTAGACTACATGGGAATAGGAGTATAAGGTAGTTATCACTATAGGATAATTCCTAGCATGCCATGTAAAATTACTTTATGTGATCACATGGGTCACCTTTTCCTTTACACTTATCAAATTTTGGGCAGTTAAAATTTTTACGAAATGGTGTGCGTAGCATATAAGGACATAGCTCTTCGAATTGGTATTTTTTACTATGTACAATATTACTTTCCTGAAGGCTTGTGAGTATCATTTTCGTGGATTACAAATCTTGTGTGAGGAGTTAATATTTGGTGGGGAAGATGGTATATATACACAACTATACTTTGATGTTTTTCCCTCTTGGTTTTCAGTATGAAGTTCACTATGTTTGGTCTTAGGTTTTTCTTGATGCATGTCTTTGTTCGTGTCCTTATGCACATGGGAATCCAAGATAGCTATTTTTTGACTAAGGACTTATATTTATTGTTGTATAGTGACTTCATCATTTTTTGGTCCTTCTAGGTTGCCATGTGGAGGAGGTTGTTCTTTGTTCTCATGCTCCACCCTAAATTTGCAAGGTATTCTTATAGGTGGTAATTGATAACCACTCATTTTTAGGTATCTTGTTTTCAGTATTGTTGTTTTGGGGACCCAAAGTAGAAGTGTGTCCTGGGTTTACGATATCATCCATGTTAATAAGAGGGGGATGTTTTACTTCTTCTTCCTCATGGACATTATTACTAGGTGAAAAAAATCATTTTCATGTGGAATTTTGACACCCAATTCTATAACTCATGCAAGCACTCTATACCTATTGAGATAAAGGAAATCATCCAAATGAGCAGGATCAAACTTAAAATCATCTAGAGGTGAGTCTTCTTCATCACCACCATGATCAACTAGGTATTCTAATTCTTTTTCTATGGAGAAAAGGGGTCCTAAATCATGACCAATGAAAGGATTAGACCCTAATTTCTTGGATTCCATCCTTGTGACAAGGGACATAATGGGGAGTATCTACAAATTTTTCATCAAATGTGACCAAGGACACAAAAAACCTATAGTACGACGATCGTGAATACCATAAACAAATGTTCAAAAATGATCAAAGAATGAGTAACCAAAGGATTTTCCTAGGAAAACAAGTATACAAGATGAAATATCACAAAGAACAATCAATAAAGTTTGGAAAACAATTCCAATCTACAAGAAACTACTCCCTATGTAAAATGTATCTCAATGGTAGTTTGAGGCAAGATGATTAACATAATGTCAACACTTAAGTCAAGTTTAAACTAAACAAGGTGTAAGTATTAACAAGGGGTTGAAGTTAATTCCAATAAAAAGTATACCGTAACTAATCTAGATACAAATAAGGCCTAAATCCTAAAAAGTGGAAGTTACAAATGTGAGCAACACAACAATACCAATTAGATACGTTAATCAAGAATTGTAGAAAAGAAAGATATTAGTATCAAAATAATATTGATACGGTGCGAACAACGTAACAAAAACACTTTTCAAGGTCAAGGCAATGTTTGGAAGGACACAAGGTCAAAGTATACTAAGGAGTTGTTAAGGAATGAGCAACATAATGGTACAATTGAAACACTTAAATCAACTTTACAAGAAACAAGATGCAAGTATCAAAATTGTATCAAGATGATGTGAGAAAAGTAACACCTCAAGAGAATATTGATGATGAAGCAAACATAACTACAATGAAATGTCTTAACGTGGGTATCAAGACAAGGCTACTCAATATTTAAGGACGTACCAACACACTTTCAACGCTTAATATCACAGTCGCAATAAGGACATATATAAACAAGTGCAAAATTGGTGGACACAATATTAAGTAACACTTCGTATGGATGCTTTCTTTTGTCCTAAAAGGGAAAAAATAAAAAAATGAGTAAACCAAGTGGGGATGAAAAATACTTGGCGTAACTTTGGCAGAGTTTCATCTTGTCTTAAGACATGCGAAAAACTAAGACAAAGTAACACTTCACAAATTTCGTGATGAATGACACTAGGATAAAACTTCAATGGACTCTCCCCTTGATCTACTAACAAGGTTTTGACACTAAAATTATTTCTTCATGAGAGCTCTTTGAAACATGATTGGTTTTAGTAAAGTTAGATCCCATGTAAAATGGATTCCTAGGATTTTATTCACAACACTCATCAATTCTTACCTAAAGGAGTTACACACTTCTAGGATAGATCCTAGAGAGGTGGACCATAACCCTATAATAAAATTAATGAATGAGGCCTCATATGGGTAACATGAGGCTTATCTCACAAGGGTTTTTCACTAGTCAAGTAAGTAAGTAGAGCATTTTCCATTCCATCCACCAATTCCCTCAAGGTGTGGACTACTTTGGGGTTCCTGGGGTAATCCTCACAGTGAGTTTTATTTCTTATGCCAAGATAATTCCCCCAATTAAAGCGGATGAGCCGTAGCTCTTAACCAAACCTGAAAATACAACATTTTGAATAATAGTGTGTTTTTTTTATCTTTTGATCTTAATATGCTTTTGTACACCATTAGTAACCTGCATCAAACTGTATTAGTATTGGTTTAGATCTTAATTCTTTGACAAACATGTATTTGGTCCTGCACGCGAAGGTTAATAATTTTCCATAAGATCAAAACATCATGAAGGAGGATTAAGTATTGTTTTTAATTCTCAAGATCATCCTAAGATGTAAGAGAAGAGCATACACAATAAGTCACCCAACTATATCAAAAATGGAAAATCTTGTAGATCAAATGACTAGGAAATTCATTTTAACTAATTGTTGTTCATTCCCTTAACCATGAATTTAATGAAGTGCTTGTAAATGCAAGAAGTCCTAGAATTGTTTTTTATTCCCAAGATCTCCTAAACGGTGTGAAGTAAGAGCATATGAAACTCTATCCTAAGACATGAAAGCACGAAATTCATTTAAATACCATCAAACAAGTTAGCTAAGAAAATGATTAAAAACACCATGTAAATAGAATTTAGCATTAAAATCTTCAAAAATATGTTAGAAATATTAGAGACCAAATCCTGCAAACTTTTAAAAAAGAGGCCAAATTTTAACAAAGCACACCAATGTGGACCTTGAGACAGTAATGTGGCCCTAACAACATCAACATAGCCTTGGTAACACATACACGACCTAAAACAAAACAACACTGTTTTGATATAGAAAATAGACTAACAACAGACATACCTACACCAATGCAGCCAGAGAGACATAGACATGACCCTAGTGACATATACGTGGGTCTAAGAAAAAGGAAGACTGACAATATAAAATGACAAGAGCATGAATAGAGAAGAAACAATGTAGCAAGGTCACACCAACACAGGTGTGAAACAAAGGATAAAATTATGGAAAAATATTTCACAGTGGCATGGTTAGCATAACAGTAGAGCAACCTAATCAATAGTAGATATTGGCTTATGATAGTAGCACATGGGATTTAATAGTAGCGTGGGGCATCATAACACTAATGCAGGATTCTGGAATGATGTCATAAACACGTGAATCTAACATAGAAAAACTCAAAAAGGTCAAAAATTTGTTCTCTTAATAAAAAATTAACAACCCATCTCCTTTAAACCTACAAAAGAGATTCAACACATGTAAAGTTAGAAAAATACATAAAGGAATTCAAGCTATTTAACATGTGCATAATAAGGGTTACCTAAAATTGAGGCTAAAATAACAAATCTTGAAATTACATGCTTGGGACAATGGACTAAGTCCCACCGGGTGTGCCAAATGTGAACATAATAAACTTGCAATGATAATTAAAAGAAACTAATACCTACTAGTTTCAAAGTAAATCCAAATCTACTATATACCCATAAAGATAAGAGCTTATGGGAAAACAACTTTTACAATGCATAAAAATAATAAATTCATTAAATTCCAAGCCATTCCTACTCTTGAGATTTCGACCTAATGAATGAACCTAATTAGATCACCTAAAAATAAAATTGGTGTTGTTTCCTCAAGAATTGAAGATGAGATCTCACCAAGAAATTGCTACAAGGCCTTTTTGGACCTTCCCATGCTTTGAATCGATGCAAGATGGAGAAGCTATTTATGACAATGGAGAATGGATCAAATCAAAATGCCTATAGGTTTCACTAATCAAATTTTGGTGTATGCATTCTAAAATAATTAAGCTAATCTAAATGAAAATAACACCAAATAGCTTCAAAGAAAAATTAATCTACCATTAACATCGTGATAAGAGCTTAAAGGAAATAACTACTTCTAATGCATAAACATGAAAATAATCACCTAATGCTAAGCCATTCCTACTGTTTTGTGATTACTACTCAAAATGTAAACCTAATTAGATCACCTAACAATCAAATTGGTGTTGTTTCCTCAAGAATTGAATATGATATCTCACCAAGAAATGACTATAAGGCCATTTTTGGATCTTCCTGTGCTCTTCAATTTGAGAGAATGGATGCAAGATGGAGAAGTTATTTCCAACAATGGAGAATGGATCAAATCAAAAGGCCTATAGTTTTCACTAATGCAAATGAGGTGTAAGAAGAAAGGGAAGGAGGAGGGTTATTTATATATCTTTCCAGTTTGGGCAAGGATAACAATTTTATGGATGTGGGATAAAGCCCAAAGAGTAAATGCAAAGGATATGCATGGTTAAAAAAGGATGTCCACTTTATGGGAATTGAGAGGGATCTAATTAATCAAATCTAAATAATTAATAGGTAGGAATAAGCTTGTAGAATCTATTTAGGGTGTATTTAGAGGAAAATTATCCTGATACAGGGGATGTAAGAGAGGAATTTGATCAATAAATGGCAATTTATTGATTTAGAGGACCGAGCGTAATTAATTAACCCAAGTAGAAGTGAACACTAATTAAAAAAAGGTCATAAGTCGGAATCCTAAGTAATAGGAAGGCTAATTAATTAATTAAATGTAATTAATTAATAGAAATAAAGGGGAATGTTAGCTAATTAGTGGAAAATCACTAATTATGACGAGAATGATACAAAAGAGGGTAATTAGTGAAATTTTAGTATTAAAATTGTGTAAGAATATTATAGGTGTCTACACACTGTATGAAACCCAAATCAAGTTAGCCCCGAGAGAGGTATTTCCTGGGATTGATGCGTAATAACTTACATATGAGCATGCTTGCAATGCACTCAATAAAATGGATGTAGAAGTGGGGATAAGAATTTTTGACAAGGATTGCATTATCAAGAAACTGCACGACGACATAAAGGAGAAAGATAAAACCATTGCGTATCTAAAGAAGGAATTAAGAGAGGAGAAAGGGAGAACGCGTCTAAGCTATAAGAAGGTAGAGATAATTATAGACATAGTCAGTACCATGCACCATAGCCTTGCTACAAATGCCAACGAGTATGAGATGAGACTACATTAATTGGAGGATTTTTCATGGATGTTATCACATGAGAAAAGGAAAATAAGAGGACCAACAACAAAGTAGTTAGTATCACAAAATAAGAAAGATATAGAGAAGATTGAGGCACATCTTGCACAATATGAGGCACTTGCTACAGAGGCCACAAAGGCTGAAAAGAATTCAAAATTTGTTTTTGACCAGTGCTAAGGTTTTGACTAAATGGTGCGAATGCTAATGGACAAGGATCAAGTAGAATTGAAATAATTCCATGCAAAAATGAGGAGTAATAGGGATGAGAGGGAAAATTTTCTTGCGGAGGTTGAACAAAAGAGGGATAGTGTAACGATCCTAAAGAATGTATACAAATATAGATTAAAAGAAAAATTTTCGTAAGTAACGCACAAAATGGATCAGCTAGATGATGCTACCAAATATCTAGACAAATTGGTCACAGAATTGAAAGGAAGTGTTGAAAAACTCACCCTTGCAGAGGTACCAGATATTTTTGATGCTTCTCTAGTTAGGGTGATGAAGTTAGAAGGTTGGAAGGAATTGGAGAAGATATTAGTTAAGGTTTTTCCAGTACTCCTTCCTCTGATCCAAGTGGCATGATTCTTTGATTCTTTGGCACAAGACATATTTCTTTATTCTTTCATTGATCTCGGTATTCTTTATTTATGCGCTCCTGGTAGGATATTTTTGGATTTTTTGTTTTCAAGGATGAAAGACATGCCTAGTGTGGGGTAATGTTGGTTACATGAAAAATGCTAAGTATCAATTTAGAAGAATCAACATGCATGAGCACACACGAAGTTAAGGATAATGTGTAGGAAGGTGCATGCGGATGGGAATAAGGTTCCACATAGGACTACACATACATGTAGAATGAATAGGGACTTAGCAATTTTTCTGAGGACAAGATAAAAATAGACTTGGAGTGATCATCATGCAAAGGATGAATTGGCAGCCAAGTAAAGCCTAATTTTGAAGGAAGAACATACATATCAAACACACGCATGGAAAGATATAAATAGGATTAAAGCAATATATAGATAGGGGATTCTATTTTGAGAGCACACCTATTATTAGAAGAGTGCATGGGAAGTGGGGAAAGTACCCACCCATATATGTGATGTAGATCATAGTTTGAGTAGTTATCTTATGGTCTAGTGAAGTCATACTGGTATGAACTAGGGTTTGGTTTTACGCGCATGGTTATGCATTCAAATTCTGTTATAATGGATTATGGTAGATGAATTATGGTCATTGATATGTATGGATATGGAGAGATCATGGTGCAATTGATATTGGTCATTGTCTCATCTGTTATATTTTCTTATTATATATGTTTCCAAAGTGAGTTATTGCAATGGTTAAGTATGCTTAATTGATTTCTTGTTTAGTTTTTATTATTAAAATGCATGCTAATATCTTTATAAGAAAATACAAAGGAGGGACCTGGAAGACACACATGCTTTGGGTGAGTGTTCAGTATAGACTGAATGGGTTAACAACATACATAACACTCTAGTGAAATAAACAGATTGCATCTAAAAAGCTTCAAAATTAGAGATGAAATTAAGGATATAGTTGTAATCATTAAATACCTAAAATATTCAATTATGTTTGTGATGGATGGATGGGAAACCAACAAAAATGATAAGCATTTGAGCCTTGAACTTTGCATTAGCTCTAAAGTCCTAACTGCACAATCTAGTGCATCTACAACACTATTTTTTTTGCGGTATGGAGCATATGTTAAATGTATCCAAGAATTCAATGAGGCTCCATACATGGATTAAATATATAGATATATGATTTTCATGGCAAGTATATTAGATCCTCACTTGCTTGATTATAAACTGTGAATCTCCAAATTCTCTTAAACATTTAACACATTTCTATAGAGAAAATTACAAGCCGTGTATAAGTGCTTCATATTTCGTGGCATTATTTGTATATGGGAAATAAAGTATGTATGTTATGTAATATATTCATCCCATAGGTTTGATCAAATCAATGCATATTCTAGATCCTTGCCTTGATTTGGACCCATCAAAATACATGGTCTAAATGTGTTCCTTCATTTTTAGATTCTGCAGATAAGGAGAAGGAAAAAGATGTTTTTCATTGATTGTTACAAATTAGAATAATTTACACATTTCTCCTAACTTTGGATGCTCAGGAATGTCCTCTTCATTTGTATGATGGTGGGGGTATCACCAAAATTTTCTTCCATAGTGGGTTTAATCTATTATGTGTACATGGTATTAATAGGTTCATTTAGGATTATTTATGTAGAATATTCTTATCTACTTTTAAGATGTCATGGAGGATGTAGCTTTCCATTGTCAGCTTAGCCTCACCAATTATGTAAAAATTTATGTGTTGAGAACATTCTACCATATATTATAGGATCAATAAAAATGTGGCACAATTTTTTTCAAAATGCATCTATAAGTTCATGTGGAACCAATTAGGAATCACGAGAAATTCCAACTCTATAATCTCTATAAATGATAAACATTCTCCTCTTAGCTTGTGTAATAAATATTCTTAGTCGGATTCTTCATTACATGTGGTGACTCCTCATCCTCAAGGACTTCCTTACTATATTTTTCCACATGTATTTCTTCTAGGGGCCCAAAAATTTTCAGATTTGTACCTTATGGCTCTTCTTCTTATTATATGCACCGATTTATAATTGTTTTTCATTGGTTCTATGGAACAATGTGGCCCACAAGTTCTTGTCTAGTCTGAAAATATGGCTTTTAATTTTTGTGGCACTTCCATTATAACATATAATGTCACTTCACACTTAGTATATAATATTTCATTGACATTATTATATTTTTTGATCATGAATTTCATGTGAGGTTCACGTTCAATCATTATCTAATTTACAATGACATGCCAAAGTACCCACATGTGTGAAAATTGTATCACCATATAGCCATTGAGAGTGATCCACTAATATATATTTAAAAGCATACCATATTACTTATGGATGTAAACCACTTGAATATCAACAAGTTGTTGGAATCTTGGATATGTTGAGATATGCATATGCATATGCAAAATTTCTCCAACCACACTCACCTCTATTTTTTCTAATTGCACCACTTTGTAATTATATTTTACACTAGATAATCCCAACTGTTGGTAAATAGAATATAATATGACATTAATAGAAGCTCCTCAATCAACCAAATCAGCCAAACAATTATGAAAGTTTTTACCAAGAATTATAATTTTTAGAAAAAAGGATAAGATTCCAATTTCTCTTAGTATGTTAGAAAAAAAGGATAAGAGTCTAATTTCTCTTTCTATGTGGATGCATGCACATTGGTTTATTTTACTATGGGTTTCTTAGGTGAGGTATAAATGGATTTGACTAGGGTATCCCTTTGATTATTGATTTGGAGAAGTTCATACATAGACATGTTGGCCCTAGTTTTGCAGAAGTTATTAACTATGTTATATTCTACAAGGCTTTATTATGTGGGTAATGAGGGGATATATTTTTTATTTTATGGGTTGTATATTGGTATTCCATTTAGGAGGTAGGGGATTATTTCATGAGTGTATATCATGTCATACACCACAAATTCAGAATGGTTCTGGAAAAGATAAGTTATTAACTAAGTGATTTATGTACTTAATGAGCAATAAAATTCCTTAGCTAATTTTAAAATTAAGCATTTTGAACCAATGTGAGGACTTACAAGTGCATGGTACTTAACATAACCTTGTTGAGATGGGTGATTTAAAATGAATGCATTAAGGAATTTGGAAAGTAATTACCTTGTTGCAATTGATATTCAGAACATACTAAGTAATATTGTTGTGATAATACTATTATCGAGCTTTGACTAATTTGAGGGTATGGTAGTCATATAACCTATTCATAATCTATAATCCATATAATTACAATGGGATTGTCAAACCAAGACTATTGTACAATGCAATGACAAGCTGAATCAAAATATAGAGTATGAGCTTAACATGATAGGCTAAGGTTGATCTTGTGACCTTAGGACTTGGAGATTGATGAGAATTACTAGCTTGAAATAAAATTATGATTATTGGTCTATAGACCTTATCCTGGTAAAAGTATCCTATGGGGGATTAGTAACTAGATTGAATCATTCTATGTTGAATAGTTGATTTAATAAACATGCAATTAGCTTGTGTTATCAAAATGACTATTTGACTCATGCAGGTAAGGGTTTTGGACATTGGTTATAAGTTGATAAGTATAGAATATTGGTCAAATTGACCATGCATTTTTTAAAAGGGATTCATTACTAAGAGATAAGTTTTTGACATAGACCTTGAAGGGCCCTTCAATGATTAAATAATCTTGATGTTCGAATTGCCAAGGTTCTAGCTAATGCAAAGCTAATTTTTATACCATAAGGGCCCTAACAAAATTGACTAAGGCAATAATTATGATTAATACAAGTATCGTTCCAAGGTTTATGGACTATACTCCATTAAAATAATGAAAGATCTCCATTATTGTAAATCTTGATAAGTGTCATTCGTAAACATGCAACTTACCAGGTTCATAACTTCGGTAACAAAAAAATACCTATGGTTGGGAACCTGTGGGGACAACATTAGGGAGTCATCACTTGTCAACTGTGTTATGTTTAAAAATCAGACCGAGCATGGATCAAGATTGTAATAGATACCAATATAATAGGCTATGTCAAGGAGGTAATAACTTTACTCTTATCAATACAAAGGTAATGTGGGTTTTTTTTGATGCCACATGACTATTTGTTTGACTTAATGATTATACATAGCAATGTAATCGACCCCCTTAGTATGAAATTACCCTACTTATTTTTGGGAAAAATCAGAAACCCCTTATATGTGAGTTGACTATTTCTTAAATGGTCATGATGACCCCTTCTTACATAAATATATGAAGCTTAATTATTTTTAACTAAGACGATTTTCCATGCAATGTGGTATATAAGAATGGCGGTGGGATATTAATAATTATAACTGGAAAACAATTTATTGTAGTTATTAAATTGAAAGTAATTACGGATTTTTTGCGGAAGAATACTTGAGTAGTTGTTAGTTGGAGTTGAGTTTCATTGGATCACATTCCTTTCTATATTTTTCTTTCTCTACATATAAAATGGGAGTTCTTCCCAGTTGAATTTCACTAGAAAATCGATGAATGATGTTTTATCGAGCTATTTTTGAATATCGGCGACCTATTTCTACAATTCGTTCCATTGGAACTTGTCCGTTTAGAAAGTGGTGATTATCCATAGACTGAGGAGGCAGAGGAAGTGCTTTGGGGGATTCAAATCCATAGTATTTTGTCTCACCTTGGTGCTTGCTAGAAGTGGTGAAGATTTCACAAGTGCTTTACAAAAGAATGAGGCAAGAATCTCTCTTCTTTCTCCTTGATAGCCTTTTCTATTTTGTATTTGCATTAAAGAAGTTCTGCAACAATGAATCCCTGCATGATTGTTATTATGCGTATACTTTTATATAAAGTATTTATCTATGAAGTAATGGAAAATACCCAATCGATTCACCCAATAAGCTTGGTCTTTTGATAGGAATAATACGGAAAGTATTAATATGATATATCTAGGTACTTCTAATTTATTTGTAAATTCAGTTCTAAAGTGATATTGCCATTTATGGGTATGGTTTATGTCTGAAGCATACACGGTTCTCATTGCATTTTCCATTACTACCGATACCCATTTTAAAATGGGGAATTGTGTTTTTAATATATCAACTGGGTTGAATTGTGATACTATTATAATATAAACTAATTCTATTTGGATCAACCAGTTGAGTTTGGATTCTGTTATTATAAAATTCAGCATATATTACATAAAATCTAGAGTTTTCTAGTCCCTTGTGATAATGATTTTATTGTATTATCACCTTTTGTTGATATTGGTTGCTATTATGTAAAAATACGGTTGAAAGTGTACTAAATCTATGTTGTAGTTTTTAGGAAAAACATTAGTATAGATTATGACTTTAAAAAGGTTTTGGGTTGTTTCCTAATTATCATTTAAATAAACCTAAAGGATATGAGGATGATCTAGTGAGACAATTTTTGTGACATCTTCTATATGTTGCATTTATTATTGCACATTGTTATCGATTATCCATGGCTAGTTAGATGTCGTTAATGTGTATTTGTATAGACACCTCACAGTTATGCTCATGCCTCAAAGTTTTATCTAGGTATTCAAGCTTCTGTGAGATATGGGATTTGTGTGTGGATGAATAACATAGAGGATTATCCCTTAGTTTGTCAGATCCTTGGACTCTGCAATTTTGTAGGAGCTTTTTGTTGTTGGCTAAGTATATATATTCTGGTGTTGTTTGCAACAACTTTAGATTCTTGTTGTATTTATGGATGAAAAATAGTATGGCTATATGTTTATTTTCATAGCAACCTATTGATTATGATACAGTCTATTTAGAAAGGCCCATGACCGATCTGAACTTATGTTATGTTTCCCCATGACTCTAAATCGATGTTTGAAATCTCATGACTTTCTTGTAATAAGATGCAGGAGTGCATTGAGCCTTATTCTCAACAAATTAATAGATTATCCATTATCAGCACCAAGTTTTATATGTTCGATAAATGCATTCAATCAACATTGATTCAACACAAAGTAATGGTGAAGATTAGACCCTTAGGGTGGATATGTTGTGACGATATGTTTTACAGTTATGTTCATAACTATTAGAGCTGACCTACTTATTAGATCCCTAACTCATAGTTGAGAAATGAATTTTTCTTAAGGTTTTGAGTTTATTATGAATCGTTACAAGAGCTCACAATAAAGCCCAACCCGTGGACAGGGATTTGATCATGGTTGAACGGTTATCTCATGTTGAACTTATTTGAAGATAAAATGTTATGTGGAGTATTATCTTTATCATCAGGAAGTTACTAGCCATAGTAACATAGATAAGTGATATAACCTATGGTTTAGTTAAACCCATAGGTATAATTTATTGAATAGCCTTATTGGCCATTTAGACCTTGCTGATATGTTTGAATAATTGATGGGTTATAACTTGTGTTAGTTATTGAATGAATTATTGGTTTGTATAATTTATAAAGGATAGTGATCATGTTATAAAATATATAAGCTTACTTGATTCTTGAATAAGTATTGTTTGCATGGACTATACTTGATTGCTATATCATATTATTTTTAGCATAGCTAGAAATTGAATGCACAAGTATTTGAATAGATTGTATTTAAAGTATTTTATAAGGTAATGATTATTAGATCATATATGATTACTTGATTACTTGATTTCCTGATTTTTGTAATTGTTTTTTGATATGAATCTTTAATTATTATCCTGAATTCTAAATTATAGAAAGAATAAATGAAAGCATAAATTCTAGAATGTCATTTAGATTACTCTATGTATCATTATGAACCTTTGCATTATTATGTTGTTGTTATTAATTGTTGCATTAAATCCTTAATTCAAATACTAAATGGAAAAAAGTTGTCAGGAGGAAAGAAGAGATTTTATTTGTTTGTTCAGCCGAACTGACATTCCTAAGAATTTTTGCAGATGGTCTAATCTAGTTTGCATGGTGAACAAAGATGAAAGAAATTATCTATTGATCTAACGTAATCAAGCTGAAATGTATTGCTTAACTGAAAGATTGAGATTCAAAAATTTATATTGTACCTTTTAAGTTGAAAGAAGGCAATAACAACCTAGATATTATCTTTATTTTTGAAAGAAAATGAAATACTTGTGCTCTTTTCTTGTTAAGTATCATTTACTTTGGAAATTTGCAAAAGAATTTTTTTGAATTGAAAAGCTTACCTAACTTGGATGTTTGTAAAGAGAAAGGATTGTTATTATTATGATGATTGAATACATTATACTCTGAATTTGTAATTTCTACACATAGTAAATTTTTAAGTGTCCTTCATGGTAATTATAAAACCTACTATAATTATTTATAATGAATGAATCAGAAGGTGTACTTTATAATACTTACCCCGTTAAATTTTATGAAGCAAGGTTTGTTTGATGATTGAATTAAATCATACTAAGTAATAATATATACTTTGTAAATTAATACCTTAATTTGGTTAAATAAAATGTCCTCGGGATGAATGGTGAGATCATTTAATCTCTTATTATAAGCTTTATTCCTTTTATTCAATAGTAAAATGGAATTCTTGGGCTGTTATGAATTCTTGTGCCTAAAACATGCCAACAACTAGCTAAAGGATCTTCTTTGACTGTTATTATCATATAGCATGAAAATATAGAAAGGTGAAATAGCATAGTGTAAGCATGCTTTGAAAGGTTATAAGAAGGTTGTAAGGGACATATCTAGCTAAGAAAGTAATGATTATAAGTTGGGGAAACCTTATTTCAGTGAATGATAATCTCAAATGAATGAACTTTAAAAGGTATATCCATCTCTGGAGAGTACAATGTTGTTGTTACTGCTAAGAATAAGGGAAGTTATGATGATGCACATTAGGGAACTAATTTTGTCAGGAGTTATTCCTTATAGCCTGAAATTAGGTGTAACATAATCAGGAATTATTAAAGAATGTCACACCATGAATTAATGATTAAACCATACCTTATTAGTGACTCATAACTTGAACTATAAGATTCAAAGATTAAGTGTCATTGTATGGGTCCATAACCGAAGGTGAGGATTGTAATCTCACTCCTAAAACTTATAGGATATATCCCTTAATATAAGAATTGAATATGAAGGGACTTAATCCGGGTTACAAGTATGATGAAATACTTGTAGGAATCCAATATAAAGGTTGTTAATATGATGCACTTAAGTGTAATTAAGTTAAAAAAATAAATTGTATTGATATATTGTGACTTTTGGGACATCAACTCACCAAGTGGTTATTAATCACCACAACAACATAGAACATAATAATCATGATCTAAAAGGGTTGCATATGTAAAAAAAAATGATATATCATCTAACATGTACATACCTTATGATTGGAGTAGTGTTGATGTACATTATTATTTCGAGTATAATCAATTGACCTTGTAGTTGATATTGACCCAAGGAAGAGGACAAGAATACTAATAGTTAAGAAGACCGATAATACTAGAAACTTGAAATGAACATGTTCTAACTGATATATAAAAAAAGGTAAACATAGACTTGCACTCCTTTGGATCTGTATAGATGTAAAATAAAATGACAGGAAGATCCATTAGGATCAATGAGGCTGCCTTATTGGTGGTAACATTATAAACGAAGGGACTTGAAGGTATATCAAGAAATGAACCTTGGTGTGGCATAGAGATTAATACATAAGACACTCAAGAGGATTAGTATATCACTAATTTGGGTGACAACTATTGTAGAGGAAGATACAAATGCATGTATGATAGATACTGATTGGCAAAAAGGTGCAAAGGTACATCTAGACAACATGATTCAATAAGATTGAATATATGATGATTAAATGAAAATGATACAATCTATCATATCTAATAAACAACATGTTAACCCTGTATGTTATATATATGGGTAAAGTATAACATTGATAACTTCTTACTCACTCGAGTAAAGAGAGATAATCATTTATACAAGTTTGGAAAAGAATCATTGATTGTGTAACAGTAAGGATTGGAAGTACAATACTAAGGAAGTGAGCTAAACGTATATTTGAAATTTATAGGTAGAAAATAATGTACAGTACTTATAAGAACTACATTCGACCTATTGGAATACAATGATGCAGAACCCTAGGTATGATTCATTCATGGTGAAAGAGTCATGGAATCTAAGGTAACCTGTCTTGATTAAATTATTTAAGATACCATGTTCCAATTTAGGACCCTTGGCAGGTCAACTCACTATGGTTGTTACGTGGTCATATCCATTTAATGATGGTATTCATTATTTGGATACCATCACATAACATCTATACTGAGTTGCCTCATCAAGACCCTGAATTGTGACATGGTAATGCATTAAGTACAAGATTCGTTAAAGTAACATGTTTGGACTGTACTTCATGAACAATACCCCAATGCCAAATTAGAATGGTTATGAGAAGGGAAGTGGTCTACATACCCCCATGCAAATAATTATAGGGGCACCTACCTGGCCCACATGTATTCTAAGTTGTCATAGTGGCACACCTTCCTTTTGGTAATTCTGGATTTGTACCTTGTATGAGACTTGTATCCGTTTATGGCACCATTATTGAATATTAATCCATATAATTGAATAAGTGATTAGGTGAGATGAACAAGTTTCCAATGGCAAGTGTGATCCATCATGGAACTGAGCATGGCATACATGTCTCTGAAAATTTGATCAAAGTAGTGTAACTGTTGATTACACTACCATGATTTCACAAAGATCTAATTGAGGGATACCTGGTGGGATTATGTGGCAGAACCTAGGTAGACACTTAGAGAGCATCACTTAATTATCATTTCTTGATAAAGGAAAAACCAAAGGATACACTTGTTGTATTGGCTCATAAAGAGCATTGAGAGGGATAGAGTAGGATCTCTATACTCTCATACAACTGCACATGGTTTATGATAGTTATTGAAATGGATTGTATTAAGGTTTATGTTGGATTTTAATAAATGGGTATTTAAATCGTGAAGCATAAAGTTAAAAAGTTAAAACAAAAAACAAAAAAAATTCCTAGATGAGAAGTGACAAAAGGGTTTATTACATTTTGGCATCAGAGTTGAAGGTTGCAGCTCTCAGACTTATTAGTTCCTTATGCTAATTCAAATTCTTATTTTGTTTTCAGAAGAAAAATGGATATGAGAAGGATGTACCATGAAGAAAGAACCAAGTCATATTTTTCTACAGGTTCAATGGTGAAAAAGTTAGACAAGATTCTAGCAATCCTTCGATATACCCAGAACCAGATAGCTGCCTTGGAGCAGCTGGTGATGGGTGAAAATGATAAGTTGGATGAAAAAACAACTTGAATTTGTTAGTAATAAACAATAAGGGAGTTGTTTAAATGTTGAACTGACCAATGGTGACAAGTTTTGGACTTACAAATCCAAAGACAAATTAAACCAAAAATTGGGAGATACATTGGATGAACATGGACCTTTTTCTGATAAGCTGATATTCGTAAAATCCAGTAGGCTAAAAACAAATCTACGAGACATTCCTAACTCATAAAAATGAGAAGAATCATAAGAGTGTTAACTCTTCTTCATCATGGAATGCTAAGAAAATATGGTGGAAGAAACATAACAGGAAAATGTGTTCTTCCAGAAATAAAAATGCACAAAAGCTTGTTGTAATAACCTACAAGTAAAAGTAGAATACTGTTGTAAATAGAAATATTAGAAACGAACAAACATGGACCTACTGGAGGATGTTTCACATGTGGGAATGGGCATTATGATAGCCATTGTCCTTTAAAGAAGATGAACAAGCATCGATTGATGATGCATGCTGCAAAGATAGACAACAAAGGAAAGGAACAAGTATCCCTAACAGGATGCTGGGAAAGTTGTGAAGAAATTCCCTAAGGTTAGTATAGTACAATACTAAGTAAGATGGAATTTTTTGCATCTAATAGATAGTTGACAACTAATTCAAAAATCTAACTTTTCTTTGTAGTATGGAAGAAAAAATGCTTAAAATTTAGACCTATGTCTATTAACGTAGCATAGATGGTGCTTACCATCTTCTCGGAATTGAAACTATGATTTTATATAATTGGACTTATGATATATTGCCTTATATACATATTCAATTCCAACATAAATTAGTTATTATTGATGCAAAGGCCAAGAAAATGCCAGTAAATATGAGGAAGAAAAAAGCCTTGATGGTAAGGAAAAGGTAGACCATTGTGTACATTTCAAAGAAAATTTGTAATTACACAAGCCAAAGGTCTAGAAAGACGATGAAGTGAGGAAACAAAACAACTTAATAGACTAGTGGGAAGATTGAAATCTAAGTTTTCCTTATCTATTTTGTAGTATCTGGCTTGTTTTGACTAACTATATTATATATCAAGTGATATTATTGTATATAATTGGTAGTATTGACAAAAAAAATTTCATTGTTCTTTGACTAAGTGAAAATTTTATTGAAAAGAAAGCTTTTACAACTGATAAATTATAGTGCAGATCTAGAAATTTCAAAATTTTATGAAAATGATGAGTGTTTCTTTATAAGATTATTGATATAACCTGTATATGATTAATTCAGATCTGATTATTGAGATAGAAATCATTGACATGATGATTCATTAAGGGAGAAAGTATGGCATTCCACGCAAATTCAAAATGGTTTTGGAAAAATAAGTTATTGACCAAGTGATTTATGTACTTAATAAGCAATTAAATTCCTTATCTAATTTTAAAATTAGTACTTTGAACCAACGTGAGGACTTACAGGTGTATGGTCCTTATCATAACCTTGCTGAGATGGGTGATTTCAAATGAATGCATTAAGAACTTTGGAAAGTAATTACCTTGTTGCAATTGATATTCGGATCATACTAAGTAATATTGTTACGATAATACTATTACCTAGCTTCGACTAAATTGAGGGTATGGTAGTCATCTAACCTATTCATATCTATACTCCATAGCATCAATGGGGCTGTCAAACCAAGACGATTGTACTATGCAATGACAAGCTTAATCAAGATAAGGACTACGAGCTTAACATAATAGGCTAAGAATTGATCATGCAACTTTATGACCTGGAGGTTGATGAGGATTACTAACCTAAAATAATATTATTATTAGTGGTCTATAGACCTTACCCTGGTCAAAATATTCTATGGGGGATTTATAACTAGCTTGAATCATTATATATGTTGAGTAATTGATTTACTAAATATACAAATAACTTGTGTTATCAAAATGATTATTTGACTCATGCATGTAAGGGCTTCGTGTATTAATTTAAAGTTGATAGTATGGCACCTCGGTCAAATTGACCATGCATTGTTAAAAGGAGGATCATTACTAAGAGTTAAGTTTTGATGTAGACCCAAAAGGACATAGCAATGATTAAATAACCTTGTTGTTTGAATTGTTAAGTAATTAAGCTAATGCTAAGTTTAACACACACACACACACACACACACACACACACACACACACACACACACATGTATGTATGTATGTATGTAAGGATAAATTCTTACTAAGCTATGATGATTACCAATACAATAAAACAAAGTCTACTGGGAAAAAAGAGTGAGTTGACTATTTTAAATGGTCATGATGACCCCTTCTCATGTAAATGTGTAAGGCTTAGTTATTTTAACCATGACAGTTTTCCATGCAAAGTGATAGATAAGGATGGCGGTGGAGGTAGGAATAAATATAACTATTATAAAATTTATTGCATTAATTACACTGCAAGAAATTATGGTTTTTTGGGGAAGAATGTTTGAGCAACTGTTAGTTGTAGTTGAGTTTCATTTGTTAACATTCCTTTTTGGAGTTTTCTTGCTTTACATGTAAACTGGGAGTTCTTCTCGGTTGAGTTCTCTGGAAAATTGATACATGTTGTTTTAGTGGGCTATTTTGGGAGTCCGATGACCTATTTCTTCAAGTTGTTCCATTGGATTTGGCCATTTGGAAAGTGGTGATTATCCTGAGACTATCGAGGTAGAGGAAGTGCTTTGGGGGTTTCGATTCCATAATCTGTTGTCTCGACTTAGCACTTGCTGGAAGTGGTGAAGATTTCACAAGTGTTTTTTAGAAGAATGATGCAAGAAATTATCTTCTTTCTCCTTAATAGCTCTCATCATTTTGTATTTGCATTAATGAATTCCTACATCTAGCATCTTTTCCTGGTTTGCCATTAAGGGTATATTATTTTATAAGAAATCTTCTACAAATTTGTTGAACTTGTTTTTCATACCACCTAGTAAGCTAGGCTTTCTGTTAAAAATAATACGAAAATGTTATTATGTAGATATGGGTACTGCCAGATTCTTGTTAATTCGGTTTTAAAGATATATCACCATTTATTGGTGTTGCTTATGTATGAAGCATAAATGGTGATCTTTGTGTTTTTCATTACTCTTGATACCCATTTTAAAATGGTGATTCCATGATTAATATGCCCTAAATTTATTCGAATCAACCAATTGAGTTGGGCTACTGTTATAAATAAATCCGACATCTATTATGCCAAGTTTGGAGGTTGCCAATCCCTTGTGATAATGGTTTTCTTATTACCTTTTGTTGATATGGGTTTTAATTTAAGCTTTTGTGGTTATTATTTGTGGTTTCCATTTCTACAAATACCCATTTTATATTGGAACTTCCGTGTTAAATTAGATTTTGAACCTAGGTTGAAATGGGACTTTGAGAGTGAAATCGACTCAAGTAGTTTTATCCTTATAACCTTACTTAAGCGTGGGCTTAGAAAGAAAACCCCGTATACTTTATCACTTGCTATTGTAGGTGTATGTTATATATTCAACCGCTGTAAATATGAGGCTGTTACTATGCGATATCTTTAGTAAATTTGGGTTGCTATTATATAAAAATATGGAGGAAAGTGTACTAAATATGTGTTATAATCTTTAGGAATATATTTAGGATGGAATTGTGACTCAAAGAAGATCTTGGGTATTCACTTTGTATCTTTTTAATGAACTTCTATGATGCTCTTAGTATTGCATATGACTACAAATTATTTATGGTTGGTTAGATACTCTTAATAGGTATTCATGATATTTGATTAACAGGTTTACACCCTTCGAGGGTCGAACTGAGTATCATTTGACTGATAAGAGGCAAATTTGTATGGGTTTAGGTGAGTATCTTTATCACAGATGATAACACATTAAAATACCTGACATTTAACCCTTGTCACTCTAGGTTGAAGTTGTTTGTTGATGGTTGAGAGCTACATTCTAGTAATGCATTCAACTATTGTATATTTCTGTTGATTTGGTCAATGTTTAAATGAGTTGGTAGTTGGTTGATAATCTTCCATCAACCCATAAATTATGTCTATCCTAACTAGATAGATTATAGAAAAAATGGGATTATACTTACATGATACCTCTCATAATTACGATATGATAATGGATTATCGTGACCTTGTGGTCTGGTCACAGTGATGTATCGAGCCTTAGGCTCATGTAGATCAATAAGGGATATCTTTACTAGTTTCATGTTTTTCTTACTTGATTTTAGTTTAGATATCGTTCTTAATTTTGAAGGTTAGAAGCTTCTATTTACCTATTATGAGCTAGACCTGAGCTCACTTAGAGCCTTACACTTTGAATGATCATCGATCGAATGAATTTACATCACTATACCTAGTGAAGTAAGGTGTATTGAGTCTTGCTCTTTTCATTGCTGAGAGTTGCTACCTGGTAGAAACAAAGGCCTAGTGGTGTCGTGGATTACTAAATCCTTAAGCTAATGTGCTATGAATAATCAAGTTGGTTATTTATACTGCTGTCATTACGAACATGTTATTGGTTTCATCACTTTTAATAAGTGATGACTATTTGATCACAGTATGTGTATCATGTTGTTGATATTCAAGTATATTTGACTGCTATATCAAGCTGCTATTTCCTAGATTATACTAAAGACTAATGGAGTATAACTTATTTTTAAGTGATCAAGTTTCGGATTATAAATACCCTTACTTGAATTATTGATTTAATACTGTGAGGACATATAATAGAAGATAGATGATGATACAATGGTAGTATGTTGATTACACTTGAAGTGTAAAGTTATTTAGAGGACAACGAAGCTGAAGTTACTATCTGTTTAATTAAAAAAAAAAGAATGACTTGAATGTTAGGTCAAATTATTAGATAGCCTAAACTTGAGTGTTGACCAGGTGATTGAGTGTTATCTTATAATGAACGTTTAATTAAGCACCATTGTATAAACATACACTTGACTATTTGACCCAGTTATAGAGTGATTAACTTATTCTAGAATATATGAACAAGACAAAGTTAGTAAGGACTATACTTATTTGTTATATCAGACTGTTGTCTTCATACCTGGAACTGAATGCTTGAACAAGTAATGTGTGATTAGCTTGTACTAGAATGATTGTATAAGTAATGTTTATTTAGATCATACTTGATTAATTTATTTCCTGATTGTTGTAATTGATTTATGACCTAAATATTTATTTATTATTATGACTTCTAAGGTATAAAAACAAATAATGAAAGAAATTTTTTTAGAATGCCATTTAGATTATTCTATGTATCATTATATGAACCTCTACATTATTATGTTGCTATTATTAATTGTTGCATTAAATCCTTGATTCAAATATCAAATGGCAAGAGTTGTCAAGTGGAAAGAAGGGTTTTTCTTGCTTAGTTCATCTTAATTGACCTTGCTAACAATTTTTGCAGATGGTCTAATCTAGTTTGCATGGCGAAGGAAGATATTAGAAATTATTTGCTGGTTTGACTGAAGCAAGATGAAATGTATTGCTTGAGTGAAAGATTGTGATTGAGCAAATTTTGTTGTACTATTTAATTTGAAAGAAGACAATGTCAACCCGATTATTATCTCTATTTTTTAATAAAAAATGAAATGATTGTGTTTTTTTACATGTTAAGCATTATCTACTTTGGAAAGTTGTAACATAAGTGTTTGAACTGAAATATTTACCTATCTTGGAAGCTTGTAAAGAAAAAGAGATTGTTATAATTATCCTGATCAAATACATTTTATTATGATTTGTAATGGCAGCAGATATGAAATGCATAAATGCCCTATGGTGTTTGACTGAAGCAAGATGAAATGTATTGCTTAAGTGAAAGATTGTGATTGAGCAAATTTTGTTGTACTATTTAAGTTGAAAGAAGACAATGTCAACCTTATTATTATCTCTATTTTTTAATAAAAATGAAATGATTGTGTTTTTTACATGTTAAGCATTATCTACTTTGGAAAGTTGTAAAAGAAGGGTTTGAATGGAAATATTTACCTATCTTGGAAGTTTGTAAAGAAAAAGAGATTGTTATAATTATCCTGATCGAATACATCAAATTATGATTTGTAATTACAGCAAATAGGAAATGCATAAATGTCCTATGGTGTTTGTAAAACTATTCCAGATTATGTATTGAATGAAACAAAAGGCATACTTGTCAATACTTACAGTTAAGTCATATAAGGGAAGGTTTGTTTTGATGACTAAATTAAATCATTCTAAGTAATAACCTATACTTCATAAGATATTACCTTACTTGGGTTAAAGGAAATGTCCTCAAGATGCTTCATGAGATCATGTACTCTCTTATTGTAACCTCTCTTCCTTTTCTTCAATGGTATAATGGAATGCTTGGGTTGTTACAAAGTCTTGTGCCTAAAACATGCTTGTAGATAGCTAAAGGCTCTTCTTGACTATTATTATTTATATAAATAGAAAGATAGAAGGGTCAACGGATAGCTGATAGTGTAAGCATGCTTTGAATGGTTATACTAAGGTTTTAAGGTTGAGATAACTAGCTAAGAAAGTAATGACCGTATAAGTTGGGGATGTGGCCCTGCCTTTCTCTACCTATTTAACCACAAATAGAATGAACCTTACTGGGGGGTATATCCATCTTTGTAGAGATATGTTGTTGTTTTTAACACTAAGATGCTTAACTAGGAAGTTATGAGACTCATGAAACATTAGGGAATTATGTGCAGTAGGAGTTCTTATTTATAGCCAGATATAAGGTGTAACATAATACAAAATTATTATAGAATGTGGGACATGTTAAGAGATTAAACCAGACCTTATTAGTGCTTTATAATATCAATGTTAAGATAAGAGGTTAAGCGACAAAAGCATGGTGGGTCCATAACCCATAGTTCTGAGGATTGATACCTCACTCCCAAAGTTTTTTTAAAATATATCTCTTAATAAAAGACTTGGATATGATGAGCTTAATCCAGGTTTCAAGTACAATGAAATACTTATACGAATTCAATATAAAGGTTAAATATGATACACTTAAAGTATAAGCAAGTCTAAGAAATAAATTGTATGGGTATTATATATCTTTAGGGACATCAACTTACCAAGTGGTGATCAATCACCATTACAATATATACTTATAATTATCATGATTCAAGAGTGTTGCATTTGCAACAAAAAGGATCTAACATATAAGTTCCTTATGATTGGAGCATTCTTGATGTATATTATTATTTGGAGTTTAATTAATTGACCTTGTATTTGATATTGACTCGAGGAGGAGGATAGGAATACTAATAGGTAAGAGGACCCATAAACCTAGTAACTAAGAATGGACACATATAATTGGTATATAGAAATGGTGAACATATATATGTACTCGATTGGTTAACTATAGATGTAAAAAAAAAGACAAGAATATCCATTAGGATCAAAGAGGCTGCCTCATTAGTGGTAACCTTAAAAATGAAGGGACTTGAAGGTATCTTGAGAAATGAACCTTGGTTTGGAATAAAGATTAACACATAAGAAACTCAAGAGGATTAGTATATCACTAATTTTAGTGACATCTATGGTAGATGAAGATACAAATGCTTGTATGATAGATATTGATTGACAAAAAGGTGCAAAGGTACATATGGACAACATGATTCAATAAGATTGAATATATGTTGATTAAATGAAAATGATACAATCTATCATATATAATAAACAACATGTTAACCCTCTATGTTATAGATATGGTAAAATATAACATTGATAATGGATTACTCACTTAGTAAAGAGAGATAATCATTTACACAATTTGGAAAGGAATCGTTAATTGTGTAACAGTAAAGATTGGAAGTACAATACTAAGGCAGAGAGCTAAACTTATATTTGAAATTTATAGGTAGGAAAGAATGTAAAGAAATTATTATAAATACATTTGACCTATTGGAATACAATGATGTAGAACCATAGGTGCAATTCATTCACGGTGAAAGAGTCGTGGAATCTAAGGTAACCTATCATGATTAAATTATTTAAGATATCATGTTCCAATTTAGAACCCTTGATGGGTCAAATCACTATGGCCACTACGTGGTTGTATCCATTTAATGACGGTAGTCATTATTTGGATAATATCACATAACATCTATAATGAGTCGCCTCATCAAGACCCTAAAATGTGTTGGTAATGCATTAAGTACAAGCTTCGTTAAAGTTACAAGTTGGACTGTACTTCACACACACATACCCCGATGCCAACTTAGAATGGCTATGAGAAGGTAAGTGGTCTAGTAATGATGCGAATTATTATAGGGGAACCTACCTTACCACATGCATTATAAGATGTCATAGTGGCACGTCTTTCTTTTAGTAATTCTAGATTTGTACCTTGTACGAGACTTTTAGCCGTTTAAGGAACCATTTTTTAATGCTAATCCATATAATTGAATAAGTGATTAGGTGAAATAACAATTTTCCAATGACGAGTATGCCATCATGGAACTGAGCATGACATACATGTCTCTGAAAATTTGATCAAAGTAGTGGAATTGCTACTGAATACACTATCATGATTTTACCAAGATCTAAGTTGAGGGGTGCCTGATGTGATTCTATGGTGGAACCTAGGTAGACACTTAGAGAGCATCACTTAACTATCATTTACTTGATAAAGTAAAGACCAAAGGATACACTTGTTTTACTAGATCGTAAAGAGTTTTCAGAGTGATTGAGTAGGATTTGCATACTCTCATGCAACTGTACATGGTTTATAATAGCTATCAGAATGGATTGCATTAAGGTTTATTTTGTATTTAAATATATGGGTATTTAAGTTGTGAATCATAAAGTTAATTTTTTTAAAAAAAATTCCCTAGATGAGAAGTGACGAAAGTGGTTATTAGATATTAGGAGGCTCTTGAGAATAATTGGGATGAGTATAAGTATTCAAAGGATCACAACTTTTATTGTGAAGGATATAGTTGTTTTCTCTTTAGTCTTTCTAGAAAATGTGAACTTCCTCTAAGTTATCTTTAGGTTTTTTTCAATCTCCCTTGGGAACTTGTACATTTCGAAGACTAGAGTAGTCCTATGGAGGTTCTTAATTTTTTATACAACCTTCAGGTGTGAGAACTATCTCAAGATTGTCAATTTCATTTTATAAAATACTATAGGTTATACAAAATTTTTGGAATTTATCTCAACGTGGTCTGGGGTATTGTAAAATATCAAAATGATAATAAGGGAAATTATAAAAAATTGACAAAATTAGAAGAGTTTTTATAGATACTAACATTTTTTTACCCTTGTGTACAGGAATAGATATACCCCATTGTTTGTTCTGTAATTTCACTTCCATTTATTAAGTTGAAATTCGAAATTCCATGCATGGTAGATAGTTGATGGTTAGATCTAGTTTAATTGTGCATCTTACCTTTTCATGTTAATTACATCATTTGAAAATTTATGGATGATTTGGTGTAATTTCCTAGTCTCTACACTGGGAGTTGAATATGTGGGCATAGGAGTGGAAGGTTGATTTTGAGAAGTGTTTACAAAAGGATTCAAATATGTGAATTTTCCTATAAATTTCTGCATAAGAGATGAATTTATTTGTTTGGTGACCACTAGAACATGATGATTGGACACAAAAAAAATCATAGGTTGGTTATCATCCTACACTGTAAGTTGATTAAATGGTAAACCCATCGGGAAGGAATGGATTCTAGGGGAGTATGAAATTGCATATAAATTCACATGTATGCACTATGGATTTGATTAAGAATAGAATGATTGTGCATGAGAACTTGATTTATGAGTTGTGTTTGGTTTCATATGGTAGGCTTCATAATGAAGGTAAGGATCCTACACAATAAATACCTTGAGGTATAATTTATTGATCTATTTTGATAGATTCCTTATATGTAAGGGTTGAAGTGGTCAAATTGGTAGTGACACAACATAAAAACATGGAAGTGAGGGACTCAATCCCTTTAATATATGCTTGGATAGCTAAATATTATATTTGGTTATAGGGTATTTCACTCATTGGTATATGTTGTGAAAGTGTTCATCGCAATATCTCATGGGATCATGATATTCTTTGTGCATATTAGAAAACTAATGGTATATGATGGTGGGATCAACAAGAATGAAAAATGATCACTAAATCCATTTTCTAGGTCATTCCATGAGATAATGGAGATGTTAGGAAGTCCTAAATACCAAAAATAGGATTATTCACCCAACATAGATGGGAAACACCTGAAATTTATATTCTCACAAAGGATTTACGTGCTCCTCATTCCATCCCTATAGGTTCAAATGTTTTTAATAATGGTCTAGTTTCCACCATGCATGTATATCTCATTGATTTTTTCTAGGATTTTGGGCATGCCAAGGTAAGCACCTATGAAAGCAAGAGGGTCGCTAATGTTTCCCTAACATGCTATTATGATTGATACTTGTAATATGATGAATGGATTGAAATAATGTGTAGTAATGTGAGGTTAAATTATTGAGGAATTATCTTTCCTTGGAATATGATGTAGAGGTAGAAATTCCTTAACTAGCTAATCAAACTTGTTAGATTAGATCACCTTTTCTTAACCAATGAAAGTGTCTCTTAGACCAGAAATTAAAGGACCTTATCTAGGAATATCATAAGAAATTTACCAACCTCATAAAATCTTAGGTCCCATAGGAATGACTACCTAAATCATATCAGGGATCCAATCATGTCAGAGAAATATTTAATTCAAGTTGTATATAATTATTTTAAAGCTTATCTAGACCTCTTACTACATAAAACTCCAAACTTGGCACATATCCACCATATCTAGTCTTAAATCTCATGAAAAATGTGTATTATCAATTTTTTCAAGGGTACACACAACCATTAAGAAAATTACCATTGAATAAGATGCTCATATTCGCTTTAAAACAAATTTTTATAAGAAACAACCAGTCTAGCGGTTACAAGATCTATTACCTCTAATTATAGACAAAGATTATAGTTGGGGAAGAATAAAAATGGATATAAGAAAACTATACATCATTTTAGATATAAATTATGGTCTTACAACTTCAAACAAAGTTTTAGACCCTAAAACCCAAAACAACTCTTTAAACTAGCTTGTCACCTACCCCCAATTAGATATTTAGGCCTCAAAACATGGTTATAAATGAAAAAATGTATTCACACATGTGGAATTATTTCACATGACTCAAAATATCCTTTAACATTTTTAGCAAGTATAATAGGTTATATGGGTGAAAATTTAGCTTTTGCAATGACTTTAAACTCTTGAAAATTCAAATACTCTCTTAAACCCTAGGTAGGGTTTTGCACATACCTGAGAAGGGTTATTTTTATATTTCAAAGAAAAATTTCAATTTAAAAACTTCATACAATGATTTTAAGGTTTGTATGGTTCTACCACACCTTTAAGAATAGATATACACTTATGAAACTTTCCAATAATCTTGAACAAATCAAATTTACTAGTCGGAAAAGTAAGAAACATGCACTTACATAGGTCTCTTCTCTTTATGTAAGTATTCATTCAATGAAAATATATGAAATGAAACATAAGCATATGAAACCTGATTCCAATAAATTCCTTAACATGATTCAATTGTAACAATTAGGAGTATATTGCTTGAACTTTTTCCTTTTCTTCATAACTTGATGTCAAAACCCTATATACATAGTCTGTCCACATACATACCTTCTAACATCAAGTTTTTACACATTAGTACCATCTCTCTTTTCATATTATTAATATACACTTCGAATTTCTTCTATCCCTAACTACTTACCTTGTAATTACATAATATATTTTTTGACTTGGCCACCCTAGAACTCAAGTTAACATGTTTGAGTGACATGCTTAGGGTATAGTTATATAGCAAGAACATAGAAAAAAATTTATAAATCCCTAATTAATGACTTCAAACTTAAATTATTCCCTCATAAGAAACCTAAATGAACACACAAGACCACTTAGACCAAAAATTTCCTAAAATGTGGAGTTTCATAGTCAAGAAATTTAAATACTAATTTGAGCGAGAAAACCCAAATTGGACACAAATGTGAATTTGGGAATAAAATATGAAATCTAACCACTGCAAACACATACAAAAGGAATTCTAACACCTAATTATATAAAAAATATATTGTATTTCATCTCTGAGGTGATGCTTCAACATCATAATGGGTGTGCTTTTGTTGATTATGTATTTTTTTGGGGTTAGAAGGCTCAAACTTTCGAATTCCCCTTCAAAAACATTTGATCTAGTGACGATCCTTCTATTTTCTAGGGTAAGGGTTTATTATTAGACAAGAGAAAACCATCCTTCTGGTGCCAATAATGTTGATCTCCATGGGTGGCACACCTCTTTATAACTCCTAACACTAATGATGTTAACAATGATAAGGAAACAAGGGAATGTGAAAGTATTAGAAACCTAAATAGGGATCCACATAAATAGGTGGGGATCTACCTCTATAGAAAGGAGGGAGAACATGTGATATTAATGATTGTGTGATGGCTAACAAATGTGGATATCTCCTCAAGGTTCCATTTCACTAGGTATTGGTGGCTATATGATTTATTTGGGAATAAAAAAATGTGGTTTGTGGTGTATGATTTCAAAGGGTGTTTGTTGGTTCATGCCTAAATAAAGGAAATATGGCTTAGGAATAAATCACATGGAAATTAGTTTGAGGGGTATTTTATATAAAGGACAACTAATTAACATTCATTCATAGCCTACTCAATGCATAAAATCAATTAACGTGGATATTCAACTATGATTATCACTTATGATTTTAAAATGAGATCTATGCATGCATCACAAAATTTAAGTCCTAATCTAATGAATTTTTTAATAATTTATTAAAAATTTCAAAAGAGGAGTAGGGGAAGAGGTAAAAATAAAAACGTAGAAAATATTTAATGTAATCTCCACCTCATTTGGATGCCAAGATATGTTAAAACCATGCCCATATTTATACCATTATGCATTATATCAAGACACAAGAAGGTGCAAGTGTTTAAGTAAAATAATAGGCAGAAAGGAGGTGAGTGAAACATTGTTAGACATGTGATTTTACTTTCCATTTATTAAACTAAATTATATCAAAATATATTAATAAGGTGGACCCTTTAACATTCATTTAAATTGAAACAAAACATTTACAATTTCTAACTTAGGCCATTAACAAGGAAAGAAAAGAGAGATGAGGAAAATGCATAAGCGTTATCAAAATATTTCTATTCCAAATTCCATAACCTTTTATAAAGTGTTTGATTTAGGTATGTTGGAAATATTGTCATTGATGTCAAAGGATAATGCACAAAAATTATAGTGATTAGATTTAATATACAGTGATCAGATTTAATATAATAATAATGAATGTAATGAACAATAAAAATATTGAATACCAGAAATTAATTGATATTATATTATGTTATATCTACAAGTGGTACTCATATTCTGGGCAATGATTTAATGAAGGGCAGAGCATTCAATTAATGGGCCATCTGACCTTCCTTGTAAGAAAGGACATATCCCTTAGAAACATTACCTCTTTTGATGAAGAGATATGAAGGTATAAAATATAGATGAGAGGATGGAAAAACATAAGAATTTGAAATTAATTGATATATCATAGAATTCTAAGAGAAGTGCGAGAAAAAGAGCATATATTTATTGATGAATATTGTTAAGAGAATAAAAAGAGAAGAAAAATTTCCATAATCTATTTGAAGAAGAAACTACAAAAGGTGGAAAGTTTATTTTGTTGAGGTCGGCACCTCGCATTATGGAGATTGATATCTCCAGTGGGTTGGTGCTCACGAATTATCTGATTTGGTGCTTGAATTGGGGGATTGGCGTCTCTAGTAGGTTAGTGCTTATGAAAATTTGTAAAAAATCAAATTTTGGGATGGATTTAGATGGTATATCTAAGTAGTCTTATTTTGTGGTTTTTCTTGTGAGAGGGTTTTCCACGTAAATCTAGTATTGCACTAGGTTATGTTATTTGAGTAATTTTAAATGATTTAATTATGGATACAAGTTTTAATAAGTAAAATTTTATCTTATACTAATTCACCCCCATCTTAGTATAAGTGTGTGCTTAACAATTGGTATCAAGGTTAGTTTCTTTAGATATAGTCTAACAACTAGAAGGAAGATCTATGAAGAACATATGGCTAATCATCATGTTCAAGAAGGTTTCTCCATAAACAAGGATCCATTGTTTGATGGAACAAAATAAGCATTATGGATCATAAGGATGCAAAATTATCTAATGGCCCTAGGTTTTGATATTTGGAAAATAGTAGTAGCTGGATATATAACACCACAAACTCCACCAATAAATACAAATGAAAAAAGGCTGGTGAAAATAATAAAAAATCCATGAATGTACTTTTGTGTGGCTTATCAAAATCAAAATTTGTCAAAGTAATGCATTGCAATTTAGAAAAGGACATTTTGGATAAACTTTAGACCATCTATGAGGGTGATATCAAAGTAAGAAAGGAAAAGCTCCAAACTCATAGGAGAAAGTTTGAGAGCTTCAAAATGAAAGATGAAGAAAATATTATGGTATATCTTCTTTGTGTGGATGATATTTTTAACACCATCATAAGGTTTGGTGAAAAATTTGAAGAATTTGTAACAATTCAAAAGGTACTAAGGTCTCTACCATTAAGATTTGATGTAAAAAATCTTTTATTGAAGAGATAAAATACTTATACCAGTTAAAAATAGATGAGTTACATGGAACTCTCATGGCATATGAAATGAGGACAGAACGAGAGAAGGAAAAAAGTGTGAAAAAACCTTTAAATATTCGAGGAAGGTTAAAAAGGAAGAATATGAATTAAGCTATTGCACCAACAATGAGTCAGATGCAGAGGAAGCTTTTTTTTTAGAAATCTCAAACAAGGATCTGGAAAATACAAACGTAAGATACCTTTTAAATTCTTCAATTGTGAAAAAATAGGACATTTTACTGCTAAGTGTCCCCATCCAAAGGAATATGATAGTGATGATGAATAAGAGCACAATGTAAGAGACGATCCATTTGGATAAGCTCAACAAGAAGGCTGCTTTATTTTTAAAACTGGACATGGCCAAAGCTTATGACAGGGTTTCATGGTGCTTTCTGGATAAAATCCTTGACAGGTTTGGTTTTGATGCTCCCTTTAGGAATCTAGTCAAGGCTTGTATTTATACTATATGGTTCTCTATTCTCATCAATGGGTCTCCCTTTGGGTTTTTTCCTAGCTCTCAAGGCCTGAGGAAAGGGGATCCCATCTCCCCCTTCCTCTTTATAATTATAGCAGAAGATTAAATTTTGAAACTGAGAATTATTCTCTCAAAGGGATCTCTCCGGCAAGGGATATGGAAATTTTTTTGCATCAACATTTTGTTGACGACACCTTTCTGGTGGGGGAAGATTCTATCCCTGAAGCAAGGTAAATAAAATCTCTCCTTGATGACTATATGGAAGTTTCGGGATAAATGGTAAATTTCAGAAAGAGCTCACTCTTCTGCTTTTATACTAGGGATAATAGTTGTAAGAAGATAGAAAATATTTTGGGATGTGATTTTAAATCCTTCCCTACCTTTTATCTTTGTATCCCCCTTGGGGTTAAGAGACCGTCAAGTTCAGATTGGAACTTCCTAATTGAAAAATTTGAAAGAAAACTTGCTGGTTAGAAAGCTAATGTCTTGTCCCAGGCCGACAAGATTATCTTGCTCATTAGTTCTCTTCAGAGTCTACTGGTGTATGCCATGTCTCTCTACCAACTTCCTGGTGGTGTTGGGGACAAACTGGAAAAAATTCAAAAATGTTTCTTATGGAGTGGCATTGAAAGAAAAAAGAGAATCCCCCTGGTGGCCTGGGACAGTGATCTGAAAATAATCAGATTATTACTACCTGATCTCGGACCCTTATAGGATTTAATTATTTGTTGATAATTTAATCCTTTTAAGTAATCAATTTAAAATAAAATGCAAGACATTTAAGAAAATTGCACAAAGATTGATTACGGAGTTCGGCAATTGCCTACATCTCTGGGTTCATGGTCGAACTGTTCCACTAGTCAAAACTTGTAAGTTACAATAATACTTTCACAAGAAAACCTAATGGAATTTTACTTGCTTATCAGTACACCAGTTCTTTGAAAACTTCTGATGATCAGTCAAATTATTATTCACCTTCCTGATGCACAATCTCCTTCATCTTCGATCGGTCTTCCCGATGCTATCAATGCGATGATAGCAATCCAGTCGACAATCCAGGATTTGCAAGTAATTGGTGTGGCTCAATGGGCCTATTGGGTAGTTTATGATTTACTCCCAATCACAAATATTCCGTCTACTATTGCCTAAAATAATAGGCCAATAAACAATATTTGTTGACACATCTCACAAATAAGCTTAACAAATAATAAGCTTGGGTTGAGAACGGGTTCCCTATTTATACAAAATTAGGGCCCTTGAATAATGCATTTACAAATTATCTTTAGGCTATTTTTAACCTAGCCTGTACATGAAAAATGGGATAGGCTTATCTCCATTTGGGAAGATTTGCATATTTTAATGGGCTAAATACCCATGTTGGCGGAGAAGCATGTTTAATGGGATAAATATCCCAAATAGGGTGGTGGGATAATAGTTTAGGCTTTATTAAGCCTTTCCACACATTTTTATAGTGGTCAAAGGACCACCTTAGGCTTAACCGCCCCCATCTCCACTGCTTCACCACCTTCTTCCACGTGGATGGCTTTGCATGCCCCCACCACCGCTTCCCTCCTTCACAAATGGACTTAGCATGTGGCGGTTTAATACTAATGTATAAACATTAATATGTATAGTTTGTGGCATAATGCGTGGTATGTGGAATTTGGGAATAATGCGTGGCATTTGGAAAGTGGACTTACCAAGTAAATATAATTTCGACCCATGTAATGTGGTATGGAAATAATTAACTTGGTCAATAACATATATTCCACTTGTTATCTCCCGATAGGAAAATTGATCGTATTCGATTCATCAAATGAATCCCTTTGCCTTTTCACCATGTTCCACAGTGCCATTGGTCCAATATTGACCAGTAGACTAGAGTTGACTTCCCTATTGACCAAACTTTGACCAGACATAACTAGAGCTCCTGATGTCCATTTGTCGTGTTCTCATAGTCATTGGAAATTTCTCGAGATGATATTTTACAATGAAACCATTTAGGGATGTTTAGGGAACTTTCAAAAATGATCCCCTGATCACACCTCCCCACTGAGAAAGGATTTTTATCCCAAAAAGCTTCCATACTGTCCTGAATCTGAAAAACTCTGTTGCCACCTCAGAAATGCTGATGTAGTAGACCCTTGGGTCTTCTCCTCCAACCTTCTCACTTTGACAACTCTGATTCGATCCTGGGACCTATGGGTTATGGGCCGATCATGCTTCCATTGCACCACTTTGATATCTAAAGAAGACCTCCATGCCTTTGCTGTATAGTGCTAAGTTTCTGAATGAAACCTCAACGCTCCTTCTGTGCGGTTTTAAGATTCTTGATATCTGACAACAAGGATCTTATTTGACTCTATAACACAGCTCCTGGCTCCGAGTTGATTCCATAGAATCTGAACTGGTTTGAAGGAATTCCATGTTATGTAGAGCTTTGATTGATCCGATATCAATGATGGACAATGCCTTGTCCCTTTACAAACCTCAACACCTCCAATGCATGATGCTAAGCCTCTTTCAAGACCTCGAGCCTCCAATGCATGATGCTAAGTCTCTATAGACCTCAACGCCTTTGATGTATGATGCTAAGCCTCTTTCAAGACCTCAAGCCTCCAATGCACGATGTTATGTCTGTTACAGACCTCAATGCCTCTAATGCATGATGCTAAGCCTCTTGTACGACCTCGAGCCTCCAATTCATGATGCTAAGTCTATTTATCAACTACCATTCGTATGTGTGGTCGCAATGCCTTGACACTGAATGACGTTCTGAGATGATCCTTTTAGAGCTCCTCTTGTTGACATACTAATATCAGGTACCACTCTGCTGCATGGTCACAATGCCTCTACACAGAATGAAGTTCCGACCCGACGTCAATGCCAATGGTGATTTAGGTACCATTCTGCTACACGGTCACAATGCCTCTACACAGAATGAAGTTCTGAGCTGAACTATGTGAACTCTATTGTCTGCACAAATGACAGATCAATCTCCAAGCTTTATATGAGTTAATTCTTGTGTCCAAGTTGTAACAGGTACTCACACACTGATTAGGAGATATGTTTGGAGCATTAATCAAATTTTCTAATTAAGAAAATCCACTGAGTATGGTAAACCTTTCTCTCAACATTTTCTCACAATATCTGATCTCTAAAATTAATACTGTATACAATCCATCAATTTGAATTATGCAATATATAATTGAAAAATTGTTGACTTACCCATTTTAAAGGACTTTCACTTTTAGGTATTACCTGGTCCTGGGTTGAATTTTCAACTGGTGGTGGAGTAGAAACCTCCTTTTCCTTTACAATAGGCCTCCATTCCATCTTTGGCTTTCCATTACTCTGATGGCGAGATGGATGCAATTTCCAGAAATTTTCCACCTGGTACCCATTCCTCTAGCAATGAGTAAAAAAATTCCTCTTAATCTCTTTCTTCTGGGATGAGGAACTCTTTCTGCCATTTCTCGACTCTGCATAACGATATTGGTCTTACTGATTTGCCGTGTTCCTGACGAATGGTATCAACTTCTTCATTGGTTTCCTTCTCTTCCAGCATCTAGCCACTGAATGATTATGCAATCCATAAAAAGTACATGGAAAAGAATTCCACATCTTCTGAAAATCATAACCATACTTAAGATAAAAAAGTGGATAATAAGTTTTGCAAGTGGAATCTCATTACCTCTTCGCTGCTTTTTCTTACCACATCCTGCTTGTGATGACGAAGCACAAATTTCCTGCTCAAAATCTTCTTGCAGGACTAGTGGGGTATTCTCTTTGCTTTCAGAAGCTTTTCTCCCATCAGTGTTCTTGGAGCATTCTCCAATTTCCATTCCTACACTAGGAAAACCCAAACTTGCAAAACGAGGATGATCCTCGACCTGTATTGGGTTAGCAATGCCTTGGCCATTTTTACCAAGGCCTCTTCCATCAAATCCCATTTTATCTAGTAATTTGGATCCAATGCCTCTAGTATGCTTTTCAAACAAACCAAATACTTCATTACCTAAATCTGAAACCGAATGGGAGAAAGAAGAAGATTCCCGTGGTGAACAACTTACAGTGTAGTCATCTGCCATGGCCTCTACATCTGAATTTGAAGGTATTTCCTTCCTCTGACCACCACATTGCAACCTTGCCAAGAGCTCATCCTTGGTTTTCAGTTCCAATTTCAAACGAGCATTCTCCTCTTCTAGGGAGTAATACATTGATCGCAGGAGAGAGTTCTCTTCCTAGATTTGGTGATTATAAGCTTCAATTTCCTCAAGATTTTCCTATTTAGACATCTTTCCCATAGTGCACTTGTACCCTATTCACACAAATTGAACCAACTACACCAATCTTGAAGCAATCACTCTATTAATCAGATTTACTGAAAAACAAATATGGAGCTAAACCAACTCTGATACCAAAAATGATCTGAAAATAATCAGATTATTACTACTTGATCTCGGACCCTTATAGGCTTTACTTATTTGCCAATAATTTACTCCTTTTAAGTAATCAATTTAAAATAAAATGCAATACATTTAATACAATTACACAAAGATTGATTACAGAGTTCGGCAATTGCCTATGTCTCCGGGTTCGTGGTCGAACTGTTCCACTAGTCAAAACTTGTAAGTTACAATAATAATTTCACAAGAAAACCTAATGGAATTTTACTTGCCTATCAGTACACCAGTTCTTCAAAAACTTCTGATGATCAGTCAAATTATTTTTCACCTTCCTGATGCACAATCTCCTTCATCTTCGATCGGTCTTCCCGATGCTATCAATGCGATGATATCAATTCGGTCGACAATCCAGGATTTGCAAGTAATTGGTGTGGCTCAATGGGCCTATTGGGTAGTTTATGATTTACTCCCAATCACAAATATTCCGTCTACTATTGCCTAAAATAATAGGCCAATAAACAATATTTGTTGACACATCTCACAAATAAGCTTAACAAATAATAAGCTTGGGTTGTGTCCATTACAAAGAATAGGTTCCCTATTTATACAAAATTAGGGCCCTTGAATAATGCATTTACAAATTATCCTTAGGCTATTTTTAACCTAGCCTGTACATGAAAAATGGGATAGGCTTATCTCCATTTGGGTGGATTTGCATATTTTAATGGGCTAAATACCCATGTTGGCGGAGAAGCATGTTTAATGGGATAAATATCCCAAATAGGGCGGTGGGATAATAGTTTAGGCTTTATTAAGCCTTTCCACGCATTTTTATAGTGGTCAAAGGACCACCTTAGGTTTAACTACCCCCATCTCCACTGCTTCACCACCTTTTTTCACGTGGATGGCTTTGCATGCCCCCACCACCGCTTCCCTCCTTCACAAATGGACTTAGCATGTGGCGGTTTAATACTAATGTATAAAAATTAATATGTATAGTTTGTGGCATAATGTGTGGTATGTGGAATTTGGGAATAATGCATGGCATTTGGAAAGTGGACTTACCAAGTAAATATAATTTCGACCCATGTAATGTGGTATGGAAATAATTAACTCGGTCAATAGCATATATTCCACTTGTCATCTCCTGATAGGAAAATCGATCGTATTCAATTCGTCAAATGAATCCCTTTTCCTTTTCACCACGTGCCACAGTGCCATTGGTCCAATATTGACCAGTAGACCAGAGTTGACTTTCCTATTGACCAAACTTTGACCAAACATAACTAGAGTTCCCGATGTCTGTTTGTCACATTCTCACAGTCATTGAAAAGCTCTCAAGATGAGATTTTACACTGAAACCATTTAGGGATGTTTAGGGAACTTTAAAAAATGATCCCCTGATCAGACAGAGTTTGTAAACCTAAAAGGCTTGGGGGACTTGGTCTCAGAGACTGGAAAAAAATGAATAAAGCCCTTCTTGCAAAAATTGGATGGAGGTTAACTAAGGAAAATGGAGTCTGGACCAAAATTCTAAAGAAAAAATACTTGATGAATGTTAATGAGAAGAGATGGATTTTCAAACCGGCATCCTTCAATGGCTCATGCATATGGAAAGCTATTAACTAGTAAAAGAAATTGTGGCTAGGGGTAGCAGGTGGAAATTAGGAAATGGAAACGAGATAAGTTTCTGGAAAGATAAATGGGCTGGGAATTTTATTCTTAAAGATTAATTCCCCCAAATTACTAGTCAGCTAGAAGATAAATATCATGATAAAATCATTAACTATATGGTTGATGATGATAGCTTTCAGACATGGAAAATCATGGAACTAGAAATATAGGAATTCAATGATCATTTGAGTAGGCTCAATTATTTCCTAAAAAATTATGTTTCTTCTAACATAAAGGACCAGGATAGAATAGTCTGGGACAAAGATCAAAGTGGTAATTTCTTTGTCAAATCAGCTTATTCCTTTTTTTTAGGAAGGAACTAGTGAAGAAGATTTAAATGAAGGTAAGATTTGGAACAAGAACATAACCCCAAAGGTTAATGTATTCATCTAGCTTTTAGTTATGAATAAAATTCTCACTGTTGATAATCTGGCTAAAAGAGGTTTCCAGATGGCCAATTGATGTGTTCTGTGTGAAGCGAATATGGAAACTGTAAATCATCTTCTCCTAGAATGCCCCTTTGCCCATCTTATGCTTTCTTCTATTATGGTTTATTTCTCAATCTTCTGGGTTATTCCTAATGAGATCAAGGATGCTTGGATTCAATGGATTTCTTTAGTTGAGGACTTAAAAATCTCTAGGTTATGAGTTTAGGTCACCTATGGTGGGAATTGTGGAAAGAAAGAAAAAGAAGGATTTTCAAGAACAAGAAAATTCCTATTAGGGCGACTATTAACAAACTCCTACAGGCTGTTAGAAACAACTTATCTATACTAAGGGAAAATGAAATGGAAATCCTTAACAATGAACTTCCTTTCTTTAAGATTTGGAACCTTACAGGTGACCCTAAATCCAAAAGATGTAATCCTCATTTGGGGATTAAATGGAATCATGCTAGGGATGGCTTCTTTAAACTCAATTTCGATAGTGCTGTGAAAGGTAATCCTAGGAAAGATGGAGGTAGAGGTGTTCTTTGGGACTCCCAAGGTAGATTTATTCTTGTGTATTTCTTCGATCTTGGCCTCCAATCCAAAAATGTTGCTGAGGCTACTGCAATGTTCTGGGGGGTGAAGTTAGCCAAGGAGAAAGGCTTAACACATCTTAAAGTGGAAGGGGACTCTCTTTATATCATTTATTTTTTGAAAGGAAATTCTCAACCATCTATATCTATTGAGGGATTCATAAATAAAACTAAAATTCTTGAACCCACTTTTGAGGCCATTTCCTTTCATCATGTGTACTGTGAAGGAAACTCTCTCGCAGATTGCATGGCCAATTTGGGGGTGAATGCTAGGGGTATAAAGGTGGTAGAGGATCCCAATGTGATGCATGCAAAATGTATTGAAATAATGAAAAGGGAAGGTTTAACTTTTAAATCTTATACAAATGAGGAGGAAAAATTTATTCAGACTTGTGGCAATCTTCCATGATTACTACACTTGTGCCAAATTTCTTTTCTTCTTCTCGAAGGGGCAGGATGGACATATTTGTTTTCTAGAAGTGTGAAGATAGGACTTGGGAAGTTAACATTTTATAGAACAGAAGGAAGAATAGATCCAGTAGCATGGGGGGAGACTTAGTTCACACTGAACCTTGCAAGAGGCAAGAGATGTCTTTCAAGGTGGAAACTCTGCTAAAAAAGGTGGGCATGCTACCCTTTTTCAATATTTTTGATGGCCATGATGTGAAGTTTAGTGAAGTAGTGGAAAAAACGTGGAAGGAGGGCCATGTACGGGTTGGTAATTTCTCCTTTACCATTTCTCCTAAGCTCATTTACAAGGTCTTAGGTTTATCTCTGGAAGGAAAATGCATCTACAAGCCAAATTCAGACTACAGTCTGGAGATTGAATGTTTCATGCAAGGTAAGGGTACGCCTGTCTCTCTTCACAATGGGTATGCTCAGGGAAATCTTCTCCACCCTTATGATGAAATTGCTCAGCTATTTATGTCATACATCACCTTAGAAGGTAGATATAAAGTGATTTATGGTTACCATTTTCCCATGTTGAAACATGTGCGTAATGCAACGGCCTATAATTTCCTTTTATTTTTGTACACCTTCATGGTGAAATATATTGGTATGGTGGAGAAAGGGACGTTCTCCCTTCCTTTGCATCAGGGCCTCATTAAAGCCTTGCTTAGGATGGGTACTCCCCTTTTGGGAAAAAATGACAAAATTGGGGCCTCCGCCGTTGAAGGATCGGTGCCCAAGGAGGAAAATCTTAGTGAAGACCCGCTTAGAAAACCTGTGGCTAAGCATACTTGATCCAATTTGAGTCATGGTGCTGTCAAAAAATGTAGCAGGGTTGAGGAGGATCCTAAACAGGCGGAGGAAGTGGAGATTTTAGATTCAGGGGAAAACAACGATAGGATTTTGGACCTGTTGGGTTCCAGTTTGGACAAGGCCACTACTGATGGGGATAATAGTGATGAGGGGGAGAGTGAGAAATCTCTAGATTCTGCTCATGATAAATGCTCCAAGAATTCAGAGTATGCCATTGAGAGCTTACATGCTCTGAAAACTACCCAATCTAAACTGTTCACTGCTCAAGACTCAGTTGTCAAGCCTCACTCTTTCATGTGGGATTTCGAGCATTTTAGGATTGATACAAACATTAACAGACACATGATTAGTATGGTCTCCATGGATTTGAAATATTTAACTGATAAAGTGGAAAAGCTTTCCTCGTTGGTCCTTAGTGAAAAACTCAAGAATGCCAACGAAAGAAGCCTAGAAATGGCCAAGGACATGATGAAGATGAAAGAAGTTGTGTTCTAGATTTGTGACATCCATCTCCTCAACGTTAAGAGTACCATCCACCATCTCAAGCTTTTAGCTGAGATGATTCACTCCATGGATCTTGTTAAGGAAAGGGAAAAAGAGGGTAAAGGCCCCAAAGTGGAGGTCCCTGAGCCAAAATACAAGGTTTGGAAAGCTACCATTGAATCCCTCATCAAAGAATGGAATGGATGCATGAACTCAGTGGGGGACCTGATAAAAGAGTGACTGCGTATATGGGATATTGTCTAGTTGCTATTATTTCTAAGTTGTTATATTGTTAGTCTCTTAGTTATGCTACTGTTAGATACTTTATTTACTGCTTGATTTCTTTTTTTTTATGTTTGTATTTCCTTGTTTTGGTCTTGTGCTATTTTGGTTTTGTGGTAGGGCTTCAATGGTTTATCCCTTGGCCTTTTTTAAGGAACTAGTAACATTATGTATGGGGTAGGGTCCCCTCAACCCTTTTTTTACCTCTAATAAAAAAAGAATAAGATCAAAATGTAAAGAAGATAAAACATCATAAAGACAAGAAGAAATACAAGTCAAATGGATATGAAAAGAAGAAAAGGTTTGATAAGAATAAGAAAAACCTTTATTCCAAAAAGGAAAACATCTCAGGTGAGGAGAATGATGAAGGGATAACAAATAGAAACAGATAAGAAACTTTGTTAATGGCTATAGAAATATGGTGTAATGATGACTAGGTGGGAAAGGGAAAATTCTAGGGTGATTCAGAGGATGAATAAAATGTCGAAGATGAAGGAGAGGTAAATCTTGAAGAACTCATTTGTGCCTTGAGAAAAATTAAAAAACTTAAAAAAAGGAATTGAGACAATTCTTACAGCTTCTAAAATACTAAGAAGAAATTTGTAACCTAAAAACAAAAATAACTCAAGATCTCGAAGAGTAAAAAAAAAGCATCATTACTCTAAAAACTCAAATCGAAGAAGTAAAGAGGATAGAGGAAGATGTGAGAATCTAGATGAAGAAAAAAGAAGACAAGTGATATAAGATATAATAAGAGGTTATGGTTTTAAGGAGGAATTAGATAAGACAAATACTAAATTGAAAAGAAACATAAAGTTTAAAAATAGCATCGAAGTGCTATATGGGATTCTAAATGGAAAAAGGTCACCATGCATCAAGAAGAGTCTTGGGTATGAGGAAAAAAAAGAGGTTACTAATAAGGATTCAAATTCAAAAGTTTTTGAACCTCCAAAGAAAGATATAAGGATCCTCAAAAGAACATTGATCCATAAGAAAAAAACAAAGGAAAGAACAAGTGACATAATTTTTCCATAAGAAACCACAGAAGATCATTCTTTCCAAAGTATTATATCAAGTACCAAAGATCATTCTATGGATATCATTTTTATTACAATCATTTTGGTCATAAAGTAGTAGATTGTAAAGGACATGCGAGGACTGAGTATGGATGGAAAGGAAACAAATATTTGTATGGTTTCTTGGTTAGAAGCCACATAGAAACTATAATTCATTTTCTCTCTTATCATGTGATATTATATGTTATAGTTGCAATAAGTATGGACATATAACAAGACAATGTAGAAGTAATCATGTAGATTAGAGAAAGAAAGTGGATGCCCATGCTAAACACAAAGGTGAATTCATAAAATTTTGGAATACGATGCAAAAGTAGAAAATTATGAAGAAAGAATAAACCATGCTTTTACAAGAAGCACATGGTGGATTGATAGGTAAATCCATGTTGAAACAAGAAAAACTTGGTGTTCATAATGTAAATAGTCTATGAAGAAAATAAATAGGTGAGAATGAAAAGAAAAAGAATGGAAGGCATAAATTTGAGAACATGTCAAATATCAAATTGGAAGCAGAATGGGAGTGCAACATTAGTTGCACATGGAAAACATGTTATGCCAACAGAGACGAGAAAATGGATACATAAATCACCAAATTTATTTGGTATTTCTTGATACAAGGAAAATTGTTTAGTCAAAAGAGGATAAGGTATATTGTTTTGTAGTTCATGATGCATTTTATTTTGTAGAATAAATTGAGATTAAAACAAAGACCTTAGTGGAAGAAGGAAATTAAAAACAACAATTGATGAACAAGTAAAGAAAGGTTGAATAGAGTAAGTACATTACAACAAAAGACTAGTTACTAAGAGAAGCATGGATTAGGGGGGATAATCATTGCATTATTCAGATCGATGGATATTTTGGTAATATACATTGTTATTGTGTTGTATATCCCTTTTACATTGATGTTAAATGGGGAGAGTTAAAGAAAAAGGGAACAATACAAAAAGAGGAAGAAGTCCAGAAAGAGGGAGTAGTTTAGATGGAGATTATTATTTCTTTGTAGGATTGTCATCAATGAAAAAGGGGGATATTGTTGGTAATATTGTCATTTATGTCAAAGGAGAATACACAACAATTACAATGATTATATTTAATAAACATTGATCATATTTAAATCAAAGGAGTCATTGATGTCAAAGGAGAATGCATAGAAATTATAGTGATAAGATTTAATATAATAACAGTGAATATAATGAATAGTTATTATTATTATTATTATTGGAAAATAGTTTTGGGAGGGACCATACCCAAAAATACAAAAGAGGGTTCAACAATCAGATATACATAGTTACATTAGTGGTTTTTTGACAAGTGAGGACCACACCCCAAATAAAAAAGGCCTAGAAGCTAGAATAGGAAGATAAAAATAGAGGTAGGGGAAATCCTACTAGTATGGAGCACAATAACAACATCATTGTATACTTACAACTATAAAGAACTATCAAAATAGAGCACAAGTAGAAATCAGAAATACCATCACTTGAGAATCTTGTTGAAACACTTTTTGACCTCCTCCATAACATTAAAAAGATTGAGGACAGTGAGTTTTGAGGGGTCATCCATATAGATGGTGGAAATAACATGTTTCTTCTCTTTTCCACCCTTCCATATCCCAAAAGGAATATTGTTGAGATTGCAACACTGTTTAACTTGAATTTGAATGAAGTATAGGAAGGCCTAGTGCATGGATAAGTGATCAATTTGTTTGTTAAAAATATTACCAATAGACTCTTCCAGAGCAGTCTATTTCTTAGAAATTTATTCTACTTTAGCCTTAAGCATGGGATTATTATCTAGATATTTCTTACCCTTAGGGTATTATTTGAGTAAACGAGCCACATATTTTCTTAGGTTCTTGATCCTTTCTTCATGATGCTTAACCTGAGCCTTCACACTAGAGTAGTTAGTGGTATCATGAGAGGTTTGGCCAATGTATAACATGCTCTCAATAATAGCTAGTTCTTTCCCTTTGTCACTAATGTGGAGTACACATTTGATTGGAGGAGGGGAAGGGGGTATGATATTCTTAGTATTCACCTTGCATTGTAGAGAGGGTTCATTAGGAGGAATGGAGTGGGTGGGGATGTTAGCTAAAATTGTGTATTAGTATTGGTGTAGCAAGAGAATAACACCCTGATGAGGAGGGAGGCCACATTGGTGGTAATGCACTTCTTGAATGGATTTTTCAAGGGATAGAAGGATATAATAAGGTATGCTAACTTTAGGGCTCTTGTGAAAATGGTTCAGAAGGAAAAGATGATGTAGGGGAAGGGTTGTAAAGTGGTCATCAAGAGTTAGATAGTGCAACACCATAATGAATAATAATTACATTGTATACCATCAATTAATTGATATCATATTTTTTATGTCTACAAGTGGCACTCATATTATGGGAAAATATTTAACGAAGGGAAAAAACATTCAATTAATGGGCCAACTAACCTTCCTTGTAAGAAAGGAAATATCCCTTCGAAACATTGCCTCTCTTGATGAAGAGATGTGAAGTTATAAAAGATAGATGAGAGGATGGAAAAACATAATAATTTGAAATGAATTGATATATCATAGAAGTCTAAGAGAAGTGAGAGAAAAAGAGTAGAAATGTATTGATGAATATTGTTAAAAGAAGAAGAAGAGAAGTGAAATTGCCATCATCCGGTTGAAGAAGCCACTATATAAGGTGAAAAGTTTATTTTGTTGAGGTTGGTGCCTCATAATTTGGGGATTTATGTCTCAAGTGGGTTAGTGTTTATGAATTGGTTGAGTAGGTGGTTGGCTTGGGGGATTAGTGTATCCAGGAGGTTTGTGCCTATGAAAATTTGTAAAAAAATTAATCTTGGGTTGGATTTGGAAGGTAGATCCAAGTAGTCTTATTTTGTGTTTTTTCCTAAGAGAGGGTTTTCCATGTAAATATGGTGTTGCACTGTGTTATGTTATTTGACTGATTTTAAATGATTTAATTGTGGATATAAGTTTTAATAAGTAAAATTTTATCTTATAGTAATTCAGCCCCCCTTTGTATAAGTGTGTGCTTAACAAGGTATTTATAATAAAAACCAAGCAATGAACAATGTTTCAAGTACTGATGGAAGTAGGCTCTGTCATAACCCAAATTAAAAAATAATTACATGGTACATCCATAATTCAATCAGATTGAATACTAATTTGGCCTTCTATAATTTCTTGACATATTAGGATATTCTATACAAAGAGAAATATATTCATTATTTATGCTACTAAGGCTCAAGAATAATCCTTGATATGATCCTCTTATATTTTCATATTTAAAGTAAGGTGGCATACATGGATGCATAATTTAAATTATTCATTTAAGTTTTACATATTTTCGTGGCATTACATGTTTTGGGAGAATCTATCTAGGTAAATTTGTATGATCTTATAATAAATAAAATAGGATTACAAAGCCATGATATTAGGTTTATCTAATTTATCTTTTAGTAGAATTGACATTTTATCATTTAGTGCATCTTCTTGTTTCCAGGGTGTAGTGTGGTTTTGTACCCTTGCACCATAAGTGAATTATTAGTTTTTCATGATGATTTATCTCTCTTTATGGGAATATCCTTCTTACTTTTGTGTAATGAATTATCACATTCCCTTTAATTCTTTCCATACTCATCCATCCTTTTTTGGTTAAGAAGACATAAAAAATGTATGTTCTTCATCATGCTCACATGAAATGAAAATAGTACAAATTATGATAGTGCATGAATAAGTTAGTCAAGGGAATAAATACTTGCAGTGTGCACACAAGATTGAGCAGGTTGAATCCATTTTCTCATATGTGATGAGTATGTTCAGTTATCCATTATTTTTCATGTACAAAACATTTATGAAATGTATTGCATATGTTTAAGGGTATGTATTTATATTTATATATTTTACCAAACACTTCATTATTTTTAAATGCATGAAAATTCCCTTCACAATCATAAATATCAGGGAAGCTAAGTGTTATGTAATGGATATCCCAAATGGGCACTAATTTGGATCAAACCAAACTGTGGGAGAATTAAATTATGTAGGTTTAATATTTGTGCATAACATAAAGTGGGGTAGGTTGTTGGTCTCTAAATGACATTGCATAGTCCTTTAGAAAGTAGAAGTGTCATGAAGAATAGATAGGGTCATAGGAATCTTAGTACAAATATGCAGTGGAAGGGACATTATGCGATAGGATTATGTAATGGCATGTATAAGAAAACTTTGCATGAGGTGAGGGTATGCAAACACATGTAGTGAAATGTGTAGTTTTATGAGATGGAAACTTGATCGAGGATGATGATTGTATTTTTAAAGGTTCGTAAAAGAGAAAAATGATAGGTACATAAGAAAATATAATTAAGGCATGTCGAGGTTCTTGTGAATAAGGAATTCCATGTGGGATGGAGAAATTTATTGGGAACAAATCCAGACTACTTTGAAAAATTCCAAGGGGTTCGATGATTTCACTTCTGGAATTAGGGGCATGTTATGGACATAAAAAAAGGTTCACACTTCATTAAAATCCCTTATTGGGTATGCTCCTATAGGTACCACTATGTAGTTTTTTATTACCTCCTCCCAACAATTTTCATGTTGTGAATTGAATGAATGAATATGACAAAGGTGAATGGGTTGTTTTTCTTATACTACACAAAATGAAAAGAGATTTAACTATATTAATTCTATTTCACCACATTGCAATAGTTTTTTGGACAACTAATTTTTGATGTAATTAGATAATACTCATACTAAAATTCCATTACCTAGAGCATGGAGACGAAAGATTGTGACACTCTTTTATCTTTTAGTTTAAAAAATATAATTATGACATCCCTTACAAAAATAAATCCAAAATGTGGGAACAATAGTAAACACATGAATTATTTAACAAAATGTGCAATAAAAGCATGGTATTATAGACTACTAGGATTACTAGTTATGCACAAAATGGTGTTATTAATGAGTAATTTTTAGGTAATTAATTTCTCAACAAGATGTAGTATCTTGGACTATAATCAAAGATCATTTTTACAATTAGTTTTTTAGAAAAGGATATGAAAATTAAACATAAAATGTAACGCCCATGTTATGATTCATCCAAATTAAGGAATTAAAAAAAAAACCTCTTAAGTTTAATTAATGGTTCTAATTATTAACATTAATATTTAGCGTGTTACTAAATATACAACATTATTTAATATTTTGAATCCATATAATAACATATGATAACCATGTGCAGCTATAAGGGTATATCCATATCTCCGCGATCTCCCTTAAATCACTCTATTTGAGTGTGTATAAATTGTATACTTTAGTTAAAACTTTAACAGATCATGAGAACATGTGCATCTCATATGTTTCTACCTAGAAAACATATATGTTACATTCCATCCAATATCCGAAATAATAAATTAGGGGATTGGTGAATAGATAATGTAGTCATCTAATACATTACCTTGCCCAAGGATATAAAGCATTGCTATGCAAGATTAGTTTTCGAATTGCATACAAGTTCATGAAACTCGTCTTCCATCACCACAAAACCATCTCAACATAGATATTTGGATTCATTTTGTTATTTAAGAATTTGATTTAGGTTTGAAGAATATATTTCATGTCTGACTCATCCTCCTAATCAAAGGATCATGTCAATTCCACCTTAGGATCCCTATGGGAAATATAGTGACCACGTAATGATTTTTTTCATTACGTCCTCAACACCCTTCCCATAGTCATCCTAAGTTGGCATGAGTAGGATACTATGAGAAGACGAAGGGACATAACATCTATGTTTCTTATATACTTTAAGTTATCCTTGATAGATGAAGTAACCAAAGTGTTCTTTATAATAAGCTATAATGTGTTGATACATGATATCAGATTCTCAAAAGAGGGTTATAATAACTATAGGTTTATTAACCATGTTCTAAATTAAGTTGTTCCATTACATTACTCGTTAAGGATAGTCCTTAATATTTTAAGTTCATTAATTTCCATGATTAATACATTCAATTCCATAAGGTACAATGACAACTTTACTTTGGTTTTGTTTTATCGTTTACCTTATTGTCTATGTGTCATCATTCCACATATTTCATCTCTTCAAATAAATCAATGAAATTAACATTTAATACATATCATAAGTACACATAAATTTAATGATAATTACTTGTATAACATCATATAATTATTTTCATATTAAAAAAAATAAGTGAAAATCAGCCATGTCATATATTCATATTTAAAAAAGGATAATCCTTTATTCTCATTAATATTGATATACAACTTATCAAAATTGATACATTGGTCAAAATTCCCTTTACAAGATGTGAAGACATTTCAATCGCGTTTATTAGATAATTACAACAATCCTTTTCAGATTTTATATCGAATATCATATGGCATAAACAATCCAAATATTCACTTCAAGAGTGTCATCATTTCCTACAAATTGTAGGTGAGAGAAAATGTACATATGGGCAAGTTCAAAGAACTTGCATGAGTTCGCAAACTCATATTCCATGCTGCAATATAAATGAAATAAATGAATAAGTTATGGTCATACATATCTGAAAGCAATAAACTTCCTAATTTATTATAAGATAACTATCTTATATGATTATGATAATGATACTTCCTATTTATATGTGAACATTATCATTCACTGTCATAAATAATATCAGCTTAATAAAGCTTTAACACAATCATCTAATCCCAAAAAGAGAAAGGTTTTTTATATAACAACATTCAAAATCCACTTATTTTCTTATCACAAAATAAGTAATAAAATAAGAAAACATATTGAATTTGTTAAGTTAAACTAACCCAACAATCAATATAACTAGACAACATTTGTATATGATTAGTATACTTTCATATAATCATATCCATAAAAGTATTACAACATTATTGTTTACAACAAACCAGTTTGTATATAGTGCCTATTTTCTCTTTTCCACACCAATTAAACAATAATAACCTACAACATAAGATCAATTCAATTATGTAAAAACCTTCCTTCTTTTCAATTTTCACTACTAAAATTCAATGGAGATGCCTACAATCTCAATGGAAAGAACTCATAAGCTTTCAATTTTGACAACCATCAACATTTAGTATGCTAAAAAGAAACTAGTGCATCTAGAAGCACATGTATACCTAAAAGTCATTTAGAGATGCCTCATCATCCTTCGACACATACGTGGCCTGTTATTGTAAATGAGTCTTGTCATATGAATCATATGGTTCAAATAGCATGCATTGAGCAGTTTGATGGGTACAGCTAGGGTTTCATTACGGGGACACTTACCTCTAGTGACACAAAATGCGCACCCCCTGAAAAGACATGCAAACGTCACGGAAATGAAAAATTCAATAGTCAAACAGGTTATTTGTATATCCACTAAATCATAATTTCTAACTGGCAATCCATGAAATATTTTAAGAGAGTGAGAAGAGAGAGAGAGAGAGAGAGAGAGAGAGAGAGAGAGAGAGAGAGAGAGAGAGATGATTAGAGCCCCTCTAAAATGTGATACTCTTCATGAGATTAATAACCCACAATATTAAAACCTAGAAAGCATAAAAATGAGTTAGAAATGGAAATGTGAAGCTCAAACAAATACCTCCATTAATGGAGATATGGTTTTAAGTGTCCCACTAGGTGTAACCAAATTTGTTCAATGAAAAGTCCCCAAAAAGCCATTCACACATGGGGTAAGAATCTCTAAAGAAACCCCAAAGGCTTTTAACAAACTAGTCAATGGACCATCAGATAAGAGATTGTAGACACCTATAATTACGCCCAAGCAATTTAAATACTTAAATTGTGCTAATTATCCCCTTTCTCGCAAATCAACGACATATCGTCAAAAGCACTCATTTTCCCTCATATCATCATTAATTAATTACACTAAGCTAATTAATTAAGTTGCCTATCCAACAAATACCCTAATTAACGACCTTCCGTTAATAAATCACCTCTTTTATCTAGATTAATTAATTATTATTAATTAATTAGTCTTCCCCTTCATTTAACTAGTAAATCAATATTTAATTGATTTAATCCCCTTTTAATGGCCTAAATCGTACTAATATTCCTCTAATTAGCTTCTATAAGCTTACATCTACCTATTAATTAATCACCTTTGATTAATTAAAATGACCCCCCAACTCCCATGACTTGCTAAACATGTATTAAACCCTTCTAAAGTAAGGTTACCTTTAATAAAGCAACCTTATCCATTCCTAATCATGTTTTACCTTTATCCCACATTCATGAGAATGTGTTGAATCCTTTATCCTTTGGGCTATATAAAGAGCCCTCCACCTACCTTTTTACTTACACCTAAACTTTCTAAGAGAGTAAATGCAAAGCATATAGCAAAGAGACTAAGAGCTTGCACCTTGCCCTTTTGAGAGTTCATCATCTTGAAGAGTTAAGCCTCTTTCTTAAAGTGCTTGGGTCATATGGGAGGTGTTAAAAGGGTCTTGTAGCCCAACTTTGATTAGCCCCCATTCCTAGGTTCTTGGAGCATTAAGGACAAGTATTTTGATAGCCATGGAGCTTACTTAGGTCCATTCATTTATTTGTTGTTAGAGAATAGAGGAGTTTAGATATTTAGCATTGTTAGTTTCAAAGTTTGTATTGATGAATGCTAGCATCTAACCCTTGTTTAATTCTTATCATGATGGTGTTTATGCTTTGTTTTAGCTAAATTGTAGAACTATTTTAGGTGGTAGTTCTTGCTTCATTTGATTTAGCATTAAGAAAATTATACATGCACACATTTGGCACGCCCGATGGGAGTTACTCCATTGTCCTTTGCACTTAATTTCAAGTTTTTGTAGTTAAGTTTTATTTTTGGTTACTAACCCTCTTTTACACATGTTGATCTAACTTGTTTTGTTGAGTTTGCATGTGTTGGGTCTTCCTTGTACGTATGAAGGAGGTGAAGTGCTGTCAAAATTGGAATTGAGGGAAAAATTTCAAGATTTCTCCATGTTTTCATTTTTAGAGCTTACTTTTTCAACATTCTACATGCTAGTTTTGTCAATTTCTTGAAGATTTTAAATTCTTGAGCATGTAGGTTAGTGTTTGATAGTGCTGAGTCTTCTATTTACATATTAATGTGGTGGGTTGCTGTCAAAATTTAATCTTGGTGAGAAAATTTCAAGATTTCATCATGTTTTCATTTTTTAAGCCTACTTTTTCAACATTTTACATGCTAGTTTTGTCAATTCTTGAAAATTTTCAATTCTTGAGCATGTAGGTTAGTGTTTGATAGTGCTGAGTCTTCTATTTACATATTAATGTGGTGGGTTGCTGTCAAAATTTAATGTTGGTGAGGAAATTTCAAGATTTCATCATGTTTTCATTTTTAGAGCTTACTTTTTCATCATTCTACATGCTAGTTTTGTCAATTTCTTGAAAATCTTAAATTCTTGAGCATGTATGTTAATGTTTGATAGCGTTGAGTCTTCTATTCATATATTAATGTGATGGGTTGTTGTCAAAATTGAATCTTGGTTGGAAAAATTTGCCCATTTTGCATATTAAGGGACGTTTTTTTTGACATTTTTTAAGTGCATGTCAAGTGCATACCCATGAGCATAAGAGCATATGCGTAACCCATCTTCCGAAGGACATAACTTTTGCTCCCGACTTCGAAATGACTCCATTTTTTTTGCGTTAGAAAGGTATTGAAGTTAACTATGCAATGAAAATATAAATTTTAGATTTACACTTACAAAAGTTACAGGTTTTTCTGTTATTTTAAAACTGGTCATTATCTAACATGTCTAATGTTTTGATGAATGTTGTATTTCCATGCTTACTCGATTTAGATCAAAGGGTGTGTATGCTCTTCTCTTGAACATTTTGGTGATCTTGAGAATCAAAAACAACTTTGATATCTATCTTGTTAAACATTGGGATTAAACTTGGAAACTTGATTATTCATTTTGCTTAAGGGAATGAACCTTTTACAAAGCATTTTTCAACGGTCCTTTGATTTGAAGTTTTATATTTCTATATAGTTGGGCTAAAGTTTGTGTATGCTATTCTCTTGCACCTTAGGGTGATCTTGAGAATCAAAAGTAACTTTAGTCTTCATTTTATAACATTTAGTAAATTGGAAACTTCATCTTTCACTTTTGGTTTAAGGGAATGAACATTTATCAAAAAATTTGTATGCTTCATTGATTGAAAAGATTTTATTTACTTTTTAGTTGGATTATTTGTTGTGTATGCTCTTCTCTTGCATCTTTGGATGATCTTGAGAATCAAAAGCAACTTTTAATCCTCTTTTAAATAATGTGATTTTCCTGGAGAACTATTAACGCTTGAGTGCAGGACCTAAAAACGCTTGTCAAAGAAAGGAGGAATCAAAACGAAATCAAAAACTACTAATACAGTTGTTATACAGGTTGCCAAAAGGTGTTCAAGCAAACCACACCTAATTAAACAAGATAAAAAGAACAACATATTCAAAACACTGTATTGCAGGTTTCAGAAAAGGGTACGTCCCTCTCCGCTCAACTGGAACATAACCCCTTTGGCATAACGCCTTAAGCTACAACAATGGGGGTGGTTCCAGGAACCCCAAAGTAGTCCACGCAAGAGGGAACCTTGTGGATGAAATGGGAAGTACTCCGCACTACCTACTTGACTAGTGATTCCTTTGTGAGATAGAGTTACAGGTTGTCCGTTGTGGTGACGCCAGTGATAGTACACGTAGATGCACTAGTTGCCTACTGTTCTTGAAGGGGGTAAAGTAAAGCCGAGATACTTCCAAACTAGTCAGTGCGACTTTTTGGGTAAATCGCGCTTGCTCGTGGCAACTTTGTAACACCTAGGGTGAGAGAACCACCTAGGAGAATATACTTTGGCCAGGAGCCCACTTTGACCACTTTAAAACAGTGTTGAGTTGTGAACCTTCTTTTTGAGAAATGTGTGACGTATTACTTTCACCTAGTTTTTACTTGCCTTAGGGCAAGGCGAAACTCTGCTGAAGTAAGACTAGCATTTTTTGTCATTTTTTTCTTGATTTATTTCCTTCATATTCTTTTGACACTTTGTTGATCAAAAGAGGTGTGATTACCTTTGTGTTGCCATTCGACAGTTTCTCTCACTTTTATGTCTGTTTACGCCCATCCATGTTTGCGGCTGGGTTAGTTAAACGTCTAAAGTGAGTGGAGGTGTTTTCACGTCATTTGGTAGCCATTGTGATCTTGATACCCATGTCAAGATCATCATTGTAGTTAGGCGTGGTTCATCACTGCAGACTTCCATAAGTGGAGTTAGTTTGTTTGTCTCGTATCATTACAATTTCGATATTTACGTCTTGTGTCTTGTAAACTCGACATAAATACCTATATTGTACGGCTACGCTGCACACATTCTTAACTATTCCTAGCTATACTTTGAGCTTTTTTTTGTTCAGTTTTATTATTGCCTCGATTTCAAAAGGTGTTAGGAACTACCATTTGTGCGTTTTATATCAATAACACCTCGATATCAATACTCCACTTTCTTGCAAAGTGGGTTAACATATCTTGGTGATATTGTTGTGTCATCCGCAAATTGTAATTGACACTTTTTGAGATATAGGTCTTAATCAGACTTGAGCTTGCTCATCGTATATCTTGATTGGGAGATCGCATTTAACTTCATGTATTTACTTACGTTTTTTTCATTCCTTTGAACTTGGCATAAGTGGAGACATCTTGTTAATCATATGGCGTCGTAAATTACTTTGGAACGTAATCTAAGAGGTACTTCATTTGATTAAGTTTTGATACCAAACAATTGTTTCATTGGTGACTTTATCATTCTATCACATTGGTATTCTCACACTGTTAATTTACTCTTAACACGTACATCTTGTGTTTCACTTAGGGGTAGTCATTGAATTTTGAACAAATCTACAACTTACCTTAGTGAAAATTATCACGAAAACATGGCTCCTAAGACGCGTCTAGGGTTAAAGAAACAAACATATGAGGAACAATAGGCGCAAGCCTTGGGAAACCTCTAACAGACAAGGGTCAAACCCATTTATCAGACACGATCTAGGACCACTATTTTCTATAGAAAAGGAAACAGAAGAGATGGTCGATCATAGTGGAAATGAATTAGAATCACCACACGCAAACTTTGATTTTGACCCCACTCTACTAGATGAGTTTCTCCTTAGAAACAAAGATAGAGTTTTGGCACGGGTCATGGAATTAGGGGCCAAATTCCCATTGAGAAGGAACAATAACTACAACAAATGACACTACTAGAGGAACAACTCCCCCTTATCATAGGAATATTTTAACGGCGGACATTTGCATTCCCTTCTTATGTAGAAATGATAAAGTGGTAGGGCTCGCGAAACCCTAAGGAATATGAAAAATCTACAGAAGATGTACTCCAGGGCTACAAAAGGCTAGGAATGTGGGAGGACATGAACAAGGACAAAGAGAACCAGTCCCTCTTCCACATTTCAAACAAAAAAGATAGGGCATGGGATTGCCTTATGGAGAACCATCACGATCAAGATGCAACTTGTTCTAGATGAGAGAGAGCTCAGATATTAGATAGCGATACGGATTCTTGTTAAGCCAATATGGGCTCGGCCTCCACGAACTTTTCATGAATACTGCTGTCCTAACCATCACCCCAATGAAACAAACCCTTGACTTGTATACCCCTCCCTTGTTGAATGGACCAACAACGTCACGTGCCACTAGATTATTCAAGGAATGACGGGCTATTGCAGAGGCATGGGCAATAAAGGGATACAATTCCCATTGGAGATCACAGAAGGGTTTCTTTATCGATTAGACACCTGCGGGCTACTTCGTGAAGAGGCTGAACTTTGGCAGCAAAATTTAAAGAAAAGAGAGGCAAGGTCTAAAGAAAAGCTCGGCAGAAAATCAAAGTCCAAGTCACACAGTGAAAACCTCTTGGAGGCCATTGGTTGACAAATAAATAAGAAATCAAAGGACAAAACAAAGTGACCACGCAAAGGATGAAAATCTCGTAGAGGAATCCTGGATGAAGATCTCAAACCTAACTCCGGATCCAGCATATGGAGGATTTATCAAACTTGTAGTTGAAGAAACCATTGAGGTTAAGATGGTACTGAAGAAGATCCCAAGATAGTAAAAGTGGGAGCCCACTCTTAGCCAGAGACAAAAAGACATTCACTATGCTACTGCGAGGTTATTGATGTGTTCGCATGGTCTACAAAGACTGCAAGCTTAACTCCAACTTTGGTAATGCATAACTTGGTTGTGCACCCGCAGACGCTAAGACTATCAAACAGAGCTTGAAAGATGCACCCAAGAGTGGCTTGTAGTTAAAGAAGAGTTGGAAAGTGCTTGAAGCAGGATTCATCAGGCCACTTGATTTTCTGAAGGGATATCGAACATGTTCTGTCCAGAAGAACCTATGGTATCGGCGAATTTGCACAAATTTTTAGGGACATCAATAAAGCTTGCCTAAAGATGATTTCATGCCCAACATGGACTTGATTGTTGACTCAAACCGCAGGGTATGAAATGCTATCACTTATGGATGCTTTTCGGGTTATAATCAAATAAGAGCGCCTGGGAAGACCAAAACAAGAAAAAAAGCTTTCAGAAACTCCTTGGGGCACCTCAGGTATCAGGTGAGCCATTCTGGCGAAGAATGCGGGGAGCAACTTAGCAACGGGCCATGACAGTAATATTTCATGATATGATTTAACGACATCATGGAATTACTATGTAGACGACATCCTGGGAAAGTCCAAAACAAGAGAGGAACATCTATATTTTGCGGGTATCTTGGAAGCCACGTGATACAAAGTAGGCTAAACCAAAGAAGTGGTCTTGGGTGATATATGGGAAAACTATTAGGCTTCATCGTGTCAAAGACGAGGGTATTGAGGTAGACCCTGCTAAAGTATCGCCATCACGAAAGCCCTCCAATTGAGGAACTCAAGCAACTGCGTAGCTTGCAAGGGAAAATTTCAAGGCCATTCGCCGCTTTATCTCCCAGCTTCAGATAATGTCACTCATTCACTCATCTTCTTAAGAAGGGACATCCACTTTCATTTGGGACCTGAGACAACAACAAGCCTGTTCTTTGCTTAAACAGTACCTAGCTAATCACCTGTCCTCAGGCCTCCAGTCCGGAGAACAAATTGTGCTTAATATTTCCTCTACGCGATATGGCTATTGGTGCACGCTCACCCAATATGACCTTAGCCATAAAGAGAAAGTAGTGTACTATCTGAGTAGCCCATCTATCACCTATGAATGTAATATTCCTTGTGATTGAGAAAGCTTGCTTGGCTGTGGTTTTTACCTTTCAGAAACTTCACCAGTACTGCTAAAACTATGACTAGCTCATATCCAAGGTCGACCCACTCAAGTTAATTTGTGGCCAAACCTGCCTCACAGGTAGAAGGCTAATTGGATCAGTATAATCAGTGAGTTGATTATAGAAGTTGTCATCAAAAATCAATTAAAGGAAAAAGTACTTGCTGACCAGATAGCGGAGGAAGACCTTCACCTTTTGCAAAGATAGAACATTTGAGTATGGATCTTGTTTTTTTTCATGCCAGATGAATCTTTGCCTCTAATTGAAGAATCTATCGTAGTATGGCAGAAGATACCTTTGATGGAATTTTACGTTCATGGTTCAGGTGCAGGAGTGGTCCTTATCTTACTCTTTCAGGTGATCCTATACCACAGGCTTTCCGCCTGGCCTTCCCTTGCACAAAACAACATTGAGGAAATATGAAGCACTTCATTACAGGGAGGAGCTAGCCATCAGTGGAATATTCAACATGTGAAGGTTGGAGGTGATTCACAGATAATCATCAAACAGGTTATGATGAGTATAAGTTAAGGATGACAAGCTCTACCTCTATAGAAGTTGCTGGAAACTCTGAGGAGTATTTGTGCGGACATTACCTTTGAGAAAATTCCAAGGTGCAGAATAGATCGGCAGATGCTATGGCAACGGTGGGATCTAGGCTTCGTATTCTGCCAGGGAACAATGATATGCCATTCTTCATAAAAATCTACGCCAGCCCGCGTATGACATGCAAGATCTGCGGGCTTGTGAGGTGGTGGTCCCATTCACCATGTTGAAACCCATTTTTCACCTATCTTAAGGACAGTACATTCCATCCCGAAATCTCCGCTCTGAAAAGCAGAAGCCTAATTCGCCAAATAGACGTTACACCCTGTTAGGAGGTACACTTTATCATCGTGGATACGATGGAATCTTTACGTTGTCTGGATTGTGTCGGGAAGTCAATCAAGGCAAATTAAAGAAGTACACGAAGGAGTATTGCAGAGCACTTACAACGAAAGGTTTGGCTAGAAACATTAAGGAGTAGGTTACTATTGCCACCATGGAAACTTGTTGTTGTAATATGTTTAGAAAAATGTGTGCATATGCCAAAAGTATGGAAATTATCCATTGCTCCATAGAAACCATGGCAACCAATCACTACCGGGCCATTCTCCAAGTGGGGACTGATATCGGGAAGCTATCCTACTCATTTTGGATGGTCATTACACATATCATCACCATTACAGAATTACTTCACAAAATGGGTGGAGGCTTTGTCCTTTAACCTATGTCACAGGAGCACAGATTTCTCATTCATCAGAATCAATTATTTGTTTGATATGGTTATCCCATGCAGCCTTGGTCACAGATAATGGGAAAGTAAGTCATTTAAGAACAAAACTGTGAAAGGTCTTTGCCAACGGTTCCAAATCAGATTGAAATGGTCCACGCCATATTACCCTAAGGTAATGGACCACACTGAGGGCAACAAAAAAGACTTTGGTAAGGATAATGGGAGAAGATGGTTAGACAAAACTGGTCGAAACTGGCACCTACAAATCCACCCAGGCCCTATGGGCCTACTACCGAACATTCAAATTCACAATCCTACGGGACTTGCGACGCCATATTCCCTCATGTTCGCGGGACAGAATCTATCATCCCTTGAGATTTGAACTCCCACCCTACGAATTTCTCTGCGGAGACTATTGGATAAGGATGAAGATTACCGTAGTGGCAAGATTGGCTGAGTTAGAGCTCCTGGATTGAGAGGCGCATTCGTGCTATAAGAACCTGAAAAGTATATCAACACAGAATACTCCCGCAAATACAACAGAGATCATCCCTCGGCAGTTTGTTTGAGGTGGGTGATTTTGATTAGTTAGTGTGAAGGAGAACAGTCAACAACAGAGTTAGAGCGAGAAACGAAGGAAGTTCGAACCACACTGGTTAGACCATATGTCATAGTGCCCAAGTATAGCACAGGGGCATAAAGTTGGCTCAACCCAATGGTGATGAGACTTCGGGAAGAGCCCAGAATTCCTGCATCTTAAGAGGTTGTATGCCTACATTGGCACAAGAAAGCATAAAAAATCATAAAAAAATATAAAAACATCAAAAAAATAAAAAAAATATAAAAAAATCGAAAAAAAAAAGAGAAAACAGGTCGTCCACTAGTGAACACCACGTAATTGTTGGCACGTGGACAAATCCTAGGTGAAACGGTTTCATGCGCCTTGGGGGTTAAGTTTTGTTTCACAAGCATTCTGTATTAGAAGGGGTTAGTTGTCTTTGTACTGGACCTGGTCTACCTTCGAAAGTTCTTGGTGACACCATCTAGTCATCCTTGATACCGGCTTGCCTGCTTCTATTCGTCTGTAAGGACGTGGTCCTTCGTATTCCCATCTTTATGTTGGGGGCAACTCAACGAATTCACCTTCGTTGTTTAAATAAGCGCGTGGCTTCTCAGGGAAAGGACTGCGCTGGAGAACAAGGGTTGCCCGCTCGTGATTCCAGAGGAACACCCTCTCGGGTGACCCCATAAATTGGTAACTATTAACCTTTTAGAACACTTGAGAAAGACCACTGTAAGATCTCGATCTTAGATCTCTCAGATATCCAATGTGCATAGGGGAATGTGTATCAAACTCGTCAGGGGCGGGGAGTGCTGAGAGTTTTGGGGATCCTGCGAACTTTCAAGCCACGGTGGCAAATAGTGCCACCAGTGAGCATCTACATTTCAAACCTAGGGACAGGGCCCTACGTAGAATCCTACACGTAATCTCCCTTTAATACATTTAGGTAGGTATAACCCGCAGGAAACAAATGGGTGGCTGGGACAAGGGATCAGGATTGAATATTGCACGCTAAGTTGGTAACAATGGGACATGACAGAGGCAGATTTGAGTCCCATATCAGCAACTATTCCCCACAATATTGACAACGTGGAAAGAGAGTCAGCAAGGCACCATTACGGTGCCAATGGAGGGTGTGTGCCCATTTCCACCGACAAACAAGTTTCACGTCTTAGACTGGGCACTTCCATATAATATGATTCTTCCGGCCAGGGGGCACCATGGATCATGCCATGCAAGCCAAGGACAGCAAAAAATTTCATCAAGCATCAGTTGAAGCGAGAGGACCACATATAGTAAAATACCAGGAGACTCAGAGTCCCTTTGCTCATTGTAGAGCTCTAATAGCTTGAGCACGAAAGCGGTACATATGCATGTTCCCTCCAACCAGATATGTTGTCCCTCTTCAACTGAGGCCCATGGAACTCGGTAGATTCAAATTCTCTTCGTTTTCCTGCACTATGGGGCCTCACCTTCCACATCTCCCATTTATTCATGGGAGATGAAAAATTCTGTGGAATATGGCTTGGGGGGAGTAAATAGTACAACAAGACGTCTTGGTTTTCAAGACCTCTCCTGTCGGCCCAAGATGAGAGGTCGACCCAAACTATGCTTTTAGGAGACAGAGAGTGGAAACATACTATTGGGTCGTTCTTACCTGGAGGCTTGTTTGCTGAGGGAAAAAATACTGATTACACCCACTACTTGGGTCCCTGAGGGCACTAGCCATTTGTTATCAAAACCCTAGAATATGAAAAATTAGCGAATTGATGTTACTCCATGGGCTAATTAAAAAGGCTCGGATGTGGAGGAATGAACAAGACAAAAGAGAACCAGTCCCTATTCACCATTCAAAACAAAAAGATATGTGCATTGGATGCGCCTTAGGAGCACACCTCAAACGATCAAGATTGCAAACTTGTTCTTAGCATGAGGATAGCTCCATTATATAGATAGCGATTACGGATTCTGTTGTAGACCCAATATGAGGATCTGGCCTCCACGAACATTTTCATGAAAGCTGTCCTAACCCATCACCACCAATGAACCAACCCTTGACCTGTATACCCCTCCCTGGTTTGAATGGACCAACAAGTTCACGTGCCACTAGATTTATCAAGAATGACGAGGGCTATGCAGGAGTTCAGGGCATAAGGGATACAATTCCCATTGGAGATCACACGAAGGGTTTCTTTATCGACTTAGACACCTGCGCCTACTTCGGTGAGGAGTGAACTCGTGGTCAGCAAATTAAAGAAAAGCGAGGGGCAAGGAGTTCTAAAGAAAAGCCTCGGCAAAAAATCAAAGTCCAAGTCAACACAGTGAAAAAAACCTCTTTGAGGCCCATTGGTTGACAAATAAAAATAAGAAAATCAAAGGGACAAACAAGGCGAATGACCACGCCAAGGATGAAAATTCTCGTAGAGAATTACGTGGATGAACGAGAATCAACCTAACTCCCGATCCCAAGCATATGGCGGATTATCAAAATTGTTAGTGAAGGACACCATTGCGTTAATTATTGGTACTGAGAAGATCCCAAGATCGTAAAATTGGGAGCACACTCTTAGCCAGAGAGAACAAAAAGACATTAATATGCTTTAATGCGACGGAGTTTAATTGGATGTGTCGCATGGTTCTTACAAGACATTGCCCAGCTTAAATCCAACTTTGGTCATGCATAACTTGGTTGTGCCCGCAGACGCTAGCCTATCAAAACAGAAGCTTGAAAGATGCACCAAAGAGTGGCTGTTAGTTAAGAAGGTTGGAAAGGTGGCCTGCTTGCCAAGCAGGATTATCAGGCCACTTGATTATTCTGAAGGATATCGAACATTGTTTCCTGTCCCGAAGAAACCTATTGGTATATACGAAATTTGCACAATTTTAGGGGACATCAAAAAGCTGCACGAAAGAGGACCTGCCATTGACCAAACGGGACTTGATTGTTGACTCAAACCGCAGGGTATGAAATGTTATCACTTCTGGATGGATTTTCGGGTATATTAATTCAAAATAGGATCGCTGAGGAAGACCAACACAAACAGCTTAACAACTCCTTGGGGCACCTTCATATAGTGATGCCAGTCGGACTAAGAATGACCCGGGAGCAACTTATCAACGGGCCATGACAGTAATATTTCATTGATATTGATTCAGAATCTGGAATACTAGGTAGGAAGACATCCTACGGGAAAGTCCAAAAACAAGAGAGGACACATCTTCATATAATTTTGCGGCGTAGCTCGGAATGCCTACGTGAATACAATTAGGCTAAATCCAAAGAAAGTGTGTCTTTGGTGTGCGATTTGGAAACTATTAGGCTCATCGTGTCAAGCCGAGGTGGGGTATTGAGGTATAGGAACCCTGCTTAAAAGATTGCATCACGAAATGCCTCACTTGAGAATACAAGCAACTGCGAGCTTTGCAAGGGAAAATTCAAGCCATATTCGCGCTTTATCTCCCAGCTGCAGATACAGGTCACTCATTCACTCATTTTCCTTAAGAAGGACATCACTTTCATTTGGGGACCCTGAGCACAACAAGCCGGTTCTTGCCTTTAAAACAGTACCTAGTAATCCACCTTGTTCTCATTGGCCTACCCAGGTCAGGGAGAAAACAATTTGCTCTATATCTCTAAGCGATAGTATTGGTGCACTGCTCACCCATATGACCTTAGCCATAAAGAGAAAGTAGTGTACATCGGAGGGCACCCTCATCACTATGAATGTTAATGATCCTTAGATGGCAGGAAGCTTGCTTGGATGTTGTTTTTACCTTTCAGAAAACTTCACCATTAACCTGTAAATACTAGAATAAGCTCATATACAAGGGTCGATCCCACTCAAGTATTTGTTGTCCAAACGCCCCCCATGCCCTCACAGGGAGAATGGTAATTGGATCATTCTAATCAGTGGGTTTGATATAGAATTTGTCATCAAAAATCAATTACAGGAAAGTACTTGCTGACCAGCTAGCGGAGCAACCTTTGCAAAAGCATAGAACCTTGAGTCTGGATCGCCAGATGCATCTTTGCTCAATGAAGAATACTATCGTATGGAGATAAGATACATTTGATGGATCTTTACGTTCATGGTTTCAGGTGCAGGAGTATGGCTTATTACCCTTCAGGTGAATCCCTATACCACAGGCTTTCGCAGGGCCTTTCCCTTGCACAGACAACATTTGGGAATATGAAGCACTCATGACAGGGATGAAGCTAGCCATCAAGTGGGAATATCAACATGTGAAGGTTGTATGGTGATTCACAGCTAATCATCAAACAGGTTAATGTGAGTATAAAGTTAAGGATGACAAGCTCTACCTTATAAGAAGTTGCTGGAAACCTGAAGGAGTATTTTGTGCGCATTACATTGAGGAAAATTCCCAAGGCGTGCCAGAATAGATAGGGCAGATGCTTGGCAAACGGTGGGGTCTATGCTCGTATTCTGCAGGGGGGAAGGGGTAAAAATGATATGAAATTCGTCATAGAAAATCTACGCCAGCCCGCGTAGCGTTTATGACATGCCCGGAAATCTTGCCTTGGTGTGAGGTTGTTGGTCCCAATTCACCATTGGTTGAACCCATTTCACCTATATTAAGGGACAGTACATTCCCTCCCGAACATCTCTCCGCTCTGAAAAGCAGAGCCTAATTCGCCAAATACGCCAGTTACACCTGTTTAGGAGGTACACTTATCATCGTGGCTACGATGGGAAATCTGTTTCCGTTGTTGGATTGTGTCGGGAGTCAATCCAGGCAATTTTAAAAGAAGTACACGAAGGAGGTAGGCAGAGCAACATACAACGGAATGGTCTGGCTAGGAAAACTCTTAAGAGTAGGTTATATTGGCCCACCATTGGAAAATGATTGTTGTAATTATGTTAAGAAAATGTGTGGTGCTATGCCAAAAAGTATGGAAATTTTTCATCCATGGCCCATGACATAACCATTGCAACCAATCACGAACCCTGGCCATTTTCCAAGTGGGGACTGGACTTAAAGGGAAAAGCTTACTACCTACCTCATTTGATGGTATACAAATATCATCCACCATTACGAATACTTCACAAAATGGGTGGAGGCTGTCCTTTAACCTAGTCACAGGGAGCAAAGATTTCTAAAGTCATCATGAATAAACATTATTGGTTGATATGGTATACCTGCAGCCATTGTCACAGATAATGGAAGTCATTTAAGAACAAAACTGTTGTTGAAAGGTTCTTGCCAAACGGTTCCAATCAGATTGAAAATGGTCCACGACATATACCCTCAAGGTAATGGACAAGCTGAGGCAACAAAAAAAAAGACTTTGGTAAAGGATAATGGAGAAGATGTATGGTTAGCAAAACTGGTCGGAAACTGTCACCTACAAATCCACCCAGCCATCTGGCCTACCGAACATCAATTCACACTTCCTAACGGTATGCGAAGCCATATTCTCATCGTTCGGGACAGAATCTATCATCCTTTAGAGAGATTGAACTTCCCATCCACGAATTTCTCTTCGAGGACGATTTTGGATAAGGATTGAAGTTACCGAGAGAAGTGGCACGAATTGGCCTGCGGTAGAGCTCCTGGAAGAGAGGCGCCATTCGTGCTCTTACTCACCTGAAAGTATATAAAACACAAATCCTCCCGCAACAAAACAGAAGAATGCATCCCTCGCCAGTTTGAGGTGGGTGATTTAGTTCTGAAGGAGAACCAGTTCAACACAGAGTTTTAGAGCGAGACAAGAAAAGAAAGGGACAGTTCGAAACCACATGGTTAGGACCCATGTCATAGTTGCCAAGTATAGCACAGGGGGCATACAAGTTGGCTCACCCCAATGGTGATGAGCTTCGGGATGCCCAATTGATCCAGCATCGTAAGAGGTTTTATGCCTTACATTGCACAAAGAAAGCATTAAAATCATTAAAAAATATAAAAACATCAAAATAAAATAAAAAAAAATAAAAACATCGAAAAAAAAAAAGAGAAAAACAGGTCGTCCACTGTGAAAACCACGTAATTGTCGGCATTTGGACAACTCATTAGGGGAAAACCGGTTTCTGGCCCTTGGGAGATTCATTGTTTCAAAGCTTCGTATTAGAAGGGTAGTTGTCTTTGTCCTGGACCTGGTTCTACTTCGAGTTTCCTTGTGCAACCATCTGTCCATCTTGATCCGGCTGTTGCTTCTGTATTCGTCTGTAGGAGTGGTCTTTCGTTTTATTTCCCATCTTATGGTGGGGGCATCAAAGAAATTCACCTTCTTGTTCATAAGCGGGCCGTGGCTTTGCCCTTGTATATGTCTCCAACCTAACGTGGCGGCATCCAATGATTCTTGGTTACCTGACACATAGCTTTGGAAAACTATTAAAAACACAAAGCAATATAAAATTTGTTCACCAAAACACAAAAAACAATAGAAAAATTGTTTCACAAAACACAAAACACAATAGAAAACATGTTTTGAAGAAAAACAAAAACAATAGAAAATTGTTTCACCAAACACCACAAAAAAACAATAGAAAAAAGTGTTTCAAAAAAACAAAAAAAAAAAACAATAAGAACATTGGTTTTGAGAAAACACAAAAACGATAGAACAATTATTTTACCAAACACAAAAACAATTAGAAAACATTGTTTCGAGGAAAAAAAACAAAAACAATATATATATATATATTATTATAATATCAAAAAAAATCTAAAAACAAGGGCAAAATTTTTCAAAAATTCCTAAAAGTAAAACACCCATACAAAATGTAACTTGCTTCTTACGGCCTGAAACTTGGGTCTTTGAACATGTATTTTCTCCATATCCTGTTGGTTGTCTCAATCTTCCCCGATTAATACGACTGGCGGGAATCAATTGGGATTCATAAACCATTTCACAAAAGCTAGTGGCTTCCTTCGTTCTGTACTCTGGGGCAACTTTTGGTGCCTGGTGCGGTTCATTGCACACAAATGCTTTTCATGGACCCCATGTCCATTTTCATTTCCCCCTTGCATGATCATTGCTTGGGAATTCATTTTTTAACCCCTTGTCGTCAATCATGAAAAAAAAATTGGGGATCTCTTTCAGCACATAACAAAAACATTTTGTACAAGGTCTTGACCGTTGTTGGGTTAGATTATGGTTCTTGTTGTACTTGTTTTCCCTGTTATATGAGTGGGTTCTTTCGCTAATGCATTGCAGTATTAATGTGCGTGGAGTTGGTACTTTCAGCAATGGACAATTGTTCGTAGTATGGCTTTTAATGTCATTCTACCTTGTCGGTATGATTATATTTTTCATAAGGACCGATGATGTAGTTTCTATGGCCCAATTATGAGACATCAAATTGTTCCAAACAAATAAGTGGCTAGAGGTTAAGCTTCTCTCCCCTCATCCATTAGTCTCACACCACTTACCTTACCCCTAATTCTCCCTCTCTCGGGGGCATACGGCCTCGTTCCCCATTCTTCTACCTATTCTCACCTTTTTCGATCGGTCGATCGAGTCTTCTATACCCCAGCGACAACTCGAGGGGGCATTTCTCTTCCCTCCTATATTTTTTTTATTCCTCTCTTCAAAATCTCTTTGTCTACTATCTTTGAAGTGGCATAACTTATGCCACCCCAAAGAGGGGCAAAGGTTAGACACATATAATTACGCCCAAGCAATTTAAATAAATTAAATTGGCTAATTATCCCCTTTCTGCAAATCCAGGACCCTCGTCAAAGGCACTCATTTACCTCATTCTCCTAATTAATTAAATTACACTAAGCTAATTAATAAGGTTCCTATCCAACAAATACACGAATAAACGACCTTCCGTTAAATAAATCACCCTTCTACCTAGATAATTAATTATTATTAATTAATTAGCTTTCCTTCCATTAACCAATAATCAATATTTAATTGATTTACTCCCCTTTTAATATCCTTAAATGCACTAATATTTTCTAATCGGCTTCGATAGCTTACACCTACCTATAATATGACACCTTGATTAATTAAACTACCCCAAACTCCCATTGACTTGTACAACATGTATTAAACCCTTCTAAAGTAAGGTTACCTTTAATTAAAGCAACCTTATCCATTCTAATCATGGTTTTACCTTTATTCCCACATTCATGAGAATGGTTGAATCCTTTATCCGTTTGGCTATATTAAAGAAGACCTCCACCTACCTTTTTAATTACACTTAAACTTTCTAAGAGAGTAAATTGCAAGCATATAGCAAAGAGACTAAGAGTTTGCACCCCTTGTGGAGAGTTCATCATCTTGAAGAGTAAGCTCTTTTCTTTAAAGGTTGGGTCAGATGGGAGGTGTGTCAACGGGTTTTTGTAGCCAACTTTGATTAGCCCATTCCTAGGTTCTTGGAGCTTAAGGACACGTATTTGATAGCCAGGGCTTAAAAAAAGTAATAAATATACAAACTATGCAATATATGTATATTGTATACATATTTATATACATACGTGGGTGTGTGTGTGTGTGTGTGTGTGTGTGTGTGTGTGTGTGTGTGTGACACACACACACACACACATTGTAGAAACAAAATCACGCACTTACGTACATTTCTAGGTCCTAAACACATACTAGAATTCTTATGATTCCTAAGCAAGAAAACTAGTAATTGGCCAATGTCCTTGGCCTCTTTTCTATGTTTCTTGTTTTCTATTTGGTCTTACACACCCTACAACCTAGTTGTAATTTCAATTATTTATCTTTTATGGCTTCAGACACCAACGCTTATCCAGGAAAGAAGTGCCCAAGCACTCCTATCCCCTTTGGGCACCCCCGACCCTTTGTCACCTTACTCATCTTTTGGGTCTCTTTTATCTTTTGGGCATCTTTTTTACTTATGGGTAAACCTTCCAGTTTCCAATTACAAAATTCAAACCAAAGGGGAAGCATAAAATACCTTAGTGATGTGTTCAGAATAAAGGATCGCACAAGAAGTACTCTCATCACCTAATCTTACATCAAAAGGCAACTAAAAAACACCTAAAGGATTCATCTAGATTCACTCAAGGGAGGAAAAAGGGGCTGCCATCAACTCTTTTGATACATTACACAACATAATACTCCGTCTAGTGGCAAAGATTGGCTGAGTTAGAGCTCCTGGATGAGTAGGCGCATTCGTGCTCTTAATCACCTGAAAGTATATCAACACAGAATCTCCCGCAACTACAACAAGAGATCATCCCTCGCCAGTTTGAGTGACGGTGGGTGATTTAGTTATGAAGGAGAACCAGTTCAACACCAGAGTTAGAGCGAGAAAAGAAAGGAAGTTCGAACCACACTGGTTAGGACCCTATGTCATAGTTGCCAAGTATAGCACAGGGGCATACAAGTTGGCTCACCCCAATGGTGATGAGCTTCGGGAGCCCATGAATTCCATGCATCTTAAGAGGTTTTATGCCTACATTGGCACAAGAAAGTCATAAAAATCATAAAAAAATATAAAAACATCAAAAATAAAATAAAAAAAATATAAAAACATCGAAAAAAAAAAAGAGAAAACAGGTCGTCCACTAGTGAAAACCACGTAATTGTGGCACTTTGGACAACTCCTTAGGTGAAAACCGGTTTCTGGCGCCTTGGGAGGATTCATTGTTCACAAGCATTCTGTATTAGAAGGGTAGTTGTCTTTGTCCTGGACCTGGTTCTACCTTCGAGTTTCCTTGTGCACACCATCTAGTCCATCCTTGATCCGGCTTTGCCTTCTTCTATTCGTCTGTAAGGGACGTGGTCTTTCGTTATTTCCCATCTTATGTTGGGGGCAACTCAACGAATTCACCTTCTTGTTCATAAGCGCGTGGCTTCTGCCCTTGTATATTCTCCACCTAACGCTGGCGGCATCCATGCTTTCTTGGTTACCTGCACATAGCTTTGGAAAACTATTAAAAACACAAAAGCAATATAAATTTGTTTCACAAAACACAAAAACAATAGAAAATTGTTTCACAAAACACAAAAACAATAGAACATTGTTTTGAGAAACACAAAAACAATAGAAATTGTTTCACCAAACACAAAAAACAATAGAAAATTGTTTCACAAAACACAAAAACAATAGAACATTGTTTTGAGAAAACACAAAAACAATAGAAAATTATTTCACCAAACACAAAAACAATAGAACATTGTTTCGAGAAAAACACAAAAACAATATATATATATATATATATATATATATCAAAAAAATCTAAAAACAAGGCAAAATTTTTCAAAAATTCCTAAAAGTAAAACACCCTACAAAATGGTAACTTGCTTCTTACGGCTGAAACTTGTGTCTTGCACATGGTATTTTCTCCATATCCTGTTGGTTTGTCTCACATCTTCCCCGATTAATACGACTTGCGGATCACTGGATTCATAACCATTCACAAAAGCTAGCTGCTTACTTCGTCTGTACTCTGGGGCACTTTTGGTTGCCTGGTGCTGTTTCATTGCACACAAATGCTTTTCATGGACCCCATGTCCATTTTCATTTCCCCTTGCATGTATCCTTGCTTGGGGCATCATTTTTAACCCTTGTCGTCAATCATGAACTTGTGGATCTCTTCAGCACTGATAACAAAACATTTGTACAAGTGTCTTGACCGTTGTTGGGTTAGATATGTGTGTTTGTACTTGTTTTCCCTGTTATATGAGCTTGTTTCCTTCTCGTATTGCATTGCATTATTGTATGTTGCGTGGAGTTGGTACTTTCAGCAATGGACAATTGTTCGTAGTATGGCTTTTCATGTCATTCTACCTTTGTCGTATGCTTATATTTTTCATAAGGACCGATGATGTAGTTCCTATGGCAATATGATGACATCAAATTTGTTCCAAACAAAATAAGTGGCTAGAGGTTAAGCTCTTCTCTCCCCTCATCCATATTTCTTCTACACCACTTCCCTTTCACCCCTAATTCTCCCTCTCCTCGGGGCATCCGCCTCGTCCCCATTCTTCTACCTACTTCTCACCTTTTTCGATCGTCGATCGAGTTCTTCTATCACCCCATCGACACTCGAGGGGGCATCTCTCCCTCCTACTATTTTTTCTTCCATCTCTTCAAAATCTCTTTTGTCTACTATCTTTGAAGTGGCATCACTTATGCCACCCCAAAGAGGGGCAAATGTAGACACCTATAATTACGCCCAAGCAATTTAAATACTTAAATTGTGCTAATTATCCCCTTTCTCGCAAATCAATGACATATCGTCAAAGGCACTCATTTTACCTCATATCATCATTAATTAATTACACTAAGCTAATTAATTAAGTTTCCTATCCAACAAATACCCTAATTAACGACCTTCCGTTAATAAATCACCCCTTCTACCTAGACTAATTAATTATTATTAATTAATTAGCTTTCCCTTCCATTTAACCAATAAATCAATATTTAATTGATTTAATCCCCTTTTAATATCCTAAATCGCACTAATATTCTTCTAATTGGCTTCTATAAGCTTACACCTACCTATTAATTAATCACCTTTGATTAATTAAAATACCCCCAACTCCCATGACTTGCTAAACATGTATTAAACCCTTCTAAAGTAAGGTTACCTTTAATAAAGCAACCTTATCCATTCCTAATCATGTTTTACCTTTATCCCACATTCATGAGAATGTGTTGAATCCTTTATCCTTTGGGCTATATAAAGAGCCCTCCACCTACCTTTTTACTTACACCTAAACTTTCTAAGAGAGTAAATGCAAAGCATATAGCAAAGAGACTAAGAGCTTGCACCTTGCCCTTTTGAGAGTTCATCATCTTGAAGAGTTAAGCCTCTTTCTTAAAGTGTTTGGGTCATATGGGAGGTGTCAAAAGGGTTTTGTAGCCCAACTTTGATTAGCCCCCATTCCTAGGTTCTTGGAGCATTAAGGACAAGTATTTTGATAGCCATGGAGCTTAAAAAAAAGTAATAAATATTACAAACATATGCAATATATGTATATGTATACATATTTATATACATACGTGTGTGTGTGTGTGTGTGTGTGTGTGTGTGTGTGTGTGTGTCTAGGTCCTAAACACATGCTAGATATTCAAATGACTCCTAAGTAATAAAACTAGTAATTGAGGACTATCCTTGGCCTCTTTTCATGTTTCTTGTTTTCTATTTGGTATTACACACCCTACATCCCAGTAATGGTATTTTACTTAATTATATTTTATGGCTCTAGACACCTAGCTCCCATCCAAGACAGGAGCTGCCTAGGCACCCCTCTCCCCTCTGGGAACCCCTGACTTTTTCTTACCTTACTCGACTACTTTTGGTTCTCTTTTATCTTTTTAGGCATATTTTTCACTTATGGGTTGGCCTTCTAGTTGTCAATTACAAAATTCAAACAAGGGAATCATATAAATACATAGTCATGTGTTCAAAATAAAGGACTAAGCAATAAGGATTACTATCATCACCTAAGTTTGCATTACAAAAGGAACCTAAAGCACTCTAGAGGCATTCATCTAACATCCATTCAAGGGATAAGGGTTGCAAAAACTCTGCATACACTACATTGGAAGGGGAAGTTCATTTTTCCATCCACACATTCCTATTACATTTATACATTTTGCTATAAACCCACTATCAAGTTCAACTTGCATAAGGGAATTCTAGGGAAACATATCTGTACACAAACTCATAAGAACTACATGGAGTGTGAGATGTAGTGTAGCACGCTTGGTCTTAAGTTCACTCTTCGGGTGACCATTAGGGTCAATCTAAATCCCCATTTTGCATCTTTATTTTAAGGTTTGATGCAGTGGTTTGTGGTGTTTTGTGTGTGTATATATATATTATATTTTATTTAGGTTACAGGTACCCTTGGCGATCATTGTGTAACTATCAGGTGATCAAAACAGAATCAACAATAGAGACCCTGTGACAAATCAAAAATCAGATTATGAACATTTACACAGTCATGTTGCCTAGTATCAGGTCTCCACCACCCAAGAGCCCCTATCCTTGCCAGTGGGTGTCCATGTCCAACCATCATTACTACATTCTAGAATTTATTCTAAGCAACAATGACACTACCCAACTTCTGTTTCAACACTTTTCTAGGTCTAGAATCAGTTCCAAATCAATTATAAATCAGCTAAGTCCTATCTCCTTCTTCTTTTCTTAGGTTTCTTAAATATTACATATTAGATCAAGATTGTGTCATATTTACTTCATTTTAGAATTATATATCATAATTTGGTTTAGTAGTGACTCTGATATATTTAGGATTTAATTAATACAAATTATTTTTTATTAAATTATTTTTTGAACCCATCGCTCAAATCCCACCTTCTCTCTAGGGTTTTATTTTTATGCATGTCATCCGTAGTGGTTGTTTTGGTTCCTTTGATTACATTATGCTTCCTCCATCTATTTAAAAATATTCAAGGTCAATCACTAAATATGATAACCCCTTTATTAACTCAAAATAATGTTCCTCTAAAATACATTGACACCTCTAATAACAAGAAGTCATATGACGAGGACACTAACATTGATCAAGAACAAGTAGATAAGCTCATTAATTTTTGTCAACCTTTATGTGCCAATCCTTTACATCTTCCACATGTTCTCAATGATTTTACTTTCTACCAAACACTCTCGAGATTCCACTTCTATGCCTCTTATAGGCTCTTCTTTGGCTATCATGGCCTCCATTAAACCCCTTCACATTTCTACTTCCATTCCCACTTCTACTCCTCCTCTCCTTCATCTTAATGCTTCTAATATGTGGCCTAGTTCATCTTCCGAGCACCCATGACCTAGCTTCATTATACCAAGGACTTGCAAAATACAAATCCATCAGTTACAACAAGATACTTTGTGTACACTCCTCTCCATCTCTTCAATTACTCCTTACTTCTTCACACTCCTTTTGAACCTATCATCTCTAGTTATCCAATTCCTCTCAAATTTCGTCACCCTTAATGCTTCTCACCTTTAATGGCCATGGAAACCCTCAAGATAATCTTTGATATGTTCATGTGGCATGTCTAGATTATGCGGATGATCATATTTACTAGCTAAGATATTTCCCTAGGAGTCTTCAGGATTACGCCATGTGTTGGTTTTACTGATCTACCTATTCATTTGGTAACTTCTTTCATGCACCTAGCCAATTATTTTATTTCTCATTTCTCAATCAATATCAACACCAAGATCTCTTATGCTCAACTCTCTAAAATTAAAACAAGATCTAACGAACATATAGCTGAATATGTTTTGTGATTACAAGAAAGACCTAGCTAAGATGACCAATGTTCTTGATGATTTGGAATTATAGTATCTCTTTGTTCAAATCATCTTGCCAAAATTATATGAGAGTATTATATTTGAGACCTCTCCTTCATTTTATCAATTATGCTCATACACTTAAAATGCATGAAGTAAAACTTATATCTATGGGGAAAATCAAGTATCATGATTCTCCTTCATTGTCTTCTGATTGGTTTCAAGCTAAATCAACATTCAAGCCATTTCCTAAGCCCACTAAAGCAAAGGAAACCATCAATACCACCTATCCTCCTAAAAATCTTCAATGGAAACCTCCAAAGCATACTTTCACCAAATTTCCATATTCAGCCTCAATTTATATTGCCTTATCTTCTTGAAAGTCATTTGATAACTCTTCCACTACCATTGAATCTTGACCCATCTCATCCTCGTGCCCGCAATTATGAAAAAAATGCTAAATGTGACTATCATCAATGCATTTGACATTCCACTGATCACTTGTTTCAAACTTAGGCATCTCATTCAATATCTTATTGACAATAACTCACTTGAATCCCTGAGACATCTTCTTCTAAACCGGTCAATGATAAAAAAAAGATAAAAAAGATTTAATGACCCTTTACCTAAGCACATGACACACAAACTACTGAAGCTTTCTACTAATCATACATATCACACTGTGCCTCCTCCTTCATTGGGGCCCCTTGATTTCCTTGTTGCTTCTATTGATGCATCACCACAAGTTATTACATTTTTAGATTACGATTATCATGCTGCAATTTTCTTCTGATTTATTACACATCAACACTTCTATTGGTTCATATACTGTCAATAATACTATGATCTATCCAACGGATCCTATTAGTGTATGCTCTATTGCACTTCTTATGGCTATCAAATGTCTAATATATGCTATCACACATCCACATGTCCAGTTCCTAATTATTTTGGCTACATTAGGTTTCCCATTATAGTTGGTCCTCTTACCATGCTTGTTTACCATTCAATATGGCATCTTCAATCAAATGTTGTGACATAGGTTCTTTGGTATCCCTTAGACTCCGTGTCACTCAAGTTATTCCCTCCATGAATCATTTATGTTTCTCAAATTCATTTAAAATAAACAAGTTGTCATTATTAAAGGCATTCTACCATGCACACCATTTCCTATACCTCCTCTTGACAACATTCCTCCACCAACTTCAGCTTCTAGGTCTCCTAGACCTCTCAAATCTAAGGTATATTCTACACCTAGCTCTCCTACTCACGCACGTCCTACTTCACGATCTTGTCATCATCATCGGTCCACTAGTCACCTCATTGATCTAACTCCCCATCGGGTAGCCCCTACATTATTTAGCCACCCCTTCACATAGGTCTTCACTTAGGTCCTCATCACCTTCTCCACCTCTCTACTTCACATAGGTGTTCACCACCTCTTTCACCACATAAGATTCCTTCATAAGTACATCATCCTTTTCATACACCACTAATATTAGAGTATTGTCACACACCTTTATCTCCTCAAACATCAGGTGGAGGATCTTTTCCCTTCACTCTCATTAGATAGCTTAGTTTTAACACACTTGGGGGGCATCACACTTACTTCCCCCTTCCTAATATCACTAGTTTACTATCACTTATACTACTATGCCCCGTGCTACATAATTCTATTTATAAGAATTCTTACAAGAATTGATACACACATTGTATCGTCATCACCCTATGATGCACTCTAGTTCCATGGTTCATACTCAGCTTCTGAGCATCTAAATCTGAAATAAACCTCACATCACTCCCACTTTTCACGCTTTATGTTTCATGATCTATCTTTCTAGGACACATTTTTCAAACCATTTCCCAATGACACACTCTTGTTCTATGGTTCATTCTTGATTGTTGATGGACATTTAATAAATGAACCTCATCTCATACTCATCCATATCTGCTAGGAGGCACATTTTTGCTATCATATTCACACATTACATACCATTCCATTCACACTCACTGCATTTGTATATCTTGGTTACACTTATTCTTGTTTACTTATATTATTACATGAAGCACTTTGCTTACTATGCTAGTTAGATACTCGGTATGTCATTATATTTATAATATATACAAGCATGTTCACTTGCTATCTAATTATGAATGTATATTTCTTACATGATCTTACAAACTGTAATGATACTTGGCACTGTATCCTTTTCCAGTCCTATGATGGCTCCTGGGGGCATCTACCATTACTAATCTCTTACACATTGTGTGCAAGTATTTCTACAATATAGCTAAATTTAAAGCAAGAAACTACCACCTAGAAATAGCTTCCTAACCTAGCCAGAAATGAGAAATGTGCACCATCATGATGAAGAAATGAGCAAGTCCTACCCTTAGCATTAATAACTTTGAAATAATCAAAACATAATGTAAATTAATGAACTCTATTCTCCTTAATTTCCTAATTTAACATTAAAATGAACCTAAGTAGTTCAATGGAAATCAAATTATATTTGCTTGCTTTGATCCTTCAATGGATGCTTGGTTGTACGAGGCTTAGCTCTTCAAGAATGTAGGATGAAGATCTCAAGAATGACAAAAGGCTATTAGTATGAAACTATGTGCTTACTTTTGTCTCTTGAGAGATTTAGGTGTAGGTGTAAAGGTAGAGGGAGGGTTGTTTATATAGCCCAAAGGATAAAGGATTCAACACATCCTCATGAATGTGGGACTAATGGAGATGTAGAGTTAGTTATGGATAAGGGGGGTTTAGATGGGGTTGAGTTAACTTTAGGAGGGTTTAGTTTGTCCTTAAGTGGCTCATGTGGATAAAGGGGTGTATTAATTAATCAAGATGATTAATTAATACATGTGCCAAGGTTTTATAAGCTTTTAGATGGATTTTAGTGTGATTTGGACCATTAGGGAGGGAATTAAACCAATTAAATAGTGATTTATTGATTTAATGAGAAGGGAGGCTAATTAATTAATAATAATTAATTAGACTAGATAGAAGGTGTTGATTAATGAAGGGTCATTAATTAGGGTATGTGTTGGATAGGTGACTTAATTAATTAGCGTAATGTAATCAATTAATGACAATGGAAGAGAAGATGAGCGCTATTGACAATATGTCGTCTATTTGTGGGAAAGGAGATAATTAGCACAATTTAAGTATTTAAATTACTCGGGTGTAATTATAGGTGTCTACATTTTACCCTCTTTGGGGTGGCGTAAGTGATGCCACTTCAAAGATAGTAGACAGAAGAAAATTTTGAAGGGATAGAAGAATAATTAGCAGGAGGGAGAGATATCCCCTCGAGTGTCGATGGGGTGATGAAAGAAGCCTATTGATGATCAAAAAAGGTGAGAGATAGGCAGAAGAATGGGGAAGAGGCAGGATGTTCCGATGAGAGAGAAAATTAGGGGTGAAAGGGAAGTGATGTAAAAGAAATATGGAGAACGGGAGGGAAGAGCTTAGCCTCTAGCCACTTTTTGATTGGAACAAATTGGATGTCATCATATTTCCATAGGAACTATATCATCGGTCCTTATGAAAAATATAAGCATACGAAAAAGGTAGAATGACATGAAAAGCCATACTACGAACAATTGTCCATTACTTAAAATACCAACTCCATGTAACATACAACAATGCAATGTAATACGAGAAGGAAACAAGATCATTTAATAGGGAAAACAAGTACAAATCAAGGTCGTACATCAACATACAATCCAGCCCATCAATGGTCAAGACAGTTAGTAAGGAAATTTTATAGTTATCTCAATGCTAAAGAGATCCACAAGTTACATGATTTATGACAAGGGTCTAACCCAAATGATGGTCAAGACAGTTGTACAAATGTTTTGTTATCAGTGCTGAAGAGATCCACAAGTTGTGATTGACAACAAGGGTTAAAAAGGATGCCCCAAGTAAGGATATATGCAAGGGGAAAGGATAATGGACATGGGGTCCATGAAAAGTGTTTGTGCACAATGAAATAACACCAGGAAACGAAAGTGCCCCAGAGTACAGACGAAGCAAGTAGCTAGCTTTGTGAATGGTTGTGAATCGGGTGATCCATGAGTCATATTAATCGGGGAAGATGTGAGACAAACCAACAGGATATGGAGAAAATACCATGCGCAAGACACAAGTTTCAGCCGTAAGAAGTAAGTTACCATTTTTGTAGGGTTTTTTACTTTTTAGGATTTTTTTGAAAAAATTTTCCCTGTTTTTGGGTTTTTTTTGACATATATATTGTTTTTATTGTTTTTACTTTCCAAACCATGGTGAAAAGTAGAAGAAAGTATAAGAAGAAAGCGAAGGGCCTAGGGGCAACAAAAAGTGCCCTAGGTGGAAGAAAGGAGAAACAAATGACAAATAATGTCCTTGTTTAGTGGAAAAATTAAGAAAAAATAATTATTTGAAAAATAATTATTTACGAGAGTGTGAAGAAGAATAAAAATCACCAGGGAGCAATAAAATTGTCCAAGGGAGAAGAAAGGGGTATCGAGACAGAAAAAAAATGCCCCAATACGGTGAAAAACAAGAGAAAAATAATTATTTAAAAAAAATAATTATTCCACAGTGAACAGAGGAGAAAACATCGATCGAAACGGGCCTCCCGGCCCTCCTGACGATGAAAAATAGGTTAATATACCCCACCAAGGGGGGTAAAAACATCACGACCAATTCATTTTAACTGAGCAGTTTAGAAAATTTACCGTGAGGCTCTGACACTGAGGAGAACCATGGTGATTGCACGAGACCGATTGAGGCACGCAGATGTAGTCTGGGGGTACCAGCGGCACGTGGACGATGGCCCCTTTATGAGTATCAAACCCTAGTCTTGTAAATTTGGTCATTAATGCATGAAATTAGGCCTTTAGCCCTAGGAAAATGCATTGGCACGCCTGCGCACAGGAACAGGCATTAGATAGGGGGCACACAGTGCCTTTTTGGGGGCGCAAGCATCCTTTTGGGGGCGCATGCGCCAAATCACATACACACACACGTGCAGGCATAGACAACACACACTCACGCACACGTGCACACACAAGCACATGTGCATGCACGCGCACACATGGGAAATGGATCACAGACACAAAAAGCAAGGCGCAGGCACGAAGAGGGCGGGTGCACACATGGGAGCATACACGCGCAAGTGCAAGCACCCAATGTGTGGTGCACATGCCAAAAAGGGCACGTAGGCACCTGAAAGAGGTTGCAAGAACCAAAAGACATACGTGCGCAAGTGCGCAGGTGCCAGAAATGTGGTGCACACATGCCTAAAAGGGTGCGCAGGCACCCTAGACAGGGAAAAAATATAGGAAAGTGTCAAAAATATGACACTTAGAAGAATTTTTAGGATTTTTGGGTTAACCCTAAAAGAGGAGATAGATTTTTAGAAGAAATGCTAGGAACTGATTAGCGGCGTGTTATTTTGCAGAGACGATTACCAATTTTACAGATGCAGGAGTGACATACCCGGATTACAGAGCTAGAGGGTAGTATGCACCGGCATGACTGGTGAGCCATGGCGATACTTCTCGAGGTGGTAGGGCTAGGCCCTATGGCTCGAATGCCCTCTATCATACTAGACCATAGTCTACTAACTATGCTAGCTGAGTGATGGCATAGCGAGAGTCAGTGCTTCAGACTGCCTACAGGAGAGATGACTGTGACCATTGAGGACGTATGGCATGGATTCTTCACATGCCAATGATGGGCACCTTGATCGAGTACAGCTCTGATGTAGGGCTGATTAGAGCAACTTGCAGTGCCCTATTTAGTGTTGATGATATATCGCATGACGGGATGACTATAGCATTACATGAGTGCATCTCTAACCCCACATTACATTAGGGGCCTCTCTACACCATGGCTTTTATTAGTGGGTTCCTACTCATTGATAAGACAAGGACCTTGTTCCTGAGAGGATTACTACCTTTGGTTCATGGTATCTATAGCGGTGAGAGATATTGCTGGGGGTAGTGCATACTGGCCCACCTATACTGGGATTTACACTTGATTACATACCATAGTCAGAAGATTGTGGGTCCAGCCTCATTATTATAGATATGGTCATGGGATCATATTGCGATCGGACGCCCTGTGGGCCCTTTCCGTGTCCTAAGATCCTAAGGAGCCATCATATATGGCATGGGTAGTAGTTGGTGGGGATGTACGTGGCCATCTTGGCAGCCTATTCAGATATAGGTGAGAGTTTGACGAGCTGGTAGAGATAGACGTCATCTGGTGGCCATATAGGCATTTCCAGTGGCCAGAGGATGCCACAGAGCTCAGCGTGTGCCTGGTGGAGCACTTTCTCATTGGCAGCCATAGTTACATCATGGAGATGTATCGAGTAGACAGGTGCCAGCGGCAGCTTGGCAGGGTATAGGGGGTCCCCCAGCCAGATATCTAGCATGCACATAGGGATTCAGAGAGGCAGACCATGTGGCCTCATATACTAGTGGCCCGAGCTAGGGAAAGTTTCACATAGGTGGTCCCATAGGTATGGGACCCAGTACGACAGGTGAGAGATCCAGGGACCACATATGACTATGCAGCTTGGTATGCTACAGTATTACCCTGATGTCTCACCATTCCAGAGGAGGCTTGGGCAGTAGGAATTCACCCACCTGTAGAGATATGGCATGGTGCAAAGTGCAAGGTGAGGGTAGTGGCATAGGGGCCAGACCTTGAGGATCCTTTTGATGGCAGCCCACGTGATGGGCAGGGTGCCTCACAGGCATAGGGATCGAGGCCATAGGCCTAGTACAGGTAGTAATGTAGCCACCCAGAGGCAGGGTCCTAGAGTAGGGATAGTCATCTAGAGCACCTCAGGGACCAGTCCCTGAGGCACACACAACCTCCCAGCCAGTGGCATAGATAGCCACAGTACAGTTGTAGTTACAACAGGTTATAGCTGAGAGAGATGTGGCCAGAGCAGAGAGAGATGAGGCTCGAGGCTAGTGTGTGACCGCTGTAGTAGAGCATGATGAGGCTCGAGCCCACATTGTTACTTTACTTTCAGAGTGGGATCAGGCTCAGGCCCAGGCTAGCCCAGGAGATGATAGAGTAGCATGGCAGAGCCAGATCCAAGAGACAGCAGCACAGGGGCTTAGATATTGAGCCTTCTTCATCAGTCCTAGTCACAAGTGCAGATGGTTGTTGCACACAAGAGAGACCATGTATACGCCCGATCACAGGCACTACTAGCACAGAGGGACTAGGCGCACGCTGAGCTACAAACTATGACTACAGAGAGAGACCAAGAGGCTACTGCCTCTAGACAGGTTGAGGTAGACTTGGGCCAAGTGATAGGCGAGCATGATACTACCCTTCAGGTAGTGCTCACCTCTGGAGATGCCAACTCGATACGTGATGCCACTAGGCTTGGTGGTGAGGCCATATTTTACAGGACTACTTATTACAGGGTGGTTCCTCTAGAGCAGCGAGTAGCACTGCCACAGCTGTCAGGGTCAAGTGCATCAGGCTCTTGATCACAGAGATCAGGCCATTCTACCAGATCAGTGAGACAGCCCCTACCAGAGCAGGTGGTCAGACCAGCTCCATCCCAGCCTCTAGTGTTTTGTCGACCATATGACAAATCTGGGAGCCCTGGCAGGACGAGAGCTGCGGTTGAGATCCATATTTTTTGTTGTACAATTTTTTTATATGTATGCCTCTTATGAAGGCTGATTTTTGATGTACAACCTTGTATACATGTATTTTGATGATGCCTCATGATGAAGGCTTGATTCTTTCTTATACATGCCCTTTTTTGATGGCATTGTGTATCGATGATGTATTATATTGAGTACCGATCTGGACATTGTATATTTGTATAGACATTTGTAGCATCTTTGTACGCCTCAGCTGAAGGCATTTTTTGATCATAGAGCACTGATTTGCATCCATTTTTGATATAGATGTATATTGACACACATGTATATATATGAGGATTACTTTGTTTTGGCTCAGATACACATGGTTATGAGATGATGTACATATTTTTTGTGTTTGATGCATGTGATGAGTGAGATAATTTTATGATGTGAAATACTAGAAATTATTGTTGATTCTTTTGTGTCACTGATGCATGTGACATGAGTGGGCATTATTTTATGATGTAAAATACCCTTTTCAGAAATTACTCTATGTTGATTCTCTGCATGTTACGTTTTTTGATTCAGCACTTATGGATGTGTTGTGACACAAGTGGGCATTATTTTATGATGTAAAATACCCTTTTCAGAAACTACTCTATGTTGATTGCATGTTGACATGAGTTTTTTGATTTAGCACTTATGGATGCACTTATGATGTTATCTGATTTTGTACTTTGTATGTATCTGATTTCGATGTTTGATGTATACATGTGCTGTGGATGTTAGATGATAGATCCTTAGATGATATCAAATGCATTTCTCATGTGTTATTTGTAGATGTATATGGATGGGATGATATGATGATATTGGTGTGGGGGGGATAGATTTTTTATCATGCGCAACCCCTCTTTCCCCCATTGATGATACGATATGTGATGATTAGCTTAGCATACATGCATGATGTAAAACTTAGCATTTTGTTTATATATGATGTATAGATGATGTTAGATGTGATGATAATGATGGTAATGTGATGTTAATGATAACAAAACAATGCACATGTAATAAACACAACCAAATGCTAACAAAGAACACCAGGAAATAATACAATACACCATGATTCACCATGCTTTATTAACATGTAACAAACACAACCAAATGCTTAAGAAAGAACATAATGAATTAACACATTACATCATGATTTCCCAAGATTCACTAGCATGCAAAAACATACCGCAATATGCACAAGAAAGAATAAATCTAATCTAAGCAAGAAAAGATGAATCCTAACAAAGTATGCCCAAGCAACAAACAACCCAAAAAGTAGAAACACAAAATAACTATACAAACAACAAGCAAAGAAAGGAACAAGACAATGTAAGTTTTTTTGTGGAAAATTTGTTTTCATGCACCAATTTTCTATTGTTTTTGTTTTTTTGTAACAATTTTCTATTATTTTTAGTGTTTTTGTGAAACAATTTTCTATTGTTTAGGTTTTTGTGAAACAATTTTCTATTATTTTTATGTTTTTTTGGTTTTTGTGAAACAATTTTCTATTGTTTTTGGTTGATTTCTAACGATTTTCCAGAGCTATGTGTAGGTAACCAAGAAAGCATGGATGCCCCCAGCGTTAGATGGGGAATATACAAGGGCAGAAGCCACATGTTTATGAACAAGAAGGTGAAGTCGTTGAATTTCCCCCAGCGTAAGATGGGAAATAGTGAAAGACCATACCCCTCACAGATGAATAAAAGAAGGAAAAGCTAGATCAAGGCTTGACAGGATGGGGTTCACAGGGAATCTTGAAGGTAGAACCAGGGCTAGGCCAAAGAAAACTACCCTCTAGATGCAGGATGCTTGTGAACAACGAATCCTCCTGAGGCACCGGAAACCAGTTTTCACCCAAGGACTTGTCCAAAGTGCCACAATTGCGTGGTTTTCACTAGTGGATGACCTGTTTTCTCTTTTTTTTTTCTTTTTTTGATTTTATGATTTTTTGATTTTTAACTTCCTTGTGCCATGTTTAAGCATAGAACCACTTAAGATGCATGGCATTCATGGGCTCCCAGAGCTCATCACCATTGGGGTGAGCCAGTTTGTATGCCCCTGTGCCATACTTGGCAACTATAACATAGGGTCCCAACCAATGTGGTTCGAACTTCCCTTTCTTTTCTCACTCTGCTCTGGTGTTGAACTGGTTCTCCTTCATGACTAAATCACCAACCTCAAACTGACAAGGGATGATTCTCTTGTTGTAGTTTCTAGAGACTCTGTGTTGATACACTTTCAGGTGATTAAGAGCACGAATGTGCCTCTCATCCAGGAGCTCTAACTCAGCCAGTCTTGCCACTTGATAATCTTCATCCTTATCCAGATAGTCCTGAAGAGAAATTCTCAGGGATGGAAGTTTGATCTCTAAAGGGATGATAGATTCTGTCCCGAACACTAGGGAATATGGTGTCACACCCGTAGGAGTGTGAATGGATGTTCGGTAAGCCCAAAGGGCTAGATGGATTTGTAGGTGCCAGTTTTGACCTATTTTGCTGACCATCTTCTCCATTATCCTTACCAAAGTCTTGTTTGTTGCCTCAGCTTGTCCATTACCCTGAGGGTAATATGGCGTGGACCATTTTAACTAATTTGGAACTGTTGGCAAAGACCTTTCATAGTTTTGTTCTTAAATGACTTCCCATTATCTGTAACAATGGCTGCGGGAATACCATATCAGAAAATGATGTGATTCATGATAAATTTAGAAATATGTGCTCCTGTGACATAAATTAAAGGGACAATCTCCACCCATTTTTGTAAAATATTTTGTAGCTATAATGATGTTTTTATGACCATCAGATGAGGTAGGAGTAAGTTTTCCTATTAAGTCAAGTCCCCACTTGGAGAATGGCCATGGGGTAGTGATAGGTTGCAATGGTTGCGACGGAGCATGAATGAAATTTCCATACTTTTGGCAAAGTACACATTTTCTAACATAATTGCAACAATCAGTTTCCATGGTAGGCCAATAGTAACCTACTCTCAACAGTTTCTTAGCCAAGACCATTCCATTTGTATGTGCTCCACACACCCCTTCATGCACTTCTTTGATTGCCTGGATTGACTCTGTCACATCCAGACAATGTAATAGATTCCCATCATAGCCATGATGATAAAGTGTACCTCCTAAAAGGGTGTAACGGGCTATCTGGTGAATCAGGATTTACTTTTTAGAATGGGAGATATTGGGAGGGAATGTGTTGTCCTTAAGATAGGTAAAAATGGGTTCGTACCACGGGGAATTGGGACCAACAACCTCACAAGCCAGGTAAGATTCTGGCATGTCATACGCGGGCTGGCGTAGATTTTCTACGAAGAATGGCATATCATTATTCCCTAGTGGAATACAAAGCATAGACCCCACCATTGCCATGGCATCCACTGATCTGTTCTGTGCTCTTGGGATTTGTCTCAAAGGTAATGCACACAAAGTACTCCTTTAGAGTTTCCACTAACTTTTTGTAAGGTATGAGCTTGTCATCCTTAACCTTATATTCATCATTAACCTACTTAATGATTAACTGTGAATCACCTACAACCTTGACATGATGAACATTCCACTTGATGGCTAGCTTCATCCCTATAATGAGTGCTTCATATTCTGCAATGTTGTTTGTGCAAGGGAAGCCCAGGTGAAAATCCTGCGGTATAGGATCACCCGAAGGAGTAATAAGGACCACTCCTGCACCTGAACCATGAAACGTAAAGGATCCATCAAAATGTATCTGACATACAATAGATTCTTCAATGTAGAGCAAGGAGGCATCTGGCAGATCCAGATTCAAAGGTTCCATGCTTTGCAAAGGTGCTTCCGCTAGCTGGTCCGCAAGTACTTGTCCTTTAACCGATTTTTGATGGAAAAATTCTATGTCAAACTCACTGAGTAGAATGATCCAATTAGCCATTCTACCTATGAGGGTGGGTTTGGACAATAAATACTTGAGTGGGTCAACCTTGGATATTAGCTTGGTCTTAGTATTCAACAGGTAATGGCAAAGTTTTTGAAAAGTAAAAGCAACGGCCAAGCAAGCCTTTTCAATTTGAGGATAATTGAGCTCATAGGTGATGAGGGTGTGACTCAGATAGTACACCACTTTCTCCTTATGACCAAGGTCGTATTGGGTGAGCAGCGCACCAATAGCAAATTATGTAGCAGAAATATAGAGCAAGAGTGGTTCCCCAGGAGTGGGAGGCATGAGGACAGGTGGATTAGCCAAGTACTGTTTAAGCAAAGCAAAGGCTTGTTGTTGCTCAGGTCCCCAAATGAAAGTGACGTCCTTTTTAAGCAAGTGGGTGAATGAGTGACATTTATCTACAAGCTGGGAGATGAAGCGGTGAATGGCTTGAATTTTCCCCTGTAAGCTATGTAGTTGCTTGATATTCTCAGGTGGAGGCATTTCAGTGATAGCAGACACTTTAGCAGGGTCTACCTCAATACCTCATCTTGACACAATGAAGCCCAATAGTTTCCCTGATAGCACACTGAAGACACACTTCTTTGGATTCAACCTGACTTTGTATTCACGCAGGCATTCAAAGATATGCCACAAAATGACAGGATGATCCTCTCTTGTTTTGGACTTTCCCAGGATGTCATCTACATAGTCCTCCATGATATCATGAATCATATCATGAAAAATCACTATCATGGCCCGCTGATAGGTAGCTCCTACATTTTTAAGGCCAAATGGCATTACCTGATAGCAGAAGGTGCCCCAAGGAGTCGTAAAAGTTGTTTTGTGTTGGTCTTCTTCAGTGATCTTGATTTGATTATATCCCAAAAAGCCATCCATGAGTGATAGCATTTCATACCCTGCTGTTGAGTCAACAATCATGTCAATGTTGGGCAGTGGAAAATCATCTTTAGGGAAAGCTTTATTGATGTCCCTAAAATCCATGTAGATTCGGATACCGATAGGTTTTTTCTAGATAGGAACAATGTTTGATATCCATTCAGAATAATCAATTGGCCTGATGAATCCTGCTGCAAGCAATCTTTCCAACTCTTCTTTAACCAACAGGGCCACTCTTGGGTGCATCTTTCAGAGCTTCTATTTGATAGGCTTGGCATCTGCGTGCATGACTAGGTTGTGCATGACCAAAGTTGGATCTAAGCCGGGCATGTCTTTGTAAGACCATGTGAACACATCAATAAACTCTCACAGCAGCATAGTGAATGTCTTTTGTTCTCTAGCCAAGAGTGATGCTCCCAATTTTACTATCTTGGGATCTTCTTCTGTACCAATATTGACATCAATGGTTTCTTTGACTAGTAATTTTGATAAGTCCTCCATATGCGTAGGATCAGGAGGTAGGTTGAGATCTTCATCCAAGGATGTCTCCACGAGATTTTCATCCTTGGCGTGGTCACTTTGTTTGTCCTTTGATTTTCTTATTTGTTTTTCAGCCAGTGCCTCAAAGAGGTTTTCACTGTGTGACTTGGACTTTGATTTTTTCCGAGGATTTTCTTTAGAACTTTTTCCCTCACTTTTCTTTAAGTTTTGCTGACCATGAAGTTCAGCCTCCTTGCCGAAGTAGGCGCAGGTATCTAAGTCGATAAAGAAACCTTTCTTGTGATCTCCAATGGGAATTGTATCCCTTATGCCCATGAACTCTGTGATAGCTTCGTCATTCTTCAAATAAATCTAGTGGCATGTGATGTTGTTGGTCCCATTCAACAAGGGAAGGGTATACAAGGTCAAGGGTTGGTTCCATGGGGGTTATGGTTAGGACAATGTTGTTCATGAAAAGGTTTGTGGAGGCTAGATCCTCATATTGGCTACAATGGGAATCTGTATCACTGTCTAGATAGTCAGAGCTATCCTCATGCTCAGAGAAAGTAGTGTCTTAATCATTGGGGTGTGCTCCATAAGGGTGAATCCCAATGTTGTATCTTTCTATTTTGAAATGTGGAAGAGGGACTGGTTCTCTTTGTCCTTGTTCATTCCTCCCACATCCTAGGCCTTTGTAGCCCATGGAGTACATCATTTTACTAGATTTTTCATATTCTAGGGTTCGATAATAGGATGGCTGAGTATCCTCAGGGACCCAAGTTGTAGGTGGATCAAGCAATTTTTCCTCAGCTAACAAGCCTCTAGGTAGGAATGACCCAATAGTGTGTTCCTCTCTAGGTCTTCTGAAGCGGTAGTTGGGTCGACCTCTAGTCTTGGGTGACAATGAGAGGTCTGAAACCAAGAGTGCTTGTTGTACATTATACTCCCCACAGCCATATTCAAGGATTTTCATCTCCCATGAATCAAATGGAGATGTTGAAGTAGATGCCCCATGAGCACAAGAACTAAGAGAATCTGAATCCACCCAGGATTCCATGGCCTCAGACTGGAGAGGGACAGCTATATCTACGGAGGGACATGCATATGTACCCTTTCGTGTAAAGCTATTGAGAGATCTACAATGAGCAAAGGGCTCTGAATCTCCTTGTATTGTAACTGTATGTCCCTCATGCTTCAACTTAATGCATTGATGAAATGTTGATGGCACGGCCTGCATGGCATGAATCCATGGTCGGCCTAGAAGCATGTTATATGGAAGTTCCAAGTCTAGGACATGAAACTTTGTCTGATGGCAAGTGGGACCCACCTCCATGGGCAGCGTGATGGTGCCTGCTGACTCCCTTTCCACACATTTTTGTATGTGGTGATAGTGATAATATGGGACTCAAGATCTTCCTTCGTATGTCCCAACTATTTGACCAACTTAAGCGTGTAAATATTCAACCCAGATCCATTATCCACAAGCACCACTTTGATTTTCCTGTGGGTGACAACTACCTCAATGTATAAGGGAAGATTATGTGTTGGATTCTCAGTAGGGATCTCCCTATGGTTGAAAGTGAGATGTTCACTTGGTGCGATGTTTGCCACCATGGCTTGAAGGTGTGCAGGATTGACTTCTAAAGGCACTCCCGACCCCTGAAGAGTTTGGTACAGAATGTCTTTATGCACATTGGATATCTTGAGAAGATCTAAGATTGAAATCTTAGCAGATGTCTTTTCAAGTTGTTCTAAAAGGTTATATTTACCGGTTTGTGGGGTCAATGGAGAAGGTTCCAGAATCACGAGGTGGGCACACCTTGTTACCGTAGTGCAGTCCTTTCCCTTGATCCGGATGGTATTGACATGGTCATCAGGAGAGCGAATACATCCAATAAGTGAATCATAATGATTGTTATCTCTTTTGGTGTACAAGTAATTCACGGCTTTATAAGTTTGGGATGACTCTCCCCTGATCCGGCTTTGACTTTTCTGACTTATCATGCTTGGGGAATGGTTCTTTATATATCCCCATTTTCTCATTAGGTGTTTGTGTTTTTCTAGGGTTATCCACCTCTATCTCCCCATTGTCAATGAGGTCCTGAATATAATGATGAAGCCATAGACATTTTTCTATCTTATGTCCTTTGACACGATGCATTTCACAATATTCATGCTCCTTGTACCATGAAGGTTTCGGAGCATTGTCATCAAATGGTTGTGTTGTAGGATAGGTCATCATGTGGGCCACATCCAATTGCTTTAGTATAACTGACAAAGGTTCATTAAGAGAGGTGAATGTTCTTCACTTTGGTGGTGGTTGAATTGGGCCCTTGGTCAGTTTAAAAGGTTGACCAGTTTGGACCATTTGAACACATTTGGAATCAGTGATTCCGTCTCCCACCACATTTTTGTTTTTGTTAAAGATCTTTGGCTTTTCGTGGGTTTGACATTTTGGTTGTCTCTAGATTGGGTTTTGAGGGTGCCTTTGGCAATGAGATATTTTTCTATCTAAATCCCTTTCTTGATAACCTCCTCAAAAGTGCGAACACAATGCATTTGGAGGTGGAAAGCTATATCCGGGTTGAGATTGGGAATGAAAATACTAACCAGCTACTTTTCAGGGAAAGCACAAGGGAAGCGACTAGCTATCCCTCTCCACCATTAGAGGAAGCTGGAAAAAGTCTCATTAGGGCACTGCTTGGTGCCACATAAGTCTACCATGGTGACATCACTCTCTATGTTATATGAGAAGTGACGCATGAATCTTTCTACCAATTCTGGCCAGGTGAAAATTGATCCTCATGGTAAGCGTGTAAACCACTCCAAGGCTTGACCTCCGAGACTCTTGGGAAAAAGTCTGATGAGGTAATTGTCACTATAAGACACCTCTTGACATGCCATGTAAAAAATTTAACATGATCCCGTGGATCTCCTTTCCCTTTATATTTGTCAAACTTTGGCATATCAAATTTCTTTGGAAAGGGTTGAAGGGTCATTGTCTTGTCAAAAGGATAGGGGCATAATTCTTCATATTGATATTTCCTAATGCTCCCTATATTGCTCTCTTGTAAGCTCACGAGTGTCACTTTCATAGACTGCACTTCTTGTGTGAGCAACTATTCTCTAGTGGGAGAAGCGGGGATGTATACACATGATGATACCCTGTGTCTTCTTCTCCTTGGTTTTCTTGATGGAGTTCATTGATCTTAACCTTAGGCCTCAACTTTTGAACGTTCTTGTTTGCATCTTTCTGTACATGGGAAGTAAGCAAAGCTAGTTTTCGGCTTAGGTTACTGATTTGTTGTTGGATTGTGGCTTGGTTTGTGGCTTCTTCTTCTAAAGGTTCCTCCTCGTATTGTGGAGGTTCTTCACCCGTCTCATGTTCTATCTTGTTTCTTCATGGCACTTTGATAAAGGGTATTCTATGCCCCACCACTTTATCATTCCCTGTGTAAGAAGTGGAAGCATGTCCATGTGTTAAAATATCTTCCATATTGATAAGGGGATGTTCTTCCTCAGTAGCGTCATTTGCAGGTAGTATTGTTTCATTCTCGGTGGGAAATTTGGCCCCTAATTCTATGACCCGTGCCAACACTCTATCTTTTTTTCTGAGAAGAAACTCATCTAGTAAAGTGGGGTCAAAATTGAGTTCTATGTGTGGAGATTCTAATTCATTTCCACTATGATCGACCATCTCTTCTGTTTCCTTTTCTGTAGAAAACAATGGTCCTAGATCATGTCCAATGAAGGGGTTTGACCCTTGTCTATTAGAGGTTTCCCAAGCTTGCACTTGTTGTTCCTCATATGTCTATTTCTTTAATCCTAGACGTGTTTTAGGAGCCATGTTTTTGTGATAGTTTCACTAGGGTAAGTTGTAAATGTGTTCAAAGCTTAGTGACCACCCCTAAGTGAGATGCAAGATGTATTTGTTAAGAGTATGAATAAGTCAACAATGTGAGAATACCAATGTGATAGAGTGATAAATCACTAGTGACACAAGTGTTTGGTATTGAAACCTGTTTAAATGAAGTACCTCCTAGACTACGTTTCAAAAAGTAGTTTCACGTCGCAAGATGATTAACAAGATGTTTTCACTTATGCCAAGTTCAAGGGAATGAACAAAACGTAAGTAAATACAAGAAGTCAATGTGACCTCCCAATCAAGATATATGATGAGTGAGCTCAAACTCGATTAAGACCTATATCTCAAAAAGTGCCAATTACAATTCGTGAATGACACAACAATATCACCAAGATATGTTAACCCACTTTGCGAGAAAGTGAAGTATTGATATCAAGGTGTTATTGATATAACATGCACAAATGGTAACACCTAGCACTCTTTGAAATCGAGGTAATAATAGAACCAAACTAAAAATCTCAAAGTATAGCTAGGAATAGTTAAAAATGTGTGCAGCATAACCTTACAATATAGATATTTATGTCGAGTTTACAAGAAACAAGACGTAAATATTGAAATTGTAGTGATACGATACAAACAAGCTAACTCTTCTAAGGAAGTCCGCGGTGATGAACCATGCCTAACTACAATGACAATCTTGACATGGGTATCAAGATCACAATGGCTACCAATGACGTGAATACGCCTCTGCACACTTTAGACATTTAACTTACCCAGCCGCAAACATGGATGGGCGTAAATGGACATAAAAGTGACAGAAACAGTCGATTGGTAACACAAAGGTAGTCACCCTTCTTCTGATCAACAAAGTGTCAAAATAATGTGAAGGAAGTAAATAAAAAAAGGATGAAAAATGCTGGCTTCACTTTGGCAGAGTTTCACCTCGCCCTAAGGCAAGTAAAAACTAGGCAAAAGTAACGCGTCACATGTTTCACAATGAAAATATGGTTCACAACTCAACACTGTTTTAGAATGGTCAAAGTGGGCTCCTGGCCAAAGTATATTTTCCTAGGTGGTTCTCTCATCCTAGGTGCTATAAAGATTATCCACAAGTGGAATGATTTACCCAAAAAGTCCTGACTAGTTTGGGAGTATCTCGACTTTTCCCCCTTCAAGCATAGTGGGCAATAAATGCATCCAATTATGTACTTAAAAGGGTCACATAGGGACAACTTGTAACTCTATCTCACAAAGGAATTACTATTCAGATAGGTAGTGTGGAGCAATTCCTGTTTCGTCCACAAGGTTCCCTCTTATGTGGACTACTTTGGGGTTCCTGGAACCACCCCCATTGTTGTAGCTTAAGGCGTTATGCCAAAGGGGTTATGTTCTAGTTGAGCGGAGAGGGACGTACCCTTTTCTGAAACCTGCAATACAGTGTTTTGAATATGTTGTTCATTTTATCTTTTTTAATTAGATGTGGTTTTCTCGAACACCATTTGGCAACCTGTATAACAACTGTATTAGTAGTTTTCTGACTTTTGTTTTGATTCCTCCGTTCTTTGACAAGCGATGGTGTTTTGGTCCTGTATGATGATTTTTAGTAGTTTTCCATCAAAAGAGAAGGCATCATTTCTGATTCTCCAGATCGTCTAAGGACGCAAGAGAAGAGCATACGTGATTGTCTTCAAAAATCCAAAAAGATATCAAATGGAAAAACACTTTAATTCAACTATGCCAATTAACCAATTCCAACTCAAATACTCCTAACAATCTCAAAGCATCAAAAGGACTTAAGAATCATTTCTGATTCCCAAGATCACCCCAAGGGACGTGAGGGAAGAGCATACGTGATCCTTATTCCTATAAGTAAATAATGCAAAATATTACCTAATCAAATACAAACATGTAAAAATAGCCTGCAAAGACAAATATATGATTAGATAAACCTGCAAGAATGTTAGCACATCAACACCTTAATTTCAAAAATGCAAAAGGACACTTGTGCCCCTTTTTTAGTGCCTACACATGGGTTAGGGCGTATGCGCCACTAAATGTTGTTTTCAGCTCACAATGCACCTGGGCCACCTAAGAGATGTGTGCGCCATGAAAACAGTATATGTGCCATGAAAAGAGTGCATGCACCACTCTGCAGATTTTTTTGACTTATCAAGCACCTGTGCCACTAGAGAGGCATGTGCACCATGAAAATAGAGTATGTGCTACTCTTGAGGAAAACAAACAGAACAACTACATTACTAAAAAAATGTGTCTACGCCACTAAAATAGAATGTGCACTCTAGTTAGGGCATGTGCACCGATCTAACAGGTTTCAGAATGCAGTGAAGGTATAGTACGAAATGAAGTCTATGCCTAGGTTAGTGTACCTACGTGTTGGTTAGGGTATGTGCACCAGGGTTAGCGTGCATACGCCAGGGGTTGGCAGACAGAGTGACAAGTTTTAAATGTGCCTATGCCACCAGAGAGACGTGTGTGCCCACGAAAACCATGCCTGCACCACAAAAAATGCCTGCGCCCCTAAAAATGCCTATGCTAGACCTGCAACCAAAATATGGCAGCAAACACAAGAAAACTCACAATATCTCAAATTTTGACAAGTTAGCTTAAGAATGGCAATAACCCATTAAAATTATGGCTATGAACATGAAGTTACACATATCAAATGAGCAAAAATTCCAAGAAAATGGACATTAATTACTACATGTGCATATCAAAAGTTAGCCAAAACAATGAAACTTAAACTAAAATGCCATGGGACTAAGTGTCCCACCGGGCATGCCAAATGTGTGCAAGTATTTCTACAATATAGCTAAATTTAAAGCAAGAAACTACCACCTAGAAATAGCTTCCTAACCTAGCTAGAAATGAGAAATGTGCACCATCATGATGAAGAAATGAGCAAGTCCTACCCTTAACATTAATAACTTTGAAATGATCAAAACATAATGTAAATTAATGAACTCTATTCTCCTTAATTTCCTAATTTAACATTAAAATGAACCTAAGTAGTCCAATGGCAATCAAATTATATTTGCTTGCTTTGATCCTTCAATGGATGCTTGGGTGTGAGGCTTAGCTCTTCAAGAATGGAGGATGGAGGGCTCAAGAATGATAAAAGGCTATTAGTATGAAACTATGTGCTTTCTTTTGTCTCTTGAGAGATTTAGGTGTAGGTGTAGAAGTAGAGGGAGGGTTGTTTATATAGCCCAAAGGATAAAGGATTCAACACATCCTCATGAATGTGGGACTAATGGAGATGTAGAGTTAGTTATGGATAAGGGGGGTTTAGATGGGGTTGAGTTAACTTTAGGAGGGTTTAGTTTGTCCTTAAGTGGCTCATGTGGATAAAGGGGTGTATTAATTAATCAAGATGATTAATTAATACATGTGCAAGCTTTTATAAGCTTTTAGATGGATTTTAGTGTGATTTGGACCATTAGGAGGGAATTAAACCAATTAAATAGTGATTTATTGATTTAATGAGAAGGGAGGCTAATTAATTAATAATAATTAATTAGACTAGATAGAAGGTGTTTGATTAACGAAGGGTCATTAATTAGGGTATGTGTTGGATAGGTGACTTAATTAATTAGTGTAATGTAATCAATTAACGACAATGGAAGAGAAGATGAGCATTATTGACAATATGTCGTCAATTTGTGGGAAAGGAGACAATTAGTGCAATTTAAGTATTTAAATTTCTCAGGCGTAATTATAGGCGTCTACACACATTACAGGTGTTATTATTTCATCATATACTAATTGTTATTATTACTGGCACACTATTGTACATTGATTCATACATTCTTTTCCATACTTTTTATATTTCTAACATGCTTTAACGGGTGCTTCATATTTAGAATTTTATTTGCAGGACTATATGCCACCATGGTTTTCTGATACACTTTGTTTGACATTGTTTTCTATTGTATGATATTGTTTACGGGATATGCCCTATGTCTTGTTTGATCATTGCTTGTATGTTTTTGGCCTCTTTGTCCCAGATTGTCTTGTGACATCGTGAGTAATGTCCCATGTATGAAACCTGATTTTCGAGGTCTATCTTATATGCACATTTTTTTGTTACATTTTTTCTATGACATGCTTGCTTCTTTTTCTACTAACACACACACACACACACACACACACACACACACACACACACACACACACACACACATATAGCCACTTTTTTTGCATGTGCCTTAGTTTCTACCATGCACATACCCTCCCCATGTAGGGATATAGTTCAAATAAGTATCAGGTCCTCTGTTTTGGGCCACACACTCCTACCAAATTTGAATTTACCCAAAATGAGGGGGGCATACATTGGGTGAAAAAATCACCTCATATAATAGATCAAAGCTACAAAACAGAATTGGCACAGGTTATAGTTAAAACACTAGCTCATAATTGGGTCAGAACCACAACATAGACACCAACACCCAGGCTCAGACAAGAGTTCCTAGGCACCTGTGTCCTCCCCTAGGCACTAATGTCCTAGGGCATACACAATCAAATTATCATATCAGTATAGTCTACATAAGCCTTCATATAAGTTTTATAGTTACAGGCACAATCTTCTAGCAACAAAATGTATTTTATCTCCATTTCAATTAGAACGAACTATATAATTGGAAATAATTTGGGATAATAGAAAAAAAATAGGGACACACCATCTATAGTGGTGTTTATCGAGCATAGTCATGGAAGGAGAGTAACATTAGACCTATATCCCTAACACTTGTTCTTTGGCATGAGATCACCAAAAAAACTCACACTTGGCATGAGATCACCCAAAAAAATCACACTTTGCATGAGATCACCCAAAAAAATTGTTCTACATAGCATTTTCTGAACACTTTTCTATCATTTTACACTCTTCAACATCAGGTACACACTTTCCTTTTACATACTTATGCACATTTTTCTCTAATTTATCATATAAGATACTTTGACTACATGCTTTATCTTATTTTTCAGGTCTATCCTTATAAGAAGCAACAAAAACAAGAAAAAAATAGGTTTAACATGGTACAACACATACACTTCACCCCCTAGGCAACTTTCCTTTCCGAGTTTCCACACTTCACTTGTCCACTCGGCATGTTCTTCACCACATAATCTACATGGATATTAGGTACACATATTCTATCTACTTTATGTTATATAGTATTCACTCAACAACATAAAGTGGGGGAAAATTTAGACAAAAAATCATGCACTTGGCTACATTTCTAGGTCCTAAACACATACTAGCATTCACATGATTCCTAAGAAAGAAAACTAGTAATTGACGACTATCCTTGGCCTCTTTTACATTTTTCTTATTTTCTATTTGGTCTTACACACCCTATGACATAGTTGGAATTTAACTTTTTTATCTTTTATGGCTTTGGACACCATCTCCTAGCTAGGAAAGAAGCTTCCAGGTGCTCATATCCACTCTAAGTGCCCCTGACCCTTTCTCACCTTACTCGATCCTTTTGGGTCTCTTTTATCTTTTGGAAATATTTATCACTTATGGGTCATCCTTCTATTTGTAAATTATGAAATTTAAACAAGGGAGTCATATAAATACATATTTATGTGTTTAAAATAAAGGACCAAACACTAAGCATTATTATCATCACCTAAGATTGCATTCATCTAAAATTCACTCAAGGGACAAGGGCTAAATCAACTATGCATACATAATATAGGAAGGGGAATTTCATGTTTCCATCCACACATTCTATTACATTTCTACATTTAGCTATAACTAGATATCAAGTGCAAATTGCATAAGGGCATCCTAGGGCATCATTATCTGTAGTCTTTTATTTTCCCACTCAATAGCTAGGAACATTGAAACTTCATTCAGATAGATTTGAATGCTCACCATAAGCATGTGAAACCACTAGGCCCCTCCTTTATTATGCCTATCTTGAGGTTATAATATTTTTTTTCCATAATCATTATCAAGAAACCATTCATGCACAGTTAATCATTCTAACCATGGAAATTGAGAACACATATAATAAGGAAACAAATCATAGTTCATTCAAGAAGGAAAATAACATTGATATTCTAGGACACCATCATCATTATATTGCATAACACATATCTAATTACATTATTCTCATGCATAAATACACAAGAGTTATGTACAAGTTCCAAATCTCATGATTACATGACATCAAAGACCCATAGAAGCTCTAACTCGCTCATACACTTACATAATCTCATCTATGATCCTATCTAAAAATGACATACATCATATATATACATGGGTGGGGAATTTCCCTTCACCACCTATGCAATCTCCTAATAATAGGCATGCTCATAAAAATAGCTTGCATGCTTTACATTCTATGATAATAATAGATTATCCTAAATATAAGCCTTGCTTTAATAATATTATTATCTCTGACTTGCGCATGGTTCTTTTCTTTTTATTCATGTGATTTTCCCAATTGTATCATTTTCTTAGCCTTTAATTCATCATGCTTTTATCCTTTTCTTGGTTGGCACTCAAACCCTACTTTTCCTATTTTTAGCCATTTATCAAAAATTTGCTAATTCCTTTTTATTTTATATATGTGCAGATAGCCTCATGTGCTGATCCAAGGTACCTTCGTGCATGCCACTTATGCATTATCATTTCTTTTTGCATGCATGTACTCATTTTCATAAGTCTCTATTCTATTTGATACTTAGTCAATTTCTCTTACCAACATTACCCCACACTAGGGATATTGTCTTTCCTTAGAAATACATTGTTATCCCCTAAAGAATGAATAAATTAAAAAAAATTCCCACATGAATATAATAAATAATATGTAGGTGAAATAATAAGGGGAAAACACCCAATGAATGAAATAATACCCTGGTGTTCTTTTTGTCTTTACTCCTAGGATGGTTACAACTATTTAGGACACTCTACATTAAGGATGCTATCCATCTTTTACCATTTTGTCAATTCCCTAATAGCTGCATCTGGAACTACTCCTACAATCTTTGTCACCTACACTACATCCATCCCTTCATCATGCTCTTTGAGCTCTCTAATAATCCCAGTAAGGCCTGAGATCACTCCTTCAAACACATCCATCCTCTGTGCAACCAATGACTTGAGATCCTTAAGCCTTGTGTCAAATGATTCTCTAACTGTCTTGAGCACATCCCTTTTCCTTGTAATCTTAGCCATGATTTCCTCCCACCCAATATTTTCATCTTTCCTTATTGCCTTCATCTGTTTGATTTCATTCTCCTCCTTGATGGTATATGCCTTACTAATAGGGTCAGGGTTTTGGCAAATTTTGAATGCCCAACCTATCATTTTAAGCTTGTCCTTTAACATGGTGACCAATGCCTCATATTCTACTAGTTGTCACTCTATGGATACATTTTCCCTCTTTTTCATTACAAAAAATTCTTCTTCTGAAGGCCTCTGTGTATACTTATGCTCCTGTAGTAACATTCCTCCAAGATCTTCCAAATAATGTAGTGTTGTTGGATATTCATCTTGAGATACCTTAGCGAGAAAAAAATGGATATTTTTGGAGAAAACACATGGATAGATTTATCTCTTATTAGGATTAAATTAGGATATTATTAGATAATATATTATTAGCAAGTGTTTGTAAAACATGCACGTAAGTATGCATGGAAATTTTGAGCATGCCTATTATTAGGAAGTGCATGGGAGGTGAAGGGAGAGTCCCCACATTTACAAATACTTGGCTTAGCACTGATATTAAATCTCCCTAATGGTCAATGTGTTATGTGTTAGTGTTATGTTTCTCTGTTATAGTTGTGTGCATGCCTCTATATACACATATATTGAATGTTATGTATCAGCTTCTTACTATGTAGTTGTTTCTGAAGATAAATGGATAATTGTGGTTGGATTATGATCCTTGATGTAACTGAGTATGGAGGTGTTTATACAATTGATATTAGTTATGGTTTATCTATAGTCATTGTTTCTTTATTACATGTGTTTCTAAGAAGAACTGAATGAGTAATGAATTTTATGGATACTTGATTTAATATCATTATGGTTATGCATGCTAAAATCTTAAGAAGTAAATACAAAGCAGGGATCTCATAGCTATGCATGATTTGGGTGAGCATTCAAATATCCCTAAATGAGGTTCCAATGCATATAACATTGTTGGTGAGAAATTTTTTTGGGTGGACAAATTAGGTGTCTCCACCAATGTTCATGGGGCTACGCCCCTTTGTATTGAATGGTACAACTCCCATTATTGAATGTAACTAATCCTAATCCTAATATAAATTATATGGGTGGCCAAATTGGTTGGGGATCACACAAGGAAACTCCACCGAACCTATGGAAAAGTGCTTATAAGAGGGTATAAGGGAGTAAGTTACAATGTTGAGGAGAAAGGGGGGAAACTAGTTAAGGAAGATTACTGCCATGATTAGATTACATGTTTTCACACCCATTAAATGGAGTAGTTCAACATCCAATATAGAAAAAAAGAAACAAGGAAGTAGTTAGTGAGACAAACAAAACCCACATAAACACAATTTTCTGACACCCATTCATCGAATATTCAAAGCTCTATTTGATCACCATGCTTACAAAGTGCATACAAGAGAGAAATAGAAGAAAAATAGAAAGGGAAATAGAAGAAGTGTAGCTTTATTTCATGTGTGTTGATAAAAAATCCAACTACATACAATCCGCCATTGCTACAGAGTAGAAATTCTTTAAAATTTGGAATTTTTTGGAATGGAGAGGCCATCCCAATTTATAGAAATGTGAATTTTCCTTTCACCTCCGTCATATGACTCTTCATTTACATATTCCACTTGTGACATTTTGTTTTCCATGAATTAAGTATTTCTCTTATAATTTTGAGAAAATAATTTTACAAATTTAAAATAGGTCACTTAAGTGAATAGGAAAAAAATCAATGATTATGCTTAATGAAGAATTAGAAAGGAGAGAGAAAGGAGAGGGGGAGAAATAGAGTATAAGAGAAGGGACATATATCTCTAATTAAGTAACACCCTCCTTGAAGAAGTTGAAGATGATGATCGTAGCCTCTTCTCTTGCATGATGCATGAACATCTTGGACTATGGATGATACTTCCAGGACCTTTGTGAATTTCTCGTCCCTATGCTTGATCTATAATGAAATTTTAAAACCACATGAAGATTCCAAAAAGTGGAAAGATGAATGAGAATGAGGCCATCTGCCACTTTCTGCCCTCAACACTAAAGCTTTCTATTTTTAAAATATGAGATCATGACCTTCCATTTTGGGGCATATCACCATATTTTCTCCAATTTCACCTTCTAAACATTCTATAATTTTCTATTCTCTTCCGTGGCCAATGTGTTTCTATTTTTAGAGCATTTTTGTTTTTAGCAAGTTGCTTTTTCAGGACCTTTTATTTTGGGAAAATTTTCATTTTCTACTGTCTCCATTTTACAGCTTTTCTGACTGTCCTAGATGATCAAACTTGAAACTTGGGGGACTTACTATATTTAGCATGTGTGGAAGCATAGAATGTGTTATTTCTAGTAATAAGTGAAAATGGCCTTGCTTTGCGATGGGAATTACATTTTTGGGTTTGGCTCTTTGTCGTGATCACATACTCCAATTTTTGTTGTGATTCACTCACCGAGAAGTTTAGAAATTAAAAAAAAAATTCTCCTGGTAAGAGCTTCAAGCATAGAGTGGGGGAAGAATATTGATAAAAAACCAGTCCTCCATATCTTGAGAGATTAAACAACTTCATCGTGCAAAGAAAACTAGTTTGAAAGAAAGAATATTTTTTGGAGACCCTTCCTCCCGAATTTCGGATGATTTCACTTGCCGGATCTTTGGGAATTTGAAAATTTATTTCAAAGAGGGAAGAATTATGATAAAAAACAACCCTCCATATCTCTAAAAAATAGGGACTTCATGGCATGAAAACTAGTTCACTCAAAACTAGATTTTTCAAGGATTGTTTCCACCAATTTTTGTGCGATTCTGCCCACTGGAACCTTGAGAAGTGGAGAGGTAGCTCGCTGATTTTTTTAATGTTGTGTCATGGCAGTTATTAATGGAGCTTGAAAATTTAGGTTCCTTTTCCACCTCAGATCATGATGTAAATTATATTTTCCATGTGATGGTTTTTTCTCCTGGATTTTGTGTGCAAAAGTTTAGCTTCACCTGCTTACCAGATGATGGGAAATCGAAGGAGATGAAGCTAGGGAAAAAATGGATTTTTTATTCCAGTTAATAATCTATGAATTTTTTTTTTGTTGCATCTTGATGGCCTCTGAAAATAAGGAACCTTTATACAAAAACTCACTTCAATCTGTGCTTTGGATTATAAGATATGAGCATTTCACTGTTTTGGTTCATGAGGGCTTCTAACACTAAACATACATGGTGGTAGATGAAAATATAGAGTTTTGATGTTAGTGTTAAGTGGAAGGAATTTTTGGAAGCAGCAACATTATGGAGGATTGAAAGGGAGAATCATGGTTTCTACAACGTTCTTGTGACAGTGAGTTTGACAGGCAAAATAACTAGAAATTGCTCAAGACAATTAGTTTTTTTTGCAATATTTGGATTTCCAAAGCTTCATGGAGTTGGGCGAATTTTTCCCCCTATGTCCCTTTGATAAAGGGATGAAAGGGATATCAATTTTCACATTGTTCTAGGTTACGACACTTGGTGATCATCCATGCACTATGAGGATAGGCTCCGACAAGCTCTTGGGGGCTGAACTGGTGATACAGAGGGTCCTATGAGTGATCAAGGGGAAAGAAATGGCTGGGAGAATTTTAATATCCCCTATGTCACTTTTATAAATGGATGAAAGGGACATTAAAATGCATCAGGCTCCCGGGGCTGATGCATGTCCATTTCAAGAATTGGCTAACTGTCAAACTCTTACCTTGAGGCGAACTTGCAACGATGATATCTTGAGCTCCCAGATGAGTTTCAAGGTGAAATTTTATATGAATTTGACTTAGAATTGCCTTTTGAATATAATTAATGGGTTCTAATCTCTTGATTCCTCCATTTAAGCGCTTAAAAATTAGATTTTTGTTCTAGTTCCATGACTGAGCATGAGAAAAACTAGATATAAACATATTGCTCCTAGGTGTTGTGAAAAATGTGATTCCACCATATTGTAGAGATATGAATTAACTTTAAAAGAATGTCTTATTTAGATCCTAAATCCTTGTATAGCTCCCAAAATCACTTCTCAAAGCTTAGTATAATTTTTTTCCCTGTGCACTACTTAGGCCTGAGAACCCGTTTCTAATGAATTCTACCCAAAACTTCCAAATTTTCCCAAAATATTTACACGATTTTATTATTTGATTTCATCTCCATGTTGAATTTTAATCCTTTGCACCACTACAGGAGGGTGCACTAGTCCCAGGAAGGTCAGTGGTAGCCCTTCCCAAAACTGCCCAAAATTGACATTCTTCAAGAACTCCTAAAATCACCTAGGGGAACTGACTTTGCTTTCCTAAATAACCTAGGGGGATTAGATGGAAATCCAATCAAGGACCATTATATGGACTAAGTGAGCCTTGGTGCTGAGGGTGGGTAGACCTGGGGTGTTTTGGAAAGGTAAAATTTGGAAAAATTTGACACTAGGGGTATTGTTGTCATGCTTGAAAATTGGGAATTTTCTTGTTGCACATTTGCAAGACAACAATTGGATCTATCTTGGGGACATGTTATGGACTGATCACATCTAATAAATGACATGAGGAATCTTAGAATCTCATTTTTTCTTCGTGGACCAGTGCCTTATCAGTTGGGCTTTATGGAGTCACTGGAAAGATAGGATACACAACTTTCCTTATTGAACACACACAAAGATACACAAACATGATGAGGGAAATAAAAAATGGAAAGGAAACACATAATAAAAATAAGTGAAATAACCTAAATCACCTATGTACATGTGGGAATGACCTGCATTCATTTAAGTGTAAATTTGAATTGAGTGCTTACCCATAAATGGGTGTCACTGAATGTCGTTCTTCTACAAATCCATTGACAGGTTCACTGAAGTATGAACCTCTTCTCAACTTCTTGAGAAATCTATCTTGATTGCTAGCTTGCTTGTACATTCCACCTTCTTCATTACTTTGACACCTTATTTTCAGATTTTCCTTGTATTTCAGGTTCTTTTCATTTGCTGATTTTTTTCCGTTGTCATGAAGACATACCTTTTTTGTTCTTGACTTACCATTTTCATTTTTACTACAAGACAATTTTTCTTCATTATGCATCTTCTTCATGACCACCATTTTCAAGGGTTGATTCTCAATATATGTCTCATGAATTTTGGCACCATGTAGCTCCTCCTGATTTTCTCTACTTTTTAATTGTTCCATGAAGTGACCTTTCTCATGCTCCAAATAATTTTTCATGTGCTACCCTATGCAGTGTGTTAATTTCATTACATTACCCTCTTGGAAAGAGAATGAGTTAAAAATTGTCTCTAACCTGAAAATTGTCATCTTCCTTGCCTTGTCCATTTTGGGATTCATCCTCCATCTTTGTGTCAAGGGCATCTATCTCTTGATCAAGTGAGTACTGAAAGGTTGAAATCTATTGAGAAGGTTTCCATTTTGAGTAAAATCAATTTTTGGATCAAACAACAATCCGTTTCTCTCTTTTTCATTGAGAATGTTTCCATCCTCATGAAAAGAAAATGAGCACAACACTAGAGATAAAAAAATTTCATATTCATCTTCCTGTTCTTGATCGCCAAACATTGAGAGGTCCATTTCTGTAGTGAAATCATCATTTTCCTGGGTATGCTCCATTTCAAGTTTGAGAGGTGAACGTATGTTTCCATTCTTGCATTCCCCATCATATTCTTCCAATGAGAAAGATAAGCCTTGAAGTTCATTGGAAAATTCATCACATGAAGACTTATGTTGATCCTCCAGAGAATCATTGAAAATTTTGAAGTTTTCTATTAAGAAGGTGTTGAGAATCATTCCTTCTTCTTGGTCTGCATCTCTCATTACTTTGATATTTCTTTGTTGCAAGTCAAGGTTATTGTTGGGGTTAGATCACACACAAATGTTTTACATATCTATATTCAATTGAATCATGTAATAAATAAACATGGAAAATAAACCAGATGAAAAATAAACAAGAGAAGAATGAGTAACATAGAATATAAAGTGGTTCACACTTCTCCCGGATGTATAGTAATTTTCCTTCACAAGTTTCTCTAAGATTTTGTTATCTAATTTCACTACCCTTGTGGAATTAGAAAATAGACAAGCTTATAATTGGTTAAGGAAGGCACTTGATAAGCAGGGCCCAACAATTTATCTAGGAGTATTTCTAATCATGGTATTAGCCTACTTGAACACAATTTTTGATAGTGGACTGAAGAAGGTTGTAAGAATTAAAATTACATTCCTAAATCCCAATAGAGCTACTACCTAGCTCACCGAGATCTTGTGAAAAATGTGCACTGAGCTAATTAAGGGTGGTCAAATTCATGTCATTGTGATCAGGTTACTTTGACTCTAAATGTCCACCAAGAAGAGACTGAGATGCTTTATAGAGAATGGAGTGAGCTCAGTTGCATTAAGGATACTACTCTTAGAAGCCACCAAGCTGTTATATATGAGGAAATGAGTTGTGGGTGATGAACCGAGTATTTTCCCAGAGGGACGAGTCAAGGAGATCCCCAATGAGTTATTATGATAAGAAGGATGAATGATATTGTATTCAAGCCATTGTGGCACTCTGATCCATTGTAAGCATTATCAAGCATGCCAAGATCAAGTATGAAACGACCGAGTCCAATGATTGTAGGTTAAAAATTAGTGAGATCACCTTGGAAACAAGTTGGTGTGGGGTGCACTACAAAGTAAATGTCGGAATTGACACTAAGGAGAAGTACGAGTGACTTCATTGAAGGCTGAGTTGATACATGCACCACTAATCTCATGTACTGGAACACCAAGCAAGCTAGAAATGCAATCAAGCTATTAATTTATAGAGGACCGATCTCTTTATTTATTCGAGGTAGAGTTGCTAAGACTTATCCAAGTCTGGAACACAAGGAACGAGATGCGGAAATGTCAGAAAGAAATGGCCCATGCAACAGGAGGGAAACACAAAACACTTGGGTACAAATGAATTACCTTTTTAATGAGTAATATGATGTGGGTATGTCGGATATAGGTGTCCTGAGTGGTACAAGGAAAATGTGGGATTATGAAGACTGAAATGTGTGCAGGGAAGGACTTGTGTGGAAAAGGTGGAAATTGGGGGGACCCGAGTGGTCTAAGGTGAGGTTGGGCCTCGTTGTAAAAATAAGCCCAAGTTTTCCACAAAGGGTTATATCTGGGCAGATTGAAGAAATTAGGCCCGAGAAGCCCTTGACACAAATGGGCTTGGTGAGCCCAAACTTAGCATAATACATGGAAGGCGGGTAAATCGAGGGTCAATAGCCCTGAAGACCTGGTCAACACGAATGCTGAGGCAGGGATGTGTGTGAGTCAGAGTTGAGAGACCCATTGGGTTTGGGCTATGTCAAGGATATTTCTTCGTAGGGAAGCTAAACCCACATTACAAAGTAGAGGGAGCATGCTGATGTGGATTGGTTAGTTGGCGTAAGTTTCAATGTGATGACAAGTTAGCACAAGAATGGGAGCTTGCTAAGCTAAAGAGGAATGTGGGGGAGACCAACTCGGTAGAAGTAATGGTGAAACATGTGGAGATAGATAGTGATGCATTGAAGTAAGGGCTTGATAGTACAAAAGGATAGCCAATTAGACCAAGTTAGCTGAGCTGGTTGGTTGTTTAGTCTTTCCAAATACACATACCCACCTCCCTCTTAAAATAGTGGCATCATGATGGGACTGCCATTTTTAAAAATAATCCCAAAAAAAATTGATGATGGAAAAAAATTTAGGAAAGGGAGAAATATTTAAAAATTCCATTTCTAGTAAAGAAATTTAATTATCCAATCTTGTGAAATACAAGCAAGCCTAGAAATATCAAATCAGACACCTACACTCAGAAGCTCATATCTTGAGAAATTCTCAATGGAATCATGCAAACGAATACTTGGAATCGTTGATCTGAGACCATTGAACACCAATCAAGAAATCTAAGAATTGATGTTGATGTAGGGAATATTTTTGAGGGAAATAGGGTAGGTTCAATGTAATGATTTTATTTGTGGTTGGGAATGCAATTAAGAAGCATGGGAATGCATTTTTCAATGCTAAAATTCATGGGACAATATGGGAATACTTTTTCAAGAAACACAACATCAATTTCACTCACTTATCATAACCTAAAAGTGGTTGAAAAGACAAATCCATGATTGCATTCTCTCTCTCTCTCTCTCTCTCTCTCTCTCTCTCTCTCTCTCTCTCTCTCTCTCTCTCTCTCTCTTTCAAATTCTATAAATGGTAATGTTGGCCTCATTTGAAAGCAAGTTGGTAATTTTTCTCTCCTTCCCCCCTCTCTCTTTCTTCTCAACTAGGGTTGAATGTGGATTTTAATCCTCCTCTATTTTCATTGTAATGGAATTTTTCTTTCCTCTTTCCCACTAATGATGTACTAGATGAATTCATGGAGCAATAAAATCTTTTTTGTGATGTATTTTGTCCATCCTTTGCTTATTTTATTGTCTCTTCTTACCTCTCACCATTGCGGGGTGTACTATGCATATCTCTTAATGTTTATTTCAGGTTTTGAGATTTTTTTTTAATGGGTTTGAAGTCTTTTCTATATGAATCTCATCTCTAGTTTGTGTTGCATCTCATCCATCCTATCCATTTTTCACCTCTCTCCACTCTAGGTAATTGGATTTTTGATTAGCCACCTCCTTTTCTAGTGTATCACCACTTTTAGTGTAGGTTTTAATTTCATGTATTATCTATCCATGGTCCCTTGGAAGGTTAGATTAGGATAAGTTTTATTACTTAAATTAGGATTAGATAGTGGTAGGTAGTTTAGGAGAAGTAACCAATCTTCTCTGGAGAGTCATCTCAATCCTGAAAGTCTCGTAACTTGAGAGATGATCCAATGTTGCAAAAATTACACTAAATTCCCCACTCCACATTTAGGCCATTTTTGGGTGTTGTAATTTGGTGATAAAAACTTTCTCCAAAAAAAACTTCTAATAATAATCTCAATTCTCTCCTTCTAACCCTAGTTTTTTAGCGTATAAGCACATACAAACTTGAGGGCAACTTAGCTATGCATTTACAACCCTCTGAACACCTTTATAAAAAAGGTTCAGAATTAATCCATGTATAATATAAAAATATAAATGCACATATAAATGATTCCAATTACCAAACTGATGTTGGTTCAATCTAGGCTACCGACGTCGGTTACCCAACTATCGGTAGTTACTATTGAAACTAGCAAAACTACAATGCATGTAATTTGTGAAGCTATTTAGCTCCATAACTTAATAGCTCTCATCACCAACCTCAGCATCCACTATAAAAACTTTGTCTACACCTTCGTCCCATGAAAAGTACACCCTTTCAAACTTGGATTTTATCAACTCTTCGTTGTGTTCTTTAAATGGTTCTATGATGCTCGGAAATTCTTCCACAAACAAGGGTATCTCAAGATCCTCCTTGAAATTCATGAATAATTTTTTAGGTTTGGAATTGTGGCATGGTATGTCTGTCATTGGGTTGTTTTTCCATTAAATAGTATACTTCATCTTTCTGATGGGAAGTAGCTTCTTTGTTTTACCATTGACCGGGATGATGGTGTGTGACCAATTCAACTGCATATCTTTTCCAACATCTCGGTAGAATCTTTGGCCTAACACCATGTTGTATGAGGTAGGCATATCGGCTACAAAAATTCTCATTGTGATTTTCTTGTTATGGAAGTTTTCCAATGCTACCTCAACATATTTGAATTTTCCGATGAGAGGCACTTTTTCGAGAAACATTTACTAGAGGTAGGGGAAAGGGAGAGACCAAGAGCTTTAGCAACTTTCATGGGCATGAAATTTTCCGAGGAACCAGAGTCAATGATATAATTATTTAGCTTATACCCATTGACCAACAAGGCCATGTAGAAAGGATCAACCTTCTTAGAGGTAGAGGGTTTGGAAGTGAGAAAATTAATAGATGGAGTGGATTGTGATGCACGTGGTGGTTCTTTGGTGGATGCATCTTGAGAGACATGGTTACTTCCTTTACATGCTGGATGAGTCTCTCCAATTTTTTGCGATGAGTTATTAAGTATTCAAATGTAGAAACTTGGATCTTGGAATTTTTGAAATGGTCAATGATATCTAAGGATGAAGAGGTGGTGGGAAATTCATGGGTTATGGCAGAATTAACACAAATGTTTTGTAGAAACTAATTTTCCAAGAAAAGTAAAAGAGGACTTACTTGAAGAAGCAGAAGGATTCTTGGTCGAGGTGGCTTCATGCTTCTTATTAGTTGTCCTTATTGAATTAGGCTTTGATGATTCTCCTTTTGTTTTTATTTTTCGTGGAGTCTCCATTGGAGGATTCAATTTATTAGTTTGGGAAGTGGAAGAGGAATTTATTTTATGCTTTTGGGATTGGGTGAATATTACATATGAGTAACTATTAGTGGGTTCCTCATCATCAAGTGTACATTCATAAAACCTGATCATAGCATATTCATTTTTCCCTTCCTCTTCATATTCAAAATTTTCCTCTTCTTTGTCTTCATATCTCCCGTACAAGGCATTGAATGGTAGAGATTTCAAGGAGAGCCTTTGGGGTGATCATGTGATCTGAGAGAGTTTATTCTTCATGGAAAACATATCATTATCCATTTTTTGAATCACAGGATTAGTGACTACCGAACTCAAACTTTTACCTTTCTGTTTATTATGGGGATTCTTTACCTTACCAAACAAGATTAGATCATCATATTTTTTAATAGCATAATCTTGTGCTTATTACAAATCTCTATGTTAATATCTTCTTAGGAAGAACCCAAATTCTAGTTTCATAACACTGATAAATAATATTTTTAGATTATTCTCAGAAGGAAAAAAAACTTCAGGAATCCTTCTAATTGTCTGGTTCTTCCTGAATATGAATTCTCTTATAGATTATGTATATTCCATATTCATTTGTAGCAATTGAACAAAGAGATCCTGGTAGTCTTTTGTAGTTTTATATTTGTCTTAAATTTTTGTTCTTATATCGTTCAAGAAAGTGATAGACCTTGCTGGTAAGAAATAGAACCATTTGGGTTCCTTTTCTTGTAAATATTCCATGAACAATATAATAGATGCATCTTTGTGTTCGATGCTCAACACACTACATGCAATAATGAAAGCTGTTATGTTCTCTTCAGGAAGTTGTGTGCCATCACCTTTGAATTTTAGAAGGTTCTTGTGGGAACAAGTCGGAAGATCATGAAGAGGAGGTGTAAGAGCAAGTGGAATTTTATTCCTTCCCCATGGAACAATGGTTTCAGGTCTTTCTCTTTCTTCATCCACCATGGTATTTTCCACTTCAGCTACTTTTTTAACTCTTGAAAAGTGTAAATTTCTCCTTTAGGATTACAAAGAGGCTTTTGATCATCCAATTACTTTTCCCCTTTTTTATTTTGTATTTTATTTTGTATTTTTTTAATATATCCTTTTTTGTATTTTTTGATTTTTTGGGCAGAGATTCCTTTTTGGGTGCATTTGGGAAAATATCTCCCCATTAGAGTCGCTAAAAATTGTTGGTGAGAAAATTTGTTGAGTGGAAAAATTAGTTGTCTCCACCAATGTTCACAAGGCTATGCCCCTTTGTATTAAATGGTACAACTCCCATTATTGAATGTAACTAATCCTAATCCTAATATAAATGTTATGGGTGGATAAATTTGTTGGGGATCACATAGGGACACTCCACTGAATGTGTGGAAAAGTGCTTGTACAAGGGTAAAAGGGAGTAAGTTACAACGTTGAGGAAAAAGGGGGGAAACTAGTTAAGGAAGATTACTGTTGTGAGTAGATTATAGAGCTTCAAACCCAGTAACTGGAGTAGTTCAACATCCAATATAGAATAAATAAACAAGGAAGCTGTTAGTGAGACAAATAAAACCCACATAAACAAAAAGTTTTCTGAGGCTCATTCATCGAAGATTCAAAGATCTCTTTGATCACCATGCTTACAAAGTTTATACAAGAGGGAAATAGAGGAAAAACAAGAAAGTGAAATAGAATAAGTGTAGCTTTATTTCATGTGTGTTGGTACAAATTCCAACTACACACAATCCACAAGTGCTATAGAGTATAAATTCTTCAAAATTCAGAAATTTTTGGAATGGAGAAGCCATCCCAATTTATCTTAATTGTCCTTTCACCTCCCTCATATGACTCTTCATTACCATATTCCACTTGTGACCTTTAATTTTCCATGAATTAATTATTTCTCTTATAATTTTGAGGAATTACTTTTACAAATTTAAAATAGGTCACTTAAGTGAATAAGACAAAAATAATGATTGTGCTTAACAAAGAATTAGAAAGGAGAGAGAAAGGAGAGGGGGAGAAAGACAATATAAGAGAAGGGAATTATATCTTTGATGAAGTAGCACCCTCCTTGAATAAGTTGAAGATGATGATCGTAGCCTCTTCCCTTGCATGATGCAATAATACTCTGGACTATAGATGATACTTCCAAGACCTATGTGAATTTCATGTCCCTCCACTTGAGCTATAATGAAATTTTACAACCCCGTGAAGATTCTAAAAATTGGAAAGATGAATGATAATGAGGCCATTTTCAACTTTCTTCCCTCAACACTGAAACTTTCTATTTTTAGAATATGAGATCATGATCTTCCATTTTGGGGCATATCACCATATTTGCTCTAATTTCACCTTCTAAACATTTTGACATTTTCTATTCTCTTTCATGGCCAATGTGTTTTTATTTTTAGCACATTTATAATTTTAGCAGGTTGCCTTTTCAGGACCTTTTATTTTGGGAAATTTTTCATTTTCTGTTGTCTCCATTTTACACCTTTTCTGACTGTCTCAGATGATCAAACTTGTAACCCAGGGGACTTACTATCTTTAACATGTGTAAAAGCATAGAATGTGCTATTTTTATTAAGTAGTGAAAAAATTATTGGTTTGTGACGGGAATGGAATGTTTTAGGTTTGGATCTTTGTCACGATCATGTGCTCAAATTTTTGTTGTGATTCACTCACCGGGAAGTTCAGAAATAAAAAATGAAATTTTCTCCTAGTAAGAGCTTCGAGCACTGAGCGACAGTAGAATATTGATAAAAAATTAGTCCTCCATATCTTGAGAGATTAGAAAATTTATTTTGCAAAAAACTATTTTAAAAGGAACAAAATTTTTCAGAGACCCTTCCCCCCAAATTTCGGATGATTTCACCCGGCGGATCTTCAGGAATTTGAAAATTTCTTTAAAGAGGGTAGAATGTTGATAAAAAACATAACCCTCTATATTCCTTAAAAAATAGGGACTTCGTGGAATGAAAAATAGTTGATGTGAAACTAGATTTTTCAAGGATCATTTCCACCAATTTTTCACATGATTCTACACACTAGAACCTTGAGAAGTTGATAGGTAGCTCGCTAATTTTTTTTTTGCTTATGTGTCATGGAAGCCATGAATGGAGCTCAAAAATTACAGGTCTCCTTTTCCACCTTATATCATGATGAAACAAATTCCACTAGGATATTTTTTTCTCCTGGATTTTGTGTGAAAATTTTTAGCTTCACCTGTTTGCCAGATTGATGGGAAATCAAAGGAGAAGAAGCTAGGGCACAAAATGGAGTTTTTATTCCAGATAATAATCTATGACATCATTTTATATATTTTTTGTTTCATCTTGATGGCCATTTAAAATAAGGATTTCTCCAAAACACCTCACTTCAATCCATTCTCTAGATTGTAAGATATGAGCATTTAAAAATGCGCCAAGTTCCTTGAGCTAACACGTGTCCATTTCAAGAATTGGCTAACTGTCAAACTCTTACCTTGAGAGTGAATTTGCACTGATGATATTGTGAGCTCCTGGATGAGTTTAAAAGTGAAATTTTATATGAGCTTGACTGACAAAGGCCTTTTGAATCCAATGGTGGGGGTCAAATCTCTTGATTCCTCCATTTGAGCCCTAAAATTTGGATTCTTTTTTGGCTCTATGATTGATAATGAGAAAAAATGGATATAAACATATTGCTCCTAGGTTTTGTGAAAAATGTGATTACACCATCTTGTAGAGATATGAATTACCTTTTATAAAATGTCTTTTTTATCTCCTAACTCCTTATAGATCTCCTAGAATCAATTTCTTAAGCTCAACAGTGTTTTTGGCCCTATGCACTGCGTAGGTCTAAGAACCCATTTCTGATGAATCTACCCCAAAACTTCCAAATCTTCCCTGGATCTTCCAAAATATTTTCCCTGATGTTCTTGGAACTTGAATTCATCTCCATGTTGATTTTTTCTCCTCATATCTGCTCCAGAGGGGTGCACTAGTCCCGAGAAGGCCAGTGGTAGCCCTTCCCAAAACTGCCCAAAATTGACATTCTTCACAAACTCCTAAAATCACCTAGGGGAACTGACTTTGCTTTCCTAAATCACCTAGGGGGATTAGATGGACATCTAATTGAGGACCATTAGATGGACTAATTAAGGCTTGGTTCTGAGGATGGGTAGACCTGGGGTATCTTGGAAAGATAAAATTTGAAAATTTGGACACAGGGGTGTCATTGTCATGCTTAAAAATTGGGAATTTTATTGTTGCAATTTACATGACAACAAGCTCTTTAGTGAAAAAAAAGACAACATTTTGGTTTTGTTTTCGGGACCTCTTTTCAAACTATCTTCTAGGATGTTGCATATAGATGGCATATCAATTAAATTTGGAAAGCATTGAAATTTTGGTAGAAGACAATCAAGATAAGTTTGCACAGTGGTATAACATTAGTCCTGATTTCAATGCACATCGTTGGGTGAAAGATAATATTTATCATGAACTATATGATATGTTCTTCATATTATTTCTAGTAGAATTATACTAGTTATTGGAATCCTACACATCAAATAAGCATTTGTGTCCTAGGCCAAAGCTTTGGACGTGGGAATATTATCAGACTCTTTTTTATGTGAATGAGGAGTGGACTAGAGCTATTTATCATTAGTGAAGTGGTGTGTTGCATAATTATACATTATAGTACACTATTTCTACTTATTTTTGTCTAGACAAGGTTGAGTTTAGATTCTTGTGTGAGCCCAGAGGATCTTACCTGCGTGCTATACCTTTAGCAATCAAGATTTTGATCACAGAACTAGATTTAGAGGGAATTTCTATGGCTAGATAAACCCCCACCATGCATAGGGGAAGGAGTAGGTAAGGAGGAGGATAGTGGACCTAACGGAAGATAGAAAAAAAGAGAAAAAATGGCTCAAGTTTAATGAAGTGCGAGAAATGGATATGACATACACAAGGGACATTATAGCATCATTGGAGTTAAGGGGAATGATGGCTCAAAAAGGTTTTAAAGATCTTGTAGGAGAAAAGGAGCCACAACATTAGGTTCTTTCAAGTTTGGGTAAGCATAATAGATAATCCCCTTCAGTTTCGAATAAGAGCACATCAGAGGAAAGGATGAGGACTGTGGGTGCGCATCTTATCCCACCTAGCCACCTAGCCCTTACACATGGTGTTCCAGATCCAAAGGTAGTTATTGAGAAGCAGGATAGTGTAGGTAGGCAAACAAATATGAGTAGATATCATTTTGAGTTGAATCAAGAAGTGCATTAGACTACAAATATACCTATGGTAGCACAACATGTGCCAATTTTTGGGACTACTATTGCAATATTTTTGTAGGTGCATCATCAGGACATATTTTTAGCATCCAGATCATTGGAAGCACTTCTGTGGGTGTTGCAACTATGCATATAGTAGGTGTATAGTTTAGTACTACACCTGGGACACAAGGAATCTCATCAACTAGTCCACAACCCATAGCAGGGGGTGTGGGAGGATTAGGAGAATTGAGTTAGTAGCCACATGGAGGAAATACTGGTGGAGGTTCTAGTTTTGGATATAGTGGATAGGGTGCACATCCACAACAACCACCACATCAACCTCTAAAACCACAGTACACACCTCAAGTTTACTATTAGATGTCTCTCCACTTACTAGAGTATAGAGAGATTGAAGATGTAGTAGAGCATGTGCATGAGTGTAAATTACTATGGTGGGTTAAGGGAATCACAACTTTAGATAAGAAGGAAAGTCAATTTGTTACTATGCTTCAAGGGTGCGTGCATAGTTGGTATAAGAAATATGATCCACATCAGACTGTGGTGGATTACAATGCTATATGTAGTGCATTTTTGGATGAGTTTCACATACCGGAGTTCGAGAAATAAATAATCAACACACTAAAAGATATTAAGAAAGGTTTTTCTGAAAGCGTTAGGGATTGTAACATGTATTTTAAGACTTTGTTGTCAAAATTATCTTATGATATTCATCCAAGTCAACATGCACATTAGTTCATTGGAGGATTGTTGACCCCATTCAGAAGTTATTTATCTCATAAGACATATGTGGATCCATGTGAGGCCTTGGAAGTAGTTCTGGGCACTGAGGAAGTTGAAAGTGTAGATACCGGAGTGAGCCCATTCTTAAAGGTGTAGATCACATCCATGGTGAAGCAATTGGAGAAGCTCTCTACTAACTCAGCACACAAGACGTGTAGTATTATACTATGTATTTATTATGAGGTTGAAGTACATACTAAGGGTAGTTTCCTATGTAATTTAGTATGTGCATTATTACTAGATTATGAAATTCTCCACAAGGACTATGATGTTTGGAATTTTCCTCTTTTGCAGCACGCTTAGAAGAACTTGTCGATGTACTATAATATTTTCCATTCCCGTACCCATGATACCATTGATTTCATACTTATTGATCATATCCATGAATCTATTGAAACAAGAGTATGCCAAAATAGTGTGGCGAGTGGATCAAAGGAGCATGAAGGAAAACATAATGAAGTGCACAAAAATGGGGATAACAAGAATGGAGGCTTCTTAGGAGGATATCGAGGTCGAAGTCATGGTGGTGGTGGTAGAGGTAGGTTTGCTTGATGGAATTTTTACACTTTTGGGTCCCTTGATCATTATCAATGTGATTGTCCTCAAAATATAGTTTTCTCAAGGTGTGAAAAGTAGCATAAGTTAGAGGATTTCCTAGACCTATATGAGCATATGTGTAAAAATAATAAGAAGGACAAGGGCACATGGTTGATCAAGGTATAACACATGACTATTTATCAATGGATTCCTAAGAAGATGCCTGATCTAGAATTGTAACCCTTACTGGTCATAATGTGTGTAGAGGCAACATGCACGCACAAGCCTCTAAAGGAAAATCCACTCATCACAAGGGAGGAAGTGATACATGTAAAGTATACATATGTGATGCGTGAGAAATAGGTTTACCAAGAAACTATGGGAGTCATCCAAGATCTTCAAGGTGAGATATAATGTTTAAAGAAGAAGGCGCATGAGAGAGAATGTGCAAATAATATTGATCTCCTGTAGAGGGATGTGGATGACTTTAATGAGGTGTGTAATATATTTCTCCAAGAGAATATCATCCCACTATTATGCGAATGTCTATGTGATAACGTAACACATGATAGAGCTGAGTGCAAGAGATAGATGCTTCATGTAAATATATCACCTCATAATCATGAACTTGACAAATAAATCAAACTTGATGTAGCGATTAAAAAATTTGTAGTAAGCAATATTCTGATAAACACAGGTGCCTAAGTAAACATATTGACCCTATACACATGGAATCCATTGGGGAGACCAACATTGCAGCCATATTCGAATGTGTTGTATATGGAAAACAAGACCATGGCTATGCCTATTCACGTATTGAAAGATGCATCAATTACTATTCAGGGAGTCAAGTTCACTAGAGACTTTGAGGTATTGGAGCTTTCCAAAGTAGACGATTTCCCAACATTACTTGGGTGGCCTTGGTGTTATGTAAACAATGCAGACATGTGTTTCAACAAAGGGTATATAAGATTTAAGAATAAGGAAGATCACATTATTATATCCATGAATGAGTCTAAAGCTACATCGTATGTTGAGCCCTTGAGTGAAGAATATCTTAATAGAATATATGCTCAAACAGTGTGTAATATATAACATATGAAACCATCAAAGGAAGGCATACTTCAATGGGAAGATGCACACTCTGTAAGTGAAAATACCAGTGTTTCTTGTTATAACTAGGATCATGTTAGCTACGAGATGGTCAAGCATGAAGTTAAAGGATGAGTCACTAGGATGATTAGGTCACACATGGTGAGGTGGTTAGGCTCAAATTAGGTACCATGATATATTGGTGAAGGGAATCCCAATACCTTCTTATGTGCCATGGTGACTTAATGGGAGAATGAAGGAGATAGAAGAAATATGTTGGTTTATACCTTGTACAGGATAATAGTGCACTTGTGGAAAACACATAGAGATAGCCTTTTAGCATGGCGAGAAGTGTAAATCACATTTTCCACCAAGTTTACTTGGAAAAATGTACCTATGCACATATGTGAATATCATGGAAAGACTCTAGCTTCGGTATAATTCCGTAATTGTGAGATACTATGCACATAAGGTCAGGAGGCTTTACCACCATCTCTATGGGTACATAAGTTCTACTCCACACAACGAATATGTGTACACCCATGGTATGTCCATGTTGAACTAAAAAGGGAGACTACAAACTGACATGATATGACTATAGATATTAATAAGACCTTTTATCATTTGTCTAATAAGCCACCTATACATGAGGTTCTATAGATTGTGAGGTGCATAATTTTGGGGGATAACATGAAGGTAGAAGAAATCATGCTTGAACTACTTAGTGAACCTGATTCTGAGGCATATCTGGACATTGAGGAGACAAATGAGATATAGTTGGGTTGTTCTTGGAAGGAAAAGGAAAAAGTAACGTGAGTATACATGATTGATTATTAAGAGGTTGAAAACCTAGATATTAGCCACATAGAGAGTGTACGAGAGGTGATGGATTCGGAAGATGAGAAGGAACATGTGTACCATGCCCCCATAAAAATGAATAAGGTTCACATTTGCACTAAAAATGAGCCTAAATAAGTAATCATTGGGGACTACTAGTTGGAATAGAGGTAACAAAGATTATTGAGATCTTGCATGACTTCTAGGACTTGTTTATGAGGTGCCATCGTGAGTTGAAAGGAGTTCACCCTTCTTTAGGTGAGATTAAGATTAAGCTAAAAGAGGGCATGCATCTAGTTAGGAAAAGTCCTTATAGGTTAAATCCTAATCTGTGTGTGAAAGTGAAGGAAGAAATTGATAAAATTCTTAAGTTCAGAATAATTGATCCTATTGAATAATATGATTGGGTTAGCCCCATGGTTATAATCATCAAGAAATATGGGAGGATAATAATTTGTGTAAATTACAGGGAACTTGATGTAGCTTACGATTCACTATAAATAACCCAAGGTACGCTGACACATCACTCATCCAGAACTGAGTGATCACCTGAAGTGTGCAAGGGTACCAGGTCTCTCTTTAGAGTTGTTTATCCAGAATGTTAGCATGATTAAATATGTATATATCCATATTTTTAATAGATAGTAAATAATCCACAGTGCATAAACCAAATATAGATATAAATCATATAAAATATTGACTAAACAATGATCATAATAAGAAACCATATTTAGTCACATTTAACACCAATATCTACCCAATATTATCCATTATAATAAATACTTAAAAAAATAGAAGTTTCATACATTCAAGATCTAGTTTCCATGGTTACGCACATCAACAAATCTGCAACATAACTCTATAATAATCGGTACTGTCTAAACCGTTCAAATCAATACATATATATAGGGATGGGGACTTTCCCTTCACCACTCATGCACCTTCAAAAATAGGCTACATGCTAATAATAGCCATGCACCTTTACAATGAAATACAAAACATGCAAGTGTTCTAATAATAGAATTCATATAGTTAATTCTGAGTAGAAATCCTATTATTAGATTGAAACTATGCATGGTGCTTGAACTGATGAAAAACCCAAAATAACCTTACGTGAATTGGAATCCTTCATATATTTACGTTCTCAACACTCTATCTCCAAAAATATCCCCAATATGTAAAATTTTCTAAGTCCTATGTATACTTTTCCTAGGTACGTGTTGTTCTGCTATAGTTCTATGTCCTGTTATACACCATGTGTCCGCGCACCCAATCCTCATGCAATTTCATACTTGAACTATCTTTTATCTTCTCAACATTACCCCACACTAAATGCATTTCTTCCCTCGATAATGGGTAGTATTAACTTATCTCTCCATAGTAAAGAATAGTGAATGAAAAAATGAATATTTGTTCAAACAAAAGAATGAGATATCATTCAGTGCTCTCCTCCACAACAGGAAATATTAATTTTGGATACTCATTCTTAACTTATGCCTCTAATGCCTACCAATGGCTTAAGGCCTCACCTATTTTATTCAGGATATCAGTGACTATAGCATCTAGCTCATCTTGAGTCATGTTCTCTTTTTCATTCTGTAAGATTCTACAAATATCTTCCATACTAGAAATCATTCCCTCCATATAGTCCATCTTCCCTATAATCTTGTTGCCTATCTCCTTCAGTATGTTTTCATGTGGTTCTTGGGAACTTGTAAGTGCTTTGTAGTTATCTTCCACCAAATAAAGTATCTCCACACGCCCAAGTGTCTCATTCTTCATGGATTTGAGGACTTCATTATCTTCTTCAATTGTTCTCATCCCAATTATTACATCTGGCGTCGTGCACATATTCAAAACTTGATCTTCCTTGTTCAATTCATCTCTCAAGGCTTGTAACAATGACTCATAACTTGCAATTTTAATGGAAATGGTGGATTTTTCCCTTGTTGTTTCCTCATAAGGGTCTTTTGGCATGGGTATATGCACGAACCCTTCCTCTATGACCATTTTTACAAGCGTGTGTATATAGTGCATTACAGATTGAAATTTTTCTAGAACTTGAGACTCCAAATATGGCCTTACCTTAATAATATAATCTCCAATATCCTCTTCCATACTGATCAATTCTTCTGTATTTTCCTCAGCCTTTTCCTTCTCTTCTGTGAGGCACTTTATTTCTGCATCCCTATCCTTGTTGTCATCCATCAGTGCCCTAATTGTTTCTGATTTTTCCATGTTCCTATGTGTAACCTCTACATATACCTTTACCAAGGAATTTATCACTTGTTTGTTTGACATAACAGTTGGCTTAACATTTACGTGTTGAATTTGAGGTTACTTTCTTCATTCTACATGAGATGCATGATTCTTTGCACATGTCAAAATTAGGCTCATCCATATGAGTCTACATTAACCATCACAACTACTTCTGTGTGCACATGTTTTCCTTCTCTCCATCCATCAACTCCAAACTGTACAAGTCCTTAGCTTCCATAGTACTCTGGAAATACATGCATATGATCTTGCTGGTATCATCCACATATCCAACCATGGGAGTCACATAGTCTTCACCTTATTTTCCTCCCTTGTTCTTTTTTCCTTAAGAACCTAGGTGATTGAATATAGAATTAGGCCTTCACCCTTTTTCGCTTCTATTTATTTTAGCCCTTCTTCATCATTCTTCATCTCCTCATCATGAGGTTCCTCTGTATCCTCAATCTACACTACTGTACCTCGCACACTTTCCCCAGAATCATCCTCCTCTCCATCCTTAAGCTTTAACTTGCACCTTTTCTTCTTTTTAGGATATTCCTTCTACGGAAAAATCCTTGGTGACCTCCTCAATGGATCCTTGAATCTTTTTCCTCTTGAACACTCTCATGAACTCTGACTCTTTGGCTATCTGCTCCATATTGAATTCCATTGTGTTTGTCTCAAAAAATTCAGCCTCTTAGTCCTGTGATGGGGGCGTCACCTCATGCTCTTTTTTTCTCCATCAGTAGGCCGTCTTCTATCCATATGGTCCAACCCACCACTATATTTATGAATTTATTATTCTTCTTCATCCTGAACAGGTGAAGTAGGATTTTCAGCTACTAATGTGCCAATTGTGTACTTCCCTTTAGGCGGGCTCAAGATTTTAAACTCATTCTCTACATATTTTTTGTTCTCCATCCTAGGCTTAAGCTTAAGGTATTCCAATGTTTCTCCACTATTGCCAATTTGCAAACTCATAGGCTTCATATTTATGTCATGTGAAATGTGTCTTTTAATATAAGCAGACTTACCATGATAGACATAAGTCTTCTGCAGAGTGTGGTAGTCACATTCCACCTTATTAGCATTGTAAATTAACATGCACACATCTGAGAGTATATGAATAACTTCCTAAAATAACCATGTAGTGAAAGCATAGGGAAGTGTGCACTAAGGAATTCATGTCTTGTCTTTCATCATAAAGCACACGATGCAAAAGTGTTGATAGACTTCAAACTATACCAACTTTCCTAGCACCATGGGAAACTCCTTAGGTATCCTCCATTCTTCCTCAAATGTAGAGAAGAGTTGTACATACCAAATTTCTACCCTTGGTTTGAATGGGCCCCTCATGGTCCCCTCACAAAGATACTTTTCAAATCTCTCTGCGAGAGATTTCTTTTAGGAAGGGTACTCCCAATTTTTTTTCTTTGGCCCATCAAGCTCTCCAATGCCCACAAACACAAGGGATAGTAGAATAGTGCCAAAGATAATTTTCTCACCTATATGCACCTCTTCATTGATATTCTCAGTAATGTATCCATCCAACTTGTAGGTCTCCCCTTGTGAAATTTTCTTTGCAACATGTAGCCACAAAGTGTTCACCTGTGACCATCTCTCTTGTTTGTTCAATTTTTTCAAAAAGTGTGAGGCTGCTTGTATAACCAGATACTTCCTTAGCTCTTAATATCCATACAGCGCCAACATTTTGTATAAACAAAATCCTTGTTGGTTTCTATAATTGATGCATTATCATTTAGGTCTCTACTCACCTCTGTGCCTTTACTTTTCAAACTCGCCAAAGTGTCGATCAAGGGCGTAGTGATCCTCATTCATCACCCAACAAAATAGAAAAATTCCTCATGGACTCTACCCATTAGCCACTGGTATAACTTCTTGGGATTTCTGAAATAAGGAAGTTTGCATAACTGTAAAACCCCTACCTTTCTTAGGAGTTTCTCCCTAACATTTTCATATAAAGGCATGTCATCCACTATCCATTTGTTTGTCTTTTTATTCAACAAAGTGTCCAACTCCTTCTTGTTATCAGTTGTCTTATGGTTGTAATCGTTGAATTTTCTTTGATGGACATGGGACTCCTAATCATGGCCCATGATCACTTCCTCTGGGTATTTTATTTCTAAGAAATGGAAGCATCCTCTATGTAAATTTTGACCTCCTTTTTTTCTTCTCCCTCGTGACCACTCTCGGTGCTCTCTTGCAGTGCCATTTTAATCAAAAGGATGTATTCTCTTACCTCCCTCAAGATTTGTAACTCGGTTCCTTGTGCCCTAGCTCGAATTCAAACCATAACCATTAATCTCCTTTCTCGTATGCCTTCACCTTGCTCAAACACTTCAAAAAATGGAGTGTAATAGTTCCTCATGTGTAAATCTGGCCAACCCAGCTAGTTCATAGCTCTTCATTCTTCACAATCGTCTTAGCTAGCTCGCTCGGAAACAACTCGCTCGATAATTCGTAATTACAAATGTAAAAATGGCCTCACAACCATTCCTTATTGATAATTTTAAAATTTTCCACATTTATTGTTATTTCACCTACCACCAATCCCAACATTAATGCATCATTCTTCAACTTTTCTGCACTTATCATCTCCACGCCACAGTCATAACCTTCTGGCATGCCTTCTACTTCTAGGCCACAGATCTCCTTCTGCATGCCCATATGTGTCGAAGTAATTTTCAAATATGCCTTCTTATAATTAGTTTCCTCTACTTCAATGTACCTCATGTTATACTTTACATCCCTTTTTCCATTTGTGGTCTTCATTTAGGAGATTTTTTTTTCTATCTGCACCCTTCCAAAAAGCTCTTGCACAAAAGTTTCCTTATGCATACCCGTCTTTGGATGAAAATCAACTATATTCAACTTGGTAATGAAACCTGTATGTGAACCATCCCACACTAATGGTATGTGTGGTCCTCTGCACATGAAAAACACTTAAATTGTAATCAACTTATGGCGCACAAGCTCACTTATTACACACAACATTGAACTAAATTGACAAAGCATAACAAGGATGAAGGAAACACATATAATGAAAATTCATTAAGGGAAACCTAAGATAAGTGGAAATACTACCTTATTACAAACACCAAGAAGAATTTTTTATATTAGGGTTTCATCCTACTCCCATTGAAGTAACCAAGAAACCATGTTCCATCCAACACCTCTAACTAGAAAGTGTCTAAATACAATATATGAGTGATTACATATGGTCCCAACCAATGCACTTTTAGCTTTCTGGGATGGCACAAAAACTTTGAATCATACAGAAGTACCATTTTCCCAACCTCATGCTTCTTTTCCTTGATGTGCCTATCATGCCATGCCTTCTACATGGATTTTTCTTGCTTCTTCCTCCATCTTGATATGGTGCGCCTTTCATTTAGTTGATTCAATTTATCAATACATTCTTCTAATGATTTCTCATCAGCCAGACCTCATGCACGTGTAATACACAAAGAAAGTAACATGAATTCCATGGGGAGAACTTCCTTTAAGATAAATACCAACTGAAAGGATGTTGCCTTATTCAACCTATTGTAGCTTTTCCGGTATGCCCAAAGTACCGCATAAACCTTGTCATCCCAATCTCTCCTTCCAACATCAAAATTTTTCTGTCAAATTATGGCTCAATATCTATTTGAAGGCCTTAAAATTTCCATTTTCTTGAGGGTGATAAGGGGTTTTCCTATGGTGTGTAACCATTAATTCATCTAATAATATTATGATAGTGTCATTAAGGAAATGAGTACCCCTATCACTTGTCAAACTTAAAGGGAAGCCATACCTACTAATAATATTTTCCCATAGAAACCTTGTTGATGTAGTTGTTGTGTAATCATGTGTAGGCACCACTTCTGACCACCTTGTAAGATAATTTGTAAAATTTATAATATAGTGTGATCGTGTCCTGCACGTGGCTAGGGAAATATGGCCCATAAAGTCATTTTACCACTTTTCAAAAGGTCATGTACTAGCCATAGGTCTCAAAGGCATTGTGTGTCATTACCCAGCCTTTCTAAGGCACTGAAAATGATCACATGCCTTACAATATACTTTGCAATCCTTTAAAAATGTTTCCCACCATAGACCAGTTAGTATAATATTTTGCATGGTGGGATCTCCTGCATAGTGTCCACTTGTAATACCGCCATGAGCCTCTTCTATAATTGCTTCATGCTCATACTCAAGCACACACTGGCATAAAACTTCATCATAACCTAGCTTGTACAAGTATCTACTGATCAATATGTAAGGTGTGGCGTGAATAGCAATTTTTTTCTTTTCTAAAGCCTTCATTCCTTCAGGCACCACGCATATGCGTAAAAATGCAACAATATCCTCTAAGAGTGAGGGTGCGCAGTTTGACCTAAAAAATATGCATCTGGCATTGTGTCCTCAATGCTCTGTGTGTCCTCTCCTGATTGAATCTATGATAAATGGTCTGGACTAGAATTTCTCTTACTGGGCTTAACCACAACTGTAAAATTTAACTCTTAAAACAACAATATCCATTGGCATATGTGCCCCTACAAAATAGGCTTGTTCACCGAGTACTTCAATGTCATGTGGTTCGTATAAAAGATGAAAGGTGTATCCAAAAAATACTGTTAAAACTTATGGAGCATGTATATGATAGACAAGGCCTCACGCTCTGTCGTTGTATAATTTTTTTCTACTAGAGTCAAATTTTTACTTGAAAATCAAATAGGATGATCACCAATCCCTTCTCCAGCCTGAGCTAATATGGTGCCAATATCCATACCAGAGGCATCTACATGAACATGAAAAGGATTATACCATAAAGGAAAGTGAAAAATAGGCATTTTAGTAAGCCTTTCCTTTAGTGTGTCAAATGTGTGTTGTTGTGCCTCACCCCAATAGAACTTTCCTTTTCCCCTGAGTAATTATTATAAGTGCGTGGCAATCTTAGCATATCCCTTTGATAAATTTTCCATAATAACCAGTGTGCCCCAAGAATCTGTGCACCTCACTTTGGATAGTAGGTTCCTCCAAGCCTAAAATGATAGCTACCTTAACATAATCTACTAGAAAGACTTCTTTATAGATGATATGTCCCAACAAAATTCCAAAGGGTGTGGAAAATATACACTTATTAATGTTCAAAGAGATGCTTAACTACCGACACTTCTCAAACATTGGCCTAAAATTATCATAGTGATCTTTCATGAGCCCATAGACTGTCCAATCATCCAGATACACCTATAAGAACTTATGAATAAAATCCTAGAATGCTTGTACCACTATGGGAAAAAATACTACAAGCACATTCTTTAATCCAAAGGGCATAACCATGTATGAAAAACTTCCCAACTTGGTGGTGAAAGGGTTTTTCTATTGATATTCTTCACCTATCCTTAATTGATTATATCCAAAGAATCCATCAGCAAAGAAGTATATTTCCCGCCCTGCAATGCCTTCCAATATTTCCTCAATAAATGGTGTGGGAAAGTGATCAATCACATAAGCAACATTTAACTCCTCGTAATCCACACAAATATTGATTCTACCATATTTCTTGATGCTAATCACCATAGGGCTCACCCACTTTGACTCCTTAATTGTCAAAATGATTCCATAAATTAATATTTTGTCAATTTCTTCTTTTACCTTGACACACGAGTTTGAATTCATCCTGTAAGGCCTCTTCTAAACTGGGCATACACCTTTTTTCAAATTTATCTTCATCTCTCCCAATGATTCATGCATGCCTTTCAATTCATGATAGCCTTTAGGGAACAAGTCTTGAAATTCATGTAATAGCTCAATGATTTTAGAAACTTCAGATTCATACCAGTAATATCTGATAATGGCCTCCTTAGGTTCAGCCTCTATTCCAATGTTCACTTTCTGGGTCTTCATAGGCTCATGGTAGGCATGCTCCTTCTCATCTACACTATTAAAAAGTTCACATGTACCCTCTATATGCTCAATAACTAGGTTCTCTACCTCTTCATCATCAACCATGTAAATAATCTTACCATTTTCTCTCTTTAGGAAGGCACGCCCAAGCTGCTCAACATTTGTTTATTCTTCTTCAAAGTATGTCACCAGGTCTGAGTCTCCTAACAATTCCTGAAGTAACTCTTCATCCTTTGCACTATCTCCCATAGTTAAGTGATTCATAACCTGCAACACCTCATTCACCAGAGTTTAGAGGAAAAGTAATCAAAGGTATGAGTCATACCTTCAATGAGTTCCTACCAATTTCCAGTCACCTTATTCATCTCTGTGTACACATACCATGCACGTGCACATCCTTGTAAGGTGAAATAAAAATTGTGCACCCACAAAAAAGGTAGTAAAGCTTCCTGCCCTATCATTACCATGAAATGCACTTATCTAATTATCCTTGTGAACCATCCACCATCTTGCTATCTTCCCATGTAAATAATATACTAACATGTTCCTTATTTCCACCTGACATTCCCATTGAAATTATATAGCAAGAAAGAATATTTTTGTATTCTCCTCACCTGTATACTTTGGTACCTAACTGCTGCCCAAATGCCTGATACTGCGTGGCTTATTGATGCATGCAGATACACTTCATACTTCACACCCAACCATTTCATAAATGTTATGTGCCCAATTATAATGTGAAATTTTTTTAGTATCACTCATTGATTGTGCATCATCCTACTGGAGAACTCCTTTTTATGGCTCAAGCACTTCAAAATCTTGAATGGTGTGCACATAAATTATGTTCAAGTATTATTCACTTGAGGGATCCACATAAGGTGTATATTTATCATCTGTTAGAGGTATGATGACATGTTATTCCTTGTTCTCAAATCTGATATACCCCTTTTTGAAACATAGGTCAATGTTGTTTGCATAGCACCAAGGGTACCCAAGTAAGGATGGAAATGTTTTCTTCTACAAGCGCTAAGACCTTAAAGTCCCTAGTGAACTTGGCCCCCTGTATAGTAATGTAAGCATCTTTTAAAACTCTAATGGGCATTGACTTATTCTAATTTTCTACGAACAACAAATTAGAGGATGGTTGTAATGGAGGTCTACCCATCTAAACCCATGCATCCAAAGTAAGAACATTCACTTCTACACATGTGTCAATCAAGATTTTACTTAAAAGCCAACCATCAACAAAAACATTTAAAGTAATCTCCTTGTCATAATCCAAACTGTCCAGAGGAATATTAACATGCAAAATATGTCTCATGCTCAGTCTTAACACATGGAGTGTTTCCCTCCAACTAGCTCCCTAACAAAGGAATAATGTTCTCTTGACACAAATTAATACAAAATTATTTCAAATCATCAATATTTTTCTGATGGAGATCAACTACTTTCTTTTGTTCCAAATTCGGTGACTGTTCCTTCAAACATTGTATCTCACCCTGTAAGTTTTGAATTACCTCCATGGTTTCTTGATAATCCTCCTTCTGATACATAAGGTCTAGATAGTTGGTATGTAGGAATTCCTCCTTAGTAATAGTAGGATTTTTTTGCAGAGTTTCCCTAACGCGTGCTACCTCAGTGCATGTAGTAATCTTCACAAGTACCAACTTAGGATCCAGTGCTAGTTTTGGCATCCATTGGTCTTCCATGGTGCAATGTACTCTAACCATTCCTACACCCTTATTTTCTTGTTTGTGTTTCTTTCTTGAGTGTTCATACAAGTCTTGGCATTATTCATAACTATGCTTCTTTCTGCAAAAGTAACACACAATATTCTCTGGACATTCATTCCTGTAGTGATCAAGAGATCCACACGTATAGCAATTCCCATAAGGTAAATTGCTCCTTCCACCCATGCAACCTCGACCTCTGAATCTACCTCTGTAACCTTGACCTTTACCATGGACACCATCAGAATGCCCCTCACTATGATCATAATCATGATGCTCACCCTTTTCATTGGAATTATTTAAAACACCAATCTGTTGTACGCTAATATCAATAACATCATGGATCTAATCAATCTATATGTTATCTTCAATATTATAAGTTGAAGACCAGTAAATGGACACATTCTTTCTTATCACATGTTTTAATAATGGGAACTGGTTTGAACTGTGGTCCAAGTGATATATCTTACAATATAGTAATAAGGAGCACACCAATTTCCAAGGGCAACTGTGCTTAGTATGCCCATGTACTTCACAATCTGTACACCAAATCCCATTGCATGTCTCATGTGCTAAACTAGTAGATAATTTCTCCAACTATTTTGCCATTTTTGTTATATGTGATTCTAAGAATGGGATCACTCATGTGTCCACACTTCTTACCACCTCAATGTATAGGGCTGCCTCATGTGCCTCACGTGGATCTATATAAATCTTGTGAGAAATCACTCTTCTAAAAGACATGATCAGTCCTCTAATGAACCACTGTGTATATTGGCTTACATGGATGTCATAAGATAACTTAGACATGAGAGTATTGAACCAAGCATAATATTCCTAAAAAAATTTAGTAGTTCTCTGATTAATGTCTTTAAGTGCACTTATGCTTTTCTAGTCGAAATCAGGGATATAAAATTATTTAAGAAAGCATCTCGCAACGTCGTATAGTCCACACAATTCTGATCAGGATCAAACTTTCTCTACCAGATGTATGTGTGCCCCTACAACGTAATTACAAAATGACTTACCTTTCACTCTGGAGTTATAATCCCCTTTGTGCCCCATAGTATGTCACACATATGTATGTGCTTGGCTATATCTTCAATGCCTCTATACTCTGGGAGACAGAGAGACATCTCCATGTAAATTTGATGAGGTTGGTGTGGACCTTGCCCATAAAACCTAGAACATGTATTTCCACCTATATTTCCACTGCCTCCAGATCCATTAGATCTGCCAGTGTCCAAGCCACCTGATCCTCCTAATCCACCCCCTCCAGTAGGAAATGGACAAAAATATGTACTTCCCTATGTTCTGATAATTGTTCTAAACTGAATGCCCATAGTTTGTGAAGTTTTACTACTTCTAGATGTGATGCCAAGGTTATGCATGCCTATGTTCTGTGCTGATGATGCACCAGAAAAGATACCTCCAATAGGTCCTCAAAATAAAGTAGATGATGATTGCACCATAGATGAATAAACTACCTGATTAACTCCTGAACTTGACTGAAAATTAACTCTACTACCACAACCCTATTACTCACACAAGATTTTTATTTACCGACTATCATATAAAATGGAAAACCAAGCACAATGAAAAGGTCACCAAGTAGATTCAGATGTACACCCGTAGCCTATGTCATATCTACTAACACACTCTCATCAGAGGATGAAGAGGGTTCCCTACCATGTTTTCACAAATGGGGGAGATCCAGATGCTTTGGCTCCATGTCTTCTACGTGAGCTCTGAATCCATCACGAGCCATCTCTCTCCACAACACCATCCATTATTCAACTTCCCACTGCTTCTCTAAATCCCTCTCACACGCCTCATTGAACTTAAGCCTCCTTTCTTCCCTTTGTCTTTCTTCCACTAGGTTTGCCATCCTTACCAAACCTGCTCCTGCCCCCCCCCATGTGGTGGGGTTTATTTAGCCATCGACTTATATTCCAAATTTAGGGTTATAATCAGGATCTTGATCGCTAGTGGAATACCCTACAAATATGATCCTCTGAGTTTGCACAAAAACTGAAACTCAACAACCTCCAGGAAAGAGTAAGTCAAAACTACGTACTTAAGAGTATAGATGTTCAAAAACACCACATAAACAAACATCCACAGAACTTTTCCAAATCAGATCTGCATCATACATGGTCTGGAATTCTTCTTGTGTCCAAACAAGTGTACGAAACCTCTAATTCCTCTTAGATTCATAAGTAACCAACCACACGTACAATTCTATAGGAAAGATAACAAAGAATGTCTCATAAAATATGTCATACAAATTCTTCTCAACCCATGTGTGTGTATTAAAATCAAGTCCATTTTTTAATCTAAGAGCATACTCTTCTTCCATATCTACTAACCACTCCTCAATATTGGCCAAGGTCAATTAGTATGTCTTCATCATGCAACATCCTAAAAAATAGTTGAGAAATAGGTCCCAACAATGGAACCAATGATGTCACCTAGAATTCACTGTGAATAACCCAAGGCATGTTGGCACATCACTCAGCCATAACTGAGCACTCACCTAAAGCATGCAAGGGTACCAGGTCCCTCTTTAGAGTTACTTTTCCAAAATGTTAGAATGATTTCATATGTATATATCCATATTTATAATAGATAGTAAATAATCCATAGTGCATAAACCAGATCTAGATCTTAACCATATGAAATATTGAATAAAAAATTATCATAATAAGATTTACCATGCAGGAACCATATTCAATCACATAAAAGACCAATATCTAGCCAATATGATCCATTATATTAAATACTGCAAAACATATAAGCTTCATACATTTAAGATCCATTTTCTATGGTTATGCACGTCAGAAAATCCACAGCATAACTCTACAATAATAAATACCATCTAAACCATGCAAATCAATACATATATATAGGGACGGGGACTTTCCATTCACCACCCATGCACCTTCAAAAATAGGCTACATGTTAATAATAAGCATATGACTTTACAAGGGAATAAAAACCATGCAAGTGTTCTAATAATATACTTCCTATAGTTAACTCTGAGTAGAAATCTTATTATTAGATCGAAACTATGCATGGTGTTCGAACTGATGCAAAACCCAAAATAGCCTTTATTTAATTACAAGTCTTCATATCTTTATGTGCTCAACACTCTATCTCTAAATATATCCCAGATCTGCAAAAGTGTCTAAGTCCTGTGTAGACTTGTCCTAGGCACGCACTATTCTACTATAGTTTTGCGTCCTACTACGCGCCATGTGTCTGTGTGCCCAATACTCATGCAATTTTATACTTGAACTATCTTTTATCTGTTCAACAGAACACAATACTTCATATGTCATAGACCCCTTTACTACCCCATTCACAGAAGAAACCCTTGAAGGAGTTGCTAGGCGTGAGATATATTCCTTTACAGATGGATTTTCAAGTTATCACCAAGTGCAAATTGTGAAAGAGGATCATGAGAAGACAAATTTCACCACTGAATGAAGAATTTTTCACATATACAATTATGCCTTTTGGATTGAATAATGTGTCGGTCATGTTCTCACACATTGTTGTTCAGGCCTTTCAAGATTTTATTCATAAGTTCTTGCAAGTGTATTTGGATGATTGGATGGTGTATGGTTTAGTAAAGGATCGTTGTGATAATCTCATACTCATGTTTGAGATGTGTAGGAAGTTAAACATATCTCTTAACATTAAGAATTGTATCTTTGCTACACCTATTCGCACTTTTCTTGGGCACACCATTTACAAAGAAGGATTATTGGTAGACCCAACTAAGGTAGTTGTGATTTTGGGTTTGGAGGAACCTACCAATTAGAGTGAAGTACATGGATTTTTGGGGCATAATGGATACTATCAGAAGTCTATCAAGGGATATGAAAATATTATCGTACCCCTAGAATATTTTCTCAAAACCAAAGGGAAATTTCACTGGGGTGACATGCAATAACAAACATTTGAGACATTGAAGGAGAGGCTTACCACTACACCAAATCTGCACTTTATTTCATGGGATAAACCATTTCATGCACATGGTGATGCCTTTGGCATGGTGATTGGTGCAATCTTGATGTAACCAGGGGAAGGAATTGTATATCACCCCATTTTCTTTGCAAGTAGGAAATTGACATGTGCAAATAAAAATTACACTACCATAGAGCACAAAGCTTTGTCTATGATCTACGTGCTTCATAATTTTAGGCAATACTTGTTGGTTACCTTGTTTACATTTTATAAAAATCACATGGCATTGAAATATTTGGTCAAAAATATTGTTTTGCAAGGGCGCATCTGTAGGTGGATATTTATTTTTTAGGAGTTTGACTTCACAATTTTCAAACCAAGAAAGAGAAATTCAGGGCTTGACCACTTATCAAGAATTAATTCTAGAGAGGATGCATAGAGAATTGAATATACTATGCATGATGCATAATTTTTTAGGTTAAATTGTGTGCCCACCAATTTTGAGGACATAGATATATTCTTACGCATTGGACTGGTGCCAGAGGGAATGAAGATATTGGAGAAAAACAACTTGTTATACACATAATGCCTTATTAGTTGATTGGTGGAGATTTGTACACAATGGGCAGAGATGGGGTCTATCACTAGTGCATTATAGAGCATGATCATGAAGATAACATGGAGGAGGATCATGGTGGGATAACAGGAGTTCACTATGCATGAGATGCAACAATACGTAAGATCCTTATGGTTGGCTTATGGTAGAAAACATTTTACAAAGACACCAAGGAATATGTGAAAGCATGTGATCATTTTAGAACCTTAGAAATCCTATACATAGTGATGAGATGCCCTTAATACCTATTTCAAGAGAAAATACTTTCAAAAATTAGGCTATTGACTATTTAGGACCTATTGCACCACCCATGCCTAGGACCGGTGTGTGCTACATAATTACTTGCATAGATGATCTAACACAGTGGGAAAAAACAATGCCTACAAAGAATTGTATAGTAGTCACAACATCAATGTTATTATGGGAAAACATTATTAGTAGGTATGGTAATCCATTAAGCTTGACAAGTGATAGAGGAACTCATTTCTTGAATGAGACAACATAATTCTATTGGAAGAGTTTATGGTGGCGCACCATAAAAATACCCCTTATTACCCTCAAGCTAATGGTAATGTAGAAGATTTCAACAAGATCTTGGGATAAACATTGAAAAAAATATGTGATGTTGGAAGAAAGGATTGGGATGATAAAGTATCATCTGTACTTTGGGTGTACATGACCACATATAAAATATTAGACAAGGTCACACCCTTTAAGTTGGTGTTTGGTGTAGAGGCTATGCTCTTAGTTGAATTCATGTTACCATCCATGCGTATTGTGCATGTAGGTGGACTAAATGATGAACAAGTTGTAGAGGAGAAAATTTATAAAATAATGTCATTGGATAAGTAGTGTGTTGTAGTGCATTGGATCCATAAGACTAAGAAGGCAAGAAAGAAGGATTGGCACAATAGGCACATTAAGAACAAGACATTTACATTTGGAAAGATGGTCCTTCTCTATTACTCCAAGTTTGCATGCCACCTAGGGAAATTGAAGGTGCATTGGTTGGGGCCTTTTATGGTAACCAATATAATTGAATTAGGTGCATGTCAATTGCAGGTGTTAGATGGCACCATGTTTCCTTCTTAGTTTAATGGTACTAGGTTAAATCCCTACTATAAATAAAGCTTCTTGGTGTTTGTAATAAAGAAAAATGACCACTTAGGTTAGGTTTCCATTTCATGTTTTCTTTCTTGTTGCTGCTATTATTTTGTTGTTTTGTTTACTTGTTTTTGGTAATAATCACACTTGTGCGCAGGAAGTTGATTATTATCTATTGAGTTCATGCACAAAGGATCAAACATACTTTAAGTGTGGGGTAAAATAGGTACAAATGCATGACAAAGAGACCTTGTTGGTGCTTGAAGGTAAGTTAAAGTGGATGAAGAAGTGCTCATAATGGTAGAAGAGATGTGTGTTGGTTGTAGGGTGTTCACACGGTGATGTAGCCTATAATTCACTGTAAATAGCCCAAAGTGTACTAACACATCACTCAACCTAAACTAAGCACTCGCCTAAAGCATGCAAGGGTACCAAGTCCCTCTTAGTGAAGATTTTTTAGGATGTTAGTATGATTACAAGTATCTTTCATATCCATAACAGATAATCAATTAAACCATAGTCCATAACCGTTTAAACCATATGAAGGAATAGCTAAACAATCACTATAATCAGTTTTAGAATGTAAGATCCATGTTTAGTTACATCTAACACCAATATCCAACCAATAAGATCCATTATATTAAATACTATAAAACAAAAAAGCTGCATACATCATAATAATGTCACCACGAGTGAGTCTTGCGTGTGTAAAAACAAGCAACATAACTCTACAAAACATCATATATATCTAAACCGTGCAAATCAATACATATTTATAAGGGTGGGGACTTTCCCTTTAACACCCATGCACCTTCCAAAAATAGGCTACATGCTAATAATAGCCATGCACACTTACAAAATAAATATAAAAGCATGCAAGTGTTAATAATAGATCTCCTACAGTTAACTCTTAGATCAGATCCTATTAATAGCTCTAAAACTCTACATGGCACTCAATCTTCTACTTATCCAAAATAGCCTTGGCGTAGTCTTCAAGTCTTCTAGAAATCATGCTCAACATTCCATGTCCCAAAAATATCATTAACCGCAAAAATGGCTAAGTCGTGTTTCTAAACTATTTTAGGCATGCCCCTATTTTTCTATACTTGATACTCATCCATGCGCCTGGTGCCTAAGTGCCAGAACCTTATGCGCTTCCATACTTGAGTTGTATTTATTTAGCTCAACAGTACCCCACACTAATGTCATTTTCACCCCCGACAATGGGTAATCACAACTTATATCTCTAGGAATAAAGAATAATGAATTAAAGAATAGGTAATTACTTGAACAAAATAATGAATAACTACTTGGTGCTCTGTTCTTCTACAGGTAGGATTAACTCTAGATATTTATTTTTAATATCTACCTCAAATGCATTCCAATCACTCAGCACTTCACTTGTCTCATCCATGATGTCTGTAACCATGGCTTCCAACTCATCTTGAGTCATGTTTTCTTTTTCATTCTACAAAATTCTAACAATGTTAGCCATGCTAGAAACCATCCCCTCCATGAAATCCATCTTCTATGAGATGAGCTTCCCAATTTCGTTCATCCTTTCCTTATATGGTTCTTGGAATGCTACAAGCATGTTGTACTTCTACTAGAGCAAGAGTCTCCATGCGCCTAAGCATCTCATTGTTCACTGCCTTAAGGACCTCATTATCCTCTTCAATTTTCTTTGTTCTAATAATTGAATCTAGCACCATGCACATATTCAAAGTTTGATCTGCCTTCTTTAACTCACCCTTTAGTGCCTACAACAAGGATTTGTAACTCACAACTTTCCTTGCAATCACAGCCTTAGCCCTTGTTGCCTCTTTTGCAAAATCCTTTTGTGTCAGCATACGCATAGACCCTTCATTGATTACCAGCTTTACCAGAGTATGTATGTAATGCATCACAAAAGGAAAATTTTCTTGAACTTGTGATTCCAGGTTATTGTCATGCAAGTGCAACAAGGAAATTAAGAATTTTTGAACATGACAATTATACCCCAGTGTTAATTTTTTCAAGTCTCATCATTCCAAGACACCCCGGATCTATCCAATCAATCCAAGTGACCTCCCAATTAAATTTATCTCATCCCCTAGGTGATTTTAGGAGTTCATTTGCAAGCTACATACAATTGTGGGAAGGGTTATCACTGGCCTTCCTGGGGCTGGGGAAACCCCATGGAGTGGAGCAGAAGATCCTAATAAGATGTGGATTTGATTCAAAGGTATTGGGACATCATAGAGATGATTTTAGAAGATTCTGGAAGGGCTCGAAGAAGTTGGGGTAGTTTCACCAGAATTAGGGTTCACATGCCTAGTCAACATACATGCCAAAACAATCATTGAGCTTTGGAAGGTGATTTTGGGAACTCCAGATGGAGTTAGAAGAAAAAAATAGCATCAAAAAAATATTATTCCAATCCCTACATGATGGTGAAATCATATTTTTCACAACACTTTGGCGCATCAGGTCTACAAACATTTTTTCTCAGTTACAAGTGGAGTACCAAATCAAAAATACATTTTTTCATGAATAAAATGAAAGAACCAAGACATGAGACCCCCACAATTGGATTTAAAACACCATTTCCATTTTTTATCATATAAATGTTTTCCAAAAAAGTCCATTGGGAGCTCAAGGTATCATCATCATAAGTTGTCCTCTTAGAGAAAGTTTAGGACTTAGCCAAATTTTGAGAGGACACGTGTCAACTCCAAGAGCCTGGTGGGATTTTATGTCCCTGATGTCCCTAAGGGTCAGGTACATAAACCTTGGAAGAATTTTCCCAGCCCCCATGTGACCTCTAGAATCCCATACGACCATCAACATTGCTAGTTTAGCCTCCAAGTGCAGTTTGGAGCTCAAATTCCCTACCATCAGATCAATGCCACGTGTCAGCTCCATGATTACCATGGAAATTGATGTCCCTCACATTTTTTTGAGGTGAGGGATGTTAGGGAAAATAAAATTCACCCATCCCTCTCTTAGCATGATTTTAAAAAGTCAAATATTTATGTGCTTCCCTACTTCTAACTGTTTCCACTCCCGTGCATGGCCATATATCCATTCTTCCTCTACAACCTCCTTGCCATCAATCCACCATTGTTGAACCTTGAATTGGACCTATAAAAAAAATACTATCCTTCACTCCATGAAAGCATATAGGTCTCAGAAGGAAGTTTGAGAAAACTAAGAAGGAGAAATGAAGAACAACGAAGAAAATAGTAGAAAATCTCCATACCCAAAAAACAGAGATTCACAAAAATCTTGCAAACCAATGCATGAATAAAAAAATATTTTGTGCTATTTATTCCTTTTCCAAAGACCATCAAAAATATACCTTCAAACTCTCCTCTCATGCAATAGAGCATTCACAATGAAGAAATCTCCTTTCTAGCTCAACGAAGAAAGAAGTGGGATTTCCTGTCAAATCGGTTGTTGGATTGAAGTAAGATTTCATGTGAAGCACCAAAAGAAAAAACCCACATCAGAAATATAAGTTTTTTCAAAAACAAAGGAGAAAACTAAACCTGTAATTTTGCGGTCCATTAATGCTTGCCACGTCTAGAAGCATTGTCAAGTCCAAAATTTGAAACTTTAAAATCTCCTGGACTATTAAATGGATAGTTAAAAATTTTCAAAGGGATGATATTAGGCAAAAAACCATATAAAAAAAACTTTTTTCTACATCAATACAACCTCTAGAAGCACACTTTCTAAAAATAGTAGTCTTTTGCAAAGGGAACTACTATTTTGGGAAAGTCAACAACAGAAGAACTTGCGAAGGAGACGGAGATAGTGGAGGTGCACTACAGCTAAGAAATCATCAGAATAGACATTTTTGGCACTTACTAAAAATAGTAAGTGGTCCCACAGACACCTACTAAAAATAGAAAGTTGATCCAAAAAGAGCAAGGAACACAGGGAGAGAGGAATTAGGGTTGCAATATCCAATTGAGGTTCAAGAAAGTTGCCTTTTCATACTTACTAAAAATAGTAAGTTATTATTCTATGGGAAAACATGAAGAAAAAGTGGACGAGATAGAAGATGGCTTAGCCCTTCACCTACGAGTATGAAATAGAAGACAACTATGTCTTGTACATGGACCTGAATGACATAAGAACTCACATGATAGCTAGAGACTAAAAGAAGATTGAAGATCATATATTCAACAGTGGATTTTTTGCTACCGTAGGACACCCAATGTCTGTCCAAGGTCATGAGTTGGTCCTAGCTTGCTCTCACAACTATAAACCTGAAACATGAACCATTCAAGCTGAAAATGGTACAACAATGGCGGTCATCATCCCTAGAACCATATCTCTTTCTATGTTAGATACCGACATCACCCAACATGGTTGTCATCTCAAAAGAAATGGCCTTTTATGATTGGAAAACAATGGATGCATACGTGCAAGGGTTTGCGCTAGGGTTGTGCCTTGAAAAAAGGGAGAAAGTCCTCAAGGATGCCTAAGAATCTTCCAAGGTGTGAGTCCTGAGAAAGATATTCAGATGTCATCACTCTCCTTAGTAGAGTAATAGGTGAAGAAAGCACAAGAGACTTCTAAGACTTAATGGGAATTTTCATCTTGACATTGAATAAGGAAAGAAGAGAATTGACTGGGTGAAGATCATCAGTGAAAATATACATCTGCAACTACTCCAAGTACCCATGATGAAGAAGTTCCACATGAATTCTTACTTGGTCTACCTCATTGCTAGCTCAAGATAATTCAAGGGATTTTCTCTCATGCAAAACATTATCATCGAGGTTCCTATGTTTGAGAAACTTCCATATGTGCTGATGGAGAAAATCCATAGGCATTTCACTCGCATGAATGATGCATTCACGATTGTACGTAGTATGAAACTTAGAAGGATATCTGGAGGCTAAGATTTCATCACAAGTGGCATCCTTGATCAAGAAGTATGGATCCTATTTCATACAATTCTCAACATTCTACTACTTGTAAATTACTGGCTTCGATCAAACACTACTAAGGCTTCCCAAGTACCTTATTCACCAAATTTTATTGTTTGATCTTTGTAGATAGATAATTCAGGTGAATAATAGACTCAGAAGCAGGAGGAAGAAGTACATTCTATTTCCTATTTGTCTTAGGGTATTCATGTGTAAGAGTTCAAATGACACATCTCATCTCGAGGTTGTTTTCTCTCATTTGACTTTACATTCCCATGTCACCAGGCCTAATTTTGACATACGAGAAGAGCATGACTCTTTGTATGTCCTAGAATTACAATATGAGCCATAAGTCAATGATTACTGGGACAATTGTACAGATGAATTTGAAGTGCATGAAAAGGATCATATGAGGATGAAAATCAGTGAAATGAATAAATTCAATTTCTCCTAGTATGAAGATATTTTGTAAGATGATGGAGCAAAGATGTATGATTCTGAGTATGTGGCAGTCAAGATGTCCCATGTACCTAAAATCAACTGGTATGTTTGTGAATCAGGGAATATATTAGAGCAGACTGAGAAGGTGGTGAGGAGAATGAGAATTTGGTTTCAAAATAAGTGAGCCATGATCATATAGTCACGAGGAATTCCCCCAAGTCATAAGCAAGCCTCACATTAGTCATCTTCAAAATTCATAGAGGTGACTTCTAGTTCTAAACACTTTGGAGAAAGTTCAAAAAGGAAGGCCACAAAATGGGAAGCTTCTCCTCACTTGAAGACACTGAATAAAATCAGAGTAGAAGAAGACTCATTTGCATCACTATTAGAGGAAGATTTGATAGCAAAAATGCATGAAGAACACCCCATTCTAAAGGCACAAGTGGATTAAGAACACATGGTTCAAGATTTAGTCTTCGAGCCACCACAAGAGGTTTCCCCTCTTGATGACACCCATGCCTCTCTCATTCAGGAGTTGCCTCATCCTTCGAAACAGGGTACCATTGGTGCACCTATCATTGAACTTGAGTCTGATGACATGTTTCCTTGGATACAAGAAATAATTTTCCTTGATACCCGCACTATGCAGTAAGTGGAAGCCCCTGATCTATCAACAATTGTATCATTGTCAAAAGTAAAAAGATCAAGAAAGATTACACATACATCTTGACCTTTCTACAAAGAGGAAATGGGAAATCAATACATCAAAGTAGATCATCCCAGAGTAATCAATCCTGTGGATGACATGACACCAACTGACTAAGAAATGAGCACACTTCAATTAGGACTGATAACTCATGAAGGGGATTCACACATGTATCAACAATCTTCTGCTCGCATGTTGGCAAGGAATAAAGAGTATAAGAAGAAGATTGATGAACTGAAAGAGTAGGTGCAAACTCTATCATTCTATGTGAAAACATCTAGTTGATCCTAATGCCATGAAAATTCCCACCGAGGTAGTTGTGCACATCAGTAGCTTCAGTCTAGAATCCATCAGGAAGACACGCGAGTTCATAATACAGGGGCGGGTGAATAATGAATGGATCAACTCAATTTTTGAAAAAGGGAATTCAATTCTCCAATAAGTAGTCAAACTCTTCACGTACATGTGTGCAACAACAAATAGGACATGGACACTCAAAGAGGACTTGGAGAAAGGAAGGGACTATTGGGAACCTTTGGGCCTTGTAGTAGATGAAATGAGAAACACTTATCTATATGAGTTGATTGATAGGAATATCTTTGAAACTAACTCAGAAGAATTGTCATATGTGTGGGCACGGGATTTGGAAATTAGGTTTGAGGCAATCAATTAGGCCATCATAGGGCTGGAGGAAAAAAAGTAACAATCATACAAATTACAGGATAGTGTAAATCAAAAAATTCATAAGCTTGGAGTGCCTACAATGGGTGAAGATACAACTACAGATGATTTGATTGGTCCATTTGAAGAACATGTCAAGAAAGAGGTAGGCAACCCATCGTCCTTCACTAAGGATATGCTTGACTTCCTCTTAGATATTTGGGCCTCTATTGTACTTATTACAAAGAAACATTCATCATGGTTTGGAAAGTGAAAATACATCAATAATGTGGTCAATGGATGGACAGAAACCTTGAGTTGCATTTTCATTCCTCATGCCGACAAAGTGGAGCCTACAGTAGCTCCTTTCACTAAAGAGTTTAGAGGAATAGAGGCCTTCTCAGGAGTGTAAAGTGGAAGCTAGTCAGGGAGCGAGATAAAATCCACTGTAGTGGTTCATCCTTCTACATAATTCTCCTTCTTTCTTTTTCTTCCTCTTCTTTCTCTTTCTTCTCTTCTCACTGAATGCTCTCTCTCATCAATGTTATATTTTTTTGTTGTGGTTTGCACTTTTTAATATTACTTTAAGGGACTTTATAAACATAATGTAAACTTTAGGTCTCCTTGTTTCATAAAAGGGACTTAAATATTTAAGTGGAATATGGACAGTCTAAAGTCACATTAAAGTATTTGAAAATTCAACAGGAAGATGAAGAGTTTCCTTCTCTTCTATAAATTGTAACAAGCTCCTCATTTTAGCTTCTTCTAAAAACACTTCCTATTCTTCTTAGAAATTTTTTTGAAACTTCTTAGATGTTGGAGCTATTTTTTGTGAATTCATGAGAGAGATGTCCTTGTGAAGAGAGAAAAGAGATAGAAAATTTATCTTATTTTCCCTACTCAAGAATGTCTTCTACTTGTATGTTATGTATAATATTTCCCTGATATTCAACAAAGGAAGAAGGAATTTTAGCCTTTTTTGATTGAGGATTTTAGTGGTAGTTTGTGCTCATTAAATGTTATTTGGATTTGTTTCTATTACACATATTTGTTTTCTTCTAAATTCAAGTGCATGTAATGAAACTTCTAGATGGTGTATGCAAGTCTCTGATTTTCTACTTGCAGAATTAATTTTCTCTTTTCTAAATTTCTCACTCCCTTTCCAGCTTTCCTAGAAAATTCCTTTCTTGCACATATATGCAAGATTTTTCCGTAGGGTTAATGGGGTTCCCCTATTGGATCCTCAGCTGAAAGGACACTAGGATAAAACTCACCTCTTACTTACACATGTATGTACGATAGCTACAGTAGTTAAGTAGAGGGACTTAGACTCCTGTGCATGTACGATAGCTACAGTAGTTAAGTAGAGGGACTTAGACTCCTAGAGCATTGGAAAGATACCCTCCAATTTGTCCCCAACAAATTTTCTCACTAACACAAGTGTGGCCTTACCTTTAAAATGTCATCTCCAATTTCTTCTGCCATACTAACCAAAGATTCCACCTTTTCCTTATCCCTTTCCTTCTCTTTTTTTAGGCACTTCATCTCCTTATCCTTGTCCTCGTTATTATATATCAATGCCCTAATGGTTTCCACTTTATCTATGTTTCTGCACGCAACCTCTAGAGATACCTTCACCAAATAATTTCTCTCCTACTCATCCGACATGACAGTGGGATTGAAATTCCCATACCTGATGCGGGGCACTTTCTTCATCTTGCAATACACATGACTCTTCACACATGTCGAAATCATGTTTGTCCATATGAGTTTGTATAGACAAAGACAATTTTTTGTGTGTGCGTGCATTCACTATTTCTATGTCCATGAGATCTCAGCCATATAGATCCTTAGGATTTAAAGTGAGTTGGAACCACGTGCTTATGATTTTAATTATATCATCCACATACCCAATTGAAGGGGTCTCATAGTATTCTTCCTTGTTCTCCTTCATGGTGTGTTTAACTTTTGGAATCCAGTGCCCAAGTTCAGTACCAATCCTTCACTTTCTTGTGTAGTATGGGGCACACCTGAAGGCTTTCCCTTTTCTATTTATGGACATGTCTCCATCATCTCCTCCTCATCCTTCTTCATTTATTCTCTCAAGTCTCCTCTGTGTTCTCAAGTTGTTTTGGAGTACTTGGCATGCTTTCCCTAGATTATTCCTCTGTAAGTTTCTACCTACTCCTTTTCTTCTTTTCTAGATCTACCTTCTTAGGTGAAGTCCTAGGTGATCTCCTTAAGGGTTGTGATGATCCCACACCCTGATTAATTGTTCTTATGATCACCTATATAAATGGAGGCTCCTCAGTGGTCTGATCTACATCTATCTCCATTGCGCCCATCTCTAACACTTCATCCTCTTGCTTCTGCAATAAAGGGGTCACCTCACACTTTCTCTTCTCCCCAACCATAGACTATCTTCTGCCCCTGTGCTCCAGGACACCAATATCTTCATGAATTTCTTCTTCTTCTCCTTCTTCCTATTCAATGGGAAAAACATCTTCTTCCTATAAAGTTCCCACAGTATGTTTTCCCTTAGGCGGTCTATGGAGCTTGAATTCATTTTTCAAATACTTCCCATTTTATAATTTATGTTTCAAGTATATATATATCAAATCCATGCCTAACATTCCAATGGAAAAACTTACAACCTTTATGTTAATATCATCCAAGATCAACCTTTCAATAGAAGCAGTCTTACCTAGATAAATGTAATACTTCCTCAGTGTGTGATAGTCGTAATCTACCTTGTCAACATTGAACAACAATTGACACATGTTTGAGAACCTATATAAAGATGATTGAAAATAGCATGTAGTTAAGGCATATGAAAACTTACACCAAGGGCCCTATTTTCCATCCTTCATCTCAAACCACCCAATACATAAGTTTTGATACACTACAAACTGTACTTGTTTATCATATATTAAAGGTAACTGTTGAAGGTGAATCATAGCACCCCTGAAAGTCTGCAACTCAATGGGTTGAGACTCTCAGTGTGATTGCATAACATGGAGCTTTTCCCAAGTGTGGGACCTTGTGAAACGGGAAAGCTCTCCGGATGAAGGCTAGTTCCTATTCCTCTATTCAGATGCACACATAAAAATGCAGAGGGTTTACTCAAAAACCTAATCTAACTTTCCAAGGAGATAGGGTAAGAAGATGCATAAAAACAAACCTAAACTAACAAAGGTGATGCACCAAGGAATGAAGAACACTTGTCTTGCCAATAAACACAAACCATTAAAATGTAATGCAAGATCATGCACAGATAACCAGATTTGCAGTGAAAGATCAGGAGGATGCAAATGAACACAGAGAGGGTTGAGAATCATCCACAGACATGCATTATTTTCTCCAAATATTGACACAATACACTACAAGATTCCAAGAGGCAAATTTACATTACAGTTTTAGATGGGAGGTTTGAACTCCAAAAATTCACCTGCCAAAGAGAAGAAGGGAGGGGAAAAAAAAGAATGTCCAACCTTTAGAAAGAAGCCCCTCCTTACAATTTATAGGAATAATGAGAGAGAAAAGAGAGAGGAATTCCAAATCTACCCCAACCACCTCCAAGTTGCATTTAATTCATCTCATTATGGCGGTAGGTGAGGACTTTAGCAAACCCAAAAAGTGGTGAATTGTATTTTACATTTTTGAAGAAATTTTTCTCACCCAATTAAATATATCTAGTCATATTTTGATAGAGGACCCCGTAAGCTTTCCAAAAAGTCCAACCTTGTGTGAATCCGAGCTCGCTGTGAAAATTTATGGCCATCTGAATATCTGGGCCAGGGTTTGCTTTCTGTCGGGGTGTCAACACTGAAAATGTTGCACCTCTTGCAGATGCACCTTGGTGCATCCATCCTTATGTTGACATAATCTTATGTGCGCCATAGGCGCTGAAGATGTGGTGTCGACACTTTGTGTTGTGCACCTCCAACCTGCGCCTTGGGCGTGAATTTTTTCATGTCGACACTCTATGTTGTGCGCCTCAAACTTGCACCATGGGCGTGAATTTTTCCATGTCAACACTCTGTGTTGTGCACCTCCAGCCTGCACCATGGGCGCAAATTTTTTCATGTCAAAAATCTATGTTGTGTTCCTCCAACCTACGCCTTGGGCATGACTTTTTCCATGTCGACACTCTATGTTGTGCGCCTCCAACCTGCACCTTGGGTGTGAATTTTTTCATGTCGACACTTCTTACCTGCGCCTTTCCTATGCCAAGGCACATCCATTTTTGTGTCGACACTTTTTTATCTACGTCCTTCCTGTTGGTAACACAATAAATGTCGGGGGTTTGAGTTTCTTTGATTTATATATTCTTCTATTTGTCTATATCTATTCGAGGGGGAAGATATATACAACAGTAACTCCTTTGGTATCCTCCATTATTATTTAAACGCAATGCAAAAAAAATCATACCACATTTTTTACCTTTTCTTGAAGGATCTACTCATTGATCCATCACATGTATAGTTGGAAAATCTTTCTGCCAAGGACTTCTTATCTTCAGGAAACTGCCACACATTGTCTTTTGGCCCATCAGGCACTCCAATTTCAACAAATAATAATGACAAAAGTATAATGCCAAAGCTGACTTTCTCACCTTCCTTTGCTTCCTCAATAATTTTCTCAGCAATGAAATTTCATAAGTTATATATAACACCTTCTGTCATCTTCTTTGCAACATGAATCCAAGCCTTGTTTACATGATACCATCACTCTTGATTATTTATCTTTATCGCGAGATGGGTTGCTTCTTGAATAATTGGATACTTCTACAATTTAGGGATGTCCATCCCGTGCCCTCCTTTAGTGTATCTAAGAAATTTATTTATCTTTTTTTATGGCCTCCTTGTTAGTGAGCTCACTATTCAGCTCAATACCTGTACTCTTTATCCCTTTCAAACTTTCAATCAAAGGTGCGGTGATCCTCATTTGGATCCAAAAAAAATATAAGAAGTCCTCGTGGACTCTTTTCATGAGCCACTGGTAAAAATTTTTTGGGTTTTCCAAAATATGGGAGCTCATAAAACTATAAAAATCCTACCTTGGTCAATAAATTTTCACTCGCATCGTCGTAAACCACCATGTCATTTGTTGTTCTCTTTGAGGTATTCACCATAAGAAATTTCTCCAATTCCTTCATAGTATCCTTGTTTCTGTGGTTCTAATAGCTAACCTTGTAGTGGTGAATGTGTGAATCCCAATTATGGCCCATGAAAACACCTTATAGGTATTGCATTTCAAAAAATCTACTCTCGGGAGAATATTCAACTTCAATCTCAACTTCCATTTTTTCCTTCCTCTTGTACCATCTGTAGGTGCTCTTTTTGGTGCCATATCAACTAAAAAGGTGTGTTATTTTACCTATTCTAAGCTCTACAACTTAACTCTACATGCCCTAGCTCAAGTTTGCATTCCCTAGCTCCAAACCAAAACCTAACTGTCAATCCTCTTCCCAGCATGCCTCTACATTTCTCAAACACTTCGCCAAATGGAGCATAATATTACCCCATCCACAAATCTGAAAAAATACAACCGGTTCGCAGCTCTCCACACTTCACAGATCACTCGCAAACAAATCACTCGAAAACTCTTATATACAAAGGTAAAAATGACTTCACGTCATGTCCTTATATAAATTTTCCAAAATTTATCACGTTTATTGCTCTCTACCTACCACCATCCCCAACATTAATTCATTATTTCGAAAACTTTTCCGCACTTCTCATTTCCACGCCACAATCATAAAATTCTAGATTACCTTCTACTTTTTGGCCATGGACATCCTTCTGCGCACCCTCATGTGCCGAAGTACTTCACCACTACACCTTCTAATTAGTTTCCACTACCGCAACCTACCTCGTGTTATATTATGCATCCATCCATAAGTGGTCTTCATTCAAAAGCAATCATTTTTCTATTTGTATCTTTCCTTAAAGCACCTGCAAAAAAAATTCTTTATGCATACCCGTCTTCGGTTAATATTCAAGCTTGGAAATGAACCCTATATATAAATGACCCCACACTAAGGGTATGTATGGTCCTCTACGCATGGAAACACTTACATAGTAATCAAATTTTTGTGTGCAAGTAGGCTTCTTACAAAAAACACTGAATAAAATTAACAAATCATAAAAATGATGAAAGGAAACACATATAAAGGGAATGTATGAAGGAAATCTAATCTAAGTGGCAATACTACCTTATTACAAACACAAAGAAGACTTATTTATAGTAGGGATTCAACCTGCTCCCATTGAAGTAACTGGGAAACCATGTCCCATCTAGCTCCTCTAACTAGAAAGCACCTGAATCAAGTATATAAGTTATAACATAGGGTCCCTACCAATGCACCTTAATCTTATCAAGGTGGTGCAAAAAATTTGAATTATACAGAAGTACATTTTTCCCAACCTCAAGCTTCTTATCCTTGATGTTCTTATCATGCCATGCCTTCTTCCTAGATTTTTCTTGCTAACTCCATCATGTTATGGCACACCTCTCATCTAGTTACATGAGTTTTTCAATATGTTCTTCAAGTTCTCACTCATTAGCTAAACCCCCTATGCGCACAATGCGCAAAGACAATAAATTTAATTCCATGGGTAGAACTACCTCTATGCCAAAAACCAATTGAAAGGGTGTTGTTTTATTCAAGCTCTTGTAGGTTGTCATGTATGCTCAAAGTACAACAGAGACTTTATCATCCCAATCTCTTCTTCCAACATCACAATTTTTTTTCAATGTATGGCTAAATATCTTGTTGAAGGCCTCAATGGTTCCATTGGCCTGGGGATGATAAGGTGTTGTTCTATGGTGTGCAACCATAAATTCATCTAGTAATATCCTGATAGTCTCATTAAGGAAATGAGTACCCCTATCACTTGTTTAAATTAAAGGGCATCCATACCTGCTGATAATATTTTCCCACATAAACCTTGCTACTATAGATGTTGTGCAATCCTTTGTATGCACCACTACTACCCACCATGTAAGATAATCTATACAAGTTATAATATAGCGTGATCTTGTCCTACGTGTGGCTGGGGAGATAGCACCCACAAAGTCAATTGATCACTTCTCAAAAGGTTTTGTGCTAGCAATAGGCCTTAAAGGAATCTCATCTCTATGCCCAAGATTTCCAAGGTGCTGACAATGGTCACATGCCATAAAATACTATTTACAATCCTTGTATAGTGTTTCCAATAATAGACTAGATAATAAAATCTTACGTGTCGTGGCATCTCTTGCATAGTGCCCACCTATAATATCATCATGAACCTCCTCCATAATTTATTCCCTCTCATTCTCAAGTACACACCTACAAAAAAATTCATCACGTCCTAACTTGTATAAGTCTTCACTAATCAATATGTAAGGCACAATGCGAATGTCAAGTTTTTTCTTCTCCAAATCCTTCATTCCTTCAGGCACCACACTTGTACGTAAAAAGACAACAATATCCTCTAGGTCCAAGGGCACGCGGTTTAACTTGAATAGTTGTGCATATGGCATTGTGTCCTCAATGCTATGTGGGTCCTCTCCTGATTGAATCCTTGATAAATGGTCTAGACCAGAATTGCTCTTACCTGACTTAACCACCACTATAAAGTTAAACTCTTAAAATAAAAGAACCCAGCGACATATGCGCCCCTATAAAATGGGCTTGTTCACCAAATACTTCAGTGTCATGTGGTCTGTATAAAATATGAATGGGGTAGCAAGAAAATACTATCAAAACTTATGGAGCATGTAGGTCATAGACAACACCTCGCATTTTGTGGTTGTGTAATTCTGCTCTATTGGAGTTAGCTTTCTTCTCACAAAAAAAATAGGTTAATCAAAAATTCCTTCTCCAAGCTAGGCTAGTACCACACCAATGTCCATGCCAAATACATCTACATGAACGTGAAATGTCTTGTACCATAAAGGAAATCACAAAATAGGTGTTGTAGTAAGCCTCTCCTTCAGTGTCTCAAACACACATTGTTGTGTCTCACCCCAATATAAGTTGGATTTTCCTTTCAAAACTTCCTCCAGGGGTACAAAAATCTTGGCATAACCTTTAATGAAATTTCAGTAATATCCTGTGTGCCCCAAGAATATGCATACCTCGCTTTGGCTAGTAGGTTCCTCTCATCCCAAAATCATGGCAACCTTAGCATGATCCACTAGCAAGCCCTCCTTATAGATGATGGGTCCCAGTAAAATTCTCAAGAGAGTTGTAAATATGCACTTCTTAATATTTAGAGAGATGATCAACTGCCAGCACCTCTCAAAAATCAACCTCAATTTATCACAACAATCCTTCACAAGCCCATAGATCATCCAATCATCTAGATATACTTGCAAGAACTTATAAATAAAATCCTGGAATACCTATACAACTATGCACGAAAAAGACTGCAGGCACATTCTTTAATCTAAAGGTCATAACCATGTATGCAAAAATTCCCCATTCAATGGTGAAATTTTTCTTCTCTTGGCCCTCTTTTGTTATCCTTGCTTGATGATACCCTAAAAATCCATCAGTAAAGTAGTATATTTCACGCCTTGCAATCCCTTCCAAAATTTCTTCAGTAAACGGTGTGGGAAAGGGATCAATTAAACACACAACATAACTCCCTATAATCTACAAAATTCTGATTCTCCCATCTTTCTTGATATTGATAACCATAGGGCTCACTCATTCTGACTCCTTGATGGGCACAATGATACCAAAAATTAACATTTTTTCAATTTCTTCTTTCACCTTGACACGTAAGTTCGGATTCATCCTGTAAGACCTCTTCCAAACTAGGCACACACATTCCTTCAACTTAATTATCATTTTTCCTAAAGATTCATGTACTCCTTTCAATTCATGATAGCCTCTAGGGAACAGATCTTGGAATTCACGCAATAGTTCAATTATCTTATCAACTTCAGAGTCATACCAATAATCTCGAATGATGGCCTCCTTAGGTTCAACATTCATTCCAATGTTTACTTTCATGGTCTTCATAAGAGCATGGTAGGCATGTGCCTTCTTATTTGCATTGTATAATACCTCACACGTATCCTCTGTGTGCTCAACATCTAGGTTTTCCACCTCTTCATCATCAACTATGTAGACCATCTTACCCTTTTCTATTTCTAAGAAGGAACACCCAAGTTGTTATGCATCTGTCTCTTCCTTTTCACAATGCGGCTCTAGGTCTAACTCTCTAAACATCTCCTGAAGGAGATCCTTAGCCTTTGCACTATCTCTCATTGTTAAGCACTTCATAACCTGTAATGCCTCATTCACCAAAGGTTTAGTGGAAAAATAGTCAAAGGTTTGAATCATACCTATAGTAAGTTCTTGCCAATTTCTAATCTCTCTATTCAACTCTACATAGATATACCATGCGCATGTGAAGCCTCTCAAGGTGAAATAAAACTTGTGCACCCACAACGAAGGTGGTAAAGTTTCCTACACCTTTTTATAGAGTCTCTCACACTATTGAAAATGGTGCTGAATAGGATCATTACCATGAAATGTAAATATTTGAATGGGTGCATTGTTCCTTAAAAATCTAGTAGATAAAGCGATCCTCACTTCTCTACACTCCAAAAGGTTATCTATGTGAACCATCAACCAACGCATTGTCATCTCACATAGAGTATAAACTAGCATATTCCTTATTTCCACCTAACATTCCCATTGAACTTCCATAGAAAGCATGAATACTTATGGATTATCTTCACCAGTGTACCTCGGTACCTGGTTGCTACCCAAACACCCGATACTACATGGCTTACTGACATACGTAACTGCACTTCATACTTCATGCCCAACCATTTCATAAGTTCCATGTGCTTAGTTGTGACATCCAACATGTGTAGTATCACTCATGGACTATGCATCATCCCATTGGAGAACTCCTTCCTTTGTTGGCTCAAGGACTTATGGATCTCGAATGGTGCACACAATTTTTTTTTTCAAGTCTTTTTCACTTGATAGCTCTACATAGGGTGCATATTTCTTGTATGTCAAGGGAATAATAATGTGTTCCTCCTTGTTTTCAAAACTTATATACCCCTCATTGAAGTGTAGATCAATGGTGTTTCATAACACCAAGGGAACCCCAAAAAATCTGGAAAACTATTTGCCTCTGCAGGTGCCAAGACCTCAAAGTCCCCAGTAAACTTAGCCCTGTATAGTAATTGATGCATCATTAAAAACCCAATTGGCATGGCCTTAATCCTATTTACCATAAACAGAACATTAGAAGATGGTTGCAATGGTGGTCTTCCCATATGAACCCACACATCCAAAGTGAGCACATTCACTTCCGTGCATGTGTTAATCAAGATATTACTAAAAATCCAGCCATCAAAAACAACATTCAGAGTGATCTCCTTGTCATAATCAAGACTATGAGGGGGAAGGTTAACATGTAAAATCTACCTTTCATTATCAATCCCAGTGCATGGAGTGTTTCCCTTTAACTAATTCTCCAATAAAGGAATAGTTTTTTCCTGGCGCAACAGCTTGCAAACCTCCTTTAAATCATCAACTTATGTCTGATGGAGCTCAACTGATTTATTTTTTTCTAACTTCCGTAAACGATCTTTCAAACACTGTATCTCCAAATTACCTCCATCATTTCTTGATAAACCTCCTTCTTATGCATAGGGTTTAGATAGTTTTCATGGAGAACCTCCTCCTTAGTAATAACAAGTTCTAATTTTGGAACTTCTCTTGCACATGTAGCCCTAGCGCATGTAGTAATCTTTACATGTACCAACTCAGGATCTGACGGTAACTTCAACATCCATTGATCTTCCAAGGTGCACTAAACTGTAACCATTCCTGCACCCTTTTTCTCTTGTTTTTTCTTCTTACTCAAATGTTCATACAATTTCGAGCACTCTTCATAGATATGGTTATTTCCACAAAAAAGAACAAATAATTTTCTAAGGAAAATTTCTCCTATAATGATCAGGAGATCCACATGTATAACAAGTTCCACAAGGGAAATCACTTCTTCCACTGCCATGACCTCAGCCTTTGAATCCTCCTTTGTAACCTCAAACTCTACCATGGCCTCCATTGGAGTGGCCTTAATTATAATCATGGTCTTGATGTTCACTTTTCTCTTTACAATTATTTGCAACACTAGTCTGTCGTATGTCAACATCAATGGCATCATGAATCTGATCAATCAACCTGTAATATTCAAATCATGAGTGGAAGACCTATAAATCTTGTAGTAATAGGACACATTATTTCTTATCACGGACTACAATAATGGGCATAGACTTGAAATTTGGTCCAAGTGACAGATCTAGCAATCCAACAACAAGGAACACACTGATGTATAAGGGAAACTATCCTTAGTATGCCCCTCTACTTCAAAATTTATACAATAAATTCCAATGCGCGTCTCATGTGCCGAATTAGTAGATAATTTCTCTAATTCTTTAGCCATGGCTGTAATTTGAGCTTAAAAAAATGGACTCACTCCTTTGTCTACACTTCTTACTACCTTAGGGCACAAAACTACTTCAAGGGCCTCGCGTGGATCTATATAAGTCTTATGCGAAAATGCCCTCCTAAAAGGTGTGATCAGTTCCCTTGTTGGCTAGATTTTCTGCATAGCACAAAACCTAGGCAGTCATGAGATAAATCTCCCTCATTTACCAGTGAGGCTCCCATGTCAAATATGTCAATTAAAGTATGTTAATATCTATATGGGGTTTTACTTTAACTACTCAGTTCATGAACCATAACTGAACAGTTCTGTAGCAAGTAAGCAACTGTTTAAAGAAAGGGAATATTTATAGAATAAAGGAATTATATAAACACAGAGAAGAAATGGGGAAGATGTGCATCCCAATCAATAGATAGCAGAGTTGATTGCATGCACATAGAAGAAACCAATAGATATAAACACAGAATTATAAGCAAAGGTATCTCTAGATCTAGATCTGAAATAACACAAAGTCTATTAAAAGATCTAAGATAAAAAGAAAGAAACACAATACACCGTGACACAAAGTTCTCTGGAAATATGCTCCTATCTATTCCTTTGCTTCAAATGGCTCTCAAGGATTTTAGCACAAAGTCTGGAACACAAGGTTGCTGCTTACAAATTTTGATCTTTAACCCAAAGGTTCTTCCTCTACTTATAGAATGTAGAGGGGAAATTACAAGTCAGAAGATTTTAGTTGAACTGGCACATGTGGAAGTCAAAAAAGAAACAACTGGCAATCTCCCTCCTAGAATTCCTCTTTGCATGACATGTATGATTTGCAACTAAAAAGAGAACCTTCTATTTTGCAGGTGTCACCTATCTCCCAGTAGTTGACTTCTTCAAGTAATGGCTTTTAACCCAATCAATTAAGCTGTATAATTTAATTGATCGCTCAATTACTTTGTCAGAGGAAAGAAGAAGGAAGAGGAAAGCTGTAGTCTTGTCATTTCTCATGTCTACATGCAGCTGATTATTTTTCCTTTGATTCTCACCAAATTAGATCTGGGAGTAGCTAGATCTGGAAACAAGATGGAATTGGAAATGACTGGATCTCGAAAAAACAAGCTAGATCTGGAAGCAGCTGGAATTTTACCTTCACCTTGTCTTCTCTTTTATCCTTGAAGATTTTGCAGTTCTTCTCCAGTACATGCATCAGTGCAATGTTTTCCATAACTCTTTATTTTTAATTACATATGAACAATTAAAAATTCAGGAAAGCACTCCGGGTGAATGCAACTTCAATGACAGATTCAACTAGAAGATTGGGAGCACATGCACAAGATCCTAGAAGGAATTTTCCACGCACTGACTTCTCCACGAGATGCATTTGAAACAAGAGGATGAAGCCTTTGCAATTATGGATCTGAATCTAGCACACTCCATAATGAATTTTTGCATCTGGGATGTGAATGGAAATTCTGCAGCTCGAATGATTCCACTGCTTTTGATTGCACGCATGAGGGAAGTCTTTCCAACTCTGGATCTGTCAATCAATTCAAAAAGAGGTTCTGGACCTAGATCTGTGTTTCCAATGTCTAGAAATTTAGAAGTGATGCATGACTCTGTTGTTCTCTCTTTTTCATCCTTCTTTGCCATGGTTGTGTCTATCTTTGTCTGAAAGATTATTTTTCTTCTTACTCCATTGGAATTCTTCAAAACTGGTGCAGATCTGAATAATTCTTTAGATTCGGAAGAAATATTCAATGTATTGGACATTAATTAAAGCTCATTTTATTTTGTAAATCATCTGAGCACCCGTATCACTTATGCGAATAATTATGCAAACACAAATCAACCTCTTTTAATGCATGCGCCAAAATTGGAAGCTTTTAGCCTTGATTTCACCTTCTTTTGAGAAAATATCCTCTTCAAATGGGGCGCACTTTTCCTCTGGGTTGCACTTCTTTACCTGTGAATTAATGAATTCATCCTTATGGCAGTCCATGCCTATATAACCCTCATAATTCTATAATTAATAATTGCCCCTCCTATTCCTGGAAGCTTTTACAGTTCTTCTCCAGTACATGCATCAGTGCAATGTTTTCCATAACTCTTTATTTTTAATTACATATGAACAATTAAAATTTCTGGAAAGCACTCCGGGTGAATGCAACTTCAATGAAGGCTTCAACTAGAAGATTGGGAGCACATGCACAAGATCCTAGAAGGAATTTTCCACGCACTGACTTCTCCACGGGATGCATTTGAAACAAGAGGATGAATCCTTTGCAATTACGGATCTGAATCTAGCACACTCCATAATGAATTTTGGCAGCTGGGATGTGAATGGAAATTTTGTACCTCAAATGATTCCACTTCTTTTGATTGCACACATGAGGGAAGTCTTTCCAACTCTGGATCTGTCAATCAATTCAAAAAGAGGTTCCGGACCTAGATCTGTGTTTCCAATGTCTAGAAATTTAGAAGTGATGCATGACTCTTGTTGTTCTCTCTTTTTCATCCTTCTTTGCCATGGTTGTGTCTATATTTGTCTGAAAGATTATTTTTCTTCTTACTCCACTGGAATTCTTCAAAACTGGTGCAGATCTGAATAATTCTTTAGATTCGGAAGAAATATTCAATGTATTGGACATTAATTAAAGCTCATTTTATTTTGTAAAGCATCTGAGCACCCGTATCACTTATGCGAACGATTATGCAAACACAAATCAACCTCTTTTAATGCATGCGCCAAAATTGGAAGCTTTTAGCCTTGATTTCACCTTCTTTTGAGAAAATATCCTCTTCAAATGGGGCGCACTTTTCCTCTGGGTTGCACTTCTTTACCTGTGAATTAATGAATTCATCCTTATGGCAGTCCATGCTTATATAACCCTCATAATTCTATAATTAATAATTGCCCCTCCTATTCCTGGAAATTACTTAATTAAAAATCCTACTTTTCTCTTTAACTGGTGTGCTAAAATTGCATGTTTAAGGACAGCCATCCAATAAATTAAATTTAATCAATTTAATCATTCACTCTTCACTCCACTTAAGCTTAACAGTGTGCTTTAACCTTAGCCACTAAAAAATAGAAATTAACATAATCATTTAATACTTTAAAAAGTATTATCTTTCTCCCAAAAGGGGTGCACTTTTTAACATGAAGGGGCTGCCATTAAATAAATAAATTTATTTAATTTTAGAGTAATCTATTTTCAACCACCTTTTGTCCTTTGCCTTTGTTGACTTTTCCACAAGCCTAGGCGCCTAGTTTGGGTGAATAATTAATTAAATTAATCAATTTAAAGGCGTCCATTACTTTTCCAAAGGGGCCACACTTTTTGACATAAAGAATTATATTTTTAAGAATCACATGACAATGGAATTTTTTACCTTGCAAGGCAGCCCTAAAAATCTCATGATTCACTTAAGTCGCTTGACTTTCATAATGGGATTATTTACCCTGCAAGGTAGACAATAAAATCTCATGATTCACTTAAGTGATATTTCTTTTATTTCATAATGAGAATTTTTACCTTACAAGGCAAGTAAGAGATTCCCGCCTACCTACTGCCTCTATTTTCCCACTGCAACTTAAGTGACTTTTCTATCATAGGAAAAAGTACCCTACAAGGAAGGCAATAAAATCCCACCTACCTACTGCTTCTAATTTTCCCATTATTCACTCTAATTCTCTATTTTCCAAAAATGTGACTAGCCCAAAAGAGGCTTTTTGGTGCACGACTTCATCTTTTCCCAGTGAACCGGACCTCCGATGATGACTTCCTTCTAGCATAATGTGCGTATATGTTCCCCAGTCACTCCAGGCTAAGAATCATGCCAAACCGGCAAAGGAATTGATCTAGAGAAATTTCACAGAAAACGAAATGGGAAAATACAAAAACACAAAAATTTGCCAAAAGTCACAAATAAAGCCCAGAACTTATTCCAAGTTAAAACCCTTCTGGTATATAGGAATAACAATATGTTCGATCAAAACAGGGTTAAATAAGAGCACAAATTACCTCAAACGGGGCTTAAAATAATTAAATATAAATTTCCCGCAGAAAAATCTCGACGACAGAATATAACAATTTTGGGCATCTGGGTATTTGGCAAAAATGGCTAATATGGCTCTTTGGGAATATCTTGATGCAATACAAGAACTTTATGGCAATAAAAACAAAAAATGACCCATTATTTTAAAAATATGAAATTATTTCGGATAGGGTAATCACAGATTACAGGATGAAATCTGGGGACACTAGTTGGCTCCGTCTATGGACATATTTTTCTCTGTCAAAATGACAAGGGAAAAGATAAGATCCCAGCATATCTGGTTTCATATCTTGTCTTTTAGGCACGGGGTCAGGCAAACAAACACAACACAAAAACAAAAACAAAACAAGGAAAAACAAACAAATTTTTATTCATATACATACAGGTTCTACCTTGTTTTTTAGTTCTTGAATAGCTTTAGATGTTGCCTGTTGAAAGGCAATGGTAACTCAATTCCATCCCGGTAGGCAAGGAAAAAATTATCCATTCCTACATCTCTTTTGATCATGAAGGGCCCTTTCTAGAGTGAATCAAATTCGTTGTGCATGCCCTTTGGTTCATATCTCTTATCCCACTAGAGTACCCAATCTCTGATCTCAAACTTCCTTTCTTTGACCCTCTTGTCAAGTACTCTGGGAAATTCCTTATCAACTTCATATGGTGGTGGCACATCCTTTCTTCTCTCTATGGCGGGTAAGTCTTCATCAACTTGCTCCGTTCCCAGATTTATTTGCTGCATTTCTGAGGAAGAACTATCACCATATTATTTCTTCTTCTTCAGGTACTGATCATGAATGTTGAAAGTTTCCACTAAGGAAACTAAACCCTTGGGTATTTTGTTACCTTTTGGTTGGATTGCTCCACTATTGTCATCATAACATGGATCATATTTTCTTGTGACTATTTGTCATGGTGGTGATTCACTCCCTTCAACATGAAGACATGTAGATGTTTGTTCAGGGACTCTAGGGTGGTAGACCATCTCCACTTTATAGTTTCCTTGTCTAAATATGAACGGTGGTCTATCCGAATTCAATAGCACAACTGTGACTACCAAAGAATCTGCCCTGGAGTTTTGATTTATTGGAATGAAGTCAATAGAGAAGGCTGTAAAATCGAATGTGGCGGAAAGAAATTTATCTCTGTAATGCTCCAGCTTATCTCTTTTGACTTGATTTTGCCCTCGAACCTACTTTACTAGAAGTTCAACATCTCCTTAGGTTTTGAGGAGTTTTACTCCTTTATTTTTAGCTTGATCCATTCCAAGAAGCAATGCTTCATACTCCACTATATCATTGGTGTTCTCAAACATCATCTTGTGGGAGTATGGAAATACCTCATGATCTAGAGATATTAGTAGAGCACCAGCTCCTAATCCAAAAGAACAACATGTGCCTTTAAACTCCAGAGTCCAAAATTTTTCTTCTTCTTTTGCTGGATCTAGTCAAAGTTCTAGCTCTGGAACACCTTTATCCATTTCCAAGAAGTAGACCTCACAATCAGATTCCTGAAAAATAATCTGAGATCTAGGATCCTTAGATTTTGTGACCATGTACCTAGACTTCTTTTCCTGCTCCATCTTATGGTTAATCCCTTTGATAGGAATATGCACACAGGACCAAACCATCTTTACTTCTCCTCCCAACTCTTAGCAGAAGTTTCTGTTCAGCAACATCCCATAGGAGACAGGGATATCTACAACTAGAATTGTCATCTTTAATCTTTTTTCAGGAAAAGCTACCAGAACAACTTGTGTATCTTTGATTTTTTTGATTAAAGGGACTTGTCTCTCCATGGAGTAGCACCTTTTTATGGTCTTTGTCAAGGTAAGCCCAAGAGCATCTGTAACTTTAGCTGGCATGACATTGTCAGAAGCAACCGAATCTAGAATGCAATTGCTTTACTTGAAACCATTAAGCAATAAGGAGACATAGAAAGGTTCCACCCTTTTAGAAGAGACTTTCCCTTCATTACCCATGCACCTTCTAAAAATAGGTTACGTGTTAATAATAGCCATGCGCCCTTACATAAGAAATAAAAAAACATGCAAGTGCTAATAATAGATCTCCTACAGTTAACTCTTAGATCAAATCCTATTATTAGCTCCAAAACTCTGCATGGCGCTTGACCTTCCACTTATCGAAAATAACCTTGGTGTAGTCTTCAAGTCTTATAGAATTCATGCTCAGCACTCCATGTTCCAAAAGTAGCCTTAACTTTAAAAATTGATGTCATGTTTCCAAACTATTTTGGGTGTGCCCTTATTTTTCTATACTTGCGCACTCTTCCACATGCCCTATGCCCATGCACCCAAACCTTATTTGTTTCTCTCATCTCAACATGTGGGAAAAGAGGAAAAATGTGTCACAATAAATGAGAAGGATGGTGATAATAAGAAAATTACTCATATTTAATACCACACGAGAAGAAGGATCACACAGTGTAATGTGAGAAACATGATGAAATAATTTGTATGTGGTGCATAGGATTATATACTATGGTGTAGGGAAGCGCACATGAGGAGGTCTATGGCCTTGAAAGTAGTGAGCACACTAGAAGGTTAATACTACAATGTGTGAAAGAAAGTAGTCGAAAATGTGTGAAAAAATTGAATTAAAGCTTTTGTACAGTTCTAGGTGATGAGTATTTAATGTGGTAAAAATTTGGAAACCTATAAAAGGGGCATCAGGGTAATTTTATTTTCACCTTACCTTCACAATAATTTATGCATTTTCAAGAGTGAATTCATGCAATTTCTTGTGAAATTACGTGCAAACATAGAAAATTGATTGAACCACATTGAAGTGAGGACACGACCAAGTAAAAGAGCTCCTTCAGAAGGAATTTTGAGGCTTGGGGGTGGCGTATAAGCTTATTTATAGTAGGAGAAGGGTTTGTAGGGTTTTTTGGCTAGGTTTTGAAGAATTAGGGCACAAAATTGTGAAAAGGGAACAAAGTAAGGAAGATATTCGATGCAGATGATTGAAAGCAAGATATTAAAGGCACCTAAGGAATAAAATAGTATTAGTTCTGAAGGTGGGATTTACACGTGCCATGAAACCCATGAAGTCAATAATCATTTCACCCAAGGAAAAGGGAAAGGGAACGGTTTAGCCTATAATGTGCAAAAATAATGGTACTCTGAGATGTAGTACCAAGATGGAGTACTCTTGGGAAAGGATAGGGTATCACATGTGAGGAAGATGAAATTCATAAATTATAACCATCATTCATATGGAAATGTGTGTGAAAAAGACATTGAACTAGTCCAGAAGATAGATGAGAGGACAATGGATGATAAGCCTATCTATGACAATAAGGGATATCAAATTTTGTAAAGCATGGGAGTTCTTCATCTCTATACGATCCCTTAATTTGGAAAACCCAAGTGATTATATCAATGACTTATGTCGCGTGTCCATGAGGAATTTTTATACTTTGTAAGAAGGAGGATGTGCCTTATTGCACCATTGATTGGAAATTTTATGAGCCTTCAAAGTATATGGATGGAACTATAAGTGGACATGGAAGATGATGATGAAGTCAAGAATACTAATGCCACAATGAAGTATCAATTTGGATAGCATGCTATGGATATTTCTAAGCTCGACAATCCTATTATCATACTATCTATGCATTTACTTACAAAATTAAACGATCATGAAAGGTGGGTCTAGGTAAACAAGTGATGGCTTTATGTCGCAAAGAAGATATCTAAAGGCACTGTTTATAACCTTGTTAGATTCATAGTAGAGGATATTATTGAGGAAGCATGCGCAGGGGACAAGAATTTTTTTGGAAATGTCTTGTTTCTAACTGTCTTCTCTGAAATTGGGGTTCCAGATGGGTTAAAAGATAAAATTTGGTAGTTCCCCTTGATGATAAGTCACACACAAAAATTTTTTATAACTACAATTTTGATGGAATCAATAATGTGTATAAATCAAGGGAATATAAATGCTATAGATGAATGTGTGAGGCGTTTGGAGTAGAATGGTGCATTCCAAGTGAGTTACCTATGCAGATGGAAGAGAAGTCATAATTTTCAGTCTATCAACACTTCTGCATTGGATGGTTTTATTTAAAGGATGGGTTGAAAATCCCTTGGTGAAAATTTCCATTTTACTTTACAGCACAATACTTTAAGGCTGCAGTGAACAGGTTATCTGAGGTGCACAAACTAGGATTTGATTTCGATAAGGTGGACTATGAGTATCACACCTTGCACAAAACATGTGTTTATCCTAAGAAGAGCACATATGAATAGACAATGATATCATTATGTCTAATTCCATTACTCTGGAAGTTTCCAATTTAGAGGCAATAAAAGTTTATATCTTTTGAATCCAAGGATGGTTAATGGGAAATAATTTGAGGATGACTTAAAAATCCCAGAGGAACCTATATGAAATAAAATAGTGGAAAAAGAGAGAACGCGTGAGGATAATCCTCTTGAGGACACTCCTATTAAGAGCAAAACTATGAAGAAGACACCAACATATAAGGAGTCTAAACCAAGTGTGAGCCTAAAGAATCCACCAAAGAAGAAATATCTGATGAAAAATAAACTAAGGATATTGTCTAGAAAAGACATAGAGGAGATTGAGAGAGATGAAGAAGAGGATATGAGGAATGAGGAGGAGGAATTGTTGCGAAAGTAATCCTTGGTTCATGACATTGAGGATTTGGATGTGGAGAAGCATTATGTGTATCATGAGGAGATCCCATTCAAAGATCCAGAAGAAGAAGGATATGAAGTTCCTATTACTCATATTTTAGAGGAGAGGCATGAGCCTACTGAGGAACATGAAATTAAGTACACTATTGATCATGAGGTAGAGAAAACTATAGAGCACATTGTGTTAGGTTGTGGAGCCTTTTTCCATGTGAGAAAGTGTTGAAGGCTATACAATAAGAGTATTGTATAGTTTCCACGTTGTCTTGCCATGGTTCCAGGGCCGGGGGCTGCAGCCCCCAATAGCAGGGGTTTGGGAGCCCAGCCCCCCCCCTTTTTTTTTGGCCTTAAAATGTGCCTGATATACCGGGAAACGTGATTTTTTCATATGGACAGGATTTTTGACCCATAGGTTTATGGGACAGGTTTGGCCCATGGTTTTGATACCCACAGTTTTGTAAAACTTCTTAAGCAGTTGTATATTTATATGGTTTTGTGCATATTGTAGATATATGTAAAAACATTGCAGATGTGCTTTGAATTCGGCTGTGAATTTTGTACAGTTTGTTGATTATAGCTCTAAACAGATCTAGGTATTGTGTTGAGAAAGCGGTGGCTTGTAATAAAGTCTGAGCAAGTGATTCTTGGTGGACGCAGCCCAAATTGCGTGAACCACGTTAAATACTCTATTTTTGTTGTGTTATTTTATTCTCCACTTTTATTTGAGATCTATAATATTTTCTAAATATTAGTTTTTACTATTGTGATTCTGTGAGGGATTATTCTACATATTTTATCCCTTAATTCCTAACACATTACTGAGTATGAAGTGAAGTGTGAGGTAGAAGATGAATGGAAGATGGGTGAAGAAGAATCAGGTGTCAAAGAGAACACCCTTGTGTTGGTTTTTCTGAAAAGGACCCATGGGAAGAATAGAAAGCCAAGGCACACACCTCATGGACCTATGATGCAATATATTCATGATTTGAGAAATTTTTTATAGATAAGACATCAGATTATAGTGTCCACAGAGTATATCTTTTCTTAGTAATTCTTTAAGAAGGAAGAAGAATTTTTGTGCATAAAAAAGATGATCTCCTAGGAATTCCAATCACACATGGAAGAGCATGAGTTTGAGGTTAGTGTGCAGTCGATAACTGAGACTCAAATTAATTCTATGCCAGGAGAGGCATATCCGATAATTGACACATAGGTATTGACAAATGAATAAGACTGTAATGTGCTAAACAAACTATCAGATGAATTAGGGGTAAATTTTTTGAAAAGGACTATCGCATAAATAATATGCTCAAGGAGATATATAAAGATCTCGAGAAGAAATGTCAAGAAATTACAAATCTTAAAAAAGAGATAAGGGAAGAGAAAGGACGAACATGCATGACATATAATAAGTCAGGATACATCATAGATATTATCAAAATCATGCGCTCAAATCTTGTTTATCAAAATCCAAACTTCTTATGAGACAACACTACTTTGTCTATAGGAATTGGTGCACATGCTTACACATGAAAAGAATCTTCTCACAATAGATTCAAAAAAATAAGCAATGACCTAGCAGAAGAAAAATGATAAGGAACATATCAAATAACACCTTCTATAGTATGATGGGTTGGTGGTAGAAACAAAGGAGGTGTCAAGGGTGGAAGAGTTTGTATATGATAACTATCAGGACTTTGATCATGTGGTGAGTCTGTTGGCTACTATATATGAAGTAAAGTTGAGGGAGTTCCAAACCAAAAAAATAATAATAAGGGAGAATGAGAGAAGGTGTTTTCCAAGGTGGAGAAGAAAAGGGAATTGATAAACCTTTTGAAGACATCACTGAAGGATAGACTGGAGGAACTCTTCCCATAGATTACGTGTAGGATGAATGCGGTAGACGGTGTGGTCAAGCAACTTCAAGATTTGATTCAATAGATGAAGGTAAAATTTGACACTTTGACTCCTGTGGAGGTCCCTAAAATTGTTGATGCCACACTAGTTAAGGCGACTGAGGATTTGGAAGGGTGGAGGGAGCTAGAGAAAAAATTGGTTAAGGAATTTCCCATACTTGTTCCATCTAAGGGAGATCGATTCTTTGATTATTTGGCACAAGCCATATTCTTTATTATTTATTCGTTGATTCATGGTGGGTGTTCTATTATTATTTTCTGCATGTGCAACAATTTAAAGTGTTAATGAGGATGGACATTATACCTAGTGCAGGGTGATGTTGGTTTCTAGAATTGACTAAGTACAAAGAAAGTTGAATGCTGACATGCAAGGATGCATGTGCAGAAGATTTTGGATAGCGCACAAGAGGGCACATGGTTAGGAACAAGATTGTGCGTGGGACAGTATATACATGTCGATTAAGGACTTATCCATTTTATAGGGGTAGGCTAGAAATAGACTTGGAGTGTTCACCAAACAAGGGATAAAAGAAGGCTACCTTGGCTAGAAAGTAATGTCTATATTTAGAGAAAGCACATGCATGGATTTATTTATTAATAGGATTAAAGTAGGATATTACTAGATAATATATTATTATCAAGTGTTTGTAAAACATTCATGTAAGTATGCATTGTTGTTTTAAGCATGCATGTAAGTATGCATGGTTGTTTTGAGCATGCCTACTATTAGGAGGTGCATGGGTAGTGAGGGGTGTTGGTGCTCGTTCTGATCTTGCAGCATTTGCCCTTGAAATCCCTCAGTTTGTGGCCTCTTTCACATTTTCTATCTCCCTAATTTGATGCATAAAAAATTTGTCCTCCATTTTTCAAGTCTAGTGCCCCACGCTTGTTTTTTGTATAAGAAAAGATGGTAGAATAACATCCTAATATACCATTAGTGGAGGAAAACAGATCCAGTATTGATGGGGAAAACATGTCTTCCTAGTTTTCACCCACTAAGGCATATTAAGAATGTTATTATATGTTCTCATGGCATAGAGGGACCATGCATGTTTAGGGACCAGCCCTTGAGTTTTATTTTTGGAGATGCACTGAGGAGACACGTGGACGACTCTGATATAAAGTAGAAAAGGGGTAAAATCAACAGTTGTTGTGTAATACATATTTTGAAATGGGAATTACTAGAGGACATGGATGTGGAGTAGAATTACAAATGAAAGACAACAAAAAGGGGGATGACCTATCAATTCCAGCTATGCAGAGACTCCGAAGGATTGTTAAAATTTTTTGGCATGGCATCCTAGTCATCAGTGGAGAGGCCCGAGAAACATGATCAATTCACAACTGGTCCACCTGGAAGCTTTAAGATATAAATTTGTTAAAGGTCACTTTCAAAGGAAAATGAGTAACAAGTAGGGGTCCCTCAAATATTCTTATTTTTTGGAGGAAAATTAAACAACTGATATGTATAAATGCAATTAGATTACTCTTACAAATTGTCAGGAGATCAATTTCATGAGAAAATTTTGAGAAAAGCTCATCTTTTGAGGAAACTTTCTGAGAAACTAGGTTAAATTCCTTTGTGTCATATTTTCATTCATGTTGAGTTGGTTACATAACCATCAACAAGATCTAAGATTGTTTAAATAACTCTCCCCCTGCTAATGAATCTGATAAACTTTGAGTTAATTTGTGTTAAATACCTAGAAAATGTTGAGTTTATTTCACTTTAAGAATGTCTACAAGTAGTTTTTCTTGTTCCTATTGAAATCTTGTATTAAAATTTCTTTGAGTCACATAAATCTCAATCCTTGTGAAAGTTTAGTGGCATCTACAATTCAGTTTTTCAAAAGAGATTTCATCTGGGAATGAAATAAATGATTTAAAATCACTTTTCTTTCATATATTGACAGAGATTGTTTGTAAGCCTCTGGGTGTACCTCAAACGTGATTGATCTTAGATTCTGATTTTTTATTGGGTCTTCTAACTCGATCCTTCATGCTATAATCTCAAATATTGTGTGAAAAGTGTAAATTTTGCCTCCATTGATGCAAACTTTCTGGTTGAAGGAATGTTTTAACTATTTTGTAGCTTTCTGTTATTGAGTTCTCCATTTGTAATGAAATTTTTTCGAGGATATGGGAAATTCTAATCTATCTTATTTATCTCCCACCAAAAAATTATTCAAATGAACCAATCTTACCCTGAATTAACCCTATTTTTCTTTGTATATCCACAAAAGAACAAAAATTTACTTGCTAAAGTATGCAGAACAGATCAGGTTTCCAAATGTCTGTAGTAACCTTAGCCTTGTGTTGAAAATATCTCCATCTTTTTGAGAGTGACAACTCGTGAGAGTCAGATTTGGTGTGTTGATCATATTTTCCCAAGGTTTTCTTTATAAAATTTGTGCAAAAGAAAGGTATCTACGTCTCCCTTAGTAACATAGGTTACAAAATAGGTCCTCTTACCTTGGTTAAAAGGCACAACCTAAAATAGTTACAATAAGATCAAATCCTTTTATGGTGCTATCCATCTCTCCACAAACCCGAGTAACAAATGGTCAGTTAGATTTCATCCCCGAATACAAAATGATACATATTTATGATCTATCTACCTCTAAGCTCCCTATTGAATATGTGTTGCTTCTCATCTTGAAAGGGAGAACAAATTTTAATACCAAGGGGTAAGCCCCCACCTCTATAAATACTTGGCTCAGGAATAGTTATTAAATATTCCTAATGGTCACTGTGTTATGTGTTAGTGTTATTCTACTCTATTATAGTTGTGTGCATGAATTTGTACACACACATGTTGAATGTTATGTATCATCTTCTTACTATGTAGTTGTTTTTTAATATTAATTGATAATTATGGTTGGATTAAGATCCTTGATGTAACTGAGTATGGAGATGTGTTTATAAAATTGATCTTAGTTATGGTTGTAGACACCAAAAACACGTCACCTTTTATCATCTTCCTCCAAAATACCCTAATAACCGTATTCTACATGGGCAATCAGTTTAACCCTAACTTAGCCACTCATAACCCCTTTTCACACATCACAATGACCCCTATTCACACACCCAAGGATTTAATTAACATCAATTAATTAAATTTCTACCTTTACCCACTCATCAAGCCACCTCACCTTGCCACTAGACCAACCACCTCACCTGACTACCTCACCAGTCCACTACCCCACTTGCCTCTCCACCTCACACTTCCATTACCCCACTTGCACCTCCACCTCAACATTTCACTCCCTACCTTTCCCATACCTAGCCCATACCCTTCTAGAAATCCCTACTAGTGGTCACCCCACTCATAGGAACCTTCTTTGTCATATTACCCATTCTAAGGGTGGAGGACGCATGTGCTCTACCAATCAAAATCAAGTGGGGAAGGCATATTCTCCACTTTTCAAAAAACAAATCCCCCAACATAACCGGTGGTAGTTACAGTCTAACTAATGTTGATTAGGTGGGACCGGCGCTGGTTACCTTCAAATACCCAGCCCCAGCTCTTTCCAAAGGGTTTGTTCACATTTTCATTATTGGTTCATTCTTGGTGGATATTTTTACACAGCATGAAGAACCCTTCAACAGAGGCATTCTAAAGGCTCAACATAGTTGATTGGGATTCGGAGAGATCACTCCTAACACCGTAGATCAAATGGATGAACCAAGGGACACTCTTTGGCAAGGACAAAGGAGCTAAGGGACATTGAAAGAGCTCAAGCAAGAGCTCTTGAACAAGTCAACCACCCTCACCAACACTCACCATCTATCTTCTCCAGATGCTCATGATTTTGCAAGCACTGGACTCCAATTAAGCGGAACCCTCACTGGTGTTTTTCCTACTTGTACTTATCTATTTTCCTTCACCAAGGACCACCCTCTCTCATACTCGCACAACCCTTCCTACTCATCCCACTTCCCTCTACCAGACCTTCTAACCCCATTCTATCTCTCAACTATTCTCTGTGCAAACACAAGGGGCACCCAATCTCCATTTTCACACTCTAGCTAGATTACAATGACCATCACCGGTTAACCCTAATAGTGACCGATTGGACCTAACTACCATCATTTACCCTGCAGTCTCTCAGTTCTCCACCACTCTACCCCAATACACCTAAAACATCCCCAAAACCCCAGAAGTACCCATCATAAACCTACCCTATATCTTCACCCCACCAGTACCACTTTCAACTCTCTGTACCCACCTGAGGGAACCCAAAACACCTCTGTTCTGACCCTCTTTCACTTCTACAGTGAGCCGGTACCAGTTACCCTTAACCAGCATCAGTCTAGCCTAAACCGTCATTGGTCATACATGACCAACGTTAGTCTCTGTGTCTATCAACACAGTACAGACTAACAAACTACCATTTACCCAAAAAATCCCAAATACCTAACCCAACCTGACCTAATTCCCCAATAAATCTTCTACTAAACCTGTAGAGACCTGTATCAATCACTTTTTACATCTATATTTGACCATAGCCTAACTAGTTATGTTAGATTTTCTTATTATACTTGAATGAGATACCTAAATCATATCAACTATAGTAGGGTGTTATTTTTTTTATATCATTTCACCCATTGATTTGTTTTAAATATTGGATTGATAGCCTTCTAGGAATTACCAAACTTCCTAGATCTATCATATGCTAGGAAGTCTAATGCATATATTGTTTAACTCTCTCTTGTGGTCTTGTTTTCTATTTTAGGGTAGTCCTTCCCAGCCAAAATAGAATTCACATGATTGACCAAGATCAGAAGTCTACATGTGTGCATTCCACCCTCAACCGAACAAAAGGTAAACCTCCTACACCCTTATCTGTTTGAGTCTCTGATTGTATGCAAAAAGGATCAAAACATTTGGGCACGCTTGGTGGGACCCATCCAGGGTTCCTTACATTTCTTCATTTCTAGGTAAAATTTGCTTGTTTGTTTCCCTTTCTAAAAGGTTCTCACATTAAATATCCTTCTCTGGAATCTTCTTCTTCTTCTATTGTCTAAAAGTAATCATATTTTGGTGGTTTAAAATGAACACTTCTTCCCTTTTATTAGTATCACATTAGTGAAAAAGCATCCCTTGTCTTGTTCATCAGTTATGACATCGAAATATCATATTTCGATTTTGGGTTTAAAACACTCGCATTTCATTCTGCTTTACTCCATTAGCTCACATTAAAAGAGGGCAATCTATATGCTGGAATTCATGCCCAACTGATGGTTGACAAACAGATCATAGCAAAGAACTTTCTCTCTCTTTCTCTCTCTCTGAGTCTTACCAAACTACACAAAAATTCAAAAACCACATCATTTTTAAACAACATTTCACCTGGAAGAAGCTATAGGTGATCACACGATTGCGGCACAGTAGGCACCCAACTCATTACTTCTATCAAGCCATTATATCAGAGGATGGCCCACCCCCACCATAACATAACTTAAAACCTCACCTTTTAGATATCCTTCTTTGTAGGAAGCCTTCCTCACCAAAAAAATTGTTCTAAAGTTCATGCGTCAATCCTTCTAAATAGTGTAAGCTTAACACATTTAAAATCACTTGTTAGGTAACGTATTCTTTTAGCATTTTTCTTGAAGTGTGTTTTGAGGTGTGAGAGTATGTTTTCTCCTTTTTTTTTCTCTTTTTCCTTTTGCGCTCCCCATTCACAGTTGGTGTATTCTGACTCTTTCTAAGGGTGTAGAGGCTTCAATCATCCACCAATAATAAATTTTTCTATAGTTTTTGAATCTTCACAGTAACCGGCATCGGTTTACTACTCACTAGCTTCGGTTATACCCTACCGACATTGGTCTCTACTCTTTTGGATTAACTTGTCCAAAAGACCCCTATTTCAGTTTCTTTTCCATCAAAAATTCCTATAACATTCTGTACACTCTATTTCCTACTACAAAGCTATCATAGAGCCTTCCCACCTGATCATTATCATTCTTTTGTCTCAGTTTATTAAAACATTCTTATCCTTCAGTAAATGGAAATGGTTAACCTTAACCAGCATCGGTCACCCCTAACTGTCGTCGGTTATCTTGTGTTAGTTCTTAACTAGCATATCCACCCAATCTACCAACAAATACCGATTATGTTCATTCTTGCTACTGTCTATGTAATTTACAGAGTACAAAATTACTTGATATACACCCCTTTACATGGTGTTAAAGCGCAACCAAGCCAACACACTTGCGTTCCATGCTAGCCTTCAACCTCTTCCACCTAGTCCTTCACCACCTTCCATGTCATCACCTACGGACCCCAATTTCCCAGCTACTATTAGTATGGTTGATGCAGAATTCACATGATTTCTAGACCAGAACCCTGTCACTTTACAACACTATCTAGCCCATGCATCCACTCAGGATTCCTCAGGCCATAGGTTATCTATGGTATGCCCGGTGTCCATTCCTACATTCTCTCATACCTACCTCCGTGTCGGCTACATCTATCTCAGCTATACCTACTTCCACCTTACCACTCAGTGGTGTCACAGCTCGACCCTACCGTGATGGTATCCACCCCCATATATGAATTTACCACACCTCTTCCTGCTTCACCTTTTGTAGCATCTACCATGCCCACCTCCATGGTCATTTGTCCAAGTGGCCCCATGTCATCCACCACCCTACATACATAATCCAACTCAACCACCGCCAGTATCGGTAAACCATACCCCCCCTTCAGAAGTTAGTTTTTTCTATTCCCTAATCAGTTCCTCCCATTTCCACCAGGGTGGTCACCCCGAACCACTCTTGTATGCACCCACTTTTAATCCTCCACCCATAGCCTCTACCTTTTATTCAACATATTGCCCTCCCTTATCCTTCTCCTCGCATATACCTCCACCATTTTTCATACGGGGCTCCTTCACACAACGTGATGCCTTCCACATCATATTATTCTTAGCTGCCTCCCCCTCATGTAGGAATTCAACCTCCATCACAACCTACCCCTGACTTATTAAAATGATGATGGATAAGATGCACATGCCAGAAGCATCTCTTTTCATCTCACACACATCTCTGACCTATGAGGAGATTTGTAATGAGCCTATTCATTTTGTTTGTTCCTATTCTACCCATACCCCCCACACTAGGAAAATGCCAAAATTAAACCAGTTCCACAACAACGAAGACCCACAACAACATCTAAGATATTTTGGACACATGTGTTAACTCATCACTCATGATGACACTTTGTTATTGTGAACATTTCGTATGTCCCTCAATGGACACACCCTAGATTGGTATGGTGCCCTACCTAAGCACTCTATCTTCTCCTTCAACCAGGTGGCCCATATCCTTTTTGGACCATTTCTCCATCAATGTAGTCAACAAAGTCACCATGACTGACTTGTATACCACACATCAATATGATGAAAAGTTAATCATATACTTTGTTTCTCACTAGCACGGTCCTGATCAATTAACTCACATTTCCCCTTACCGTAGATCGAACTAATAGAGTTCTTTATACGGGCTTGTGCTCGCCACATCTCATCCACCTTACAAATCCAAATGTTTTGTATATTTGATGAGATGTTCACAATGTCCCGAAAGCTTGAAATCCAAGGCATCGAAGAGAAAAGGATTCATTAGTGCAACAAAGGTGCTCCTTTTAAACCACATGAACCCACTTCTATGGCTAAACAACCACCAACTGTTCCTCTTCACCATCATAGATCCAAAGACTTCGCCCACGTGGTAGTTCTGAAGGCTGGCCCATCACACCCATCCAACCTACCAAAACCTTTGCCTAACCTCTTACCAGTGCAAACATTCCTCTTCAAAAATGAACAAAAGAAATATACCCCCATTGCTGAACTATACCCACTAGCTTTCTTACTGTCTACTGATCCTCTTGAAGTATGCAACAGGAAGAGGATGCACTGCCTTATGTTACAATGGTCATGCAAAGCTAGACTCCCATAGTTTGCAAACTTTTGCTTACTTCCAGATGTTTATAACAACGTTTTACATGCACCCATTCTGTATCGATGACATATAAAAAATATTCATCTAGGTTGGTCCCTCAAAATAAAACAAATGACATTTTTTCCCATATATGAATAAGCTCCCTAATTAACACTTGAATGTGATTGTAAATTCACTCTATCTACTAAAACTCTACTAATCCCACTAGCTTTCTTACTGTTAACTACTATAGAATTTATAAAAACAAGTGAAAATTCTAGGTTGCAAGGTAGGTTATGATGCACACTTGTGGCCCACAATATTTCTCCCAACTCACCCTCATCCAAATATGAAGAGGGTTCTCTATAATGCTTACCCAAATGGGGGAGTTCTAGATGCTTTGGCTCCACATCCTCTGCGTGAGCTCTAAATCCTTCACCAGCCATCTCCCTCTGCAACACCATTATTTCCACCATCTCTCACTGCTTCATTACATCCCTCTAGCACACTTCATTAAACTTAAGGCACCTTTCTTCTCTCTGTCTCTTTGTTGTTAGGTTTGTCATCTTTACCAAACATGTTCCTGCCCCATGCATGGTGGGGTTTATCTAGCCATAAGCTTATTTTCCAAATACAGGGTTATGATCAAGATATCAATTTCTAAAGGAATACCGTGTAAGTAGTACCCTCTGGGCTCATCAAAAAACTGGAACTCAACAACTTCTAGGAAAGAGTAAATGGAAAATGCGTACTCCAAAATATAGTTGTTCAAAAAACCATGGAACCAAACATCCACAGAGCATGTCCAAATCAGATATGCATCCTACAAGGCCTATAATTCTTCATGCATCCAAAAAAGCGTGTGAAAAATCCAATTTATTTTAGACACGTAAGCAACCAGGCACTGGTACAACTCTATAGGAAATATAACAAAGAACGTCTCATATAATACATCATACAGATTCTAGTCAACACACACAAGTGCATTAAACTCATGTATAGTGCTAAATCTATGAGCATACTCTTCTTCTAGATCATCTAACCACTCTTCAATACTTCCCAAGGTCAACTGGTATGTCTTCATCATACAACATCCTAAAAATCAGCTAAGAAATAGGTCCTGATAATAAAACCAATAATGTATCTTAGAATTCACTGCAAATTGCCCAAGGCACGTTGGCACATCACTCAGCCTAAATTGAGCACTCACCCAAAGCATGCAAGTGTACCAAGTCCCACTTAGTTAATTTTGTTCAAGATGTTAACATGATTACAAGTATCTTTCAAACCCATAATAGATAATCAATTAAACTACAGTGCATAACCCAGATCTAGATCTAAACCATACGAAGGAATAACTAAAAAATCACTATAATCAATTTTACCATGCAAGATCCATGTTCAGCTATATCTAACACCAATATCCATCCAATAATATTAATTATATTAAATATTTTAAAACAAAGAAGCTTTATACATCATAATAATTTCACCATGAGTCATACACGCATACAAACCAACAACATAACTCTAAAAAACATCGAATATATCTAAATCGTGTAAATCAATACATGTTTATAGGAGTGGGGACTTTCCCTTCATTACTCATGCACCTTCTCAAAATAGGCTACATTTTAATAATAGTCATGCGCCCTTACATAAGAAATAAAAAAACATGCAAGTGCTAATAATAGATCTCCTACAGTTAACTCTTAGATCAAATCCTATTATTAGCTCCAAAACTCTACATGGCACTTGATCTTCCACTTATCTAAAATAGCCTTGGTCTACTCTTCAAGTCTTATAGAATTCATGCTCAGCACTCCACGTTCCAAAAGTAGCCTTAACTTTAAAAATGGATGTCATGTTTCCAAAATATTTTGGGTGTGCCCCAATTTTTCTATACTTGTGCACTCTTTCACATGCCCTGTGCCCATGCACCCAAACCTTATGTGTTTCTCTCAGCTCAACACATGGGAAAAGAGGAAAAAGGTGTCACAATAAATGAGAAGGATGGTGATAATAAGAAAATTACTCATATTAAATACCACACGAGAAGAAGGATCACAAAGTGTAACGTGAGGTAGGTAGAAAGATGATGAAATATATGGTATGTGGCGAATAGGATTATATACTATGGTGTAGGGAAACACACATGAGGAGGTATATGGCGTTCAAAGTAGTGAGCACACTAGAAGGTTAAGACTACAACGTGTTAAAGAAAGTAGTCGAAAATTTGTGAAAAAATATAATTAAAGCTTTTGTACTGTTGTAGGTGATGAGTATTTAATGTGGTAAAAATTTGGAAACCTATAAAAGGGGCATCAGGGTAATTTTATTTTCACCTTACCTTCTCAAGAATTTATGCATTTTCAAGAGTGAATTCATGCAATTTCTTGTGAAATTATGTGCAAACATAGAAAATTGATTGAACCAGATTGAAGTGAGGACACGACCAAGAAAAAGAGCTCCTTCAAAAGGAATTTTGAGGCTTGGGAGTGGCGTAGAAGCTTGTTTACAGTAGGAGAAGGGTTTGTAGGGTTTTTTGGCTAGGGTTTGAAGAATTAGGGAAAAAAATTGTTAAAAGGGAATAAAGTAAGGAAGATATTTGATGCAGATGATTAAAAGCAAGAAATTAAAGGCACCTACGGAAGAAAATAGTAGTAGTTCTGAAGTTGGGATTTACACGTGCCATGACACCCATGAAGTCAGTAATCATTTCACCCAAGGAAAAGGGAAAGGGAAAGGTTAAGCCTATGATGTGCAAAAATAATGGTACTCTGAGATGTAGTACCAAGATGGAGTACTCTTGGGAAAGGATAGGGTATCACATGTGAGGAAGATGAAATTCAGAAATTATAACCATCATTCATATGGAAATGTGTGTGAAAAAGACATTGAACTAGTCCAGAAGATAGATGAGAGGACAATGGATGATAAGCCTATCTATGACAATAAGGGATATCAAATTTTGTAAAGCATGGGAGTTATTCATCTCTATACGATCCCTTAATTTGGAAAACCCAAGTGATTATATCAATGACTTATGTCACATGTCCATGAGGAATTTTTATACTTCGTAAGGAGGATGTGCCTTATTGCGCCATTGATTTGGAAATTTTATGAGCCTTCAGAGTATATGGATGGAACTATAAATTGACTTGGAAGATGATGATGAAGTCAAGAATACTAATGCCACAATGAAGTATCAATGGGGATAGCACGCTATGGATATTTCTAAGCTCGAAAATCCTATTATCATACTATCTGTGCATTTACTTACAAAATTGAACGAGCATGAAAGGTGGGTCTAGGTAAACAAGCGATGGCTTTATGTCACAAAGAAGATATCTAAACGCATTGTTTATAACCTTGTTGGATTCATAGTAGAGTATATTATTGAGGAAGCATGCGCAGGGGACAAGATCAATTTTGGAAATGTCTTGTTTCTAATTGTCTTCTCATAAATTGGGGTTCTGGATGGGTTGAAAGATAAAATTTGGTAGTTCCCCTTGATGATAAGTCACGCACAAAAGTTTTTTCTAAGTACAAGTTTGATGGAATCAATAATGTGTATAAGTCAAGTGAATATAAATGGTATAGATGAATGTGTGAGGCGTTTGGAGTAGAATGGTGCATTCCAAGTGAGTTACCTATGCAGATGGAAGAAAAGTCATAATTTTCAGTATATCAACCACTTCTGCAATTGGATGGTTTTATTTAAAGGATGGGTTGAAAATCCCTTGGTGAAAATTTCCATTTTACTTTACAGCACAATACTTTAAGGTTGCAATGAACAGGTTATTTGAGGTGCACAAACTAAGATTTGATTTCGATAAGGTGGACTATGAGTATCACACCTTGCACAAAACATGTGTTTATCCTAAGAAGAGCACATATGAATAGACAATGATATCATTATGTCTAATTCCATTACTCTGGAAGTTTCCAATTTAGAGGCAATAAAAGTTTATATCTTTTGAATCCAAGGATGGTTAATGGGAAATAAGTTGAGGACGACTTAAAAATCCCAGAGGAACCTATAGGAAATAAAATAGTGGGAAAAAAGAGAATGCGTGAGGATACTCCTCTTGAAGGACACTCCTATTAAGAGCACAACTACGAAGAAGACACCAACATATAAGGAGTCTAAACCAAGTGTGAGCCCAAAGAATCCACCAAAGTAAGAAATATCTGATGAAAAATAAACTAAGGATATTGTCTAGAAAATACATAGAGGATATTGAGAGAGATGAAGAAGAGGCTATGAGGAATGAGGAGGAGGAATTGTTGCAAAAGTAATCCTTGGTTCATAACATTGAGGATTTGGATGTGGAGGAGCACGATGTGTATCATGAGGAGATCCCATTCAATGAGCCAAAAGAAGAAGGGTATGAAACTCCTATTACTCATATTTTAGAGGAGAGGCATGAGCCTATTAAGGAACATGAAATTAAGTACACTATTGATCATGAGGTAGAGAAAATTATAGAGCACATTGTGTTAGGTTGTGGAGCCTTTTTTCATGTGAGAAAGTGTTGAAGGCTATACACTAAGAGTATTGTACACTTTCCACATAGTCTTTCCGTGGTTCGGGGTAGAGGACGCATGTGCTCTGCCACTCAAAATCAAGTGGGGAAGGCATATTCTCCACTTTTCAAAAAACAAATCCCCCGACATAACCGGTGGTGGTTACGGTCTGACCAATGTTGATTAGGTGGGATTGGCGCTGGTTACCTATAAATACCCAGTCCCGGATCTTTCAAAAAGGTTGGTTCACATTTTCATTATTGGTTCATTCTTGGTAAATATGTTTACACATCGTGAAGAACCCTTTGACAAAGGCATTCTACAGGCTCAGCATAGTTGATTAGCATTGGGAGAGATCACTCCTAGCACCGTAGATCAATTTGACAAACCAAGCGACACTCTTTCACAAGGATAGAGGAGCCAAGGGACTTTGAAAGATATCAAGCAAGACCTCTTGAACCAGCCAACCACCCTCACCAACACTCACTATCTCTCTTCTCTAGATGCTCACAATTCAGTAAGTACTGGACTCCAAGTGGAACACTCACTGGTGTTTTCCCTACTTGTGCTTCTCTATTTTATCCCACCAAGGACCACCCTCTCTCCTACTTGCACAACCCTACCTACTCAGCCCACTTCCCTCTATCAAACCTTCTAACCCCATTCCATCTCTCAACAGTTCTCTGTGCAAAAACAGGCGGCACCCAATCTTAATTTTCACACTCTAGCTAGATTACAACAACCATCACCGGTCAACCCTAATAGTGACCGATTGAACCCAACCACCATCATTTACCCTACAGTATCAATCACCTTTACCTCTATATTTGACCATAGCCTAGCCTGTTATGTTAGATTTTCTTATTGTACTTGAATGAGATACCTAAATCATATCAACTACGGTAGGGTGTTATTTTTTTATATCATTTCACCCATTGATTTGTTTTAAATAGTGGATTGATAGCCTTCTAGGAAGTATCATACTTCCCAGATCTATCATATGCTAGGAATTCCACTACATATACTGTTTAACTCTCTCTTGTGGTCTTATTTTCTATTTTAGGGTAGTCCTTCCCAACCAAAAATAAATTCACATGATTGACCAAGATCAAAAGTCTACATGTGTGCATTCCACCCTCAACCCAATAATAGGTAAACCTCCTACACCCTTATTTGTTTGAGTCTATGATTATATGCAAAAAGGATTGAAACATTTTGACACGCCTGGTGGGACCCATCTGGGGTTCCTTGCATTTCTTAATTTCTAGGTAAAAGTTGCTTGTCTGTTTCCCTTTCTAAAAGGTTCTCACATTAAATCTCCTTCTCTGGAATCTTCTTCTTCTTCTATTCTCTAAAATAAATCATATTTTGGTGCTTTAAAATGAACACTTATTCCCTTTCATTAGTATCGCATTAGTGAAAGAGCATCCCTTCTCTTGTTCATCAGTTGTGACATCAAATATCATATTTCCACTTGGGTTTAAAACACTCACATTTCATTCTACTTCACTACATTAGCTCACATTAAAAAATGGAAATATATATGCTGGAAGTCATTCCCAGTTGATGGTTGATAAACGGATCGTAGCAAAGCACTTTCTCTCTCTTTCTCTCTCTTTGAGTCTTACCAAACTATACAAAAATTCAAAAAACACATAATTCTTAAACAACATCTCACCCGGAAGAAGCTATATGTGATCACACAATCATGGCACAGTGGGCACCCAAATCATTACTTCTATCAAGCCATTATATCAAAGGACAACCCACCCCCACCATAACATAACTTAAAACCTCACCTTTTAGATCTCCTTCTTTGTAGGAAGCCTTCCTCACCAAAAAATTTGTTTTAAAGTTCATGCGTCATTCCTTCTAAATAGTGTAAGATTAACACATTTAAAATCACTTGTTAGGTAATGTCTTATTTTAGCATTTTTCTTGAAGTGTGTTTTGAAGTGTGAGAGTACGTTTTCTCCATTTTTGTTTTCTTTTGCCTTTTGTGCTCCCCATTCACAGTTGGTGTATTCTGACTCTTTATGAGGGTGTAGAGGCTTCAATCATCCACCAATAATACATTTTTCCATAGTTTTTCAATATTCACAATAAATGGCATCAGTTTTCTACTCACCAGCATTGGTTATACCCTACTGGCATCGGTATCTACTCTTTTGGATTAACTTTTCCAAAAGACCCCTATTTCAATTTCTTTGCTATCGAAAGTTCTTGTAACATTTTTGTACACTCTATTTCCTACTAAAAAGCTATCACAGAGACTTCCCACCTGATCATTATCATTATTTTGTCTCAATTTGTTAAAACATTCTTATCCTTCAGTAAATGGCAATGGTTAACCTTAACCAACATCGATCACCCCTAACTATCGTCGGTTATCCTATGTTAGTTCTTAACTAGCATTTCAAACCAATCTACCAATAAATACCCATTCTATGCATTCCTGTTGTTGTCTCTGTAATTTGCAGAGTACAACATTACCTGATATATACCCCTTTACATGGTGTTGAAGTGCAACCAAGCCAATGCACTTATGTTCCATGCTAGCCTTCAACCTCTTCCAACTAGTCCTTCACTACCTTTTGTGTCATCACCTATGGACCTCATCTTCCCAGCCACTATTCTTATGGGTGACACAGAATTCAAATGATCTATAGACCAGAACCCTGTCACTTTACAACACTATCTAGCCCATGCATCCACTCAGGATTCCTCGGGATAGCTTATCTATGGTATGCCCGTGTCCAATCCTCATGCTCTCGTACCTACCTCCATGTTTGCTACATCTATCTCGGCTATACCTACTTCCACCTTACCCTCAGTGATGTCACAGCTCGACCCTACCACGATGTTATCCACCCCATATATGACTTTACCACACCTCTTCCTACTTCACCTTTTGTAGCATCTACCATGCCCACCTCCATGGCCATTTGTCCAAGTGGCCCCATGTCATCCAGCACCTACATACCTAATCCATCTCAACCACCACCAATATCGGTAAACCATACCCCCCTTCATAATTTAGTTTTTTCTATTCCCCAATCACTTCCTCCCATTTCCACTAGGGTGGTCACCCCGACCCCTCCTATATACACCAACTTTCAACCTCCACCCATGGCCTCTACCTCTTATTCAACATATTACCCTCCCTTATCCTTCTCCTTGCATATACCTCCACAATTTTCATATGGGGCTCCTTCACACAACGTGATGCCTTCCACATCATATTTCTCTTAGATTCCTCCCCCTCCTATGGGAATTCAACCTCCATCACAACCTACCCCTAATCTTATTAAAATGATGATGGATAAGATGCACACACTAAAATCATATCTTTTTATCTCACGCACATCTTTGACCTATGAGGAGATTTGTAATGAGCCTATTCATTTCTCTGTTCCTATTCACCCATACCCTCCCACACTAGGAAATGTCAAAATTCAACTGGTTCCACAACAAATAAGACCCACAACAACATCTAATATCTTTTAGACACATGTGTTATCTCATCACTCATGATGACACTTTGCTATTGTGACCATTTCCTATGTCCCTCAACGGACCCATCCTGGATTAGTATGGTGCCCTACCTAAGCACTCTATTTTCTCCTTCAACTAGGTAGCCCAAGCCTTTTTAGACCATTTCTCCATCAATGTAGTCAAGAAATTCACCATGACTGACTTGTATACCATGTGTCAATATGATGACAAGTCAATCATATACTTTGTTGCTCGTTGGTGCAGCTTGATCAATTAGCTCACATTCCCCTTACCGTAGATGGAACTAATAGAGTTTTTTACATGGGCTTGTGCTCACCACATCTCATCCACCTTACAAATCCAAATTTTTTGTATATTTGAAAAGGTGTTCACCATGTCCCGAAAGCTCGAAATCTAAGGCATCGAAGAGAAAAGGATTCAATTGCTCAACAATGGCACTCCTTTTAAACCACATGAACCCACTTCTACAGCTAAAGAACCACCAATCATTCCTCTTCACCCTCATAGAGCCAAAGGCTTCACCCACATGGTAGTTCTAAAGGCTGGCCCATCTCACCCATCCAGCCTGCCAAAACCTTCACCTAACCTCTCACCAGTGCAAACATTCCTCTTCAAAAATAAATAAAATAAATATACCCCCATTGCTGAACCATACCCTACTATTACCATCGTACTCGAGGGCACAATACCAACAACTAAATCACCTTCAAAAAAATTGTCCAAGAAATGTTAGATATAGGAGATCTCGTTCTAGACAATCCCAATGCGCCTGTAAACCAAACCCTTCATATCTTCCAAAAATTGTTTCCTAATCATACACCCTCACCCAACACAACCATTCTTCCGTCAACAGTGACAATGACTGGCAGGTTCATGCCATGTTCATTGTATTTCCCATACCACTTACACTATACCCCCCAACCACACCTACAGAAGAACTTCTCCAATGAATGCCTTTGCCCTCACCAACATATTCACCCACTTCCCCACTACTAACATAAGATAATATAGTACAAACAGATTTATCTTCTTCGGATGCTATAACTACCACACCTGACCATGTCATTGACCCCCTACCTTCATGGTTGATGAATCACTATCGAAACCTACTTCCATACTCATCGAGGAGTCAGAGGTACCTTCCCCTTTCCCCACCTTGCCACACATTGAGGAAAATCATTCTTCATCTACCTTACCCACACCTCACCATGAAGAAGATCCCATTCTAAGTACAACAAACCTACTACCATCTCCTACAACATTAGATGACATCTTCTCATCTCTTATTCCTATAGAATTAGATGTAGAGGGATTATCTATTTCACAGATATCAATTTTGTTCATAGGGATTACTACCAAGTCAACCCTCATCCCCTTCATTTCCTCATCACCCCATTCGATAGATACTCTAAAGTATTTTGATCATTCGTTACTTTAGGAATGCCTTCAAATCCCCATCCCCACACGAATGCAAATGTTGCCTACCAACTCATCCACCATTTACCATATAATAGCGGCATCATCCCTACCTACCCTACCTACAGAGGTGACTGTAACACCTCCCATATTACCTATGGCCATGCATACACCTTCATCATCTTCATCACCTACATCATCACTTCCCAACCCTCCACCAACCTCCACCATCTCTTGTATCTTTGGGGTATGAACCACATCAAGCCTTACCCATCCAACAATCAACATTGATCTAACTAACCCCTCTCTCCCCCTCACCACAATTATACCTCTACAAAAACCAAGACACCAACCACCCCGGACAACAATACTAACATCACCTACTTCCTCTTTGTCTCCTTCACCACTACCATCCCTCTTAGGTCCTCATCCATCCACCCTAACTACAAAATTGCATGTACCAAACACAATAAAAAATTGACAACCACCCCACTTACCACCACCTTCTCTTCTACCCAACCCTACAAAGTTGCCTTTACCTATTAGGCAGCACCAATCACCACCACTGCCTATCACCCCTACCCCCACAGCGTCACCCCTCTCACCTTCGATAACCCATCCTCTCCCAAATTCTACGTGACCCTCCTCCTCACACCACCATTCTACATTTCTCACTACCCCACCTCCTAAAGTGACACCTAAAAACAAAAGCAAATCACCCACTACACTCTTACCTAACAAGGTGTGACCTACACCCCAACCCAAACCTAAACGTACCTAACCTACCCATACCACCCCCATATCGCTACCACTGACATCCACTCCCAAACCTATACCCAATTCACAATGCGACCTAATGGAAAGATCATATGCTACTATCCTGGCCAACGTACTGGCTTCTTCCTAGATCACCCTACCACCCATCCAAACCTACGACCCATTCAAACCAAAACCAAAATGGTTTGACGACTCCCATATTTACACCTACCATCATGTGCCAAGGCACAACATGGAGGATTTCCAAGCTCTTAAAGCACTCCTATAACTCTTTACCGAGGATGATCTAGTAGACATAGATGTAGCTTCCCCTACGACCATAATTGCCTCTTCTATACCACTACCAACTCAACCATCATCGCCCTGCACATCATACCCTTCCTACTGATGAGGAAAGAATATGATCAATTAATGTATAATATATTATCTCATCTTACTCTCATTTTTATCAATTTTGATTGCATTTTGTGACTTTTAGTTAATCTGATATGAGTTAGGATTTAATTTTCTATCTTTTGATTGATTGTGATTCTAATGTTTAAAAGCTTTGAAATTCCTGATGAAGTATGTGTTTGAAATTTATTTTTTTAATAAAGCATGTCCAATCATTCAAGGAAATGAAACATGTCGCGTTTAGTATGTTTTCGGTAGCATTTTTTCCAACATAGCTTAGTTCCAGAACTTCTAAGCTAGTTTCGGAACTCCATCACATAGTCATTATCTAGTTTCGAAACTTTCAAACTTAGTTCTAAAACTCCAGTATTTAGTTCCAAAATTTTCAAACTTAGTTCTATAACTCCTGGGTATAGCTTCGGAACTCTCACATTTTTGATTAGTAACGATTTCCTATGGTTCTAGAACTTCTCTAAAGTTCTAGAACTGATGGAAGTTATCTATTCTAATTACATCCAGAGATTTTTCATCAATGACCCTTTCAATCAAGAAAGGATGAGAATATTTCTAAACACATATCCATGGATGGTTATCTTATAGCTATATGATTAGCCACAATCTGACTTAGCATCTATTTTGGGCACGATTCGATTTCATCAAAATCATAGAGACAGTGATGATTGTAAATGAACATAAAAGAAGACTTGTGGTAGATAGAAAGTAGTAGAACAATAGAATATGATATGAAATAGATATAGAACATAGAAGAGAAATATAGACTAAGTACTCATATCCAGTACATTTTGTAATACCAAATGTTTTATCAATAAAATAGCCATTCTTGTTTGAGAGAATTCTGAGTTGTTAAATCCTGGTTCAAAGAGGAGAAAGGGCCCACTCCCCCAAGGACTAGGATATTATTTTATTTGGTATTTATATGTCTTCATCAAATAGCTTAGATCTATTAATTCTATATTGTTTTAATTCTTTCAGTTAAAACTCTGTTGTATACTTGTTCCTGAAAGTGTTTAGATATATTCTTATATTTCTTGCAATCATTTTCAAGCATTCTAAATTAGGTGAGTTTAATTTCAGAATAAAGTGTGTTTCCTTTCAACAAATCTTTCAGTGTGTTTACTTTTAGAAACATTTTCATAGTATGATTTAAATAATGTTTTACAAAGAAGTCCTTAAGACATTGAAAAGATCCCCCAGAAAATTAAAAAAAAACAACTACAATCAACTACTAGATCGATAAGATTACTATTGTTACATATAGCTTTAGACACACCCCTGGTTTCATATGACATCAAAAAGAAATTGATTAAATCAAGGGAATAATGACACCCATCACCTACCCACTACCAATATTCGAAATCAATATGGTTTGAATAACCACTCGGGCTCAACGTGATAAAGGAAAAACTAGAGCCGATGAAATTGTTGCCTAAACTATACCTCACATCACACCTGCGCCCACACAAAAATCACCATCCAAGGACTTTCCTTCCCTATCTCCAATGGGAAATCCCATCATGCCATGATTAAATAACTCCACCAATCGCCATTCAAATTTTCCTTATACGACCTCATCCAAACTTCTGAATCACATCGCTAGGCCCTCATTGGGGTCCTGCAATCCATTGAGGTCCCACCTAATGACCCCACACTGGTTACATCCATCAACACACCACACCATGTGGCCTCCCTTATTTCCTCACCTCCCACCTTGACACTTGTCATCTCAACTCAGGTGGCTGCACTCACTTTCTCCAAAGACAAAATCGCACCTCACCAAACGGAGGACCTTGATCCCACCTTATTCATTTATGCCTTCATCGATAATAGACATGTTCGACATATTATGATTGATGATGGAGCTAGCATTAACATCATATCTTCTCATGTACTTAACCAAATTTTCATTCCTACCAATTACATGCATAACGATCCAATTATGCTGTGTTCTTTCAACGACGCCATAACCACTACCTTGGGGACAATAATCCTACACATTCATGTTGGTCCTCGTAGCATCTCCAAACTCTTCTACATCCTAGAAGGAGAGTTCCAATACAACATGTTACTTGGCCAACCCTGCATCCATGACATGGGATGTGTCCCCTCCACCCTTCATCGTTGTCTCAAATTTGAACATGAGGGACACAACTACACCATTCCTGTTGACCCTTCACCATTCAAAACATGTAACATGTTATACCAACCTAATGACATTCTCATACATGTCACCACTCCCACTTCTACCTCTGTTTCCACTACCTCTACTGCTTCCTCTTCAACCCCAACCTCACCTATTATCACCACCACAACAATTCCTGCAGAACCATCTACTGCTCCACAACCCACAACCTCCTCATCTCAAACCCCCGTTGAGACATCCATTCCCACCACCCACATTCTAGATGATAATCCATTGGAAGGTGTTTTTCAACACCTGACATTGGGGGAGTACCACCTCTACAACATCGATACCTTATGTACCCCACAAGAGTATGGTAACCTTCACCAACATCCTCATTATGACTCCCGCATCAGTGAAATTATCACCTATGGACCCTCACACCTCCACACCAATATGACCTACAGAAGCATCGACACTCCTACTTACATGCCTGAACCACCTACCCCAACCCTACCATTTACCACCACCCTTCCCTCATTAACCAACCTACACTTTTCTCATACCTTCCTTCACTGATGTTCTTAGAAGGGTTTTGGCTTCAGGCTTTACGAACAAGGCTGGCACACTGTCATCCCTTGTACCACTCACAAGCACAAGGACTGTAGCAGGGTGGGATTCGTTGAGTCCACGCTTAAACAAATCCCATGTTGATCTCATTACAGAGGCACCCCAACCTCATATCCCCCTACCTAGTTTACCCACCTCACCCGCAGAGTCTATAGACCCAGAGTCTATTCCTCCAATTTTTTTCATAAACACCATTTCCTTGAGACCACTCACCATTCAACAAGATGGCAAGACTCCAACTTATTTTCCCATCCTCTATCCTGATATGATCGATGATGACACCCATTCTATCAATGTTGTCTAATGTCAAAATGATGACTCCATTCTCACCTACTTGGGTCTAGAAGATTCCTATCTCCACTGCACACTACCTTCTAAAACACAAAACATGTCAAATGAATCTACCATCGACATCAACATGCACACATCAGATGACCCCCGCATTCTAAAGATAGGAAAATCTTTGGACTCCACTGAACAAGCAAATTACACTTCTTTCCTTTGCAACCATAGAAAAAATTTTGCTTGGTCATATGCTAATATGCCTGGTGTTGACCCTAATATCATGGTCCACAATATCCTTGCCCTACCTGATGTTAAACCTGTCAAATAGAAGCTACATAAAATGCACCCATACATTTCCCTTTTTATCACAGAAGAGCTCCAACACCTCCTCTATGTCTCCTTTATCCTACAAATTGACTATCCACAATGGATCTCCAACATTGTTCCCATTACCAAAGCAATGGGGGGACTCTGCATATGCACCAACTTCTGTGACCTCAACCAGGCTTGTCCTAAAGATGACTTTCCTCTACCCAACATCGACTAATTGGTTAACCTCACCACTTAACATGAGATGTTATCTCTCATGGATGGGTTCTGAGGTTATAATCAAATCCTACTCACAACTGAGGATCAACACAAAACCACCTTCATTACCCCTTGGGGAACCTCTTTCTATCGATTCATGCCATTCAGATTGAAGAACATAGGCGCCACCTACCAATGAGCCATGACCTATATCTTCCATGACATCATGCATCATATCTTGGAAGACTACGTCGATGACCTTTTGGGAAAGTCCAAAAGTCACGTCGAACATCTACCCATCCTTAAAATTATCTTCGACCATCTCATCCAATATTACGTATGCCTTCGACCTAACAAGTGCATTTTCACCATCCTATCCAGTAAAATCTTGGGCTTCATTATTTCCTTGCAAGGCATTGAAGTTGACCCAGCCAAAATTAACGCCATCGTAGAGATGCCTCCACCCACTAACCTATGCCAACTTCATAGTTTACAGGGAAAATTGTAATCTATTCATCACTTCATTTCTCAATTATCAGATTGTTGCGAACCCTTTCACCACCTCCTTAAAAAGGATATCACCTTCCATTGGAACATAGACTATCATAAATCTTTTAAAGCCTTGAAAGTGTATCTATTACAGCCACCCATGCTTACCCCTCCTAAGGATGACCAACCATTCTACCTCTACATTTCTACCACTGACCATTCCCTGGGTGCTATGCTTGGTCATCATGAAAACCAACACAAAGAGCAAGCAATATATTACATAAGCCATACCCTTGTGGATTATGAGACTAGATATACACACGCAGAAAATTTGTGCCTCACTTTAGTGTTTGTGGCCACCAAACTTCACCACTACCTACTTAACCACACTACCTTCATCATAACCAACACTGACCCCTTACACTACATGTAATCGAAACCATTCCAATGCCAATGCATTTCGCGATGGCTCATGCTACTCACTGATCTGGATATCACCTTTTTGCACAAAAAATCAATCAAAGGTCAAGCTATCACTGATGAACTGGATGATGCCCAACTCTCTAACCACTAACCTAGATTCTTTGAATTCCCTGATGAATCCATCGCTACCCTTTCCCTTGACGAACCTGCTTAGGAACCGCTACACTATCAAATGACCTTATTGTTTGACAGATCTAAGTGTTAATATGGTGGTGGAGCAAGAATCATCCTCATTCCACATGACAGTGAACCCATCCCAATTTCTTTCAAACTTGACTTTGAGTGTACCAATAACATCGCTGAGTACGAAGCACTCGTACTAGGTCTCCAAACTGCTTGAACCCTAGATGTTAAATCCATTAATATCTTTAGTGATTCTCAATTGGTAGTAAATCAGGTCAATGGACTATACCAATGTCGCAATGAGGAATTACAGCAGTACAAACACCATGTAGACCTCTTGTTAACCACCATCACCCACTATAACCTATAAACCATTCCCCGCTCTACAAACAAGTTTGCAGATACCATGGCTTGTCTTTCCTCACAAATACCCTCATCACCTACTGATTCACAAATCTTTGTTATTGTGCGGATATTGCAATCACCCTCCTACCTCTCTCACATGGTTAATCTCATTGAGAAACCTACCATAGACCCATCAAACCTCTGGTACTAATAATACTCTAACCACCTCTCCCATTCCATCCTTCCTCCAGACCTTACCCGCAATGGCTGATGTGCCTTCCTCCAAAAAGTCTCCTTATAAGTCCTCATGGGATTTCTCCTCTATAAGTGTGGCTTCAATGGGATCCTTCTTCGATGCCTCACTAGCTCTGAAATACCTTGTACCATCAAAGAAATACATGACGGTATTTTGTGGGGGTCACATTAGTGGCCTAACCATCACTAAACATATCTTACACCTTGGTTATTACCGGCCTACCCTCAACCATGATTGTTTTGACTACGTTAAATGATGTGTGAAATTTCAACAACACTCAAACCTTCATCACACTTTGGGTCATGCCTTGTAGGTCACACGAGACCTCTGGCCCTTTTCTAAATGGGGTCTCAACCTCATCGGTGAGATTAATCCCCATTCTTCTCAACGCCACCAATGGATCATAACTGCTACCGAATACTATACAAAACAGGTAGAAGCCATTCCACTCATCTCTACAAAGCTAAGAAGATTTATGAGTTCATCAACCATCACATTATCTGTCACTTTGGTGTTCCTTGTTGCTTTATCACTGATAATGGAAAAAATTTCAAAAACAAAATCCTCTAGAAACTATGTGATACCTTTGGTATCCAAATCAGTTTCTCTTCACCTTACTACCCTGAAACCAACGGCCAAGCCGAATCAACCAACAAAACCCTAAACAAACTTCTCATGAAAGTGGTCAATGATACTGGGAAGGATTGGCATATGCACATCCCTTTCGCCCTATGGGCATACCATACTAGTATTCACACATTAACTGTTGCTACACCTTTCTCTCTAGTCTATGGTACCGAGGCTATCTTGCCTCTCGAATTCTAGATCCCATATCTCCACATATCCCTCAAGGACATGCTCACCAATGATGACTTTCACAAATATCATCTAGCCCAACTAAAGATGTTAGAAAAATGGTGTCTACATGCTTTAGATCACCTCCAAATATACTAAAAATGCATCAAAAGAACTTATAAAAAGTGTGTCCACCCACGAACCTTCCAAGTCGGTGATCTCGTCTTGAAATAAAATCAACATGTTACTAAAGCTGAGAAACATCTACGAGGTAAATTCACTCCTAATTGGCTTACACTCTACATCTTTACCCATACCTATGGATCAGGTGCTTATCATTTATCTTCACTCGATGGTAAACCCAAACTTGAGCCCCTTAACATCTTGCATCATTGACCATTCTATTGTTGAACTAAATGCTCTATCACCTATGGACTATTATCAGCTTATCCTGTGAGCACCTAATCATATTATTACCATCTCACATACCTATGATTAAACAAAGAATCATGTGACTGTCCGTCACTTTTTCCATCTCATCTTCAATATGAGTACCATGGCTCTGCTTATGGCATGATTCTCATGGATACTTTTCATCCCCTCAAAGACAGAATCCCATGGTCATATACTATTCTATATACCTCTCAAAAACAACCCCAACTCCACCTCCACCTTCCCACCACCTTTTGGCTTACGTTGTTCGTATTCCTTTATAGTCTTATCCACGGCTTAATTGGTAAAGAAAATTCACCTATCAAAAATGAGATCACCCTCCTTGATTCAAAATTTCAAACACAAATATGAATCCCTCAAAAGGACATCTACCATTTGTATCTAGTTTCCATAAATAGACTGCTCCCTTAAAGGACAACTATGCTGCACTAGCCATACTCTACCTAGTCAAAAAAAAAGAGAGACTATGCCCTTTTCGAAGCTTCCCACATCGATCAGCTTCACGAATACCTCAAGGAGATTATATCATCATCCCACATAGACTTCCCACATCGATTATTCTATCCAACCAACATAACACACCCTTTTTTCCATGGACTCACCTATCTGGGTTATCGACCATCTTATACAAGAGGTGTGTTATTCCCCTTTATGTTTCCAACTTGTCACCATATCACCATTTTACCACATTACCCTACTTTTCCTAACTATCATGGAATGATGTCATGAATATGATCTATCATGATCTTGTACATTGCTTCACATTTGGAACCGTCCAACCTGCAAGGGTTCTTAGGGGCTTGAGGTTCATTGTAACTACCCTTGGTTTGTGCATCGATGGTCCTTCCCAATCTAGTTGCATCATCAACCGTGTTACTGTTACCTATTTTTTAAACTGTTGACATTCTTCCACCAAAAACAAAGCTTTCAACTTATCCCACCTACCTCCCACCCACACCTACCTCCACCTATCAATCTCTATTTCACAACACACCTAACCTTCATCACCTTACCACCACGCACCCATACCTCTGACCTAGCATCTTACCCATCTATCCTTATCCACTAACATCACCTATGTACCCACTTTCCTATACCTTTTACCTAATCCCCTCATGACCCTTACCTACTCACCCATACCCATTGACCTTACCTACTCACCCATACCCATGAACCTTACATATTCAACCGTAACATTGCTCGTACCTATCTACCTATACCCATTGACCTTACCTATCTACCTATGCCCATCAACCTTACCTATCTACCCATACCCATTGACCTTACCTACTCACCTATACCCATTGACCTTACTTGTTTACCCACACCAGCCTCCTTGAGGTGACCATCGACCTTATGTACTCACTCTACCTTGCGATGTTGTTACCTTGTTGTTAGCCTACCAACCTTACCTTGCCTACGGTCGTGACCTTTACCCAAACAAACCTTGACCTTTTGGATGTATCAGAAACACCCTATGTGTTCCTACATCTTACCTCGTTGAGTTCTCAGACCATATCCTTTACCCTGGATACCGGACCTCAACAACCCATGTTTGGATAACCCGATCGACCTTGGATGATGTAGAGTTTGAAAGATCTTCACCATGGTACCATGTTGCAATCTCTGCATGTGCGTATGCTTGATTACCACTACCCTACCCACACCTACCTCACCACACCTACCTACCCACACCCAAATACTGACACCCACCTAACCATGCCTACCTACCTCACCATTGATTACGTGGATATTCTATTGTCCTCATTTATTGCATCTTGTGATGACGGTACCTATTTTTCTCAGCCTGATGACCTTTACCTTACCTATAGCTGTGACCCTTGTCCAAACACCTTGACCTTTTGACATTTTTGATGTACCAGAAACACCATATGTGTTCTTACATCTTACCTTGTTGAGTTCCCAGACCGTATCCTTTAAACTAGATACCGGACCTCAATAACCCATGTTTGGATGACCCTGGTGACCTTAGCTGACATAAATTTATTATGTTTAGCAATTCTTGTACCTCATTACATTTCACAATGTGTGAGTACATTTGAATTCTCTACCTACTCACCCACCCTTCCTTTCTCCATCATCATACCCATGCATCTCTACATCACACATATCCATACTTTATCAAACCACCCACTGACTCCCTCTATTCTTCATTGTCAGGTGCCTGATTTGAGGGGGGGATCACTCATGCCCCTATTTGGGGCACCCAACACCTACCTTCTCACCCTACATTCACATGGGGAAAAACTTAACCTTTGTTTTTGTCATGCCATCTACCACTACAGGCTACCCAACAAAAAGGGGCAAAATGTAGACACCAAAAACACATCACCTTTTATCATCTTCCTCCAAAAAAACCTAATAACCACATTCTACACGAGTGATCAATTTAACCCTAACTCAGTCACTCACAACCCCTTTTTGTAAATCACAATGACCCCCATTCACACACCCAAGGATTTAATTAACATCAATTAATTAAATTCCTCCCTTTACCCACTCATCAAGCCACCTCACCTTGCCACTGGACCGGCCACCTCACCTGACCACCTCACCAGTCCACTACCCCACTTTCCCCTCCACCTCACACTTCCACTACCCCACTTTCACCTCCACCTCACCATTCCACTCCCTAGCTTATCCATACCTAGCCCATACCCTTCTAAAAATCCCTAATAGTGGCCACCCCAATCATAGGACCCCTCTTTGTCCTATTACCCATTCTAAGGGTGAAGGACGCATGTGCTCCACCACTCAAAATCAAGTGGGGAAGGCATATTCCCAAATTTTCAAAAAACAAATCCCCCGACATAATTAGTGTTGGCTACACTCTGACTGATGTTGGTTAGGTGGGACTGGTGCCAGTTACATCTAAATACCCAGTCTTGACTCTTTCCAAAGGGTTGGTTTGAATTTTCATTATTGGTTCATTCTTGGTGGATATTCTTACACAGTGTGAAGTACCCTTCAGTAGAGGCATTCTAGAGGCTTGGTATAGTTGATTGGCATTGTGAGAGATCACTCCTAGCACTGCAGATCAATTTGACGAACCAAGGGACACTATTTGACAAGGAAGGAGGAGCTAAGGGACATTGAAATATCTCAAGCAAGAGCTCTTGAACCAGCCAACCACCCTCACTAACACTCACCATCTCTCTTCTCCAGCAGCTCATGATTCTGCAAGCATTGGACTCCAAGTAAGTGGAACCCTTAATGGTTTTTTCCCTACTTTTTCTTATTTATTTTCCTCCACCAAGGACCACCCTCTCTCCTACTTCCACAGCCCTTCCTACTCAGCCCACTTCCCTCTACCAAACCTTCTAACCCCATTCCGTCTCTCACTAGTTCTCTGTGCAAACACAGGGGTAACCCAATCTCCATTTTCACATTCTAGCTAGATTACAACAACTGTCTCCGATTAACCCTAACCATTATCGATTGAACTAGACCATCGTCGGTTACCCTACAGTCTCTCAATTATCCACCACTCTACTTCAATACACCTAAAACCTCTCCAAAACCCCAGAAGTACCCATCATAAACCTACCCTTTATCTTCACCCCACAAACACCACTTTCAATGTTTTGTACCCACCTGAGGGAACCTAAAACACCTCTGTTTTGATCCTCTGTCACTTCTACAGTGACCGGTACCGGTTACCCTTAACCAACATTGGTCTATCCTAACTGTCATTGGTCATACATGACCAACATCGGTCTCTATGTCTGTCAACATAGTATAGACTAGCACCCTACCGTTTACCCAAACAATCCCAAATACCTAACCCAACCTGACTAATACCCAAGCAATCTTCTACTAAACCTACAGAGACCTGTATCAATCACCTTTACCTTAAGATCTGACCATAGCCTAGCCTTTTATGTTAGATTTACTTATTGTACTTGAATGAGATACCTAAATCATATCAACTACAATAGGGTGTTATTTGTTTATATCATTTCACACATTGATTTGTTGTAAACAATGAATTGACAGCCTTTTAGGAAGTATCACACTTCCTGGATCTAGCATACGCTAGGCAATCCACTGAATATACTGTTTAACTCTCTCTTGTGGTCTTTTTCCTATTTCAAGGTAGTCCTTCCTAGCCAAAAATGAGTTCACACGATTGACCAAGATCGGAAGTCTACATGTGCGCATTCCACCCTTAACCCAACAATAGTAAACCTCTTACACCCTTATCTATTTCAATCTCTGATTGTACACAAAAAGGATCAAAAAAATGGTTTATCTATAGTCATTGTTTCCTTATTACATGTGTTTCTAAGAATAACTAAATGAGTAATCAAGTTTATGGATACTTTATCTAATATCATTATGGTTATGCATGCTAACATCTTGACAAGTAAATACAAAGGAGGGACCTGGTAATTTTGCGTGCTTTAGGTGAGCATTCAAATATCCCTAGATAAGGTTTCAACGTGCATAACACTCTAGTGAAAATAAATAATATAAAAACAATCATTTGTAGCCTCAGTTTTAATCAATTTATCATTTTAGGAAAAAATTATCATTCTCACAGTAATCACCCGTTATTCTATCTAATCACCCATAATTCCTCTGAATCATCAACAATCACTGTCAATCTACATATTTTAAATAACTTATCATTTTAGTATCAACTTCTATCAATATTTTAGATTTGACTTGTTCTTTGCAAGCATGGATTTACTTTAAATGGTAGTACTTAGCCATCCCATCCTATCACAAGTATCTAGGATCTTCCAATTGTTCAACAACCATTATTTTGGGAACAATACAACATCCTTCATGAGCTTACGTTGTGTGTAATTTGGTTTACCACTAACATCAACAACATTAAGGATTAGATCAAATTCCTCCATGATATCCAACAAGAAATAGACAATTTTTGGTATGATTACTTTTAATATGTTCATATTACATCTACCCTCACTTGGGCCACATTTTAAGTTGCACAAGACTTGCCCTTCGATTTTTAGTTCTAGAGCTTCTTATCTATTATCTATCGATCTTTTTCATTTACATATTATTATAATTATTTTTTTCAATCTATTTAATTTTATCAAAGCGAGATGACATCCTCAATGGAAGTCCCTTTGGATTCCTAGAATCAGCCTTTTTTGCAGGGTTCATTTTAAGAGACCTCTTAGAAATCAAAGGTGGAAAATACCTAGCATATATCCTCGGAATCGGTTTCGCAAGAAGGTGAAATTTTTGGGGGTCTGGCAAAAAAAAAATTTCCTGATTTTTAAGAGGTGTGATAGAAGAATGTAGATACGTGACATGAGATTTGTTGTCATGCATCAACAAGGTGGTTGACACGTGTTAACCAACCTCACTGATGTGTGTTAACGACCTTATTGACGTGCGTCAATAAGCCTCGTTGACATGCATCAACCACCTTGTTGACGTGTGTCAACAAGGGTGTTATTTGATAACATCCCTGTTGACGCGTGTCAACAAGGTGGTTGACGCTCGTTAACGAGGCTCATTAGTGTGTGTCAATTAGGTTCATTGACACACATCAACCACCTTGTTGATGCATGATAACAAATCTTCTGTCACGCGTCTACGGCCTCTGCCTTCTGGTCGCACAACAACAAAATCTCCATGTTGTGCATCAAGAAAACCCTTTGTCGTGTGTCTACAAACTCTTTGTCATGTGCCTACTTCCTCCCCACTCCTGTTAGACGTCAACAAACTCTCCATGTCATGTTTCAATAAACTCTATGTCACTCATCTACAGCCTCTTCCCTCCTGTCACGCATATGTAGCCTCTGACCTTCTATCATGCATTAATTGTACTTGATAATACATATGCCCCTAGGTGGTATGAGTGATCTAGTAGTGTTCTACCTGGTGAATAATCTACGATTATATAGGGGATAGTTTCAAGGGTAGGTGAATCCGAACCCTAAAAAAAATTAAACTGTAATTTTTAGGTGAACATGTCACTGACCTAGGCCAAAAAATTTTCCTTTTCAAATTTTTCAAAAATGGAATATTCACCATATTATGAATATTCACCACTAAAATTATCCCTACTTTGTTGAGCATCTCATTTATCCATCTATCTAATATTTTATGTTTAGCTATATTTGATCTACAGGTTTCTTCATCGGTGGAATAAGAAGAAGCTTTATCACACTACATCATCATTCATCATCATGGGTATCGGTAAACCTTGTTGTCTTCCGAGGTTAGTTTGTTTTTGTTATTTCATTTTATTAAGTTAAATTTAGAAAGCAAAAAATCTCTAGTATACCCCACATCATGAATTATTGGAGTCTCTTCATTATGTGAACCCTTTTCTTCAGATATTTCTTCATCATTGTCCTCATGGGTCACCAACTTTCATCTTATCATTATTGGAGGATTATTCTAATCTACACTTGGATTAGGTGGAGTGACCCTTGGTGATTTTCTCACATGCTTTGATATTCCTGCACTATTGTATTACACTTTGCTTATTCTCTTCAAATTTATTATGTGTCCCTAATCAAGCACATCACTATCCTATTTCTTTGCCTCCTCCTCATCCTTATTATTTTATTCACATTATTTCCTTGGAGGATTAACCTCGTGCATCCTCTTTGTGCCAACAGTTTGGTTTCCTTGTGGTGGTGGTGGTGGGAGTGGAAGGTCCTCTCCATCCATGTACTTCCCATTAACTATCACGGGCCTTAAATAAATATAAACCCTTGTTGAATCCTTCTTTCCCATAACCATAGTTTGAGGTGCGATCTCTATATCATTGGACTCCATTGTTTCCAAATAGTCCATATTGCTAAGATAAATATACTTCTTACACAATGTGTGGTAGTTTGCATCCAATTTATTTGCATCAAATTTCATATTTTGCATATCATATATCCTATTTATTGAAGGTTGGAAGTATCTTGTGGTGAAGGAAAATGTAAGTTTACACCAGGAGCTATTATCCCCATATTTCATCACAAATATTCCTAAGGATAAATGTTGGTATACTGTAAACTCAACCTGACCATCTAGAGCTGAAGGAAACTCCCTTAGAACTCTCCACTTGTGATCAAATTTATTACACATCCACCTATACCATTTTTCCACCTTGATTTTGTAAGCATTGGTAATTATATCACATGTATAATCTATGAATCTCTTCATGGGGGACTTATGTTCTATAGGATACTTTCACATATTATTATTCATCCCATCCAGAACCCCAATATCTAAAAATACAATTGTGAGGAGGATGGCACCCCAATTTATCTTCTCACCTATGTGCACTCCCTTAATAATTCCTTCAACAATGAAGGAGACAATTCTGTATGTAGACTTACATACCATATTTTGTGCAATGTGAATCCATATTTTGTTTACTTGGGTCTTCCTCTCTGATGCACCCAACTTGCAACTCACCATGCGTGTGAAAAATCTCATTGTTGGGTCATTGATCTTCATAATATACATCGTGTGGAATCCCCACTAGTATTTGAATGCAAGTATAGTGGTTGTTACTCCTACATCATCCTCAGGATCAAATTTTATCTCCATGCCAAAGTAGAGTAGGCTTGTAACTTTCCTGATCAACTGTGTAATAATGCACATCCTTCTTCCTATAAAATAAAAGTAATCTTCCTGGACATGTGATAACAACCATTGATATAGGCACTCATGATTTTAAAATTGGGTCAGCTCATACAGTTAAAGGAATCCTACGCTTTTCAGGCCATTTTGTACATGGTCATCATAGATCAATTTTTCATCTGGGGTCCTCTTGTCTATTTTCCTTATCACTTCATTCTCCATATTGTGCTCACTATCCTTTAACCCATGGTTGAAATCACTGACCTTGCACTTATTCAAGTAAGATTCCCATTCTTTCATGATGATGACCTCTCTTGGATAGTGCATTTCTGAGAACCATTCCTCAAGTGGTGCTTCTATCACGGGCTTCTTTCCCTTATCCTTCCCTTTCCCTTGGGTGATGTTGTGGTTTCTTTCCTCGGTGCCATCATTATAATTAAAAATTCAAGCTTCAAATTTCAATCCCTACATGGTTATGGTGTGCCCTAGGTGCTTAGACCTTCTTACCCATATTTCATGAATCTTTTCTAAGAATTCACTTCTCTCTCAAATCCCTTCACTCCTTACTTCTCTTTTAAATCCCACAATTTCTATTTGTTTCATCGAAATTATAAGTTGTAAAATGAGGAGTGTTTTATTAGATCCAAGGGATAAGCTTTTTTTTTTTAGTTTAGTATGAAGCTACACGTGTGTATGTATATCTTGAAAAGGATATACAAACTTACACATAATTGTATGCACATCTAAACAAAAATGTTTTTCATCTAGCGTTTGTAAAGAACTTGATATTTATAATTTATTCTTGTATTTATATGATGTATAAGATTACTTTGCCTTGTTACGTGTGATGATTTTAGTACATGATGTACTATTTTATTATTGTACCTGTAATGAATATTGTAGTGCACCATTCTATGTTGTGAGTTATGAGTTATGAGTTATCAATTTTGTTGATAGAAATGATTTGATGCATTGGTATATTGCTTGGTTACTAAATTTGATATTGATATTATGACTTATCTAGATTTTTGGAAATAATGATTACATAATGTGAGGGATCTATGCATGGTTGCAACAATATTATATCTGTATTAAATTAAAGATATGATTGTATAATGCTAACCTTCTTTTGTTCCAATGATGGTTATAAAACCGTAAGGAATTTTTATGGTCTTCTTCACTTCTCAGAAAGGGTTATGAACTAATTAAAAGATGAAGATATTTATTTGTTTATCATACCATACAATTATTATTAATGGAAAAAATTATTCTATTGATCTTCAACCATTGAGAAAAGATTAATAAGGCTGTAATGATGTTGTTTTTTAGATTACATAGTTGACCATGTTAAAGATTGAACCAAATTGGTCAAGAACCAAGCAGTGATTAAATATTGTTTTGATTTCCTCCTATTTCCATGCAAGGTATGGTTAGAACTTTGTTTTATCTTCATCACACATTTCAATAATGATTTTGAAATATGGTGAGTTTGAAAGGTATGTGGTAATAGACCAAGCTAACATATGTTTTTAGTTGGGTTAGTCTAAAACCACAAGGTAAGAAAGAAAAAGAATTGTTTAAAATGACCGTTTACCATGGTAAGGAAAGAAAATGATATTTTTTTATTTTTATAATGGTCTAATACCATGGTGTTGAGAATTATAAGTTTTTAAAAAAAGTGGGTCCTTGACCACATGCTTCATTATCATTTGAATGTTTATTTGATTGCTAATGATTTAAATTTGGTCATTTGTTAACCCATACATTATGGAAAATTGATCTTTAGGTGATCTAGTTATTAGACCTAATGAGGAAACCATGCAAGAATTATTGGAGAAGAGGTAAATGATTATTAATGGAAATTATTTTCCATGAAAAATTAGTTAATTTAACCATGCTTAAACTCCATGCGAAGTATGGTGGGAAAGTAGGAAAGGTGGTGGATATGTGAGTAAAGTCTTGCTTGACATTAACTATACTTAATTCTCAATTAATTCTCTCATAAATGGTGAAGCTTCTTTGAGAAGCTACCTAACATACATGATAGTTTATTTTTATTGATGTAATTTCAAAGCTATTTCCTCTTGAGACTTATGTTAGCTCTTGAACTCCATTGTTAGATCAGTTGTGCATGCAGTTTAGTGAATCAAACTGTAGAGAAATTTATGGACATTATTAATGGTGATGAAGAAGAATATTATTTGATTATAGTGTTTTTATTTTCATAAATATGTGGATTATTTTTTTATGGTTTTCTGGAGAAAAACATGGAGAAAAATTGGAGCAGTCAACTTGAGCTGCTGAGGAATTTCATAAGGAAATAACAATGAAATAAAATAAAATAAAGGTTTTTGAGTTGTCCTTCTTGAAAGGCATGGTTATATACTTCCTTTCCTTGTTATTTCTTTACAAAATAATGGAATGTTTTCTAATTGTTTAATTATTATTGTTGAGGTTTGTATGAGTAATTAAATCTTCTTCTATTTGAATTAATCTTGTAAATTCTTGATCTGGGTGTTCTTCACCATTTGGGTACTCAAATTTAAATTGAATAGTGTCCATTATTTGAGTTATCTTTAAAATAGAACCTTTTGATTTATGGACATCAAGATTCAGGTATTAGTTTATTGTTATAGTTATTTTATGAATACAAGTATGATACTTGTTTTGTAACCGTGAATGTCAATATAAACTATTAGTTTATTACTTAGACATTACTTCGATCTTGATAGGTTAATGGAATACCCGTTTACCTTGTTTCGTAACCGTGAATGGCGGGTGTGATTATGTTTCAAGCTTAGAATTACTCGATAACTGTACATTATGTATATATATATTTATAAAGAGCTTGATACCTATCAATGATAATATATACACTATATATATATATATATATACACATGTCCCATCTTGACAGATATGACACTAAGTCAATTTCATCAGTTAAAAATGTGTTGATTTAACCCTGTTCATTTTGGGAATATATAGCCCATAGTTTAATGAAGATGGGTTCTTATAATTTATTGGTTTATGTTCGAATTCTGGAGTTTCATTCCTTAAAGTTTTTATTTCACCAAGGTTTTGTTATTCCTCATTTTGCATGTCAAAAAGTGTCGATTACTTGTTAAAATTGTGACATAAGAGTGATTGTGCTTAAGTAGGAAGATAAGATCAATTTTAACCAATCAACTGTTGGTTATTGTGGTGATTTATCACACATGAACTTGGAAGGAGTATGGTGTTGAGTGTTTGATTTTCATATCCTTATTTGAATGTTGGGCTTATTATGAATATATAATTTTGATGTCAGGTTTACTTGTTTTGAATATTGAATCATGTTTTTTGAAGACTATAACATCTTCAGTAAGATTGATTTGTGATCTTAAATAATATCATACTATAATAAAAATATCTGTCAAAATTATAATGAATATTTATTAGTAGGTTAATCTAGAAGGTCTTAATTATAAATGGGTGAGATAATACTCTTGACTGTATTGTATTTATGTTCTTTTACTTGTTGGTTGGGTTATGAAACTTGGAAATGGAAGTAGTAAGAAGGAAACTTGTTATTCTCTCTACATTAGCATCTTCTCAAAAAGATAATAGTTTATAGAATAAATTTTATACTAGATTATAATACCTTGTTGAGATAAAATAAATTGGAAATAGGTATAATGTTGATAGTAAATGGAACTTGTTTAATTTTTCTAGAAATTTGTGCTTGAATAATGTGCTTTGAGAAAAAATGACACTTATCATTAAAAAAATAGTTAATATTAAATTAATTCATAATAAAGTAGCTAGACATGGAGTTGTATAGTCCACGTCAGTTCTTTCAAGCTGACCATGTCTAAATTATCATTTTCATCTTTCAGGTGGTAAGTAATGTGAAAAATGTAAAGATTCTGGATTTCATCAAATTGATTGATATTTTACTATTTTATATTAATGCAATAAATGAAGTTGTGCTCAATTTTAGTACAAGGGAAGAAATGCTTGAAAATGTTCAAGGAAAGTATGTTTGTTTTATTATATTATTATCTTTTGATAATCACTTGTAAATATGTATAGAGGTTATTAATCATGAATATTAATGATTATGGTTCAGATTATTGTGTTTATGTTTTAAGACATTTATTTATAATTATTTTAATAGCCAAGCATTCATTGAGAATTGATGTTTAATGAGTTATATTATTGTTTTGAGATGTTTTCATGATCTAACAATTGTGTAACGAAACTAGTAACAATCAATGAAATATGAAATGGATACTAAAAGAGATCATTAATTATGATGTAATTGTTAAGATCAGATTAACATGATGATAAATGATAGTGCATAGGCATGAAGCAATAAGATACCATACTTTTGCATTTTTATAGTAGAAACATATACTTTTCTGATTAAGTATTGTCATAGTATGATCAAACCTCATTTCATTGTATCACATCGTGAAGCTAGTTACGATGTCATAGAAGGAAGTAAGAAAGTACATTATGAACACATGAAACATTACATATGTACTTATCTGTCTTAAGTAAACTAAAAAGACCTAGTATTTATTAATAATCATTAAAGATATTTAAATAATGGAGAGTAATTTATGGTAGGAATCGTGACACAACCTTCGTATCATACGAATCATACCCATACCTCATCAGGGTGGCTATGGGGAGAGGTACATATGTGTAATGAATTTGTTCATTACATGAATGTACCTTTTTCTATCGAGATCCCAAAGTGGTGTAGGTGTGAACCACATGACCCGGTTGTCGAGTAATGATATTTATAGCTTCGGTGTTTAAAATTAATAATTAACGATTACTTAAATTAAGTAATAGTAAAATTAATAAGTAAAAAATAGAAAATAATCCTTACACTATGTTGAGATGGTTGTGTGGTGAAGGGAAGACAGGTTTCATAGGCTTGTGTGCAGTCTCAAAACTGGCTTGTTAATGCAACACAAAATAACTATATGCATAGTAGTGAAAATGAATGATTGTATTGTTTATTCACCATTTCTTCTTTTAATTATGTTTTAAGATGGAGTGAAGTAATTACTTGCTTCACTGGATGACACTAAAAAGATACACATGATTATCTGTACCTTTAAAAAGGTATAACCAAATGATATACATGGTATATTGTCTCATAAAGAGTGTTTAAGGGGGATCCAGAAGGATTTATAAAACCTTACAGTTGCACATGGTTATCATAGTGTAGACATCTAAAATCTGTTTTCACAGTTTTATCGCTAAAAGTGCACTAATGACCATCATTCTTACCATTTCCATTATAATTAGTGATTTCCACTAATCAACTAATGTTTCCCTCTATTTTGGTTAATTAACGGTGCTTTCTTGATTGACTAACCTCTATCACATTCCGAATTCCAATTGACAGCACATCGTTCATTATTATCCTATTCCAAGAAAATAATTAGCAGTTATTAGCTAATTAAACCTATTTACCCTTGTATTTGATCAATAAACCCTCTTATTGGTTAGTAACCATCTTGTAACTATTGAAAATCACCCCATTTCCCTCCAAGACATCTCAAAAGGATTTAAAATCTTATCATATCCTCTTAATTGATCATAATTGGTCAATTAAGGCACCTCACAAGTTAATCACTTGTTAATTTCACTAATCAAGATTACCAATCCTTAATCTACTTTATCCTTTAGTACCACATGCACCAAGATGTAAGCTTTCCCCAAATATAAATCTATATAAAGGAACTCACATACATGTTTACACTTTACACCATACTTTCACTAGTATTAATCATATAAGACATATGATCAAGAGCCTTACTTTCACTGATGGATTAGCTTGCTCAATCTTTACATCAAATCTTCATGCTTGGTTAATAAAGGAATATCTAATATGTCCTTGTAGCCATTGTTAGAGAGATAATTTCACCATTTTGAAGTAGCAACAACCTAGTTTGATTTACTAGTGGTCTTCATAGGTCCATTTTAATTAGCAATTCACACTAAGTAGGCATGCTTTAACTTTGACTGATATCAAGTTAGTTTTCTTAAGCATTCCAATAAGCTAAGATCTCGATGTTACTATTTTTTATTCCTAGCTTTGTTAATAGACTATGTGGTGTTAGTCTAGTTATTTAGCCTTGCAAGAGTTTTGGTAGTGCACACATAGGTTGTCTAGATAGATTCTGAACATTAATTAATGTTGGAATAATTCAATGGTTGTTGTAAATGAAGTAAATAATTTCAGCATAAGATAACTTAAGTGAAAGAGTCGATGAGAATCGAATCAGAAACGATGCACCATGATGAAGTTGCACTCTGATGGAATCAAAGTAGCTCCAGTGTAATTGCAAGGAAGAATCGATCAATCAATGGAAGAGCTTGCATAACATAACAAAGCTTGCACATATAAGAAAATATAGTGGAGTGTCTTGACATTCTCATAAATTTCAAATGAAGGTATACATATAGGGTGTTGAGTAACCCTAGTGCATGACACCCAAGCAAACCTTAAACCTAACCCATGTGAGATGATCCTCCAAATGTGATTAGAGGACATGTAGGATCCCACACACCAACAGCCCCCTCTCATCCATGAAAGAGTCAGTGAGAATCGAATCGAAAATTATGCACCATGATGAAGTTGCAATCTAATGGAATCGAAGTAGCTCCAGTGTAATTGTAAGGAAGAATCGATCAATCAATGGAAGAGCTTGCATAGCAAAACAAAGCTTGCACATACAAGAAAAGACAGCGGAGTGTCTTGGCATTCTCATAAATGTCAAATAAAGGTATACATATAGGGTGCTGAGTAACCCTAGTGCATGACACCCAAGAAAACCCTAAACGTAACCCATGTGAGATGATCCTCCATATGTGAGTGGAGGACACGTAGGATCCCACACACCAACACCCCCCCTCTCATCCATGAAAGATTCAACGAGAATTGAATCAGAAATGATGCACCACGATGAAGTTACACTCTAATGGAATCGAAGTAGCTCCAGTGTAATTGTAAGGAAGAATCGATCAATAAATGGAAGAGCTTACATAACAGAACAAATCTTGCACATACAAGAACAGATAGTGGAGTGTCTTGGCATTCTCATAAATGTCAAATGAAGGTATACATACAGGGTACCGAGTAACCCTAGTGCATGACACCTAAGCAAACCCGAAACCTAACCCTAACCCTAACCCATGTGAGATGATCCTCCATATGTGAGTGGAGGACACGTAGGATTTCACACACCAACATTGAGAGATTTTATAAACTCTTGTATGTTAGATTAATTAGCTGCATGATGAAAATCATTGAAGGCATCAAGTTAATTAAATAATTAAATAAAATTCCCTTCATTTTTTAACATAATATGGGTGTTACATTCTCCTTGTACTATGGTTTTCCCTTCAAGCCCATATGCCCTAGCTTCAAACTGGGAGCTATTAGTGCAAATCAACAACACCCATGGATGTTTTCCCAGATTTCTAGTTTGATAATGGTCATCCAGTGTGATTGCATAACATTGAATCTTTTCCCCAAGTGTGGGGACTTGCAAAATTGGGAAAAGACTCTCCAGATTAAAGGATGGTTCCTCAACTCCTCTGATCATATGTATGCTTGAAAATTGCAAAGGTTCAATATTAGATCCTACTCTAAATTCCAAGGAGACAGAGATAAAGGATGTAAAATAAATAACACTAAGTAAAAGTAGTAATACACCAAAGGAGTGGTGAACATCTATTTTTGCAAATTGACATAAGTTACAAAATGCAACAACAATCATGCACAAATTGCTAAAAATGTAATGAAGGATCAATATAGGGCAAACAACACAAGAGAGGATTGAAAATTCATTCACAGAGCTTGTATTGTCATTTCCATCTTTAAGATACAATGCATTACAACAGCAAAGAGGTAGAAAACATGTTGTAGTCTTAAAAGAGGTCTGATATTCCATAAATTCACTTGCTAGGGTGAAGGAGGGAGCCTCCAGTTCATAAAAATGACCAACCCTTTACAAATGAGCCAAATCTGGCTTTTAACAATGAAAACCTGAGCTCAGGAAGGAGAAAACATGGGAAAAGTAAAGGAATCATTTAACCGCCAACCAAATCCATCAAAACAGCATGGGTACCCTTAAAAGTTCATTCCCTAATATTTTCAACCATGCTAGAGAAGAATGGAAGCCATATTGCATTAAAAATGGTGGTTGAATGTCAGTTCTACTCTTTTCCCCATACTAGAGGTGTTTTCTCATTTTTCTCTCACCAAACTCCATCAAAACACAAAATTGAATATTCCATTATATAGAGGACTTCAATAGATTTCCAATGACACCAAATTTGAGAAAAAATGAGCTCTGGATTGAAATATTTTCCCCTCTGAAGATTTAGGGAAAGACAGGGCAAAAATTGGGTCGGTGGGCCGAAACCCAAAAATTTTCCCTCTTTTTTGAATTTGGGAAAAATTCCCCAAAAAGTTCCACTTCCCACCGCTCTAATGCCACATGGCATGTTTTGATTGGACGTGGGCTTCACAAAACCATTTTACGCCTTTTTGAATTTTTGGAAAATTTTCCATTATCACTTCGCACCCCGCTGCTCTAATGCCACGTGGCGCTCTCCAATTGGTCGTAGGCCTTAGCCAAATTTCTTCCCCCTGCAGGCCCATGGGAAAAAATTCTCCTTTGTGCCCTTTGGAAACACTTTGGAAAAAAATTAAAAGTTCCCCCATGCCCCCGACCTCCACCGAGACCAGGACACGTGTCATACCTTGATTCACGCAGGCCTAAATCAATTATTTTCTCTCTACGGGCCCGCAGGAACAAATTTTCCTTCTTGCCATTTACAACACTTTGGATAAATTGTCAAATTTCCCCTATGCCCCTGACCTCTACCAAGACTAGGACATGTGGCATCTTCCTATTTGCTGCGGGCCTTCAGGCCGGGTTTTCCTTTTTTGCCCCTTAACAATTTTGGCGAAAAGCCAAAATTCACTCCGCCGCCCCGCCTCCCATCGGCCTTATGGACACGTGGCGGCCTCCTATTGGTTCGTAAAGCTTCAGGCCAAAATTTTATTTTTCACCCCCACCGACCCCTTTGAAAATTTTTCTAACTCACCTCTGCCAACCCACCAGTCCACCACCACGTGGCACTTTTTGATTAGTTGCGGACCTTCCTAGGGAAATTTTCCCTCAAAAACTCTGTCGAGCCATAACTTGCAAAATACAAGGAGTTAGAAGGAAAAATTTACCTTTCCAGAAAGGTGAGAAAATTCTCTATCTGATGAAGACATTTCCAAAAAAATTTGAGTGCTTGAAAAGTGAAAAATATTGACTGAGGCACAAGGAAGGAAGAAATGAAAGAGAGTTAGCCAAAAAATAAGCAAGGGGCTTATTTTGGATAACAATTTTAGCGACTCAGAGGGGTCATCTACCTGCTAGATGAAGTTATCAGTTGCATGAAACAATCCATTGGGCATGGAGTTATCAAATTAACTACTTAGTACTCCTAACTCATTAGAAAATTTCAAGAAGGAAGATTGTGAGAGTAGAACATCACTTGATCTGGAACATGGTCTACAAAATTGCATCCTTGGGATAGCAAGCATGTGCCAAAGCACTTAGGGAAATGTAAAACTAAGCTACAAGAAAACAATGTGCACAAGCACTTGGAGGAATGAAAATCTAAGCTAATATGTACAAGGTGGAGAGTTTCCCTTCTAGTAGCAATGCTTTAGATGGATTCCATTAACTAGAATCTGCAGTTCTCCACCATCTAATGTAGATAATTGGAAGGCATTGTTGTTCTTACACCCCTCCAAATGGCATCAAACTTTGAATTCCTTCATGGATTTTCTTAGTCTACATCCCATTTCAACACTAATTCTCCAACTTGGAAGGTTCTAGCCTTAGCTTTCTTATCAAAGGTTCTCTTGATCAAGGCTTGGTCCTTCTCCATTGTTTAGGCTGCATGCTCTCTAATTTCTTGGAGTTCCATCAATTTTGCATATCTAACCTCCATGGGTTCAAACTCCAACAAATCCAATTGCTTCATGAGTTCCAACGTTGGCAACTCAAGTGACATGGGAAATATTTCCTCTCTTCCATAAACAAGTCTGAATGGAGAGTTACATGTGGATCTCTTGGGAGTTATCCTATCAGCCCATAAGGCTGATTTAAATTTGGTGTGCCAAGTCCTCTGATTTTCATCAAGAGTCCTCTTGATGATCTTTAATAAGTTCTTATTGGTAGACTCAACTTGGCCATTACCTTGAGGGTAATAATTTGGTGAAGTGCTCAGATAAATCCCATTTTTAAAATCCCATTCAGTTACCTTTGATCTTATGAATTCCAAAGCATTATATGATATTATAGTGGTAGGTATACCAAACATGGTTATTATCCCCTCATAGAAGTCTAGAATGCTAGATTCATTTACCTCTTTGAGTTCCACCGCTTTAGTCCATTTGGTGAATTAGTATATTGCTATTGGAATCCACAAATGTCCCTGGCTTGAGTTTGGGTTAATGACTCCAATGAATTCGAAACCCCATTGCATGAATTGATGGCCAACTGAAATTGGGTGCAATGGAAGGGTTGTTAATCTTTCCTGTCCTATGAAGAATGCACAATTTTCGCACCTCTTGATCCATACATAACAATCACCAAACACCTTGGGCCAATAATATCCAGCCTTCATAATCTTGAGGGTTGTCACTCTTGGAGAAAAATTACCCCTAGCTGATCCACCATGGAACTCTTCTAATATTCTATTAATTTGGTTTGTCCCAATACATCTCAGCAACACTCCATTTACATCCTTCTTAAATAGGACACCATCAACAAGTGCATATGGGACATCCTGCAATCTGAAGTGTATTCTCTTGGTTTTGTTCATCTCTGGAGGGCATAGGCCTGTTTGTAGGAAGTGCATTATGTCTTGGGTCCAGCAAGGAGTGAGCACACCATCATTCTCTTCTTGAATGCTTCTTTTTTCTTGGTTGTCTTGCAACGCCAAAACAACATCCTTCCCATTGCTTGCTTCCATTGATTTTCTCAAGACCATCTGCTCATATAATCCATTTCCTCGAACCAGCTTAGTGACTTTGATCTCAATTTCATACTCCATGACACGAGTAATCCACCCTACACATTTTTCATTTTGGTCTTTGTTGAGGAGGAAGTCCTTAACTCCCACATGAGAAACCAGCAGTTGAGCCTTGTTGTTTGAAACTAGATGATTAAATTTATTCAAGCTCCTAATCACTACAAGAACATGCTTCTCAATGAAATAATACCTCACCTCATAGTCCTCTAGGCTTTGGCTAAAGAAGGTAATTGGCTGCTCTACATTTTTTTGTTCTTTTGTACTAAAATTGTAGAAATTGTATCATCACCTCCAAATGCATAAAGGATAAAGTCCTTAGAGAAATTTGGGTTAATGAGAGTTGGAGCTTGTGAGATTGCCTCTTTGATTTCTTTAAAATTTGCCTTACCTTCAGCTTTCCATTTGAAAGCCATACTTTTCTTCAACATCATAGTTATTATCTTGACAAGGGCTGCAAAGTCTGGAACAAACCTTCAAACAAAATTGATTGTTCCCAAGAAACTTTGAAGGGCTTTCTCATGAATTGGTAATGGTAGTTATTTTATTGCTTCAACCCTCTCTAGATCAATTGCTAATCCCTCTTTGGAAATAATGTGGCATAGGAGCTTTCCCTCATGAGCTAGGAAAATACATTTCTTGGGATTCAAGGATACCCCAAACCTTCTACATCTTTGGAACACTTGTCTCAAATGAAAGACATGATCTGCTACACTTTTAGAAAATACAGTAATATCATCTAGATATATTAGCACTATTTTGTTGATCAATCCCTTGAACTCCATATCCATTTCCCTTTGGAAGGTAGCTCTGGTGTTGGACAGCCAAAATGGCATTTTTCTATATGCATAAGTCCCCCATTTAGTGGTGAAGGCTGTTTTGAACTGATCATCCTCCTTTACCATGATTCGATTATACCCTAAATAACCATCTAGCTATGAAAACCTCTCAGAGCTAGCAACAACTTGCAAAATTTGTTCCGTAGAAGGAAGTGGGTAGTGATCTTTGAGGGATACTCTATTCAAATCTCTAAAGTCTACACACAATATGATTTCTCCACTCTTCTTTCTAACTGGAACCAAGTTTGCTACCCAGCTATAATTCTTGATGGGAAATATGATACTTGCCTCTATTAACTTATTCAATTCCTTCTTCATGAGAGGCTCTATGTGTGGATTGACTGGCCTTTGTTTTTTCCTGATGGGTTTAGCATTTGGATCTAATTCAATTGTGTGCTGAGCTAGCTTGGGATTGAAACCTCTCAAATATTCATAGCTCTAAGGAAATATATCTAGGAACTCTTGGAAAAGTTACATGAACTCATACCTTTCTTGCTTGGTTGCGACTTTACCAATTTGAAGTGATTTTCCTTCTCCCACTGAGATGGGCACTGAATCTTCTCCCTTGACTTGGATGTTTTCTTTCTCTTTCCTAAATTGATCATTAGGATTAAAGATGGACTCCAAGGTGACAAGTCATTTTAGCAATTTTTTGGTTCTCAGCTGTACTACTTGATCACCATACTGTTGTTCTAACTTTTCCTGATTTTTGGCTGAGAACTTAACTTCTTCTTGTAAGAAATTGATGATTTATTGGTCACTCTCAAACACTTGCCAACTTACATTATTGTCTAGCACGGATGGCCTTACAATCACATGAATGCTTGGCTGCACTTTATCTTCCTTGATACTTTCCACAACATCAAAGGCTGTCTCAACTACTGCAAGTCTATCAGTAGCTTGGTTGTCTTTCCTAGGGATGGAATTGATGCCAAAGCCTTCAAAATCCTTAATGAGATCCCACACCCTATTCTTATAACACTTTAGCAGGTCATTTTTGGTAGCATGATGCCCTTTCACTTGATTAACAATCAGCTCACTATCACCAAAGACTTGTAAGTTTTTGATACCCCTTTTCCTTGACCAATGCAATCCTTGTATCAAAGCTTCATATTCAGCAGTGTTGTTAGAACATGCAAACTAAAATCTAAAAGCTGAATAATACTTAATGCCTTGAGGTGAAACAAACATAGCTCCCCCACCTGCACCTTGTCTACTTCTTGATCCATCAAACAATAGCTGTCATACCTCATTGTCATCCTTAGGTCTGGCTTGGTGATGTTAGGAATAGGCTGATTTTCTTCATGCATGCAATAAACTCCTATTTCAAATTCCTCTATTTCCTTGTAGGGATCAAAAGCATGTACCTTTCTTTCCCATTCATCAAGAGTCAAATCTGGGATGCTTCCAAGTTTGGTGTCAGCTTCATCTGTGCTTAGATAATCCTCTTGATCAAATGTTGAAAAATTGGCATTGATTTGGCTTGGAGTATGAGGCTCAATGTGAAAGTTTGCAATAGGTTCGGACTTGATTGTGGCCTTAGTTCCATATCTGGTTCTAAACAACATGTGTGTCCAATTAGCAGATAAGTAGCCTCCAATTTTAGCTATGAAATCCCTTGACAAACATAGGGCAAAAAGTGGTGGTAAATATATCACTGACACATCTTGCAACACAATGACATTGGGGCATGCATGCAAAGTAAGGTTCAAATCTTTAATTACTCCCACTATTTTTACTTTTGTCCCATCCAGTTACACCACCCCTTTAGATATGAATTCATATTGGAGGCCCAGTTGATCAGCTATTTGCTTGGTCATTACAGAACTACTTGCCCCAGAATCAATCATACAATTGTGTACTAGTTTATCCCCAATGATCAATGAAACATAGAATGGAGGGGGTTGCAAGAACTTACCTTGCTTTCCTCCATGTTTCCCCTCAGGCTAAGCAGCATTTGTGAGTAACTTCTCTTGCATATGAGCTTACTGATTTGAAATTGACAAAATCTTCATGGCAGCTTGTAGAAGATCCCTTTGGCCTGGGATGGATAGTGATTCCCACATAGATATATTCACATTTGTCTTCTTCATTTGTTCAATGATGCTAAATGGGGATGAAACATCTCTTTTCTGACCCCTTGCCTACACAATCTTTTCTTGTACATGGGCTGCAACAACTAGCATTTGAGTTGGTCTAGAAGGTGGCTTGAGCTGTCCTTGCACATTTGGAACTGCATTTTGCTTGCTAGCACTTTGTAGAGTGAGGGAAGGTTTTGGATCACCTAGAACTAATGACTACCCTTCACCAATGTTCCTCTTCTTTGACCTTGTGTTAGCTGCTACATTCTAAGAAATTACTTGATTCATACCACAAAAATCCTTAGCCTACCAATTCACAAGTGTAGTCTCATTTGGAGTTGTATTTTGCTGAGATGTTCCTTGCTGTTGGTGTGTTTCTTGGCTCACCTCACCCTCTACACCAGTTGTTGTCACCATCAAGGCTTGGTTCAAAGAACCATTAAAGCACATAGACTGGTTGTGAGGTTCATTACATGGGAAAGACCAATCATACTCTTGATCTTTATTATTTTACACTGGCACTAAGGCTTTAGAGGTAGATGCAACATTGTGGTTACAGGGCTTAAATGTTCTATTGGTAGGAGGCCTTACTTTATTTTGATTTGCAATTGGATTAGGGGGTCTATTAGGATGATATGGTTGCTTATTAGGATGAGTTTGAGACTGATAAGAAGGTCTAAAACTTTGGGCTTGCTGCCTCTTGAGTGTAACCAGCTCATTGCCTAAATTGTGTAATTGTTTCATGACTTCTTGAAGTTCATTTGAGGCACTAGAGGATGAAGTAGAAGTTTCATTTGAACTCTGATTTCTAGGAGTGGGGATAGGAGCTAAAGTAGGTGCTTGACTAGTGCTTGGGCTTTCTAAGTTTGGATACAAGGGCATGGGAGGCCTAGGATCCATCTTACCAGCTTGAATCAAACAATTTTCAGCCCTAATGGTAATGTTATAAGCTACAGGTATATTTGCACCTCCCATCGATTGAATTAACATAGAAATATCAAAATTTAAAGCTTTGAGATAGTATAAGAAAGCCCAGGAAAATTGATTGATCCAGGGAAAAAAATCATGTTTCCAGAGGTCCCCTCATATTTTTCCTAACTCTCCTGTCTAAGTTGAAAAGAGCAAGTTCTGAGAAAAGGTGAAAAAGCTGCAAAAACAAGCTTGGGCCAGAAAGAATTGTGAAAATTGGCTAAGTCCTAGTCCTCGCAACAGTAGGGACGTGAGGGACATTGAGACGCGGATCGGCCGAAAAGCCTCCAGGCAGGCCCGCGAAGCAAAGGGACATCTGGGATAGAAGACGTGCAGGGCACGAGAAGCCGATCTAACCGAAGGAGGAAGAAAAATTGACTAACTGCTGAGCAAAACAGTTTGGGACATTTGGGCCATGAAGGATGCACGAACCACCCGGATCGGCCGAAACAGAGAACTTTAGCACCGGGACAGTTGGGAGAAGTACGCTGCGGACGCGGGCCGGTTCGGCCGAAGGAGAAGAAAATCGGCTAAGCTTTGGGACATGTGGGACAAAAGAACGTGAACCGGCCCGAAATGGGTGAACTTTCAGAAGAATTGGTCCCAGACAGTGCGCTGAGGACGCGAACCGCCCGGTTGGAACTTTCACACTATGGACATCTAGGCGTGAGTGCGCGGAGGACGCGAACCGGCCGGTTCGGCCGAAACAGAGAAATTTAGCACTGGGACAGTTGGGACAAAGGGACGCGTGGGACGCGGATAGCCGAAGAAGCCGAAAGCCAGTCAAGCAATGCCACGTGTCATTAGCCGAATGAGGGACAAGGAAGCCCATTTCAGGTGGATCAGGAGTTTTTGTCCCAAACAGCACTGGGACATTCGGGACAAAGGGACGCGAAGGGCACGAAAAGCTGACAGACCCGCGGACCAATCAAATCACGACACGTGTCATAAGGAAAGAAAGTCCAAAAGTCAAAGGGCGAGGTTTCAAGCACTGACCCGAGCCAATTAAAAGAGGACACGTGTCTAATGAAGTAGGAAAACCCATGGGATAGGAAGGAGAGAGAATTACGCATCCAATCAGCGCTTGCCACGTGTCATCAGGTGGCAGAGCGCGGGAAAATTTCAAAAACGCATGTTTTCACCTGTTTCGTGCCCTAAATCTTCAGATCAACATATCTTTCGATCCAGAGCTCGGATTTGCACGTTCTTTATATCAACGGAAAGCTTGTGAAATTATCTACGTGATTCTGGGGTTAATCTTGAATTTTGGTGCAGTCTAGAGAGAGAAAATTGAGAAACAGCTCTGACGCGTGTTCATGGCCAGAAGTGACATTCCAGCGACCAGATTTAATGCAGAATGGGTCGCATTCTCCTGTAATTCGGTGAAAGTGATAGGATATGGGTTTGTAAGGTCCCCCATGCCATTTTAATGCCACCTGTAGTCAAGAATGGATGGGCTCTCATGTTTTTGTATGTTTTCTGTCCCCTGGGCTCGACCCATGCAATGTAAAAGCCAGATTTGGCTCATTTCTGAAGGGGGAAACAATTTTTGACATAGCAGACTTCTTCTTTCACCTCCAGCAAGTGATTGATGCAAGGATCAGACCTCTCCAAAGATTGTAACAGTTTTTTTACCTCTCTGAGGGTGTAATGTGTGTTTTTGACACTGAAATGATAATGCAAGCTCTGTGAATGGGTTTCAGTCCTCTGTTTGTATTATTTGCTTCATTTCAGATCCTAAATTATACCTTATCAGTCTGTGTATGTTTTATGTTGTGAACTTTGGTCTGTGTCTATTTGCATGACAAATATGTTTCACCACTCCTTTTGGTGCATCACCATCTTTAGTTAGTTTCAATTTTTGCACTTCTACCCCTGTCTCCTTGCAAGTTAGAGTAGGATTAGGATCTGAACCTCTGTAGTTTTGCAAAATATAGATCTAAATCAGAGGAGTTTGAGGAACCAACCTCTAATCTGGAGATTCCTCTCTCAGTTTCACAAGTCCCCACACTTGGAGAGAGGTTTCCATGTTGTGCAATCACACTGGATGCTAGAGTGATCAACCTAGAAGCCTGATCTACATCCAGGGGTGTTGTGAGTCTGCAACAACAGTTTTGGCATGCCCGGTGGGAGTAGAGGTCTCATTTTTATTGCAGCAGGGTTGATGTGCATCTGCTGTAATTTTCTTGCTTAAAAGAGCTATTATTTGCATATCTGGTGACTCCAAGGGGAAGAATCAACTGTTTCAGCAAGTCAGGCCTGAAAACTCATGAGAAGAATCACCACAAGGTCAAGAGTTGGAGAAGAAGAAGTGTTGTTTGAATACCTGCAATTATCTCCAAGAAGAAGGCAAAGAGGAAGAAGGATTCAAAGGTCTCCATCTCCACCAAACAGAACTCTCTCAACTCCTCCACCTGGTAGGCCTTTCATTCAGTCAACAAGGGTTTTAAGACCAATTAGAATGGCTCAGAACAATCCCTACGTCAACTTCATAGGCAGCAGCCCACTTGCTCTCAATGCACAACATCCAGTTCCTATTGCAGCCTTGAAGAACATTCCCTACTTCACTGGAGAAAATCAGACTACTCCAGGTGATCATGTTAAAGATATTGCTAACCTTTGTGCAATCCATGAAATCAATGAAATGCAAGTGGCTGTCAAGTTACTGGCATCTTCCTTCAAGGGTAAAGCATTGCAATGGTTTAGGAGCCTTGGAGCTGGTTCTATCACAAACTGGAATCAGCTGTGTATTGCACTTCACGAGCAATTTGGAGAGAAGGGAGACAACTTGTCTCTTTTGGAGCAGCTGACAACTATCAAGAGAGCCCCCAACGAGCAGCTGACTGACTTCAACTTCAGATTTCAAAGGTCTTGGGATAGGATTCCAGTGGCAGTCAGGCCAACAGCAGAAGGTGCTTTTCTATATTACCTTAAAGCTTTGAATTCTGATATTTCTATGTTAATTCAATCTATGGGAGGCACAACCTTACCTGCTGCTTATAGCATTGCCATTAGAGCCGAAAACTGTCTTATTCAAGCTGGTAAACTGGCTCCTAGGCCTCCCATGCCCTTGTATCCAAACTTAGAAAATCCAAGCACTAGTCAAGCACCCACTTTGGCTCCTGTTCCCACCCCTAGAAATCAAAGTTCAAGTGAAACTTCTACTTCATCCTCTAGTGCTTCAAATGAACTCCAAGAGGTCATGAAACAGTTGCAAAATTTGGGAAATGAGCTGGTTACTATCAAAAGACAGCAAGCTCAAAGTGCTAGACCGTATCAGCCTCAAGCACAATACCAGGCTAGGCCCCCATACCAACAAAATAGGTCACCAAATCAGGCTGCAAATCAAAATCAAAGCCAAGTAAGGCCTCCCGCTAATAGGCCATTTCAGCCCTATAACCCCAATGTTGTATCTGCTTCTAAAGCATTAGTGCCAGTCCAAAATAACATGGCCCAAGAATATGATTGGTGTTTCCCATGTAGTCAGCCACATAACCAATCAATGTGCTTTAATGGTGCATTAAATCAAGCTCTGATGGTGCAAACCATTGGTGGGTCGCAAGAGGCAGCCACGAAGGAGATCAACAACAAGAAGCACCTCAACAAGGAACATCTCCAAATGAAACTACTCTTGTCAATTGGCAGGCTGAAGATTTCTGTGGTATGAATCAAATACCCTCTCAAAGTGTTGCAGCCAACACAAGGTCAAAGAGGAGAAATTTGGGTGAAGAACAGCCATTGGCCCCAAGTAGTTCACAACCTTCTGTCACTCCACAAGGTGTTGGCAAACAAAATGCAGTTCCAAACATGCAAGGAGCACCCAAACCAGCTCCTAAACCAACTCAGATGCCAGTTGTTGCTGCCCATGTGCAAGGAACGAATGTGCAAGCTAGGGGACAGCAGAGGGATGCTTCATCCCCATTCAACATCATTGATCAGATGAAGAAGACAAATGTAAACATATCAATGTGGAAATCCCTATCCATCCCAGGCCAAAGAGATTTGCTACAAGCTGCCATGAAGGATTGGCCAACTTCAAATCAGCAGGTTCAGATGCAAGACAAAGTGCTTACAAATGCTGCCCAGCCTGAAGGAAATCATGGAGGACAACAAGGTAAAATGTTGAAGCCCCCTCCATTTTATGTTTCATTGATCATAGGAGATAAGTTGGTACATAATTGCATGATTGACTCTGGGGCAAGTAGTTCAGTAATGCCCAAGCAAATAGCTGATCAGCTAGGGCTTCAATATGAAGTCATCTCCAAGGGTGTAGTGCAATTAGATGGGACAACAGTGACAACGGTTGGAGTAATCAAAGGTTTGAGCCTCACACTGCACGCATGTCCCAACGTAATAGTGTTACAAGATGTGTCAGTCATAGACCTGCCACCACTCTTTGCCCTTGTTTGTCAAGGGACTTCACTGCCAAAATTGGAGGCTATCTTTCTGCTGATTGGTCACACATGTTATTCAGAACAAGGTATGGAACTAAGGCCACAATCAGATCTGAACCTATTGCAAACTTTCACATTGAGCCTTACACTCCAAGCCAAATCAATACCAACTGTTCAGCATTTGATCAAGAAGATTATCCAAGCACTGATGAAGCTGACACCAAGGTTGGAAGCATCCCAGATTTGACTCTTGATGAATGGGCAAGCAAAGTGCATGCCTTTGATCCTTATCAAGAAATAGAAGAATCTGAGCTAGGAGTTTATTGTTTACATGAAGAGGATCAACCTCTCCCTAGCATCACCAAGCCAGATCATAAGGACAAGAATGAAGTATGGCAATTGTTCTTTGATGGATCAAGGAGTAGACAAGGTGCAGGAGGAGGAGCTATGCTCATTTCACCGCAAGGTATAAGGTATTACTCAGCCTTCCGTTTCCAGTTTTCCTGTTCAAACAACACAGCTGAGTATGAAGCCTTAATTCATGGACTGCACTGGGCAATGAAGAAAGGCATCAGGAATTTACAAGTATTTGGTGATAGTGAGCTGGTCGTAAACCAAGTCAAAGGAAAAAATGCTGCCAAAAATGATCTGCTTAAGTGCTACAAAAATCGGGTATGGGATCTTATTGAAGATTTTGAAGCTTTTAGCATCAATTCCATCCCAAGAAAAAAGAATGAAGCCGCTGACAGACTTGCAGCAATTGGGGCTGCGTTTGATGTTGTAGAAAGTATCAAAAGTGAGAAATCTCAGCCTCATATCAAATTGGTTGTGAGACCAGCTGTTCCAGATAACAACACAAGTTGGCAAGTCTTCGAGAATGATCAGCAAATTGTTAATTTCCTACAAGAAGAAGCTGAGTTCTCCGCCAGAAATCAAGACAAGCTGGAGCAGCAATATGGTGATCAGGTAGTACAGCTGAGAACTAACAAATTACCAAAAGGCCTCATAACCTTGGAGTCAATCTTCAACCCGAATGATCAGTTCCGGAAGGAGAAAGCAAACATTCAAGTGAAGGGTGAAGATTCAGAGCCTATTTTAGTGGAAGAAGGCAAAACATTGCAGATTGGCAAAGTAAGTACCTCACAAGAGAAATCTGATTTTGTTCAGCTTTGTCAAGAGTTCCCAGATATCTTTGCTTGGACTTACAAAGATCTAAGAGGTTTCAACCCAAAGCTGGCACAACATACTATTGAGCTGGATCCGGAATCCAAGCCTGTTAGGCAAAAGCAAAGGCCAGTGAATCCCCATATTGAACCTCTCATGAGAAAAGAGTTAAGCAAGCTTATTGAGGCCAGTATCATCTTCCCCATCAAACACTCAAGTTGGGTTGCAAACTTGGTGCCAGTGAGAAAAAGAAATGGAGAAATCAGACTGTGTGTTGACTTCAGAGACTTGAACAGAGCCTCCCTCAAGGACCATTACCCACTCCCTTCCATGGAGCAAATATTGCAAGTTGTAGCTGGTTCAGAAAGGTTCTCACTACTTGATGGATACTCAGGCTATAATCAGATAATGGTGAAGGAAGAAGATCAATTCAAGACGGCTTTCACCACCAAATGGGGCACATATGCTTACAAGAAGATGCCATTTGGCCTATCAAATGCCGGAGCAACATTTCAGCGAGCTATGGATATGGCATTCAAAGGCTTAATCAACAATATAGTGCTGGTATACCTAGATGATATCACTGTCTTCTCAAAGAATGCAGCAGACCATCTCTTTCACCTCAGACGAGTGTTTCAGAGGTGTAGAAGGTTAGGAGTATCATTGAATCCCAAAAAATGTAGATTCCTGGCTCATGAGGGGAAACTTCTTGGGCCATATTGTCTCTAGGAAAGAGGGACTAACAATTGATCCAGAAAGGGTTGAAGCCATAAGAACACTACCATTGCCAAGTCACAAGAAATCTCTTCAAAGCTTCTTGGGAAGGATAAACTTTGTCCGCAGGTTTGTCCTAATTTTGCAGCCCTTGTCAAGCCATCACAAAATGTTAAAGAAGAGCATGGCTTTCAAATGGACAGCAGAAGGCAAGGAGAGTTTTGAAGCATCAAAGAAGCAATCTCACAAGCACCAACTCTCATCAACCCAGACTTCTCAAAGGACTTCATCCTCTATGCATTTGGAGGATCATGACACTATCTCTGCCTATCTTAGTACAGCAGAACAAAGATAATGATGAGCAGCCCATTGCCTTCTTCAGCCAGAGCCTAGATGACTATGAGGTAAGGTACTCTTTTATTGAAAAGCATGTCCTTGCAGTAATCAGAAGCTTGAAGAAATTCAAGCATTTGGTCTCAAACAACAAGGTCCAGTTGCTGGTGTCACATGCTGGGGTTAAGGACTTCCTCCTCAACAAGGATTTGAATGAGAAAAGGGCAGGTTGGATCACCCGTGTCATGGAGTATGACATTGAGATCAAGATCACCAAGCTGGTAAGAGGGAAAGGATTGTGTGAGCAGCTGGTTTTGGGGAAGCAAAAAGAAGTATGCAACAAAGAAGAGGCTGTTTTGACAGTCCAGGACAGTCATGAGCTAAGTGGCAAACAAGAAGAAGGCAATGCTGCTTCGACTCCTTACTGGACCCAAGGTATTATGCACTTCCTAGGCACAGGCCTATGCCCTCCAGAGATGAACAAGACCCAAAGGAGACACTTCAGATTGCAGGCTGTCCCGTATGCCATTGTTGATGGAGTTTTGTTCAAGAAAGATGTGAATGGAGTGCTGCTGAGATGCATTAGCACAGGTCAGATTCAAAGGGTGTTGGAAGAGTTTCATGGTGGACCAGCTGGTGGCCATTTTGCACCAAGAGTGACAGCTCTAAAAATCATGAAGGCTGGTTATTATTGGCCTAAAATCTTCAGTGATTGCTATGCATGGATCAAGAGGTGTAAGAATTGTGCATTCTTCACAGGAAAAGAGAGACTTGCTGCCCTTCCATTGCATCCAATCTCAGTTGACCAGCCATTCATGCAATGGGGTTTGGACTTCATTGGAGTCATTAATCCCAATTCAAGCCAAGGGCACAAATGGATTTTGACAGCCACAGACTACTTCACCAAATGGACAGAAGCAGTAGCACTCAAAGAGGCGAATGAGTCTAGCATCTTAGACTTTTATGAGGGGATAACAACCAGATTTGGTGTACCTGCTACAATAATCTCTGATAATGCATTGGCATTCATTGGATCTAGGGTGACTGAGTGGGCTGTCAAGAACGGTATTTACCTAAGCACTTCATCGAACTATTACCCTCAGGGTAATGGCCAGGCCGAGTCTACAAACAAGAACTTGTTGAGGATCATTAGGAGGACTCTTGATGAGAATCAGAGGTCTTGGCATACCAAACTGAAATCAGCCTTATGGGCTGATAGGATAACTCCCAAAAGATCCACAGGTAACTCTCCATTCAGGCTTGTCTATGGAAGAGAGGCAACCTTGCCCATGTCACTTGAGTTGCCAACATTGGAACTCATGAAACAGCTGGAGTTGCTAGAGTTTGAGCCCATGGAAGTGAGGTATGCAGAGTTGATGGAGCTGCAAGAGATCAGAAATCAGGCATCCCAAGCAATGGAAAAGGATCAAGCTTTGATCAAGAAGACCTTTGATAGGAAGGCCAAAGATAGATCTTTTCAAGTTGGAGATCTAGTGTTGAAATGGGATGTGGATAGAGCAAAACCGGGAAGGCATTCAAAATTTGATGCCATTTGGAGTGGCCCATACATGGTCACAAAGTGCAAGAACAACAATGCTTTCCAATTGGCCTCATTGGATGGTGAAGAACTGCAGATTCCAGTCAATGGAATCTATCTCAAGCGTTGCTTCTAGAAGGAAGTTCACTACCTCTGTAAATATTAGATTAGATTTTCTTTCCTCCAAGTGCTTGTGCACATTGTTTTGCTGTAGGTTAGTTTTGTTTTCCCTAAGTGCTTTGGCACAGCTTGCTGTCCATGGAGATGTTTAGCAGTCCTTGCTTTCATCAGGTGACATTCCATCTTCCTCCTTGCACATTCTGAGTCAGTTAGGGTTCTAAACAGAATATTTGATGACTCCATGCCCAATGGACTGCTTCAGGCAACTGGTATTTTCATCTAGCAGGTAGATGATCCCTCTGAGTCGCCAAATTGTTATCCAAATTCACCCCCAGGGTTAATTCGATAACATACATCAGAATTCTCAAGTCCCAGGAAAATTGATTGATCCAGGGCAAAAAATCATGTTTCCAGGGTCCCCTCAGATTTTTTCTAACTCTCCTGTCCAGGAGGAAAAGAGCAAGTTCTGAGGAAAGGTGAAAAAAGTGGCAAAAACAAGCTTGGGACAGGAAAAATCGTGAAAATTGGCTAAGTCCTAGTCCTCGCAACAGTAGGGACGTGAGGGACATCGAGACGCGGATCGGCCGAAAAGCCTCCAGGCGGCCCGCGAAGCAAAGGGACATCTGGGACAGAAGGACGTGCAGGGCGCGAGAAGCCGATCCGGCCGAAGGAGGAAGCAAAATTGACTAACTGCTGAGCAAAACAGTTTGGGACATTCGGGCCAGAAGGACGCGAACCACCTAGATCGGCCGAAACAGAGAACTTTAGCACCGGGACAGTCGGGCCAGAAGTACGCGGCGGACGCGGAAAGCCGGTTCGGCCGAAGGAGAAGAAAATTGACTAACTGCTTTGGGACATGTGGGACAAAAAGAAGCCGAAGGGTGAACTCGAGAAGAATTTGTCCCAGACAGTCCGAAATGGGGACAGTCACACTGGGAACAAATGGGTACGTGAAGGACGCGAACCGCCCGGATTGGACGAAACAGAGAAATTTCGTACTGGGACAGTTGGGACAAAGGGACGCGTGGGACGCGGATAGCCGAAAAAGCTGAAAGCCAATCAAGCAATGCCACGTGTCATCGGCCAGATAAGGGACAAGGAAGCCCATTTCGGGTGGATCGGAGGATTCTGTCCCAAACAGCACTGGGACATCCGGGACAAAAAGACGCGAAGGGCGCGAAAAGCCGGCAGACCCGCGGACCAATCAAATCACGACACGTGTCACAAGGGAAAAATGTCCAAAAGTCAAATGGCGAGGTTTCAAGCACTGACCCGAGCCAATAAAAAGAGGACATGTGTCAATGAAGCAGGAAAACCCAGGGAAGGAGAGAGAATACATATCCAATCAGCGCTTGCCACGTGTCATCCAGGTGGCAGAGCGCGGGAAAAATTTCAAAACGCATTTTCACCTGTTTTGTGCCCTAAATCTTCAGATCGACATATCTTTCGATCCAGAGCTCGGATTTGCACGTTCTTTATATCAACGGAAAGCTTGTGAAATTATCTACATGATTTCAGGGTTAATCTTGAGTTTTGGTGTAGTCTGGAGAGAGAAAATTGAGAAACGGCTCTGACGCGTGTTCATGGCCAGAAGTGACATTCCAGCGACCAGATTTAATGCAGAATGGGTCGCATTCTCCTGTAATCCAGTCAAAATGATAGGGTATGGGTTTGTAAGGTCCCCCATGCCATTTTAATGCACCTGCAGTCAAGAAGGGATGGGCTCTCATGTTTTTGTACGTTTTCTGTCCCCTGGGCTCGACCCATGCAATGTAAAAGCCAGATTTGGCTCATTTCTAAGGGGGGAACATTTTTGGGCATAGCAGACTTCTTCTTTCACCTCCAGCAAGTGATTGATGCAAGGATCAGACCTCTCCAAAGATTGTAACAGTTTTCTTTTACCTCTCTGAGGGTGTAATGCGTGTTTTTGACACTGAAATGATAATGCAAGCTCTGTGAATGGGTTTCAGTCCTCTGTTTGTATTATTTGCTTCATTTCAGATCCTAAATTATACCTTATCAGTCTGTGTATGTTTTATGTTGTGAACTTTGGTCTGTGTCTATTTGCATGACAAATATGTTTCACCACTCCTTTTGGTGCATCACCATCTTTAGTTAGTTTCAATTTTTGCACTTCTACCCCTGTCTCCTTGCAAGTTAGAGTAGGATTAGGATCTGAACCTCTGTAGTTGTGCAAGCATTAGATCTAAATCAGAGGAGTTTGAGGAACCAGCCTCTAATCTGGAGATTCCTCTCTCAGTTTCACAAATGACATGTTCATATGATGGGATGCTACCAGTGAAGTTGACATAATGGTTCTAGTATAAATATAATTCTGATTCTCACAACTTGAGAACCAACTTGTTGACTAAATGACACAGGTCTACCATCTGGAGGGGTTCCTACCATCCTCTATGCTTTGGTGGACGATGTTGTAGACCCCACATTGGGTATAATTCTTCCTCTTTCTCTTATTCGCATCGGCCATAACTGCAGATTATCTCATGATATATCCCTCTTCTCATTCCCTAGACCTAATAATTTAAGTATAATATTCTTCTTGGACATCCTTGGATTTGTGTCATGCATTGCATCCCAGTCTGACCCTCCACATCTATATTAAAAATAAACATGAAGGGACCATTTTTTACTCTCTCGATCGATGCCCCTCCTTTCAAAGACATCATATCAACTTATCGTTGCTAAAGATGATGCTTGTCCTCCAAGGTCCACACCCTTCATTCTAGCATTGTTAGTGCAAATCAGCAGCACCCCATGGATGTTTTCTTAGATTTCTAGTTTGATAATGGGCATCCAGTGTGATTGCACAACATTGAATCTTTTCCCTAAGTGTGGGACTTGACAAAATTGGGAAAATAATCTCCAAATTAAAGGTTGGCTCCTCAACTTCTCTGATCAGATGTATGCTTGAAAATTACAGAGGTTTAAAATTAAAATCCTACTGTAATTCTTCCAAGGAGACAAGGATAGAAGGATACGAAAGAGATAAAACTAAAACTAACAGTAGTGATACCCCAAAGGAGGGGGTGAACATTCTACTTCAAAAAATTGACATAGATTATGAAAAATGAAACAACATATCATGCAAAAATTTCTAAAAATGTAATGAAGGATCAGGATGAGGGTAAACAACACATGAAAGGATTGAAAACTCATTCACAGAGCTTGCATTGTCATTTTCATCTTTTAAGATATAGTGCATTACAAAAGCAAAGGAAGAAAAAAACATATTGAAATCTTCAAAAGAGGTCTAATATTCCACAAATTCACTTTCCAGGGTGAACGAGGGAGTCTACAAAACATAAAAATGTCCAACCCATTACAAATGAACCAAATTTGGCTTTTAACAATGAAAACCTAAGCTCAGGAAGGAGAAAACATGGGAAAAGTAAAGGAATCATTCAACCACTGACCAAATCTATCAAAAATAGAATGGGTACCCTTAAAAGTTCATTCCCCAATAATTTTGACCATGATGGAGAAGAATGGAAGCCATACTACATTAAAAATGGTGGTTGAGACATCGATTCTTCTCTTTTTCCCATGCCAGAGGTTTTTTCTCATTTTTCTCTTACTAAAATCCATTATAACACAAAATTTAAGATTCCATCATGTAGAGGACTTCAATAGCTCTCCATTGACACAAAAATTGAGAAAAACCAAGCTCTGAATTGAAAGATATGCCCCTTTGAAGATTTAGGGAAAAATAAGGAAAAAATTGGGTCGGCGAGCCGAAACCCAAAAATTTTCCCTCGTTTTTTGAATTTGGGAAAAATTTCACCAAAAATTTCTACTTCCCACTACCATTTCGATGCCACATGTGACATGTTCTGATTGGACACGGGCTTCACAAAACCATTCTACGCCTTTTTTGAAGTTTTCTGAAAATTTTCCATTATCGCTCCATGCCCCGCCGCTACTGATGCAATGTGGCACGCTCCAATTGGAAACAATTTGGAAAAAAATTAGCCAAATTTCTCTACCTCCCTGATCTCTGACAAGACCAGGACATGTGTCATACCTTGATCAGTCCATGAGGCTTCTATAAAAAAACTTTATTTTCTCCGTGGCGGGCCTGCGGGGACAACATTTTCCTTGGCACCATTTGTAACATTTTGGAAAAATTCCCCACATTCGATCCCATGCACCTGACCTATGACAAGACCAGGACACATGTCATGTCTTCCCATTTGTTGCAGGCCCTTAAATCAATTCTTATCCTCCTCTGTTCGGGCTATCGAGGCCACAAATCTTCCTTCTTCACGTCCTTTACAACATTTTGTCAAAAATTGTCAAAATTCACTCCGCGCAACCCTAACTTTCTGCCAGCCCATAGACACGTGTTGGCCTCCTATTCATATGGGCCTCAAACCATATTCTTTGTTTATGGGCCTGCAGGCTGAAATTTTTCCTTTTGTGCCATTTGATCAACTTTGGTGAAAATTTCACCAAATTTCTCTGCGCCGCCACGCACTTCAACAACACGTGTCACACTTATGGATTACATTGCGGGCCTTAAATTACTTGGTTCCCTTTATGGACTTCATGGGGGAAAATATTTCTTTTTCACCCCCATCGACTTTCTTAGCAAAAATTTCTAACTTGCTCCTGCACCAACCCGTCATTTCACCGCCACGTGTCACTGTTCTGATTGGTCTACGGACCTTCCTAGGGAAAATTTCCCTCAAAAACTCTGCTAAGCCATAACTTGCAAAATACGAGTTAGAAGGAAAACTTTACCTTTCTAGAAAGGTGAGAAAATTCTCTATCTGATGAAGCCATTTCCAAAAAAAATTGAGTGCTTGAAAAGTGAAAAAGTTTGACTAAGGCACAAGGAAGGAAGAAATGAAAGAGATCTAAAAAATAAGCAAGGGGCTTATTTTGGATAGCAAGATCCTTCATAAATTTTGTTTTGTTTCTCCAAACCCTAGCTCTATAATTTTTCCTCTAAACAACATATGCTTCTATCCACTTACCTCCTTTTTTCACTCACACTTCCTCCGAAGGAGTTCCACCCCAAGCTGTGGAAAATATTCTTTGGTCTGTCAAAAGTCTATTTGCACAAGCTCTTCGCAATGGTTCACACTTAATTCAATTTGAAATTGCTCAAATGATTCATCATGCAAGGTGGGAATGAACTCACTTACAACCTATTTTATATATTTCCAAAAAAAATCCACATTTTTTGCTTCTCACCTACCACCATACTACAACTTTAAATACACTTTTTTTTTGCTCTTTACTCTACTTTCTTCCATGTGCAGAAGTCATAACCTTTTGGCATAACTACTTCCAGGCTGCATACATCCTTGTGCACACTTCCTTGTGCTACAACACATCTTCCTTTGCATTATTTACCAATTATCTCATCCTGTTGTTGCTTACCTCATGTTACACTATAAAAAATTATTCCTCACATGGTCTTCATTCTGAGTAATTATTTTTAAGCACCATCATCCTTAACACCCGTAACACCTTTTCCTTTTTCTTGTGTGCACCTTTACCCAGTATCAAACATTTCCTTTATACCATTGCACACACATCCAAACCAACTTCACCATTAGTCCCAATATCATATGACCTATTTTTTTAGTACTTACAACTAATTCACCCCACACTAAAAGTATGCATGGTCTTCTACACATCATATCAATTAATAGTAATCATATTATTATGTGCAACCGTGCTTATTAACAAAAATACAAACAAGTAAAAAACATGAAAGGAAATATAGTCTAAGTGGCACTACTATCTTATTACAAAAACAAATAAGCATATTTATAGTATGGATTCCACCTAATCCCATTGAAGTAACTAGGAAACATGGTGCCAATTAGCTCCTGTAGCTAATATGTGCCTAAGTCAAGTCTCTTAGTTACTACAAAGGGTCACAACCAATGAACCTCTAACTTATCTCAGTGGTGTAAAAACTTAGATTCATAAAGAAGCACCATATTTCCAACTAAAAAAGACTTGTTCTTGATGTGCATGTCATGCCAAGCCTTCTATCGTGATTTCTCTATCTTCTAGCTCTAATGCGCAATGGTGTGGTACTAATACAATTGTATCAGTTTCTTAATGTACTCTTTTATTACCTTCTCATCAAAAAATCCACCTATGCATGCAATACGTAGGGATGGTAACATAAAATCCACAGGTAGTACATATTCCATGCCAAACACCAGTTAAATGGGTGTAGTTTTTTTTAACTATTTATAGGTTATTTGATATGCCCAAAGAACAACTGATACATTATCATCCCAATCCTTTCTTCCAACATCACATATCTTCTTGATTTTTTTCCCCCAAGATCTTATTAAAGGATTAAACAGTACCATTTACTTGAGGGTGATAAGGGATAGTTTTATGGTGTGCCACCAAAACGTCTTCTACTAAAATGTTTATAGTCTTATTTAAGAAATTAGTTTCTTGATTACTTGTGAAACTCAATGGGAATCCATACTTTATGATAGTTTTCCCCTAAAGGAACCTTACTACCATAGCTGCTGTATAATATTTTGTAGGCGCATCTTTACCCATCTGGTCAAGTAATCAGTACACGTGATAATGTAGCGTGCCTCAGTCCTGTATCGGGGTGGTGTAATAGGTCTTATTAAATCAACAACCCACTTCTCAAAAGGTTCAACACTTGTTATCAATTGTAATGAAATTTAATCTCTAATTATAGGTTTGCTAAGGTACTGAAAACAATCACAAGATTTGACATAAGACTTATTATATTTATACAATGTCTCCCACAATAATTCAACTAGAAGGATCTTTTGCTTCATTGCATCCCTTACATAATGTCATCTTATATTTGCACCATGATTTTCCTCCATAATAGCCTCGATATCATGCTATAAAACACACCCGTGTAATACCTCATCATGGCCCATTTTATACAAATAAACTCCTATGAGCTTGTAATGTGAATATCGAATAACAAATTACTTCTTTTCCAATATCTTCATCCCCTCTGGTGCAATCCCAGTTTGTAAGAATTATGGCCATGTCCTCTAAGTATAACGGTACATGGTTCAATATGGACAATTGGGCATTATACATAGTGTCTTCAACACTCTACGGATCCTCTCTAGAGTGGATCCTTGAAAAGTGACCACGTATTAAATTACTATATCCTAGCTTTACAACAACTGTAAAATCATATTTCTCAAAAAAGAGTATCCACCGGTAGATGCACCTTTGTAAAATAGGTTTTTTTACCAAAAATTTAAATGCCACATGATCTATATAAAGGATGAATGGGGTGGCCAATAAGTACTATCAAACATTAGGAAGTGTGTATATCATGGAAAATTCATCATTATCTGTCGTGGTATAATTTTGTTATGCTAGTGTCAATTCTACTTGTAAAATAGATAGGATAATTCACATTACACTTGCCTAGTTACACCAATACTATCCCAATATCCATGCTAGAGGCATCAACATGTACATAGAAGGTTTTTTCCAAGAAGGAAAGCACAAGATAGGAGGTAGTGGTCAATCTCTCCTTCAAGTTCTCAAACGTATGTTGTTGTGCGTCACCCTAATAAAATTTCCCTTTGGCCTTGAGAAATTATTCCAAGGGTGCATCATTATTTGCATATCCTTTGATAATTTGTTTGTAGTAGCCAATCTTCCCAAACAATCCACATAATTTATTTTGGTTTTTAGTTTCTTGTAATCCCAAAATCACTACTATCTTCATTGGATCTACCAATAATCCATCCTTGCAATTAATGTGCCTAAGAAAATTTCCAAAGGGTGTAGTGAAGATACACTTCTTAATGTTAAAATATATGATTAACTACCTACATATTTCAAACATGAGATTAAAATTATCACAATGATATTTGACAAACCCATAGAAAATCCAATCATCAAGATAAACCTATAAAAACTTATGGATGAAGTCATGAAATTCCTTCACAACTGTGCACAATATATGGAACATTATTTAATCCAAAAGGAAAATATATTTGGCACATTATTTAATCCAAAAGGAATCACAATATATGTAAAACATTCCCCATTCAGTAGAAAATTTTATATTTTCCAGATTCTCGTGTGTAATACACACCTGGTGATAGTATAAGAACCCATCTATGAAAGTCTACATCTCAAGCCTTGTAACTCCCTCAGGTATTTCCTTTGTTTATGGTCTATGACACATGATGAATTTAGTTCCCTATAATATACACATATCCTAATTGAACCATACTTTTAATAGTAATAGCGATAGGGCTAACCCACTTAGATTCTTATATTGGTTAAATGATTCTATAGATAAGAATCTTGTATATTTTTTACTTGACCTTCATGTGTAGGTTTAGATTCATCCTATAATGCCTCTTCTAAATAAGGAAAACACCTTCCTTTAGCTTAATATTCATCTCTCCTAATGATGGGTGCACTCATTTAAACTCGTGGTAGACCGTTGGAAAGAAGTTTTGAAATTCACACAAAATCTCAATTATATTTACCATTTTTTGTTCTGACCAGTAGTAACTAATGATAGCCTCTTTAGGTGCATCCTCAATGCTCAATGTTCACCTTATTATTCTTCCTAAGAAAATTATACACACATTCCTTTTCATCTGCAGATTCCATCACCTTTCACACAAATTCGATGTGGTTAATATCTACATTCTCCACCTCATCAATATAAATGAGGTATACCATATTTCCTTTTTCCTTCTCTTTCCAGGTGCAACCTAGTTACATCTCTTTTATCTTAAAAATTTCTTTGTGCACCTTGAGATCAATTTCTCCCAGTAATTGAAGCATGAGATCCTCTAATTTTTCACTATCCCCCAATGTGATGTGCTTCATAATCTATAAATCCTCATGCACAAGTGGCTTATTAGAAAAAAAAATCAAAGGTATGAATAATACCTTCGGTCATCTCTTGCCATATTATAGTCTCCTATTTTTAACTCAACATGGACATATCACACATGCGTGCATATCCACATAGAGTGGAATATAACATTATGCACCCAAAGAGATGGTAGTAATGCCTTCCTGACCTTGTGGTCACTGCATCTCATACTTGTGGATTTGTACCAAAGTAGGATTATTTCCATCATACTCATGTATAAGTGTAGGTAGATTGTTTCTGATTAAACCTTGTTGAAAGGATTTGATTATCACTTATCACCATCCCAAGAAGTTATCTTTGTGTGTTTCCAACCAACATGACATATGTCATCCCTCATAAAGAATAGGCTAGCATATTCCTTCCATTAACTTCATTCTGGTCCATTGGTTCTCCATAGTGCACATAAAAATGAAACAGGATTCTCCTCACTAGTGTACCTTGGTAACTTATTTGTGCATCCAAATACCTAACCATGCGTGGCTTGATCATCTTGGGGAATCATCCCTTCAACTCACACCTCGACGATATTCATACATGTGACATGGGCCCAATTTTTAGAATCAGACACTAGTGATGTCACCAACAGAGTGCACATATTCCCAATGAAGTATGCCTTCCTCAAATGGTTCCATGTTTTTTAGGATCAGGCAGCTGTCATATGCACATAGATTCCATTTTAATCTCTTCTTAACTCAAAGGATTAATCTATGGTGTAGCATTCACATCATCTAGGGGTATGATTATGCACTCATCCTTATTATCAAAATTGATATATCTCTTGTTGAATTGTAAGTCAAGCATTGTTTGTCATAATACTAAGGTCATTCCGAAGTAATGATGGGAATTTATTTTCCTCAGCAATTTCCAAAACCTCAAAATCCCCAGTAATCTTATCTCCTTAAATGGTAATTTAAATCATCCTTCAGCACCCTAAGAGGCATGAGCCCTTGTCTTATTCGCCATATAACAACACATTTGAAGATAGACTGTAATGGTGGTATCCCCATCTAGTTGCACACATCCAAAGTTAGGGACATTCACCTCAGTACACATATGTAAATTAAAATAGTTACTCACCAACTAAGCATTAATCACCACATCTAGTGTAATATATCCTTGTCAAACATCATGGTTATTTGGTGGTAAAGTTCGCATATGGAAGATCTATCTGCTCACATTTTAACCCCTATCCATGTGGTACCTTCTCACACAACTATTTTCATAGCAGTGTGATGATATTCTCTTGCTTCAACATCTTACATACCTCTTTCAAATCATCTACATCCATTTTTGTGGAAGCTCAATATTCTTCATGCATTCTCTCTTAAACACGTGCTTGCTCCTTCAAACATCGAATCTCACCTTGAAAATGTATGATTATTCCTATTGTATCTTGATAGACCTCCTTCTAATGATAAACATCTATGGATATATTGGCATGCATAAGCTCTTCCTCTCTCCTTATGAATGATTTTTGGTTTTAAGACGATACGTCACGCACGTGTGTTGCTTCTCCACGTGAGTATTCACTAACATAGGAATATAAATCTAGATTAGGTGTCTTCTTTGGCATCCATTGGTCACTCTTCACATAGCTACACCTTGATCATCCCCATTCCTTTTTCCTTATTCTTTTTATTACACGTATTCTCATAAAGATTAGGAACAATCCTCAACCTTATGATGTTTTCCACAATACACACATACTGAATTTTAGGGACACTCATGCGTTGATAATGATCTAGGGATCATAAAAGTGTAATACAGTTCCTACTCATGTAAATATACCTCTACTACTATTGGCCTCTACTCCTATATCCACCTTAGAATCCACAATCTTCACCATTATTTCATCACTTCCGTAGGTTGGTCTTCCTGACACCTGAGATCTTTTTACCACTATGTTTTGTTATAATCCAGTCTCACAAGCCTCATGAATTTGATCTAGTAACTGGTAATATCAAGTATCATGTGTGTGCACATAAAAAATATTGCAGTGCATAGAGATGTTCTTAATCTTTGCATGTTGTAAGAGAGGAAAATTCTAGACATCATGGTTCTTGTGAAAAATCTCACAAGATTGTAATAGGGCGTCCACTGTCCTACACATACATCCATCCTTTGTATGTCACACTACTTCACAATAAGTGTACCATAACCGATTTTGAGTCTCATGTGTAGAATTAGTAGAGAGATTCTCCAATTTCTTAGCTATCACCAATATATGTTCCTCCAAAAACATACTTACTCAAGTATTTTTTTCACTTCCCCAAGGGTTGTGAATTTTCTTCTCCATTTTTTTAAAATTTTTGAGTAAGGTGACTATCAAAATGCCCTTGTAAGGATCCCCTAAGAAAGACATAATTTGAAATAGTTAGTCATTTTTCAAAATTTTGATTTTTGAGGCTTTTTCTTTGTTATGAGGGTATTTCAGGTTTTTCTGTCCCTTGTCCCAAGTTCCTCTGGGTGATCTGTTCCTTGATTTTTCACTTTTCCTGCATGGATTTGCTTTTCTTTTATTTTTGGTATTTTTTCAGATTTTCAGGGAAATCATGTCCCAATGTCCTAAGGATGATCTAGGTCAAATATTTCTAACTTACATGATTTTAGTATGATGCAGGTGTTTTGGCTTTTCATGTCCCAAATGTCCCAAGTGTCCCCTGACCTCCATTTCCCTGCAAGTCCACTTTTTTCTGATTTTCATTCACTACAGATTTTTTAGCTCCATGTTTCCCACGTGTCTCGTTGTCCCTCAGGCTGGTTGTGCACATTTTATCTACTTTTTCCACTTCCCATTGAAATTGGCTATTTCGGCTCCATGTGTTGCAAATGTCCTAGTGTCCCATGGGCCAGTTGTGCACATTTTTTCTGTCTTTTCCAATTTTCATTGTCTTAGGTCAGCATAGAGTATTTATTACCTCATTTATTACACCTCGCCAACCTACTTGAGTTTTTATGCACATAAATAGTCAGGGTAATTGGTCATTTTCACCATCTCGTTTGTATTTACTAAAGTCTTTTCAAGATTTATCTCTCCATTATTTGTAGTTGTGGTTGAGTCCTGCTCCATTATTTTCAAAATTCACAGGTATCAGAGAAGTTGTGAATCATCAAATCATTCACCATTATTTTCCTATTCCCTTAACCATGAATTTAATGAAGTGTTTGTAAATGCAAGAAGGCTTAGAGTTGTTTCTGATTCCTAAGATCACCTAAAAGGTGTGAGGGAAGAGCATACGTAACTTTATCCTAAGATATAAAAGCATGACATCCATTAAATTTTTTTGAACAAGTTATCAAAAGAAATGATTTAATATACCTTGTAAACAAAATTTAACATCAAAAACCTACGAAAGATGTTAGAAATATCAAAAATCAAATTTTACCAAACATTTAGGCATGTTAGAAAATGATGATATTTCTAGTAAAGGAAACCATAAAATTTTTGTGATTCAAAACCTTAATCTTATGTTTTCATGACGTATTTCTCTTCAATACCTTTCCAGTGCAAAAAAATGGAGTCGATTAGAGTTCAAGAGCAAATGTTATGGCCACTGGAAGATAGGTTATGCACACAGACTAACATTAACACACCCAGAATGACATATGTTTGCTCCTAATTACATATATGTGCCCCTAATGACATATACGTGCCCAGATTGACACACATGTAGCTCTAAGAAAAATAATTAGACTTTGTAACACCTACTTTCCTAGAATGACATATATGCGCCCCTAATGACATATGCACACCCCTGATGACATATATGCACCCAGATTGACACATACACACCCCTGATGACATATACGCAGGTGCGCTAGCATGAAATTCTTGTGGCATATCATGAACACGTAATATGACATAGGAAAACTCAAAAAAGGTCAATTTTTTGGCATTCTAACCCAAAATTACCAACAACCCATCACTTTTAAACCTACAAAAGAGATTCAACACATGCAAAGTTAATAAAATGCATCAAGGAATGTAAATTATTTAGCTTGTACATAACAAGGATTAGCCAAAATTGAGAAAATCAACAAAACTTGAAATCAAATGCAAGGGACTAAGGATCCAGTCCCACTGGGCATGCCAAATGTGAATATATAAAAAATTTCCATGCTAAAACAAAGTTAACACCTAATAGCTTCTAAACAATCAATCAAACCTACTATAGAGCCATCAAGATAAGAGCTTATGAGAAACAACTTCTTCAATGCATGAACAATCTCAAATCAAAATGCTAAGCTATTTCTTACTCTCTAGATTTCTAATCTAACAAATGAACCTATTTAGATCACTTTAGCAATCAAAAGGGGAGTGATTTCCTCAAGGATTGAAGATGGAATATCACCAAAACATGGCTACAAGGCCATGTTGGATCTTCCCATGATCTTCATTTTGAGAGAATGGATGGATGATGGAGAAGCTCTTTCCTTCAATGGATAATGGTTCAAGATCAAAATTTCTATAGTTTATCCTAGGGCAAATAAGGTGTAAGAAGAAAGGGTAAGAGGAGGGTTCTTTATATAACCCTCTGGTTTGAGAGATCTTAGCATCTTGGTGCATGTGGGATAAGGGTAAAGCAATATTAGGAATGAATAATAATGCTTTGGGAAAGGTAATTTTGATTTAGAAGAGTTTTATTTGTCACTAGTAACTCATGGGAATTGGGGAATGTTTTAATTAATCAAGTGTGATTAATTAATAGGTAGATGTAAGCTTATAGAAGCTAATTAGAGGAGAATTAGTGTGATTTTGGGGGATATAAGAAAGGAAATTGATCCAATAAATGGTGATTTATTTTATTATGGTTGCGAGTGTAATTAATTAATAATAATTAACTAACCCAAGTAGAAGCGGACATTAATTAACGAAAGGTCGTTGATCGATATCCTGAGTGATAAGAAGGATATTTAATTAGAAAAATGTAATTAATTAACGGGAATAGAGGAAAAATGGTTGTTTATTGACGAAGTGTCATCATTTGACCAAAAAAGAGTGAAGATTGTGGCTAATTAGTGAGAAATCACTAATTATCATGAGAATGATAGAAGAGAGGATAATTAGTGCAATTTTAGTAATAAAACTGTGTAAGCAGATTTTAGGTGTCTACAGTTATTTAGAACAATATTAAAGATATTTTTTGGATTGTTAGTCCTTCTAGCCCCACTCCTGTAATTTATTTACCTAATTTATCTTAGAAAGGCTTCTTTAAACTAATTTAATCTAAGGGTGATGCTCAAATAAACCAGAAAAGAAAAATAAATTATAGAGAGAAAATAAATTTGCTAAGACAAATGCATTTAGGATTTATAGTGCATGATTCTAGAAATAACATGCTTTCCTTAGGAAACCAGCAACATAAAACTTTGTTACCACTCACATTTTAATGTCATTGACGCATAAATTCAAAGGAATAAAAATTGCAAACCAAATTCACCATGTCAATTGTTGAATGCACATTCAAATGATAAATTTAACCTGCACAAAGTTGTAGTAATTAATTCTAAACTTGAAAATGTGCAATTTAAATAAATTAATGAAGGAAATTTAACTTTTGATACATTAAGCACTTAATATTATAAAAACATAATGTCTAAAGCAAGAATGGGAAAACGTAAATAAGACAAATTCATCTTGCATGAGTTAATTTTTAACTGGCTCGCATTAATTTATCAAATACATCCCCCCTTTTTCAGAATGGAAGTAGACATATTTATACCATCTTCCTTTGCCACCTAAATCAAGCAATGATTATAAAATATCCAGAAGTATTACAAAAATTTGGTTGTTCAAGAAATATCCTAACTGATTCAAATGTAAAAATTTCATGATGATAATAATCCTCATGATATTGCAAAGGTTTTACCCAAATTGTAATGTCAAATTCTTTTCAAATGGTGAAAATGAGGGTCCTAAATGTTAAGGATGCTACTTTTACGCTTGCACTAATGAAAAAATGAGGGAAATGGAAGAATATTCATTTCTGGAAAATAAACATTTTGTATCTTCTGAAAACATCATTATCATCTTTTCTACCATGAAAATGGTTGATAAGCACTCTCAGATCATTCAAATCCTTCTAGAAGAGGAAAAATCTAAACACATAACAAGAAATTCAAGAAAATCATCTGCGAATTCACAAGTTCATATGCTGCATTTTTTTGTGTCCATTAAATTTAATGGTGTGGATCTATTTTTGTGGCTGACACATGGCCTATCACCATTGGATTTGAGATAAAAGGGTGATTCGTAAATTATAATCCGAAGGTTCTATGTGTCTTACTTCTATTGGTTGTGTATGCCTTTGTGCTTTCTTTATGCCGCAAGTTAGGATTTCACTTTCATTGTTATGTGGCTTTTAGTGTTGTGCATATTTTCTTTGTATTGCTTTCTCCAGAACACTACAATTTATTCCATCTTTGTAACAAAAATCAACTTCCACGGCTTCCAATCTTGCATAAAATTAGTATTGTTATGCCTTTACACTTATCTATTACTTCTTTTCATGTTGCCAAGATCATATTTCTCTTAATTAACTTTTGACCATGTTTCCTTTGTTCCACAAGCTAGGTGAACCTGCAGAACCCTAAGTCTTTAGAAACCTGCAGCATATTGTATTTACTTCAATCCACAAAAGATACTATTTCTAACCTCCATGGTTTCTCATGGCTTCTAAATATACTTCAATCTACTATAGCCACCATTTTTTACCTCTCCAGCTTCCCACGACTTCAAAATTTTCTTCAATCTATCAAAGACACCATTTCTAACCTCCACATCTTTTTGCATCTTATGAATTTTATAAACATGCCAAGGACTAAGTTTTTGAATCACAAAACTATCTGACTTGGATTCAATCTTTAGTACATGGAGTTTCCAACATCCGCCAAACACTAATTCCTTCAATGATGTTGTTAAAGACTAAGTTCTTGGTCATTTCCATGTTCCCTCCACCATTAAACATTGTTTTAGATGCTAAATTTTGGGAAAAGGGATGGAATGTTCCAAGTGTTCCTCGAGATGATGACATAACCAATTAATGGCTGAAGAATTGATTAAGTTTTGTAACACTAGAATAGTTCAACCTAGGTTGGATTACTCTGACATGACTGACTGAGGAAAATATTTTGGCAAAGTGGAGAATGCGGGGAATAGAGGTAAGGATAGAATAGTTCCCAAATTTCCATAAATTCTCAACATAATTGATTAAGGGGGACTTAGTCAGATTTAAAGGTTTTGAGGTGGCAAATTGGTATAATGGATGAAGCATGGAAGTATGATAGAGAGGGAAATAAGTAATAGTTCCATCAGTTCCAAAAAACTCTAATTCAACCAACCCAAATAGGATCAAGGCTCGAAAATGACTAAGTCCACTAATATAACCTTGTAAAATGAAAGGATGAGAAAGGAAATTTAGAAAAATATCTTAAAACCCATCACATATTACATCGCTCCAATTGTTCTATCCACTGTTCCTCCATGGTGCATAGAAATATCATAGGATATCCTTCCCCGGTGTAACAAGGTACTGAGTTGTTACCTATTCTCCTGATACAACGAGTTCTATTGTCCCTAGAAAATGTACTCTTTACTTCATGCCCTACCAAATCATAAGTACTATGAGCCCAATTATCACAAAAAACACTTGTAGTATTGCTAATAGACTGTGCATCTTCCCACTAAATGGTTTTTTCTTTAGATGGCTCAAGTACCTCTAGGTCCTGGATGATGCATACATAAATCCTATTCAGGTCTTCCTCACTCAAAGGCTCAACATAGGGCACAGATTTTCCATATGTTAAAGGAATAATAAATCTTTCCTCCTTGTTTTCAAAACTGATATAACCCGTGTTGAACCAAAGATCAACATTATTTACATAGCACCAAGGACGCCCAAGTAGAGATGGGAATCTATCTACCTTTGCAAGTGCTAGAACCTCAAAATATTCAGTGAACTTGGCTCCCTGTATGGTAATAGATGCATCGTTTAAAACTCCGATGGGAGTGGCCTTAGTCTTGTTAGCCATGAACAATACATTCAAAGATGGATACAATAGAGGTCTCCCCATTTTTACCCATGCATCTAAAGTAATAACATTGACTTTCACACCTATATCAATCAATATATTACTCAAACGCCACCCATCCATAATAGTATTTAGAGTGATTTCCTTGTCATAATCTAAGTTATGAGGGGGAAGATTTACATGCAGGATTTTTCATCAAGTCTCAATACTTGCATGTGAAGTGTTTCCCTTTAATAAATTCCCTAGAAGTGGAATGATATTCTCCTAACGCAACATCTTGTATACTTTTTCAAGTCATCCATGTCATATTGGACCGTTTTTGTTGCTTTCTTTTGCTTCATATTTCATGATTACTCCTTTAAATATTGTATCTCACCCTAAAGATTTATGATTAACTCTATGGTTTCCTGATAAACCTCCATCTAATGGATAGGATCTGGGTACCATGCATGTAGAACCTCCTCCTTAGTGATGGTAGGATTTTTCTGCAATGCTTCTTTGGCATGTGCCGCTTCAACACAGGTAGTGATATTTATAGGCAATGCCTCAGATTTTGGTTCTAACTTGGGCATCCACTGATTTTCCATAATTCATTATATCCTAATCATCCATGCACCTTTGTTTTCTTTTTTATGATGCTTACTAAGATGCTCATGAAATTCCAAGCATTCCTCATAACTATGATTCTTTCCACATAAATAACATGTAATATTCTGAGGACATTCACACCTGTAGTGGTCAAGAGATCCACATGTATAACATGTTCTATGAGGAAACTCACCTCTTCCACCACCACATTCTTATCCTCTAAATCCACCATGGGATCCTTGACCTCTTCCATGACCTCCTTCAAAATTCCCTTCATTTCGATCATAGCGTGCTTGATTGTGATCATGATCCTGATGCTCATTCTTGCCTTTAAAGTTATCTGATACTCCTATCAATCACACACCAAAATCTATAGCATCATGGATTTGACCAATCAATCGGTAGTATTATATGTCATGAGTTATAGACCTACAAATTTTAGATTAATAAGAGATGGTGTTCCTTATTATGCATTGTAGTGATGGGAAGTGGCTAGCATCATGGTTTAAATGACATATATCATAGTCTAGCAGTAATGAGCGTACTGATATGTGGGGAAAACTATCCTTAGTGTGACCTTATACCTTGCAATCTATAAACCAAATCCTCCTATGCATCTCATGTGCTAAATTTTTCGATAGCTTCTCCAACTACTTCGCCATGGCTGTGATCTGTGCTTCCAAAAATGGGCTCACCCAATTGTCTATACTCATGACTGCCTCAGCGCGTAAAGTTTCTTCAAGTGATTCGAGTGGATTAGTGTATGTATTATGTGATAGAACCCTTCTAAAAGGTGCAATCATACCTCCAACAAACCATTATACATGTTGGCTTGCATGAATATCATAAGAAAGCTTAGATAATAAAATTTTAAAACAAGCATCATACTCTCTAACACTCTCACTAGTGCCTTGCTTGATATCCTTGAGCACGCTTATACTCTTCTACTTGAACTTAGGGATGTGAAAATATTTAAGGAAAGAATCTTTTAAAGCTGCATAGTCCACTCAAGTCAAAAAAATTATACCAGATGTGTGCGCACCCTTGTAACATGGTGGTGAATTGACTTAACGTGTGCTCAGAAGCTGTGATTCCTTTTGCACGCCACAAAATTTTACACATGTGTACGTGCTCAACAATATATTCTATGCCCCTATACTCTAGAAGGTGAAGAGACATCTCCATGTAAATATTCTAGGGTTGGTACAGACCTTGCCCACCCGATCCAGAACCTCCTTTGTTTCCTTTGCCTCAAAAACCACCAGATCCACCTAAACTAGAACCACCTATACTTCCTAATCCATCACCTGTAGCTAGAGTCAGACCAGAATATGTACTTCCATGTGTCCCAATAGTAGTACATAATTACACCCCTATAGTTAGCGAAGTGTTACCAATCCCAGAAGTAAGTCCAAAATTATGCACATTTGAATTTTGTGTAGATGATACACCTGAAAAGGTACCTCCAAACAACAATGAAGATGTTTTTGCAGCCATTGATGTGCTTGTTATATGAATTAATCATGCTCTCCCATTGCCTAAATTATCTTACTAACTATTTTTCATACTAGATGCTAGAAGACCAAGTGCAAGGGAAAGGTTAACAGGTAGATTCAAATGTGTGCCCACGGCCCAGGTCGTCTCTGCTAGTGCACTTCTATGTGAGGCTGGGGGAGTTCCCTGTCATGCTTTCTTAAATGGGGAAGTCCCTGATGCTTTAGTTCCATGTCTTCTACGTGAACTTCAAATCATTCATGATTTAACTCTCTCCGCAACGCCATTCACTCTGCAACATCCCATCGCTTCTCTATCTTCCTCTCACACACCTCATTATTCTTAAGATACCTTTCATTTCTCTTCCTTTCTATCTCTAGGTCTTCCATCTTTCACCAAACTTGCTCCTTCTCTTGTGCGTAGTGGGGATTAGTTAGCCATCGGTTTGCTTTCCAAGTTCAAGGTTACCATCAAGATTTTGATCACCAGTGGAATGCCTTGTAGGTAAGTTCCCCTAGAATATCGTAAAAAATGGAATTTTTCTACCTCTAGGAAAGAATAAGTGAAAATTGATTACTCCATAATATAGTTGTTCAGAACACCACAAAACCTAGTATCCACAGCGCGTGTCCAAATCATATCAGCAACATAGAGGGCCTGAAATTCTTCCTTCATCTAAACAAGTGTATGATACCTAAAATCCCTTTTAGATGCATACACAACCATCCACTCATACATATCTACTAGAAAAATAGTGAAAAATATCTCATACAAACTGTCATACATATTCTATTCCACCCATGCACGTGCGTTAAACTCAGATTCGGTGTTGAACCTCCATGTGTATTCTTCTTCTAGATCATGTATCCACTCCTCAACACTTGCTAGGGTCAACTGGTATGTCTTCATCATGAACCATCCTAAAAACAACTGAAAAAGAGGTCTCAGAAACGGAACCAATGATGCATCCTATAATTTACCAGTAAAAACCCAGGCACACTGGCACATCACTCAGCCTAGACTGAGTGCTCACCCAAAGTGCACAAAGGTATCAGGACCCTCTTTAGGGTTGATATTGTAGGATGTTAGCATGATGAAGACTTAATGCATTCAGATCCATAATTAATATATCATTCTACAGAGCATGTCCATATCTAGATATAAAACATAATAGGTTTAAATAATATCCATAATGAAATCAATCATGCAAGAACCAATTATACTCAGGATTAATACTCTGATTCAGCCAATATGCTCTATTATATTAAGCATGATAAATACATAGAATCTCATTACAATGGGTAATACCATAATCTTATGCATGCATCAGATTTGGCAGCATAACTTCACAATAATCCAATTCTCACATAGTCCTCCTATACTACGCAGATCACTACATATTTATAAGGGTGGGGAATTTTCCTTCACCACTTGCATAACTCAAAAAATAGGTCACGTGCTAAAAATAGCCATGTGCCTTTATAATCATAGCCACACATGCAAGTGCGCTAATAATAGAACTCTTATAGTTAACTAGCAGTAGTAATTCTATCCTTATCCCGCACCCATGTAAAGAGATTAGTAGTTTCTCTTCCATAAATATCTGATGTGTGTCACACAAGTCTTTATCCTATTTGTGTTCTCAACACGTTATCTCCAAAAATAGCCCGTACATGTGAAAATAGCTAAGTCATAAATCTTCACTGGTCTTCCATGTGCGTTTCCTTCCCTATCCTTCCACACCTTTTATTGTGCCCTATTCCCACACCTAAACCTTTTGTGTGCCTTATGCTAAGTGTCCCATTTTTATCCACTCAACAATGGATGAAGCATGGAAGTATGGCAGAGAGGGAAATAGGTAATAGTTCCATCAGTTCCACAAAAATATAATTCAACCAACCTAAATAAGATCAAGGCTTGAAAATGACTAAGTCCACTAATATAGCTCTGTAAAATGAAAGGACAAGGAAGGAAAGTTAGAAAACTAGCTTAAAACCCCAAATTTGAAACACAAAAAAATGAAAAGGGAATGAAATAAACATGGGAACTTAAGAATCTAGAAAAAAAATAAGTAAGCATTGAAAACAAGCCTTCAACAAAGAAAATTTCTTCTTAACATGCAATTTCTTAATGACACTTGCAAATTATCACTAAATTATATAAATTTCCTTTGTTTCCTTTAATTTCACTATATTACAAATTTATCAAGAGGGTCCCCATGAATTTTTAACCATTAAAACAAGGTGGGGTTGGTTATGCAATAATAAATGGTGACTTGGTGGGGAAAATACCTTGTGTCTTTAGAACCTAGAACTCTGACATTCAAAAATACAAGTAAAAGAGTATGAATTTAAAGTTAAACATCTGAAATGCAAGCATACCTTTCAAAAATGAAAAACTTACTAATATTAAGTGGCATACTAATTCAGAAATCATGAAAAAAGGGAGCCAAAGGTGTGCAAATGAGTTAGTTAACAATGTTCATGCTTGAAATTGTAGCTATTTTTGGATGAGAAACTTATTTGATGGCTCATGACTATTTTTGTTCTTATTTTTCTTCATTTTTTGGATGGTTCAAAAATGGAGGAATTCTCAAGCATTTCTATGTTTCTAGTTAGGCGTCCATAGTCCCAAAAGAGATTCATTTGGCTCTTATCATGTCCTTTATCCATTGTCAATGAAACATCCATAACCCTTATGGAGGTTGTCAGAACCACCTTTCAAACAAGATCTTTTATTTTTATTATTTTGTAGTATTGAGTGCCTTCTTCTCAAGGTTTAAGAACCAATTTGAGATGTTTTAGGATTTGTCAATTTAAAGCAAATAAGTGCCCTCCTTTGATAAAAAACAAGGCCAATAAGAACATTTTAGATGTTTCTATAATTTCATTGTGGAACTAAACCTTTTCAAGATTTAGAACCTTTCTAAAACTCACTTAACAATTTGGGATGGATTGAATGAAATTTAAAATAATTTATTTTTATATTATTCTAAGAACATTTCATACTTTCCACTATTCAGAACTTCTAGAAACAAAAGCAATATCTTCAAGAAAATGAGTACACACTTGTTTTCAAATAAGGAGAAAACCTAATTTTAATGAAAGTTCAAGTGACCAATAATTTTTCAAATTTTTCCAATTCATATTAAATGGATTTGAAATTTAGTTCACTTCCTGATATTATACAATACAAAGCAATGATCTTAATAATGCTTAGATTTATTTTCAAATAAGTGTTCAAAATTGATTCTACCTTTATGATCAACTTGTTTTTAGATGCAAAACATGATGTAAATGTAAAACTAATTTGGGTTCTTATTCAATAACTATTTTTTATGATTTTTATTTTGGTTTGACTTCAAGACAACACATTTCAAGGAATATAGAGTTGGTTTACAACAAGGATCAATCATGTTTTCAAGTTCAAAAGTTTCATCTTGTTTCAAATAGTTCCAAAAAATTATTTTCAACTATAATCCACATGTTTCAAGAGCTTCCCATTGTAAAAAAAATACATAAGCTAGGAAAACACCAATAAAAACAATAAAAAATAAATTAGTAAGATATGGGAACCTGTTCTACTAAAACAAGAAACTAATATACTAAAGCAGGAAACCAATCTACTAAAGAAGGAAACTAATCTACTAAATAAAGAAACTAATCTACTTCCTTGTTTGATCATTCCATTGGGACTTGGGACAAGGCTACTAAGAAGTAATGATTCAAGAACTCTTAATTAAATGGTAACATCATCTTCTTCTAATCTGAAGGAATTTTGGCCCAATATTTCAGCTATTTGGTAGGGTCCAATCCATAGTGGTGTGATTTTTCCATGCGACCCCTTTTTATCATGGGATTTATCTCATAGAAGAACTAGGTATGATAACCTAAATGTTTTAACCTTAGCTCTTTTGGAAAACCACCTTTTGAAAATATCTTGGTGCTTGTTAAACTTTTATAACGCTTTGTCCCTCTCATCTTCCATTTGGAGGATGTATATGATCCTTTCTTCTACCTTGTCTTATTTCTCCATGTACTCTTGCATAAAATCATAAGCTGACACCCTAAGGGTAATTAGAAAGACAGGTTATTTTCCATACACCAATAAGAAGGAAGAATATTTGAGATCTTGCTTTTATCTACTCCTATCAGTCCATAGTGCATACTTTAGTAAAGAATTCCACTCGCTTGGCTTCTTATCTATTGACTTTTTGATGGCATTGATCATATTTTTGTTTTTTGACTCTACCCCTCCGTTGCCTTCAGGATAATAAGTTGATGCAAATTTGATGAATATCTTATTATCATATGCCCATTAGTTAAATTATAAAAAGGAAAAGGTTGCTTCATTATCACATATGAGAGAAAAATGATATCCAAACCTAGTAATGATGCTTTCTTCTAATAATTGAACAACATCACTCATCCTACAAATCTTAGTGGTTGTAGCTTTATTCTACCTTGTGTAGTAATTATTGGTGGTCAATGCATATTTGTGTCCTATTGATGAATTTAGGTTGATGATTCCAATTAAATCCAACCCCCATTATGTAAATGGTCTAGTCTCAATTACTAGTTGTAGTGGCATAGCTCTGTGTGCTTCTCTGTTGGCAAAGGTATGACATTAGTGGTAGCTTACTACATGGGCATGAACATATTTAAATATGGTTGGCCAATAATGATTAACTAAAATGTGGAATATTATATTCTATTCTATAGTTAATCTAGTATTAATAACAACAATAAATGATAGCTCAGTACATAAAGAAAATGACCCAAGCAACTAAGTAAATATAAATGTAAAACACTAATGAGTAGATAGGATTAGGAAGATCTTAATTGATTCAATGAAGGTGTTGGACAATGTTGAAGTGTGAACCAGGAAAACATGAGGAGGAAATGATCACTCAGAGCCCTAAGAAAGTAAAAATATGAGTTCTATGTCTGGGCTGGGGTGCCTGGAGAGGGACAGGGGCACCCGTGGGCATCTTGGTCTAAGATATGGGTGCCCTGGTCTACGAAAATAACCTAAAACCCTCCTCTAAGGTATCATTATATGTTTTCCTATGTCATCTTCTTATTGTGATAACTTTATTGAACTATGTCAAATGTCATTACAATACTTGTAATAAGGAATCACCTGTAAAACCCCAAGATGAGCATCAAATCCCTAAAAAATAAATATTCTTATGAAGGGGTCAGAAAATCCTCAGTGGCCATAATGGTGGAATTAATAATTGAGCAATGCACTACATCTCAAACTCAATGTAGTTTTATGTGTGTGTGTGTGTGTGTGCAATCATGCCCTAGGTGCTCTTGTACCATTCGCAGTTTGTGAGGTAGCGAGTAATAACTAGATGTAGAAATGTAATAAAATTGTAGATGGAATGGAATTAAACTTCCCTCCTATGCAGTGTGATGCAAATGAACCAGCCTTGTGCCTTGTGATGGAGCTAGATGGATGCAAATGGATCTTATGGTGATGACCTTAGTATAGATAGTAGTGTTTAGTGCTTGGTCCCTCATTATGCTCTCATAACTTTGTATTTATATGGTTCTCTTGTTCTAATTTTGTAATTAACCCTGAAGAGGCCAACTACTTAGAAGATAGAAAGATCAAACAGCTAGAAAGTGCCCAAAAAGTGGTGGGAAAGTAGGAAAAGGATCAGGGCATGCCAAATGGAACTAGGGTGCCTAAGGCACCTCAGTCCTTGGATGGGCACCCCAGTTAGAGATAAAATGATGCCAAATGGTAAAAATAACTAACCGAGTACATGCAGAAGGTTAGCAGTGATGATAGAAAGTAAAGTAAAATGGCCAAACATGGGTTAATTAGTACTTTCTTCACTCAAAAACCATATGAATAGTAGTATGATATCGGGACTAAATAATGGCTAAAGTGCATGATTTTTTGTTTACATTTGTTTTCCCCCACTTTATGTTGGTGATCGAAACTCTCAGTAACATAAAGTAAATAGAGATGCATACCTATTGTCCATGTAAAGTGATGTAGAAAGTGTTTCAATGGACTAGACAAAGTGTGGAGTGACAAAATAGTGGAGCATGGAGACTAAATATGTAAAAGTGCAAAAAGTGGTGAGAGTGGACCTATGGTGGAAATGCATGTGTATATGCCAAAGTATGTGAGGTACCTGCATGTTAGTATGAGGTACAAACTGTCAAATGACATTGTTGTTGTTTTTGTTGTTTTTTGACACATTTTTTGTAGTTGTTTGTTGTTTTTGAATGCTTTCTTCTCATACAGATGGACCTACAAAGGAGAAGATGATCAAGTATTCAAATACACATGTATATGTAAAAATCACATGTATACAGTAAAAATACTACAAATGGAAGTATGAAAAAGTAAAAGGAACATGTGCACCTGATCCATTATGAGAAAAAGGGTATAGAAAATGATATCCTAAAACTGCAAGTTTTTTGGGTGATCTCACGCCACTGTGGCTGAATAAGTGTAGGGAGAAAGCTACATTATTTTCCAACCTATAACTACTTCCTTGATAATATTATGAAGAGATCTTTGTACTGCCTAGTTTTTTGGATGATCCGAATTCATTGGACAAAGTAGTGTAGCAAGGAAATCCTTTATATCCTCTAACGTGTAACTACTCCCCAAAATTCTAAAGAAAACCTCTCCTATAAAATAAAATATGTACAGGGTTTGTAGACTAGTTTAAACCCACTTGTTGTATAACCCACAATGTCAAGGATGGAAAAATGAACTGAATTATACCGATATAGAGATTTTTTTAATGTATAAACCCCAAATTATATCCCCCTCTTTGGTGGCACATGTGATGTCACAGATAAGAGGATGCGACTCCAAAAGAGGACTGACCATGTAAATAGTGCCTTGTAGGGGGAAGAGAATGCGCTTGGTAGAAACCAAGGCACATACAAACAAGTGGATAAAAAAATAAGTGTTAATACAAAAAATCATGCATATAGAAGACAAGTGTAACCTACCAAACAATTTAGAAACTAGAAATCAAAATGATAATATAAACACCCACTTGAAAATAATCATAGACCACAAAAGGAGAGTTGTAAATATGGGACACAAATCACAATGTCGTAAGACACTCAAATCCATAATGGCGGCATAAAAAAAATTGTGCACACTAAACAAAGGGAAATGCCCACATAAAAAAGCAAACAATAGACAAATAATGATATAAAAACAAACAGATGGCCATGGAAGTAAGTAATCCTGTAAAACAAAATGTTACACGTGAAGCACCTATTAACATGTTAAAAAGATAACCAGTATGTCAAAATCGTGTATAACTAAGTAATGAAAAGTTCTAAGTACAAAATGAAATAATAATACCTATAAGAGATGAATTTAGATGCCCCCATCAACCGTTGTAGGACTGGTAGAAGGTGATCATCCATGTTATGTGTAAGAGGTTTGTATCTATGATCACAACTAGAAAAGGACATGAACGTGCATGTGTGTATGATAAAGATAATGACATACAAGAGATCTAGCTAGCATGTGTAATAAAGTGAACATATACAAGAAAATGTAAGAAAGAGTAAAAGCAACCAAGATATGTAACATGTTGTGGATGGATGGAATGGAATGCAAGATGGATGATAGGATCCATGTGCCCCTCGAGTGAATGGAAGTGTATGCAGTGAGGTTCATTTATTATGCCCCCTCTGCAGTTAATAATGAACCAAAAATGATAATGTGTCATCGGGAAATCATCGTAGTATGTATTATTTCTAACACATTGTGATGATTGTATATGTGTGTTGATGATATGCAACCCAGATATGAATGCATGATGATGTAGCCTAAAGTGTATATCACTATGAGGCAAATAGAGGGAGTGGTGATGTAGCCTAAAGCGTGTACCACTACAAGATGTAGGAATAAGTGACCATTTAACCTATACCATATGTCACTAACCTAGTAATGTCGCATGATAGAAGGTTAAATGATGAATGTTTGAGTATGATAAGGTCCATTTGATGTGTAAACCCTCGGTAGTTGAGTGTGGATCAAGGAAATATAGTGCATCATAGGGTAGTGCAGCATTTAGAAGAATATTTAGTATGTGTGATGATAATAAATGACCGTATGATGTTCAAGATATGTAAAATGCAATGTATAGTGTGCAATGAAAGATTTGTAGATAGCCTAATAATTTTAAAAGATGCTTAAAGTAGGATGAGTAGTATATGATGTCTAGACTCATAAACGATATGCGTGTGATATATATGTGATGAATAATAGTATAATGTGCAGAGTATGTATGATGTATAGATGAAACAGTAATGATAGTATGGTAAGTAAGATGAAAAATGTGACATATGATTGTAAGATATGTAAAGATATGCATGATGTGTAGTACCTATTATGCAATGTGTGGGGTTCATGTGTAGTATGTAACCCTCAACAGTCAATGTGTGAACCAAAGCACAAGAGTGTACCATTAGGTAATGACTATGTTAGTGTGAGTGTGTTGAGCATGCAATGTGATGAGGATGTGATATGCACATGATATAAGTATGTTGTGTTGTGATGTATGATGATTTTAGGTTGGGGGTGTGTGAATGATATGCCCCTCAAGTGTGGAAAAGGAAAGGTGTAACCATGTAATGCCAACTAGAAGATCATCACTTTCAAGGTCGTAGTCGAATGTATAAGCATTGGTTACTTGATATGCAATAGTGTCAGGTTAATCTCTTAACGAGCCATTAAGGCACAAATTATACATACCTATGGAATATTCTCTCATCAATGAATGGAGGAAGTGGACAACCAAGCACATACCAATGAGTGATATTTTGCGTATAGCTAAGAAAGGAACTATTACAAGTAAAGACACGACCAAAGGGCATTGGAAAATATATGTCTGCATGATCATGATCTAAATTTCCCCTAATGTAATCAAGCCATGATTTCCCTAATGTGAGTGGAGAAGAGTAAGGAATACATGATAGATATATTGTAAGATGGAAGACACACAAGCCATAAGCAATAGTAATATTGATGAAGCCATAATATAGATGAGGAGCATGAGTAGGAGGATATAGGTCCTCAAAGGTGAAACCAAGTCAAGATAGACCATCATGTGATAAAATGGTGTCATCGCAAGTGGGATCAAATGGAATATGTTCCCAATATGAATCATTCATGAAAATTGTGTAAGTAAATGGTGGGCGTGCTAAAGGAGGTAGTACATGTGAAGGTCTAGGTGATAGAGTGACGTCCATAGACTAGGAAAGCACCTGATAAAGAATCATAGCAGTAGTAGTATTAGGTGGTGCAGAAGAGACTGTAATATCACAAAAATGGCACCTTCAAGTGGTGGCAAGTGAGGTAGTTCTTCCATATGTTTAGGATCATCTATAGTATATGTACAAGGAATAGGAAGAATAGTATTAGGGTCACGGTCATAATATTGGAATGGTTTGTAGTCATGAAGAACAATATATGAAATGCCTTTATGGAGAAATTTAACACAATGGTGTATAGTAGAAGCAATAGCTTGTATGGCATGAAGCCATGGCCTACCAAGAAAATAGTTGTAAGAGACTGGGAAATCAATGACAAAGAACATTTTGTTTATAGTTTTGGGTCCTACAGTAATAGGTAATGTAATGTTACAAACACATGGATGAATAGAACCATCATATGCATGCAGAAAAAGACAAGATGGACTAACATCATGAGAAGAAATACCTAGCTTATCAAGGAATGACATAGGACAGAGGTTGAGTTTAGATCCATTATCAATTAAACTGTGTTTGGAATCTACATTCTTAATATGACACATGATATGCAAAGGTGGGTCATTGTCAAAAGTGTGAACATCATCAAGAGGATTGGATTGGAATTATATGTGTTGAGAAAATGCATCTACAAATTTTAATATAATGAATTCAGGATGCATATCAGCATGAATGTGAGTAGTAGCAAGAAGATATTGGACTCTAAGCCTTAAATCAGGATTTGCAAGAAAATAATCATTGATTGAGATACTCATGATGACTAGAATCTAAGATGAAAAACAGTGGGGATCCTATAAGCATGAAGATGGATTATAGGTTCACCAAAATGATTAACTAAAATTTGGAATATTCTATAGTTAATATAATATTAAGAATAACAGTAAATCACATAGCTAAGTATGTAAATAAAGTGACCTCAATCAACTAAGTAAATAGAAATATAAAACCCTAATGAGAAAAGAGGATTATGAAGAACTTATTTGATTTGAAGAAGGTGTTATATTGTGTCACATTGTGAAACAGGAAAATAGGAGGAGGAAAAATCACTCAGAAGCCTAAAAAATCACATATTCGAGTTCTTTGGTTAGACTGGGGTACCTGGAGAGGGACAGGGGCACCCTTGGGCACCCTAGTTTGAGATATGGGCACCCTAGTATCAAGAAAAAACCTAAAATCCTCCTCATAAGTGTTGTTGGATGTTCACCTATGTCCTCTTTTTGTCGCACTAACTTCATTGAACTGCGTTAGATGTCGTTGTAATACCTGTAATAAGGAATCACATGAAAAACCCATGATGAACATCAAATCCCTAAAAAATAAATATGTATATGAACAGATCAGACTATCCTCAACAACCACAATGGTGGACTTACTAACTGAGAGTTTCACTACATCTCAGACCTGATATATTTCTATGTGTGTGTGTGTAATTATTCCCTAAGTGCTCTTGCGTCATTCATACTTTGTGAGGTAGTGAGCAATAACTAGATGTAGAAATGTAATAAAATGGTGGATGGAATAGAAAAAAAATTCCCTCCTATGAAGTGTGATTTAGATGAAACAACCTTGTGATGGAGCTAGATGGATGTAAATGGAGACTTTTAAGGATGCAACCGTAGGTGATGATAGTATTGCTTAGTTCTTGGTCCCTCATTATGGTCTTATAACTTTTTATTTATATGGTTATCTTGTTCTAATTTCATAATTAACCCTGAAGAGGTAGAACACTAAAAAGATAGAAAGCCCAAATATCTAGAAAGATCCCAAAAAGTGGCGAGAAATTGCAAAAAGGATTAGGGTACCCCAAATGGGACCAAGGTGCCTAGGGCACCCCTGTCAGAGAAAATATGACACCAAATGGAAAAATTGACTGGGTGAGTACATGTGGGAGGGTGACAGTGACAATGGAAAGAAAATTAAAATGGCTAAAGGACATGGGTTAATTAGTACTTTCTTCACTCAAAAACCATATGAATAGTAGTATGAGACCAAGACTAAATAATGCCTAAAGTACATGATTTTGTGTCTACATTTTCCCCCACTTTATATTGGTGAGTGGACCACTCAACAACATAAACTAGATAGAGATACATACCTAATGTCCATGCAGAGAGATGTAGAAAGTGTGTCAATGGACTAGACAAAACATGGAGTGACAAAATAGTGGAGCATGGAAAGTAAATATGTAAAAGTGCAAAAAGTGGTGAGAGTGAACCTAGGGAAGATACTCTTGTGTATATTCCAATGTATGTGAGGTACTTGCATGTTAGTATGAGGTACAAACTATCAAATGACAATTTTGTTGTTTTTATTATTTTTTGGCACCTTTATTGTAGTTGTTTGTTGTTGTTGACTACTTGTTTCTCATACAGACAGACCTGTAAAAGAGAAGATGATCAAGTAATCAAATACACGTGTATATAGTAAAAATACTATAAGTGGAAGTATGAAAAAGTAAAAGGAATATGTGTACTTGATCCATTATGAGAATAAGTGTGTAGAAAAGGATATCCTGTAACTGTGAGTTTTTTAGGAAATCTCACACCACTGTGGACGAAGAAGTGTACAGAGAAAGTTGCATTATTCTCCAACTTGTAATTGCTTTCTCGAGAATAGTATGAAGATATCTTTGTACTACCTAGTTTTTAGGGTGATCTGACGTCATTAGATGTAGTGGAGGGAGGAAATCTATTGTATACTCCAACCTGTAACTACTCCCTAGAATGTTATGGAAAACTTGTCCTGTAAAATCCATTGTGTACGGGGTTCGTAGACTAGTCTAAACCCACTCACTGTATAACCCACAATGTCAAGGATGAATAACTGAATTAAATTGTACCAGTTGAGGGATCTCTGTAATGTGTAAACCCCAAATGATCTAGCCTTCACAATTTTATGCGTAGTTTCTTTGTTTGATGGATGTTCGTTTCCTAGCCTTTCATGAAAATTGTGCATGATATTTGTAGCTTCTTCTTTAGAAATGTATCTTAAGTATATGCATTCATAATTATTTCTAAACATGACTCCTTTTTTATCATGAAATGGGATGCTTTGAGCCTCAATTCTCTTCTTTGTTCTCTTTTTAACTCAGGAGGGCAAGAACCATATAACATATTATGGATAATGTGGCTATACCATCCATCCTTTTGCATGTTTCCTTCCTCCACTTGTATTATTTCTATCCTTAGATCTATATCTTTTATAAGTTGTGTAAATCCTTGACCTTTGAACATATTGGTAGGTTTTATTTCCAAATCAAATTCTTATATATTTTTCATCCATTTTCCTCCTCTATCCTATTTCATTTTGTGCCAACATCAATTTAATGGTTGGGTCTATAGCAATGACATGCGCTTTATTTCTGATTATTTAATGTTTGAACTTCTTTATTGATTTGACTAGTATGAAAGCTTGTTTATCCATCATGGAGTAATTTAGTTGTGCATATTTCAAAGTGGTACTCATAAATGCAATGGGGTGTTCAATGTCCCCATTTTTCTGAGCAAGTACAACTACAATGGTGTGCTCAGAAGAAAAATAATACAAGAAGAATTATGCAATGAAATCAAGACTAATTAGTATAGGTGCTTATTTTATTGCTTCTTTAATATCCTAGAAATAATTCTTTGAATTTTTTGTCTACTCAACTTTAGCATCCTTTTTCATCATGAGATTTAGTGTCCTAACAATTACAACAAATCCAAAAATGATTTTCCTCAAAAAATTAACTTTTCAAAAAAAGATTTCAATTCTTTTCTACTATTAGGTGGGCTAAATTTTGAAATGATATAACTCTATCAGGGTAAATAAATATACCTCCCTTTATTAGGACATGGCCAAGAAATTTACATTATGTAACACAAAATATGCTCTTTTTTGGATTTAAGGAGATGTCATACCTTCTTCATCTTTCAAAAACTTTTTACAAGTGCCCCACGTGGTCTAACAAATTTTTAGAGAAGATATATATATCATCCATATAAATGATAATACATTTTCCATTAAGACCTTAAAAATCATGATCCATTGCTCTTTGTAATTTTTCTCCAATATTGATTAAACCAAAGGGCATCCTCTTGTAGGAAAAATTTCCCCACTTTGTGGTGAAAGTATTCTTCATCATATCTTCTTTGTTTACTAACTCTTGGCTATATCCTAAAAAAACCATCAAGGAAAAACATCATCTCATATCCATTCACTATCTATATAACTTCATCTAGCGAGGGAAGAGGATAATTATCCTTTTTTGAGGTTCTATTCAGGTTTATGAAATTTAAACAAAGTCTTATATCTCCACTCTTTTTTTGAACATGAACCAGATTATCCACCTAAGTTGAGTGTCTAAAGGGAAAGATTATCCCAACAACCAACAATTTCTTTACTTCTTTATAAATTATTGGCTCTAAAAATGGGTTTACTAGCCTTTTCCTTTACCTAAAAGGTTTTTGATCCTCCATCAAAGGTATGGTATGGGTGGTAACTCTAGGATAAAAAATATTTAAGTCACCATAAGACCACGTTATAACATTTGTGTAACTTTTTAGGATAGATATTTTTCTAATTCTTTCCTCATTTGTATAAGATAGGCATATATTTGCAAACTTGGGATGTTCCTTTATACCAAGGTTCATTTAGGTATAATCCTTTTCATTAGCGTTGGGTTTGGTAGTATTATGAGTTTGTTGTTCTAGATCAAACATTCTCTCAATATCTATCATGACTTTGTGGATCATGTTCTCTTTAAGATTCATGATGTCATCTTCAGTTACATTTTCTATATCCTTTTCATCTATGATTTAGGACTCAAAAACATTTGAATTATTTGGGAACAAAATGATTTGATGATCATCACTAAATACTTAGAAGTGTTCCATGTTGTCTAGTACTAAAAGGGTGGGAATAATTTTTCACAAACATCGTTTCTTTCTTCACCTCCTAAGTGGGTGTAAGAGTAGTGATAGAAGTAGCCAATGCATTAACTTATTGATTTTGTCTCATGGGAACAAACAACATGTTAAATGCATCAAAATATTCAATAATATCCCATACTGTGTGCTTGTACCTCTTAAGATATGACTGTTTACATTAGTATTTGATCCTAAATTGGTTGACTACAACCTCAGAGTACCCAAAAACCTTCAAATTCTTGATTTTTTTTAATGGAAAATTGTAATCCTAATACCAAGGCTTTATACTCATCTAATTTTTTGGTACAAGGGAAGTGAAGTTTGTAGGAGGTTGAATACTATTGTTGTTTTGGACTAGTTAAGAAAATTCATACCTAGAGCCTTATTTAGAGAAAGCTCCATCAAAATTCATGGACTATATCCCTGGGGAATATTGGTCTTCCTCTGATTTTTTTGTAACCTCCATGTCCAAATTATACACACCAATGTCTATTGAACAAAACTGCTTCTTCTTTTTTGGTATTATATTTAGTGATCATATGATTAATCATAGGCTCCCTTTCTATTCTAATTTGGTTTGGGATACATATCCAAGGAAACTACATATGGGAAAAATCAGTACAAATGTGTCTATTTAATACTTTTTGACCAATCTCTAATCAACAACATATCATACGCCTTAGGTATTTCTACAACTTGTATATTTATGAATTGTTATATCCTAGGTTTGGAAGCTACTTACATGTGTACATTAAGGAGATATCATATTACTTATACCTTGTATTTTTCTAGTTGGAATACTACCTGGTAAAATTTAATTGGGGTTAATCCAAGTTTCTTGCATATACTTGAAGCCATAATGTTGATAGAAGCTCCAGATTCAACCAGACAGTTATGTAAATTATTTCCAAACATCCTTATAGTTAGTAGGAAGGGAAGAAATTCTACTTTAAATTTATGTAAGGAAATGTTGGCAAGTGAGGGATTTTAAGATTCCTTAGTAGCCTTGTTAGTCAAATAGTTTAATAACAAGTCTCTTTGCTTCGTGATTTGGGATAATTCATACAAAGTAATGTTTGTCTTGATTTTCTTCATGTCTTCTGCAATATTATAACTAGTTTTAGAAATACCTGAAGTAATTTATTTTGAGTGAGAAAATTTTCCTTTTGGAGGAGGAATGTAGTTGGATTTTGGTTCCAATGGATTTGTACTAACATTTCAAGGTGTTAAAGTAGTGTTAGTGGCTCTACTCCTCAATACATAGTTACTCTTTTGGTACTGTTGAAATGTATGGATCTCAGTTGTGTTCTCTTCTAGATCATTTTATTCCTGTGAGATAATTTCATAAAAATAGATTTTTGTTAAACTCTATTGTAGAGTAACTGATGTAAATACTGGTATAAAACTACTAAATTAGAATATGACAAAAGAAACTAAGATTATAAATAAAAACCTTAAGAAAAGAAGAAGGTGAAAGGAACGATAACCAAATCGTATCAAGCTAAGAACACAAATGTTAATCAAACACCACGATCAATAAGATGAAAGCAATTCACCATAATAAATTTATATAAAACCTTTGCAAACAAATGAGAAACAATATCATATATTATTATGGAATTCAATGCAATACATTGAGAATGGGCCTTGCTTAAATAGGCAAGGAATAACAATCTAAGAACTAGTCAAGGTCATAGATCAAGCCATAAATCAAAGAAATAACTATACCTAATAACTAGATAATATCTCCTAATATCTAAATAAGATAAAAGAAATATCCACACACATAAGTGGGTGAGGTTAAATACAATAAAGGTAAATAAAGCACTTAGGTGAACATGAGCTAAGGTAAATACCTACTCTAACACCCCCCTCAAGTGAAGCTAGGGGCCAAAATAGAAGTGACATTTCCACAGTATGAGTCCTGGCAACTAGGCTTGATGAGGTACTCATGTACAATAACTGGGAAAAAAGGGACACCACAAGGTACCCAAAACCAATAACAACAAAGTAAAGAGAGTAAAAACACACTCCAAGGCATCCCAAGAAGCTCAAATTAAAAAAATCATACAATGTTGAAGAAGTTTTGTGTGCACTGTGGTCTGAATCCACTACTCGATCATAAAACTCAAAAAAAACTGACACTGGCTTTCACCAGAATAGCTCCACATAAGGAGATTGTCAACAGAGTGATGTCAAAAGTGTAAAAAAAAACACCAAACATAATTCAATCAACTACTGCAAATAGGTGTGCCACGATCTAAGAACAAAAACAAAAGCAACAAGACAAGGACACAAAATCCAGAGTGTCATGATCCAAGAAAATCCGAAGAAGTGGGATCAACACCACACCCTCCCATACTATTGAATGGGTTGAGTGATGCTACAAATATATATGAGTTTCCCAAAACAACTACTCGAACATTGACGAACTAACACTAGAATGCACTAGAATAGATCCCCCATAAGAGATACTGTCAACATGCCAAAAGTGTCAAAAATATAGATACAAAATATCTTAACAAACAAGAGAGATACACTACACCTACTAGAGAAAATTTCTCAAAACAAGAAGCATCACAATGCAGAAGGTATAGAAAGTGGAGCAAGAGGCCGAATGGTGGAGGATTCATGCCTATAGATTCCTCTCAATGAATGCCTATGTCACTACCATGAGTGATCAGATATCCACCCAAATCAACACGGATGGATGAAGAAGATGCCTACATATGACTTGATGTAAAATGCACAATGGGTGCATGCAAAAGAACATCAAAATGTGTATCAAGTTGATCATGTATGATAGCTGAAATCTCAGGTTTCTCAAGCCTGAGTGAAGGTGCAAAACTCATGTGTTTCTCATGATCCTCAGAAAGAGTTGAGTGAACAAAAAAAGGAGATCTATCAATGTGTGATCCCAATGAAGTATCTGCTCGAAAACCAATGTCATGACTAGAATTCCACTTAATATGTGGAATAGAAGAAACAATACCCTTTGAATGTCTGTCAATGACTCCTCTAGTGAGACCCATAGAATGGAGCATGCGAGAACTGAGTGCAGTTGTATGCTTCTTAAAAAATCCATGCAGCTGAGAAGAAGTAGGATACACAACATGTGGTACTGTAATAGGCACAGATGTGGAAGAACATGTAGTAACAAGCCTTGTAGGTTTAGAAGCATCAAAAGCAGGTTCATGCTCAAAGACTGACAAATCAATGTCAGTGGGTACAAGAGAAACAACTACAAGTGGACTAGAAGCATGGATATGGTTGTCCACAATATGATGGTGATGTTGTAGGCTAGCAAGTTTTTTCTGTAGGAAGTGTATTATTGTATCCTTATCGTGAATGAGTGATTGTAGAAGAGAATTTCACTTCTTGAGTGATCTATTTTCTTCCACAAATTTTACAATATCCTCTTGAAGTCCACACACTTCAGAGAAAAGAATATCATTCTCAGAATCCATGATAGATACAAAATACAACTCCTAGAAGTTTAGGACGTCGAGCTCAACCGAAATTACGTCCACAATTGATTACAACACTCCTCCATAGTTGGCACTTTATAATTATAGTGCAAGTCTCAAAATAAATAACTCCAATGGAAAGAGCATGAAAAAACAAGTACTTTTGTAAAAAACGGCACTCAAACCGAGTTACCAATTAAAAGTTACAAGCTTTTACTATTTTTCTTTGTTATTTATTTTAGTTTCCACTAAAAAAAAAAATTGTTGTTGCCTTCACAACACAAATAAAATTAAAGGGGGCTCAAGTTAAACACCTAATAGTATGAATCACAATCTTTAAGCCCTCATATGACCATACCATATGACCAAGGGCTAAGGATTTTAATGGGTGTTTTCGAGAAAGTCACATCCAACTACCTCTTCTAGTAAAAAATACTATTTCTAGACTATGTAGATAGTGACATTTTCTTTCCGAAAATAGCAACCTGCAGATTTGCCTGGAATAGTAAAAAATGTGCACAACATCCATGGACCCCTGCCAAAAAAGGAAAGATCCAAAATTCTTCTTCCCGCAATCCAAAAATGATCTCCCGTATCAGAAAAAAACCCAATGTAGATCTCATGTAATCCAAAAACCCCAAAAAAATGTTTCATTATATTCTTAACCGTGTGGCGCGAATCCTGAGGTGATCCTGTATATTTCACTACAACCACAAAAAACAAAAAAAAATGACTACCTCCAGAAATGGCCGAGTTTACAGTCGATCTTAGTGTTTTCACGCCTTCTAGATCCAATGGAAGCCTCTGTTTTACATAAACATGCACGCAACAACAAAATACAATCAAATCCCAAATATATGAATATATAAAGATTTTATTTGCAAAATAAAACTTACAGACGGATCTCAACAACAATCTCCAGCTCTGATACCATGAAAGGAATGATAACCAAATTGTACCAATCCAAGAACACAGATGCAAATCAAACACCGTGATCAATAAGATGAAAGCAATTCACCAGAATAACTTTACATAAAACTTTTGCAAACAAATGAGAAACAAAATCATATATTATTATGGAACTCAATGTAATACATTAAGAATGGGCTTTGCTTAAATAGGCAAGGAATAACAATTTAAGAACTAGTCAAGGTCGTAGATCAAGCCATAAATCAAGGAAACAACTAGTCATCAAAGAACTAGTCAAGACCATAGATTTAGGAGAGAACTAGACATCAAGGATCTAGTTAATACCATAGATCAAGAAAAGAACTATACCTAACAACTAGATAATATATCCTAATATCTAAATAAGATAAAAGAAATATCCACACACATAAGTGGGTGAGGATAAATACAATAAAGGTAAATAAAGTACCTAGGTGAACATGAGCTAAGGTAAATACCTACTCTAACAGAAGGAGAGAGGGCTTGGCTGATTTACTCGCAACCTGGAATTTATTTTGGCAGGGGAAAGTGATGAATAAGTTAGGAAGAATGTCATTACTTCTCGCAATAAATTATGGAATTCATGAATAAATCTAAACACAGGCATCCACAACCAGATAGAGGTGTTTGGGCACTGAATACCTCTTCTAGGTGCCTGTGGCTGTGCAGATGCTCAAAACCTGGTTTCTATAGTGTTGCAAGATCTTTGTTTTTGCTTCTTGTTGATTACTTGATAGTCACTCAATGAATTCCAAAGGTACGTGTAACCTAAAAAATAGAAGTTCACCTACATAAGCCCATAAACCACATCAAACTTAAAAATAAAGATACAATATGGGGATTCATACTGACCCCAACGGTCACCCTGAGAGTGAACTTATGACCAATCATTGCACTACATCTCAGACTCCATGTAGTTCTTTTGAATGTGTGCAGAAATTGTGCCCTAGGTTTCCCTTGTGAAAGTTTCACTTGATAGCGGGTTGTAGCTAAAATTTAACAATGTAGTAAAATGTGTGGATGGAATAAAATGAACTTCCCCTTACTATGTTGTGTATGAAAATTTGATGCATCCCTTGTCCCTTGAATGGATGTTAGATGGATTCTTTAAAGTGCTTTAGGTCCCTTTTTGATGCAAGCTTAGGTGGTAGTAGTAATGCTTAGTGCTTGGTCCTTTATTTTGAACACATAATTGTCTATTTATATGATTCCCTTGTTTGAATTTCATAATTGCAACTAGAAGGCCGACCCATAAGTGAAAAATATTCCCAAAGATAAAATATAGCCAAAAAGGACAAGTAAGGTAAGAAAGGGTCAGGGGCGCATAGAGGAGACAAGGGCACCTAGGCATTCTTGTCATGGTTGGGCATAGGTGTTTGAGGCCATAAAATATAAATCAGTAAAATTGCAACTGGGTTATAGGGTGTATAAGACCAAATAGAAAATAAGAGATAAATAAAAGAGTCCAAAAATAGTTATCAATTACTACTAGTTTTCTTGCTTAGGAATCACGTAAATGCTAGTATTATTTTAGGACTTAGAAATGTACCCAAGTGCATGATTCGCATCTATATTTTCACCCACTTTATTTTCTTAAGTGAATACTCAACAACAGAAAGTAGATATAAGATGTGTACTTGATATCCATGTAGAGTGTAGCAAAGAATGTGCCAAATGGACAAGTGAAGTGTGGAATGATGCAAACAAATGAAGCATGGAAACTAGGAAACGAAAGTGGCCCTAAGGGTTGAAGTGTATGCATTGTACCATGTTTAACCTATTTTTTGCTTTTTGTTGCTACTTCTTATAAGAATGGACCTACCAAAAGAAGAGAAAGAATGTAGTCAAATTCCTGTATATGATAAATCAGATAAAAGTGTGCATAAGTATGTAAAAGTGTGTAAAAGGAAAGTGTGTACCTAATGTACAAGAGTGTAAAAGGATAGAAAAGTGTGGAGAAATGTTGTGTAGAGTGATTTTTTTGGGTGATCCCGAGCCAAAGAACAAGTTTTGGGGAGATATTTCTAGTGTTACTCTCCTTCCATGACTTTTCCTGATACACACCAATACAGATGGTGTGTCCCTATTTTGTTCCTATCGTCCCAAATTATTTCCGATTATATTGTTTGTTTCGATTGAAATGGAAATAAAATGTATCCTATTTTTGGAGGACTATACATGTAGCTGTAAAATTGATCTAAAGGATTTAGAAGAATGTACTAATTTGATAAATTAATTGTGTGTACCCCTAGAACATAAGTTCCCATGGGATGACACGTGCACCTAGGCACTTTTGTTTGAGTCTGGGAATTGGTGTTTGTGCTACATTTCTAACCCAAGTTTGAATCTGAGCCAGTGTTGTAACTATAACATGTGTTGATTTTTTTTTACTTTACTATGTTATAGCTCTGATCTATTGTATGGAGTTATTTGTTCACAAAATGTATTCCCCCCTCATTTTGGGTGCACATGACATCGGTAGGAGTGTGCAGCCCAAAAGAGAGGACATGTTGCTGATCTGAAACTTTATCCTTATAGGGGGTAGGGGATGTGCATGGTATAAACCAAGGAACATGCAAACAAAGTGGCTAGAGGCATATGTTAGTAGAAAAATTAGCAATCATGTCATAGAAAAATAATGTAAAAAACAAGTTTGTATACAAGATAGACCACAAAAACTGGGTTGCAAACATGGGACATTGCTCACAATGTCACAAGACAATCATTTCCAAAGCAGCCAAAAGTATACAAATAGTGATCAAACAAGACATAAGGCATAGCCCACAAATAATAGCATACAATAGCAAACAATGACAAGTAAAATGTATCTGAAAACCATAGTAACATATAGTCCTGCAAGGCAAATGTTGCACATGAAGCACCCATTAGCATGTTAGACATATAAAAAAGTATGTCAAGGAATGTATGTATCAATGGAATAAGTAGTGTACTGTAATAGTAATAAGTAGTACATAATGAAATAATAACACATGTAATGTGTGAGAGTAGTAATGGTAGATTCCCCCAGGAGTCGTTGTGGGACTAGTAAAAGGTACAGTGCCGAGCATCATTGCAGTGTGTGAAAATCTATAAGGAATCTACATTCACAACTAGGTACCAATTGAATTCACATGTGTATATGATAAAATAAATGACATACTTAGTATCTGACTATCATAGTAAGAAAATTGAATCATGTAATAGTATAAGAAAGTAAGAATAAGTAAAACAAAGATATGAAAATGCAATGTATGAGCATGATGGAATGGTATACAATGTATAAATGTGATAGGAGTAGCATGCCCCAGGTGGATGTGTATGAGATGAGGTTCATTTATAAAATACACCTACACAATCAAGAATGAACCATAGAACAAGAGTGCATCATTGGGAAATCGTTTGAGAATGTGTGTTATAAAGATCATGAAACATAGAGTGTGAAGAGTGAATGCGGTGAGGTTCATTTCAGATTTAGACCCTCATTAGTTGAGTATGAACCATGGAACTAGAGTGCATCATAAGGTAATGATGATACGAGTTATGTATCAATGTGTGTAAGAGATTCTATATTTAGGGCATGAAGTGTAATGTGTATGTGTAGAGACTAGAAAGAATTGGTAATTGTTAGAGGGGGAAGAAAGCATGATGCCCCATGAGTGTGATGAGGATAGAAGGATATCCCATGATAGTGAAGGGAAAGGGCCCTCGACCTGATGTCCAAGGAGATAGATTATTGTGACAATGCGCTAAGATTGGTGGAGTATGAGAGTAATGATGTACATGTGAAGGAGACCTATATGGTGCAAGAGGTGGTGAACACCTATGTGAAGGAATTTCCCAAGTAGCAGACTTATGCTAACGAGATGGACTAACAGACCTATAAGGATGAGAGTGTCATGAAGTAGGACGTGTGTGAATACGAGAACTAGGTGCAAAATGTGCCTTGGTGTTTATAGCCCCTACAGACCTAGATATTGTAGTGGGTGGAAGAATATCATCATGACTAGGTTTAGGTAATGGTGTGCATGGTGGAACACCTTTTATAGTGACAACTTGTTTATTGTAAATGAATTTAAGACACAACTAATTCTTGGATTGGATATCTTGAGATATGCGGATCCAAGGGAGACTTAATAAATTTTCACAACCTTTGATGGAAGATGCCACAGTGAATGACACAAGCATAGTAAAAGGCCCAACTATAATGGGAAGCCTGATGTAGCCAAAATAATTAGGAACTCGATAGGTGATAGAAAATATTAGACACTTGATGTCTATAAGAAGTGTAATAGAGCATATAATGATAGGATCTGATGGATATATCATGGTGTTATTAATAGTATGTGAAACAATGTAAGTGTTGATGTGTAATCAATCAAAAGCAAATGTAGCACGATAATTATGATCTGAAAATGAAATATATGGTAGTGATACATCATCAAAAGCAACAAGGAATTCAAGGGGCCTCGATGAATAAGGGTGCACAACTTGATATGTGTGATTATCCAAATAATCAGAAACTTGTATGTCATGCTTAGGAAAAATTTCATTGAAAATTTTTAGATTTTTTTTATCATTGACTAGCGTAGAAGAAGATGGTGTAGGGAGATCAAGTGAATTATTGTCAATAAGATCTTGAATGATATGCCTGAGTTTTAAACAACGATTGGTGTAGTGCCCAATGTATTGATGAATGTCAAATTTAGCATTTTCATCATAATTATGGCCAAAGGGGCGAGATGGATCAAGATTAAGCAGTGGTGGAAGAGAAATTAAATTACTTTCAAGAAGTTAAGGCAATATAAATCAAGGTGCATATGGGAATTTGGTGAAAGTAAACTTTAGAGGCTACCATTGAAGATTTTTAGGAGTAGAGATGACATTGACAGTTTTGTTTGCTTTAGTGGGCTTAAGAGATGGATTGAATGTTGATTTATCTTTAAACTGATTAGAAGATGATGTAGAAGCATCTTGATATTTGAGTTTACCCATAGATAGAATTTTGACTTCATGCATTTTAAGCATATGGAATAATTGATCAAATGAAGGAGAGGTCTAAAAGGTAACACTCTCATGTTGTGGTGGTAATAGGCTTTGAACAAATAGATCTTGTAATTCTGAATCAGCAAGTACATTGGTCATCTTAGCCAAATTGTTCTTATAATGTAACACATAGTTATCTAGATGTTCATTAGATCAATTTTCAATTTGAGAAAGTTACATATAAGATATCTTGTTGTTGATATTGATTGAAAAGTGAATCAGAAAAGCATCAGCTAGATGCATGAAATAATTTATTGAATGAAAAGGTAGATCATAAAACCAAAGCATTGTGTAATCTTGAAGACTCCTAAGAAATATCTTAGCTAACAAGATATGATCATCCACATAGTCAAGACATGCCACATAAAAATCTTAGGTATGCTCTTGAGGGTCACCATGGCCATTGAAAATGGGTAGCTTAGGGGTGAAAAAATTGAGAGGAAGTGAATAAGCATAAATGGCGGGTGCAAAAGGAGTGTGAATAAGTAAGGAGGAATCAAGAGATGGAAAGCAGTGTGAAGTATCCTGTTATAACTGATAGATTTGAATTTTTAGGTCCTGATATAAAGAATCTAAGTCTTGAGTGCATGAAGAAGAGACTTGCCAAGTGTGAGAAATGAGAGGTGGAGTGAAATGGTTAGTAGGAGTAGGGATAGACATTCCAATAGTAGAATTAGTTGGAAGGGTAGAAGAAGGAGGTTGTGTTATAATAGGAATGGAAGCAGTGTTAGAGGTGGGAGGGTTAATCTCAACTAGATTGGCGCCCTCCTCACGAACAACAAATAAAATTAGATCTAGGTCTTGTAGATGTTCAACAAGATGAACTTAAATATAATTAAGGTGTTCATCAGTAAAGGGTGGATATATTTCAACCATGTTAAAGAGATGATGGGATGCCTAGGAGATAGGTTGGGTTCAAGTAATGGGTTCACCACATGATTTAACAAAAATAGATTTTTATTAAACCCTATTGTATAGTAATTGATGCAAATATTAATATACAACTGCTAAAGTATAGTATGACAAAATAAACTAAGATTAAAAATAAGAAACCCTAAGAAAATAAGGAGAGAGGACTTAGCTAATTTACTCATAACCTGGAAGTGATCTGGGTAGGGAAAAGTGATGAATAAGTTGGGCATAATGTCGTTATTTCACACAGTAAATTCTAGAATGTAGGAATAAATCCAGACATGGGTGCCCATGGTAGGACAGAGGCACCTAGGTGCTAAATACCTATTTTGGGTTCCTATGACTTTGCATGCTCAGAACCTAATTTTGTAGTGTTGCAGGATCTTTATTGTTGCTTCTTATTGATCACTTAATATTATCACAATGAATGATGGAGGTATATGCAGCCTACAAAACATAATTTCACCTACACAAGCCCACAAACCACATCAAGCCTACAAAAAATATGCAATATGGGGAGTCAAACTGACCCCGAAAGTCACCCCAAGAGTGAACATACGACTAAGTTTTATACTACATCTCAGACTCCATGTTTTTTTGTGAGTGTGTGTAGAAATTGTGCCCCAGTATTCCCTTGTGCAATTTGCACTTGATAGTGAGTTGTAGCTAGAATATATCAATGTAGTAGAATATGTGGATGGAATAAAATGAACTTCCCTTTCCTATGTTATGTATAAAAATTTGATGCATCCCTTCTCCCTTGAATGGATGCTAGATGGATGCTTTGAGGTGATTTAGGTGTCTTTTGGATGGAATTTTAGGTGATGATAGTAATGCTTAATGTTTAGTCCTTTATTTTGAACACATAACTATGTATTTATATGATTATGTTGTTTGAATTTCATAATTGACAACTAAAAGGCTGATCCATAAGTGAAAAAGATGTCCAAAATATAAAAGAGGCCTAAAAGGGGCAAGTAAGGTAAGAAAGGGTCAGGGGCGCCTAGAGGGGACATGGGTGTTTAGGCCTCTAGGAACTCCTGTCCTAGCTGGGTGTTGGTGTTTGAGGCCATAAAACATAAATTAGTAAAATATCAAATGGGTTGTAGGGTGTGTAATACCAAATAGATTACAATATATAAATAAAAGAGGCCAAAGATAGTTGTCAATTACTATTTTTATTTCTTAGTAATCATGTAAATCCCAGTATGCTTTTAGGACCTATAAATGTACCCAAGTACGTGATTTTGTGAATTCACGAGGGAAAATAATGTTTCTACTATCATAGCAGTGTTTGGGGCTTTATATCATCAGATGGTTTATCCATATCATTTGTATTTGGAATTATTTCATAGTTATCTAATTCACCTTGAAAAACTTCATATGCATAATAGGACTCTATATAATATAATTCACCATGTTTAGAAGTATTGTGAACCCTACACCAATTTGGTAATGCAATTTCACATACATTTATTTTTGGCATTTTATTTTGATATGAGTCTTCCTTATTACTAATAATCTTGTCGAAGATCTTATTTTTATATATTTGATAGTTGTAATTCCTACTTGGGTTACCTTCTCCAACATTACCTATTTTTCTCTGAAGACTTAGGAAATCCCAACCTAACTTCCTTACCATCCTTTGGATAGAATTCAATTCCCCTTTAGCATTATCCTGACTTTTTGGTTGGAAGGAGCTATTGTTAACAAGGAATAGGGCCTAGTTATCAATTGTTTGTGGCTTAACCAAGGGTGTAGAACTAGGTAGGATTTGTTGTTGATTTGGGGCCATGTAACTAATAGGAAGAGCATTTAGAACTACTATCTGTAAAGGAGTTAGCACATTTTCTTAGCCTGAAGGAATTTTTGGGATGTGTATTTTAGAAGGAAGGGGTGTAATACCATTGAGGGTACATTTTCTCATCAATCTTGATAGTTTCAGTATATGTAATAGTCAATGTAATGATATTTTTAGACCTTCTCAGGAAACATGTTGTCATGGGATCCAAGACATTTTTGTAAATTTCTAATGCCAAGTCATTTATGGGTTTATATGATTGGGTGGTCATGTTGTACATATTTTGGGATATATAATTGAAAAATCTGATGGGCTCTTAGACATCCCTTTATAGGATGGTGAACCTTTGGTAAAGGATAGTTAGGCTAGTGATTATGCCAAACTAGGCAGCAAAAATGTCATGAAATTCTTATCAGCTGGTAATTACACATTTTGATAAGTTTAAAAACTATTCATATGTTACATAATTCAAAGAGAAGGGAAAGATCCTATAGGTTACATCTTCATGTGTCACATTTAGCACTCTTAGAGATGACTTGAATTCCCTAATATGTTCTTCAACTGAGACATTGTTAATTGGGTCGAATATAAGAAGATATTTCTTTGTGTTTCTTGGCAAGTTGTGGACAACACCATGTATGTTAATGAGAGATCCTTTTAACTGGTCCATTTTGGTGTAGACACAAAATCACGCACTTGGGTACATTTCTAGGTCCTAAAGCATACTTGCATTCATATAGTTCCTAAGCCATAAAACTAGTGATTGACAACTATCTTTGGCCTCTTTGATTTTTTTCTTGTCTTTTACACTCTACAGCCTAGTTTGAACTTATTTTCTTATCTTTAATGGCTTCATAGACCAGCACCCATTCAAGACACTAGTGCCCAGGCACCCTCATCCCCTCTAGGTGTCCCTGACCTTTTTTATCTTACTCGCTTCTTTTGGGTAATTTTTATCTTTTGGGAATCTTATTTTCTTATGGGTCATCCTTCTAGTTGTCAATTACAAAATTCAACTAAGGGATTCATATAAATACAAAGCTATGTGACCAAAATAATGGACCAAGCTCTAAGCATACTATCTAGCACCCAAGCTTTCATCTAAAGGATACTAAAGCACTTCAATGCATCAATTTGGCATCCATTACAAGGGACAAGGGACTGTATTTTCTACATACATGCATAGGAAGGGGGAGTTAATTATTCCATCCACACATCTATTTACATTGGTACATCTAGCTATCACCCGCTATCACGTGCACTTACACAAGGGCTTCCTAGGGCATAATTATTTCACACACATATAGGAACTACATGGATTCTGAGATGTAGTGTAGCACTTATTAGTAATTTCATCAGTCGGGTGACTACTAGGGTCATTCTGACTCCCCATATTGTATCTTTCTTTTTTGGGATTTCATGTAGTTTGAGGTTTTTGTAGGTGAACATATCTTTGCAGGTTATAGGTACATTTTACGATTAGAGTGTGACATACATGCGACCAATAGTGACACTTGTGTGACACCAAAAAAATCATATTTTGAGCTCCTGCACAATCATAAGCACCTATTAAAGGTCTTTGGCACCTAGGTGCCCCATTCTAGGTGCCCTGTTCTAGCTTTATCTGATAGTTCTAGAATTTACTATGCACAGTTCCAACATTTTACCCTACATGTTCATCAGTTTTCTGGTCCAAATTAGTTCCAAGATCAGGTGCAAATCAGCTAAGTTCTTTTCTCTCTCTCTTTCACTTAGGGTTTCATATCTTACTATCTTATTTCTTTTGTCAAATTTTTAGCATTTATTTATCATACGTGACTATGTAATTAGGGTTTATCATATAAATTCTATTTTTGTTAAATCATGTGGTTATTATAGTACAAGAAGGATTGCCTAATTTGGGAGGACTTGGTGGGCTATCAACCTGAGTAGGATTCAAAAATGCATTAGGACTTTTATATTTCACTTATTTGAATTTGGTTCCCTATAAGTATCTAAAAATATATGGGATGGACCAATATCAGAGTGGGACATAGTCAAAATTCTCAATAAATCTAGTGTAAATGCACAATGTTAATTATCAAGCATAATAATCTCTTTAACCGAAAACATGTGCAAACTATATTAACAATGAATATGCAAAAAATTGATTACAATTTAGAATTTTTTGGGACCTCCTTCTAGTATTAGTTTCTTCTCTTTCTGTTGATGTACCAAAATGACACAACCACATGAAGAAATGACAGGCTCTTACGTCCTACTCATTTTAAGACCACTTAAAATGTCATTTAGTACATGAGTTGTAGGGGATTGGTTATTTAGACAAGTAATAAATATGTTTTCTAGATTGTTAGTACTTCTAGCACTACTCCTATAATTTCTTCACTTAATTTATCTTGGAAATTCTTTTTAAAATTAATTTAATATAAGGGTGATGTTCAAATAAATTGATGATCTAGAGATATATTCAATAGAAAAAGTGTCCTTAAATCTCCCAGAATAATTGTAGTATGGTAGAAGACTCTAATAAATTTTTGTTGCCTACTTGAATGTGAAAAATGGACTCCGTTGGAATAGGATATCATCCGCAAAATTTCCCAGTTAAGGGAGAAAAAATAGGGGCATGTGACTATCAGGCTGCAACACATGGTAGTGTAAAATTGCCCTGAAAAGAAATGGTAAAAGGGTGTTTATGGTTATGCACTTCTCATTCTTTGAAAAAAATCGAATACAAACATTATGGGCCCCGGTATATTTTACTGGCAATGTTTACCTTCCCAACTAAGGTCGACACACTATTATTATGGATGAATATTCCTTATAAAACTCCGATCACTTCACATTACCCTTTAGGATCACAATATTAAGAAGGATAATTGTCATAGATTGTTATTGTATGGTGCATGTGGGATTGGCCTCCAATGTCTTTACTTGTAAGTTAGGATTTAACATGCATTTTAGAATAGATTTACCATGCACCAACATGTAGCTATGTCCTATCCTAAAGATCCAAGCTGTCAATCATCTGACAATCGATAGCTAGCTTTTCCAAAATCTCATGATAAATCCCCACTCTACTTATTAGCCTTAACTCTACATGGAATGGCATCAATATCAACTGATCCTTATAATCTATGGACCAGCTTATAGCCCATGGAAGTAGTTCTCACACCGTATGAAACATTTTTTGGAACTACCTATAGATCACCATATATTGGCCTATTCCTAACTATAAGATCCCAGCGTGGGTACTTATATCAAATAATTGAAAGTAGGAGAAAAATCCTTCTTAATTTCACCAATGTCTTAAAATACCATGTACCCTTAACATAGATAAATTTAGGATCTTCTCTAAAGCCTTTCTTGCTTTGGGAATCTTCCCCATCAAATATGGGATTTTTTATCCCAACTAGGTTAATCCATAGGCGGTGGGTAGTATGTCTAATTCAATCCCACTAACCATGTTTATACAACAAAATAGAGTTCTCATAGTGACACCACGTGTCTTGACAAAGTACTATATCAACTAAAAACATGGGAATTATACATGGTTCATTTGTAGACTTTATTCTCAATATCACAATGTTAGATTACTTTCATAATTTACTTAGCCTTTGAGCCACTTAGGAGTATCTTTTAGCACTTGGTTGTAAACCAGAAACTTCTCTATGAATTTCTTCCAGAGTATTCATAATTGTTTCAATATATCACTTTCGAATGCAAAGATGGTAAGGGTTTTCTTGAATGTTTTTCCAAGAGTACCCTAACCCTATCATTGGAAAACTCTCTATCCTGATATGGGAAGAGCTATTGTCAAGTGCTAATCAGGAACCATTTCCAGGATGAAAATTGAGCATTATTAGAGGGATATCATGAGGTATGAGGAGAACACAAACTTGAATAGGGTGGGGATCTATTAATGTATATCTGTATAAATAATAGTACTTGCAGTTGAGACAATTTAACAGATTCAGTTTAAATTAACCATGGGTACGTAGTAAATTTCCGTATCTTATAAGCAATCTGGTGTACAAACTAATTATAGCTCCTACATAATTTGGAAGTTATTTCAGTTTCTAGATCAGTTCCAATATAAGATATGGGTGAATCAAAACATGACAACCCTTAAATCAGCTCATTGACATATAAGAGTAACATGGGATAGTATAATATCCCAATAATATTGATAAATAACAAATTATATTAAATTGATTTTGATATTTAATAAATTCATTTACATCTGGATCAATTTTAAATCATTTAAAAATCATATTTTAATCAACTTTAAATTCATTAAAAATCATGAAAGTTGATGAATTTAAAGGATCTATTGAAAACAAATAAAACAATAGGGGGTTTATTTTCGTTTACAAATCAACCAAAAAAGAAGAAAAAATGATAGAGAGAAATGAAATTTCCTAAGAAAATGGATTTAGGATTTTTAGTGCATGATTATGGAAATATTGTGCTTTCCTTATGAAACCAGCAACATAAAACTCAGTTACCACTCAAATTTTAATGTCACTGATGCATAAATTCAAAGGAATCAAAACTACAAATCAAATTCACCATATCAATTGCTAAATGAACATTCAAATGATAAATTTAACCTCCCAAAAGTTGTAGTAATTGAATCTAAACTTGAAAATGCACAATTTAAACAAAATTACAGAATTAAAGTTAGCGTGTGATACAATAAGCACTGAATATTATTAAAACATAATGTCTAAAGTAGGAATGGGAAAATGTAAATACAAAAAAATTCAACTTGCATGAGTTAATTTTAAATTGGCTCATATTCATTTATCAAATGAAACCCCCCCTTTTCAGAATGGGAGTGGACATATTTACACAATCTCAGGGCCTTCCTCTACCACCCAAATCAAGAAATGATTATAAAAGATAAATGAATATTACAAACAAATGGTTGTTCAAAAAATATCCTAACTAATTCAAATGTAAAAAATGTCATGAAAATGAAAATCCTCTTGATATTGCAAATATTTTTCCAAAATTTTAATTCCAAATTCTTGTAAATAGTGGAAATGATATTCCCGGCTATCAAGGATACTACTTTGATGCTTGCACTGATGAAAACGTAAGGGAAATGGAATAATAGTCATTTATGAGTAATAGACATTATGTCTCTTCTACAAATGTCATTATCATTATTTTGTGTCATGGAAATGGTTGGCATGCACCCTTAGATATTTCAAATCCTTCTAGAAGAGATAAAGGCTAAACACATAATGATAAATGCAATAAATTCGTCAACAAATTCATGAATTCATATTCTATATTTTTTAGTGCCCATAAAATGTAATGGTGTGGATCTATTTTTCGCAGCTGACAAATGGCCTATCATCATTGGATTTGAGCTAAAAGGGAGATTCATAAATTGTAATTTGAATGTTCCATCTGTTTTCCTTCTATTGGTTTTGGGTATGATCATGTTTTATTTTCTTTGCGAGCTAGGATTTCACTTTTTTGTTATGTGACTTTTAGTGTTGTGTGTATTTTCTTTGTATTACTTTCCACGGAACACTGAAATTTTTTTCATCTCTACCAAATATTGTTTTTTTACTTATGCAGCTTCTAATCTTGCATGCACTTAGTATTTTAGTACCCCTGCACTTAGTTATTTATTCCTTTCATACCACAAAGGAAATATTTCTCCTCTTTAACCTTTAACCATGTATCCTTTGTTATATGGTCTAGGTGAATCCGTAAAACACTAAGTCTTTGGAAACTCATGACATATTTTGTTTGCTTCAATATAACAAAGACACCATTTCTAACCTCCATGGTTTCCCATAGCTTCTCGCGGCTTCTAAATTTTCTTAACATGTCAAGGACCGAGTTTTGGACTTCTGAGGATTCTTGCGGCTATCTAACTTAGATTAAATATGCATAATATGGAGTTTCCAATGTCCACCAAAGGATAATTCCTTCAATTATCTCATCAAATACTAATTTCTTGGTCATTTCCACATTCGCTCCACTATTAAACATTACTTTAGATGCAAAATTTTGGGAGAATGGATGGAATGTTATAGCCATTCCTCAGGTCGGTGACATATTTGATTAATGGGTGAAGAATTGGTAAATTTTTGGAAAAATGGAATAGTTCAATATGGGTTGGATTTCTCTAACATGATCGACTAAGGCAAGGAGTTTCTAAAAGTGGTGAATGTGGGGAACAAAGGTAAAGATAAAATAGTTCATAAAGCTCCACAAATGCTTGACATAACCAATTAAGGGTAAATTAGACAAATTTAAAGGTTTTGAAGTGAAAAAATGATACAATGGAGGAAGTAGGGAAGTGTGGAAGAGAAGGAAACAAGGAATAGTTCCATCAGTTCCATAAAACTCTAATTCAACTAAATAAATTAGGATCAAGGCTTGAAAACAAATAATTCCACTAATATAACCATGTAAAATGATAGGCCAACGAAGGAAACCTAGAAAACTATCTTAAAAACCCAAATTCAAAGTATGCCAAAATTAAAATGGCATGAAATAAGCATGAGAAATTAGAAAATAATCTGTAAACCAAGTTAGCATTGAAAACAAACCTTCAACAAAGAAAATTGCCCTTTAACATGTAATTTATGAATTAAACCTGCAAATTATCACTTAAATATAGAAATTGTCTTTTTTCCTTCAATTCCACTATATTGCAAATTTATTAAGAGGTTCCCCATGAAGTTTTAACCATTAAAACAAGGTGGTGTCGGTTATGTAATAACACATATCTCCTAGGCTAGATTGTTGAATATAATACATCTTGAAGCTAATATAAATTTCCAAATTTCTAATCAAAAAGGAATATTATCAGTTGTAATTTCATCTATGGAAATTCATCATCCAAATAGTTTTTCTGCACCATCATACTCCACTTTTCATCATGCTCCTCATAAATTCACTAACCCAATTTTACACCCAAGGCCAAAATTTAAAACTACAAATTATTAATGTTAGTACCTCCCATCAACTTTGGACAAAACACCATATACCATTTAACCAAATTTATCTTTCTCAAAATCTCTCTTCCATGAAAAAAAATCTAATGATTTTTTTAATCCTCTCCACAAGCCCTATTGGAACTAATAATACTGAAAACATATAGATCATGATTTCCTAAAATACTAATTTGATAAGAATGATTCTACCAACCAAGCTAAGATACTTAGCATTTAATACTTCTATCCATTATCAAATTATTCTAATTAATTCATCCCATGTTTTTACCTTACCTTTACCTAAAAAAAGGCACCCTTAAATATTTTCTAGGAAGATGCCTAATAGGCATGTCCATGATCTGGGTTGATGTATAATGGGTAAAAGAGAGGTTCCCAGTTGGGTTCTCAAATATAAGGATCCAATCTAAGACCGACCACACTATGTAGATACAAAGGTTCTTAGGGAGTGCTAAAGTTGTAAATATAGAGGATAGCTTCCCTATCCCTATGATAACTATAGGTTTCCAAGGCCTACAACTAAGATAAAATTAGGTAGCTTATTCAAGAGACTAACCCAAGTTAGAAATTTTAGGTGTTTTCTTCTTAGTTTTTATAGGATTGTCCTTTATAGACTTGTATCCCTGCCTACTCAAAAATTTCAATGATGGAAAGTATATACAAGTTGTATCAACAAAATAAAACACTTTTCTAGTACCCTTTATGGTGTTTTTCTTTCTTTGAAAATTATAGGCTCTCACATCCATGTTTTAACCTTAACACAATTTTCCTAGGCCTAATTATCCCTCCTTCAACCCAAATATTATAGCTATGAAAATTTTAAAAAGAGTTAGACAACTATAAAATTATATTTGGGTACCCATTTGGCCCTTCATGTTCTGTGAAAAGTTTCAAATATCCACCTCCAAGCAAAGTCCTCCAATTCAATACCCTATTTTCACAAATTAAGTCTTTTATACTCCCACATAAGTCTATAGAAAATTTGTCATGAATAGTGGCTTCCTAGAGCAATATCTAGTTCCAATACCTCAAAATTATATTAGAGTCTCCTCTAAATATGTTCTTCACCAAGTTTTAGATCTTGAAACAAAGTTTAAAGGTCTCAAGTAATGTTTTTACTCTAAACCCTAGGTAGGGTTTCTAATAAGCCTAAGAAAGGCAAGATTTCTTATAAAACAATAATTGATCAAAATAAGCTTTGAAACTTAACATATAGATCTATTCCAACCTCATGGAGATTTCTGAATAATCAGTAATTGTTGAAATTGATAAAAACTTCAAAAATCATTCAAAAGTTTACTTGTTTGAACTAGAGAAACAAGGTTTCTATCCTTCAAATGAAAAAATATTCAAAACAAAGCATTCTTCATATTTTTATCCTAAATACTCCTTTACATATCAATAAAAAATATTCCTCATATGTCTAGGAAATAAATACATACCTTTTTCTTCTATCAAAGATGTCATTACACCTTATTTCTTGACGGAAAGTAATCTCTACACAGTCTTGTTATTGCTGTTAAGAACAAAATGGTATAAACAAAGAATTTTATTCCTTTAAATCCTTCACTCAAGCTTAAAATTAGACATGAATTAAATATTTTAAATGCTTAAATCCAGGAGATTTGTAATCTTAAGCAAAAACATATAATTTATTAAGATTGTCTTAGAAAAATCAGTACCACCAAAGTCTTAAAGAATCAATAGACCTTATTGGCTTCTCTATTCCACTTCCTTCTTCATCAAAATATTCAACACAATATGATCCACATGAGGAGAAATTTTAAATAACTCTCCTCGACTTTTGATCCTATCCTTACATGTCTCTTGAGAACCCTAAATGTTTTTGTTACTTTTATGTTAAGCATCAATATAGGAAGATGATAACTCTTCACATTTTAAGAACATTCTCCCATTTTACCTTTTAGTGACACCTAAAACATGAAAATAAAATTAATTCCCCTATCCTAACCCCTTAAACCTCAACTATATGCATAACAAGCTAAAATTTTGCATTATAAGCTTAAAAAACACAAATTTGCTCTTTTTGTGGGGAAATGGAAAACCACCAAAAATTGAATTTCTAGACCACTTTGAAGGCTCATATAAACACCTAGAACCCTATGAACACCCTCTCAACATGTATTCCACCAAAATTTACCAATATATATTATTCAAACCGATTCTTCTACATCATATAGTATATAGCAATGAATGACTAATAAAAAAAAGTGTATACATACAAAATAAAAGACTAAAGAGGATATGAAATACTTACCTATAGTGTGTATGTGATTGTGTATGCATAATCCTTCCTAGAAACAACAACATCAATATATAATCACTATATGTGGAGAAGGGGAAATCTCAACAAGAGCATCTTCAATCCTAACTTACTATGGTGACCCAAATGCAAAAAAGGTAAGCTCTAAGACTCCAAAGTCAACTAAAAAGTGTGAAATAGTGTGATTAAGAGTAAATTATACATATATTATATGTAAGAAAGCATTTTTGAAAGTGTTTCTACTAATTAGAGAAATTCCAAACATATATACCCAACACCATTTCTTATGGGTAGTGGAATTGACCTTGGGGGAAACCCTAAGGTCAATGGATGAAAAGATCATGGAACAAAGGTTAAGAAGAAAATTATGGTGAAAATAGGGATTAAATGTTCACTAAGAAAAAATAAGAGGATATAAGGAGACAAGTGGACATAATGAGTGCAATATGTGAACAAAGGGGAGAAACAAGGCATATATATGGTGACTAAGGCTAATAAAACCATCTCTCAAATAATGTGTTCTGGCCCACATGACAAAGTATAATCATACCCCAATCTTGGTAGGCCCCAAGGCATCAACTCAAGAGGATAATGCATCAATAACCCTTTCACAAAATAAATGGTTGGAAAACATAAAAATGTGATGTATAATATGCCCAACCAAATATCATCACATGTGATTTAATATAAATTGGATTAAATCTTAATTTTAGAGTCATTGTTGTAATGAATGACATACAAATGATGATATACAGTAAGAATCAAGAAACAAAACATATACAATATGAAACCATAAGCAAGATGAGGAGATAGATTTCCTTAGATTATTTCTAAGCAATCTAGAGGTGATCTGGGTAGGGGAAATATTGGAATATACTATAGACAACATCATTAATGCTCACTCAAGGTTCTGGAACTCAGAACTGTGTATGAAGGGAACACCCACATGATGATAGGAGCACCTAGGCACTAGTGTCCATTCTAGGTGCTAGTGTATATGTGAATAGTTAGGATCTGATATATTTTATGTAGGAGGAGCTTCGTTGTTAGTTTCCTTTTATCGTTTTGGATTTGTTCCAATATCACTGATTGTACCTATAACCTACAAAACAATTGGCTTCCTACACATGTCTACAAACCACATCAAATCTAATAAAAAATATGTAGAATGTGGAGTCAGACTAACCCTAGTGGTCACCCGAAGAGTGAACTTAGTACCAAGCGTTGCACTACATTTAATAATATGTGTAGTTTTTTTGTAAGTGTGTGTAGTGATTCCCTAAAATACTCTTGTATAAGTTGCACTAAGATAGTTGGCTAGATCTAGAATGATCCAATGATACAAATGCATGTAATGGAATATAATATACTTTCCCTCCTATTTTTTGTATGAAAAAGTGATACAACCCTTATCCCTTGAGTGAATGTGCTAGATGGATGCCTTTGAAGTGTTCTTTGTGCCTTTGGATGAAAGCTTAGGTTATAGTAGATAATGTTAGTGTTTGGTCCCTTATTTGAGAGCTATAATTGTGTGTGTGTGTGTGTGTGTGTGTGTGTGTGTGATTCCCTTGTTTGAATTTTGTAATTGAAAAATAGAAGACTGACCCAAAAGTATAAAAATTTCCCAAGAAGTAAAGGAGGCCCAAAAGAGTGAGAAAAGGGGAGAAAGGGTCAGGAGTGCCTGTGCACTAGTGTCCTAACTGGGTGCTAGTGTCTGAGGCCATAAAAAATAAATCATTCAAATACTGACATGGTTGTAAGATGTGTAAGACCATAAAGAGTGCAAGAGATAAAGTAAAATTACTAAAAGGCATCGTCAATTAAAAATTTTCTTGCTTAGGAATCATGTCTATATTAGTAATATCTAGGACCTATAAATGTACCCAAGTGCATATATATTGTGTCTATAACATGAGACAATATTGGAACATGAGATTTTCTACAGAAAAAAATTTATGCAGCATGAATTTGAAATAAAATGATGAAAGTAATGTGTTGAAATGGAAATGATGTAAATAAAGTGTTGTAAAGAAGTAATGAATGCCAAATGAAAATACCTATCTCATGCTTACTTATCAATGTCTCTTGAATTTCCTATGGTCGGCACAATAGTGTTGTGAACATCACATCCCCATGCTTTTGAATAAATCATGGGGACCTCTGATATATTTTTTAAAATATTTAACAGCCATTTTGACTTGTTATGAATAAATTTGTTACCTGGACGTAACTTTGACACATGGTTTTGTTAAAATTGCATTTTTGGACTAACAATGTTTTAGCAAAATTATGGTTTTAAGTATGAATTTATAGGCTTTTAGTTTGTAAAATAGATGGGAATTTTAGTCTATGATGTTATGTAGATCGTCACTGCAGTGTTACTCAAACCATCAATGTTCATTCTTAGGGTTTCTGATAGACTGTGAGATTTTTGAGCAAATGTGGCACCTATTTGTTTGTTCTTTACATACGTTAATAGATGAATTCAGAGGATTGAAAACTTTATTAGTTGTGAAGAAACTTGGATTTTTCTTATTTTTTCATAGTTCATAAATTAATTGGACAAGTATTTCATATATTGTACAATATTTAACTTATACAAAGGGATTACACTATATGGACATTGATTATTTGTACATATGTAACATTAGTCTATCCTTCAAGGAATTACATATTTTGTAGGATGTAAATTACGATATTTGAAGGCAATGAAAATTTATCCCATTGGCTCGTACTCTAACATATTTAGTAGATCTTAGCAGTGAATGACATTACAGATTACAAAGTAACGTGGATCACTCCTATTCATTTTTGGCTGATAAATTCTAATAGTAACTGAAAAAGTCTATCTAAAGACTGGTGATATGATATCTGAAGTAACATTGAGTCATCCTATTGGCTCAAAATTTATAATACTAACAAGGGTTACTTAATGGTTGACATTTCGAGAGGAATGCTTAAGGAGATCATTTTCATTGGTTCGCACTTCACATTAGGGAATGTTTGACAGAGATGTATATGTAATATTGTGAGGCCTAAGATTCATAAATATGTGGAGCCTTTGCATTATTTTATAATTTACACTGGGGCATGTTTGAAAGAGAGATCTATGTTGCTCATCTAGACCCAAAATTTGTATGTATCTGGAGCCTTTTTATTGGTTCTCTCTTTACACTCTAACATCATTCTTACAAGGAAAACAAGATGTAAAGCTATCAAATCTCACCACATGGCCGCATCAATATTTTAAGGTGATAAGACTAGAAAATCTATAGGAAAGTGGGAAAATCATGAAAGATGGATAACTAAAGCCACATCTGTTGTAAAGACATGAGTAGCTCAAACTCAATCATAAAATGCATAAATGACTTAATATACTTGAATGTTGCAATGGTATATGACCATTTTAGCATGAATTATCCATATTCAAATAGGATAAAAGGATTTCATAATCAAACACCTTGCATTCAAGCTATTAAAGAGAATTTAAAGTTTAAAACCAAGCAATTGTGTAGAAAAACATAGTGTTACTATTTTTTAGAGATTACAAAATTTGAATATCTATATTTGTTTGAGTTTTGTTTAAGCTAAGTTCAATGAAGGCTTATCTTCATGCCTATTTCTCGAACCAACTCTTTGGCGACAAGATTTTTGAAAAATAATTTATTGGAGAAGAACATTATACAACTCTAAAAATGGAGGTTTAATAAGTTTTATTAATATATGATGATGAGAAGGTAGATGCCCTAGGAGCCTTGGTTAGACTGGTAGAGAACAATGCCAAACATCATACATTGTGTGATAACATGTATATTGCTATATACCTTGGGATATGATACTATAATGTATATTGGTTTATGGATATGTCAACATGTGGCACATACCCCCTTTGATTAGTTATATGTTTATAATATTTAGGGTCACATTGGAATTAGTTATATTGGGTAATAATTCGACCTACATTGGGAATTGGGTGTTACCCATCCATTAACAATAATTTATGTCTATATAAAGGATGTGAGTATCTTCATGAGTCATATCATGGATGTATGAATTTAGTATTTTATTTGGTAGAGGTATATTGGAGGTGTCCTCCTCAAAGTGGATTCCCATCTTGGGATATTGTGGAATTACTTCTTCCTTAAGGATCATTGTATGGTGTTTACCTACCTTAAGGGTATTATTATATTTCTGCATATATTGAATATTTGGGCATCTTGGCCCATCAATACCTCTTGTATTGTGTTATCTTCTACAGATTATTCATTTATTATATGCAAATATTTTATCAAGTGGTCCTATTGGGTGATACTACTCCAAACCTGATTCCATATTCCATTCCACTCTTTTGATTCCATCATTGTCCATATGTCTTCCTCCTTGGCATTCATGTGATTGCATGTCATATAATTATTGCTCCATTCATTCCATGTATAACCATGATTATTTCTCCTCCAATTCCCTATATATCCATATATATTGCTTCCCTCATGTGTTATAACATGTCTCCATGATTGATTCCTTTCATGATGATTTGGGTTTATATATGGTGCAAATTTAGTATCCTTAACCTTATCAACCTTTTCCTCAAATTTATTTTCCTCTTCCACCTTGTTTGCTATATATTTTTTCTCCTTATTAGATGAATTATTTTGTCTTTTTCATCATGTTCTTCAGCCTCTCCTTCTAAATCATCCCTATTCCATTCTTCACCCTCTTGAAATTCATCTTCATGCCTCATCTTGACATTACTTTTTTCCTTGCTAAGTGAGATATCTTGTAATGTAAAATTTTTTTTCTTGTACCATAATTGCATGAATTTATTTTGCACATTAATATTTATTGCTCCCAAGGTCTCTAACCAAGGATATCTAAGAAAAATATCCATACCATTCATGTATAAATCATCAAAATATGAATGTGTTGACTAGAATTTCTGCACAACTAAAAACCTAGGTAATCATGAGATAAATCTCCCTCATTTAACGGTGAGGCTCCCATGTAAGATGTTTATAAATGTAGTGAATATTAATCCTAATAACTATTTATGGGTTTTTACTTTAATTACAAATCTCATAAACCATAACTAAGAAATTATGTAGAAAGTAAGCAATTGTTTGTGAAGTTTTTTTAGAAGGGGGAAATAATGGAATTTGGGAAAGAAGAAAGGAAGATATGTAATTCAACCTATAGTTTATAGATTTGGTCTCATACACATAGATTAAATAAACAAGTAGATCTCATAATATTCATAAGTAAAGGAAAAGAAAATATTTTAATCTAAATATCAGATAACAAAAATTTTATCTAAAGATCCACATAGAAGTAAGAAGCAAATGCACTGTGGACACAAAGTTCTCTGGAAATCTACCTTTATTCAATTCCTCGGCTTTCAAAAAAATGACATCAAGGGCTATAGCACAAAGTATGGAACTCAATAATGTTGATTAACAAATTGTGATGATGATCCTTTAACTCGTAGGCTCTTCCTCTATTTATAGTGTATAGAGGGCAATTACAAATAGGAAGTTTTTGATGAATTGCCACATGTGGAAGCTATAAAAAAGGGAAGCACCTGGAAATATTCCCCTTGGAATTCCTCTTTACATGACATGCATGATTTATAACTGAAAATAGAACCTTCTGTTTTGTATGTATTCCACCTATTTCCAAGTAATTGACTTCTTCCAGTAACTTGAAGTAATGAATTTTTAAATCCAATTACTTAAGTTTTACAATTTAATTGATTACTCAATTAATTTTTCAGAGAAAATAAGAGAAATAAAAATAAGTTATTCCAACTACAACACTCTCTGTCTTGTCCTTCCTCCATACTCTACATGTTGATCTAATATACATTGTACTTCTACTTCACCTATTTTAGCAATGAATGGTCTGATTGATATCTCTGCCTTGAATCTGAGATGATTTTTTTCCCATATGTTGTTGAATCTTTGCCTTTGATTCTCACCAAACTGGATCTAGAAGCAACTGACTGTGATTTGCTTACAGGTGTTGCCTTTGACTTGTCTTCCCTTTTATCCTTGAAAAAAATTCATTTCTTCTTCTCTAGCACATGCATTAATAAAATGATTTCCATAAACAATTCATACAAAACTCATCACCTTTTATTTTTAATTGCATATGAGCAATTTTAAATTCTGAAAATCACTCCGGGTGAAGGAAAATACAATTAAATTCAATGAAGGATTCAACTGGAATATTGGGAGCACATGCACAAGCTCCTAAAAGGAATTTTCCATGCAATGGCTTCCACATGGGCTACGTTAGAAATAGTAGGATTCTTTTTTGTCAGAAACATTTGTAATTATAAGAGTTGGATCTATTTCTTTATTTGATTCTAAAGATGTATTCAATGTATCAAACACTAACTTTTTCTTTCTTCACCAATATGGATGTAAATGAAGTATTCCTACAAATAATTCAAACACACATGAAGCTTATAGCATATATATCTAATTTCTTCACCAAAAATTGATTATAAATTTTGTTGCCCTTAATTTTTAGACTTTATTTGCATGCCAAGAAAGCCTAAAATATTATTTAATTCCCTTGTGTACTCACATCAACATATAGATAGCTATAATATTAAAAAGAAATCCTTTCCAACCCTAAGTGCCAAAAATGGATGCTTCCCAGCAATTAAAAATATTTATTAATGCCCACAACCTCTACCTTTGGTGCAAATATCCTCTAGGGCGGAAGCTCCACACAAAATAATTAATTTCCCTTTCCTTATGGCGTCCATTTCTTATATAGGCAACTGCATGCAATTTTATCAATTACTTCTTCTTATTTTTAGCAATTTCTAATAATAAGATGTGTTTTTTCTCTTTCTTTGGGTGCCCAAGTTTTCCAAAATAAATTCTTCTTAAAGCATACAACTATGTAAAAGTGGGTCACACTTTTTAGCTATAAGCCAAGGGAAAAATACAAGGGGCAAGCAAGTAAAATTTTACCCTACCTGTTAGGGTCCAATTCTTCACTTTTCAATTAAGTTATCATGATGAATATTAACCTGTCATGCAGCTTCTAAAAAATGTGACTTCCATGGGTGAATTTGACTTACTTTATGGGGAAAACATGAGGGACAGGTAGCTAAAATTTTACACTACTTGTTAGGGTCTAATTCTTCACTTTTCCACTTAATTTATTGTGCAAAATATTTACATATCAGGCAGCTTCTAAAAATGTGACTTGCATTAAGAAACCATCATTCCCAAAAAATTTGACTTGTATTATGACTTATGCCTTTAAAATTTATGTGAAAACTTATTAACAAAATTTGATTTCCATTTTTGGATTTTCGGTGAAGAAAACACAAGAAAAGAATAAGACTTTCCATTTTTGGAAAGGGTCCGAGAAGATGCAACAACAAAAAACTTGCAAGTGCTATAACTTTCACTCTGTGGCTCCATTTTAGGTGTTGTTTTTTCTAAAAGTGCATATTTTCTCAAGCTCTACACACTAGTGGTGGTATTTTTCTTACTTTTATAAAATCCATTATTGCACCTTTTAAGACCAAGCAACCTCTTGCAATCTTCGGAAGAACTCCTGAGCTCTGGTCACCTTTAGACAAATTAATTATCAATTAAAAATACTAAAAATCTTTTCAAAACCCTAGGAGCGGGAAAAAGGTATGGTAGGAAGGATTAATAGGCTATGGGGATTTCCAAATGAAAAACAGAGAAAACCCAAAATGCAGAAGAAATAAAAATGAAAAACCTCACCAGAATTTGTAGACAATTACTTTGAAACTAACATGTCGATTAATTGGTCAGTAAAAATTCTTCCCTAGTGAACACTCCATTGAGAGGTGGAAGCAATACTGGCATGAAAATCCTCAATAGGGTTCAACAGTAGCACAATTTATTTTTAAATAGAAATTTATTTATTTAATAAGTAAATAAATAAAATTCTCTCAGAAAAAACCTGGCGAAGGGATAGAGTGAGCTTTAGCATGTGGGTATTTGTAGAATTTGTATTTTATGACTCTTTGGGGATACCTTAGAGCAATGCAAATAACTGTAGGTAAAACAAACACAAAAAGACTCGTTATTTTGAAAAGAACGATTTTTAAAAAAATGAGTAGTCCCAAATTTTAGGGTGAAATCTTGGGGACACCAGAATGTAAAACATATTTATCCATAGAGAGATTTAAATATTCAAACACTTGAATATGTTTACCATCCACTTGAGCTTCCTTGATATGCTTTGTTTGCACATGTAGATGTTGAGCTATATCCATATTGATGAAGTTATATTTTCTACTAGGGTTTATGGAAGTAATTACCTTTTTCCTTTGAATGCACCCTTCAAACTTAACTATTGAAGCTTCCTTCCCTAGAGATGCACTATTTGAGCTCATATCTTGATCTATTGTCTCTCCTTCTGAATCATGCATAACCTCTTCATCATCAACATATTCTTCTTCTTTTTATTCTTTTGATATTCCCTCTTTCACTATTATCCTTACATTCTTCTTCTTCCTTATACTCTTCTTATTTTGTTTCCCATCTATCCATGAAGCCGTGTTCTAGTTCCTCCCAAGACAAATTAGACATTTCCTTTTCTAACTCCGAAAACCAAATCAGTGCAGGGCCATTAATCCAATATTTTAATATCCACGTACCTGATGATGTAGAACAACTCTCCATAAAAAAATTCACCATTCTCTTGCGTCAATCTCACCATGTCCATAAAAATATCACATCCCTATGATCCACAAAAACTAGGGTTTTAGGAATAGACCATTTTGATCAAAACTTGTTCTAACATTTTTGGCTATAGGTCAGCCAAAATAAAAAAACACAGAACACAAATCCCAACTATATTTTAGAGAAATTTCTGAAAATGTAAAAAAATCATAAAAATTCCTAATATTGCAACCTGTGGAGAAAATTTTTTTATTAATGGCAAATAGTTTTGAAGGGACTATACCCTGATACAAAAAAGGCTCAACAACCAGATAAAAAAGAGAAAGTAGAAAAAAGGAGAAGAATCCAGATATTACAATAATTCAAACAGTAGCCAAAAAAGGAACTACTAAAAAAGAGTGTGATAAGTATATAACTACTAAAAAGTAGTAGTTAAACAACAAACTAACGACAACAAAATAGCATCCTGATCATAATCAGATTGCTCTGTAGAAATTTATTTCTTCAAAGCCCTATCAATTCTTGATTTAACTATCTAAAGTGAGGTAAATAATGCCAGAGTAGTGATATGTGTAGGTTCATTAGCATCGAGTTGAGAGATAACCTGGTTCCTTTTAATAGTAGTGCCCTAAATGTCTATTGAGATGCCACTTAGCATAGTAATGCTTATGACCTGTTGTTCTAGAAAATTACATATAGCCCTAAAAATTGAAATGTTGTGATCATGTCATTCCTTACAGTTCCCTAGTCTGTTGTCTAGGGAATTCAATTTCTTGTAAATTTATTTATTTGTTCTTCACCAATACCAGCATCCTCATTCAATTTTCTTTTACCCCTTTTCTTAATCAGTTGATGCATGTCCTTTTTGAGATTCTCCACATCTTTTTCCATGATTTTCATCCTGTGAAGAAGATTCCCCTTCTCGTGTTGAGTAGTGTTATCTTGTCCTGTATTGTTGATGTGTAATAAATTATGGAAAATTTCACTGTCCTTACTTCTCCTGAGAACTTTTTCAGAGGGAGAGGGGTTCAAATTAGAGAAGCAAGGATTTTGAGTCTTGAATTTCCTTTGGCTAGAGAAGGTGAATGGGGTGACAATAGGAATATGGTTAGTGGGTACGGTTGGGGCAACGAGGGTAGCAGGTATGACAGGGTATTGGGCAAGGTAATGTTTTTGAAGGAGGAATATCAGCCCCTGGTGGAGAGGAATGGCCCAGGTGTGGTTTTGGAAATCAAGAATGGAACATTCCATTGAACTTAGGAGATAGTGCATGAAGAAAACAAGAAGATTTCTCATAAAATGGTTACGAAAAATCAAATGCTTTGTGGGGACAGTGATATTTCCACTTTTCAGTGAAATAAATCGAACCATCATCTTTGTAATTTCATCAAAAGGTTCTGGGATGGAACTAACCTTTATACCCACTGTTACAAATTGAAGCTCCCCCCTGTTTCAACAAACCTTTTAACTTCTACATTTTTATTCACTCTCTTGCTAAAAAATTTAATTCCATCCAAAGTGAGGCTCGTAAACTCAGCAATAAGCTCCTCTGTCATTAGCACATTTTTCCCATCATAATTTACCTTTCTCTCTTTCGAGACTATAGAAAAATGCATATAAATGTTCTAATTGTGCCCTTGTACTTTCTCAATGAAATTAGTGACCCCCAGTCTGAAGGTAGTTCCACATCTCAATGTTTTCTTTCCATGCGGGATCATAGTTGGGTTCGATTTGGCACAGATCTCACCCCATTTTCCTACCTCTATATGTAACATGCTTGAAACCCATAACAAAGTTGTTTTTGTCTTCCCTAAACTTCTTTTTAACCATCCATATCCAGACCCGTCGAGCATGAAAATTTTGATGATTATAAATGCATGTACTCCTCTCACATGTGCTAACTTGTATTTCCAATAAAGTACATGAAATATCATAAATTCTATGTGAGATTTAATCTATCATATTTATCTTTGGTGATAGAGTTTTATACTTAAATAGGGGTATTTTCCTCATAATACCAAGTGATGAAGTTGTTACTAATTCCATAATTATCCAAACTGTCCACCACACTATTTCCCTCTCTATAAGTGTGTCCAATTTTAAGGTTATTGAAGGTATTACAAATATTTATAGACTCCTGTATAAAATCCTTAATTGTCTAACTTGTAGGATAAATCTAATTTAAATGATTTATTACATTAAATGAATCTCCTTCCACAATAATGTTCAGAATGTTGCATTCTTTAGCAATTATTAGGCCCCATAAAGCTAACAAGGCTTCAACATAATGGTTGGTTTGGTGTTCCATTCTTCCTGCATAAGCAGCAATAAAATAGCCTTTACGATCCCGTATAATTCCTCTAGTAGTAATTCCACATGGGTTTCCCTTAGAGGCTCCATCAAAATTAAGTTTATACTAAGAATTAGGAGGGGGGTCTAGTGTATTGAAGACCTATCAATGGTTGGAGTTCTTTATTTTTGAACATTTTCAATATCAATCTTCGAATTTGAAAGGATAACCTCTTCATTTTTAGGATATTTCTTATTCTTGGGTGGTTTAAATATTTCAATATTATATTTAACTGTATTCCCAATCTTATTGAATCTTGTTTTATAGATATGCTTGTTTTTTTTTAATATTATATTATTTATGACTTTCCAGATTCTCTAAATTATATGAGGCAAATTCAGTTTCCATAATCTCATAACCATGCAAAGTTTGTATGGGGGTCCCATTATTCCTAAGTTTTTGAAAATTCATTTTCCAATGTCCAACAGATATTGAATCTGTAAAATTCAAAGCTCCAAATCTTTGAAGTAAACTCACAATGTAGCAGAAGGTGTTTAATGTCCTCAACCTCCTTTTTACATATGCAACACATGTTTGGCATGATAAAACCTCTCTTGATTAAATTATCATTTGTGAGAATTATTCCTCTGAGGACAAGCTAGAAGAAGAAATTAAATTTGGGAATTAGTTCAGGAAACCAAATTCTACTCCATTTAAAATCAAAATGAATATTTTCAAAAAAGGAATTATATCCTGATTTGACATTGTATTCTCCATCAAATGAGTTACTCCAAACAAGCTCATCCTTTTCATTGATTTGATTCATTGGGATGATATCTAACTTCTCTTAGAGTGAGGAAATCATGGAATTTGGCTCATTCATCTCCAAATTAAGTTACTTCCATCTGTGTCTATTTCCCTCCTTTTCAATGTAGTCTTTGACTTCAGTTCCATACTTTTAAACTAAAATATCCTTGATAGGGTGAAATTTTAGCACTCCAAAATTGAATATCATTAAAATTTCCCACTTTCCTTTTACATCCTTACTTGATAAAATTCCTCGTTTGAGTCAAGTTATTCAAGAAAACTGAGCCTTGAGGTAGTTGATCATCATAAAGGAAAGAATTCATTTTTTTTGTAGATAGGTATTTAGCCTTTATTAGTTCAATATAGGGTTGCTCTTCTGTTAACATTCTCCATCCCATTTTTGCAATTAAAGCCATATTCATTTTTTTGATGTCCTTAATGCACAACCCACCTATTATTTTAGGTGTACATACTTGATCCCATGCCACCAAGTGATACCTGAATCTTTCTTCTGTTCCCTTCCATAAAAAAAAAAATTGAATCCTTTCTATTTTGTCCATAAATGTTGTAGGAATGTTATAAAGTGACATAATGTAAATAATAGTTGTAGAGAAAATTTTTGAAAACCCATAAAAATGTAATAACTCACATAAAAAAACTCTAATTTTTCTGAAATTTTAGAGGTATCACCATAAAATGGATTAATATCAACCCAAAAAATGAAGAAATAATTCATCATAATTAAAAATATATAGACGAAACCTTAAAATTAGAGTTTCAATCCTAAAACAAACATATCTTTTATTAAATAACTCCAAAAACTCTAAAATTTTGAGGGAAGATCCCTTGAATGATTTTTCCACTTCAAACAAAAATGTCTAAAAAAATTCCAAGTCGATCTCCAAATATATATGAATCGCCAACATTAGGCTTTCATCCCAAAAATTTCCCAGATCGATGCTATGATACCACTTAATAATATTTTTACATAAAATAAATAAATAAGATGAAGAATATGTTGAAGATTACACAACACAAGAGATATTGGTGGGCCAATATGCCCAAATATTCAATTTATGAAGAAGAATACCCTTAAGGTAGGCCAACACCATATAATGTTACTTAAGGAAGGAGTAACTCCATAGTCTCCCAAGATGGGAATCCACTTCGAGGGGGACACCTTCAATATACATCTGCCATGTAGAAAACTCAACTCATACATCCAATACATGACTCATAATGATACTCACATTATTTATATAGACATATATTATTATTAATGGATGGGTAACACATAATCCTAATGTAGGCTTACTCATTACCCAATATAACTAATTCCTATGTGACCCTGTATATTATAAACATATAACTAACCAAGGGGGATGTGTGCCACATATCAAAATCTCCATTAATCTATATACATTAAAATATTGTATCCCAAGGTACATAGAATTCCCTGCCTCCTTGACATGTTTCATCCTTGAAACATAAGAAGAAGCCATATAATGAGTGTGTTTTAAATCATTGCACACATATTTCCATGCTCGATCATTCAACCACCCATATGAAATCCTAGTTTTTGATACTACTCCAAAATTTATTCCATATTCCATTACACTCCTTTTGTTCCATCCTTGTCTATATGTCTTCCTCCTCAACATCTATGCATATCTATAATAATTATTCATTTGATTCCATGGCGTACAATTATTGCTCCATTTATTCCATGTATAGCCATAACTATTTCTCCTCCAATTCCATGTATATCCATATAGATTGATTTCTTGATGTGTCCTAACATGTCTCCATGATTTTTTCTTCTCATGATGATTTGGGTGTCTATATGGTGCAAATTTAGTATCCTCAACCTTATCAACCTTTTCCTCAACTTTATTTTCATTTTCCACCTTATTTTCTATTTCATTTCTCTCTTAAGTAGATGAATTATTTGTCTTTTTCATCATGTTCTTCATCCTCTAATTATGAATCATCCATATTCCATTATTCACCCTCTTCAAATTCATCTCCATGTTCTATCTTGAAATTACTTTTTTCCTTGCTAAGTGTGATATCATGCAATGTAATTTTCTTTTTCTTGTACCATAATTTCATGAATTTATTTTATACATTAATATTTATTGTTCATAAGGTCTCTAACGAATGATATCCAAGAAAAATATCCATACCATCCATGGATAAATCATAAAAATCTGAATGTAAAACATATTTATCCATAAAGAGCTTTAAATCTTCAAAAACTTGAATATGCTTACCATCCACTTGAGATTCCTTGATATGCTTTGCTTGAACATGTAGATGTTGAACTACATCCATATTGATGAATTTATATTTGTTAGGGTTTAAGGAAACAATTACCTTTTTCCTTTTAATGCACCCTTCAAACTGAAATGTTGGAGCTTCATTCCTTGGAGATGCACTATTTTAGCTTGTTTCTTTATTTCTTGTCTCTCCTTCTGAATCATGTCTAGCCCCTTCATCATAAACATTTTCTTCTTCTTCTTCTTCTTCTTCTTCTTCTTCTTCTTCTTCTTCTTCTTCCTTCTCTTCTTCCTCTTCTTCTTCCTCTTCTTCCTCTTCTTCTTATTATGATGTTTCCTCTTCCTTGCCATTATCCTTACATTATTATTCTTGATCTTACTCTTCTTATTTTGTTTCCCATTTATCCATGAAGACTTTTTCCAATTCCTCCCAAGACCAATTAGACCTTTCCTTTTCTAACTCAAAAAACCAAATCAGTGTAGGGACACAAATCCAAAATTTTAATATCTGCATACCTAATGATGTAGAATATCTCTCCATAAATTCGTTCCACCATTCTCTTGCATCACTCTTGCCATATCCATAAAAATTTCTCATCCCCATGTTCCACAAAAACTAGGGTTTTAGGAATAGACCCTTTTGATCAAAATTTGTTCTAACCTTTTAGACTAGAGGTCAACCAAAAATAAGAAAACACAAAACACAATCCCCAATTATATTTTTGAGAGATTTCTAAAAATGTAAATAAATCATAAATTTCCTAATATTGCGGCATGTGCATCAAATTTTTGGAAAAACATAAAACTGCAATAACTCTCTCAAAATAGATCCAATTTTTCTTAAATTTTAGGGTTATCACCATAAAATTTATTCAAAAAAACCCAAATAAATTGAAGAAATAATTCATCATAATTCAAAATATATAGATGAAACCTTAAAATTAGGGTTTTAACCCTAAAGTGGACATATGTTTTGTAAAATAGCTCCAAAAAATATGAAATCTTGAGGGAAGATCCCTTGAATGATTTATTCACTTCACACAAAAATATATGAAAAATTCCAATTTGATCTCCATATATATGTGAATCACCAACATTAGGGTTTCATCCCACAAATTTGCCAAATCAATGTTTTGATATGATAAGATTTTTGCATATAATAAATAAATAAGCTAAAGAATATGTTTAAGATAACACAACACAAGAGATATTGGTGGGAAAATATTTCCAAATATTCAATTTATGAATAACAATACTCTTAAGGTTAGGAAACACCATACAATGTTCATTAAGGAAGGAGTAACTCCACAATCTCCCAAGATTGGAATCCACTTCGAGTGGGACACCTCCAATATACCTCTATCATGTAGAAAACTCAACTCATACATCCAATACATGACTAATAATTATACTCACATCATTTATATAGACATACATTACTCTTAATGGATGGGTAATGCCTAATCACAATGTAGGTCAACTCATTGCCCAATATAACTAATTGTTATATGACCCTGTATATTATAAACATATAACTAACCGAGGGGGATGTGTGCCACATGTTGGCATATCCATTAACCCATATACATTATAATATTATATCCAAAGGTACATATAACTCCCTCCCTCCTTAACATGTTTCATCCCCAAAACATAATAAGAATCTATATAATGAGTGTTCTTTAAACCATTGAACACTTGTTGACATGCTCGATCATCCAACCACCCATATGAAATCCTAGTGGGTGATACTATTATAAACTTGATTCTATATTCCATTGCACTCCTTTGATTCCATCCTTTTCCATGTGTGTTCCTCCTTGGCATCCATGTATATCCATAATAATATTCATATGATTCCATGTCATATAATTGTTGCTCCATTGATTCCATGTATAGCCATAATTATTGCTCCTACAATTCCTTGTATATCCATACAAATTTTTGCCCTCATGTGTCCTAACATGCCTCCATGATTGTTTCCTCTCATGATGATTTGGGTTTTGATATGGTGTAACTTTGGTATCCTCAACCCTATTAACCTTTTCCTCAACTATCTTTTCCTCTTCCACCTTGTTTTATATTTCTTTTTTCTCTTTAATAGATTAATTATTTTTGTATTTTTCATCATATTCTTTATCCTCTCCTTATGAATCATCCACATTCTATTCTTTACCCTCTTTAAATTCATCTTCATGCTCCAACTTAACATTACGTTTTTCCTTACTAAGTGTGATATCCTGCAAAGTAATTTTATTTTTCTTGTACCATAATTTCATGAATATATTTTACACATTAATATTGATTGTTCACAAGGTATCTAACCAAGGATATCCAAGAAAAATATCCATACCATCCATTTCTAAATCATAAAAATATGAATGTAAAACATATTTATCCAGAGCGAGCTTTAAATATTCAAAAAATTGAATATTTTTGCCATCCACTTGAGCTTCCTTGATATGTTTTGCTTGAGCATGTAGATGTTGAGCTACATCTATATTTATGAAGTTATATTTTTTGTTAGGTTTTATGAAAACTATTACCTATTCTTTTGAATATGCCCTTCAAACTAAAATATTGAAGCTTCCTTCCTTGGAGATGCACTACTTGAGCTCGTATCTTGATTTTTTGTCTCTCCTTATAAATCATGCATAATCTCTTCATCATAAACATTTTCTTATTCATCTTCTTCATTGTCAACTTATTCTTCTTATGATATTTCCTTTTCCTCGCTATTATCCTTACATTCTTCTTATTTTGTTTCCCATATATCCATGAAGACTTGTTCTAGTTCCTCCCAAGACCAATTAAACCTTTCCTTTTCTAACTCAAAAAACCAAATCACTACAGGGCCACTAATCCAAAATTTGAATATCCCCAAACCTGATAATGTAGAATAAATCTCCATAATTTTTTTTTAGTATTCTCTAGCATAAATATCATCATCTCCATAAAAATTTCTCATCCCTGTGATCCACAAAAACTATGGTTTTATGAATAGACCCTTTTGATCAAAACTTGTTCTAACCATTTGGGAAAGAGGTCGGAAAAAATCAAAAAACATAGAACACAAAAACCCAATTAAATTTTTGAGATATTTATGAAAATGTAAAATAATCATAAAAAATTCCCAATATTGCAGCTTTTGGAATAATTTTTAAAAACAAAACATAAAACTCTAATAACCATACCTACACCGACAATCATAATTTCATGATGATAAGATGTGAATAGTATACATGTGCTCCTACTTTCACCAAGTGAAGAGATTTGTAATCAAAGATAGTTAAACAAGAGATATTAGACAAAACTAGATGACAAGTTGTCCAGCAAAGGCCGATTCCAAGAATTCAAAGGGACTTCCTTGGAGGATGTCAACTCATTTTGATAAAATTAAGTGAGATGATAATAATGATAAGATAAGTAATGATAATGACAAGAATAAAAGCTAAAACTCAAGGTGAAAAATAAGATCATGTTCTGTTTCGTAGGTGGCCCAGGCTAAAGTGGTAGTGATTTGGACAGCTTAAAGTAGTCATACCAGTAATTCGCATTTGCTTGTTGGATTTCATGGATGAACTCAAGTTGTTCCTCAATGTCTTCCTTGGTAGGTGTGAATTTGATAGCACATAGAGTAAGTTCGTGAAGGATTTCAAAATGTTCCCACACAAAGGGTTGTTTGACAATCAAGAGATCGTAGACACTCGTGATTGGTTGAGACTGACCTGGAATAGCCATCTACAACAAAGACATGCTTGCAATAGATAAGTTAATTCTAGGAATGCAGATAATATTTGATCAAACAGATTAATTTTAATAAAGGTAGATAATTGATAGAAATATTAGGTGATTCAAAGCAATCACTGATAATTTATGGGAATCGCAAGTGATTCAAAGGAATCACTAATGATTTAAGGGAATCATGGGTGATTCCTGTTAAATTGATTGATTTCCTTAAAAAATGATAAATTGATGAAAATAGAGGCTTGGATGGATTGTCTATACTTGTTATGAGAAAATAATAATGATAAACTGGTAGAATATTACCTTTTAGTGTGAAAAAATGCTAAAAAATGTTCACAAAGGTTGATTGATTTGGTGACATTGACTTGTTGATTGTCTAACAGTTGAAAGTATTTTGAAAGCAAAAACCAATGTGTTTTGGCTACTGGGAGTAGAAGAGATGTGTTGCATGACTTGGGGATTTCTGGAATGACAAATTGGTTGCTCAAAAGTTTGAATATTCGTGAGAGGAAAGGCCATAAGTCCCAAAAACGTCCCTGAAATAGGAGTTATAACTCCTATTTATAATTGATGGTGATTTGTTAGAATTGGTGATGATCTAGGAAAATTAGAGAAGGCATTTAGAAGTGGTTTTAACCACTTCTAAAATGGTATTTTTTGGGTATGGGGACAAGGTAAAATGGTTAGGGAATATTTTAGGCAAGTTTGGGATGTTAGAATGTTAGGATGAAATAGGTTAGGAATGGTTAGAGATGGTTGGGTAGGTAAATATGATTTACGAGGTGGGTAAAAATCAATTTTACAGGGTGAGGAAGATAATTTAGATCATGTTTATAGTGATAGTTTTTGTTAGAGTAATGTGCATATGCAGGGGGTAGGCAGGTGAAGAAAACCCAATGTCTACATTTTCCCCTTTTTTCAAGTGGTTTGAGATGGATAAACTTTTAGACAAAAATGATTTGAGATGATTTGACTTGTGCTAAGATGGGTGATCCACCCTCAAACTGGGGGTGATTGCAATGAAGTGCAAATAATCACCAATTTGAATGAGTTTTGTTATGTTGTGGAGCTTATTTTCATGTGTACAAGTGTTGAATTTTTGGCCCATAGTTTTGATACTCATGGTATTGTAAAACTACTTAAGTAGTTTCCTATTGATGTACTTTTAAAAGGTGAGACATTTTGTATTGCAGATGTGTGCGAGTTCGAGTGTAAATTTAGGAGAGTTTGTTGATCACAGCTCCAAAAAGTCTAGGTATTGTATTGAGAGAAAGAGGTAGCTTGTACAAAAATTCTGACAAAGTGATTCTTGGTGGATGTAGCCCAAATTGGGTGAACCACATTAAATATTGTATCTTTTTTATGGTATTTATTTTATGCACTTTTATTTTAGATCTGTAATATTTTTTGCATATTAGTTTCTACTATTGTGATTTTGTGTGGGATTGTTCCACATATTTTTATCCCTTATTTCCTAAAAAATTGATTAGATATCTTGACGTACGTGTTTCATTTTGAGTTGTCCCAAGATGAGTTATAGAAACAAGACTTCTGAAAAAGGTGGGTTTGATGCTTTTATATAATCAAATGATAGGGGAACCAAGGGGCTCATGTCTTATTTACATATGACTTGTAGGAAGTCAAGATGGGGGTATGTTATGATGTGGCCACAAAGGTGGGATTTTGAGAACATGGAGCCAAGTGAGAGGGGAACTAATGGGTTTTTGTCCTATAGACATATGGCTTACTAGTGTTTAAGGTGGAAAAACAAATCCGAGATGGATTTTGGTAGAGGAAAGTTTTTGACTATTTTTACTACATAATAGAGGCAGTATTTGATTTTATTTGTTGGTTTTTTAATGTTGGAAAGGGGTTGGGGCCCTCAAAAGGAGGCACATGTTTGAAAAAAGAGTTATTTGCATAACTATGGTAGTTTTCATATGATTTGGATGTTTGAAAATGTGTTTTGATAATCTGAACTGAAGCATGGGTGATTTAAGGAAATCATTGGCAATGACATGAATCGTCAGTGATTCCAAGGTGGGAAAATTCTTTCCCCACAAACAAGTGAATTTACCATGGTAAATTCATTTTTTACCATGTGCTTTGAGAGATTTAGAGCTCTAATTTAGTGCATTTTGAGAGATGACTAAGAGATGGAGGCTATCATAGGATCACAGAGGCAGTGGAGACCCACCTTAAGAGAGGTAAGTACCTTGTTTGTCTTTTTTGTGTTTTTTTGTTTGTTTTTTAATTTTTTTAGGTTTTTCGACCCACATCAGGGCATGTTTTTCAAGGTGTCATAATTGCTGGTGATTTTGGCTAATTACGTGCAATTGGTGGAAAATGCCATCGATTATAACAAATCATTGGTGATTGTTGTAATTTTTCTTTGGTGTTGTGATTTGATTAAATTTTTATTAGATTCTATTCTAATGGATGTTTTGTGTGTTTATGGATACATGTGAGAGATAAATTGACGATCCAAGATGGGATTCCTTTAATTTGGAGGATGTTCGGGTGTCTTTATATGATGATGATGATTGGGATCATTTGGAGGATGTTTGTTTGGTTGTGATGCACCATTATAGGCAATCCATAAGTAGTGAGGGTTGTTACTTACATTACTAGAAAGATGGGATCCCATCACTTGTACATTTTAGCTATCAATGGGTGAGATGATTATCACCTAAGAGGACATACACAGGAATCTAAGGCTTCTTGTGCATGGGGGTTTACTTGATTGATGAGGCAAATAGACCTAGAGTGATGAGCAGGCTATATGGTGATGATGTTGATGGGGCAGAGTTAGCATTAGGGGGATTTTCATAGGGGCTTTATATAGCCCTAAGACAGAGTTTCGTGCTTTGATGACCTTGATGATTTTTGGGATTATTTGTTATGCTTTTCCTAACTCTGTTGGGGTAGTTTCCATGGATAATGACTGGTTTATTAGCCGATATGATGGAGAATAGGATTGTTTTTGCATGTGCCTTACATTACTTGTTTAGACCTATAGAGAGTTATGGCTGTGGAGGATAGGGAAGAGGTTTGGGATTGATGTTGGCTTCTTATTATAGTGTTGGGTGTACAAGCATATTACAGTGGCTCAGCCTAGAGGTTTATCATGGGGGGTTTAGCACCATTAGAGGGGACATATGGTTTTGCTTGATGACAATTAGATAGAGGTGAGGCAGGGCCAGTACATGGTGAGGAGAACTATTGAAAGCTCCTTGTTTAATTATAGGTCGATGATGTGAGATGGAGATCATATATTGGGTTTCCAGTGTGGGAGGGGGAGGAGGGTGAGCTTACAGCCACCGAAATGGATATGTGGGCTGAAGGCCGATGGCCAAGAGAGGGGGATTTGATCTGATTTAGTCATGTGAGGTGATAGCTTAGACTAGTTGAGGATATTTTGGATGTGGCTACGGCTTATAAGCATGATGATGGAGACGTAGACGCGCCGTTACTAGTAGTTATAGTGATTCATGCCATCGCTAGTGAGGAGGGACAATGACGGTAAATGGCCAGGCTGTACCTATGGTGGTGGATGATGTTGGGATTACAAAGGCGTATGTTGCATGGTGGTAGGCTCAGTCTTCCATAGTTGATAGATGGGTACAAGCTCATTTGGAGACAACCCCTCAAACAGTAAGTGGTGAGGGTGAGGGAGTTGGGTATGAGGATGTTGGTGATGGTGATGACAGGGTAGCACTAGAGGCTACCATTACTCTATTAGAGGCCAAGAAGTCCGTGTTATTGGTTGATCAAGCTACACTAACTGTGGAGAGGGATAGTTTTGTGGGTGAGCGAGATGGGCTACGCTAGTGGCTCACAGGTGTACAAGAAGAGCTAGCACAAGTCATAGTAGACTGTGATAGGTATCAATAGTAGTGATAGGTCTTTAGAAAGGCCCTCGATATCATATGTACTTCATTATCATGGGTCGAGCTAGAGGCAACTTAGGCCCAAGCTAGTAGTGTTATCTTGGCTAGCTACCAATTGTTATGCAAGGATTTGGGTTATTATGAGGAGATATTCTGACGGACGTTACCTGGTGAGCCTAATTTTTTAGTGTATCAGGTGTGGAAACTTATAACACTTAGTGTCAATATAGTAAGTGTAGTTCAACCACCGCGAGGTCTGAATAGAGGTGGTCCTAGTAGAGGACCAGATGGAGGTAAGGGTGTTGATCGGGGGAGTAGCATCCAAGGAGGAATCTAGTTGATGGATCTCCAATTCACCCAATAGATGTGATGTTTTTATGTATATAGATATTTTTGAAGCCTCTATTCAATGTATATTTTTGATATATGGAGCTTTGAGACTCCAAATGATGTATAGTGACACATTGATATGATATGATATGTGTGTGTGTGTGTGTGTGTGATTTTGGTTGTGATTTTGTGTGTTAATTTATTTTAATGTGATTTTTTAGATGTGATTATGTAATATTTAAATGTGATCATGTTGTTTAGATGTATATATGTTGATAAATGTTTTGACATGAGACTAGATGTAATTGATTTTTATGTGGCATTTTCTAGATTTGATTGTGACGTGACTTTTAATGTATATGTAAAATGTGTTCTACTCATGGATAATAATAAAATGTGAAATGATTTATTTTGGACTGTATTTGATACATACATGATGGTAGAATTTAGAGGGAAGGAAATTGTTATTTTTGGCCTTATAACAGACGTTAACACATGACTAAAAATGGGTAGTTTCATGTAGAACCTTGGATAAGGATGAAATTGAAATGTATACCTTCCTAGAACATGGGAAGGGTAGACATATGTAGGTTGTGTGAGAGAGTAGGTTCTCCTTTCAATGGTTTCATAGGAGGATGCCCCAACTATACATTTTAGTTGTAACGTAAATTGATTTATGCGGGAATTTTGTTGTAATGGGAAAGATGATCGATGTGGAAAGCTTTCCTAGGATGCTTTTAATATTTTGAATTTTTTGAAGGTTGATCAATGCAGGGAGCCTTTTTGTAATGACATGGGTAGCCATCCTTTGAGGGAGTGGTCTATAATTTTTGACATTTTTTATTTTTAAATTTTGGATAGCCTTCCTTCAAGGGATTGGTCTATGATTTTGACAAGAAGTTTTCCTTTGAGGGATCAGTTTTCTTTCTTTTTTATAATATTATTTTGATATTTGATAGTTTTCCTTCGAGGGACCAATATTTTTATTTTGATGAGATTCATCCATAGATATTTTTGACTTTATTTTATGTTTAGGATAGGCCTAATAAACCATTTTGAGGAGGGGAAGATATGTGTGCATAGACTACACATGCATGTCATGTAACATGTTTGCAATTGGTAGAAAAGGTTGATGGATTTAATCATCGCAGGGTTCCTACTAAGGAGGAAATTTTCCATGTGAAGGATGAAATGAACATATTTTTGGTGCTCATCTTTTAAAAATTTGAGAATAGTGACTGCAAACCATATGCTTTCAAATCATTACGATGATGAATGGAGGGCTAGTGGTGGAATAAGATTTTTGATGTGACTATTATCACGATGTTCGATGTGTTAAGAGTAGAAAGGATACAAGTGCAAGACATTCAAGGGTTCCATTTTAGGTTTTCCATTAAGGGAGGCTAGATGGTAAGCTCCCAACCTATATTTATGAGTAATAACATATGGACCAATCTAGTTAGAGGAAAACTTTCCACGTTTACTCCTTTCCAGAGTAGTGACATTTTTATTTTATTTGAGAACAAGATCACCTATATTAAAGTTGTGTTTCTTAACATGTTTTTATACATGTGTTTTATTTGTTCTTGATAAACATGATGATGTTCGAGAGTTGTTAGGCATCATTCATCTAATAACTCCAATTGTGCTAGACATTCTTTTCGATAATCCTTGTTAGGAATAAAATTTCTAAGGGCTACAAAGAGTGATGGCATTTAAAATTGAAGGGGTAAAACTACCTCAGAGCCATATATTAGAGAAAATGGTGTAGCATCCATAGGATTACAGACACTAGTTCAATAATCTCAAAGGGTAAACGATATTTGGAGATGCCAATTCCTACCTACTTGATCAATGATTTTCATAAGAATTTTGTTAAGTGTTTTGTTAGAAGCCTCGTCTTATCCATTTTCTTGTGGATAATAAGGTGATGAAAAGATTAATTTGAAATTTAATGTGTCACATAATTTCTTAACCTCTTTATTCTTGAAGGATTTTCCATTATCAGTGACAAGTTTTTGAGGGATGCCAAAGTGACATATGATATGTTGATAGATGAAATCAATGATTTTGTTAGCTTTAGTAGAAATAAGGGGATAGCCTCTACCCATTTAGTGAAGTATTTTACATTTGTGATGATAGAGTGATGTTGTTGTGATGAATGAGGGTTGATGAGGCCAATGAGGTCTACCCCCCATTGTGAGAAGGGCCATAGATATTGAGTGAGTTGTAAATCCTAAATAGGTATGTGAGTGAGGTTAGAATTTTTTTGGAACTTAATACATTTCTTGACATAAGTACAATAATATTGATTGAGAGTAGGCCAATAATATCCCATCTGAAGGATGCATTTAGCGACAATTTTTCCGTTGAAGTGTCCACCACATATGTCATCATGGAATTCTTGAATGGATTTATTAGATTCATGATATTTGAGACATATTAACAAGAGACGGTTAAATTCATGATTATACTAAACACCACCTATGATAGCATATCGAGTAGTGTTCTGAAGAAAAGATCACTTAGCGGTTATGGATACGTTAGAGGGAATTCTTGATTCTGAAATATAGTCGAATATTTGAGTATACCAGAGGTCTATTGGATTGTTTTTGATGATATTGATAGAAGGTAACTCATTGTTGTGGGATAGTTAATCAAGTATTTGGACGAAAATGAAAAACTTATAATCATTGATTGAAAGATCGATGAGTGACACAAGAGAATCCATGGTCTTTATGAACTTGTTAGAAGATCATGAAACTATTTGGATGGTGTAACAATAACAGGCTTCTAAGAGGAATTCAACAATAGCTTTATATTTTTATAAAATTCCATTTCTGAATTGGTAAATTCCTTTGATTTGGTTGATGACAAGTTTTGAGTTCCCATAGATATCCTATATTTGAACACAAAGTATGATGACGGTTTGGAGACTCATGGTTAGAGCTTCATATTCTGCCATGATTTTAGTACAATAAAAATTTATTTGGAAATATAGATGGATAGGAGTCCCTCAAAGAGGTATAATAATGATACCGGCACCTCCCCTTTACTGACACTTAGATCCATCAAAGAAAATTTTCATTTTGATAGGAGTGTATTCTTGATTGATAATGTTGATAGATTCGTGAGGGAAATATTTGCGGGGTGGTTGATTTTTAAGAAGATGTGCTTCAACAATTTGATTGGTGATGTCTTGTCCTTTGATATATTTTTGTAAGATGAATTCAAGGTCAAACTCGGTCATGAGCATAAGTCATCGAGTGATGCAGTCACTGTGATAGGGTTTGGAATGAATGGTTTTAAGTAGATTGAAGATGATAACGATGAAAGTTTTTTTATTAAGTAGGTAATGATAGAGTTTAAATGTTGTGAAGTAAAAGGAACAACATAATTTTTTAGATTAACTATAATGAGTCTCGTACTCATGGAGGGTGTGACTTATATAATAAATAACCTACTAATGACCATGCTCATCTTGATGAGTGAGCATGTAACCCAAGCCATGATTAGTAGTAGATATGTAGAGGTAGAATGGCTCCCCCTCACATGGAGGTGTAAGTGTAGGTGATGATAGAAGGTATTTTTTGAGGTCATCGAAGGCCTTTTCAATTGTGATCCCCTTTAAAATGTACATTTTTTTAGAGGAGATGGTGAAAAGGCTGACATTGGTCTGAAAGTTGTGAGATAAAATGGTAGATCGATTGAATTTTACCCTAAAGGATGTGAAGTTTTTTCAAGTTTGATGGAGAGGTAATTTCAATGATGGCTTTGATCTTGGTGGGGTTTACCTCAATGCCTTGAATAGAAACAATAAACCCTGGGATTTTTTTAGTGATAACACTGAATACGCACTTATCAGTATTGAGATGAAGAAAGTTCTGGATAAGGTGGGAAAAGATTTTGTCTAGGATAGTGAAATGATTTATGTGTTTCTTAGAGTCACCTAAGAGGTCATCAACTTAGTATTATATATTTTTTTGGATAATATCATGAAAACTTTATGTCATTGTGTATTGATAAGTGGCTCTGGCATTTTGGTTGGCTTTCTGTTGTGTTTCTACTAACATTTTTTTTGCATTTTGGTTGCATGTTGATTGGTAGCTTGCTACAATCTTGTCTTGTTATCATGAGATTTGTAGTTTACTATCTGGGATTTGGCCACTTTATAACTAGGTAGGGTCCCTGCTAAAAAAACATTATCCTTAATAATTAAAAAAAGTGGCTCCGGAATTATTAATTCTAAAGGGCATTGCCTGATAATAGAAAGTCCCTTAAGGAGTGATGAAGGACATTTTTTGTTTTTCATTAGTGGTGATAAGGATTTTATTGTAGTTGAATAATCCATCCATGAGGGAGATAATTTCATAACCGAAGGTTAGATCGACAATCTAGTTAATGTTTGGAAGGGGAAAATCATCTTTAGGGCACGCGAGGTTGAGGTCCCAGAATTTGGTGTAATTACATAAGTTTCCTAAGGTTTTGGTCACAGGCACAATATTAAATACACATTGTGGATATTCAATGGGTATGATAAAATTAGCAGAGAGCTAACATTGTAACTCTTCTTTGATGAGAGGAGTTGTGCAAGGTTGCATCCTATGTATCTTTAATTTTATAGGATTAGCATTAGGATAAGTGATGATATTGTGATCAATGATTTTAGGGTCAATACATAGAATATAACTATAAAAAAAGCAAAGGCTTGACTATGCTTAGATAGAAAGGTTGTGAATTTGTTTAATTCTTGTGAATCTAAAGATTGGCCTACTTTGACAATGTGTGGCTTTTGTGGAGTTCCTATATTAACATTGATAGTGGATTTGTTGAGAAGTTTTGATGTGTTAGGTGGTAGAATTTTTTTAAGGTAATAGTCCTCTTCCTCCATATGAGATAGGATGTATTGGTCATCATGGCATTGAAGGATGTTAGTGGTAGGTGAATCCTCATCTATAATTTGAGGTAAAATTAGAGGAATGGTTTCAGTACCATGGTTAGTTTGATAAGATAAAGTGATAGTGTTGACCAAAAAAATTTAGATGGGATGGAAATAGTGTCATCTATATCCATGGGGTCGTTTTGTGTAGATGGAGAAGATGGTGTCTGTTCTATGATGGGTGTTGATGTTGTGCTTGTTAAATACTCAGAGGTTGGTGTTTTAAAACTAACCCATATTTTTCATTAGGTTTATAGGAATGGTAAAGGATTAAGTTGTGGAAACCATGTTCATAACATCTGAGTCTGAATCCCTTCCAGGCATAATGATCGAGGTATATTTGTGCAAAGAATTGGTTATATAGGAATGAAAATTTTGATATGAGTGGCTTTGAATGGTGTTGATTAGTATAACGTGAAGAAGGGTGCTTGATATCTCTGTAGTTGAGGTTGGTTTTGAGATGTGGTGGACTGAAGGAGATAACATACGCAACATTACGTTCATACATTGGCTATTTTTTTGGTCTTCCATATGTCCTCGGAATAGGAAGAGAATCAAGTGTAAAGAGACAATACTCCCCAGTGAAACGTGTTACATGTCATTGTTAAAGGAAGTATCATCTGTAAACTTTGATGAGGTGATGGATGAGCTAGGGGAGGCTTTGTTAGATGATCCTGAGTTCGTTTTGGGAAAAAGTATATCGTTTGGTCAATATGTCATGTGAGATGCTTTAAAAGGGTTCAGATCTATGGGGACCATGAAATTTTTACCCTCGTGTTTGTATTTGAGACATCGATCGAGTGTAGAGGGAATACAATACATAGCATGTATCTAGGGTTTACATGGTATCATGTTATATTGAAACTCTCATTCTACCAGATAGAATATTTTATGGAGGGTTTTAACGCCAAAATTGATTGGTAAAATGATCATGCCTAGTGTGGGGGTGACGGTGTCATTAAAGGCTCACAGTATGGTAGGTGACAGGGTGACAATGGTGTTGGGTAATTGAATTTTATCAAAGGCATATGATTATAAGATATTAATATTGGTGTCATTATCAATCATGACCCTCTTATTGATATTATCATATATTTGGGCAGTGATAAAGAGTGCGGGGTCTTGGTCCTTTAGTTGTAATGATGGGATGTTTGAGTTGTCGAAAGAGATGGCAGTAAACATTCTAAGTGTACTGACTAGGTTTTCAAATGGTTGTGGATTATCTCAAGGTACTGATATGGCTTGTAGTTTTTTTATCATATATTTTCAATGTTGAGGTAAATTTTTCACAAGCTCATAAAGGGACATTTTTACTAAAGCTTGATGAAGTTGTCTGATAATAGTGGTTTGTACAACAGTGGTAGATGGTGTTTGTGGAGCGGAAAGTATGGAAACCTTAGTCTTAACAAGGGGTGTTGGAGTAGATGACTCAAGAGCGATTGGGATGGAGGTTTTAGACTTTTTTTTATCTGAATTCTCAAGGTCATGGGTGTGTGCTCTAGTGGTGATATGTACCACGTCGATTTGATGACGATGGATTTTCTTGGAAGAATCCCTACTCTTGGTGAATGTGGATGATGTAGTAGTATTATATGTGTGATGGATTTATTTCAATGGTTCTATATCTATAGGTAGAAGGCCTTTGTTAGCAAGGATTTTGATAGCAGAATGAAGGGATTTACAGTCCTCTGTAGAATGTCTTGGTGTGTGATGGTAATCAAAAAATGCTTCAAAATTATACCAATAGGGTTTCCACCCTCGAGATTAAAATGGTTGAAGATGAGGTAAATTGATGATATATTATTGGATGATCCTTTCAAGGGTCAATGCATAATGTTATTTTAAGGCAGAAGTCGAGGGAAGTGATGATTATTTCAAGGATACGGGTTTTGAAGGGATAATTTTTTGTGTGATATTTTTAGATTCCTATTGCAGAATGATTTTTGATCATGTAACAGTGATTGATAATTTTGAGGAGGGGTGTGACCCTAAAAAAGAAGGCATGGAGTTTGAATTTTGTGTTGAGGAAGTAGGATGATCACATGATATTATTTTCACTTGTTTAGATAGAGAGATTTGTGGTCGTGTAGTAGAATTTTTAATATTATGCATATAACTTTGAGTGAATGGTCATTGTAATATATTTTCACACACTAAAAGATTGGTTTATTTCATGAAACTTGTGGAGATCCTGTGGATGTGCTTGAAGAGGATGAAATGGATGTGGATGAATCTATAATTTTTTTGGTGGTAAGGATCAGGAGATGTGAAAAATTTGAGTAGGTGCTTCTGACATGGAAACATGATGTATTAGATGATTCTTCTGTCAATTTTTTTGCGATGCAGAACCATTTATGGATGATTTTGACGGTGCTCTCTGTGATGTGAGTGTGAAATTCTAATGAAGGTGTAGATGATTAATTTTTGATTTAGTTGATAGTTTGATTAGAGTGGATGCCATTATATTGTGGTTGATTGGTATATGGGGGTGGTTTGGAAAGGGATTTTTAAAAACATCCAAATTCTGATTAGGAGGTGCATTTGGGTTATCCATCTGCAACTCACCTTTATCAATAAGATCTTGAAGGACATTTATGAAAGAATGATACCTTTTGATGTCATGGCCTTGACCCTATGGTATTTACAATAATCATTTTCTAAATACCAAGAGGGTTTTGAAACAGATGAATCGATAGGATGGATGGGAGGAAGGGTGATCATATTCATAGCCAAGATCTTATCAAAGAATGTGCTGTAAGACTCCCAATAGGCATGCATAATTGTGTTGAGGATGAGTGTGCATTCAAAGGATGAATGTTATTTAGAAGTAGTTTTCACAACTACATTTGTTTGATGTCTTATATTTTTCGTGGCTAGAAGATGGTTTGAATGAAGACTTAGGCTTAGGCTTATCTTTGATCTAAGTTTGACCCTACCATCTTTGAGAGAGAGAGAAGCTTGAGCTTGAAAGCCATAATGAAGGCTTCATAAAACATTTGAAAGGATTATATTTGTAATATGGATGATATGTGTTTTGCACAGGAGTGAGAAAATAACTCGATTAAATTAGTCTGTGAGAGGGAAAAGGAAAATTGATTGATAATTCCCCTCCAATGGGTGAAAGAAATCTACGATAGATTCATCCACAAGTTACTTGATGACATACATATCGGTGATAGTGATTTTATACGCAATATTAATCGAGAAATTTTCTAAGAAAATTTGCATGAGTTGAGTGAATAAGAAGAGTGAGTATTGAGGAATGCTATTATACCAATCTAAGGTTGGTCTAGTTAAGGACATGGGGAATGTTCTCATCATAAGATCCTAGTCGTGTGCTATGAAGTAACAAGAATATCAGAAGGCCCGATTGTGTTGTTGGGGGTCTTATTGTTTGTAGAATTTGAGGAACTTAGGGAGTTCCCAATGTTGAGGATATGCTTTGTATGGTACAGATGGTTAAATGGGTTCGTTGTAGATTTGTTCATAATATGGTGTGTTTTTGGGATGCATAGAGGAAGCTTCAAGGATAGAAATATTGTTCATTAATGCATGTAAGGGATAGTTATGTGTTGGTTGGTGTCGAGTGGTGAATGAAAAAGGACCAGGTTAATTTTACATAGATGGACTTGGTTGGTTTTGTTGGTAAGGAAATGGAATATTATGTTGGAGATGGGTATTCATAAGGAACATTGTATATTGGTTGTGAGACTATAGGATTGTGAAGATTGAAAGTATTGATATTAGATGGTCATGGATTTGTTCAAGAGAGGTAGAGAATGATGAGGGTATATGTTGAAATGGGATTAAAGTGTGGTTGAAGGGTTAGGAATTATTAAGGCATGTGACGGAAAGGAACAGTAGAGGTGTGGATGAGAGGCTTGAAGATTGTTGAGGTATGTGTTGAGAGAAGGTATTGGGATGGTTGATGAATTGTTGTGGAGACTAGTGAACACTAGAGATAGAACTCGTATTAATGAGTGGTGTCAATGTTGGGATATAAATGAATACATTTTGAATATATAATGTGGGTTGTTGAGATGAGATAGGTTGGGATATGTTTGATGGTATGGCTATTGAAATTACAGGAGATGTTTTGATCATAGAGGGGACTAATAGACTTGACGTGGACGAGTATGTGTTGGTGTTGTTTTGAGTTGAGGTAGAACTAGATGAGGGACCTAGTGAGGATGATGATTCTTGATTAGTTTCATCCTATCAAGAAAAAATGATAAGATTGAAATTGATGATGGGGGTAGAACACGTGAGATTGGATTTTTCAGGTTTTTTAGTGGAGGGATAAAGATGGACTTGTTTGATGACCGACTCATGGTTAGGATCGACGAGCTGGGAAAATTCGTACATGTAGTGTTGGTGACAACAGGGGGGTCATTATTCATGTTTAGTTTTCTGAAGAAGGACACACCGAGTAGATAGGTAAGCGTTGAGGGCAATGGGGCTTGAATATAGTATCTCAATAAAGACTGGATCCCACTGTTGAACAATTTAAGACTAGATGTATCAAGAATTTATGATGTGGCAGATTAACTAATGGGAAAGAGTGGAGGTTCTTGATCATGTGTTGGAGGTAATAAAGATGCTTCATGTTTGTCGATTAGACATGTGGCATCTTCACTTTGGGTTTGTATATTTTCTAAAGATTGTTGAAAATGCTCAGCCATATTTTTAGAGTTTTTTTTATAGGACTATTGTCAGGTTAGGACCATGAAAACAAACAATCACTAGAATGAAAAATAAATCTATAAAGTTGATTACAATCAAGAAATCAGGTCACATAAGAGAATTTTTTATTATCTTTATTAAATTAGAAAGGATGAAATGTGAAAAATGGTTTTATGATGTCCTAGGAAAAAAAAATCTATGGTTGGTTTTAGGTAATTTTAAAGGCCAGAGTCCTTAATATACCCGAAGGTACGTGAGGCCCGATTCTATGTTGGTGTCGGTACAAGGTGTGGTATTAGGGTCTATCCCCTCACTTCACAGTCTTTTAATAATAAGGGTGTCAGGTGCTTAGCCAATATACCACCCACCATATTATTTATACTCGGTCATAACGCCGAGTCGGCTTATCTTCTTAGTGATGAAATCCAAATAGGTCCACCTGGGTAGGAGTGTTTTGATGTAAATTATATTGAATGTGGTTTGGTTGTGTGAGGGAAATTAAGTGAATGTAATTCATTAACTTCCTAATTATACTATATGATCAAGTAGATATGAAAGGTTCATTTTAGATCCTGAAAATAAATGTTCATTCGATGAGGACAATAAACAAGTGTGATGCGAAGAAAGGAAAATAATGAAGGGAACATACCTGTAATTTGATTTTTATTTTTAGCTCTATTGAATGCATAAACATGTGCTACAGGGGGAAAAACTTGTAATGGTTAGATGGAAACAAGGAAACAAAATAGAAACACGATCCTAAAGACAAATTGGCTGAGTAATTAGAAATAGCTCACCCAGATCATCGACGATTTGAAGGAATCGTAGGAGATTCACTAAACTCGATGGAGATTTTATAGAATTATTAATGATTACAGAGAAGACAACCTCAAAAATGTTTAAGAGTTTATTTTTGTATAAAATAAAGGGGAAAATGTCCCATTGGGCATGTCAGGAATGTATTAGGTATATTTCAGGTCTATGTTATCAAATGCAGAAAGTACCTAAAACTCAAAACATGACAGGGTTTAGTGATACATGTGCTGATAGTCACAATGTCGGGATGATCAACTGTGAATAGTGTATAATTTCTCATCCTTTTTCTAAGTGAAGAGACCTACAATCAAATATAGCTAAACAAGAGATATTAGATAAAATGGGATAACAAGTTGCTCGGCAAAGGCCGATTCTGGGAATCCAAAGGGAATTTTTTGGAGAATGTCAGCTTATTTTTATATAAATAAGTGACTTGATAATAATGAAAAGATAAGAACTAATAATGATAAGGATGGAAGCTAAAACTCAAGGTAAAAAGTTAGATCATGTTCTACTTTGTAGGTGGCCTAGGCTAAAGTGGTGGCAATCTGGACAACTTCAAAGTAGTCGTATTAGTAGTCCATAATTGATTGTTGGATTTCGTGGAGGAATTTCATTTGTTCCTCAATGCCCTTGATGTTAGGTGAAAATGTAATGGAACACAAGGTAAGCTCATGTAGGATATTGAACTTCTCCCACATGAAGGGTTGTTGGATGATTCGGAGATTGTAGATGCTTTTGATCAGGTGAGACCGACCTAGAATAGTCTTCTACAACAGAGACATACTTGCTACAGAAAAGTTATATCCAGGAGTAAAAATAATGACCGATGAAATGAAATAATTTGATAAAGAAAGCTAATTGACATAAATCGTAGGTGATTCAAAGGAATTGCTAGTGATTTTGAGGAATTGTGGGTAATTTCTATATAAAGACTGATTTTCTAAAAAATGATAAATTGACGAAAACAAAGGCTTAGAGTGATATTTTGTACTTATTATGAGATAAGAGAAATGATAAACAAATGGAAGATTACCTTAGACTATGGAAACAACTGTAGAAGGTTCAAAAAGGCTATTTTATTTGATGAATTTGATTTCTTGATGGTCTGATGGTAGAAGGCTTTTGGATGTAAAAACCAATGTGTTATGGTTCATAGGAGTAGAAGAGCTTTGTTGCACAACTTGGTGATAACTAGAGTAGAGGAGCTTTAATGCTAGATTGGTAAAAAAGATGCATGATCGTCTGAAAGGTCTTAGAAGATCCCTCAACTAGGATTTCAAAATCCTATTTATAATTGTAGGTGATTTGTTGGAATCATCAGTGATCTAGGAAAATTTGGAACAAGGCATCTGGAAGTGGTTTCAACTACTTCCAAAATTATATTTTTGGTTATGGGACAATGGAAAATGGTTAGGGGAAGTGGTTAACAGAGGTCGGGAGGTTAGGCGGTTAGTAGGTAACAATGAAAAATTCTAGGATAGGTTTAAAGATGGTTTAGGAGGTTTTAGGGGAGTTATAGTAAATTTGGATGAGTAAATATGATTTACATAGGGAAAATAATAATTTTATGGAGTGAGGTGGAATGGATTAGATAGGTTTAAAGTGATAAAATTAGTGTGTGTAGGTGGGTGATGAAAACACAGTGTCTATACTCTCTCAAAACATATCTAAATTTTCTAAAATTTTAGGGTTGTTACCGTAAAATATATTCATATCAACCCAAAAACATTGAAGAAATAATTCATCATAATTCAAAATATATAGATGAAACCTTAAAATTAGGGTTTCAACCCTAAAACAGACATATATTTTGAAAAATAGCTCTAAAAACTATTAAATTTTGATGGAATATTCCCTTAATGATTTATCCACTTCTAAAAATATATCTTAAAAATTTCCAATCAATCTCAAGATATAGGCGAATCACCAACATTAGGGTTTCATCCCAAAAATTTCCTAGATCAATGTTATGATACCACTTGATAAAATATTTTCATATGGTAAAATGAACTTTCACAACACGAGAGATATTGGTGGCCAAGATGCTCAAATATTCAATATACGTAGAAAAATACCCTTAAGGTAAGGTAACACCATATAATGCTCCTTAAGGAAGGAGTAACTCCACAATCTCCCAAGATGGGAATCAACTTTGAGGGGGAAACCTCTAATATACCTCTACCAAGTAGAAGACTCAACTCATACATACACGACATCTCATGATGATACTCACTTCCTTTATATAGATATACATTACTCTTAATGGATGGGTAACACCAAATCCCAATGTAGGCAAACTCATTACCCAATATAACTAATTCTTATGTGACCCCATATATTATAAACATATTACTAAGGAGGATGTGTCCCACATTGCATCATCTCGATCGATCCATATACATTATAATACCATATCCCAAGTTACATAGCATATACATCATGTGTTCACCTCAAAGTACCATGTGAACATGCATGTGTATATGTAAAAGGTTAGAACATATTATGAATCAAGCTAATCAGGATAGGAAAAATGCAATATGGAATAGTATAAGAAATAAAAGACACAACCAACCAAGATTTAAGCTAATGTTTTTGTACTTTTACAAATATCTGAATGTTTTTCTATTATTATAATATGAGATCTTATAACTAGGGAAGGGAAGCAAGGTTTCCCCCCAATGTGTATGTGTGCAGAGTGAGGTTCATGTAGTTAAGTGAACTCTCAGTAGTCATGTTTGAACTTAGAATAAGATTTTTTCATCGGGTAGCAAGGGTAACATAAGATCTACCATTGAACAATGTCAACTTAGTGAGAGGAGAACCTATAGATTACAACTGCACGAGTTATAAGTGCAATGACATAAACAATAAAAGTATGGTCATTAGAAGAAATTAGAATAGGTGGAACATTGGTGAGAAATATTTACACTTTGTGAATATACGAAGCATTAAATATATGTGTAATAGCCTCTATGACTCTATAAGAAAACATAGACATAAATGTGGAAAGAGGAGGATTGATCCCCCATGGATGCAACAAGATGAGGTATAAAATATGAGTTGTGCATATAACTTTGGAAAGTGAGTAATGGAAGAGAATTAGGAATCATGATCAAATCAACACACTATGTTTTTATTTGTGGTGGGGAATTTTCTGCAAGTGATGTAACATTGGAATCAATGAGTATAGGATCATTAGAATTGCATTGAGAATTATTCTAAGAAATAGATTTGAAATCCATGCTTATTGTGACATTTTTAAGGGGGATATAAGTGTCTCCAAACACCTTAGGTATCCTATTTGTAGCAACCATTATAGGGGACAAAGCTCCAAATATATGTAAGTGTGTAGTAGTATGCATTAGATATTGAGCATCATGTGGATGAGAGCAAGACATAATGGTAGGAGTATCATGGGTGGAATATGAATTTCATCATGTAAATCAATAGCATTATATTCTACCACAGGAAGATAATGGTATGCAATGTAAGTAGTGTCTTCATTATCATGTATGAGAGGGATATCAAAAATCTTAGAAACATGAGTTATGGAATCTATCATAGAATTATGTTGGTCGGAGAAAATTAAATAATTATCAGTAAGAACAAAGTCTTGCACACATGAGTACATGCACACATAATTATGGGATAACACACAATGAGCACAGGTAGGAGGAATATAGGCCAACGCACAAGGCTACACACATGAAAACAGAAGATCAGGACTTAGCCAATTTTCCATGGTGGCTAAAAATAGAAAAATAAGAGTTGAAGTGTTTCTCAAGTAAAGATCCAGAAATAGAGAAAAGAACAAAGACTTAATGGCCAAACAAGGAAAGGAAATCATGTGTAGAGCTAGGTAAAGCACATGTAGGGATCAAGCTAAAAATAATAATTAAAGAATGGTATATTTAGGATAAGCTATTTTTGGAAAAGCATGCAAGTTATTTTTGTATACACGCCTATTATTAGGAAAGTACATGAAGTGGTGAATGGAAATTCCCCATCCTTATGCATAGGTAGTGTTTCCTTATTACAGAGAGAGACATTAGTGAGTGCTAGGTTTGACAGTTCAAATTTATGGAGCTTGGAGTATATTTATGTCCATGTGTGCATGGTCTAGTGCATGGATGCATTGAGCTATGATGTAATCAGATACTTAATTATGTATTAATTGTGGTATTTTGCAATGGATATGTGATCATAATTTGCATATATATATTTAGGTTTCTTTGTTATGCAATGCAGTTATGTTGTTGATAAAGTTGTGGAAATCTAAGTGTTATTGTTCATGGGGGTTTTGTTTCCTTATTATATGTGTTATCTATTGTCATGGTTATGTGTGTGAATGGTCAATTTGATTATGAATATGGGAAACATGCATGTTAACCTTCTGATAAACATAATAAAGGAGGAATGTGGTGGTTGCACGCGCTTCAGGTGAGCTTCTAGGACTTTCTGGATGAGGTTCCAGTGTGCATAGCTAGTAAGTGGGTAAACAAAGACTACTTTTTGATTTTGTTGTCAGGACCGCTTTTCAATATTTCTACTAGGATGTTGCATGCAGATGGTGTATTGACTATCTTTAGAGAGTATTGAAAGTTGGGTAGAAAACAACAAAGCCGCTTTTGCACAAAGATATAGTATTGGACCTGATTTTAATGCGTGAAAGTGGGTAGAAGGTAATCTGTATGACTACTCGTATGAGAATTTCTTCATCTTTTTCCCAATAGAGTTATATCATTGGTTTGTAGTTTACATGGAAAATAGAGGTCTTCAACTAGGAAAGAGAACTTGGACACAAGAAGATTACAAGACTCTATTTGATTTGACTGAGACATGGAATATACATGTAGATCATTAGTGGGAATGTTTACTATGCAACTATACTTTTGAGTACGTAATTTCAACATATTCTTGTCCAAAGAAATCAAAGTTATGGTTTTTGTGTGAACCAAAAGGATCTTATTTGCACGTGATACCCCTAGTTATAAATATTTTGATGGTAGAACTAGGAATGGATAACTTACCTATGGATAGCTAAATCCCCACCATGTGTAAGGGTAGGAGTAGGAATGGCTAGGATGATGGAGGCCCTGGTGGAAGAAAGATAGAGAGAAGAGAGATGACTCAATTATAATGATGCACGATAGAGGGTAGTTGATGCAGCACTACTATCAAGAAAAATGATTACTAGAAGAAGTGATGCGAGCTCGATGGAATATGAGGAGCCACAATATCATTTCCTCCCAACATTTGGAAAGTGTAGTAGATATACCCCATCATCTTTTGATGAGAGCATGTCAGATGAGATAATGAGGACCACAGGCATGCATCTGACCTAGTATAGCTACCTATCGCTTGTTTAATGTGTTCCAGATCCAAAATTAGTTGTTTAAGAGAACCATAGTGAAGGTGATAAAGTAGGATATCCATGTTGGGAAGGAGATACAAGTAGGTATATTCTAGTTTTAGCTCAGGAAGCACAGTAAATTAGGGATGCTCACATGGATCCACAGTAGGAACTAGTGTTAAGGAGTACTTTTGGAGGATTTTTTACAGGAATTTCATTAGGGTAGAGTGTTGTCATGTAAACCATTGGAATCAATTTTGTAGGTGTTTCTGCAACACAAACAATGGGGCTCCAGTTCAGCACAGCAACTGGGACATAAGGGAGTTCATCTACTAGACCACAGGTCATGGCAGGAGGCTTGGGAGGTTTAGTTCAGCCACCGCATGGAGGAAATATTGATGGGGGATCTAGATCTGGGTATGGTCCTAACCCACGGTAGGGTCCACCACCACAAAAACCTTCGCAACAACCACTATTGAATCAGTCTTAGCAGATACTACCTCAACAACCACAACAGTAGGCACCTCAAGTTTTATTTGAGATTTCTCTACACTTACCAGAGTACATGGGTGTGGATGATGCTCCTGAGCATGTGCATAAGTATGAACTACTATGGAGAGAAAAGGAGATTATGGGTCCTGATACAAAGGCACACTATTTTTCTACCACACTTCAAGGGTGTGCACATAGTTTGTATACAAATTATGGTCCACACAAGACTTTGATGGATTATGATGCATTATGTGTTACATTTTTCTAAGTTGAGTTCCACATTCCATAGTTTGAACAGCAGAGTATCATCACGCTCAAAGATATCAAGTAAGGTTTGTCTCAAATTGTAAGGGAGTATGATGCATGGTTTAAAACTCCATTTTCCAATCTTATGATATTTATCAGAGTCAACATGCACAGTGGTTTGTTGAAGGATTGGTGACTCCATTTCAAATTGCCTTATCACATGGCATACATTGTTCCGTGTAAGGCCTTGGAATTAGCTTTGTGTGCTGAAGTAGTTGGGAGTGAAGAAACCAGATTGAGACCCTTCCTTGAGGCACAAATATTTAATATGGCTAAACAATTGGAGAAGATTTCTTCCAATTCAGAACATGAGACACAAAGTGGGTTATGGTGCACTGATTATGAATTAGAGGAGCATAAGAAGGATAGCTTCCCATGCATGACAGTGCATGCATTGTTATAGTCTTTTGAGATTTGTCACAAGAATCATAATGTCCATAATTTCATCATCTTGCAGTGCGCAATGATAAATAATGTATCTATGTCTGCAAGATCTACAATACACACCCCCATGATATGAAATATTGATGGCTGATAGACCAAATTCATGAGGCATGCAAGATTTTATTACGGCAGACCATAATTACAAGTAGCTCTCAGATGTAGGAAGCCCCACCAACCAAAGGCACAACAATGGAAATGGTGGGTTCTGAGGTGTATACAGGAATAGAGGTTGAGGTGGTAGAGGAAGGTTTACGTGTGGGACTTGTTATACTTGTGGATCCTTGGATAATTATCAGTGCGAGTGTCCCCAGAATCAAGTTTTTTCTTATTGTGGGAAACATCATAGGGTTGAGGATTATCTTTATCTTTATGAGCATATGTGTAATAACAAGAAGAAGGAAAAATACGTAGGCATGATCAAGGTATAATGAACAAATAATGAGCAATGGGAACCTAAGAATATGTTTGATCCAAAATTACAACCTATGTTGGTTATTACACATGCAGAAGTAACACATGTGTGTGAGCCCCTTAAAGTCAAACCACTCATCAAGAGAGAGGAAATTATGCATTTTAAGTATCTAGATACTGCTAATTAGAAGCATGTCTATTAAGAGAACATGGGAGTGATCATATATTTGTGAGGGGAGATCCAGTACCTAAAGGAGAAGGCACACAAAAGGGGATGCATGAAGAATATTGAGCTCCCTAAAATAGATGTAGATTATCTAAAGGAGATATATAGGATGTTGAGGTAGGAGAACATCGTCTCACTACTAGGAGAGTGGTTGCACAAGAAGGTACCATGCAATCGAGTTGAGTGTGAGTGTAAAAATTGACATGAAAACTTGCCACCGCAAAACCATGAATATGAAAAGGAAGTCACTTTAGATGCGGTAATTGATGGTTAGATGGTGAGAAATATTCTAATTGACCCGGGTTTTGAGGCTAATGTTCTAACTTTTTATGCATGGAATCAGATGAAAAATCCACCATTACAACCATCTTCTAATGTGTTGTGTATGAAAAACAAGACAAGGTTCATACCTATTTGGGTGTTAAATTTTGCTGCAATTACCATTCAAGGAGCCAAGTTTAAGAGACTTTGAAGTATTAGAGCCGACTAGGGTAGAAAAATTTCTAGCATTACTTGGGTGACCTTGGTGTTATGCGAACAATGTTAATTTGTACTTTAAAAAAAGGTATATAATTTTTTAGAAGAAAGATGAATGTGTTATCATAATACCTGGATGATGTGGTTGTTACACCTTAGATTGAGTCAGTGAGTGAAGAATAACTTATTAGAATTTATGCACACACAGTGCATGCCCTTGAGAACATGGAGCCATCTAAGTAAGGCATCTTTCAATGGGAAGATATGCATTCAATTAGAAACACCACCAATGTTTCTTGTGAAAATTGGTCCCATGGCATGTACGATATGGTTGGGAATGAGATGAAAGGAAGATTCATCAAGATGATCAGGCCACACATGATCAAGTGCTTGGACTGTTATCTTGTGGATCCTTGGGATAATTATCAGTGCGAGTTTCCCCCCGAATCAAGTTTTTTTTTTCTTAGTGTGGGAAACCTCTAGGGTTTAAGGATTATCTTTATTTTATGGCATATTGTGTATACAAGAAGAAGGAAACATACGTAGGCTGATTCAGGTATAATGACACATATGAGCACTGGGACCTAAGATAGTTGATCCAAATGACAACCTATGGTTGGTTATTACACGCAGAAGTCAAACATGTGTGTGAGCCCCTTAAAGTCAAACCACTCATGCAAGAGAGAGGAAATGATGCATTTAAGTATCTATATACTGCTAATTAGAAGCATGTCTATTAAGAGAACATGGAGTGATCATATATTTGTGAGGGGAGATCAGTACCTAAAAGAGAAGGACAAAAAGGGGATGCATTAAAGAAGATTGAGCTCCCTAAAATATATGTAGATTATTAAAAAAGGAGATATATAAGATTGAGGTAGGAGAACATCGTCTTCACTACTCAAGGAAGTGGTTGCACCAAATGTACCATGCAATCGCGTTGAGTGTGAGTGTAAAAATTGAACATGAAAACTTGCCAGCCCAAAACCCTGAATATGAAAAGAAGTCACTTGATGCGGTAAATTGATGGTTAATGGTGAAAATATTCAATGGGACCCGGGTTTTGAGGCTATGTTCTAACTTTATGCATGGAAGTCAGAGAAAATCCACCATTACAACCATCTCAATGTGTTGTGGTATAAAACAAACAAGGTTCATACCTATTGGGTGTTAATTTTGCCTGCAATTTACCATCAAGGAGCCAATTTTTAAGAGACTTTGAAGTATTAGAAGCCGCCTATGGTAGAAAAATTTCTCAGCATTATTTGGGTGACCTTGGTGTTTTGGCGAACAATGTTAATTTGACTTTAAAAAAAGGTATAAATAATTTTTAGAAGAAAGAATGAAGGTGTTATCATAATACCTGGATGATGTGGTAGTTACACCTTAGATTGATCAGTGATGAAGAATAACTTATTAGAATGTATGCACACACAGTGCATGCCCTTGAGAAACAATGGAAGCCATCTAAGTAAGCAAGCTTTCAATGGGGAAGAATTCATTCAATTAGAAACACACCAATGTTTCTTGTGAAAATTGGTCCCATGGCTATGTACGATAGATGGTTTGGAATGAGGAAAGAAGTTTCATCAAGAGGATCGGCCACACAGGATAGTGCGGGGGAAAAAAATCAGCTTCGCTAGGTTAATTGGTGAGTAAAATTTTTATATTCTTACCTGCCATGGAGAACCATAATACTTTTCTTACTTAAGATCCATGCATATAATAACATATTTGGCGGTATAGTAAAATAGTAATATGTATGTGATTTTATGTTTACATTTTCCCCCCCTTTATGTTATTTGAATGAATATCAAGTAGTGTAAATGAAATATGGAGCATGCCAGTGAGAATTCTGGAGAAGCCATGTTGCAGAAGTGTGCATAGAATATAAGAACATATAGTGCAGTGAACCATGGATCAGCATGTCGACCCATGTGGCGTGGATAGAGATTATGAGCCATCATAAGGAGAAATTGGAGAAATACTTGAGATGATTTGTTGATTTTGGCTATTGTGATTTTTTCTAATGGAGATTGAAGAGGTGGGGAGTGATCAATTCCTAACCCGATTATGTAAATTTTGAAAAAGGGAGGATTTGGGCGTCCTGTTGTTAAAGAAAGAGTGTTGGGGAGAGGGGTCTATTTTTTTTCTCCATCCATGACTACATCCCCAAAACGTCCAACCACTACAGATGGATAGAGATAAAATTGTGTTTCATGTTTAGTTATATGGTGTACCATATTGAAGAACCCATATAGGAGTAGTATAAGAAAATTAATGACATCTCATTGCCCCCACTCCCACAGGTGTCATTATTTGTATAGTGTTATATGGATTCCATGTTAGGTCATCTGGAAGTGATAGAAATTTTAAAGTGACTCCCAAGTTAGGTCATCTAGGAGAGATAGTAAAGTGATGTAACTTTTTAGTAATTAAGCTAAAATATAAATAGATGAGTATAATACGAATGCAAGATTGTAGTAAATAAATGAATAATGAAGTATTGAAACAAATCTAAGAAATTAAGCAATAAATAATGGAAAACCTAATTACAAAGAGAGGGTAGATAGCCTTAGTTGATTTGTAGAGTTCTATAAAGTGTATAGAGTTGGAAAACTCTAAAATTTGAAGCACAGAGCATCGCATTGGAGCACAGAAAAAATGTAGAACTTGAGGAACATACTAAACTGGGGCACTTGGAGAGGGAAAGAGGTTCCCATGGGAACCCTAGACCTCTTTCTGGGTGCTTGGATCTATAAAAATACTAAGGAAACGTTCTCTGAGGTGTCACAAGTTGTTCTCTTGTAGTATTCGTTGGTCACTCCGAGGTCAAACCAAGATTGTTGAGGTTGATGTAAACCTACAATAAAGAATAGACCTGCAAAACCTCAAAATAGACATCAAATCCTAAAAAAGAAAGATGCAAAATGAGGGGTCAGATTTTCCTTAGCTACCAAAATGATGGAATTACAATTGAGTGTTGTACTCATCTCATACCTAATGTAGCTATGTGTGTGTGTAGAATTGTGCCTTAGTTTTCTCTTGTGCGTGTCGCACTTGGAATAGCAAGAAATTAGCTAGATGTGGAATGTAATAAATGTGTGCATGTAGTCCTTTTTATTTTCCCTTAGAAAAACACTCTAATCATATGTGCATTTTCCTATCACCTAGCGAGAGCTAGGCACTCACCCAAGGCACGCATGGGTGCCGAGCCCCTCCTTTATGTGATCATTGTGAGAAGATGATGACATTGATAACAAATTAAATGTAGAAAAGTAAATGATCATGCATACATTATGAAGGCATAAGATGAGTTATTATATTAATATACCCATTCAGATACGAGAAACAACATACAAAGAGCATATTCGAATCATGACAAAAATAAAATATATTAGGGTTTTCACCCATGAACAATATTTTCCAAACATATATTTATATTGATCATAGTTCCAGTAACTACATTACATTCAAAAGGGGTCATAACTGACCAAATGTATCAAGAAAAATATGACTCATATATCAAAGACCCCAGTTATGCTTCCCATATTACATGAATTTTCACAAATCCATTCTTTTAGATATGATATCATTCCTACAACCCTCTAATGGCAACTGCAACCCTTAGAACCTCCTATATCTTTTCTGCATGGATTCACCTTTCATCCTCTTTATGATGATCCTGAATCTTCCCCTCATTGACCTCTCTCCATCCAGGTGTGTCTTTATTTCTCTAGATACATATCTATAAATAGGTTTATCACCCAATACCATTCCTTCCTCTAAGATCAAATTAATTTCCAAGTTTCCATGTGGTCCTCCAATGGAGCATGATTCTTCTAATACGAGCTCTCCACTTTCCGTAATTATGTCTTTCATGGGATTTTTCTATGTGTGAGATATTCTTTCACTTAACCACCAATTTGTCTAGGCTATGCCACCTTATCCACTCAACATTCCTAGTCAGGTTAATTTTTTATCCTCAAGTGCTTCTTGGAGAGCTGAATATGAATAAGTCATGAGATCATTTTGTTCTTACTTTACATGTGCGTCCGTGGTTTCTACTAAACCCTTGTAAAACCCCTATCTTGCACACGTTTCCATGTGCACCCTTCTTCTTTACTAGACCCGTATGTGCACGCGTACCCTTTGCTACTTAGCCAATATTTTCAGGCCCTACATCACCCCACACTAAGCTTGTTCTCCATCCTCGGAAGAACATCCTTTCTCTAAATAATAAATAATGGTGGGACTTTGAATGGTTGGAATAAAGAATGAAGGAATGAAGAATGAGAAATGGAAGAAATAAAGAATGGAGGAATGAAGAAGAATTTGTTTATTGTTGAAGGATGAGTGGGAAATCCTTCCTTATATCTGCCTCAATCTTTTCCCAAGCATCCACTTCACCCTATGCATGTTGATAGAGGTCACCCACTAGAGAATTTACCTCATCAAAACTTAGTTCATCATTCTTAGCATTCAACATATTCACAATGTCTTCCAACAATTTGTTGAGGTGGGTCCAACACATCCATCATGTGGGTGATATGGGGATATAATTCCTTAAGCTGATTTTTTATCAAGCCCCGTAAGGTCTCGATGGATTCTAACTTCTTCTCTACCTCGGCTAGGATTTTATCCCATTCTGCCCTGTTTCCCTTATTTTTATCATGAAACTCCTTGAAATATGCCTCATGTGTAACAACTAGAATGATTCCTACTATATCCCTGTCAACGCAATTTTCATAAGCAACTTCAGCTATCTGTGTGGTGGCCTTTATAATGGCAAGGAGCTTAGTGTATTGAGTGACTATCTCCACAAACTTCTACTTTTTCCTCTTTCTCTTGGCAAGCTAGTGCCTCTTCTCCTAATTCTAAGGCGAGTGGTCGCCTTTCCATCATAAGGATGTGAGTCAAATATTCCAAGCATTGCAACACCGATTCGTATTTCTACTCGGGCAGTGCTAGGTCTGGATGCTTCAAGACAATAGAATTTGTAATCTTCTCAATTTTATTGTATACCTCACACACCTTTTCCTTTTCCTCCCTCATCTCGCACCTTAACAATGCACTGATCAGCTCTTTCTTCTTTATATCCTTGCTCTTTTCAATGAGCTCCTCATTTTTCTTCTCCAATTCTCCTTCTAGAAATATCACCATGTCATTCCTCCCAAAGATTCTTTCCTTCACCTCAACTGACACCTTGTTGAGTGCATTATAAACCTACTCATATGATAATTGTTGAGCATTTACTAGTGGTTTTATTCCTTTTTTCTCTAGTACCTTCATCAACTCCCCTTGGCTTACTTCGAACTCAGGTTCATCAACGTGGGACTCAAATTCCCAAGATATCATTTTCTTGGTTCTGGGGTACGCACCATCTTCCTCAAACAAAGACCATGAAATGAGGTGGTCTGCAAGTATAGTACTCTAGAAACATGCACATAATACCTTATTCAGGTCGCTGATGTAGCTCATCCTTGGCCCTTGTGTCACTATCCACACCTTTTCCTCCTATGCATGCACTACTTTTGGAAAGCTCACTGCTAAGCTGAGATCTCCACCCATGCTTCTCATACTCCTTTCCTATGCTTTCTTCTTCTATCTCCTTGAGTATCTCATCACCACTTTGCTCCACTTCCTGTTCCACTAACTTCTCTATTATGATTGCTACTTCTCTTTGCAGCCTCTTCTATCTACTCCTTGCTGAGGTTGCGGGGTCCTTTGATCCTTAGTACTTACTTCTTCACTCTCCCCTTTTCCTTGAGTTCCTTCCTTTTCTCCACCATTTTCCTCACTTCTTTCTTCCTTTGAGTCATGTATATCATACACGGGATGATCCTAAACTTCTTCATCCTCACTGTCATCTCTTTTTCCCCTGTAGGCCTCCAAGCTCTATTTCTCTTCTGAGTCTTCCTTCTCTAATATCTTCTGCTTCTTCTTAACTAGGAACTCTTTTTCCTCTTCCTCTCTAGCAGGTGATTCCTTCCTTGGTGAACTCTTATCTGCTATAGAATGTCTTCCTCATGTGTCTTTTCCTTCTCCTTGATGGGAGACTTCTTCCTACGCGCATATGTTCTCAGCTTGGAACCTTAGCTTCGGTGCATGCCCACAGATTGTGTTGTCTGCACACTTGGTGCTTTCTTCTCTAGTGTCTCTTCCCTCTCCCTCTTTCCTTGCACAACCTTCTTCCTACCAGTGGGATCCTCTAGGGTGGAGAAATCATTCTCCAAGTAAGCACCCTTTTCATACTTGGGCCTAATGTGTAAGTATACTCTTGTTTTGGTTCTTCCAGCAATTGGTAGCGTCATGGGTTTTTTCATGCACACCTCATGGGAGACATAATTCTCCACATAATTGTGCTTCTTGGGGTATATGAGATTTATCTGTAAGTCATGGTGGTTCTGGTCTACCTCACTAAGGTCAAACCTTATTATTTTAGCTTTCTTGAAGTGATTGACCCTTTCTTAGAGATACTATGTAGTGAAGGAGAAGGGTAATTTACACCATGGGCTCTTAGTCCCATATGACAGAGTGAACCTACCAATGCAAAAGTGCTAATAGATAGTGAACTCAACTTCTCCATCTACTCATGTAAGAAAATATTCATGTATCCTCCACTCATCCCTGAATGCATCGTGTATTCATTTGTACCATTTCTCTAGGCGTGCCTTGTGGGCATCCATCATGGTGTCGCATGTGTACTTTTCAAACCTCTTCGTGGGGGAGGGGTCTTCATCTAAATAATAGCATATGAACTTCTCTAGCCCATCAGGCACTCAAATTTCTGAGAAGACAATGGTGAGAATAAAATTTTCAAACATAATCTTATCTCCTTCTTGTGTGGCACTGATAATCTCTTCTACAATGTAGGAGGACAGGTTATAAATGGTTCCTTCTAAAATTTTGCAATACACATTCAACCATGCATTATTTAACTGTGTCCACATCTCTTGACCATTCATCTTAGTTACTAGACACATGGCCATCATCATAATTGGGTTCGAGATATTAGGGATGTCAAAGTAGTGAGCCCCCTTCTTATAGTCATAATCCTCCATGGTATTCTTAATAGTCTCTTTATCCTCTATGTCATCATCTAACGAATCTCCTTCACAAACTAGACTGGTATACTTAGAGATGAGTTGGAAAGTTATGCACATTTTTTGGCCCACAAAGTAGAAGTGGTCCTCATGCACACGTGAAATCAACCATTGGAATAGCCACTTGGGATTTCTAAAATAAGGAAACTCGTAAAGTTGCAGCAATACGGGATTCTTTGATTTTACCTTCACCTCATCACTATAGATTGGCCTCCCTTCTGGTGTCCTCTTATCTATTGTATGAACTAAATCTAACACCATTTATTTCTATGTGGTACTTGTGTCATTGTTGTAGTCACTCACGGCCATCTTCCTCACATGGCATACCGATTCTATCCTAAGTAACACTCCATCTTAGTATTTCATCTTCGCATACCACTCCTCATTAAAAATGGTGGTGGTAGTTTGTTTTCCTTTTCCCTTTCCCTTCTTAGGTGAAATGGTTGCCTTCTTTAGTGTCATCCTCTTGTCAGGTTAAAAATAAATTTTCCTTCCTCATCTTCCTTACTCTGCTCAAATTTATGGCTCAACTTTGTGAAAGAAACCTTCTACTCTCTTGCCCTAGATGTAGAACCCTAACCTAGAAAACCCTTCCATAAGACAAAGTATTCTACTGAAACCTTCTTCCCTATGGCCATGTATTCCTTCCACTTTGGTTCACAAATAATCCTAGTTACGCACTCATATTTATATGATTCTTACTTCACACAAATATTTGTTCACATCTGGATACCCTAGTTTGCTAGAGCTATTGAATATCATAATAGCAAGGTAAATAATGATGTGTCAAACCCTTTACTTATAGATTTTTATCTATCTTCCAAAATAAATGCTATGCCACCTACTAACATGCTTAGCATTAAATGTGAATTTTTCTAATGAATATGCCCTTAAGTGCTTTTACCCATGCACCCAATCTTTCATAAAAAACCTCTACAACCTTCTGGCATGAAAAAAAATCTGAAAGGAATGAAAAGAATATTGTTCCAAGATGCAATCTCAGATGATAATAGCACACCACATTAGATTTGCAAAGCAGAAGAGCTAAAATACCATATATGGAAATCCATCATAATCCATAATGCTCAATACATTACAATATAATGACTTGAATTATTCAATAAGAAAGATGTACATATAGGAGGAGGGAAGTGAAACTACTACCCAAATCAGTGGTTAAGAACTCCCACTAACTAATACTGGTAGTTAAGTTAACTCCAAAAGACTAGTAAGCTAACTCCACACAACTAGTACACCTAAGCAAGCTTAACCCAACAAGTGTAGGACTAACACAAGTGTTAGAATTATCCTGATAAATAAATAAAAGGATAAATAATAACCTACACTAACACCCTCCCGTAAGCATAGCTTAGGTGGGTGGAAAAGAAGGTGGGTCCCGGCAACAAGGCCTGATGAGGTACCCATGTATCAATAACTGTGGAAAAACGGACACCTCAAGGTACCCAAAACCAGTAATAACAAAGTAGAGAGAAAAATCCTGCCACAAGATATCCTCAGAAGCTCGACTCCATTAAAACTAATACAATGCTGAAGAAGTGTGGGTGCGCACTATGGTATGAATCCACTACTCGATCATAGAACTCAAAAACAACTAACACTGGGCTTCACCAGAATAGCTCCAGTGCAAGGAGGCTATCAATGGAGTGATGTTAAAAGTGCAAAACAAACACCAAACATAATTTGATCAACTACTACAAATAGGTGTGCCACGATCCAAGAACAACCAAGGCAACAAGGCAAGGACATGAGATCCAAATAAATAGGAGTGCCACAATCCAAGAAAATCCAAGGTAACAAGGCAAGGACACAAAACTTGAAGAAGCAGTATCAACATGTAACAAGGTAAGGACACGAAACCCAAAGAATCAATATCAACACCATACCCCCCCATACTGCTGAATGGGTAGAGTGACACCACAAATCTATATGAGTTACCAAAATCAACTACTCAAACATTGACAAACTAATACTGGGCTCCACCAGAATAGCTCCCCTGTAAAAGAGACTGTCAACATGCCAAAAGTGTTGAAAATACAAATCCAAAATATCTCAACAAAGAAGAGATATAAATGCATACGCCCATAGATGTATGAATGAAACACCTAAAAGTTGAGGATGTCGGGCTCAACTGAAATTGCATCCACAAGAGATTACAACACCCTCCTAAATTGACACTTTATAATTGAGTGCATGTAAATATTACAATGAGTAAAACAACCTTTTACATATTGAAATATGTGTATAAAAATTTCACCAATGCGTAGATCTCATTTGAAATAAAAAAATACCACAATTTCAAACAAAAGATCACCTTAATTTGTTCTACGGATCAAAAGTTATGAGCTCTACAAGGTTTTGCTATTAAAATAATATTTTAATGTTGATCTTTTTAAAAGGTACACATGACACCCAAATGTCCAAAGGGTAAAAGAGTGCATCCACATGAAACATGCTTGCAACCAACGGATAAAAGCCTGCGCAAAAAACCTAAAATGTCCAGAGGGTAAATCATTGCATCTATAGGGTACACGCTTATATCTAATGGATAAAAGGATGCACCCAGAGGGTACAGATCTATGTCCAGTGGATAAAAGACTGCATCCAAAACCAAAATATCCAGAGGGTAAAAGAATGCATCCGAAAGGTACACGCTTATATCCAATGGATAAAAGAATGCACCCATAGGGTACATATCTGTGTCCGTGCAGTGGATAAAAGACTGCATCCAAAACCAAAATACCTAGAGGGTAAAAGAATGCATCCGGAAGGTACACGCTTATATCCAATGGATAAAAAGAATGCACCCAAAAATTATAATTGTGAATACAAAATTTGACTGAAAATATCTTTTTCTTGGCACCTGTATCAAAAAATAGAGAGAAACCCAGAAAGTTTCTCGAAAAAGCCAGAAATATGATATAATTTTTGAGCCAAAAAATATGTTTGTACATAATTGTACAGATTTTTTGAGAAATGTGCCAAAAAACTTTTAAAATGTTCAGATTTGACTTTCTCAAAACATGGCTGAGTTTATAGTTGATTCTAGGGTTTTGGCACCTTTCAAATCCAATGGCACACTTTGTTTTGCATAAAAATGCATGCTGCAGAAAATTGCTGACAAATTCCAAATACATAAAAATAATAAACCCTTGCTTGCAAAGAAAAACTTACAGATGGATGTCTACATCATCTATGGCTCTAATACCATGAAAGGAATGAAAATAATATTGTTCCAAGTTCTGATCTCAGATGATAATAGCACACCACATTAGATTTGCAAAGCAAAAGAGCTAAAATACCATATATGGAAATCCATCATAATCCATAATGCTCAATACATTACAATAGAATGACTTTAATTATTCAATAAGAAAGATGTACATATAGGAGGAGGGAAGTGTAACTACTACCTAAATAAGTGCTGAAGAACTCCCACTAAGTGATACTGGTAGTTAAGTTAACTCCAAAAGACTAGTAAGCTAACTCCACATAACTGAGAAGCTAACTCAACACAACTAGTAAGCTAACTCCACACAACTAGTACACCTAAGAAAGCTAACCCAACAAGTGTAGGGCTAACAAAAGTGTAAGAATTATCCTGATAAATAAATAAAAGGATAAATAATAACCTCCACTAATAAAATCCTTACTAACCGAAGACTCTTATGCACGCATTCGCAGCGCCGAAGGAACTTCTTTTGTTCTTGACCTAATTTTTTCCCTTACCTACCTCATGTTGTTCATGCGCTTCTCATCCTTTGTACATGGTATTTATAAAGCATTCTTGACACCAAAATTTATCATCCACATTTTTCCATGCATGCTCTCCTACCCTACATACTTTTCATCTTTTAATCGAGGAAATTAAAACATAACCTTCACTTCCCTCCTCTATTTCACTTTTCTCTAATCTACCCCACAATACAACAGATGGTTGGTCCTCTGTGCATACAAAACCTTTGAAAGTAATGTGTTTATCGATCACAAGGTGGCCAAAAACAATGCAACAGAAAGGAACAAGCAACAAGAAAGGGAAACACAAGGAAAATAAATGCACTAAGGAAAATACTAGGCTAATTGGAAAAACTACCTTATTTACAAACACAAGACTTATTTATAATAGGGATTTAGCCTACTCCCATTGAAATGTCTTAGTAGTCTCATCCCATCCAATGCTTGTAACTGACAAGCACCTGAATCAAGGATGCACGAGATGATGTATGGTCCCAACCAATGGAGTTTCAACTTCCCAAGATGGTGCAAAAATTTAGAGTCATATAACAAAACCATCTTCCCAACCTCAAATTGTTTGTTTTTTATATGACGATCATGCCAAGATTTTTGTCTTTCCTTCTCTATCTTTTGACTCCATCTAGAAAGTGATCACCTTTCATCTAGCTGCATTAATTTATCAATCCTCTCTTCAGGTGCTTGTTCATCACCCAATCCTCCTGCACGTGCTATACACAATGATGGTAACATAAATTCAACTTGTAAAACAACCTCCATCCTAAATACCAATTGAAATGGTGTGTCCTTGTTCAACCTCTTGTAGGTTTTGTTGTATGCCCATAGAATGGATGGATACCTTGTCATCCCAATCTTGTCTTCCCACATCATAAATTTTCATTAAAGTGTGACTCAGTATTTTGTTAAATGCCTTAGTAGTTCCATTCACTTTGGGATGATAAGGGGTGGTCTTGTGATGGGCCACCATAAATTTTGCCAACAGAATCTTGATTGTTTCATTCAGAAAATGTGTACCCCTGTCACTAGTCAGGCTTAAAGGACATCCATACCTGCTGATTATTTCTCCCATAAAAATCTAGTTGTTGTCATTGTAGTACAATCCTTTATAGGTGTTGCCTCTTCCCATCTTGTTAAGTAATCCGTGCAAGTGATGATATAGCGTGATTCTATCCTTCACGTGGAAGGTGAAATAGGTCCTAAAAAGTTAATTGCCCATTATTCAAATGGTTTTGCGTTGGCTATTGGTCTTAAGGGAATCTCATCCCTCCTTCTAGGTTTTCCAAGGTGCCAAAAATGGTCATAGGCCTTATAAAATTCAATATAATCCTGGTAGATACTTTTCCACAAAATCCCTACAAGTAGAATCTTCCGTGCGGTGGCATTTCCTGTATAGTGTCCTCCTGTAATCCCACCATGTGCTTCTTCCATAATTGCAATGAACTCATGTTCTAATATGTATCGTCACAGAACCTCATCGTCGGCCTAACTTGTATAAATCTCCTCTAATCAAATGTAGGCATGTATAGCCAACTACTTTCTCTCCAAAGCCTTCATTCCTTCCGACGCCACACCCGTTTTAAGAAGCATTGCAATATCCTGTAAGTTAGAGGGTGCACACCACAACCTAAATAGTTGTACACCTGGAATGGTATCCTCAATGCTCTACACATCCTCCCCTGAGTCAATTCTTGATAAATGATTAGGTCCTAAGTTACTTTTACCTAGTTTTAGCACAACTGAAAACTCAAATTATTGAAACAACAAGACCCAAAAACATATGCACCCTTACAAAATGGGACTTGTTCACCAAGTACTTCAATGCCATGTGGTCCATGTAGAATATGAATGGTGTTTCCAGTAGATATTTCTTGAACTTATGCCTAGATCATTGATAGAGCCTCACGCTCAATATTTGTGTAATTATGTTCTACTGGTGTCAAATTTTCTACTTGCAAAACAAAGGGGGTGATCATCAATCCCTTCACCAGGTTGTTCTAATAGTGCTCCAATGGTTTTCCATGAGGCATCCACATGCACATGGAAAGGTTTATCCCAAGAAGGAAACTGTAATATGGGCGTAGTGACAAGTCTCTCCTTCAAAGTGTCAAATGTCATCATGCGCCTCTCCCTAATGAAAGGACATATTTTGTTTTAGTAACTTCTCTAAATGGTGTGGCGATCTTGGCATACCCTTGATAAATTTTGGTAGTATCCCATATGCCCAAGGAATCCACACACTATGCTCTAATTGGTAGGCTCCCCTAATCCCACAATAATAGAAAATTTGGTGGGATCCACTAATAAACCTTCCTTACATATAATATGCCCCAACAAGGTTCCAAATGGAGTAGAAAAAGACACACTTCTTAATGTTGAGGGATATCCTTAACTACCAACATATCTCAAATATCAGCCTCAAATTGTCACAATGATCTTTTACTAGTCCATACACAGTCCAGTCATCAAGGTATACTTGCAAGAAACTTATGAATGAAGTCCTGAAATGTTTGTACCACAATGCATGTAAGAACAAAAATGCACATTATTCAATCTAAAAGGCATGACCGTGTAGGAAAATATTCCCCATTCAGTGGAAAAAAAATTCTTCTTCTGGTCTTCCTTTGCAATCCTAACTTGGTGATACCCTGAGAACCCATCCGTGAAGGAATATACCTCATGCTCAGCTACTCCTTCCATAATTTCTTCATTGAAGGGGGTTGGAAAAGGGTCAATGACACACACTACATTCAGGTCTATGTAATCAACACAGATCCTTATCCTTCTGTCCTTCTTAATGCTTATGACCATTGGACTTACCCATTTTGATTCCTCCACAGCTTCAATGATGCCTAAAGTGATCATCTTTCTATATCGCTTCCTTGACCTGTACACGTAAATTTGTATTCATCTGATACGACCTCTTCCGGATGGAGCGTGCACCTTCCTTCAACTTGATCCTCATTTCCCCCAAGGAGTGGTGAACTCCTTTAAGTTCATGGTACCCACATGGGAATAGGTCCTGAAACTCACATGAAAGGTCAATGATCTTAGAAACCTCTTTCTCTAACCAATAGTATCCCAATGATAGCTTCCTTAGGTTCTATCTCTAAACCAATGTTATCCTTCTTTGTTTTCAAGGAATCATGGTAAGTGTGCACTTGCTCATCAACACTATCCATGAATTCATGTGTACCTTCAGTATGGTTAACATCCAAACTCTCCATCTCTTCACCATCTATTACGTAGACCATCTTTCCTTTTTATTTTTCCATGCATGTGCACTCAAGCTGTATCTCCTCTGATTATTCCTCCTCAAAGTGTGTTCTCCAAACTAGGTTCACCTAATAACTCTAGTATCCTATCTTCCACCATAGAACTATCTCCCATTATAAGGAGACTTGAAAACTTGCAACGCCTTATCCACTAATGGCTTTGTACTCTGATACTCAAAATCTTGAATGAGATCAACTACCAATTCCTGCCAATTCCCCATCTGACGAAGCATATCCGAGTGAATGTACCATGTGCATGCATAGCCTTGTAAGGTGGAATACAGTTTATGCACCCATAAAGAAGGTGGAAAAGCTTTTGCACCTTCCATCCAACCCCTCTCACATGCTTAGACATGAAATGAGGCGGGTTCTTTTCCATGGTAGTCTTATATGATAGTGGGTGCGTTACTTCTAGAGAACCTAACAGAGAATGTGACTCTCACCTCACGCCACTCTAGAAGGCTATCACGATGTGTTTCCCACAAAAATGCTACAGTCCCAAGCAGGTTATAACTAAGCATCCCTCTTCTTTCATCCTCATTTCTCCAATAAGCCTCCATCTCCTCTAAGAAATCATCAGGGTTGCCTCCTCTAGAGTAACTTGGCAATTTCTTCCCTCCCAGGTGACTTGACTGAGCATGCCTTTGTTACCCTTATCACAGAGCCTCTTAACTATCACCCAATTAACTCATAAGTCCCGTGTTCCCAATTTTCACATGCTATAACTAGTTGTATCACTCATGGAATGATCATCTTCAAACTAGATAACTCCCCTTTATGGGTGAATCACCTCAGGGTCCCTGATAGAGCACACATAGATTATATCAAGGACTTCCTTCTCCCAAGGGTTCAGTATAGGGTGTTGACTTACCATTTGTTAAAGGGATGATAACCCATTCTTCCTTGTTCTCAAAACTGATATACCCTTTGTTAAACCGTAGGTTGGCATTGTTTTTGTAACACCATGGGTGCCCAAGCAATGCTGGAAATTTATCCACCTCGGCTAGCACCAAGACTTCAAAGTCTCCAGTGAACTTGGCCCCTTGAATAGTGATAACTACATCCTTTAAGACACCAATGGGAATTACATTTATTTTTTAGCCATATACAACACATTTGACGATGACTGTAATGGAGGCCTTCCCATTTGATAACATGCATCTAGAGTGAGAACATTGACTTCATGCACCCATGTCAATCAGAATATTGCTTAAAAGCCATCCATCTACAACAACATTCAAAGTTATCTCTTTGTCATTGTCAAGGATGTGGGGAGGAAGGTTAGCATGCAGAACCTGCCTCTTGCACTCTCTCTAGCACATGGTACCTTCTCCTGTAACCATTATCCTAGCAAGGGAATGATATTCTCTTGCCTTAACATCTTACATACTTCCCTAACCTCATCCAGATCCTTCTGTGGACCCTCAAAATTCTTCCTTTACTCTAACTTCCTTGACTTCTCCTTCAGACACTGGATCTCTCCTTGTAGACTCTGAATCAAATCCATGGTTTCTTGATACACCTCTTTCTGATGAGCAGGGTCTAAATAATTTCCATATACCACTTCCTTCCCTTGTAACTAGTGTTCTTTGTCTTGGTATCTCCCTAGTGTGCATGGTCTTTTCTCACATCATCACCAGTACAGGTTCTAGTCCTGACTCACACACCACTCTTGACATCCACTATGAGTCAGAATTCTTTATGCTGACCATCCCAACACCTTTATCTTTCCGGTATTGCTGGCTCATGTGCTCAAATAGCTCAGGGAAATCCTGATACTTATGTTTCTTTCCACACCACAAGCATTCCAAAAGATTAAGACACTCACACTTATAATGCTCTGTGGACCCACAATTATAGCAAGTTCCTTACAGGAACTAGCTTCTTCCTCCATGAATACCACGAAAATGAAATCCTCTATGGAAACTTCTTCCATATGCCCCTCCATCCGCGCACCCTTCATAGCAGCAATCATTATCCTTGGAACTACTTATAAGGCTAGTATGGAGCACATCAAGATCAATGGCATCATGTATTTGGTCAATTAACCTACAATCCTTGGTGTTATGGGTCATAGAGGTATAAATATTGCAATAGAAAGACACATTCTTATGGATCATGCACTATAGTATTGGACACTTACTTTCCTCATGATCCCCATGAAAAATATCACATTCCACCATGTCATGGTGCATAACGACCTTCAAGGACAATTATCCTTTGTGTGCCCCTCTATCTCATGATCCATGCACCATAGACTACTACGAGTCTTGTGCACCGAGTTCACAGATAATGTTTCTAGCTACTTGGTCATTGCAGTAATTTGAGCCTCAAGGTAAGGGCTAACACCAATATCTACCTTCCAACAACCGCAGCGTGTAAGGAATCATCCAAGGCCTCACGTGGGTCCGTGAATGTCTTGTGCGAAATTTTCTCTCCTAAACGAGTGTTATCAACCCTCCAAAAACCCACTGATCATGCTGAGACAGGATGAATATCATAACATAGTTTTGACAAGAGAGTCTTAAAATACATGTCATATTCATGCACACTTTCTGCCATTCCCCACTAGATTTCTTTCAAATAATTAATGCTCTTCTACTCAAACTTAGGGATATGTAATTCAACTAAGAAGGCATTATCCGCAACACGGTGTAATCTACCACCATATGATGTGGGTAATACTTTCGGTACCAACTATGTGCGCGCCCCTACAAAGTCGTTGTAAGTTGACTTGACTTTTTCTTTGGTGCAATGATCCCCTTAATGCGCCATAACAACTCACACTTTTTCACATGCTCTATAACATCCTCAATACCCTTGTAATATAGTAGATGTAAGGAAATCTCAAAAAATACTTGTAGAGGTGGCTGAGGTCCTTATCCTCCTGATCCAGAACCATGATTCCCTCCTATGTTTCCTCCAGCACTAGATCCACTAGATAAATAGGGTCCTATCCCTCTCGATCCTCTACATCTTTTAAATCCTCTAGGTCCTCTAGTTCCTATTCCACCATATCCTCCTAATGTAGATGGTAACATGCCTGAAGTGTCTACACCTAGTGTTCCCAACATTCCACTAAAATGTGTGCTAATGGTTTGTGATATTGCTCCACTACCAGATATGTATCATGCGTCACTCCTAGATGTGATACCTAAACATTGTGTACTTTCACTTTTCCCAAAAAATCCCTCCAAACAAAGGAATTTTTTGTGCAGCCATAGATTTCTCAAATGAGAAGTTATACCTAATAGGTGAAAATAGGTCACTTCTACCGATACATACTCGGTTAACAATACTTATTTCTTGATTTGTAAAACTAAGTGCTAGGGGTTGGTCACCAAGTGGGTTTAGGTGCACGCCAACAACTCTCCTTTATCCAAGTGATGAAATCACATTAGAATTTGAAGGGGTTTCTCTCCTGCACTTGCCAAGATGTTGTAGCACAGACTGCTTAGGTTTGATGTCCTCTAAATGAAACTCAATTCCTTCCTATAACCTCGCGTTGTCTAGCCAACTCCCTTTCATGTACTTCACTATACTTCAGTCATATTTCTTCCCTCTCCTTTTCCACTGCAAGGTATTCCATCTTCCTCCACCCCAACTTCCTCACCCAATGCTCATAGAAGCTTAGACGACCATAGGGAATGCATCCAAACTTAGCGTAATGATCAAGATATTCATAGTTAATGAGATAACTCATAAAAAATGATCTTCTAGGTTCCCTTATGAACTAAAAATCAGCAACCTCTAGAAAATAATATGTAGAAATGACATATTCCAGGGTAGAAATAGTCAGAACTCTTCTCCACCAGTGATCAACAACACATTTCCATGTCATATCCACATCCTGCAGCCTATGATAATCATCTTGGGTCCACATGCGTGATATATTCTACCATTATGATCTAGATGCATATGTTAAGATGCATTCATACAATTCTACTGGGAAAAATTAAAACAAGGTCTCATACAACTCATGATATAAGTGTTCTTCTACCCATTTGCATGCATCAAAGTTAGGTCCAGTACTAAATATTTGAGAAAACTCATCCTCTATGATTTAAAACCATGTTTCGACACTTTCTAAGGTCAAGTGCTATCTCATCGCGCATCATTGTCACAAAATATTTGAAAAGAGGTTCCAGAAATGGAACCAAGATGTAGTCATTTTTATCTTCCCATAGAACAAAAACTCTAATCCCATGCACGTTGGCCTATTACCCAATGAGTGATGAGTGCTCACCTGAGGCACGCGCATGGGAACTGATCCCCTCTTTTATGTTATCATTGTGAGAAGATGACTCGTTTGATAATAGATTAAATGCATTAAATTAAATGATCATGCAGACATTCTAACGTCATAAGATGGGTTATAATATCAATATGCCCATTTAGATAATATAAACAATCATTTAGAAAGAATATTTGAGTCAAGAAATTAAGAAATTATACTAGGGTTTGCACCCATGAATAATATATTCATAACATATATTTATATTGATCATAGCTCTAGTAACCATACTACATTCAAAAGGGTCATAACAAACCAAATGTATCAAGACAAACATGACTCATGTATCAAAGACCCTAGCTATGTTTCCCATATTAAATAAACTTTTACAGAACCATCCCTAGAGATGTGATATCATTTGTACAACCCTCTAATGGTAACCCTAGCCCTTAGAACTTCCTACACTTTTTTGAAGGGCTTTCCATCTTTCATCCTCTCTGTGATGATCTTGAAGCTTCCTCTCATTGACCTCTCTCCATTCATGTGTATCTTCCTTGCTCTAGAGTATCTCTATAAATAGGTTTAACACCCACTGTCATGTCTTCCTCTAGGAGAATATTTTTTTCCAAGTGTTCATGTGGTCCTCCAATGGAGCATGCTTCTTTTGATCCGAGCTCTTTACTTTCTACAATGATGTCTTTTGGGAATTTTCTACATGCATGGGATATTCTTTCCTTGACCACCAAGTTGCCAGGTTGGCACCTTATCCACTCAACCCACCTAGTCAGGTCACATTTTTCCTCAAGTTCTTCTTGGAAAGATGAATATGGTTAAGTTCTACGATCCTTTGTTTTGCCATGTGTGCATGCCGTTATGGTTTCTACTAAACCCTTCTAAAACCCTTGTCTTTTTTTCTTTTCCCCGCGTGCCCTTCTTCTTCGCTAGATGCAAGCGCGCATGTGCCCTTTGGTACTTAGCCAATATTTTGAGGCCCAACAGTGCATGGAATAGAATGAACTTCCCTCCTATGAAGTCCGATGTATAAAACCATCCCTTGTGTCCCTTTTGATGGAGCTAGATGGATGCAATAGAGATCTTAGATAATTTTATGGATGCAATCTTAGGTTGTGATAGATAGTTCTTAGTGCTTTCTCATTTGATTATGATCACATAAATTTGTATTTATATGATTCCTTCACTTAAATTTCTTAATCAACCCCAAAAAGGCTGACTACCAAAAGGATAAGATGCTCAAACAACTAGAAAGGACCCAAAAAGAGAGTAAAGTATAAAGGGGACAAGAGCACCCAGAGGGGACGAGGGTACCTGGTGCTGGCATCTTGGCTAGGTGCTAGTGTCCCAGATGAAAAATGTGAAAGACTAAATAGGCATACTGAGCAAGTTAGGGTGTAAGATCAAAAGTAACAACAAAAATCAAAGCAAGGTGGCCAAAGACATGGGTTAATTAGTACTTTTCTTACTTATGAATCACATGAATAATAATATGTAATCAAGAATAGATAATTACCCAAAGTGTGTGATTATGTGTCTACATTTTCCCCCACTTTATGTTGGTGAGTGAAAATATTGGTAGCATGAAGTAGATAGATATGTGTACCTAATAACCATGTAGATCAATGGAAAAAGTTTTCCGAGGGACTACACAAAGTATGGAATGATAAAAATGTGAAGCATGGATGTTAAGGATGAGGAAGTGTAAAAATTGATAATGAAAATGAACCTTGGGTGGAAACACGTGTAAATGTCATGATGTACTTGTTGTCAATGTGGATGTGTGTGATGTTGTTTTTGGTGGTGGTGTTGACTACCGCTTCACATACTGACAGACATGTAAAAGATAAGTCAAAAATTATTCAAATACGCATGTATATTTAAAAAGTGTGTAAGTAAAGTATGTAAAAAAATTGAAAATGAAAAAGGAACATGTGCACATGATCCGTGATGAGAAAGGGGAGTAGAAAGGATCATATAGATTATGTTGCAAAGTGATTTTTTTAGGTGATCTCACTCCAGTGTAATGGAAGAAGTATAGGGATAACTATCTGGTGTCATCTGCCAACCTTTAACTACTTCCCATTGTGTTAAACACCATTGTATATGGTGTGTATGTTCTAAGGATTGTCTTCCCTATAAAATCTGATGTGTATGTAGTTCTATAGACTATGTTGAACTTCCAATCATTGTGTAACTGCCCCTTAGTCTCAGGTAATCCAAGAAAGGTGGATGTATTACCCCTTGATATAAAGCATCCAGGAAAGGCCATTGTGCTAAGGACCCAAGTCTAACTTTGAGCCTTGTTTGAAACTAAAAATTGTGTTGTATCGGTACCATGTTGTATATAATACTATATGGGGTAACTGATTCACCCAAATTATGCCCCCTTCATTTGGGGTGCATATGACATCATTAAAGGAGTATGTGGCCCAAAAGAGAACCAATCAATGTGTCACAATTGTTCCCTATAAGGGTAAGAGAATTTTCTTGGTGAAAACCAAGGCACACGCCAGCAAGTGGCTAGGAAAACAAGTTTTAGTATAAGAAAATTCAAACACTCATGTCAAAAATGAAATTTAAGCTACACAAATAATGTATTAGCTAAGATGCAAGCAGAAGATAATGTAGACCATGAAAAGTGGGTTGCAAACATGGGACATCACTAACGATGTCACAAGACAAACAAGTCTCTAGTGGTAGTAAGAAATCAAATAACGAGCATGATATAGGGAAAATCTTGCAAACAATGATAAGAAAAATAAAATAGTGTAGCAAAAAACCAAGGAAATAAATAATCCTACAAAAAAAATGTTGCACATGAAGCACCCGTTGGCAATTTAGAAAGATAAAAAGTATGTCAAAGCGTGCATAATCTGATAAATTAATATGTTATGAAATAATATCACATGTAGTATACAAAATTGGATGCCCCCAGGAGCTACTATGGTACTGGTAATAGGTATTGCACCAAGTATCCATGTTACATGTAATGGACCTGTATAATCTGTGATCACAACTAGAAAGGCAAGTGAACATGAATGTGTGTATGATAAAGATAATGACATACAAGATATCTCTCTAGCATGTGTAATAAGATGAACATGTAATAAGTAAATGTAAGAAAGATTAAATGCAACCAAGATATGCATTATGTTGTGGATGAGGAAGAATGGAATGCAATATGAATGATAGGAGCAGTGTGCCCCCTGAGTGGATGCATATGTATGCAATGAGGTTCATTTATTTATGCCCCCTCGGTAGTCAAGAATGAACCGTAAACGAGAGTGCATCATTGGGAAATGGTTTGAGTGATATGTTGTATGTAGAAATAGGTGATGAATGAATTGATTATATCAACTGTGACATAGGGATGATGTTATGGAATGTGTGATGATTTATCCTAAAGTTTATATCACTAGATATGTGAGTAATATGCTAGAAATCATGATGATGTAACACAAGGTGTATATCACAAAATGAGTAAGGTACCAGCCAAGAATGTCACATGATAAGAGGATTGAATGATTGAACGTGTGATTTTGATTAGGTCCATTTGATGTTTATAGCCTTACGAGTTGAGTATGAACCATGGGACTAGAGTGCGTCGTTGGGTAGTGAGGAGAGAAAATTCACCTACTATAGATTAAGCACTCATGAAGTGGTGGAAGAAACATTAGGATCATGCGACAGTGGCAAAGTTTGAAATGTACCCTGACCATCAATAGGAGTAGTTACTTTGAAAAAATTGATTAGTTGCTAGAGTGGTGATTCTATAGGATATGTGCACAATGGTGGCTTATTCGATAACGATGTAGAAGACTTGAGTGGAGACAAAGTTGAACTGAGCTTTAAAGGAGGTTGCTTATATTGGTTGGGTAATAATGTAGACAATTTAGGAGGAAGAGGTGATGGAGAATGAATCTTGAGAGGTGATTGTTGTGTTTGAGTTGGTAATGTCATGGATAACTTGAGTGGAGGAGGAGTGGGACCATCCTTAAGAGGAGGTTGAGTGGATGGAGTGATCGGCACTTGACTGACTAAAGAAGTCATCTCAGAAGTGATAATATGATGTTCATTAGATGTAGAAGGAACAAATTTAGGAGCCCATTTGGATGTAACATTTGTATATGGTCATGCAACTGAATGTTTTTCAGTGAATAAGATAAATCCCTTACACTCAAGATGTTTTATTCGTCATTGTAAAGAGTAACAGTCATTGTCATTATGTCCATTGATCTGATGATAATTGTAATATGGGTGACCTTGATATTTTTCTAGATGCTAAGGAGGATAGTAGTGAGTAGATGGTAAAGTGATCAATTCATGACTAAGGAGCTCAGTAATAATGTCATGTTGCTTAGTATTATGATCAAAGGTGAGAGGATTTGGTAATGGTATGACTTGAGTTTCACTGATATGAGCACATGTAGAAGACATAGAATGAAGATGTGATGTAGAAGGAAAATAAACATGAGCCTGAGAAGCCTCCTTAAGATGTTGGATTTTAAATTGTAGAGATGTAATCATGGATTCCATCGCCTAAAAATTGTCATAAAATAGAGTATGAAAATCTTGAATTGACTCAAATATCATTTGATTGGTTGAAGGATAATGAATGTTAGGGTTGTTAGATAAGTGATCAAAAATAGGGCTTATTTTGTGTGGCAACATATCCTTAGGAAGATACATGGTGTCTAATTTTTTTTCTAGAATAGCCTAGTAATTGGGATGCATCTTAAGTAAATCAGACAAAGAAATTTGAGGAATTTTATGACCCGTGATAGAGAAAAAATGAGGATCCTAAGCTTGAAAGCAGTCGGGTTCACCAAAATGATTAAGCTAAAATGTAAATAGATGAGCCTAATCTGAATGCAAGATTGTAGTAACTAAATTAATACTAAAGTACTGAAACAAATCTAATAAGTTAAGCAATTACTAATGGAAACCTTAATTACAAAGAGAGCATAGAGAGCCTTACCTGATTCACAGAAAACTGTAAAGTGCACAGAGTTGGAAAACTAGAAAAATTGAAGCACAAATCGTCGCACTTGAGTATAGAAAAATTCAAAACTAGAGGAACAAACTAGACTGGGGCACCTGAAGAGGGACAAGGGTGCCCATGGGTGCCCTAGACATTTTTTTGGGTGCATGGGTCTACAAAAATCCTCAAAAAACCTTCTCTAAGGTGTCCCAAGTTGTTTTTTTATAGTCACCTTTGGTCTCTCCGAGGTCAACCAAGATCGCCAAGGTTTTGGTAAACCTACAATAAAGAATAGACTTGTAAAACCTTTAAATAGACATCAAATTCTTAAAAATAGAGATGTAAAATGAGGGATTGGAATGTCATCAGTTGCCACAATGATGGAATTACAAATTAACTCTACACTACATCTCATACCCAGTGTAGTTTTGTGTGTGTTTGGAATTGTGCCCTAGGTTTCTCTTGTGCATGTCGCACTTGGAATAGCAAGCAAGTAGCTAGATGTGGAATGTAATAAATTTGTACATGGAATAGAATGAACTTCCCTCCTATGAAGTGTGATGCATAAAACCATCTCTTGTGTCCCCTGTGATGGAGCTAGATGGATGTAATGGAGCTCTTAGATGCCTTGATGGATGCAACCTTAGGTGGTGATAGATAGTTCTTAGTGCTTCGTCATTGATGATGATCACATAACTTTATATTTATATGATTCATTTTCTTTAATTTCATAATTAACCCCGAAAATTCCAACTACCAAAAATATAATATGCTCAAACAACTAGAAAGGACCTAAAAATGAGAGTAAAGTATAAAAGGGATAGGAGCACCTAGAGGGGATGAAGGCACTTGGTGTTGGCATCCTAGTTGGGTGTTAATGTCCCAGATGACAAATTTCAAAGACTAAAAAGGCAGACTGAGTAAGTAGGGGTGTCAGATCAAAAATAGAAATAAAAATAAAAACAAGGTGGCCAAATACATGGTTTAATTAGTACTTTTCTTACTTAGGAATCACATTACTAGTAGTATGTAATCATGACTAGATAATTACCCAAAGTGTGTGATTGTGTGTCTACACCAAGTTAGGTCATCTGGGAGAGATAGTAAAGTATGTTATGTTGTACCGATTGATTGATTTGATTCTAATAGTAAAGGATTGCTTTAGGATTGGATGTATGCGATAAATTACTCATGGAGTGATTTTTGCTTTTTTCCCCCATATTAGGTCCTTAGGGGGAATAGATTTGAAATAGTAGAAAATGTTGAATGTTGCATGAGATGTTTTGAAAATTTTGCGATAATGATGTACTAAGAGTTTCAATTAACTATATAGTAGCCTAAGATGGATCATAGGGTGATCCTAATTGTATGCCCCCCTTTCAGCAAAAGGGTGGGGAGTAGAGAAATGAGCATTGAGCCGAAAGTAATTTTGTAAAGGTTTGTAATAGTGAGTAAAAGATAGTATATAAGAGATAGTAATATTTCCAGAGCATGCATATAGATTTATTTATGCAAATTCCATATTTTAATATGGAATGTTGCAAAGGGTGTAGTATGGTGCTAGGAAAATTTCTAATTTGGATGGCACAAATACGGAGGAAAATAGAGTAATGAGGCTCAATATATGAGACAAACCATGTGTCATGTACTAAGTAGAAAAATGATTGTTAATAGTAACTATAATAGAAGGAAATTTTTAAATTTCTATGTATAGTAATAGTGAAAAGTGGATAGGAATTTCATTTATACCATGACTGAGTGAGAATTGGGGATCTAAGCTTGTGAGGATGCCACATGTTAGAGCAGCAACTTTGACCAAGTTAAAGAAAGTAGCGACACTCGTGGATTTGTAGATGACGATTGAGTTGGTGAGTATGGTTATTTTTGAGAAACTCGGTGAAATTTTTCTGAATTTGTCAATTTTTGCAAAATTTGAACTTATTTATTTTTGTGTGTATCTGAGGTGGGAGAGACTTGATATATTTACAACGAGGTGGGTAGGAAAATGGAGCAGGAAACTAGACATGTCCACTTATAGGTTGATGCTTAATCAGATGGGACCAAGGGCCTTCATATGGAGGCCATATAGAGACTATGATGGATGCTTAGAGGATGGATTATAGTTTCAGTGCATTCAACGCACCATTTGTTAGAGGAGCGAGTCTCAGAATTGTTCGAGTTTTTCTAGGAGGCGAGAGTATCGAGATAGTTTGTTATGGCCTAGGATGTTCCCCTAAATCCATATGTATGCATGAGAGCTACTAGAGCACTGAGGCAGCCAGGAGCAAGGTTAGGTATGACAGGAGCACAACTAGTGCATCATGGTCCAGATGAGGTAGATGTAGCCATAGAGTCGATACATGTGGATGATGTGGGGTATACCCAGGCATATAATGAGTGGTGGGCAACACATCGATGGGTTCTATTATTCCCAGTTGTCCTAGATGTGGCGGGTGGACCACCAGTGGGAGGAGTCGACGGATAGGCACCTACCCCTAATGGAGATGGCATAAAAGTGGAACGAGTTAGGAATAAGTATTGTTCGTTGGTATTTTTTTATTGTCACTTAGTTGTTGTATATTGGTAAACATGTGTAATAACTAATGTGGTGTTTGGATGGTTGTAGGTGATGCTTATTGGTATTTGATTATTGATTCATCGATCTACACATTGACGTAGAATGTGCCTCTGGATGTGCTCATGGGAGGTGGGATGTTAGAGTGAGTGGATGTTATTGCAGGTGAGCATGCCTATTTTTTTGATATGGTGGATATAGCAGAAGCCACATGTACTGTACTATTGAATGAGCGTGATGAAGTTCATGGGGAGATTGAGTGGGTGAGAGAGACCATAGGAGGAGGATCCCTAGACCATGATATAGTTGAGAGATATGTCAAGATTTAGGGCCAATTCATAGAACATTTTGCCAAGGTGGCCTTACTATAGAGACAGGTAGAAAGATATAGAGGTCGTGACCAGCAACGTAGACTGAGTGATGAAGCATCTAGTTCTAGATCTCCCGTAATTGGATATAGTGAGAGTGATAATGATGTATAATGTACATAGATGTAGTGACGCATGGTAACTTCCTCCCCCCCGCCTTGATTTTATTTTGAAAATATGATTTTTGATGAGTTATATATATATATAGAGGGATTATTGGTATCATAGTGTTGTATTAATATGTGTTGATGTATGATGTGATGATTGTATTATGATTTGTAAAATTTGATATGTAATACGTGAATGGTTTTTTTAATTTCAAATGGATAGGTGATTAATGTGTGAAAATTGGATTGTGTAGATAAATGATAATGAATCGTAGAATATATAACGAATAGGATGAGATGTATTTGATGTAATGTAATGAATAATGTGAGATAACAATGTGATTAATATGATGGGAAGTAATGTGATAAGAGATGGAAAGTAATGTATGTAATTGTGTGTAAGTATGATGAAGGGGGGAAAGAAGAGTGATGCCCCCATCGTATGTGTAGGAAAATTAGGCTCATTTATATAAGACCCCTTTATTAAGAATGAACCATAGAACAAGAGTGTGTCACCGAGAGATGGTTTGAGAGTGTATGCTAGAAAGATAGAGAATGAAGCACAAAACATGAAGAATGAGTGGGATGAGGTTCATTTTATAACATATCCCTCAATAGTCAAGTAAGAACCTTATAAAACATGAGATTTTCATTGGGTAGTGAGGTGATCATGTAGAAATCACCTACCAAATGTGGAGAGGCCTGTAAGGGATGGTGGAAGCATGTGAAGGGTTAGTATCATGAGTGTAAGGGCCAAACAGAATGTCAGATGAAATGGTGCTAATGATGGGAGATGTAGTGGTAGGAAGAACATATAGCAGCAATGGATTAGGAAGCCAATGGGAAGTAGTAGCACTACTAGATGGGAGAGATGATGTTGCGATGGATGAGATAGGTGGAGGAAATGGATAGATAATGATCTTAGGAGGTGGATGAATGATAACCTTAGAAGTGGGTAGAGGAGACAAGTGAATAGTGGTGGAAGCAAGCTTATGTAGAATTAGAGAAAGAGACCACTCACGAGAAAGAGCCAAAGGAAATGAAACCCTTGTCTTTTAATTGTTGTAACTTGTCATGAAGGGCACAATAGGCATTGTCATGGTGGTCATTAATGCAGTGGAAATTGCAATAAGGGTGATCATGTTGGGGATGCAAGTGATGAGGAGGATGATTCTAGTTAGAAGGTAATCAAATTAAGTGATTATCAAGTAAAGCACACAAACCATCATAAGGCTTCATAACATATGGAAATTACAATGGTTTGTAAGTAGGAGATAGATAAGACTTAGGTGGAGACCGATGTGTTGGAGGGGAAGGAAGATGATTACACGGAGGAGGAGATGGTGACGATAGAGGACACTCAATAGATGGAAGGGGAGATGAAGTAGTAACCAATGGAGTAGGGGAAGAAGTAGAAGTATGATGAGATGGAATAACATGTGCTGTAATTAAATCTTGTTTTAGATCTATAACTTTATAGCACAAAAGTGTAAAATATTCACATGTATCATATAATTTTTTTCAATGCAAGAATAAGCCATGAAAAAAGACAAATTGCTTTTCTAAATCAATTGGCTCAAATAATAATTCATGCATACAAGAATTAAAGTGTAAAATTTATTATATAATGGTTTATTTCTTTCCTTAATGCAAAGTAGGCAAACGGTCATATGTAACTCTAGGTCTATTGTCAACCATAAACATCCTAAGAAAAGCATCCTCCATATCACAGTAAGTGTTAATAGATCCATAAGGAAAATGAGGGTAATATTGAAGAGAATGATAAATGAGACTATGATGAAAATATTTTAGGATAAATTAGTCATTAGAATAAGAGGTTGTTGTTGAACGATAATGCTTGAGATGCAAATAAGGGTTGTTAGTTCCATCAAAACATGTAAATGTAGGCATGATGAAATCCTTAGGGAAATCAAAATTGTGAATTTTCTTAGGGATGGGATTACCATGGAGAGAATTATTGTTAATGGAAACATCATATGCTTTTCTTTTGACAGTGAGAGAGTGAACTTGAGATTGCAAATTTCCAGCAGCATTCATGAGTGATAAAATATCATGTGATGGAATTGTAAAAGAAGTGATAGGGACATTGGGAGGTTGCAGCTTACCATTATTAGTGATCATGGGAATGGTGTTGGAAATTTTGGGTTAATGTTTTCATTTATGTAAACCCCCATTTATGGAAAAGGTGTCATGGTGATGTATGAGTCTACCTATGATGTTATTCAGCTGTCATGCATGTTGATCTAGTAGTTTGTTGAGTTGTCATGTAAATCTAGTGCATGGTCTAGGGTGTTGTGTCATAGTATGAGCTCTTGAGAGGTGATTGGTTACTGTCATTATGTCATTAATATTCCATGAATTTTTTTCTTATGTATATGGGTCTGTATGATGTCATAAAATTCAAGTCATGAGGTTACATGGTTGAGTCTGGTCATTTCAGGCTTGTTTATAGCCCTGGTACATGCAGAATGAAGTGGAGAAGTGATATTTGGACCTAATAAGTATTTTTTAAGCATGGTTACATCATTATGGTAGTATACCTAAGGTTTATGGTGATTTTTAGGTCAGTATTCAATGGTTTGATGCTTCTATGAGGTCCTTGGGAAGCTAGAAGTGAGAAAATAGACAGTTTGGCATAGGTAAGTCATTATGGCTAGAGATTTTCAGGAATATTTTGGTTGCATAGTTGTTATGTAAAGTTAGAGGATGTTTTCATGTTTCTTCATGCCAAGTTTTAGGTTATTTTGAAGAAGGAATTTCAAGATATGCAAGTTTTGGAAAATTTGGGTAAGTTTGAGTGTGTTTTTCAAGCAAAGTTGGACCTTCTAATGCTCGTTGTGAATTTAATGCTTTACATGAGGACCTAATAGCTTAGGCATAGCTTCTATGGTCAATTATTAATCTTTGAAAAAAAAAATGAGGTAGTTTTATTGTCAAATTTTCATGAACGATCGTTAGGAAGATAAAGTGGTTTAAAACCCTAGTTAAACCCTAGCTAGGAGTATTTTGCAGAAAACATGCTTGTAGTAGCCCAGTTTTGATTGCTAGTTAAAAAGTGAATATTAGATGTTGTATAGGACTCTTCCATATTTCCATAAATGTATGTTTTAGCTTGTGGTCATATGTGGGCCCCACCTAAAAATGGTAGTTTCTAAAGAGTTTAAGTTTAAGGTAAAGTTATCCAAAGAAGGTAATAGATAAATTGGCATTGTGCAATTTATATGAGTTTTTATTCATTTCAAAAAAAAATTAAGGACATTTTCATGTATTTTCATGGTTTTTTGAGATCCAAATAGGTTGACTGGTCAAAAGGTAGTTTTGGGATCTCAAATAGCAGTGTTCAGTAAATTGGTCATAACTTGAGTTACAGGTGGATTTTTGAGATTATTCAAGTTTTTGTGGAATGTATATTAAGAGATATTTCCATTGGTATATGGTTTCCTCATTATATTTCATTTTATATGGTTTCCAGGTCATTATTTAAGTAGAAATAGTTTTGGCAATTCAAGACAGGATGTGTTGTAGTGAAAGTTTGGTGTTATTTTAAGCATGAGATGGCTTATTTGATGCTTCCTATCATCTAAAAAGTGAAGAAGGATTTATTTTTCATTAAATAAATCAATTTATAAGTATTAACTACATTTATAAATTATTTTAAGAGATAACCTTTGAAAATATTTTTTTTGGAAGGTTGATCTGATGAAGGAAAATGTTGTTGTGGTTTGAAGTGAAGGATGTTTCACTACTTATAAATTGATTAAAAGTGTTATAAATGTTCTTCCATTTATTTTTAGTGGTCACGTGTAATGTTTTAGTTTATTAGAAGTGATTTGGTGATCAGATGAAGTTTCCAGGATGTTGAAGGGTGCAAGAAACAAATGTTTTGAGAATTGTAAAGGGAACTGGGCCCATTAAATGAAATTATTTGATTGGTTAACAAAAATTGTGACCATGGTTAATGTTTAAATGATTTATTTATCATTTTTATGAATATGGGAGCTTGACTAAGAATATTTTTTAAATTACGAGAATTTTGGCTTCCCAATGCATGTGTTTTAGTGATTTTTGGATCATGAAATGAAGGGTTTTTTGTAGGCTAACCTACTTGGGTCAATTGTATATATTTTTGAAAATATATGGGATGTTTTTTAATGATACTTAGTTTGAATTTATCATGATTTAGTGACCTCCTTTGGGTTATAAAGAATAAATGCATATAAGAGTGATGTTTTAGCTCATTTTGGGACCTAGTCTTGCATGGTGGAGTAGTGCGACCTAGAAGAGAGATATTTACATGTACAAAAAAATTTTGCAAATCAGATGTGTTTCAGATTGAGGGAGATATTACATCATGAGAAAAATAATTTAGAGGAAATACAAGTGAATAAAGAAGTAGAAAGAGCAAGTTTGATGCCCTGGGGTATGAGCTAGGGTTTGTGAGCTGAAATTGTGATCTCCATTAGTTGTGGCGGAAGAAAAATAAGATATTAGATATCATAAGGTGGTTGAGTGGTTGTTTTATCATCTTGGTGGTTTTAGCCTCCTTTTGGAGTGGGTTCTCACTAAATTACGGGTTAGTGTACCTTGTAGGGTTGGTGTTCTACAAAACTAGGGGTTGGTGTTCCTTATGGGGTTGGTGCCTCACTAAATCAGGGTTTGGTGCTCCTTGTGATGTTGGTGTTTCAATAAAAAAAATTGTGTGTAATATCAACAATTATTTAGTGTTTTTTCTTCCCCTTAAGAGTTTCCCACATATATTTAGTGTTCTTATGTGTTCTCTTGTTCTTAATCTTGTGTATGGTTGTTAATATGCTTAAGTAAACAAACATAGGGTTTATGGTTGAATGAATTTCAATGAAGAATGGATGGAAAATGAAATGAAATTTTTGTAGGACTGATTTACCCCCCACCCTCTTAGTCCATTTTGCTTCCAACAATTGGTATCATAGTAGGTCCTTGAGAAGAAAGTCTAGCAGCTTGGAGGAAATCCTAGAAGCACACTATGGTGAAGAAAATCAAGAAAGAGAATTAGGAATTGAAATCCATGGACAATAAGGATCAAGAAACCATAAAATATCTCAAGAGTCAGTTGGAGAAGACCATTTCAGATTTGAGCACAAAGTAAAAGGAATGTGAAAGACTAAGAAACAGGCCATGTGAGGTGTGTGTGCATGGATAACTTGACTTCAAAGAGGTGTTATTTAATCTACAAGAATATTTAGCATTCCATAGGATGGATAACATTAGGTTGAAGGCTGAAATCAAGGAATTGACAAGTGTTATTAAGGCCAGGGAAGAAGAATGTGACAAGTTCAAAGAGGATATTCAAACCCTGAATATCAAAGAAGTTGAGAAGCCTACTCTTGGAGATCTAGCAGCTGGTCCTAGTTCCAAAGCAAGTGAATATGATGGTGTTCATAACAACAAGGTCTATTCAATGCCTAATTCTATTAGACATCCAAATACAATGAGGTATGCAAAGTTTCATGTTTATTGTTATGCTTGCAATGGTTATGTCATAGAGCAATGGATTATAGGAATTTTTCAGTTGAGCAATGGAAAAGGACACAAAATTGATCAGTCAAGTGATAAACATGAGGTTATTTGCTACAAGTTTCATCTAAAGGGTCATGTTGCAAATTTTTGTAAGGTGAAATAAGTGTGGATGCCAAAATATTTCATATGAGGATTTGTTCTAGTCAAATTCAATTATCAAAAGGCATCTAAGAAGAGCTCAAGCCCAAGAATATGGATGAAAAGAGGCATATCCATGAAAGAGTGATCAAGAAGACTGATTCAAGAGTTGAATTGAAGCACCCTTCTGTGTTTGAGAATCTAAGGAATTTAGGAGTTTGGTATACCTCCAAAGTTGTAATTTTGTCAAGATGTGTCTCAGAGATCTATGAAGCATTAAAGTTGATGGCTATAAGTGTACCATGTAAGTAAAGAGTGAAAAGTCTGAGAAATTGTTTTGATTCCATATTACTCCAAAGGTTAGTACATTCTCAATAATTCCATTTCATCAAATCATGAAAGTTGTGACTAGATTTATATATGGATCACTGTAGCTTGATAGTATATATGAAGGTGGCTACAGTGATCCATATATATGTGCTAATAGTATGAATTCCAAGAAGGGTATTATAATACTCAGTATAACAAAGGTTCCATTGTTTCTGACGATTTAAAAATATGTCATATAGGCCTATGAAGGTTATTGTATGACTCAAAACATGTGAATAATCATCAATACAATGATGCACAAGCATGAGACAAGATTCAGAGGTCTATTGGTGCATTCCAATCATAAAGAGATGATCATGACAAGAATAATGTTGACTATAACTAGAAGAGTTTTGTAAAAGCACTTTAATAGATTATAAGTGGATTATATAGCATATGGATTCTCTAAACAGAGTAGTAGATGCAAAAAGGAATGTCACAATCATGTGGAGAAAGTTCTATCATTCTCAAGGGGTGAGAGAGAGAGTTTCAAATGACAAGGAACTGTCATCTACAGGAGAGATAAGAACATGGAGAATGTGATTGTAGGTGTTTTAAGTTGATGCAAAAGATTGTCTAGAGACATGCTACAGGCCTTATGTGAGTGTCTTAAGTCCAAATTGGTCACTCATAGGCTCTGAGAAGGTATTTCAGAGTTGAAAGCAAGAGATTGTATCTCATAAAAGGTCAAGATATTCAAAATTATGGTTACTCCACAGAAACAAGGTTTGTGATTGATTAAGAAATTGTGGCTAGGCATAGAAAGTACTAAATGTGCATTCTGAGTTGACTATGACAGAGCATAGTATGTTTGTTGAAGTAATTATATGTTATGGTAAAGGTGTCATGTTATCAAGAACCACAAATAGGCTCCTTAATCTGAGAAATTTCTCCTCTATATTTTCAGGTTACACTAGAGTAATTAGGACTGAAGAAGGTTCTGACACCAAGTTACAGTCAAATGGAAGTTTGTATCACTTTTCCAGGCATGAAAAATTCAAGCTACATTCCTAATCAGACTGTTGATGTTCTTTAAACTTGGTTTAGATGACACTATTTGTAGCCACTGTGAAGTAAAGAGATGGTACATGTGTATATAACTTAAAGGTACCTAAGCTTATCAAAGTATGTTTTGGACACGGTAAGGGTTTATGTGTTTGTTTCAGGGCTGAGTAGGGTTAATTGGGACTTGCAATGAAGATTATATGCATAATTATTACATGTAGTCTTGAATTTTTTTTCTTGCATAGATGTTGATCCATCTTTCTTGAGAGGTCACTCATAAGGAAGAAGTCAAAGTTTTGAGTTTCATTGTCAAACCTAGTTGATGTCAATGGTGGTGAGTTTTTGTCATTAATGATATTGTTCTCCCTTGGTTTGATAAAGTCTAAAAAGTGGTGGCTCCTTCTTTTTTTCCTGATAGCTATCGCTTGGATCATACTTAATGCTCATGATGTCTTCTAAGTACTTAAATTCATGGAGAGTAAATTATCTTAGAAATTTCCATATAATGTAAAAGAATTTTGTGAATGCAAGGGACAAATTATGTTCTTCTTCATTAAGACAGAGGTATAAGAAAAGGTATGCAAAAGTTCTTACAAGCCATGTAAAAGCATGATATGTCACAGAGGTCAGAGTTCTCAATTTGAATGAACAAATTTAAGGGATCTGGTTGTATATGCATAGGTCTGAGAGATCTTAGGGGAATGACTTGGAAGGAGAGTCAATTTGTGACATAAAAACAAGAAAATATTATTTTAAGGACCTACAAGGTAGAATGAAACTATATTTTCATATTGTGAAGTGAGATGTGTTCCCAGAAGATAGCAATAGCATGAAGAAAGGGTGTATATCACTGAATATGCACTTCAGGACCTCTATGAAATAGTTGACTCATATTTAAGCCATTGGAACAAGGTAAGAATAAAAAAAATAAGTTTTTTAGTAAGATTTGGGTGCTTTAATCCCAAAGGAGGCATAAAAATATATTTCATGATGAATTTGAGATCTTAGAGCATGGTAAAATATGTCAAATGTGCACTAAGATTGTGTTTTTGGTCTCATAGTTCTAAAGGTGGGCATGACAAGGTTAGAGGCAGTTTGTATGTTATTAAGCATGATATAAGACCTAGATAATGATGTCAAGTGTGAATGAAGGATAAAATGGAGGTTATTAGCTCAAGGAGAGTGTTTTGCATGTTCTTATTAGGTTCAGAGGATCCTTTTATATTTCTAAAGGAGTCAAGGTCAAGATAACTCAGTCCTAGGGAGAGCTTATGAGTCAAGTGAGTCAATATTTTACATTGCTTTCATTGTGAATTGTCTTATGTTGCTATTTTTTCATGTTAGGAGTCATTGTAGCCTCTGTCATAGATGGAAAAGGGGGAGAGAATCTCTGAAACATGGAGTTGATTTCATTTGTGTGTTTTTCTTGTTGGTTGCCATCAATGTTTTTGAATGATAGTTGTCATCAATGAAAAGGGGGGATATTGTTGGCCATTTTGGTTTAGTGTTTTCATCAATGTCAACCCCCATTGATGGAAAATGGTGTCATGGTGATGTATGGGTCTCCTTATGATGTTATTCAGTTTTCATGCATGTTGATCAAGTGGTTTGTTGAGTTGTCATGTATTTATAGTGTATGGTCTAGAGTGTTTTGTCACAGTAAGATCTCTTGAGAGGTGGTTGGTTGTTTTCATGATGTCATTCATAGTCTATGAAGTGTCCTTCAGATGTATATGGGTCTGTATGAGGTCAGAAATGTCATGTCATGAGGTTACATGGTTGAGTCAGATCATTTCAGGATTGTTTCTAGCCCTAGTACATGCAGAATGAAGTGGAGAAGTGAAATTTAGACCTAATGAGTCCTATTGGAGCATGTTGGTAGTACACCTAAGGTGTATGGTGAGTTTCAGGTTAGTATTCAATGGTTTGATGCTTCTATGAGGTCCTTGGGAAGCTAGAAGTGAGAAACTTGTAGTTTAGCATAGGTAATTCATTGTGGCTGGAGAGTTTTAGGAATATATGGGATATGTGGTGGTTATGGAAAGTTATAGGATTTTTTCATGGTGGTTAATGCCAATTTTCAAGTCATTCTGAAGAAGGAACTGCAAGATACACAAGTTTTGGCAAAACTGGGTAAGTTTGAGTGTGATTTTCAAGCAAAGTTGGACCTTCTGATGCTCGTTGTGAATTATATGATTTGCATGGGGACCTGATATATTAGGAATATCTTATATAGTCAATTATGAATATTTCACAAAAATAATGAGGTAGTTTTAGCTTCACATTTTTATGAACAATCGTTAAGAAGATAAAGTGGTTTAAAACCCTAGCTAGGAGCAGTTTACAAAAAAGTGCTAATAGCAACCTAGTATTGATTGATAGTGAAAAAGTGATGATTGGGTGTTGTATATGACTCTTCCATATTTCCATAAGTGTGTGTTTGAGCTTGTGGTCATATGTGGGCCCCACCTAAAAATGGAAGTTTCTGAAGAGTTTCAGTTTAAGGTGAAGTTATCCAAAGAAGGTAATGGATAAATTGGCATTTTGTGATTTATGTGAGCTATTATAGATTTCCATGAAGGTTTCAAGACATTTTCATGTAGTTTCATGGTGTTTTGAGGTCTAAAAAAGTTGTATTGTCAAAGGGTAGTTTTGAGATCTCAAATAGTAGTCTTCAATAAACTGGTCATAACTTGATCTATATGTGGATTTTTGAGATGATTAAAGTTGTGTTGGAAATTATAAATTTATTAGAAGTATTATATAGGTTATTCAATTTATTTTTAGTGCTCACATGGAATGTTTTGGTTGAATATAAGTTATTTAGTGATCAGATGAAGTTTCTAGGAATCTGAAGCGTGCGGGAAACAGTTGCTTTTAGAATTGTAAAGGGAATTGGGCCCATTAAATGAACTTATTTGATTGTTTAACAAAAAATTCGGGCATGGTTAATGTTTAAATTATTTATTTCTCATTTTTTATGAATATGGGATCTTGATTAAGCATAGTTTTGAAATGAGGAGAATTTTGGCATCCCAATACATGTGTTTTAGTGATTTTTGGATCATGAAATGAAGGGATTTTCTCAGGCCGACCTACTTGGGTCACTTGTAGATGTTGTTGAAAATTTATGGGATGTTTTTTAATGATTCATGGGTCAAATTTATCATGATTGATCAGCCTCATTTGGGTTATAAAGAAGAAATGCATATAAAAGTGATGTTTTAGCTCATTTTGGGAGCTAGTCTTGCATTGAGTAGTAGTGTGACCTAGAAGAGAGATATTTTTTGGTAAAAAGGAATATTTTTAGGTAATATCAGATGTGTTTAATATTGAGGAAGATATGACAGCATGAGATCAATAATTTATAGGCAATACAAATGATGAAAGAAGGAGAAAGAACAAGTTTGATGCCCTAGGGTATGAGTTAGGGTTTGTGAGCTGAAATTGTGATCTCCATCAATTGTGGCAGTAGTTGTAGACACAAAAATCAGGTCACACTCCCCTTAGCCCCTTGTTAATTAATCAACTTAAACACACTTACCTAACCATGGCCCCTTTCACCCCACACTAATATTAATTTAATTCATTTAATTAAATTAATCTCTATCCTCATCATAGCTATTATTTAATTATCCTAATTACCTAATACCCACCCCTCCACATCACCAATACACCTCACCTAGTCACCTCACCCTAAGCCTATTCTTAGTATGTTCCCATAACTAACTAAGACCTAGCCAACACCCTAAAAATCAATGCCTAAACCTCATTCCTGTAAACACAAACGGAAAATTTTGCTCTTGTCCAGAGGAATAGAGAGATCTAGTAGTAGTTATAGCCATGATATCCTATTTTTAGTTAACTTGGGGAATCCCACCTTAACTGACGTCGGTCACCCCTAAACAAACGTAGGTCATACCGTAACCACTGTCAGTCAACCTTAATTTTCCTAGGGCAACCTCATTCTCAAGGTGAGAAGTCTTAGAGAACATGGGTATGCATGCAAAAGGAGCAGATCAAGCATTTTATTTCACACAAACATCCAGCACTCACTTAGCAATCATCCATCAACCATCTAGCACTCATTTTGGCATAGAGCTGATCTAATCCAGCAAGAAGGAGAGCACAGGTAGCCCATCCAAGAGCTCCCCAACTCTTGGTGATAACTCCCCATCATCTAACCACTCATCATCATCTCCATTCTTCATTCACAATCATCCAGGCCCAGATTTTGAGTAAGTAGAACCTCTTCTCATCTCATTCACTTCATTAGTTCCAGTATTTTCATCTTTCTCTATTGTTATTTGCTCCCACAACCACTTACCTATCTCCTTTGGTAGCATTCCCTCCATACCCTGGTCAAACCCTCGCAAAACCCCATCTAAACAACCTGATTCCTCATTCTGATCAACCAAACCCATTTTTGCAACCACAAAGAGGACCCAAAAACTTGTTCTTTGATATTCCCAGTATCCCATAGTAATTGGCATTGTTTCTTCCTAACCAGCGCTGGTTAGCCAATAATATATTCGCCTCATGCCACCATTTTTCCAACCCAACCCATAGCTCATCCTAGCTCCATCCAAACCCCATTAGATCTACCCACTAGCCTGATATCCCACCTAGACCTCATAAATATCCCACTCAGCTCCTTATCAACTTGAAAAACCTCCTCTAGAACTTTGTTCTTGACCCTCTGTCATTTTGTCAGTGACCAGAGTTGGTCACCCTTAACCTTCATCAGTCACCCCTAGACCAACATAGGTCTCTGTATCCACCAATACAGCTTAGAACAACAACCTACCTACTTGTTCCTGAGTTACCCATAATTTCCTATGACCTCTTCCAAACTTGGAGAAGCCTAGAACCATTTACCTAACCCATGGATCTTGTTTTAACTTATCCTTTTGAATTAGATCTTTCTTATTGTGTTTTATATGAGATGCCTAAATCGTATAGATTACAATAAGATGAAATTTACTTTATTTCTTGCATTAAATTTTTTTAACAGTGGATTGACGGCCTTCAAGGAAGTACCACACTTCCGGGATCTAGCATACGCTAGGCAGCCCACTGCATATACTATTTAACTCTTTCTGGTGGTCTTGCTTTCTATTTTAGGTAGTTCCTCTCAGCCTAAAGGAATCTCTCACAGTCATCTTTGGATCAAGGAGTCATATGCACAAAACAACCTACAACCAGCATCTTAATAGGTATTCCTCCTGGCCCATTACCCCTATATGTTTTTTCAACATTCAAAGAAATGATCTAGAGTCAGGTGAAACTTTTTGGCACGCTCGGTGGGACCCATTCAGGGTTCCTTTGCATTGTTTCATTCCTAGGTGAAAACGGTGTATGTTTGTTTCTTTTCCAAAAAAAATTTACATTAAACTTTCTCCCCGTGAACCTTCTTCTCTTCTATTGTCTAAAAGTAATCGTACTTTGGTGCTTTAAAATGAACATTTCTCCCCTTTCATTAGTATCACATTAGTGAAAGAGCATCCCTTTTCCTGTTCATCTATTTGTGGCATCGAATTCTACATTTTAATTTGGGTTTAAAAATCATTGCATTTCATTCTACTTTTCTACATTAGCTCACATTAATTGAGGGCAACCTATACGCTGGAAGTCATGCCTAGCTGATGGTTGAAAAATGAATCCTAGAAAAGCACTTCCTTTCTCTTTCTCTCTCTCTTTGAGTCTTATCCAAACATCAAAAATTTAAAATACACACATTCTTAAACAACATCTTTCTTGGAAGAAGTTGTAGGTGATCACACGATCACAGTACAGTGGGCACCCAGCTCGCTGCTCTGTCGAGTCATACTTCCGAGCAAAGCCTGCCCCCATCATAACATACCTGAAACCTATCCTTGTAGATCTCCTTTTTCATAGGAATCCATCCTCACCAAAAAAACTCTATTTTACAGTTCATGATTCAGTCCTTAAAATAGCATAAGCTAAACAAACATAATAGAAAAGGCACTCTTAGGATCATATTTTTCTTAGTGTTTCTACTTGGCTTGCGTTTTGAGGTGAGAGGTCACGCTCTTCATTTTTCCTATTTCTCCTTGCATGCTCCTCATCATAGTTGGTGTATTCCAGCTTCATCTGAGTGTGCTTGGACCATATTCTCATCATTCCCAGAATTTTGGGTTTGATTCCACATCAAATTTTAACTCACAACCACATTTTCTTCATCATTGTTTCAATTTCACAGTAACTCATGTCGGTCCAGGACCATCATCGGTTACCCTTTTACTGTCATCGGTTCACTATTATTTTGGTTAACCTACCCAAAAGGACACCTATTCACCTTCTTTAGCTATTTAGAATCCCTGTCACTCTTTTCATATCCATTGACCTCATAAGTCTTATCAGCATTTTACATACCTGGTAAATTTGGCCTTATACCTTGTTTTTGACCAACTGTCCACTTTCCACCGTGACCGGCCGGTTACCTGTGACTGGTGTCAGTTTACCCTAACCGACATCGGTTAGCCTATGTCATTTTCCATCTGACGTTTTAACCCCAATTCACCTACCACCGCCTATTTATCCTACCTATTTTGTATTTTTGTGTCACTTACAGAAAGCAATCTTACCACGTTAGTACCTATTCACATAGTATTGACATGTCGACAAGCAAGCGCCCTCGTATTCCATGCTAGTTGTCAACCACTCCCACCTAGCCCTTCACCACCTTCCATTTTATCACCCACCATGGAATCTATCCAACCTATCTCTATCGCTACCGAAGACGAGGAGTTCACATGACTCCTTGACCAAAATCATGTCGCCTTGTAGTTTTACCTTTCCCACTCATCCACTTGAGATGCCTCGGGTCAGTTGATATATGGAATGCCTATATCTATCCCCCGACACTCACTCCTACTTCTGCTCCAGCCCCTGTTAACCCCACACTGCCCACATCTACCTTACCCCCAATCATTTTGCAGCTAAGCCCTATACCCGTTGTGACTACCACGCCTACTACATCTTTTGTACCCACCACATCTACTATACCTTCGCCAACCACCCAGATTACAACCTCATCTACCCTTATTGACTCGCATATACCCATAGCTACACTACCACCCCTGGTGTTGGTGACCCCTACCCATTTTCAAAATGGCATCCTTTTTATTCCACAATCTTTAACCCCCATTGCCACTAGGGTCACCACAACCTTCCACCTTCATATATGTACTATCAACAACTTCATGTTATTCACTCTAGGTACGTACCCCCTATTTCACTACCTTCCTCTCAATCTACCTACATGGAAACACCATATACTAGAATGCCACCCTTGTTATAGGCCTAACACCAACCCTCTTATGCTGCAGGAGGCACCCATCCATCACAACCTACAAACGACCTAATTAAGTTAATGATGGACAAGATGCAGACATTGGAGGCATCAGTTTCTGGCTCCCATAACACTCTCACCTATGACGAGATTTGTAATGAGCCTATCCATCCATCCATTCCTATCCACCCATATCCCATGCATTGGGAAATGCCTAAATTCAACCATTTCAATAGCAAAGAAGACCCGCAACAGCATTTGCGGTCTTTCAAACATGGGTGCTACCTAATCACCCATGATGATGCTTTGCTCCTGAGGACCTTTCCCATGTCTCTGACTGGACCTGTGTTAGATTGGTATAGTGGGTTACCTAGACACTCTATATTTTCATTTAATCAGGTAGCCCAAGCCTTCTTGGATCACTTCTCCATTAATATCGTTAAGAAGGTTACCATGACTGACCTATACTCCACGCGTCAGTATGATGATGAATCTATCACAAATTTTGTTGCTCGCTGGTGTAGCCTAATCAATCAACTCACATTCCAACTACCACAAACCAAACTCATCAAACTCTTCACATGGGCTTGTGCTAGACATATCTCACCGACCCTATAGGTCCAAACTTTCTAAACCTTCGACGAAGCATTCACCATGGCACGGAAGCTAGAGATTCAGGCCATTAAAGAGAAGAAAATTCAATTACACAATAAGAACTCGGCATTCAAGTCAAATGACACCTCTTCTTCTTCTAAACCACAGAATAATTATTCAAAAGCTAAGGTAACTACTAACACAGTGGTACTTAAAGCTAGCCCAACTCATCCATCAAATCAAGCTAGCCCCTCATCTAATCTCTCACCCGTCCAGACTTTTCAATTTAGATGGGAACAATAGAAATATACCCCAATTGGGGAACCTTATTCTTTTGTCTTAGATAAGCTCATCAAAGTGGGGCCATCACCGTTCCTCCTATAAAACCACATACTAGTTTTGACCCTACTCGCCCCACACCCGCATGGTATAAAGAACACGAATTCTATAACTATCATCGAGTAAAGGGCCACAGTGACAGCAATCGCATCACTTTCAAAAACATTATCCAAGAAATTCTCAAGAAAGGCAAGTTAACCATGGATAATCCTAACACACCTACTAATCAAAACCTACACATCTTCAAGAAACCCTTTCCTAATCATGCCCCTTTGTCTGATCAAACCAGAGAAACCTCAACTCATGATAGCCATACCCGCGAGGTCCACGCTATTTTCAGTGATGCACCCGTTGCTTCCCAATTACCTCATATTCCTTCCATAGAGGAAATTCTAGCCCGAAGTCCTCCTTCTCCATTGGAACCCACCTCACCTATTCCTCCACCCATAGAGGAACACCTTTCACCTCCTTCCTCACCCATGGAGGAGCCTTCTATTAACATCGATACCATTTCACCTTTGGCTTCTCCACCTAGAGAACCGTCACCCACAGTACTTCTTCAGTCCATGGAGGATACTTGTTTATCTCCTCCACCCACAGAGGAGCACCCATCATCTCCTCCACCTACAGAGGAGCACCCATTTTCTCCTCCACCTATCAAGGATCTAGTAGAGATACCTTTGCCTCTAGGTGACCATTCTCCATTAGCTACCCAAAATCTTGCAGACCTACTTTTGGCTCTCTTACCCATGGAAGCTGAAGCTAGCAAATTCCCCGTCTCTAAGACACATTTTATGGGAATTTCCATTAGGTCCTCATTAACCTCACCTACAAACATGTCCTTCTCACGTTTAGCCAATCACTTAGATTATGTGGATAGAGCCTTACTGTGGGGGGCCTTCTGCTTCCTATCTCAATGCAAATGCAGATGTCACTTGCTGATACTTCCACTATTTACCCAAAAATATTTTGACCAATCGAACTGAGCACAACCACCTCTATCACAACTTCTTCCACGACACCCATCATAGCTCAACACACACCCTTACCTATAACCCAACATACATCTAAATCCAAACCCACACCTCCATCATCTTCCTCGAAAAAACCTATTATTACCTTAGGGGTCACCCCAACCACCAGCCTTATTCATCCACCTATCAAACTAGATTTAGCTACATCCTCCATATTCAACACCAAACCTACTTCATCACCTAAACAGAAGAAATAAACCCATAGAACTCACACCCTAGCTGCACCAATCATACCTTCATCACCTACACCCTTTCCATCCATCTTAGGACATCAACCTCCCAACATATTCAAGAAACCTCCACTCATCAATAAACCAAAAACACAACAGCCCATTCCTTCCTCTCAAACCTCTAACACAGTCAATCACCTGACACGACTTACACCCACACCTACAACATCTTTACAACCCATACCTCTAATACCCTCAGTAAATTCTTCACTACCCACTACACTTCAGTCTCTGTCCCTCACACCCCCTACATGACCCGCATCATCTACCTTCACAGCACCTCTGTTATCCCCCTGGGTAACTCGCCCTCTTCCCCCATCTGATTTTCCCTCTAGATCTCGTACACCCATATCACCTTTACCCAAGAAGGTGTAACCCAAAGACAAAAATCCACTACCCTCCAATAAGGTATTCAAAACAACCATACACCCTCCTACCCGTTCATCTACCATACCCCTACCCAAGTAAACATGACCAACACCCAAGACCACTCCAACACCCAAAACCATAGCTCGACCCACTCCCCCTCCTGTAAAGACCATTCCTCAACAATCAGCCGCACCTACGCCCAAACCCACTTTCACTTCCCATTGCGACCCACTAGCAGGGTACTATGCCAAAATCTTAACCAACCTCCTGAGACTTCTGTCATCACTTTACTACCACTCAGACCTTATGACCCCCTCAAACCCAAGCAAAAAGGGTTTGATGACACTAAAATTTGTGCCTATCATCATGTGCCAGGGCATAATGTGGAGAACTGCAAGGCTTTGAAAACCATCCTTATCCAGTTATGTCCTCCTGAAGTAAACTTTGACGATGACGACCTTCTCGATGAGGACCTCATTTCACCAACACCCATTCCCACAGTCCTTCCCTCATTGCCTACTCAACAACCATGACCTCCACTCCCTCAACTCTTAGAGCCACCCCCAATATTTGAAATTAACATGGTTCACATCAGAAAACTTGCCACACCATCACCTAAATGTCATTGTGTCCAGCTCACTTCACAATGATTTTCTCCCCCGGTAGGTTTTTTCCCATCATGTCATTATACCACTCATCTTACACCTTCTCCATTTACCAACTCCCCTCAAATCAACATGATCCACGTTGTTACCCATGCTCAAAAGGACAAAGGCAAGGAAAAGGAAAATGACTCACCAACCAATCCTATACCCAACATCCCATCTTCACCCACACCTAAAATCACTATCTGTGGCCCCACATATCCTATTTCTAATGGGGTCACACATCACACCATGCTCAAACAACTACACCAATCCCCCCTCAAAATGTCCTTATATGACCTCATCCAAACCTCAAAATCCCATCGTCAAGCTCTCATGGAGGTCCTGCAATCTATTGAGGTTTTACCCAATGACCCTACACCTATAGCCTCCATTATCACACCCCATCATGTAGCCTCTCTCACCAAATTGCCACCTTTATCCACACCTCACCCTACTTACCAAGTAGCCTCCCTTAGCTTCTCAGAGGAAGAGATCACACCACACCAAACTGATGACCCAGACCCAGCTCTCTTCATCTCTATCCACATCGATGATATACGTGTACAATGTGTAATGATCAATGGGGGCACAAGCATTAATATCATTTCATCCCATGCATTCGCTCAAATGCACATACCTGACAATTACATGCATAAACATCCTGTCATGTTGTGTTCATTCAATGATGCTATCACCTCTACACTAGGCACCATCATCCTCCACGTTCGCGTGGGCCCCCACACTATTCCAGAGTTATTTTATGTTTTGGAGGGGGAATTTCAATATAACCTGTTGCTTGGCAGACCCTGGATTCATGTCATGGGTTGTGTTCCTTCCACTTTGCATCGCTGTGTAAAGTTTGAGCATGAAGGACACACCTATACTATTCTAGCTGATCCATCACCTTTTAAAACATGCAACATGCTTATACCCAATGAAATGCTTATACCCATTAAGGCGTCTACCTCCACAACCACTACCACTTCACCTAAACCTATGCTTACTAGTACAGTCGTTACCTCAACCATACATACCTCCTCCATTCCTACCACTACCACAACCTCCATGGTCGACCCATCAGCCTCCCACTCTGTTTTTCCACCTCCGCGTCAACCTCCAACACATCATCTATTCTAGCTACCCACATACCAACCACCGATCCGTTGGAGGGCATTTTTCAACGCCTCACTCTAGGGGAATATTGCCTATATAGTGTCAACACATTCCTTGCTCCACAAGAGTATGGAAATCTTCACCAACATCCTCGTTATGATCACTACATAGGAGAATGCCTCCTTTATGGTCCTCACTTTTGTAGCAGTCTCACCTATGGGGGACCTGATATTATCACTTACACACCCAAACCACCATCACAAACCTACCCCATTTTCCGCTGACTTCTAGTCACCCACTAATCACCTTTTCACCCACACCTTCTTGCGCTGATGTGTGTGGAAGGGTTTTGGTTTTGGATTTTATGAGAAAGGCCGCCATACTGTTATTCCATGTACTACCCGTAAACATAACAACCGTAGTGGTATCGGCTTTTCTGAACCACCTATCAAGCAGGCCCACATTGAACTCATCGAGGACATCAGCCCTTCTCCACCCTCTTCACCCGCTCCACCTTCATCACCACCTTCACCGACGAAGTCAATGGATCTAGAATTCATTCCTCCTAACTTTTTTTTTCATAAAAATCATTTTCTTGGGGACTCTCACTTATCAACAAAAGGGCAAGGCTCCTTCCTCTCTTCCCTTCCTGTTTCTTAAAATGATCGATGATGATACACCTTCAATTCACGTTGTCCAATGTCAAGATGATGAATCTATACTCACCTACCTTGGTGTAGAAGACTCATAGATTCATTGGTCATTACCCTCTGAGACACAAACCATGTTGAATGAATCTACTATCGAGATCAACATTCATACTCAGGATGACCCGCACATCCTAAATATTGGACAATCTTTAGATGCTATTGAACAGGAAGCCATCACTTCTTTTCTTAGAGATCATAACCATGCTTTCACTTGGTCTTACGTAGACATGCCCGGTATTGACCCCACCATAGTGGTCCACAATATCGTAACCATTCCCAATGCCAAACCCATCAAATAAAAGATGAGGAAAATGCACCCTCGCATTGCCCTTCTCGTCAAAGAAGAACTTCAATGCCTTCTTTCGATTTCCTTCATCTTACCCATTGATTATCCTTGTTGGATTTCTAACATTGTCCCTATCACTAAGGTGATAGGGGGACTCTGTATTTACACAGACTTCTGTGACCTTAACCTAGCATGTCTGAAAGATGACTTGCCCTTACCTGGTATTGACCAACTGGTTGACCTTACCGCTGGCCATGAGATGTTATCACTCATGGATGGCTTCTTGGGTTACAACCAAATCTTTCTTACCCCAAAGGATCAACACAAAACCTCGTTCATCACCCCTTGGTGGGACCTTTCTACTATTGAGTCATGCCTTTTGGCCTTAAAAATGTTGTTGCCACATATCAGTGGGCTATGACTTATATCTTCCATGACATCAAAAATCATATATTGGAAGATTATGTGGACGATCTCCTGGCTAAATCTAAACACCACTCCGAGCACCTCACCATCCTAAAAACCATATTTGACTGCCTCATTAAATATTATGTTTACCTTTAGCCCAAGAAGTGTGTCTTCGCAGTCCTCTCAGGAAAACTCTTGGGATTTATTGTTTTGCTATGTGGTATAGAAGTTGACCCTGCTAAAGTCAAGGAAATTCTAGAAATGCCTTTGCCCACCAACCTTAGGCAACTCAGTAGCCTGCAAGGTAAGTCACAATCTATTAGCCATTTAATTTCACAATTATCTCATCATTGTCAACCGTTTCATCATTTTCTCAAGAAGGATGTCTCCTTTAAATGGGATGATGACTACCACAAAGATTTTGAGGCCTTAAAACAATACCTTCTCTAACCATCTATACTTGTCCCACCTAAATATAATCAACCCTTATACCTATACATCTTAGCTACCAATCACTCCTTGGGAACCATGCTCATTCATTGTGATGAACAACACAAAGAGCAAGCGGTTTATTACATAATTTGTACTCTTTTAGACTACAAAACCCAATATACCCATGCCAAATTTTTTTTCCTAGCCTTAGTTTTCATTGCCACCAAACTCTGTCATTACCTACTCAACCACAAAACCTATGTTGTGACTAACACTAACCCCTTACACTTCATGTACGCCAAACCCTACTCAAAATCAACACACCACACACTGGCTTATGCTTTTGGCTGATCTCGACCTTGAATTCATTCATCAAAATTCCATCAAGGGACAACTTATCACCAACTAATTGGCTAATGCATCTATTTCTGGGGATCAACCCTCTAATTTTAACTTTCTAGATGAGTCAATTGCTACCCTTTCCTTGGATGAACACACTTATCCAACGATGCTCTTCTTCGATGGCTCCAAGTGTTAGTGCAGGGGTGGGGCTTGTGTTATCCTCACTCCTCTTGATGGTGAACCCATGCCTTTGTATTTCAAACTCAATTTTTATTGTACAAACAATATTGTCTGAATATGAAGCACTCGTATTAGGTCTCCAAGCCACCTATGCCCTAAATGTCAAATCAATCAACATATTTGGTGATTCTCAGTTGGTTATAAACCAAGTCAATGGTATATACCAATTTTGTAATGAGATACTTCAAAATTATAAACATCATGTAGACATAATTTTGACCACCTTTGACCATTACGCCCTTTAAATCGTCCCCCGTTCAACCAAAAAATTTGCAGATACCATGGCCTGCTTGGCTTCTCAAATACCTACTTCAACTGCCGATTCTAAAATCTTTATCACCATAAAAATGACTCCAATCACCCTCTTATTTACCTCATGATGTTCACTCCATCGGAACCATTCACCCTGGACCCAAGCGACCTTTGGTATAAAACAATATTCCAACTATCTTTTTCTCTCCATCTTACCTCCTGATCTCACCCGTAATGGACAACGCACCTTCCTTAAAAAGGTCTCTCGTTACATCATCATGAAGGCATCTTCTATAAGCACGAATTTTTTGGTATTATCTTATGATGCCTCATGAGTTCTGAAATTCCTTATACCATTAAGGAAATTCATGATGGCATATGTGGAGGTCACTTTAGTGGCCTTGTTGTTACTAAGCATATTCTTTGCCTAGGCTATTACTAGACGACCATTAACCATGACTGTTGTGACTATGTCAAGCACTGTGTAAAATGCCAACAACATTCCAACCTTCATCATACACCCAGTCATGCCTTACAGGTCACCCGTGACCTTTGGCCCTTTTCTCAATGGGGTTGGATCTTGTCAGAGAGATCAATCCCCATTTTTCCCAATGACATCAATAGATCATCACCGCTACTGAATACTACAAAAAATGGGTCGAATCCATACCACTCATCTCCACGAAAGATAGGAAAATATGTGTGTTCATCAATCATCACATCATTTTTCACTTTGGTGTTCCTCATCGTCTCATCATTGATAATGGAAAACAATTCAAAAACAAAACATTGTGAAAAATTTGTGACGCCTTCGGTATTTAGCTAAGTTTCTCATCACCTTATTACCCACAGACTAACGGCCAATCCAAATCCACTAACAAAACCTTAAACAAAATTCTCATGAAAGTGGTTAACGATACTAGGAAGGACTGACATACGCACATTCCTTTCACCCTGTGGGCATACCACACTAGTATCGGTACTTCCAGTGTTGCCACACCATTTTCTTTGGTGTACGGTATAGAGGTTGTTCTACCTCTCAAAGCCTAGATTCCCTCACTTTGCATTTCTCTCCATGACATGCTCAATGATGATGAATTTCGTTAGGATCATTTAGCACAACTTGAGTTATTAGATAAATGTTTTCGTAACGCTCTTGACCACATTCAAGTTTACTAAAAACGTATCAAGCATGCCTATGATAAATGTGTCCATGAACGAACCTTTCACATTGGTGATCTCATCCTGAAATAAAATCAACACGTAACCAAAGCAGAAAAAAGCAAACGGGGAAAATTTTCTCCTAATTGGCTTGGACCATACATCATGACCCATACTTATGGATCAGGTGCTTATCGTTTATCTTCACTTGATGGTAAACCCAAACCTGAGCCCCTTAATGCCTTACATCTTCGACCATTCTACTATTGAATTTTAGTCCTACCTCACCTTTTTCCTCTTTCCATGCTTGTCCCTTGAGTGCTATCCACTTCTTACACCTCACCAATGATTAAACAAGAATCATGTGTGCACCCATCACTTGTTATCTTTTGTTGAATATGTGTACCACGATGCTACACATAGCATGATTCTCATGGATAATTTTTGTCTACCTTTAGATGAGATCCCATGGTCATTTCACCCTACTTTCTTAACAAGAATCCTATTCTTCACCTTGGTCTTGTCCATGACTTCAAAGCCCTCACATGGGACCCAAATCCTTGAGTCAAACTTCTAATAAAAAGATGAATCCCTCAAAAGGACATCTTCCTCTCTATAATCACTGATATAAATAGACTACTCCCTCAAAGGAAAACTATGTAAATCTCTTCCCAAAAAAAAAGAGGAGAGGGAGAATCTGAAGCTTCCCGCATCAATCAGCTTCACGAAGACCTCAAGGAGTTAATTTCCTCATCCCATATAGACTTCCCACATCGATCAGTCTATCTCAAATACAAGTCAACACAGAAATCCTTTTAGTCATGGAATTGCCCATTGTGACCTTGGATCTCTTTCCCAAAGAGCATGCTACCTCATACCATATAGAAATTAACCACCTTTCACCCCTCTCACTATTCGCACTCCCATTTCCTACTGCCTCAAGGGACCTCTTGGAACTGTGACATTTGGTGATCATGCGACTATTATTCACCTTTAGAACAATCAATCATGTAATGTCTTTAGGGTCTTACATTCATCACATCCTCTAAGGTATGACCTACTTGGTATGATCTTGACCAATCAGGTGGCTTTCTTTCCCCCTCTTATCTTTTAAACCTTCTTTATTATGTATTGATTACCTTATACATGACTTTTTCCTTGACACTTACATTTGAGATAATCTTATTCTTCTACCATAATCAAAATTTCCTATACCAAGTTGCCCACAACTCACCCACACTTAACAGACCTAAACCCAAATCATGCCTAAAACCTACCAACTCATTTTCATACCTCCTCATATTCTTCCCTAGCTTATGGGAGAACTACATCGGCCTGAGGTCCCTTTTTGCACTGGGACTATGTAGGAAACACTCTGAGGGCATGGGGCCCTTGGAGGTTAGCTCAGCCACTCTCTAACCTAACCAATTCATCTTTCATCCTTCCTAAATTACATTCTACCCCACTTAGTTTCCTTTTTATATCAAAAATTAGAAATTAAACCAAACAAACAACAAGTTGCTTCACATTTTTATCATCATCACACCATACATTTATTATGACTACCATTTCTCTACCATCATCATGCATGTATTATAAAGCATCTTAAACATGACCCATATCATCATTCATTACACAAATTACTGAATCATAACTTCATCCAATTTAAACTCAACCATGCCTATGTCCTAACTCAACCATGCTTACGACCTAACTCAACCATGCCTAAAACCTAACTCAACCATTCCTAGACCATAGACCTGACTCGATCCATGCCTATGACTTGACTCAATCCATGCCTATGACTTGACTTGATCCATGCCTATGATGTGACTCAATCCATGCCTATGACCTGACTCAATCCATGCCTAAACTAACCTGACTCGATCCATGCCTAAACCAACATGACTCCATCATGCCTCACTCCCCTAGTTTCCGTCCATATCACGAAAAAATTAAAATTCTCATAAAACACCAAAAAATCATTAGAATCTCATCCATCTCATCGTATAAACAAAAATGTGTGTCTCTATACAATATACATGGATATCCAATCATGATCATCTCTCAAAATCATCAGCATGTAGGCCGATACCCAATACAAAATGTCATCCCCATGCAGGCCGGTATCATATACAATAAAACAATACAAAATCTATTTGGCACGCAGGCCAGTATATGATCAAAATAATAAACCACTCTCTTATACATCCTCACTATCTTTGGTATGTAGGCCAGTATATATCCACAATATAAATATCTACAAAATGGTGGAGCACATGGCTATCAGGCATCTCCCTAATGGGTATCCATCATCTCTGTCTCACTTGTCTCCTCCTCGGCCCCTGTGCGGTTCCTGCTAATAACAATGTCTTTAGCCTAGCCCCTAAAGGCCCTGCATCCAGAGCTAGCCTCCGTGCACTGGTCGCCTCACCACAACCCTATCCATGGGCTCACCAGCCCCCTATGCTCTCCTCACTCTGAGTGCGTGCACTCCTCTCACTCAAGGTCTGCTGGGCTCTATACTATACATATGACTGAACATAAATCTTGGCCTCCAGCAGGTGATCATGATAATACCATGCCTCACCCAAGGTGTCTCTCAAAAGGCATGTAGGTGTTGTCCATGGCGGTGCCATTAGCCTATGATCTTGTCCTACCCCTACCTATATAATGGGACCCTGTCCCTGAGCCTGTGGTAGTGCCACCAGCCCCAGACCCTACACCTGTATCTGGGCCTGAAGGGCTACTATCTGTGCTTGTGCTATTGTCAGCTGACCCTGTAAGCCCGTAACATGTCCCTACATCGTGGCCAACTAGCCCTGCAAATCTATCACCTATACCTATAGGGTGGCTACCTGCCCCTTATCCCCCTCACCCTCCTCTCCATCTCCACCCTGGGCGGGTACCTATCCATGTCCTGCCTATGCCTATAGTATGGCCACATGTGCCTGTAATGTCGTAGCTTGTGCCTCTATACCTATCAGTTACCCCTACATGATCCCTAACTGGGTCACTAGGGTTTCCACCTACCCCTGGAGGGCGTCTCTCTGAACGGTGATGGTGGTTAGATCTGGCTGCCCTGCCCTCGGTAGTACTGCTCTTGACTATGCCAACCACCACTATCTATAGTCATCTGCTACCTCGACATCATCTATCTATGTGTCAACTGGCTGCTCCTCCAGCTCGGTCGGCACTGTAGGTCGAGGTGGAGACATCGGCCTCTCCACATCGTCTCTCCTGTACTGAGAGAAGGGCAGTGATACATCCTGATGCAGATCAAACTGTCACCTAACCCACTCTATAGGTATTATCTCGTGCTCTTCTACTCACCGCCCCTTTATCCACCTATGGATCTGAAGTCCATCCAGCTCTTCTTCCATCCCCCTGTATGACAGGAAGCCCACATATGGCCTCTAAATGATGTCTACTCTAGACAATCCCTCCAGTAATCACCTATAATAAGCTACATCATGCCATAGTTTTCATGCCTCGGCCCTCTCCCATGGCTGGTACCCACCACCTGTACCCAACCCGCAGCAACATCCCCTCAAATGTATCTGCTCGGGGCATCCCAACTAGCCACGCACACATAATGTGCTCTTAGGCCCAGCAATGTAGTAGAAAGGTACAACATAGGTTGAACTGTTGTAGTTTTCCATATGCCCACAACTCCCTGTATACCTATGCTAAAAGTGTAGGTGCCCATGCAAACTGGGTCCTGTCTATCATCATGCCATGTAGCACCCCCATCAGTGACCATAGAAACCATCCATCCTCTGCATCTGGTAGTGTAAAACAACACGGTGCCTTAATCAACAATACAACCACCCTCATCTCCTTGGGGTGGGCTCTGTACATCACTCCATAGCTCATACTCGTGCTATGGAACCAAAAATCTGCCACACCCTCTCTGAATATTGTGCCAATAATTCCTCAAACACCTTTGACGAGATCAAGTACACCTACCTCCCTGATATCGGTAGCTGTAGGATCCTGTAGACATCCTCCAGGGTGATCGTGAGCTCACCCATCAATAGATGGAAGGTATTGGTCACCGAGTCCCATCTGGCGATGAGGGCAACCATCAAAATCACCTCCCAGACTGCATGCTGGTAGCATCTAACCCCAATCAATCCCACCTCTACTAGATGACACCACTCCTTACGCGTTGTGCTCCCTCGTACCTCCAAAAGTAATGATGGTACCCTGTCTCTCATACGTAACTGATCTCTCACCTACATCCAACAAAATGATCACATTATTAACCACTTACCCATATCTATAACTTTTACCATTACCTTTGAACCCACATTTTGACCTAACCTAGTTACCCACACCCATACCCTTGCATCGTAGCCTTACCTATCTATCCATATGTTTCCCTATCTACCGTTACCCTTTCCCTTGCCTCTCTCCCTACCCACTGAACTTACCTTGTTTATCCCCATGTGGACCGATGCCGGTTAGCATTGATTAACCCTGGTCTAACTTTGACTAACCATGGTCTCACTATGACTGGCACTGGTCACCTCCCTTGTAACTGATACTGGCCCGCAACCACCAATGCCGACCATAGTGGAACCGACGTTGGTCACTGTCGTGGCGACCACCACAACCCCAACCCCCGTTTCTCTCCACACTCCTCATTCTATGCACCCATTCCTCCCTCAAACCCCTCACACCCCTTCCCACCCCTCTTTTACCTATCTCTTACCCTTCCCCCTTCCAATTTCATCCATTTTCCTTACAAATTCAAATTTTAATTTTTTCCCCCAGAACCCCATTTCCCACCTACCCAACTTCCTCCCAATTTCACTAAACAACCAACAATAGGCTTTAGATCTTACCTCATCCCACTACCATTAACATGGTGGCACCTTAGGCCACTGCACTGGTCCACCCAATCCCTCTCCTGTCTCTGCCATCACCGAATGCTCTCCGAATCTCCAACCAATTGAATCCAACACCTTGGTCTTGTGGCCCCACCAATTAATCCACACTCGTCACCTACGTTGCTTGCTAATGTAACTTTCCAAAGACCTTGGTCGTTTTCTTCCTCTCTCCTTCTCTCTTTTCATTTTCTCTCTTTTGTAAATCACAAATGAATTTTAAAAATACAGACTTATTTATTTTTATACCTCTCCTGACCTAACCGCCAATGGTGTAGCCTTGACCAACGACGGTCATCTGCCCTAGCAGACCACCAACGGTTAGCCTTGACCGATATTGGTTGGTCTTGACCAATGTTTATAACCTTGCTCATCCTCATTACTACCTATTACCCCATACTTCACTTGCCTACCTACCGTTTTAGCTCACTCCCATACCACCTTGATAACTTTACCCCTCCACATTACCCTATATTTTTCCTATTGTATTCGAGCCTCATTATTTTTCCCATACCTCAGCCCTACCCGTGTTGTGACCTAGATATTTAGACTTGGACCATCGCTAGTGACCTTTGACCCCATGTGTTCCTTATAACCTTATGGTAATGTTACCTATGTTGATTTACCTAATGACCTTACCTTGTCTCTTTCCATGACTGTTTATCCTGACACAACCTTTGGTGTACTGGAACATACCTAAATGTTCCTGCACCTGGCTTACATCATGTTTCCTAACCATATCCTATACCTTGGATACCAAAATCACCTCAACCTTGTTTGGATAACCCTATCGACCTAAGACAATGTATATTTTTCCTGCTCTTCACCTTGGTAGAGTGATTCAATTTATATGTGTGTGTGTGTTTGACTATTACTACCTTTGACCCCGACCCATTACTTGGATTACCTGATTGGGCATTTCCTTCTATTTACCCCATTTTCTACATCCCTACTCATCACATTCACCTTTTATCAAACCACTCACTGATTCTACGTTCTACCTCATCAGTTCTTGGTTTGAGGGGGATCACCTTCACCCACACATGGGGCAACCACATCTTATTTTTGTCAGCGTCACTTACCAATACAAGCTACGCAATAAAAAGAGGAAAAATGTAGACACCAAAATCAGGTCACACTCCCCTTAGCCCCTTGTTAATTAATCAACTTAAACACACTTACCTAACCATGGCCCCTTTCACCCCACACTAATATTAATTTAATTCATTTAATTAAATTAATTTCTATCCTCATCATAGCTATTATTTAAATTATCCTAATTACCTAATACCCACCCATCCACATCACCAAGACACCTCACCTACCCACCTCACCCTAAGCCTATTCTTAGTATGTTCCCATAACTAACTAAGACCTAACCAACACCCTAAAAATCAATGCTTACACCTCATTCATGCAGAAACAAATGAAAACTTCTGCTCTTGTCTGAAGGAATAGAGAGATCTGGCAGCAGTTACAACCATGATCTCCTCTTTTTAGTTAACTTGGAGAATCCCACCTTAACCGATGTTAGTCAGACCATAACTATTCTCGGTCATCTTAATTCCCTAGTGCAACCTCATCCTCGAGGTTGGCAATTTTAGAAAATAAAACACACATGCATGCGAAGAGATCAATAATTTTCTTTCACACAGATGTCCAACACTCACTCAACAACCATCTAGCACTCATTCTAGCATAGAGCTGATCCAGTCTAGCAAGAAGGAGAGAAAAGGAAGCCCATGTAAGAGCTCCCCAATGTTTGGTGATTCCTCCACAACATCTAGCCCCTCATCATAATCTCCATTCTTCATTCATAGGCATCCAAGCCCAGATTCCAAGTAAGTAGAACCTCTGCTCATCTCATTCACTTCATTAGTTCTAGTATTTTCATATTTCTCTATTGTTATTTGCTCCCAAAACCACTTACCTATCTCCTTTGGTGGAATTCCCTCCATACCCTCGTAAATCCCCATCTAAACAACTTGATTTCTCATTTTGATCAACCAAGCCCCTTTGTATAAACACAAAGAAGACCTAAAAACTCGTTTTATGATATTCCCAGTATCTCCAGTAACCGACATCAGTTCTTCATAACTGGTGTTGGTTAGCCTACAGTATATTGGCTTCATACCACCATTTTCCAACCTAACCCATAGCTCCATCCAAACCCCATTAGATCTACCCAATGGCCTGATATCCCACCTAGACCTCATAAATATCCCACTCAGCTCCTTATCAACTTGAAAAACCTCCCCCAGAACTCTGTTCTCGACCCTCTGCAATTTGTCAGTGACCGGCGTCGGTCACCCTAAATCATCTTTAATCACTCCTAGACCGATATCAGTCTCTATATCCACCAATACAATTCAAAACAACAACCTACCTACTTATTCTTGAGTTACCCATAATTTCCTGTGACCTCTTCCAGACCTCTGCCAAACCTGCAGAAGCCCAAAACCATTTACCTAACCTCGGGATCTTGTTTTAACTTAGCCTATTGAATTAGATCTTTCTTATTGTGTTTTATATGAGATTCCTAAATCTTATAGATTAAAATAAGATGACATTTACTTTATTTCTCGCATTAAATTGTTTAAAACAATGGATTTATAACCTTCCAGGAAGTACCACACTTCCAGGATCTAGCATACACTTGGCAATCCACTGCATATACTGTTTAACTCTTTCTGGTGGTCTTGCTTTCTATTTCAGGTAGTTCCTCCCAGTCAAAAGGAATATCTCATGGTCAGCTATGGATCAAGGAGTCAACATGCGTGAAACAACCTACAACCAACATCTTAACAGGTATTCCTCTTAGCCCATTAACCCTATCTGTTTCATCAACATTCGAAGCAACGATCTAGAATCAGACGAAACAGCAGTAAAATCAGATATAATATATAAAAATGTGGTTTAGTGGATGTTTGATCATCTTGGGGGTTGTATCCTCCTTGTGGAGTGGGTTCTTCACTAAATTAGGGGTTGGTGCTCCTTGTAGTGTTGGTGTTATACTAAACTAGGGGTTGATGCCCCTTGTGGGGTTTTTGCCTCACTAAACCAGGGCTTGGTGCTACTTGTGAAGTTTTTTCTCCACTAAATTTCTTTATTTTTTGTAATATCAACAAAGTTTCAGTGGGTTTTCTTCACCTTGAGGGTTTCCCATATATATTTGGTGTTCTTGTGTGCTCTCTTGCTCTTGATCTTATGTATGGTTGTTAATGTACTTAAGTAAACACACATATGGTTTATGGTTGAATAAATTGGTTGAATGAATTCTAATGAATAATGGATGGAAAATGAAATAAAAAAAATTTAAGACTGATTCACCCCCTCTCAGTCCATTTTTTTCCAACAAATGTGAGAATAAGAAGCGGATGTGGAGAGGGAAGAAGAAGATGAAGGCTCTATGGGAATGTTAGATGTAGATTCAAAAGAAATAATAAGAGGTGTGCTAGTAGAAATAGTAGATTCATCATGAATAACATCTATAGAAGAAGAATAAAGTGTGGAAGAGGAGGAGACGAACATGGAATACCGATAGAAAGGCTAGAAGTAGAATCAGAATAAATGATAAGATATGTACCAGTAGGAGTGGTAGAATCATCATGAAGGACATTAGAAATAACCTCAGAGGTGGAAGAAAGAGGAGTGGAAAATTCACACTCAAAAGTCTTAAGAGAAGTAACATCTTCACTAATATGTTCATGATCAGAAATATAATCATTATAAGACATATTTTCACATGCATTCATTAGAGTCACTTTCAAAAATACAAGAAACATGAGATATAGCTTTACATTCATCTTGACTATTATTAGAAACATCATCATGTACATGTACATTTTCAACATTGGAAGTAACATTATTTTTATCTACAGTGGCACAAGCAAGACCAAGAATATAATCTATAAGAACATTATCATGTTCTATAATAGGAGTAGAAGAAGGAAAATTAGTAGGGGTGACTATGGAAGAACAATAAAAAAATGAGGTGAATTTTTGGTCAGGTAAAACTATGTTAACGCTAGAGTTGTGAAAGCTAGTGGGAATAGTGTTTTCATGAGCAAAACGCTATTGAAGAATTTTGGAATCACATTGAGCATGACGATAAAGATCACTAAGTTTATCTTCTATAGCATCGCCAAGGATAGGGTTCACACTAACATGATGCATAAATTGTTTGGACAAGGAGGATCTATTTTTAGCCATGAGGTTTTTGGGGATCCTATGGCAAGGAGTTCGACTAAGGATGGGGTTCACCAAATGATTTAATAAAATATAAATATTAAATCTAATTTCAGAATCACTACTATGATAATATACAACAGAATATAAATGCTAAACACTCTAAAGATGCAAATGTGTAAGAAAATAGAAGAGATAGGGCACTTATCTGATTTATGCTTATCCTTGAACATATTTGACCTGAAGAAAATAATAAAAAGGTTAGGAAGGGTGTTGGAAATGCTCGATATTAATTCTATAATCTATGAACATGAGCACCTGGGCTAGGGTGATGGTGCCTGGGTGTTATAGACCTCTTCTGGGTGCTTGTGATTGCGCAAAGGGTCAAAATCTGATTTTTCCTATGTTGTTATGGTTTTGTTATCACTTCTTTTTTATCACCTAATATTCACACTTGGATCTCTGAGGTACCTATAAACTGCAACACGAACCCTAGCTACCTAGACAATCTTACAAACACATCAAATTGGAATGAAAATTATAATATGTGAAGTAATACTGACCCCTTTACTCTTTTGAATATTGAACTTATGACCGAGCACTGCACTTCATTCTAGACCCTAGGTAGTTATATGTGTTTGTGTGTGAAATAATGTCCTTAGGTTTCCCTCATGCCAATGACACCAAGATAGTAGGTTATGGCTAGATAAAATGCAAATGTGTGAGATGTAATTCAGAACTTCCCCTTCATATGTAATGTATGCAGAGTAATCAGCCCCAAAAATGTAGTCCCTTTAATAGTATGTAGATAAGATTTCCCTTTAGAATTTCCCTCCCTATAATAATATGTATGTTGTGTATATATATGGATCTCTTGTTTAAATTTTAACAATAGTGATATGAAATTTTGGGATAAGAATAAGAAAATTGAAAATACTGACCACAAATGTCAAAAATGTAAACAAGAAAAAAGAGGGAAAAAGTTCCTAGAGTGGATAGGATCACCTGGGCGTTAGTTTCCAGAATGGGTGATGGTGTCCTAGGATAATTGATGACAAATATGAATATACTGATAGATAGGGATCCTGTGACCTGACCAAAATTGGGTGTAGAAGTGACAGATGTGAGGGAGAAAAATAATAAAAATAACAAAAGCAAGTGTGTGGACTATAGAGTGTGTCACCAATTAATACTTTTCTTACTTAAGATCCATGTATATAACAACATATTTGCTGATATAGTAAAATAGTAATATGTGCATGATTTTTTGTCTACACCAGGGAAGTTGAAAGTCTATTAGTTAGGACATTTTGTAGTGACCAAGATACTTTACTCAAGCACATGCTAGTTGCAAGCTATGGATGGCACCATGTTGCCATGTTACTTCAATGGGAGTAGGTTGTGCCCTACTATAAATAAGCTTCTTTATGTTTGTAATAAGGTAGTATTTCCATTTAGATTAGATTCCTTTTCATGTTTTATTTTTTCTTTACTTATTTTCTTGTAATAAGTGTGTTTGCTCATAGAAGTTGATTATTACCTATTGAGTTGATGTGTAGAGGACCACGCATACTTTTAGTGTGAGTGGAAGTAGGTGTGTCTATTAAACAGGAAATATTAGATGTGCACGCAAAAAATTAAAATTCAGGTTACTCTGTAGATATGAGCTAGGTGTGCAAAAGAGAGAAAGGAAGGTTTTGTTGGTTCTTAGAATGATGGTGAGTGAAATGAATTACTCGGATTAGGAAGCCACGCAAGAAAATAGGTCGTGTAGTATAACACAAGGAAGGGAGAAAAAGAAAAAATTACCTGGTATATGACATAGAGGAAGATGGGTTATAACGCATAAGGATGATTGTAGCCTGGGAAGTAGTGGCACACCAGAAGGTTATAACTTCTGCAAGCAGAAGAAAGTAGGAAAAAGTATGGAAAAAGTGAAAAAACACATTTAATGCTTTAAATTGGTAGAAGGTGAGGAGTAATTAATGAAAAGTTTTTTTGAAAAACTATTAAAGGGTGGTAAGAAAATTTCATTCTTTCCTTGCATATTGAAGATATTTGAGATTTTGGAGAGAAACTAAGAGCGATTAAGTATAAAGAACTTGTGTGAAAGATATTTGAGACAAACCAAAGAAAATTTGTACACAGCCTAGGTTATAGCTCCTTCGGAGGAAGTGTGAGTGTGGAAGTAAGGTGCAGGATAAGTAATATGAGGTTTAGAAGGTTTTTTGCAGAGCTAGGGTTTGATCGTAGAACTTATAGTTTGTAGAGTTAGGGAACATAATTTTTTAAGGGTGATAAAGATTCAAAGAAAGGAAGGAAGGATTGAATTCTCAATGCAGTGAACTTGAGAAGGACTATTATTTAACACATAAGGCACAAAGTTATTGAAAATTTAAAGTGTGAAGTTGCACAAAGAAATAATGGCACCAAATAAGGCACCAACTATATCACCTAATGGAAAAGGAAAAGGAAAAGGGAAGCCCGTAATAGAAGATGCATCAAAAGAATGGTTTTTCGAGATTCAGTACCCCAATAAAGTGATTATTGGTCAGTCGTGGGAGTCACACTTGACCAATTCCAAGGTTAGTGATTACAACCACTACTCAGAATCACATGAGCTTGAGATAGAGAGTGAAGTAATGAAAAAAATGGATCAAAGAACTCTAGATGGTAAGTTGCTTTACAATAACAAAGTACAAAAGGGCTTGGAGAATGCAGGAGTTCTCCAACTTTACGAGTTACCCTTCTTTTTCAAGTCTAAGAACTTATATTAGTGGTTTTTTTCATGCATCCATTAGGAATACTTTTACTTTACAAGAAAAATAATGTCCATCATCATGTAATTGATCACGAGAGTCACAAGCTTGCACAGTTTATGTCTGGAGATAGAACCTGACTTGGAGGACGATGTGAGAGTAGAGGCCACTGCAATTTCATTTAACTACTAGAGGGGAGGCCACACGATGGACATAGTGCATATCAATGACCTGGGTGTAAGAGTGGTTGCGCATCTGGTTAGTTGCAAGTTAGGTGCATCTAAAATGTGGAATCAGGTGAATAAGAAGTGGCTTCATATAGCTCAGAAGATTACACAGAAGACTACATATAACATTGTGTAGTTTATTGGTGAAGGTATTATTGAAGAATTGCATGTATAAGAAAAGATAACTTGGGGTGTTTTCCTCCCTTTGATTTTATTTTTTGAGATAAGAGTTCCTGATGGGTTGGATGAAAAAGTACAAAAATACCCTATGGAGAACAAGTCTCCAGCACAAAGGTTCAAAGAATATACATGCGATGGGGAAATTAATAATGCATACAAACTCAAGGGTAGATAAGTGGTACAAGCAGATGTGTGAGGCATTCAGGCATTAATGGTACATACCAAGGGAGATTCCCTTGGTTTTGGAAGGTAAGGCAGAATTTTTATTATATCAACATTACTGTTTGGGGAGGTTTTACATGAAGACTGTAGATAAGAGCCCCTAGTGTAAAATGCCTTATGCTTTCACTGCCAGATACTTCCAAGCATTAGTAAATATGATTTATGATGTACAGAAGCTAAATTTTGATCCAGACAAGGTAGATGTTTACTGTTATACACTGCACACTACATATGTCTATCCTAGAAGGTTATTATATGTGGAGACTATGGAATCGGATAATATAGACATCACTTTTAAAAAATTGGTAGTAGGAAAGGAAGCGACACACACACACACACACACACACACACACACACACACACACACACACACACACACACACACACACACACACACACACACACACACACACACACACACATATATATATATACGCACGCACGCACGCACACACACACACATGTGTGTGTGTGTGTGTGTGTGTGTGTGTGTGTGTGAGGCCTAGATTGAAGGATGTAAGGTACATTGATGGAGAAGAAATTCCTCTTCCAAGACCACCAAAAGGAAAGTAGATGGTGGGTGTTAAGAGAGCACGTGAGAATACCCCTCCTAAGCAAGAAGAAGAGGAAGAGAAGGAAAAGATGGCAGAGGAAGAATATAACATCTTTCTCGATCAAGGTCGCAAAAATAAGTTGCGGAGAGGACGTAAAGGACAATATGGAGGTGCAAGAAATTTGGATCTAGTAAGGAAATCACCAAGGGTCACTCCAACCAAGCTGAGTGCAGAGAAGAAGACCCCTCTAGTAAGGAGAAGGCAAATTTTGGTGACCATAGAGGATAATGATGAAGAGAGCTCAGAAGAAGAGGCTTTGTGGGATAAAAATAATCCATTCATCCATAATTTGGATGAAGATGAGTACCTAATAACCTTACATTACTTATAGGATATGGTACTTATGATGTTACATGAGGCAAAGAATGTGTAAGGGCCAATAGAAAAATAATTGGCCACTGACAGAGAAAAGTATAAAAAAACAGTAACACTTAATATATTGGAGTATGAGGTGTTGGGCCCTACAATTAAGGATGCAATGAAGAAGGAAGGATGGGCATTTAATAATTGTCAAAACCTTTATCCCATCCTTGAGGCATACACCACGCAAGAATAATTAGAGCTTAGGCAGGCACACGTAGTAGGATGGTAAGGTCGGACGTGAAGAAATAATGGTTGAGATTGCGCAAAATTGAGATGCACCAAAGACTTTGAAAGAGGCCTTTGAGATAGGGCTAAAATATCTTGGTTCTTTATTCATGAAAAAGATAGATGTGTTGAAGGGAATGACATCAGGCCTTTTAGTGATCGTCAGGGATCTGAAGGCAAAAGGTGAAGAAGTAACCCCTACATAGTGTGAGATATTGTCAGGCTAGTACCAGATACAGATACTAAGGAACCAATAAAGTGGGAGAATTTGAAGAGCATTATAAATACATAGTTCCCCGAGTTACTTCATCCATCCCATGAGTGAAATCAAATGTGCTCTTGAGAAGATGTGATATTATTTCATTCATTGGGTGAATGCCCATTATTCTTTCATTTCATCATCTTTATTCTTACATTCTTGAGGAGCATTCTTTGACTCAATATTGCCAAATATAGAAAATATCCCTAGTGTGGGGTGATGTTAGTCAGAGAAAATTGATTGTATCGATAATAACAAAGTCTTTTGTGTAAGAGTATTCTTGCATAGAAGTATGGGATAGTGCACAAGGAGCGCGTGTAGGGGAATACAAGCCAACATGTGAAGTTGTGCGCATACAGTTAAAAGATCAGTGACTTAGCCAATTTTCCATGATGGCTAAAAATAGAAAAAGCAGAGTTGGAGTACCACTCAAGAAAATATCCAAAAATATATTAAAAAACACAAAGACTTAGCAAAAAAACAAGGAAATAAAATCACGTGTAGAATTGGGTAACACACATGCATGGACCAAGCTAAAAATAGGAGTTAAAGCATGGAATATTTAGGATAAGCTATTTTTACAAAAGCATGTAGGCTATTTTTTTATGCATGCCTATTATTATAAAAGTGCATGAAGCAGTGAAGGGCAAGTCCCCACCCTTATATATATGCAATGTGTCCTTATTGCAGAGATATTCCTTAGTGAGTCCTAGGTTTGAGAGTTCATATTTATGGAGCTTGGAGTATGATATGTGTCTATATGGGTGTGTGCATGGTCCAGCGCATGGATGGATTGAGCTATGATGTAATCAGGTACTTAATTATGTATTGATTATGGTATTTTTTTAGCGGATAATTGATCGTAATTTGTATATATATTCAGATTTCCTTGTTATGCAATACGGTTATGTTGTTGATAAATTTGTGGAAATCTAAGTGTTATTATTCATGAGGGTTGTGATTCCTTATTATATGTGTTTCCTATTGTCATGGTTATGTGCATGAATGGTTGATTTGGTTATGAATATTAAAAAAATGCATGTTAAATTTTTGATAGACATAGCAAAGGAGGGACTTGGTGGCTATGTGCACTTCAGGTAAGATTCTAGGCTTTTCTGGATGAGGTGCCAACACACATATCTAGTAAGTGGGTAAACAAAGACTACACATTATACATGGAAAAAAGTGTTGGAAGGGCCTTATGTTCTATGACATGGGTAAAATGGATTATATGAATAATATGTAACCATGGACAACATATAAGGATATTATAATTGAGATTAGTAGGCATAACATGACATCGAAAATTAAGAGTGTAAGGTCCTACAATAATGGGTAGAGTGATTTTACCCAACACTTGTTTATGTGTATTATCAAAACCACAAATACATAGAGTAGGAGTTAAATCAGCAATAGAAATCTCTATTTGATGGAGAAAAGAGATGTTACACATATTAAGATCAGATCCATCATCAACTAAAACATGTTTATCAAGCACGTTATGAATTTGAACCTAAATATACAATGGGAGAGCATTGTCAACAATTTTTTGGGGATAAACAGTATACTCAAGAGCCTATGTACTAGATGAAGATGCATGGTATCTACAATAGCTACGAGATGTGGGAAAGCTAGATAGATATTGATAATGATCCCTAAGAGTCAGCATGATGAATGGACAATGTTGAAATCCATAATGAAAGAGAGAAACCCTAAGGTCACTAGAGTTAGGGATATGATGTTTGATGAGAGGGTTGGGTTCACCAAATGATTTAACAAAAATTAAATCTTATCAGATGAATGTTTAGCCATACTAAACTAACTTACATTAATTACATGAAACTAACACTAAGTAGCTTCAAAGAAAAGTTAATCTAATAAGAACATCATGATAAAAGCTTAAAGGAATTAGTTACTCTATTACATAAGCATGAATGAAATCATCTAATATTAACTATTCCTACTCTTTTATGTATGATTACTCTAAACATGAACCTCTTTAGATTGATGAGAAATCAAATTTTTGTGTTAATCTCCAAAGAGAGGGACAAATATCACCAAGAATGGCTATAAGGCCATACGTAGATTTTCTTCTACTCAACAATGGTATAATGGATAAAAAGATGAATTAGATATCCCAAATCAATGGAGAATGCCTTTATATTATGCCTATAGTTTCCACTATTCAAAGTGTGATGTGGTGTGAAGGGACGATATTAGGTTATATATATAGCTTTCCATTTGGGAGAAACTACAATCCTAGTGAATGTGGGATAAAAGATAAAGTGCAATTAGAAGAATTAAGCTTGATTAGAAGAATTAACAAGTGATTAGCAACTCATGGGAGTTGGGGGTGCTTAAATTAATCAAATAGGATTTATTAATAGGCTATGATAAGCTTAGAAAGTCTTTAGAGGTGATTTGGAGGGAAATGGGGTTTAAACAATAAAAGGGTTTTTTGATTAAATACAAGGGTCAATAGGCTTAATTAACTAATAATAGTTAATTATTCAATCGAAAGAGGATTATAACTAATGAAGTGTCGTTAATTGGCATCTGGAGTGAAGTAGAGACTATTTAATTCATGAAGTGTCATTAATTAATATGAAATGGGGGAAAATGTTAGTTAATTAGTAGAAAATCACTAATTGTTACGAAAATGATGGGAAAGAGGGTAATTTGTACAATTTTAGTCATAAAACTACATAGGTGTATTTTACGTGTATACATTTTCCCCTCTTTAGGGTGGTGTAAGCGACGGAAATTTAAAGATAGCAGACAATTATAAACAAGTAAATTTTGAATAGAATGGAAGAAAAATTAGTAGAATAAAAGATGCTGATGAGGCCAGAATATGTCCGATTAATGTATAATATATTATCTCATCTTACTCTCATTTTTATTAAGTTTGATTGCATTGTGTGACTTTTAGTTGATTAGATATGAGTTAGGATGTAACTGTCTATCTTTTGATTGATTGTGATCCTAATGTTAAAAGCTCTGAAATTCCTGACATAATGTGTGTTTAAATTCAATTTTGTAATAAAGCAAGTCTAATCAGTTGAGGAAATGAAGCAGGTGGCATTCAATATGTTTTTGATAGCGTCTGTTCCTACATAGCTTAGTTCTGGAACTTCCAAGATAGTTCCGGAACTCCATCACACCATCATCATTTAGTTCCAGAACTCCAGGACTTAGTTCTGGAACTCCTGGGGACAACTCTGGAACTCTCACAGGTTTTGATTCTTAACAATTTCCTATGGTTCTAGAACTTCTCCAAAGTTATAAAACTGATGGGAGTTATCTATTTTAAACCAAATTCTGATGATAATATTTCTGAACATAGATGCAGGGAGAGTTATCCTACAGCTATATAATCAACCAACATCCAACTCAGCATCTATTCTGGGTATAATTTGATTTCATCAGAATCATTGAGACAACTGTGATTGTAAAATGTATATAAAGGTAGACCTGTAATAGATAGAAAATAAAAGATAGAGATATAGAATGAAATAGATATAGAACAGAGAAAATAAATAGACTAAGTACCTAGATCCAATACGTTTTGTAATAATGAATGTTTTTATCAATAAAATAGCCATTCTGATTTGAGCAAATTCTGAGTTGTTAAAATCCTGATTCAAAGAGGAGCAAGGGCCCACTCCCCTAAGGACCAAGATATTCATTTATTTGGTATTTATATTTCTTCAGCAAATAGCTTAGATCTATTAATTTTTTATTGCTTTAGCTCTTTCAGTTAAACTCTGTTGTATACTTGTTCCTACATGTGTTTAGATAAATATTTATATTTCTTGCAATTGTTTTCAAGCATTTTAATTTGAGTGTGTTTATTTCCAAAAGCAAGAGTGTTTAATTTCAAAAGCAAGTGTGTTTATTTTCCAACAGCAAGTGTGTTTCCATTCTACATGGTGTGTTTCCTTTCAGCAAGCTTTCAGTGTGTTTTACTTTCAGTAAGTTTTCATAGTTTGATTTGAATAAGGTTTTACCAAGAAGTCCTTAAGACATTAAAGAGATCCCCCAGAAAATATAAAATAGCTACAATCAACTACTAGATCGGTTAAATTACTCTTGTTGCAGATAGCTTTAGACACACCCCTAGTTTGATATGACATTAACAAGAAGTTGATTAAATGAAGGGAATGACAACACCCATCATTTTTGGTGCCGTTGTTGGGGAACCACCAATTGGAATTTTCTAATTAAATGTTAGCAAGAGCAACAAAACATACATCTAGTATTTGAAGAATCTTCCCTACTATATCACAAGATATATGAGTAGACCAAGAGACTCACAGGGTAGATTCCTTCCCAAAACATCTTCACAAGAATTCATAACATCCTCTAGTCAAAGTAAGGAAATTGATCAAGAATTGGAGGCACCACCATCCCCTGTCAGACAAGAAACAGAATTGCCATTTTTGGAATTCTTAGATCAATCACCTGAAGGGAGTAGAACTTTTAGGAGAAGGCTTATTACCCAAGATCCATTGAGGGTAAGTTTTGATTCTCAATTGATTAGTCAATCTCCTACACCTGATTTTTCACCTTCCTCAAGGCATACAGCTTACCACATTGATTGGGAGGAAAATTCAGAAAATATTTTTGAAATGGCACAAGAAGTTGAGAGAGCACCTGATAGGACCTTTACCTATCCAATCTGATTAGGAGATGATGACACATTAATGAAAAATATCTCACCTACACATTTACCCACCTTTAGAGGGATGTCATTTCAAGATCTTAACCAATTTTTATTTGAATTCAAGGTACTATGTCAAACCTATAATTATAAAACAGATAATCAAAAACTCAAGTTGTTTCCATCCACTTTGAAGGATGCAGCAATGAGATGGTTCATGGGATTAACATCCAACTCTATTAGCACTTGGGAACAAATGGAGACTACCTTCCTAGATAAATACCAGGATTATTGCAAAGGGATAAATAAGAAGGAAGAATTCTTCAAAATCAAGCAGGAAGAGGATGAAAACATAGAAGATTATTTAGACATATTCCTCTTTGTTAGCAAAAGATGTGGATTTGTGCTTACAGAGGAATTAAGTAAAACCATTTTTCTCAAAGGTTTGGATGACGAATCTAGAGAAGCCCTAAACTTGATAAGAGGGGGAGACATTGATCAAATAAGAATGAATGGGATTAAAGAGATTTGTAGAAGTTGTTCCATAACAAGAGGTGGACCTAGAAGAGGAAAATCAGTGAAAATTCTGAATCTAGATATGAACAAACTAATGGATGAGTTAGTAAACTTTAAAATAGACATTTTAGTGCAATTAACCTCTACTGTGGATGGATTACAAGCTAAAGCAAATTCCAAAACTAAACCATGAGTTATGTATTGTCCTAGATGTAGGAAGAAGTGTGCATTAAGAGATTGTCCTTTAGATAAAACATAAATGTGTCTTATCTGTGAATCTAAAGAACATGATACTGATGTTTGTTCTTTACTTCCTATCATTAAAAATCATCTTAAATAAACTAGTGCCTCATCTACAATCGAAGAATTGAATTTTGTTTAGAGACAACCTAACTAAGGATAGTTTATGCCAAGATCAGTTCCTAATCCATGGAAAATGCCATGGGCTGCTCAGGTAGTACCACAAAATTGGGGACAACCGCATTGGGTACCCCAACCAACTTGGAAACCCTCGGGATTGGGAAAATCAAGCTTGGTATGCTCATGGACATCAACAACCCTGGGCTGGTCAAGGAAATCCTTATGCTTGGTCACAACCTATATGGAACCCTAATAATTATTCCCAAGGAAGAACATATCCAAATCAGAATCAATAGGCCATCATGGGATCCCCTACACAAAATTCACAAACTGAGAATGTAGTCCAAACACAAATGCCAGCACAGCCAGTAGCAAACCCCATAAACAAACAAACAACTCTTGTTTATGAAACAGAATAAGAAAAATCAATTGATTTACATGCTATGGATTGTAAGGATATTCAAACTAGATTTGGGAAAATCATTAACAATCCACCCCTTATAATCACTGAAATGACAGAAGAAAATGAAATCCCTAGTACTGTTGTTCCAAAAGAGGATATTGAAAGAAAATAAAAGGAACCAGATAGCAACACTACTGAGACTCCATTTCTTAAGAGATTCAAAGAAGATATAGAAATCAAGGAGTCTGAATTGGTACAAGAACTAAGGAAATTGAATATTGAAATACCACTATTACAAGAAATTAAAGATATTCCAAAATTGAACAAATTAATCAAAACGTTATGCATGAAAAAGGCTGGAAGAAAGAAACAGTATCCCAAGACTAACAAAGTAGATGGGAAACAAACTTATTTATTAGCAGGAAAACTATTACTTCCCAAATACGGAGATCTTACAAGTCCTGTTATTTTTGTCTCTATAGGAAATAAGGATGTACATAATGTTTTGATAGATTTGGGAGCTGTTATCAATGTAATGACAGTGGATACTCTAAAAACATTACCATTAATGGGTATACAACCTACTAATACCATATTACAGATGGAAAATCAGTCTGTAGAGTCATGGGAATATCCAGTTGACTTACTTATATTGCAGCCAAAAGGTAAAACATTGGTTTATCCCATTATTTTGGGTAGACCATGGTTATCTACAGGTGTTGCTTTGATAGATTGCAAGTCAGGTGATATGACAATCTTGAATGGTAATAACTCTAAAAAAATTTCCTTATATCCTACTGCACAACCTTTTACTGACAATCATGAACAATTGTGGGTTGATTCTCCTCAAACTAATAAGCAAAATTTGTCTTCTTTGGCTATGATCACGTTGCAGGATCATGTAAGAGAAGTAGAAGAGATGATTAATCCACCATTGGATGAGAACCTGTTGTCTTCAGTGAAATCAGAAATAGTTTCGAAACCCACGAACTTAGTTCTAGAACCCATTAACTTAGTTCCAAAACCCATAAAATTAGTTCTGGAACCTACGGCTATAGTTCTGGAACCACCACAGTTAGTTCTGGAACCACGAAAATAGCATTTCTCTTTTATTGAAAATGATTTCATGCTGGAGGAACGAGATTTGTTGTGGGGAGAGGATGAATCAGTAGCTTCAGTTTCAAGTACATCAGGAAGTGGTGAAGAATTTTGAGAAATTAGTAGTGACGAGGAATTTGGCCTGCAAAGAGATAAGTATCACAATTCTCATTACTATCCTTTTTCCAATATTATGTCTCAAGGAACTTTTGGAGATGTTGCTACATACCATATGTTGTTACCACATACATGTCCATTAAATACTTTAATGAAACCCTTTCCATAAATTAGTTCATCACATATTAGAACCAAACATGTTGAAATTCAACCAGGTAAAACTTTAAATATTAATAGCTAGTTGAAGGAGGATGAAGAAGCTAAATTGTTTCATGTTATAAAAAATCATACTAAAGCTTTTGCTTGTGATTACAAAGATATAAAGGGGATTCATCCAAGTATCTACACTCATCACATATATATTGAAAACACTAAACTAGTTAGATAGCCTTAAAGAAGGATTAACCCAACTTTAAGGGATATAGTCAAACAAGAAATTGAAAAACTATTACAAGTAGGTTTCATCTACCCTGTCTTAGATAGCCAGTGGGTATCCCCTCTTGTAATTGTTCCTAAAAATAACAAAAAATGGATAATACCTGTTGACTATAGGGAACTAAACAAAGCCACAATGAGAGATTATTTTCCCTTACCATTCATAGATCAAGTCCTAGATAACCTTTCAGGTAAGCAGTACTTTTCTTTCTTGGATGGCTTTAGTGGGTACAATCAGATTAGAGTTGCTGCTAAGGATTAGGAAAAAACTACATTTACATGTCCATGGGGAACCTTTACCTATAGAGTGTTACCATTTGGTTTATGCAATGCTCCTATAACTTTCCAGAGAGTTGTACTTGCAATCCTTGCTGATCTAACAAATGATTGTGTTGAAGTATATATGGATGACTTCACTATACATGGAGATACATTTGAATATGCTTTGAGAAATCTGGACAGATTGTTAATAAGATGTGAACAACAAAGCCTGTCTCTTAGTGATGAAAAAATTTTGATGATGGTGGATGAGGGAATTGTATTAGGACACCATATTTCACAAAAAGGAATTCGGGTGGATCAAAACAAAATTAGGATCATTTCAAATTTACCTATCCCTCAAACCCCCACAGATATCAAATCATTTCTAGGACATGTTGGGCACTATAGATGCTTTATAAAATATTTCAGTAAAATTATTGCCCCCATGTTTAATTTACTAACCAAGGACTGTGAATTTCTTTGGGATGAAATGTGCCAGCATGCTTTTGAAGAAATTAAAAAAAAAAAATCAATGTCCCAATATTGAGAGGTCCTAATTGGGAAAATCCATTTCATATCCAAACAGATGCCTCAAATTATTCCATTGGTGCAGTATTGGGACAAAAATATGAAGAAGGAAAGATGTATGCCATTTACTATCTTAGCAAGAATCTTACTCCCACTGAAAAAAATTACACCACCACTGAAAAGGAATTTCTTATTGTAATTTATGTAATCAATAAATTCAGACATTATATTACAAGGTACAAGATATTTGTATACATAGATCATTCAACAATTAAGTATTTAATGAACAAACTAGTGGTTGGAGGAAGAGTCATTAGATGGTTATTACTTTTGCAAGAATTTGATATTACCATTGTGGACAATCTAGGTAAATCTAATATGGTAGCTGATTTTTTGTCAAGACTAACCACCACAGGGGAACAAGATCCAGTCAAGGATAAATTTCCAGATGAACAACTATTTGCAATCTCAGCAAGTACACCATGGTTTGCTAATATGGAAAATTATCTTGCAACAGGGAAGTTCCCTCCTTCTTTCACTAAGAAATAAATAAAGAAGTTAATTAAAACCAATGAACAATTCAAATGGTTAAATAGAATTCTATTTAAGTGTGGTCCTGATTTTATCTTGCATGTGTATGTAAGAGAGGATGAAATATTTGACATCCTCAGAGCATGTCATGATGAACCAAGTGGAGGACACTATTCAGTAAAAAGAACAGCTCATAAGATACTTTGCACTGGTTATTATTGGCCATCTCTGTACAAGGATGTGAAAAGATATATCAAGAGGTGTGATCCTTGTCAAAGGATAGGACAGCCAACTTTCACCAATGAAATTCCTCTTCAGCCTCAAGTTGTGGTTGAACCATTTGAGAGATGGGGATTGGATTTTTTTGGTCCTTTTAATCCTCCTTCACAAGGGAAGGAATATTTTCTTATATGTACTAACTATGTAACAAAATGGGAAAAAGTGTAGGCATTGACAAATGCCACTGAGGAAGTAGTTGATGATTTCCTTTGGAATAGAATTATGATCAAGTTTGGAGCACCAAGGAGCATAGTTTCAGATCAGGGACCACAATTCATGTCTAATATGATCCAAGATTTCACAAGGTATTACCAAATCAATCCTAGGAATTCATCTCCTTATCATCCACAGTCAAATAGACAAGCTGAAGTAACAAACAAAGAATTGGAGAACATCCTTACCAAAATGGTTGAAGTTGGGAGAAAAGATTGGGTAAAGAGAATACCTGAAGCTGTCTGGGCTTATAATACAACTTGGAAAACTATAACATGGTTTTCACCATATGAATTAGTCTATGGGAAAAATCCCTTGTTGCCTATAGAATTTGAACTTCAAACATTGAGTACATTAGTAAAGGTGGGAATTGAGTTGAATGCAGCTCAAAAAGAAAGAATCCTTCAACTCAATGAGTTGGATGAATTAAGGTTGGAAGCACTTCAGAAGATAGAGATGATTCAAGAGAAAAGGAAGCAATGGCATGACATACATATCAATAAAATACAATTCAAAGTAGGAGACTGGGCATTACTGTTTGACTCTAAGTACCAACAGTTCAAGGGTGAATTGAGAACCAGATGGTTGGGACCCTATTAGATTGATCAGATTTTTTACAATGGTTTTATTCAGTTATTTCCCATTGATGGCAGCAGCAGAAAACTCTTAATCAATGGACATAGGCTGAAACTCTATAGGAATCCTCCCACTAAGAATGAATTTTTGAGGAAGATTGAAGCAATCAAAGAATTTGATCATATGGAAGAACTCAGTTCTTCCAAAATGATCAAATAATTAGATGATAAATCCAAAATAAAGGGAAGAAGATGAAAACTAGCAAATGGCATTTTCTTCCCAAAAAAAAAAATTAAAAAAAAATTCTCTCAAGGTCAATTGAAAACCAGCAAATGGCGGTTGACATCTTTTTTACTAGCTCAAATAAAGGAATTCTTTTGAATTCCAGTTGTCTTATCTAATCATGTTTTGTTCCACTTGTAGGAATGACAAGTCATCATAGCAAAAGGCTTACATCAACAAGGATGTTAATTATGTTTTTTAACTTATGTAGGTTTGATTAAATGTTTGCATGTGTGATGTGACTTAATTTGAAAGTAGGTATGATGAGTCATCTATTTATACATTATGATTACAAGTGTGTAATCATGAAATTGATTTGGATGGAATAAGTGGCAGCATGGTTATAATTAGTAATCATTATTGCAAACATCAAGTGAAATAAAGATTGTAGAAATATCTTGAGGAAGGAGCAGCGAATTGAGTTTGTATTCTACAGAAAAGAACAGAGAATTCATAGGTTCTGCAGCTAAAAATTAAGGTTCTGCAAGCAGTCATTTAGTTCCACAGCTAAGAATAAGGCCTATAACTGATTCGCACAAAATCAAGAGAGACAGAACTCAAACAGATATGGGGATTAAGAAGAAATCAGAACCAAAGGATGATTCCCAGCTACTTGCAGACGAAGAAGTAGCATCCATCTTTGAGCATGTAGGATGGCTTGAATTCCTGAAGAAATTTTCAAAACATAATGATGAATTGGTAAGAGAGTTCATCATAAACCTCGAACAGTCTATAACATAGGTGAGAAAGTTCTTTATTCCTTTTTCTATAAATACTGTAAGTAATGTGTCTAGAGTGCCCATTGTTCATGTCCCACAACTTGCCAAGGGGACTTTGAAAGAACTGGTTCAAGGCTTACTACAAGAAGAAGGAATTTAACCCCAGTACATCTATAATACAAAGAAAATCATAAAAGGGGTCAGAAGGGCTAGTTTTCCTAAACCGTTTGACAGTGTAGCATTTTGGATAGTAAAATATTTAACCTGTGATGATCAGCTTGGGTCTGTGGGAAAAGAAGTCTTAAAAATGCTCATATATCTAAAGTATGGAGCCACCAAACCTGAATACATAATAAACCTCCCAGGGTTTCTTTTTTATTCCATTCAAACCATGGCTTGGAGGTTTTCCTGGGGTGTTGGGACAATTAGGCATCATGGTCCAATTCATTTGATATGCCAGCACCATTTCCTGTCAAAAAAATGGAGAAGAAATTTGGGACAAGTTTCTTGGCAAGTTCAAGAAAAACCCTAATATTGTCAGAAGGAAAATTCCATCCCCATTCTCTCCTTTAGCTAATCTAGAAATTGATGCCCCTGTAGAAGGACAGAGGGAAATGGATAGATAAAACATACCAAGAAAAAGAAGTTCGGTGAGGAAGATAAAAACAGAGCCTTCTATACCTATGAAGGAAATTCCTTCTTCCACAGCAACTTCAAAAGAGCCAATATCTATCTCTGATGGTGATAGCTCACCCACACAAGAACAACAAAGAATAGTAAGAAGAATTTCTAGAGGGAAATTCACTACTGGGCATGTTGAACTTCCCTAGATAATAAAAATTCATAAGAGGTCAAGGGGAACTCTAGAAGGAAGGAGTGAGCAGGAAAGGATGGAAGAGGAAGTTGCTGACATTTTGGGCAGCATGGTCATGACTCCACATGAGCCAATTCATGTTGAAATGGACAAAGGAGAAGAGAGATTTGAAGATCAAGATTTTCAGGAGTTGACTGAACCATCAGCAGTGCCACATAAAGAATAAGAGTTGGCATCTAGGATAAGAAAAGGAAATTTTCCTTTAATAGAGGAAGAATGCCAAACTCTTCAAATAATTTTAGAGGAAGAATAAAGAGAGAAAGTTAAACAAGTTATGTTCTTGTCTAGAAAAGAGCTCATTATCAGAGAAAAATATGAGGAATTGGACTTCCTCAAAATTAAATTAGAACAAAGGGAAATGCTCATTGATGAGCTAACAACTCAGCTTGCAGCCAAGACTGAGGAGTTATCAGCAACCAAGAAGTAGCTGATAGAAAAAGAGGAATTATAGACTTCCAAGAAACATAGTGTTGTGTCCACAGCCTCTGCATAGACTGAGTTGACCTATTTGCCACTTAAACAATAATGGGATGATATTTACAGAGAGCTCAGAGAAGACAAAACTCAAATGAGGAATTAAAGACCAAGATGGAGGAAGAGATGAAGGCAAGAAAGCAATGGGAAGAAAAATTTTATAAGGAGGAAGGAAATAAATATAAATGCCTTTCCAAAATTCATATGGTCTATATTATGAGTGAGAAATTACTTGCCTGCAAGAGGCCTTCTCCTGCATATAGTGTGTTTTTGGAAGAGTAGTTCATTCACTGGCAGCTGTCAAGAATTGTATGTGGGCTTCCAAATGAACTACAAGATGAATCTAAATTCATGGCAGCTTACTCTCTATCCAACCCTGAGCAGAAAAATCTCATGTGTGAATTTTATCTTTACAATTATATGCTAGAGAAAAACACAGGATTTATGATTAACTTGTATGTAGAGGAGAGCCAACTCAATGCATTTGTCTCTCTTTTGCAAAACCAGATTGCATGGAAGGAAAGGGAATCTAAATTTTTATTGAAAGCCAGATCAACAGGCCTCTGCATGAGAGCTCATTATGGTAAAAAAATTTCCTTCCTCACACATTTTAGAACTCGTGCCTTTGATAGGATATTCAAGACACATTACCCTTCCATTCTGTAAAAGAGTATTGATGCCTTCACCTCCTATGAGGAGGAAAAATTTGAAGATATTTATGAAGGATGCCAAAAAAGGTGAGAACTCCTTACTTTTTCTTTGAAAAGAAGGTAAGTAATTTCCCCTACAAATCTGATATGGATTTTAGAGAGGGCTAAAGCATTATGCACAATAATTTCCCAAGTCAATGAAAACTACGGCCAAATCTGGATGGGAATGCAAATAAGGCCACCTCTACTTCTCACCCCCATGTCTCCTTGGCAGAACAGAGAACCTCAAGACCCTGCTGAATTTGAAAAGTGGGAGAGGAAAATAGAAAAAGGAGCTAGGTACAGTACATCTAAGCTTAAGCATTGGAAAATCTAGTTTCAGCCATTTGATCTGAGTAATCAAATGGAATGCAGAACATATGATCCCACTTTTTAAGAATGAGTTTGTAAGGGGACTTACAAATAAGTAAGTTTGGGGGAAATGATGAGGCCAGAATATGTCTGATTAATGTATAATATATGATCTCATCTTACTCTCATTTTGATTAAGTTTGATTGCATTATGTGACTTTTAGTTAATCTGATATGAGTTAGGATGTAACTATCTATATTTTGATTGATTGTGATCCTAATGTTAAAAGCTCTGAAATTCCTGACATAGTGTGTGTTGAAATTCAGTTTTGTAATAAATCAGGTCTAATCAGTCAAGGAAATGAAGCAGGTGGCGTTTAGTATGTTTTTGATAGCGTCTATTCCTACACATATTAGTTCTGGAACTTCCACGCTAGTTCTGAAACTCCATCACATAGTCATCATTTAGTTCTGGAACTCCAGGACTTAGTTCCGGAACTCTAGTATTTAGTTCTGGAATTTTCAGACTTAGTTCCGGAACTCCTGGGGACAGCTCCGGAACTCTCACAGGTTTTGGTTCTTAACAATTTCCTATGGTTCTGGAACTTCTCCAAAGTTTCGGAACCAATGGGAGTTATCTATTTTAAACCACATCTGGATATTTTGCATCTACGACCCTTTTAATCATAAAGGATGAGAAGATTTCTGAACACATATCTAGGGAGAGTTATCCTACAGCTATCTGATCAACCGCCACCTGACTTAGCATCTATTTTGGACATGATTTGATTTCATTAGAATCATTGAGATGATTGTGATTTTAAAATGTATATAAAGGCATACCTGCAATAGATAGAAAACAGAAGATAGAGATATAGAATGAGATAGATATAGAACAAAGAAAAGAAAAAGACTAAGTACCCAGATCCAATACATTTTATAATACTAAATGTTTTTATCAATAAAATAGCCATTCTAATTTGAGAGAATTCTGAGTTGTTAAAATCCTTATTCAAGGAGGAGTAAGGGCCCACTCTTCCAAGGACCAGGATATTCGTTTATTTGGTATTTATATTTCTTCAGCAAATAGCTTAGATCTATTAATTTTGTATTGCTTTAGCTCTTTCAGTTAAACTCTGTTGTATACTTGTTCCTACATGTGTTTAGATAAATCTTTATATTTCTTGCAATTGTTTTCAAGCATTTTAATTTGAGTGTGTTTATTTCCAAAAGCAAGAGTGTTTACTTTCAGAAGAAAGTGTGTTTATTTTCCAACAGCAAGTGTGTTTCCATTCTGCATAGTGTGTTTCCTTTCAACAAGCTTTCAGTGTGTTTTACTTTCAGCAAGTTTTCATATTTTGATTTGAATAGGGTTTTACCAAGAAGTCCTTAAGACATTAAAGAGATCCCCTAGATCGGTTAAAGTACTCTTGTTGCAGATAGCTTTAGACACACCCCTAGTTCGATATGACATCAACAAGAAGTTGATTAAAGGAAGGTAATGACGAAACCCATCAAATGCCCCCTCGAGTGTCAATGGGGTGATGACATAGGTTGATTGAAGATTAAAAAGATGAAGTAAATAGATAAAATAAATAAGGAGGGGGAGGCAGGAATAAATATAATCCCTATTGCCCCAAGTGATTTGGAAGATTAGTATGATAGAAGAAAATGATAATGAAGAAAAATGATAATGCAGAAGCAATGGAGATGAAGAAAATGGAAATAGCTTTCATCCAGCATGGCTCAAGAACAACTTTATTTCTTCACTTTTATCATGATCTACATCATCGTCCCTTTATTTTATATATATTTATAAAAGCATACAAAAAAGTGTAAAACAACGTGAAAATCCATAATACTAACATTTGTTCATTACTAAAACACTAATCTCAATACAACATACATGAAGTAATGTAGTACGAGAAAGTAAACAAGTAGACCAACAAGGAAACAAGAACAAACAAACATACTCAATCAAACAACGTTCAAGATAGTTGCACCAATTTTGTTGTTATCAAGCTCCAGTTCCCACATGTTTGAGTTAATGACAAGGGTTAAAATTGGCACCCCAAGAAAGGATACATGCGAGGCGAATAAATGGAGGATATAGAAGTTCCATGAAAAAGCAACCATGCACTATGAAACTACCCCAAGCAACTTGTTTGTGCAAGGGAAAACATACATAGCAAGCAAACCAGCTTTTGTTAATGGAGGTAGATCAAAACAATCCGAAAGTCATGTGCAATAATAGGCGAGAACCAAAGAAAGATATTTTGTAGGAAAATTTTCAATGTTTGGGGACATTGTGTTCAGTAAATTATTTAGATGTGAGAACGCTTTTTACCAATTTTTTATAGGATTTTTTATTTTTACTATTTTTTTTGGATTTTTTGAATTTTACTAATTTTTTGGATTTTTTTAACATTTTTTGAAAATGTTTGATTTTCCAAAAAAAATTGGAAATCTGAGAAGAATGTAATATAGAAGAATGAAGAACCATGTGAGGCATCGAAAAAAATCATTGGGAAGCAAAAATATGCCCCATGTAGAAGAAAAGGGTGCCAAGAAACAAAAATATGTCCCAATGAAGCAAAAACTAGAGAAAAATGACTATTTAATAAAAATAATCATCGTAACGAAATGTCAGCACGTGGCGGGAAGTATATAGAAGAAAAAAATTAGTTATCTAGCACTTAGAAGGTGAGAAAAATAAATAATTAGGTCAAAACTACTATAAATAGCAAGTTGGGAGGGTGAAATCCATCGCGGCCAGTTATTATTACCTGACCCTTTTGAGATTTGGTGAGGTTTTTTCTCTGACCTTAGAGAGAAATGGCTCGAGTTTAGAACCATAGACATCACGTGGACAAAGTACGAGAGTATGCAAGGCTTCCTTTGGATAGATTACCATTACGCAAAACAAAAAATTTAATTTTTGAATGCATTTAATGTGTATTTAGGCTAGGGGAAGTTGGCAAGATTACACTAGCGCAAGCCTTGGGGTACACTAGCGTCAAAGGTCACACAGTAGTGTAGAACTAGGGTTTAGGTCAAATAGGGCTCGCACTAGTGTAAAACTAGATGATTTAGCATATAAAGGCTTGTGCTAGTGCAAAAATGTGAGTGTTAGCATGAAAAGGCGTGCATTAGCGCAAGCTAACACTAGTGCCAAAAGGGGTGCGCTAGTGCAAATCTGAGGCATTAGAAAAAATTTAGAGGAAATTGGAAAGTTTTAAGAAAAACTTATGGATAAATAGAAGAACGTAGAAGCAATTATAACACCTTAGGAAGATGTTATAAGAAAAAAATTTGTTAATCAAGTGTCTTGTGTAATCTTGAAGGTGAAATTATGCAATTTGGAGGTACACGAGAGAAATGGATGCCTTCATGCGTATGAGAAGACGTTCTCATGGTGAGATCAGATTTTTCTTACTACTACATTAGAGGCTACAGGCCTTTCTTATATTTCACAGATGCCTCACATTATGCTATATCACGCCCTTCTGACTGCCTTAGCAGAGAGGTGGCAGAGAAAGAGCTAGACTTTCAGACTACCGACAGGCGAGATGACTTTGACTCTAGAGGATGTATAACGGATCCTCATAGTGTCGATTCAAGGTAGCTTAGTGACATATGATAGTGATCACACCTAGATCTTAGATTTTATTTGGGATATGTTTTTATGATGGGATATACCCCAGTAGGGTATGGCACTATAGTTATACATATGTTTTGAGGATCGATGGATTATTTGTATACGTGATGGCTCTTATCAGCGGCTACTTGTTTCTTGACAAGACTAGCACACACTTCCCATTTAGTCTTACAGAAGTAGTGCACATGTTCATGGATGGAGAAGTATTTTATTAGGTTCAGTGTATATTGGCTCAGTTATAATGGGACTTACACTTAGTTGTGTATAGAGGGATGAGGAGCATAGGCCCTGCAACATTGTTACAGATTTGGTCATGGGACCATATTGGAATTAGGAGCCCAGTAGAAGTACTATGAGCCAAGACTCCAAATGAGCCATCCTACATGGGATGGGAATTAGTGGGAGAGGATGTCCACTCACATATGGAGGACACATCACATTATAGATGTGTTTTTGATGATCTACAACTCTGTATGGTAACTTGGTGACCATATCAGCTATATCAGTGGCACGGTGATGGTGTAGAGATCAGTATTGAAAAGGTTGAGCATTTCATTAGTGGTAGTCGGTGACATGTTATAGAATGGTATCAGGTATATTGGGTGCAGCAACAGTTGGGCTGCGTCCAGGGCATACCGAGAGATGACATATGGTACGCACACATAGCACGTGAGACTTTTGATTTTGGGACATGTATTAGATAGCGGTGAGCTTCAGACAGTTATAAATAGGTCATGTTGCATTTATGGGTTACATAGCCTTAGGTGGTAAACCCTAGGACCATGCCATAGTATGGTCCTTGGTATGAGATTGTACTACCTTGTTGTATCACTATCCCACAGGCTGCATTAGATGTCGGTATAGCCACAGTGGCATAGGGGTTACAGGGACAAGATCTAAGAGACGGGGCTATATTAGGGTATCTCAAGGCCAAGGAAGATTTATAAGCCTAGGGCCAGGGTCCACAAGTACAGATACCACCATAGGGTCATCCCTCAAAGTAGCCTCTGCAACCACACCCACATCCATAGCTATAATTATAGCCATAGCCACAACTATAGCCATAGGTATAGATACATGTGGTACAGTAGGTTGTAGTACAAGTGCAAGCACATTAGGTGTTAGTGATAGATATTCCTCACTCATCACCTTGAGAAGTGATTCCACACATAGCAGTAGGTGGGGGTGGTGGAGATGGATGGGGATCACCGCAGCACATAGCAACAGGTGAGGGATGGGGAGAAACCCTTAGGTCACAAAAAAGGTCATCACGGAGACAGATTAATCAGCGTGTTGGGGACTAGGCTACCTTAAGACATTAGCTACATTAGGTGACAGCAAAGAGAGACCAGCTAGCAGCTAAGTGGTTACGTTAGACAGCTGAGAGGAATCAGTTACATATAGATGTGATCAGTTTGAGAGTGAATCCTAATGTGCTCTAGTAGGAAGCCCTAGCATCATGTGCCTAGGATTTGGTATATGATTTTGCTTCATCCATAGGTGAGGTTGCTTACTACAGAGCTTTGTATTATGAGGAAGTTCTAGATGGACAAAAGGTGATACCTTATAGCCAGATGGATGGTATTCGCTCTAGGTCTAAATCACATATTCCATCTAGGTCGTCTAGGTCAGTATAGATGTCATCACCATAGTCGAGGCTTTCACCACACCAAGTACCAACAACACAGGGATCAGTATAGCAGATGCCTCCACCTAGTTTTAGGCTAGGTAGTCCTAGTGTGGGCGAGATTCATGGTTGACTCTTTATATTATACTTATGTATTATTATTATTTTATGTATGCCTTGTGATGAAATCACATTTCTGATCAGATAAATATGTATTGTTTTTTACTATGCCTCGAGATGAAGGCACATTTTTGATCCATGCCCATGATGGTGTTCATTGTATCTGATGTATATCAAGACACATTATTTTGTATATGAGACATTTGTATGGACATTGATATTTGATACATGGATATATGATGATGATGGAATTTGATTATTTATCACATTTTTTTTTATATGAAATAACATGTTTAGCCCATGTTTTTATTATGGTCTATGATGAGGGGGGATAAAAATAATCCATATTTCCCCATTGGTGATATCATATGATGTTAGCTTAGCATACATGTTTAATTTTTTACTTTCATGATGATGTAGCTTAGCATTTTATTTATATGTGATGATATATGATATGGATGATGAAATGATAACAAACTGTACAAGCAATGAATACAAGCACAATGAACACTTAATCAGATCTATTATATACACGCTAAGGAATAACACAACACAGTTATGTGTACACATGCAAGATAAAATGAATCTAATAAATTTCACAACAGATTAAAATAAGATGTAATCTAAGAAAGAAAATAAAACAACTTAATCTAAGAAAGCATACAAGATAAAAAAAATCAACAAAACTATGTACAAACAAACAACTAAGTAAGCAAACACTGTTTTGTTTTTGTGGGACATTTTGAAACGTTTTGCGTCATTTTCTAATTGTTTTCTAAGACAATTTCATAATGATTTTCAAGTTTTTCTATGGGAATTTATTTAAATGTTGTGATATTTTTTACAAAACATATTTTGAATGTTTTTGCAACTTTCTGAAAGGTTTACACAAATGTTTTTGGGATTTTCTAAAAGTTTTCTAAAGCTATGTAAAAGAAAACAAGAAAATGTGGATTCCCCAAGTGATAGATGGGAATGTACAAGGGAAAACACCACATGTATGTGTAAGACAAGGAAGATGTGAAGTTTCCCCTAGAATTAGGTGGGAATTTACAAATGCAATCTCTTTGTAACATTAGTAGGATCAGGCAGATCAAGGCCACAAAGGATAGGTTTAGAAGGATCCCATGACACAGGGTAAAATTGGAATTTAGGCTAAAGTCACTATACTCCTAGGTATGAGATGATTGTAAACAATGGACCCTTCAATAGTGTCGAAAACTTTTTTTCACTAATGGACTTGTCCAATGTGCCACAATTTTGTGGTTTTCACACTTGGAAGGATTTGTTTCCCTTTATTTTTTTGTTTATTTTTTCTTATTTTTATACTTTTTTTATTTTCTGATATTCTAAAGGTTCCCCATGCTTAAGCGTAGAACCACTTGAGGTGTATGGAATTCATAGGCTTCTGTAGCTCGTCACCATCAGAATCATCAATTTTATATGCTCATGAACCAAACTTAGTAACCACAACATATGGTTCTAACCAGTTAGGCTCAAACTTACCCTTATTTTCTCAATATTTAGTGGTATTGAACTGATTATCCTTTAAAACAAGGTATCCTACCTCAAACTGGTGAGGTATGATTATTTTATTATAGCCTTGATGTACTTTATTCTGATACACTTTTAGGTGATCTAGTGCATGAAGGTGTTTCTCATCCAACAACTCTAGTTATGTGAGTCTGGAAACTCTTTAATCCTCCTCTTTGTCTTGGTAGTCTTACAAAGATATGCATAAATAAGTTATCTTAATATCAAGTGGTAGGACGGCTTCTGTGCCAATCACAAGGGAATATTGAGTAGCACTAGTAGGGGTACATATGGATGTTTGATATGCCCAGAGGGAAGGATGAATTTATAAATGTCAATTACAGCTAGTCTTATTAACCATATTTTCCATAATATGAGAAAGATTTTTATTTGAGGCCTCAGCTTGTCCATTACCTTAAGGGTAATAGGGGGTTGAGTACTTGACTCGAATTTGAAAATGTTAGCACAATGCTTTCATATTTTTGTTATTAAATGACTTACCATTGTCAGCTACAATGGCAGAGGGAATTTTGTAATGGAAAATGAGGTGGTTCATAATAAAATTGGAAATCTACACACCAGTAACATAGGTAAGAGGGATAGCCTCTACCCATTTTGTGAAATACTCAGTGGCAATAATAATGAACATGTGGCCATCAGATGAAGTAGCAGTAAGTTTTCCAATAAGATCAAATCCCCACTTTGAAAAAGGCCATGGAGTTTTGATTGGTTACAATGACTGTGTTGGGGCATGTATTAATTTTTCATACTTTTAGCATAGTAAGCATTTCTTTACATAATGACTGTTAGGGTTATCAAGGATCTCAATCTTACTATTCATGTGTGTCCGATCTTTTCATTTACGTAGTACATATCAGTCATTGATCTTCCACATTTCTTCACCATATGTCTATCCAGAGACTTCACTACCAAAATTGGTGGGTATTTATCTGTTGATTGGTCTCACATGCTCCTTAGGACTAGGTATGGGACCAAGGTAAGTATAAGGGAAGAACCAATTTTTCAAAATCATGTTGAACCTTATACTTCCAGCATCATCAATGGGAATTATACTATATGTGACCAAGAAGAAGAAGTTACAAATCATGAGTCTACTACTCTTGTGGAAGAAGTGCCTGATATTGTACTTGATGATGTAAGCATGAGACATCAATTTGACCCATAAACTGAGACATTGGCTATATAAGAAGTTGGCTTTTTGGTGTTATATTTAATTGGGTTAGGCATGTAATGCATTTATGAAGAGGGAATAGTTATACCTCAGCTTCTTAAAACCCAACACAACCTTGAGGGACTGTGGAAACTTTTTTTTTATGGTTTGAGGAGTGAAAACAGAGTAGGTTTTGGTGTCATGTTGATTTCTCCATGAGGTGAAAAATATTTCTTTTCTTTTTGAATTCAATTCAGTTATACTAACAATGTGGCCGAATATGAAGCTTTATTACAAGTAATCCAATTGGCTGAGAAAAAGGGATTCAAAGCATTAGCTATTTTTTAAAATAGCTTATCATGTGTAGACACCCATAATTACGCCTGAGCAATTTAAATACTTAAATTGCACTAATTATCTCTCTTCTGGAAACTTGACGACATATCATCAAAAATGCTCATATTCTCTCTTATCGTTGTTAATTATTTACACTACGCTCATTAATTAAGTCGCCTATCCAACAAATACCCTAATTAACGACCTTCCGTTAATAAATCACCCCTTCTATCTAAACTAATTAATTATTATTAATTAATTAGCTTTCCCTTTCATTTAACCAATAAATCAATATTTAATTGATTTAATCCCCTTCTATAGCCTAAATCGTACTAATATTCCTCTAATTAGCTTCTATAAGCTTACATCTACCTATTAATTAATCACCTTTGATTAATTAAAACACCCCCCAACTCCCATGACTTGCTAAGTATAAATTAAACCCTTCTAAAGTAAGGTTACCTTCTATAAAGCAACCTTATCCATTCCTAATCTTGTTTTACCTTTTATCCCACATGCAAAGGGATGAAGTGTTTCCTTTATCCATTGGGCTATATAAGGAGCCCTCCTTCTACCTTTATACCTACACCTAAACTTCTTGAGAAGACAAAAGCAAAGCATATAGAAAAATAGACTAAAAGTTTTCCTTTGTTTTCTTTAGAGTTCACCATTTGGAGAGTTAAGCCTCTTTTCTAGCCAAAAGTGCTTAGGTCATATGGGAGGTGTCAAAAGGGTCTTGTAGCCCAATTTTGATAAGCCCCCCATTCCTAGGTTCTTGGAATATCAAGAGCAACCAATTTGATTGTCATGGAGCTTACATAGGTCCATCTAATTTTGTTGTTAATTAAGAGAATAGAGGTTTTTAGACAATTAGCATGCTAGTTTCAAAGTTCTAATATTAAATGTTAGTGTCTAACCTTGTTTAGTTCTTATCTTGATGGTGCTTTAGACTTTACTTTAAGCTTTGATAATTAGGGCTACTAGGTGTTAGTCTTTATTTTCATTAACTTAGCTTAAGCAAAAAACTATGCACACATTTGGCACGCCCGATGGGACCTAGTCCCTTGGCATTTTAGTTTAAATTTCATTGTTTTGGCTAACTTTTGATATGCACATGTAGTAATTAATGTCCATTTTCTTGGAATTTTTGCTAATTTTATATGTGTAAGTTCTTGTTCATAGCCATCATTTTAATGGGTTGTTTCCATTTTTAAACTAACTTGCTAAAATTTGAAGTATTGTGAGCTTTCTTGAATTTTTTTTCCGTATTTTGGTTGCAGGGGTGGCGCAGGCACACTACTGGGAGTGCAGGTACATTTTTGGTGGCGCAGGCACCTCTCAGGTGGCACAAGCACACTGTCAAAACCTGATTCTCTATTTATTGACCCTGGCACATACGCACTAATCCTGGCGCACATACCCTAACTAGCACGCAGATGCACTAACCTAGGCACAGACAACATTTCATACTGTACCTTCACTGTAACTCAAAACCTGTCAGATTGGCACATACACCCTAACCCGAGTGCACACATTGTTTTGGTGGCGTAGACACATTTCTGGTGGTGCAAGTATTCTGTCAGAATCCGAGACTATTTTACAAAGCGGTGGCACACACGCTTTTCCTGTGGTGCACACGCTTTTCTGGTAGCGTGAGTGTTCTGTGCAAATTTAAGCCTATTTTTATCAAAGGTAGTGCATACGTTCTTCTAATGACACACACGACTCTTGGGTGGTGCAGGTACATGGTAAGCTAGAAACACACAGAGTAGCGCATATGTTCTTCTGGTGACACACACGCCTCTCAAGTGGCGTAGGTACATGAAAATCCAGAAACACATAGAGTGGTGCATACGCCCTAAACCACGTGTAGATGCCAAAATAGGGATGTAGGTGTCTTTTTGTTTTCTTGAAGTTAATGTGTTGAGGTGCTAACATTCTTGCAGGTTTTATCTAATTAAATACTCATCTTTGCAGGGTGTTTTTACATGCTTTTACTTGATTAGATAAACTTTACATGTTTACTTATAGGAATAAGATCACGTATGCTCTTCCCTCACGTCCCTTGGGGTGATCTTGGGAATCAGAAATGATTCTTAGGTCCTTTTGATGCTTTGAGGTTGTTAGGAATATTTGAATTGGAATTGGTTAACTTGGTGTGTTTGAATTAAAGTGTTTTTCCATTTGATATCTTTTTGGATTTTGGAAACATCACATATGCTCTTCTCTTGCGTCCTTGGACGATCTGGAGAATCAAAAATGATGTTTACTCTTTTGATGGAAAACTACTAAAAATCGTCATACATGACCAAAACACCATGCTTGTCAAAGAAAGGAGGAATCAAAAAAAAAGTCAAAAACTACTAATACAGTTGTTATACAGGTTGCCAAAAGGTGTTCAAGCAAACCACACCTAATTAAACAAGATAAAAAGAACAACATATTCAAAACACTGTATTGCAGGTTTCGGAAAAGGGTACATCCCAATCCACTCAACTAGAACATAACCCCTTTGGCATAACGCCTTAAGCTACAACAATGGGGGTGGTTCCAAGAACCCCAAAGTAGTCCACGCAAGAGGGAACCTTGTGGATGAAATGGGAAGTGCTCTGCACTACCTACTTGACTAGTGATTCCTTTGTGAGATAGCATTACTGGTTTGTCGTATGGTGACCCCAGTGAAAGTACACATAGACACACTAGTTTCCTACTATTCTTGAAGGGGCTAAAGTAAAGCTGAGATACTCTCAAACTAGTCAGTGTGACTTTTTGGGTAAATCACACTCACTTAAGACAACTTTGTAACACCGAGGATGAGAGAACCACCTAAGAGAATATACTTTGCCCAGGAGCCCACTTTGACCATTCTAAAATAGTGTTGAGTTGTGAGCCATCTTTTCATCATGAAACGTGTGACACGTTACTTTAGCTTAGTTTTTCACTTGCCTTAAGGCGAGGTGAAACTCTGCCAAAGTGAAGCCAACATTTTTCATCCCCATTTTGATCTACTTCCTTCACATTCTTTTGACACTTTGTTGATCAAAAGAAGGGTGACTACCTTTGTGTTACCAATCGATTGTTTCTGCCACTTTTTTGTCCGTTTACGCCCATCCATGTTTGCGATTGGGTAAGTTAAATGTCTAAAGTGTGCGGAGGCGTATTTATATCATTGGTAGCCTTTGTGATCTTGATACCCACATCAGGATCGTCATCATAGTTAGGATTGATTCATCATTTTATCTCCCTTTGACATGTTACCTTGTTTGCATTGTCTCGACATAATTAAGATACTTATGTCATGTTTCTCGTAAACATGATCTAAGTGTCTGCATTGTGGCATTACGTTGCCCATGTTTTAACACATCCTTAGTATACTTTGACTTAGTTTGATTTCAAACATTGTCCCAAATATTGAAAGGTGTCGCTTACTTTGTTTGTGCATCATTTTGATACCACTTTGACACTAATATCTCACTTCTCTGCAAAGCTTGATAGACATGTCCAATTGGTGTGGTTACATGGCTTACATTTGTAAACCTCACCCTTTAACATTTAGGTCTTGTTGGTTGTTGAACTTGTTGTGGTATCCTTTGATTGGGAGTCACATCTACCCTTTGTTAATATTTACGCCTTGTTCATTTCGAGCTTGACGTAAATATTGACATTGTGTTGATCATTTTTGCATCAAACTATCACTTTGCACACGCATTTTCATATGGTGTATTTCCTTGTTGATTGGCTTTGTGTTTCACACTTGCATGATTGTTCCTTGTGATTATTCATTTAGAAAACTTATTTTCTAGGACAATCCCTTTTTATCTCATCAATATTGCATCATCATGATGTCTATTTTCCTTAGACCTTCTTCAGAAAATCATGCATGCATATCAATACTTACGAAATGTCTATTTGGTTGTCCTTATGCTACCCAAATCGACATGTCACTTCCTTCCCTTTGAAGGAGTTCCATCACACTATCTAGATCTAGACATTTGTGCTTAAAACACCACCAAAAATGACTGACTATCGCGCGGTTCCCCATACTTACAAAAATACATGGAACCTAGGTTTAGCAATTCAAATCAAAAGATTCCCATTACAACTAAACCTCATTTGGTTCTTCGTGCTAGAGAGCCCATATGGGTAACTCATTCCCCACCTTCATCTCATAGTTGGTGGTATGGTTTGGACACTTCTAATCCAAATTATTATTCGAGTTCCCCCCACTCTTCTTCTAATTCTAATCCAAACATTTCCTCTTCTTCTGAGGATTCCAATCCAAATATTTCCTCTTCTTCTAAGGATTCCAATCATTTCTGATGATTCTTTTGATGATTCAGATCCAAACTACTATTTGGATTCATCTAATTTGACTCCTAAGTCATCTAATGTGACTCCTATGTCATGGTCCTCCCTATCTTTGTAGGAACCTCTTCATCATACATTTAATATGACTCCTACGTCGCGGTCCTCCCTTTCTTCGCAGGACCCCTTTTATCAGTCACCTCAACGACATCTTCTTCCTTTGAAGATACGTGCGACTCCAAATCCCTCCAATCAAACATCTAATACAATTCTTGAATTACGGTCCTCTCTTTCTTTGCAGGACCCTTGTTATTATTCATCCAATGTGATTCTTGAATCACGGTCCTCCCCTTCTTCGCAGGACCTTCTTCATCAATCACCCCCAATAAGTCTTCCTTCTTTGAAGATTCATGTGACTCAAATTCCTTCGATTCAAACATCTGAATCGACCCATGTGTCACAATCTACAGACTTTGGACTTAATCCTACTAGTTTACAGATGATATACCATCGTATAGGTAGGTCCACACCACCTTCTTCTACTCCTGAGACATCTAGCTACACATCTTCTTCATCCCCCACATCATCTTCTTCTATCAATCATCATCAAACATCTTCTAAGTCTTCCACACCAAGTGAACCTCTTTCTTCCAATCAACCCCTGGTGGTCGATCAACAACTCATACCGATTGATCTCTTTCAGAATGAAGAAACAATCAGGGCATTTATAGGGGCATATGAAGATATTCCTTTAGCAGATTACGAGAAAGGATTCTCTTTAGACTTTGATACGTCTGCATATTGTGAGGAAAAGGTTGATTCCTTTTATCAAGAAATAGAAGAAGAGCCTCAGATCATGCAAGTTTATTCTCCTCTTATTCTTCCATCTTCACATTCTTCATTATGTGATGAAACTCCTTGGTCTTGTATTGATCCATGGCCTATCTTCTCATCACCCAATAACTCTTTGTCTATCATAATTCCTCAATCACAATCTCTTATGGGGTCAACGCCAAGTAGCCCTTCATCTTCATCTAGGTGTGGGTCACCTTCTAGTAGCCCTCCCTCTGCTATTTGTGGGACATTTTTGAGTAGTCCACTATCTTCTATTCTTGGGGCATGCCCAACTAGCCCCTTGTCTTCTAGGTATGGATCACCCCCGGGTAGTCCATCATCTTCTATTCTTGGGCCACATCCTAGTAGCCCTTCATCTTCTATCTATGGGTCATGTCCTAGTAGCCCTTCTTCTTCTATTCTTGGGCCACATCCTAGTAGCCCTTCATCTTCTATCTATGGGTCCCGTCCTAGTAGCCCTTCTTCTTCTATTCTTGGGCCACATCCTAATATCCCTTCATCTTCTATCTATGGCTCACCTCCCGGTAGCCCATCTTCTTCAATCCTTTGACCGTATTCATTTCATCCATCACATTATTCTTCTACCAAAGATTGTGGCAAGCCCACTACCATTTCTCACATCAGTTCTAAACGTCCACGTTCACTTTCTTCTCCTTCTCAGGATCAGACAAGTCACGCGTTAGCTTATAAGAAACCCAAACAATTTCTTAATCAAGCTCAGATCAAAATGGCAAAGATCTCTATAGCTCCCAACAAATCAAACAATCTCAAAATTCTAAATCAAATGCGATTCAAGAACGCACACCAACGTAACCATCAAGTATGGTGTAAAGTGCGTAAACCTCTAGATGGGGAATTAAATCTCCCACATATGAAATCCATGTTTCAGAACAAATCACAGTCATTTATTGAGTGTGAACTCACCTCGATCATCGAGATCGGGGATAATATCACTCTCGATAAACAAATGTGCCTAGTCTCCCTTATCAAGGAAGTCACAAACATTGTTGTTGGATCTTACCACATAGAGTGACTTTGTTAGTCCCAACCTCTTAAAACTGTCAAAAATCTAAAAATAAAAAAACAATTCAAAAATACAAAAAACATTGAGAAAACACAACAAAAATCAAAGGTACAAGGATCAAACATTGCAATCAGGTATTTGCGTACACATGGATGTTTCTTTCTTCCCTTCCTTGTTATTCTTCTACAAGTCTTCCTACCATTTTCATCCCTTTGGTGATATTTTGGTTAGCCTATTCGCACATGCATTTTGTGACATTTATCTCTATGGTATCTGTTTGACCCTGGTCTTTTATCACCTTGGTAAATTAAAGAACGACTGACCTCTTAGAGATCCTATCACATTCAACATCTAATAAACTTGTTGCGAAGAACTTTTGGACATATTTGTTGACACTAGCCAATGTCATCATCACAATCACCTCCACCTCCTTCCATCAAGTCATCAGTGGTTCTTAACCCCTTGTCAAACAAGAGAGCTGAAATAAGTTTTCAGAAAGAAAAAGAATCAAAATCAATCAAAAATCAAAAGCTAAAAGCTAAAAGCAAAAATCAAATTGATATATTACTCTCTCTTGGGGTATTTCCAATAATCTCTATCGGGGTTATGGACACCTGACTGGCAGTAGAGCAATGTTGCGATTAGAATCAAATGCATCTCCGTCGGGGCTATGGACACATGGTTGGCAGCGGAGCAATGTATGGCTATCCTTCCACCCTCCATCCACAAATCACAAAATCACCTTTCAAAATCAATCATCCCTACACATTGGCTAGGGTATCTTCACTTGTTGTCTATTAAATATTCCCTTCAAGAGGTAATAAATTCCACGTGCACACACTGGATCTCTATGAGTAAATAGGATTAGTATGTTACCAAGTGTCTTTTTTGGACCTTGTTCAGACTCTTACTCTAGTCCATATCTTGTCTCATGATTTGTGCCTTTGGCTAATCACTTCTTCATCACGAGGCTTCTAAGCTACATTCATATCATTCACATAGTTCTTCTACTTCATTCAGAACATCCATGTGTATAAGATTACTTGTTTTCCATGTTTTCAGACACGTTTGTCACCTTTCACAAAAACAATCTTCTCCTTCCTTTCTATCATGTGCTTTTAGGCCAACTTATGCTGGGGGCATCCTTGCTTTTCCCAGCACTTCATTGGTTTACGTTCACCATCATGTTGAACCTATCCATAATGGCCTTGGGTCCCGCTTCTACCTGTGAAGAGTTTTCCTTTGAATACTCCCACCTAATCGTTGGGGAATTTTTACATCTTCACCTTTCTCGTACGCACGTGGCCTTATGCCCTTGTACATCCCATCTATCGCTAGGGGCATCCACGCTTCCTCGTCTTCCTGTACATAGTTTCAAAAAAAACATTCAAATATGTTAGAAAATCAATCAAAACATTCAAATATGTTAGAAAAATCATTCAAAAACATTCAAATATGTTTAAGAAAAATTCTAAAAATTGAAAATCATCCTACAAAATGTCACTCTTTGGTTCTCACCTGTTCATGTGTGTGACTCGTGGATCATCTTGATCTACCTCCATCAACAAAAGCTAGGTTGCTTACTTTGTCTGTACTCTGGGGCACAACGAGTTGCCTGGTACTGTTTCGTAGTGCACATTACTTTTCCATTGGACCCAAGTGTCCTCCATTATTCCCTTCGCATGTATCCTTGCTTGGGGCACCATCATCAACCATTGTCGTTAATTTACATAGGTCGTAACTGAAGCTTGATAATAAAAACATTACATTATGTTTCTCTGTTAGTTTAGCTTGTTTACTTTCTCGTATTGTATTGCATTTTGTATGTTGCATGGAGTTAGGCATCTTTTACTTTCTCGTATTGCATTGCATTTTTTATGTTGCATGGAGTTGGTGTTTTCAGCAATGGACAATTGTTCGTAGTATGGCTTTTCATGTCATTCTACTTTTGTCGTATGCTTATATTTTTCATAAGGACCGATGACGTAGATCTCTTGGCAGTATGATGACATCAAAATTGTTCAATAAATAGTGGCTAGAGGATAATCTCTTCCCTCCACTTCTCCATATTTCTTCTGCATCACTTTTCTCTCACCCCTAATCTTCCGTCTCACCGGGGCATCTTGCCCCTTCCCATTCTTCTATCTATTTCTCACCTTTTTCGATTTTTCGATCATCTTCCTTCATCACCCCATCGACACTCAAGGGGGCATCTCTCCCTCCTACTAATTTTTCTTCTATCCCTTCAAAATTTCATCCATCTACTATCTTTGAAGTGGCGTCACTTATGCCACCCCAAAGAGGGGCAAATGTAGACACCCATAATTACGCCCGAGCAATTTAAATACTTAAATTGCGCTAATTATCTCTCTTCTGGAAAATTGATGACATATCGTCAAAAGTGCTCATATTCTCTCTTATCATCATTAATTAATTACACTACACTAATTAATTAAGTCACCTATCCAACAAACACCCTAATTAATGACCTTCCATTAATTAATCACCCCTTCTATCTAGACTAATTAATTATTATTAATTAATTAGCTTTCCCTTTCATTTAACCAATAAATCAATATTTAATTGATTTAATCCCCTTCTATAGCCTAAATTGTACTAATATTCCTCTAATTAGCTTCTATAAGCTTACATCTACCTATTAATTAATCACCTTTGATTAATTAAAACACCCCCCAACTCCCATGACTTGCTAAGTATAAATTAAACCCTTCTAAAGTAAGGTTACCTTTTATAAAGCAACCTTATCCATTCCTAATCTTGTTTTACCTTTTATCCCACATGCAAAGGGATGAAGTGTTTCCTTTATCCATTGGGCTATATAAGGAGCCCTCCTTCTACCTTTATACCTACACCTAAACTTCTTGAGAAGACAAAAGCAAAGCATATAGAAAAATAGACTAAAAGCTTTCCTTTGTTTTCTTGAGAGTTCACCACTTGGAGAGTTAAGCCTCTTTTCTAGCCAAAAGTGCTTAGGTCATATGGGAGGTGTCAAAAGGGTCTTGTAGCCCAATTTTGATAAGCCCCCATTCCGAGGTTCTTGGAATATCAAGAGCAACCAATTTGATTGCCATGGAGCTTACATAGGTCCATCTAATTTTGTTGTTATTTAAGAGAATAGAGGTTTTTAGACGAATAGCATGCTAGCTTCAAATTTCTAATATTAAATGTTAGTTTCTAACCTTGTTTAGTTCTTATCTTGATGGTGCTTTAGACTTTACTTTAAGCTTTGATAATTAGGGCTACTAGGTGTTAGTCTTTATTTTCATTATGGGTTCACAGTATAACATGCCTAATAATATCATAAAGGATGAACAACAGTCTCTCAAAATGGTTGTGATACTGGTAGTACTAGAAAATGTAGGAATTTGGTAGGCTTTCGATTGTGATAAAAAATCATTCTTTTTCTATAGGAAGAGGCTGAGTTTACATCTAAGAACCAAGCCAAGCTTCAGGAAGCGTACAATGATAGAATAACATAGTTAAAAACTAATAATTTACCGAAGGGTATGGTCACTCTTGAATTAATTTTCAATTTGGATGATCAAGTTAAAAGACAAAGTGCCTATATGATAATTAAGGAAGATGATTTTGAATAGGTTTAGGTTGTGGAAGATAGGTTTTTAAAGATCAGGAAATTTTTCTTGTCGTAAGAGAAGCAAGATTTAATTAGTCTTTATCAAGAGTATAGTGATATATTTGCATGGAGCTATGAAGACATTTATGGTTTTGATCTTGAGCTTGATCCAAATGCCAAGCTGGTCCTATCAAAGCAAAGACAAATCAACCCCAAGATTGAGTCGCTTATGAATAAAGTGATTTCAAAGCTCAGCGAAGTTAGTATCATCTTCTTAATCAAACATTCCTCCTAGGTGGCTAATCTAGTTCCCGTTAGAAATAATAATGGGGAGATCAAGCTATGTGTGGACTTTAGATATTTGAATTAAGCCTCCCTCAAGGATCATTACCCTCTTTTGTCTATGGAGCAGATTCTTCAAAAAATGGTGGGAGTCAAACAATTTTCACTACTTAGCGGTTATTCAAGATATAACCAGATTTTGGTTAAGGAATATGATCAATTTAAAACGGCCTTCACTACCAAGTGGGTTGCATATGCCTACAATAAAATTTCTTTTGGATTATCCAAAGCTAGATCTAATTTCTAATGAGCTATGGATATAACCTTCAAAGGGATAATAAATGACATGATACTTGTTTATCTTGACGATATAACTGTGTATTTTAAGCATGCAGAAGATAAAATCTCCCATTTGGAAAAGGTCTTCAAACGGTGTATGGAATTTAGGGTCTCACTAAATCCCAAGAAATGCATTTTTGTAGTACATGAAGGTAAATTGTTAGGGCATATAGTTTCAGTGGAAGGACTCTCTATTGACCCGAAAAGGATTCGTGTAATTTTGGATCTTTCCCTTCCAAGCCATAAGAAAGGCCTTCAGATTTTTTTGGGAACGATAAACTTTGTAAGAAGGTTTATACCTCAGTTTACAGCCTTGGCCAAACCATTAATGATCATGCTGAAAAATAATATACCCTTTAGCTGGAAAAAATAAGGGAAAGAACGCTTTGAGGTAATTAAAACAACTACTTCCCAGGCCCCTACAATGGTGAATCCTAGGTATGAAAAATATTTTAACCTCTACACATTTGTAGGATAGGAAAGTATTTTAGGAATCCTCACTTAGCAAAATGATGATTTGATGGAGTAACCAATTTCTTTTTTCAGTCAGTTCCTAAAATATTATGAGCTCAAATACTCATTTGTCAAGAAGCAGGTCTTTGTTGTTATCCGAGCATTAAAGAAATTCAAACACATGTTGTCCAATAAAATTGATGGTGTCGCATCCAGGAGAAACAAGTTGGATGGATCACCAAGGTTATGGAGTATGACATACATACTAAGGTAACCAAATTGGTCAGAGGAAAGGGCTTATGTCAATAACTCACTACTGATTTGGAAACAAAAGACGAAGGAGATGTGGTGCTTCATAATCACCCTCAAGAAGATACTTCTACCAACTGGTTGTCAAAGATGAAGAGTTTTATTATATTAGGAGAGTATCCCCTTGACTTGGATAAAACCCAAAGGCAAATTTTTTGACTTCAGTCCATTCCTTATGTTCTTGTAGATGGTGTTCTTTTTCACAGAGATTTGAATAGTGTTCTCCTCCGGTTTATAGGGCTAGAAAAAGTAGACAATACTAGAAGAATTCCATAATGGTTTGTTAGGAGGACATTTTCCAGTGAGAAACATTGCTATGAAGATCATGAGGGCTAGTTACTATTGGTTGGATTTATTCAAGGATGCCCATCAGTGGGTGAGAAGATGTAAAGAATATGCCTTTTTCACAGGGAAGTATAAGTTGGATGTCCTTCCCCTCCATCCAATTTAAGTAGATCATCCCTTTGTTCAGTGGGGGTTAGATTTTAATGGAAAGATCAATCCTCCATCCAATAATGGGCATAAGTGGGTATTGATAATGACAGATTATTTCACTTGATGTACGGAAGATGTAGCATTAAAGGAATTTCTTGAAAGGTATAATGACAAGGTTTGGTGTCCCTTTCAAAGTCGTTTCAGATAATTCCATGGACTTCTTAGGTTTAAAGCTCAGTGAGTGGGCAGTTAAAAATGGGATGTATCTTAAGACTTCTTCTAACTAATATCTGTAAGGAAATGGTTTGGCTAAGTCTAGTAATAAGAACCTCATACAGATCATCAAAAGAATAAAGGAGAATAACAAACGGACTTGTCACACCCAACTTAAGACTACCTTGTGGTCAGATTGGATCACGCCAAAGAGGGCAATAGGAATTTCCCCTTTCATGCTTGTATATGGTAGGGAAGAAAAATTCCCTATCACCCTCCTTGGAGTTAGCACATCGGCTATAGGTTATGGAAAGTGATCCTATGACAGTAAGATTTGTTGAATTAATGGAACTAGAAGAAGTTAGGAGCAAAGCTATGAAGACTTTAGAGTAGCATCAGGCTCAAACAAAGAAGACTCTTGACAAGAAAGATTCTCATAAGACCTTTCATAAAGGAGATATGGTTCTCAAATGGGATCCTAACAGAGCCAAGCCAGGAATGCATGCAAAATTTGACACCCTCTAAAGTGGGTCGTACATCATTACAAGTTATAAAGAGGAAAATTCATTTTACCTATCCAAACTCAATGGAAAAGCATTGCTTATCCCAGTGAATGTGATACATCTCAAAACTTTTTTTGAGAAGATTCCAACTTATACAATATTAGTTTATGTTTATTTCCTCCAAGTGCTTTGCAAATTGTTTGGTTTTGTTTATTTTGCTTGGTTTTGTTTTTCTTGTTTTTGTTTTGTTCTGGATGTTTTCAAGGTTTAGGAATATTTTTCCCAATGGATTGTTGAAGGCTACTGGACTAGTGCTTAGTAGGAAAATATCCCGAAGAGGTCACCAAAAATGTTAACTTTACAAATTACCCTTGCCAGGAGGGCTTTTAAATTTTTCTTGCAATTTTTTGCCTTTCCCATTCCTTATATTTTTTTGAAAAAATTGTTTAAAATTTTCCTTAGCATCATTTTTCACTATATTTGAGATTTCAGAAGTTAACCTGTATTTTGCATGAAAAATGGGCATTGATTTCTAAAGTCTGAAGTATGATCCCATTAGATTCAAAACCAGAAACTGGAACTACAGGTGCATTTTGCACATAGTTTCTCTCCCGAGTTATGAAGTCTAATTCCATACCATTATTTCAGACTTCAGAGTCTGAAGAGCATATTACATGTAGTTTGTACATCAGATCCCAGATTCCAAAACCCGACCCCTTCACCATTTCATAATTTTACAATTTCAGACTTTGAGGTCCAAGGTACATGTTTCATGCAACATGCACACTGACCTCCAAATTCTGATTTCTGAAAGCAATAAATGCCCAACCACCTCACACGTTTCGACCTTCAATGAAAAAAATTTACCCCCTATAAATATGTGAGTTTTTAACTTATCATTTTTACTAGGTGATTAATTACACTAACGTGCTAAAAAATCTTTGCACCCCTACCTTTCCCCTGAGGTGATTTTTGAAGAGTTTTTTCTCAATTTTCTCATTATTTTAGGGTAATTTTTTACAAGTATATTTTGGTTTCCATTTTTAGGGCTCTTGTTTCATGTTTTACTTCTTCTCCCATCATTAGTTTCTCTACATTCCTCCTAGGTTCTTAAAAATTCAAGCCATGGCTTCTCTTTCCTAGTTATATTTGTTTCTTTTTAAGTCTGAAATTCAAATTAGTTTATAGACAGAAAAGAAGAGTATATTTTTTAAAACAAGGAGCTTTGGAGGTTCGAGATTCCACATTTTGGAGTCTTAAGGTTTCATCATGCACCTAATGCTTTGAGTTTTCTTTTTGAGAGTTATCCTTTTAGAACCACATCCTCTTCAGGTTTCAAAGGTTTTGGTTTTCGCACTTTGGTGGATCAGGTGCTCGCACTTTGGAATTTGAGTTTCAGGGATTCCATTCTTTGGGTTTCAAAAGTTTGAGGTTTTAGGAATTCAGTATTTTGGAGGTTTGAGGGTTCCATTTTTTGAGGTTTTTTGAATTTGAAGCTTCAGGTTTCGAAAGCCTATCACTGCAGAATTTCGGAGCTATTCTTCAAAGTATAAGTTCCAATTTCGAAACTTCAGACTTCGTAAATTCAAAAGTCCATGTTAGTTTTATAGGGTGTTTTGTAGGCATTCACTTCTACCCCGAATTCCTATTTTTAAGTTTTTTAGTAGGGAAAATGTTCAGTTCTTCATCCAAGGGGAAGGACAAGATGAAATACGGTTATCAACGAGTAGCACCCCCTACAATCATTTCATCCAATGTAGAGAATATTGGGGATACATAATTGGGGCATATTGATATGCCCAAATTCTAAGGAAGGGTAAAGGCCGCAAATAAAGAACCATGAATGCAAGCTATTTATGGCATTGGACTTCCCTTTGCAGTTTTGTTTCCCCAATCTATGTAATGTCCTAAATTTGTGTTTTTCATAACATCTCACTTTGACAAAAACTCATGTACTATAAAATATGATGATGGCACAGTGGTGATCAGGTTGGATGGTTACTTCTTTGGATACCTCCTAAATCTCCTAACATAGAGGAATATGTCACTATCTCCACAGAGTCATCTCTAGATCATTGGGTTGCAAAGAACAACACTTGTACAAGGGTCATCAACAAGAGCTACTTAGACAAGACTAAAATTTCATTGTCTAAATTCCCTAAGATAATTCCCCAGTCTTATTTCATTCAAGAAGTGAATGATATTATTACACTACTGAGTAGGGTTACATGTCTCCCTTCCCCTAGGGAATTCCAAGAGTGGTTGTACTTTACATTTCCACAATCAAAAGGAACATGGACCTTATTCAGTAGGGTGAACACATAATCCGTAACATATTTTTTCAATTGGGAGATGTGTTAACCTCAAGAAACTTCTTCATGACCTCCTACCTGGTATACATAGTGGCGGGAATGAGACACTATCTGGGATTAACTTAAAAGGGATCTAAGAACACAGTTTAAATATATGAGTATCATCCCCAACTCACAATGATAGAGGGTCCTAAGCACTTTCAGAAAGTAAATGATGCCTTCTTTACAGCTCTCATGTATTTCTTTGATAAATATTTATTCAACAGAAGTATCTCTGATGAAGCCTGTAAGGAAGTAAGGGAGTGGGGATGTATATACATATAGTTCCTAACGTTCACATATAATAGATTACATGGGTTTATAGGTGCTCCTATTAAGTTGCTAAGATGTCTGACATACAAATGGGTTCTAATGGAATTGGTTCGTTAGTTATTGAGCTATCATAAGATCCAACATGATCAACATAAATTAGGGGCCCAAGTTCCCATAACTATAGGTAGATATACATGTGCTTCTACATATAAATATATGAATATTGAGGGGGATATTTCATAGATGACTCTAAAAACATTTCACCCATACACTAATTTCAACTACTAGGAAAAGTTTGGTAAGACAAGATTAACTAGTATTCACATAACTTGATTACATGACATTTGGATCCACTGTCGAGATGAGAATGCAGTAAGGGAAAGAGAGTTTGAAAGGTTAACCCTTCAAGATGTCACATAATATGGAAGTAAGGTCATCTGTGAGGGCCTACAAGATAACAACTAGGTTTTAGATCATACTTATGGTCAAAATAATGTCATGAATCAACCTTTACCTTGGATTGATTGGTTGGTTGAAGAATATAGAAACACACAGTAAAGGGTTGGTCTCATTCTAAATTAGACCTACCAATGGTTGATAACTTTGGGAATTACACCCAAAGTGTCAGAGCAACTTGCCACAAATCTTATTCAAGCAAAATCAATAGTGGGCCATGCCAATCCATCAAAAGGGAAGAGGTCAACTCCAAAACCTATCTCAATTCCTCGTAAGATTTCTTTCATTATTAGAGGTTCGGGATCTTCTTTGGGAGTTTCTACAAAGGAAGATACATCTCACAAATGGCAATCAACTGGGGTCATTGACCTAAGTGTTTCCCCTCAAATTCATCAAGTGTGGTAGTCGCCCCTCTCAACATATTTTCAATATTCACCATCCTCAGTTCCTCTTTCCCCTCCACCTCTCACTCTTCCCTTGACTTTGTCTTCCATTTCCTCTATTCCCACTTCTCCTGTATGTCTCACCACATCTCCCTCTATGGCCCATGTTTTCTCTTCTCTTTCAACTAGAGATATTTTGAGATTAGGATCTCCTTTTGGAACCTCTCTTCACAAAGAATCTCTTCCCATTTCCACTTCTATTTCACCCAGACTTGAGGTCATCCTTTCCACTCCACCCTCCATTGTCACCACATCATTACCACCTTAAGTGACTGTGACAATTTCCCTAGTTGTATCAAATACACCAAGTACTATTGTAATAATGCCAATATTTTTGTTTGAGTCATCTTCTTCTATTCTTCCATGGTTGCAAAGATAAACACAAAACCAGAAGAAGAAAGTACTTATTATTAATGTTTTTGATTTGAGTGTTTTAGATATTACTCCCCGAAGGAAAGATGATCAACCGAGAGTTGTTTCTAACCTATCAGTTGATCAAACAGGAGAAATATTCATTGAGATAAACACTCCAACTGTTGGAAAAACTAGAGAAATGATCACAGTGGTATATTATCATGTTTTCAAGTTTGCTCTTGGAAAATCCTCCCGTGAAGGTGCAAAGTAAGATGTCTAGATGGCCTTAGGAAATTTACTAGAGAAATATGACAAGGATAAAGCAACCAAGGGTGAACTTAAGGGAAAGGTTTAACAGCTAACTACTCTGTTAACCAAGATCACACAGCCCATTAGTACCACCACTCTCGTTATTCCTTTGATCTTTGATGATACATCTTACACCTTCATGGAAAATATTGGACAGAAGGGGTAAGGAGTTGGGGGTTGGATGGAGAATATAATTCAGGAAGGGGAGAAAAGTATCAAGAATTTTGTTGACTTGTATAATGACCTATCTTCTGAAAAGGATGTTGTTTCTAAAATGAGTGGACTCCTCACTGAAGAAAGTGATAATTTAGAACTTACTCTTGAGACCTAAGAGGAGTTGTGCAATGTAAAATCAGATGTACTCTTGAAGGAAGGATTCATTGATGATGTTATGAGGCCATTTGAATTCCATGAAGTAATGAAGTTTAGAATTTGAATATTATAAGAAGCCCTACATAAATTGGAGGAAAGAAGGATAGAAGTATTTGATGGTTTAAATGATAGCCTACAAGAATTTGACAGGATCAATTGCAAGTTTATAAATAAAATGGTTGATACACTTCTGGTCAAGAAAATTGTTGCTCAATTCAAGAGCATGGTAAACAAAGATAATGATGTCACTAAGTCTTTTATTCTTGATTCTATTCATCGATTGATATCCTACCAAAAATTCATAAGTCAGCTCAAGGAATTCATGACAAAGACTAAAAGATTACCCGGGAAATTGGCTAGAGAGATTAAATCAACAAACATCTTGAATCATTATGCATGTGGACCTGATGATGAGGAGGTCTAAGGAATTTTCAACCACTTTATCAATTTCAGACACAAGTTAGATGAGGAAGAAGAGAAAAAATAAGAACCAGACCAAAAGGATTGTGGCAGTAGTCATAGGTAGGCATGGAAGCCATTATTGAACAGCCTCTAAGCTTTAGAACTGTTGAAAGGTACACGGTTGACTTGGTCAAAGCTATGAAACTATTTTTGATATTTTCACGGGAGGTTGTTCCCTAAGCATTAATATATTTTATTTTTAGTAGGAAGTAGTTAAGGGGCAGAGCTATAATTTATCAATCCTCTTATTTTATATATAGGATAATGCATTTTGTTATAAAATAGTTTTAGATCTTATTGTGAAGGGGCTATATAATTTTGAGTCCAAGAACAAATTTTAAGCCTTTGATATATTTAGAACATTATTTTACCTTCAAATAATTGGCATATTGTGTAATTTGATAATTCATTTAATACTTATGAATGTTTTAATTCCTTGTATATGGTGGATTATATTTCCTTTACATCACTTATCTTCCTTCATTTATATGTGAGTTGTGGTATGAACTCTTACTGTTTCAGTTGTGGAAAATATTAAATCTCTTCTATTATTAAAGTTGTATACTTAGTTAATTCAGTGATTGAAAAATAATATTAGGAGATGTGCATGATATATATTGTTCTGATATATTACTTTGTGCATATAAAGTAGATCTTCTTGTTCTATTTACTTTTGGTAGGTCACCACTTTTATAAAATTTCATTCAATCTCTTTCCCCTATTCCCGAGAATAATTAGATTAGTTTTATTTCAAGTATTATAGCATTGCATATTGATCTTAAATCAAATGCACCAAGTTTAAAAGGAATTCAGCCCTCGCCGAATTTTCATCCCAAAGCACCAAGATCCCACACCTTGGGGATATTCCCATGTTGTACTAGATCATTTAAAGATTCAGTGGGTGCACAATCCAAGTGACAACACTAACAGCAATCAGTTTCCATGGTAGGTCAATGATATCCTACTCTTAACCATTTTTTAGCCAGCACCATGCCACTTGTATAGACCCCACAGATGCCTTTGTGCACCTCTTTGACTATTAAAATAGATTCCAAATTAAGGCAACGCAACAAATTCCCATCATAGCCTCTACGATAGAGTGTGCCCCCAAGTAGGGTATATTAGGCTATACGCTGGATAAGGTTTCATTTTTCAAATCAAGAAATTTCAATTGGGAAGTTTCCATCATGGAGGTAATTATATATGTCATTATACTAGGGGATAAGGGACCAATAACTTCACATACCAAACAAGACTCTGGCATGTTATATGCTAGTGTCGTTAAATGCTCCACAAAGAAAGGTATATTATTGTTTCTAGGTGGGATACTGGTCATAGCATCCGCCGTGTGATTTTTCCCTCTAGGTATTTGTTGGAATGTAATCTGTACAAATAACTCCTTTAATGTATCAACCAATTTCTTATAAGGAATGATCTTTTCATCCTTAACTTTGTACTCATCGGTTACATGTTTGATGATTAGCATAGAATCACCCATCACAATGACCTATCAAATATCCCATCCGATAGAAATCTTGATTCATGTAATAAGCGCTACATATTCCTTGATATTGTTTGTACATAAGAACCTGAGTTTGAATGCTTGAGGGATCAGATATCCTGAAGGAGTGATAAGCACAAATCCTACACATGAATCATGTAAGGTAAAAGATACATCAAAGTACATGTGTTAAGTGACAGATTCTTCAATATATATCATACTAGCATCTGAAAGATCCAAAATCAAAGGTTCAGTTCCTAGCAAAGGGGATTCGTCTAGTTGATTTGTCAGTGCTTGTAGTTTAACTAAATTTTGGCTAACATATTCTATATCAAACTCACTAAGAAAGATAATCCAAATATCCATCCTCCCAGTAAGTGCAAGTTTTAACAATAAGTACTTCAATGGGTCAATTTTGGATATGGAAGATATCCTTGAATGCTTGAGGGATTACATATCATGAAGGAGTGATAAGCACAACTCTTGCACATGAATCGTGAAAGTTAAAAGATCCATCAAAGTAAATGTGTCATGTGGCAAATTCTTCAATATACATCATACTAACATCTGAAAGCTCCAAACTCAAAGGTTTAGTTCCTGGCAAAGGGGATTCAGCTATTTGATCTGTTAGTACTTGCATTTTAACCAACTTTTGTCTAACATATTCTATATCAAACTCACTAAGAAAGATAATCCAATTATCCATCCTCTCAGTAAGTGCAGGTTTTGATCTTTCAGTACTTGTATTTTAACTAACTTTTGGCTAACATATTCTATATCAAACTCACTAAGAAATATAATCCAATTAGCCATCCTCCTAGTAAGTGTAGGTTTTGACAATAAGTACTTCAATGGGTCAATTTTGGATATGAAAGGTAAAAGATTCATCAAATTACATGTGTCATGTGACAAATTTGTCAATATACATCATACTAGCATCTGAAAGTGCCAAACTCAAAGGTTCAGTTCCTAGCAAAGGGGATTCAACTAGTTTATCTGTTAGTACTTGTATTTTAACTAACGTTTGGCTAACGTATTCTATATCAAACTCACTAAGAAATATAATCCAATTAGCCATCCTCCTAGTAAGTGTAGGTTTTGATAATAAGTACTTCAATGGGTCAATTTTGGATATGAGCTTGGTATTATTATTTAATAAGTAATGACAAAGTTTTTGGAATGCAAAAATAATGGCCAAGTAAGCTTTCTCGATCTGTGGGTAATTCATCTCATAATAAATTAAATTACAACCTAAATAGTATACGTATTTCTCTTTCTCATTCATATCATATTGAGCTAAGAGATCGCCTATGGAAAATTGGGTAGCTGAAATATACAAAAAAAGTGGTTCACCTGAGGTAGGCGGCATGAGCACAGGGGGTTTAGATAAATATTCTTTAAGCAAATAAAACACTTGTTGTTCTAGACCCCAATATAAATTGACATCTCTCTTAAGATGATGTGTGAAAGAGTGACATTTATCATCTAGCTGAGAGATAAACCTGCATATAGCTTAGATCTTTCCTTGTAAACTTTTCAGTTGTTTGATATTTTTAGGAGGTAGCATTTCTGTGATTTTTGTGACCTTTTTTGGGTCCACCTCAATTCCTCTTCTTGACACTATAAATCCTAGCAATTTTCATGATAGCACCCCAAAGACACACTTCTTTGGGTTGAGTCTAACTTTGTAATCTCTCAGATGCTAGAAAATGTGTCGGAGAATATTTGGGTGATCCTCTTTAGTCCTAAATTTTCCCAAGATGCCATCTACATAATCTTCCATTAATCATTTAGCATATCGTGAAAGATGACAGTCATAGCCCGTTGATTTGTTGCACTTGCATTCTTGAGGCCAAAGGGCATGACTTGATAATAGAATGTTCCCCAAGGGGATGTAAAAACAGTCTTGTGTTGGTCCTCTTCTATAATTTTTATCTAATTATATCCTAAAAATCCATCCATGAGGGACAACATTTCATAACCTACAATATAATCAACAATCATGTCGATGTTAGGAAGAGGAAAATCATCTTTTGGACACGCTTTATTTATATTTCTGAAATTAGTAAAAATCCTGATACCAATGGGTTTTTTCTTTACAGGTAATATATCAGAAATCCACTCTAAATAATCAATAGGCCTAATGAAGCCTACTTCCAATAGTTTCTCTAGTTCATTCTTAACCAAGAGCGTAACATGAGGATGCATCTTTCAAATATTTTTCTTTATGGGCTTTGTTGATTCGTTCACAACTAATTTATGCACTACTAATGATGAATCCAAGCTTGGTATGTCTACCTAGGACCAAGAAAATATGTCTGATAATTCCCAAAGAATCATGATGAAAGTATTTTTTTCTTGGGTTGAGAGTGATACTCCCAGCTTAACCATTCTAGGTTGCTCTTTTGTTCCAATATTCACATCTATAGTCTCCCCCACTAACAACTTGGACTCTTCCTTCATATGCGTAGGATCGGAGGGGGATTGAGATCATATTATAAGGGTTTATCAATGATATTTTCACCCTTAGGCTGGTCATCTTTTGTCTATTGATTTTCCATTTGTTTTTCTGTTAGCACCTCAAAAAGTTTTTCACTGTAGGACCTAGAATTTTTCTTTATACAAGGATTTTTTGAATATATTTTTCCCTTGTTTTTCTTTTGATTTTTATGGCTGTATAACTCAGTTGTTGCATATTTTTCATTGTTATATTTTTTTTCATTGATGTCAAGATGGATGAGTTGATATCAAGTTACATTGATGGAAAAATGAGTCAATTTGTAAAGTGAGCACATGAAGAAGATGAAGGTTGACTGGTAGTGTCATCTCACAAAGGCTTCAAGATGATAAAGGATAAGTTCTAAGGGACTTAGTCAATATTTTTGCAAGTCACAGACATGGGGAGATAGCTTCCAAATCCGAGACATAGCCACCAAAGACTTGTAATAGCCTCCGTAGTCTGTAAAAAGCCACGAAATGCTAGAGAACACCATGGAAGGTAAGTGGTTACCACACATAAAAGGATAAATTCATGAAGCTACATGGATTCAAAGGTCAAGTCATGAAATAGATAAGTGAATCTGTGAATGCAAAGCAAGAACCATGAAGGTGAAGGAAAATCTACAAGAGTAAGGGAGTTAGAAGCAAAGACATCGATAAAGAGAAAAGAAGTGAAGAACCGTGGAAGCCGTGAAAGACTGCAAAATCTACAAGAAGAAGAGATAGAGTTGTGGACATGGAACAAATCCATGGAAAGGAAAAATAAAAGGAGGATAGCTGCGAGACATTGTGAATGTCGTGAGAAGCAAAGAAGAGCTACAGATAACTAAAAATCTACCAAGGGGAAATGTCGTTGAGTAAAGAAAAGAGCCACGATACAAAGGAGAAAGTCAAAGGAGCTAAGAAAAGCTGTAAAATGAGAGAATATGGATTAAAAAGGGTTGAAGGCAATCAAATTGATTTAAACATGAACAAGTAAGATTTTGATTATCCAAAATCGATGATGATTTGATTGTTAGGTAATTATGGTCTAGTGCATGACTTGAACTCCATGAAGAATGAAGAAATCCATTGTTTCAGATGCCAACATTTAATGCTCATTGACCTTGTGGCAATGCAATTGAAATTTTCTATGTGATCTTGAGTTTTAAGGAAAAATAAAATTTGAATAAGCAAATGGCTCACTCATCTCTGTCACGTTGCAAATTGTAAAAAGATGGGCAAAAATATTTTGGAAAATGGCTAATAAATAGCTTCAGATGGTACATTTGAAAACTATGTAATCAAGATAAACTTAGAAGGAACAAATTATGGTATTAGTTGTATTCATTTATTGAGCCAGATTTTCAGGAGACCAAGTAATAAGGTGCACGACATGCAACTCGAAGTGAAGATTTGGGTCGATTGTGAATACAGTTCGAACTTAGAACTATTTTGATAATCATTCAAGTAAGAGAAGGATTCCATCGAGCTAAAGTAGTGTGGAACAAGAATGAATACGATGCAATCTAGCTGAACAAGAGTTGCAGATGAAAAGAGAGAGCAAAGAGGAGAGCAGATCGATGATGCATTGATTTATCAAATGAGAGAAGCATCAAGAGTGGCAGATTGATTGAGCAATTAGGATCGAATTAGATGAGCAGAAGAGAGTGAAAATAAGAACATAGACAGGGCCAGGAAAGTGATCATAATTCATTATAATAACAGTTGTTGTAACTAGATGATCAAAATATATACATAAATCAAGTCTAAGTTGTACCTTAGCACATTCAAGGAGTTGTAGCTTCCTTGGAGGTGGGTGCCTACAAAATCAATCTCTTGTGATGTGTAATATTCACTTGATTCCTTTTTTGTGTGTAATATCAGTAGAGGTGTAGGGGTTAGAGCTCCTTATGGGGTTGGTGCCTCACTAAACAAATCTTGTAAGATGTATTATATTCTTATGAGTCATTGCTTTGTGTAATATAAGAAAAGGTTTTAGTGGGTTTTTCTCCTGAAATAGTTTCCCATGGTCATTTATGTGTTATGTGTTATTGTGTATGACATATGTATGATTGATTGCTCGTAATTTAAATTCGTGCATATTTAAAGGGTTTAAAATTGGCATTAATAAAAAAAAATTAATTTACACTGATTCACCCCCCTCTTAGTGCTTGTGATCTCTAACATCAACCTCCTCCCCAAAGTACACATAGGTGTCGAGATTAATGGAGAATCCTTTCTTGTGATATGCAATTGGAATATCATCACGGAGACCCATAAACTCACAAATTTCTTCATCGTTTTCAAATAGTTTTATTGGTATATGATGTTGTTGGTCCCAATTAACCAGGGAAGAGTAGACAAGGTTTAATTCATGAATGGTAGGGGTTATAATTAGGATATCTATTTTAGAAAATAATTTCGTGGAGGCAAGGTCCTCGTTGACCTATATTGGGAATGTGTCTCACAATCATAATCAGTCAAACTATCATCATATTTAGAAGAGGTAGCATAGACCTCTGGAGGATTTGACCCATATGGTTGAATACCAATACCATATTTACATACCTTGTGATGGGTTTTCGAAAGAGGTTCCCACACACCTTGTTCATAGGTACCACACTCATATCCTTGATATCCCATAACATACATCATTTTATTGGGGATAACATACTTAGGTGATTGATAGCATGAAGCCATATCATCAGTAGGAGATTGAAGCGTAGAAGTTTCAAGCATATTTTATTATGCTAAGAGACCACCATGAGTGAAATTTTTAATGTTACAATGATCTCGAGAGTGTTAATACTTATAGCATAGCCTACCATGTGTTCTAGGTGATAAGGGTAGATCAAAAATTAGGAGGGATTGTTGGAGATTATATTCTCCACAGCCGGTTACTTTGATTTTAATCTCCCAAGAAGAAAAGGGAGAGATGGATGTGGAAGCACCATCATCACAAGGGGATAGTGTATCTATATCAACTCGAGAGGTGAGATCCTCTGATTGAGTCCTAATAGATATTTGGGTTGAAGGAAAATCATATGTGGAAGGAAAATAACTCGACAATGCTTTGCAATGTGAAAAGGTTGGAGATCTCCTTAAATGGTAATAATTTTTTCTTCATGAGTCATTTTAAGGCACTGATGATAGGTGGAAGGTATGGCCTACATAGAGTGAATCCATGGGTGACCGAGGAATGTGTTGTAAGGAAGGTCCAAGTCTAAGACATGGAACTAGGTATCATGATTACTAGGTCCAACTCCCATAGGAAAGGAGATCATACCAGCTGATTGTCGCTCTTGATTTTCATAAGCCTTGATAGTAATAAATTTAGGCTCCATATTAGCATCAGTGTGACCTAGCTTCTCAAACAGCTTCAAAGTGTATATATTTAGGCATGATATGTCATCCACATGCACTCTTTTAATCTTCTTATATTTGATAATAACTTCAATATACAAGGGTAGGTTATGTGTATGATCATCACTTGGGATTTCATGTTGGCTGAAAATGATGTGTTCCAAAGGAGCAAACTACACAACCAAGGCTTGGAAGCATGTAGGATCTACATCGGTTGAAACTTATGAACCCTGGAGTGTTTTACAAATAATATCCTTATTTATATTAGATATTTTGAGAAGATCTAAGATCAAAATCTTAGTGGTGGTTTTCTCAAGCTGCTCTAAAATGTCATAATGATTATCTTGAGGGGTAGATTGAGGAGGTTCTAGAATAACAAGACGAGTATGTTGTGTTGCCACGATGCACTCTCTCACTTTAATCTTAATAGTGTTGATATGGTCAAAAGGTGGGTATACACAACAAATTAGGGAATCAAACATATTGGAAGATTTATCAATGGTACTTTTTTCTAGGAAGACTAAACTTGATCTAAATTTTTCTCCCCTTTATTGTGCTTAGGAAATGGCTCTTTGTATATCCCCAATTTTGCATTGGGAGATTTTCTAGGTCCAGGGGATTCCATTTCAACCTCTCCACTATTAATGAGATATTATATGAAATTTTTAAGCTTTAAACATTTTTTTGTGATATGCCCCTTAACAACGATGGTATGCACAAAATTCATGGTCTCTATAGCATGTTAGTTTTACTACATCATCTAAAAAGGGTATAGTGTTAGGGTATGTGACCATGTTTACCATGTCTAATTGTTTTAATGTATACAACAAAGAATCTATGAGAGGGGTAAACACACGACGTTTAAATTCAGATACCTTAGGTCCTTTAGTAAGCTTCAATTGAGCCTTATTTAGAATGGCCTACATGCATTTATTATCAGTTATTCCATCATCTATGACATTTTTATTCTTTTTTTGAAAGAACTTAGTTTTGTATGTAGGTTTAGACTCATGATGTTCTCATCAAAAGGTTTTTTAAATTTCCTTTGGCTAACAACACTTTTTGTATTTGACTACCTTTTTCGATAACCTCCTCAAAAGTATTCACACAGTGCATCTATAGGTGAAAATCTATTTCGTGGTATAAGATAGGTACAAAAATGATAACCAGTTATTTCTCTAGTATTGACCAAGGGAAGCACCTAGCTAATCCTCACCATCTCTGTAAGAAACCAAAGAAATTATCATTATTTCATTATTTCACATTACATAGGTCTAACATGGTAACATCACTTTCCATGTTGAATGAAAAGTGACTTACAAATTTTTTTGCTAATTCAGCCTATGTGACGATGGACCCTTTAGGTAGATGAAAGAACCATTCTAACGCTTGTCCCCCAATACTCAGTGGGAATAGGTGAATAAGATAGTTTTTGTTATAAGCAACCTATTGACATATCATAAAGAAGTATTTAATGTGATCACGTGGATCAGCTATACCCTTACATTTATCAATCTTTGGATTGTCAAAATGAGGAGGGAAATGTGTCCTTAACATTGCTTTGTCAAATGGATATGGGCATATCTCTTCAAATTGATACTTTTTACTATGACCCATGTTAGTTTCTTCTAACATGTTAAGTGTGTTCTTTATGGATTTCCATTCATGATCGAAGATTTTTTCTCACGTAGGTGATGCAGGCATATACACACAGTTATCCTTGAAGATTTCACCACCTCTATTATCAATATATAACTTATGGTATATAGCTTTGATTTTTTCCTGTCAAGGAGGCTTAGTATAATATTCATAATACATAACTCTAGGCTTCTCCTAATGTGGAGTTTTAACTACTTCTGGGTTTTTATGGACATGAGAAGCTAAACTTTCCAATTTGCGACTAAGAAGTTACAAATGTTGTTATATCGTGACCTTATCATTCAGTTTTTCTTCGCAAGATTCATGAGGAGGTGGTTTTTCACGATCTTCATGTTCTACATTTCCACCACGGTTAATCTTAACGATAGGTATACGATGACCACCACTTTGTCAAGAAGGCTCTTCTTCATCATTTTGTTGGCCATAAGTAGAAGAAAATATGTGGTTTAACATTTCATCAATGGTTATATGGGGAAGTTCTATCTCTTTATCTCCATGAACCATGTTCATGAGAAGAGAGTGATAAATTTTAGGTGGCAGATTTTCCCCCATTTCTACAACACACACAAGGACTTCATTTCTGTTTTGAAAGAGGAAGTTGTCTATGTGGGCGGGATTAAATTCAAATTCATTCTGAGGAGAGTTCTCATCATCGCCACTATGGTCTATCATGGTATCGTCTTCAAACATAGGGTTCAATTTATCATTTACAAAAGGATTTGACCCTAATTTTTGGTGCCCCATTCTTTTAATAGGAGGAAGAATAGACAATGTTTTACTAAGGGTAATAGACATGTACAAATATTACAAGGACCCTAGGAAAAATTGTGCACCATGATGACTATAAAATGGTCACAAAGAATGCTAAATAATGTCTAGCAACTAATGGCAAAGAATCCAAAGAATCAAGGTACAAAAAACCAAGGAATTAAAAAGGACATTAAATTGTACAACGACTAAGACCAAGGATAAACAAGCAAGTTCCAGACAATAACCCAATCACAATAGTAACTACTCCCTAAGTCTTAATTGTGGTTTCATATAAAAATGATAGCACAATGTCAATACTTCAAAGAAGTTTAAGACAAACAAGACTTAAGTATCAAATCATATATATTAGAAACATGTAATATACCAAAGTAAAATGATGAACAAGTGTAATCAACAAGAGGATAAGAGTGACTTAGATGATTTATGACTATTTGGACTAGATCTATGATGGACATAGGTGGAACAAGTTTAGTCTAGATTGTATGTGCTTCATTTGGAAAAACAATGATTAGAAGATGTGTGGGACAATATCGCATGGATCTAGATAGGATCACCTTGGGTGTTAGTGTCTAAAATGGATGCTAGTGTCCTAATGAAGAGTGCAGATTTATTTCTTTTTGTGTTTGATAGTGTTGCATTGACTTTGTTATGTGTCATATCCACTTCACTATAGAGTTTTCCTGCTGCACTTGTACATACAAAAAAACCCTATTTACCTGCAGAAGACTCAAACACCCATTAGACTAAATAAAAATATGAAAATGTTTGAGTAAAACTTGCAGACACAAAATCACACACTTGGGTACATTTCTAGGTCCTAAAATCATGTTAGCATTTACATGATTCCTAAGGAAGAAAACTAGTGGTTGATAACTATATGTGGCCTCTTTTCCTTGTTTCTTGATTTCTATTTGGTCTTACACACCCTGTAGTCTAGTCGAAACTAAACTTATTTGTCTTTTATTACTTCAAACATCAAGGCCTAACCAGGACAACAATGCCCATGCACTCATGTCCCACTAGGGCGCTCCTGAACCTCCCTTACCTTACTCATTATTTTTGGGTCTCTTTTATCTTTTGGGCATATTTTTCACTTATGGGTCAGCCTTTCAGTAGTCAATTATGAAATTCAAACAAGGGAATCATATAAATACATTGTTATGTTTTCAAACTAAAGGACCAAGCACTAAGTATTACTATCATCACCTAAGCTTACATACCAAAGGCACTAAAGCAATCCAAAGGCATCCATCTAGCATCAATTCAAGGGACAAGGGATGCATCACTTTTGCATACACTGCATAGGAAGGGGAAGTCTAATCTATTACATCCACACATGTTATACATTTCTACATTCTAGATCTATCCTATTATCTAGTGCAACTTACACAAGGGCATCCTATGACATTATTTCTACACATACATCAGAACTACATGGAGTCTGAGATGTAGTACAGCACTCGGTCATAAGTTCACTCTTTAGGTGATCATTGAGGTCATTCTAACTCCCAATGTTTTTATGGGTATTTGTAGGTGAACTTATTACTTGCAGGTTATAGGTACCCTCTGTGATCAAGCAACGAATATCAAGAAACATACAAGAATCAACAACAAAGACCTTGTGACACAAAAGAAAATTGTTTTTGAAATTTTACATAGTCACCAGTGCCTAGGTGTCTCTTCCCTACACTAGGCACTCCTATCCGGCTTTGTTTCCGAGTTCTATAATTTACAGTCAGTAGTGACGACCCTGTCTATATCATGTTCAAAACTTTCACCTACCCAGATCACTTCTTATTCACTTGAAAATCAGTTAAGTCTTACTATCTACCTCTCTTACTTAGGGTTTTCACATTACATGCTAGTTTGTGTGTGTCATTACTGTATTTTAGCATTTGTACATCATTTATTACAATAGTTACTCTATAATATAGATTTAATCAAAGTAAATTAAATAGTTTTGGTTAACCCATCTCTGGAATCCAACCTTCCTTCTAGTGCTTTCTTTTTATGTCTGTCACCTGTAGTGATCATTTTGGTTCCTTTGAGTACATTGAGATTCCTCCCTCTATCTGTAAGTTCTCTAAATCAATGGTTGAATATTCCGACCCTTTTCTTAACTCAAACAATGTCCCTCTTGAGAAAATTTAAGCTTCTGATAGCAAACACTTATATGATGAGGATACTAACGTTGATCAAGAACAACTAGACAAGCTCACCAATTTCTGTCAAGTGTTGCGCACCAACCCTTTGCATATTCTACATGTTCTCAAAGTTTTACTTGTTATTAAACATTCTTGATATGTTTTTTTTTCCTCTTGTAGGTTCCTCCTCAACTATCATGGCCTCCACCCAACCCCTTAACATTCCTACTTCGATTTCTACCACCACCGCTCCTCTCATTACTCCTAATACCTCTGATACATAACCTAATTCCTATTTAGGCACTCATGACTTATCTTCTTTATATCAGGATCTAAAAATTCAAATATGTCAACTACAACAAGTTACTCCATGTTCCTCTCCATCTCTTGATTTCTCATCACTCCTTCACACCCCTTTTACACCCGTAATATCCACTTATCAACTGCCTCCTAACTTCCTCATTCCTAAGTTGCCCACCTTCAATGGCCATGGTGACCCTCAAGACCATCCCCGATCTTTTCATGTGACATGTCTTGACTATGTGCATGATAATACATTGCTAGTTAAGCTATTTCTTAGAAGTCTACAAGATTACGCCATGCATTGGCTTTATGATCTACCTATTCATTCAGTAACTTCATTAACATACTTAGCCAGTTTTTTCCTTGCACATTTTTCTATTAATATCAGCACTAAGATTTCTTATGCACAAATTTCTCAAATCAAATAGGGATATAATGAGCATCTAACTATATTCAGTTTTTACCTCTAACTCCTCTTTTAAACCCCTATCATGTCGGCCTATCACCCAACATAAGTTGGGTGCTCACCCAAGGTGTGAATGGGCACTGAGCCCCTCTCTTATGTGAGCCTTGTAAAAATGCGCCGCCATTAAAGGAGGAATGGCTTGCAAAATAGAAACATGCATTCAATCTAATACGAAGGTAGTAGAACTAGTTCTAAGCACAAATGCACCATGAGGTAAACATAAACATCACAATGGTATAATAGAATCAGATTTGAACCAAGTATAACATGAAAACACACTAAGGTTTGGCCTATAAACATAGATATTTGGAACAGATCTTCATATATTGATTATAATCATTTACAGTAACCATATTACATCTAAAAGGGTCATATTAGACCATATACATCAAGGAATAACATCCCAACCCTACAAAACTACTCTAGACAAAGAGCCCTAGCTATGTTCTTCCATCTCAGCTCTGATTTCATAATCGAGTGCATACATCTAGCCTCTCTCTAGCACTAACAGTAGCAGCATCAACCTACCACAAAAATGGCAACCCCCAACATCACAACCCTGTTATCCCACAACATTCTTGCAGCACTTTGTTACCTCTAAAGCCTCTGTTGTTTTGGACCCAAGCACTCCTTTAAATAGAATCTGGATCTTTCCTTCACCGACATAGTTTCACCCAAGAGTAGATCTCATGCTAGGTGGAAACGTGCTCCTCCATACTCAAGTGCTTATGCCATATTACAAAAGCCTCCACTAACTGTAATGATCCTCCTTTGGAATATTCCCTTCATGGAATATTCTTTCCTTGAGCTCCAAGACTCCAGGATGGCACCTTATCCACTTATCATGCCTACTCGAGCCTTCATGTGTTTTTCCTGTGATGCCACCTTAGAAATGTGGCTAAGTCCCCAAACCCTTTCCTACTTCCACGTGCTAACCTTTTCTCCCATGCGTCTTTCCTTAAGCACTTTTCTACCTTACTTTCTCTGCGTGCACGCACTCTTCCTCTACCTTGGGACTTAGTCAATTTCAGGGTCTAACATCACCCCACACTAAACTTGTTTTCCATCCTCATAAACAACCTAATCTTATGTAAAGAATAAAGAATGGGAGGAAAGAATAACATGCTTCTAGCTTGTGCCAAAGAATGAAAGAATTCCATCACTATTGAAGAAGAATTGGGAAGTCTTTATTCAATCCTACTTCAATCTTACTCTAGGTGTCCACCTCATTTTGTGTTTGTTGAAATAGATCCCCTATCAATGTGTTGACTTAATCAAATGAAAACTCCTCACCCTTAGCCTTTAGTGTATCAAAAATGTTTTCCATCTGCTTTCTAAGGTCGTTTAGCACATCCATCATGTGAGTGACCTGGGGATACAATTCTTTCACTTTATTTTTAATCGAGACCCTTAGGCCTTCGATTTACTCAAACTTCTTCTCGACCTCTGCAATTATTTTGTCCCATTCTATCCGGTTATTCTTGTTCTTCTCCTAGAACTCCTTCAGGTCCACCTCATGGGTAGCAACCAATATACCTGTCACCCTATCCCTATCCCCATAGTTTCATAGACAACTTTGGCCATGTGCACCACAGTTTTTACTGAGGTAAGGAGCTCAGAGTACTGAGTTATGGTTTCCTCAATCTTGGATTTCTCCTTGGCCTTCTGTCACACCAAACCTTCCTCTGCTGACTCTAATGCAAGTGGTTTCTTCTGCATCATGATCAATCATGTCAATTCCTCCAAGCAAAGAAAATTTCAATCATACTTCTGCAAAGGGGGGACCAAATTTGGGTGTGCTAAAATAATGGAGTCTGAGATAGTCTCCACTTTCTTATATGCCTCACACACTTTCACCTTTTCTTCCCTCTACTCGGCCTTTAGCTACGTAATGATAGAATCCTTCCATTTTATTTCCATGTCTCTCTCTATTATCTCCTTATTCTTTTCCTCCAATTCATACTTCATGGCTTTGATTTTTTTATTCTTACCAAATAACTGAGCTTTTACTTCTACCGACACCTTGTTGAGTGCGTTACAGACATGTTCATTAGTTAACCACTGAGTATCCACAACATGATTCACCTCACTGGGGTTCTCTATTTCTATTATTTCATCCACGCCAACTTCAAACTCGGGCTCATCAACATGAGACTCAAAATTCCATGACAACATCTTCCTGGTACACGTGTCTGAGCTACCACTATCAAATGATGACCAAAAAAAGAGTTGATCTATGGGTATTGTGCTCTGGAAGTGCACATGAAGGAATTTTCTAGGGTCATTGACATAATTCATGTGTCCTTGCATCGTTGTCATGCCCTTACCACTGGTGCACACTATCATCGGGAAGCTCACTACTAAGCTAGGATCTCTGCCCATGCTCCCATACTCCTTTCCTGTTTCCTCTGTTTCCTTCAATACCTCCTCAATGATGTGCTCCACTTCTTGCTCCACCAAGTTTTGAATGATGCCTACCACTTCCCTTTCCACTGTATCCTCCAATTATCCTTCAGCCAAGTACAGGGTCTTTTGCACACTAGCCCCTACTTCTTCTTCACTTCCTCCCACATTATGAGTGCCCTCCTCGTAATAATTTTTATCCTCATTAAAGTCATGTATATCGTACACATGGGGGCTCTTACATTCATCGCGTTCTTCATTATTATCCTCAAAGTCATCATCCTTTATGTTTTTCATCTTCTTAGAGTCTGAATTCTACGCCATCTTCTACTTCTTTTTTAATGTTGGCTCCTTTAACACATGAGACTCTTCTTTTTCTGGTAACTTCTCCTTAACGGGAGAATTCTTCCTCCTTGTGTAGGTACTTGGGACAATGCCTAAATGCTACACTACTTCAATCTAAATTGTAAGCATTCTCAGCACCCTACTTGTTGTAGTCTCTTCCCTTTCTCTCTTCATCCCTTTCTTCATGGCAAGGTCCTCTAGGATGGATACATCATCCTTGACGTACACACCCTTCTCGAACTTGGGCCTTAGGTGTATATACACCCTTACCATTGTTTTTCCTGTAATAGGTATTGACACAGGCTTCACCATATGTATGTCATAAGAGACATAATTCTCCACATGCATGTGTTTCTTAGGGTATACCAATGTTCTACGTAGCATGCGGTACTCCTGTTCTACCTCACTTAGATCAAATATAAGTTTCTTAGCCTCCTTGAACCTATTGACAGTGCTCTAAAAATATTGTGTTGTGAAGGCAAATGGTAATTTACACCATCATATTTTTGAGCCATCTGGAAAAATAAATCTACCTATGTAGAAGTGTTGGTATACTACAAACTCAACCTCACCATGCACTAGGGCTGGTAGCTACTCAAGGATTCTCCATTCTTCCCCAAATGCATCGCACATTCTCTTTTACCACTTCTCCAAGTGCACCTTATGTGCAGTAGTTATTGTGTCACAAGTGTATGCTTCAAACCTCTTCACGGGGGAAGGGTCCTCATCAGGGTACTCCCAGACATAGCTATTTGGCCCATCAGGCACTCCAATCTCCAAAAACACAATGGTAAGAAGGACATTACCATACATGATCTTGTCCCCGTCACATCCGGCATCTATGATCTCCTCCGCAATAAAGGCTGGTAGGTTGCATATTGTCCCTTCAGTAATTTTCTTGAAAATGTACAACCACCTCTTGTCTACTTGCGTCCAACACTCTTGTCCATTCAACTTGGTTAGCAAGTGTGTGGGCATTTCCATAACTTGTTTGGTAATCTTGGTGATATAAAAGTAGCGCTAACCCTTCTTGTATTCATAATATCTGCGGCCATTTCCTTGACTACATCCTTGTCGCCCAAGTCATCATCCAGCAACTCTCTCGTGCATATAATTCTAGGTGTACTTAGAAATCAATTAGGTAGTCAAGTGCATTCTACTTCCTGTGAAGTAAAAATAATCCTCATGCACTCACAACATCAACCACTAGTACAACCTATCGGGTTTACCAAAATATGGTAACTCATAGAGTTGCAAGAGTCTAGCCTTCTCCAATGTGGTTTTCACCGAGTCATCATAGATAGGCTTATCATCTAGTGTCCTCTCTCCCATCGGGTGAACTAACTCCAACATCATTTCCTTCTCCACATTTCTCATCCTATGGTTGTAATCACTGACAGCCATCTTCCACATGTGAGACACCCATTCCATCCCCAATAGAATTCCATTGGGGTACTACATTTCTGTGTACCACTCTTCATTGAAACTAGTTGATTCAACTGGTTTTCCCTCACCTTTACCCTTGCCCTTCTTAGGTTAAGTGTTTTATCCCTTCTTTGGTGTCATTTTCCTCATCCTATCCTTATAAGTTCTTCCTTTCTTCTTGCTTCAACTCTTCTCAATCCCTCGGCTTCACTCCTCTTCAAAATTCCTCCACAACTCATGTCCTAGCTCTATAAATCCTAACCTGGAAATATCTCCTTCCACAAGATAGCATAAAATCAGTGGGAATCCACCAAAAAAACTTATCCACTCATGCCTATGTACTCCCTTTCCACTCTGGTTCACAACTCTGCTAAATCTTCTGCTATGCAATCAAATCTCCACAAATTTCTTTTCACAAGGATGCCCTAGTTTGCAAGAGCTCTTCAACAAAAAATGCAAGGTAAAAAGAAATAACTTACCCCAACCTTCTATTTATAGCTTTTTGTTTTTCCCACACAAACTCCCATGCCACCTACCAATGTACAACCACATTAAAGTCATATTTTTCCAACGCCATCCTTCCATGTGCATTTTGTCCAGTGCTTTTCCTCCATGCCCAATCCTGTGAGAAACCCCCGCAACCTTCTGGCATGTAAGACTGAATTAATCAAACCTAGTCCTTGTCACCATCTACCTCATGTTTCTCTACACTTTTATCCTTGTATCTGGTTTTTATAAAGCTTTTTGACACCAATCTCCACCCATAATCACTTCTACTACACGCAATCTTCTGACCTTACGCGCTTTTGATTTTTCCACTTGGGCCGCCAATCCACATCATTTTAAACACTTTCTTCTTACCAGACTCTTCACAAAGACTCTCCTTTGACACCTTCCACCGCACACTAAACATATGCATGATCCTCTACGCATAAAAACCTTTCAAAAATTAATTGGCTACCGGCGTGCAATGCGCGCCCACAACAAAAATGAAAAGACAAGGAAAAGTGACAAAGAAGGGAAACACATAAGAAAGGAAACTGCATTAAGGGAAATCCTAAGCTACATAGCAATACTACCTTATTTACAAACACCAAGAAGACTTATTTATATTAGGGCTTCAACCTACTCCCGTTAAAGAAACTAGGAAACATTGTTCCATTCAGTGCTTATAACTGGCAAGCACTTGAATCAAGTATGTAAGTGATGGTGTATGGTCCCAACCAATGCACCTTGAGCTTCCCTGGGTAGTGCAGAAACTTATAATCATACAACAAGACCATTTGTCCAAACTCAAACTTCTTGTTTGTAATATGACAATCATGGCATGCCTTCTATTGTGTTTTCTCCATCCTCTAACTCCATCTAGAAATGGCTCGCCTCTCATCCAACTCCATAATTTTATCAATGCACTCCTCTAATGCTTGTTCATCAGCCAATCCTCCTGCGTGTGCAATACATAGAGATGGCAACATGAATTCCATAGGTAGAACTTCCTCTGTGCCAAACACCAATTGAAAAGGTGTGGCCTTGTTCAACCTTTTATAAGTCATGTGATATGCCCATAGCACTGCAGAGAATTTATCCTCCTAGTCCCTCTTTCTAACATCACAAATCTTAGTCAATGTGTGACTTAATATATTGTTAAATGCCTCAACAGTTCCATTAGCATGAGGGTCATAAGGGGTAGTTTTGTGATGGGACACCATGAAATCTACCAATAAGATTCAAACAATCTCATTTAAGAAATGTGTACCCCTATCACTCGTTAAGCTCAACGGACATCCATACCTACTGATTATATTTTCCCATAAGAACCTAGATGTTATAGCTACTGTGCAATCCTTTGTAGGTTCCGCTTCCACTCACATCGTGAGATATTTTATACAAGTGATAATGTAGTGTGAACCTGTCTTGCATGCAGCTAGAGAAATAGGGCCCACAAATTCAATTACCCACTTTTCAAATGGCTCTACATTAGCAATAGGTCTCAATGGCATTTAATCTCTCTATCTCGGTTTACCAAAGCGTTGGCAATGATCACAGGCCTTGCAATACTCTATGCAATCCTTATAAATTATTTCCCACCAAAGGCCTTCCAATAGGATCTTGTGCACAGTCACATTCCTAACATATTGACCTCCTGTAATACCACCATGAGCTTCTTGCATGATTGCAACACGTTCATGCTCTAGCACACATCAGCGCAAGACCTCATCTCGGCCTAACTTGTATAGGTCTCCTCTGATCAACATATAGGTGCATGACGGCGTATAGCCAACTACTTTTTCTCCAAGGTCTTCATTCCTTCTGGTGCCACACTCGTCTATAGGAAAACAACAATATCCTCTAAGTCAGAGGGTGTGCACTGCAATCTAAAACATTGTGCATTTGGCATCGTATCCTTGATGCTTTGTGCATCCTCACCTGAGTTAATATGTGATAGATGGTCAGGTCCCATATTGCTTTTACCTAGTTTTACTATGACCAAAAAGTGAAACTCCTAAAATAGTAAAATCCACTGGCATATGCGCCCTTGCAAGATAGGGTTTTTTCACCAAGTATTTGAGTGCCATATGATCCATGTAAAAGATAAATGGAGTGGCCAACAAGTATTTCCTAAACTTGTGTAGTGCATAGATCATAGATAGTGCCTCGCACTCCGTCGTGGTGTAATTTTTCTCAGCTTTTGTTAATTTCCTACTCGCGAAACACAAGGGATGATCAACAATCCCCTCTCCAGGTTGTGCCAACACTGCTCCTATCGCCATACCTGATGCATCAACATGCACATGGAAAGGCCTATCCCAAGAGGGAAAGCACAAAATGGGTGCAGTAGTAAGTTTCTCCTTTAAGGTGTCAAAAGCCACCTGCTGCGCCTCTCCCTAATAGAACTTACTTTTATGTTTCAATAACTCTTCTAGGGGTGTAGAAATATGGGCATATCCCTTGATGAATTTCTTGTAGTACCCTGTATGCCCAAGGAACCCACACATCACATTTTAACTAGTAGGCTCCTCCAATCCCACTATAACAACAAATTTTGTAGGGTCTACCAGTAAGCCTTCCTTGCAAATAATATGTCCTAACAACATGCCAAAAGGAATGGCAAAAACACATTTCTTAAGATCCAGGGAGATGTTCAACTTCCTGCATCTTTCAAACATCAACCGTAGATTGTCACAATGATCTTTGACTAACCCATACACCGTCCAATCATCCAGGTAAACTTGTAGAAATTTATGGATGAAGTCTTGAAAGGTCTACACAATAATGCGTGAAAACACAACAGGTGTGTTCTTCAATCCAAAAGGCATGACCGTATAAGAAAAACTTCCCCATTCAGTGGTGAAAGTTGTTTTCTCCTGGTCTTCCTTTGCAATTCTCACCTAGTGATAACCCGAGAATCCATCTATAAAAGAATAGATCTCTTTCCCAGCTACACCTTCCAAAATCTCTTCAGTAAATGGGGTTGGAAAAGGATCTATGACACATGTAGCATTGAGATCCCTATAGTCTACACATATCCTTATTCTTCCATCATTTTTTATATTAATGACCATTGGGCTCACCCATTCAGATTCCTCAATGGCCTCAATGATCCCAAATTGTATCATCTTATCAATTTCCTCCTTAACCTTTACGTGCAAATTTGGGTTCATCCTATATGGCCTTTTCTAGATGGATCGTGCACCTTCTTTCAACTTGATTCTCATTTCCCCCAATGAATGATGAACTCCCTTTAATTCATGGTACCCACGTAGGAACAAATCTTGGAAATCACGCAGTAGCTCAACCACTTTCAAAACCTCTTGGTGTATCCAAGAGTTTCCAATAATGGCTTCCTTAGGCTTTGCTTTGGTACTAATGTTAACCTTATTTGTTTTCAAGGGTTCATGGTAGGCACACAATTTCTCATTTTCTTTTTCTAATACTTCATGTGTACCTACAGTATGGTTAACATCAAAATTTTCCATCTCCTCACCATCCAATAGGTATACCACATTACCCTTCTCTCTCCATGCAAGCATGCTTAAATTTTACTTCTTCTTCAATGAAGTGCACTCCCAACACAGGTTCTCCTATCAACTCCAAAATTTGGTCCTCATCCATGGCACAATATCCCAAGGTAAGGCACTTGACTACCTGCAATACCTCATTCACTAATTGCTTAGGGGATTGGTACTCAAAAGTTCTGGATGATATATGTCATCATCTCCTACCAATTCCCATCTGACCGACGTAACTCTGAATGGATTTACCAAGCATGCGCATAACCCTGCAAGGTGGAATAGATTTTGTACACCCATAGGGAAGGAGGTAAATATTTCACGCCTCCCATCCAATTCTTCTCACACTCCTGAACATGGCATGAGGTGGATCCCTTCCATCATAGTCACAAATTTGAGATGGTGCATTTACTTCAGAGAAACCTTATAGAGAAGGTGATTATTATCTCATGCCATTCTAAATTATTATCTCGATGGGTCGCCCACCAATGTGTCATTATTCCACACAAGGTATAGGTAAGCATATTCCTTTTCTCCACTTGACACTTCCACTGGATCTCCATTTCATGTAGAAATACATCAATGTTTCCCTCCCCAGTGTACCATGGTGACTGCCTTCCTCTTAAGCACCTCATTGGTCTCACTCTAACAACTCGAGTCTCAGTATCCTTCATATGCCTTCCAACCAATGTGTAAGTCCCATGCACCCAATTATCACAAACAATACTAGTTATGTCACTTATAGACTGAGCATCTTCCCACTGAATGGCTCCCTCCCTTAATATATAAATGACATCATGGTCCCTGATGGTGCGCACATATATTCTATTAAGGTCCTCTTCTCCTAAGGGTTCCACATAAGGTGCAAACCTTTCATCTGTGACTGGAATAACCACCTGCTCGTTTTTATTTTAAAAGTTCATATACCCCTTATTGAAATGTAGGTCAGTGTTATTCGTGTAGCACCAAGGGTGCCCAAGCAATGTTGGGAAGCTATCAGCCTCAACAAGCTCTAGAACCTCAAATATCTAGTATAATTTTCCCCTTGAATAGTTATGGATGCACCCTTCAACACTCCGAGAGGCATGGCCTTTGTCCTGTTAGCCATGTACAACACATTCAAAGATGGCTGCAATGGGGGCCTCCCCATTTGATTCCATGCATCTAGAGTAAGGACATTGACCTTTGCACCTATGTCAATCAATATATTACTCAGGATCCACCCATCAACAACTGCATTTAGTGTGATCTCCTTATCATAATCAATGTTGTGAGGAGGTAGGTTAGCATGTAGAACTTGTCTCTCAAGCTCTCCTCTAGCACGTGGTACCTTTCCTCTTAGCCATTCTCCCAATAGAGGAATAATGTTCTCATGTCATAGCATTAAACACACTTCCCTAACCTCATCCATATCCTACTGAGGAACCTCAATGTTCTTCTTATGCTCTAACTTGCATGATTGCTCCTTCAGACACTAGATTTTTTCTTGCAAACTCCTAATCACCTCCATGGTTTCTTAGTGCACATCCTTCTAGTGGGTAGGATCAAGATATTTCCCATGTAACACTTCTTCTTTTGTGATAAGATGCCTCTACTTTGGTACCTCTCAAGTGCTTGAAACCTCATCGCGTGTAGTGACTAAAACAAGATCTAACTCGAAGTTAAGTGCTACCCCTGGCATCTGTTGTGGGTCACTCCTCTTTACAATCACCATCCCCACACCCTTTTTCTTCTTCTGGTCCTTGCTCATGTGGTCATAAAAATCCAGGAATTCTTCATACTTGTGCTTCTTCCCGCACCATGAGCACAACAAATCAGGGCACTCACGCTTCTAGTGTTCAGTCGATCCACAAATGTAACAGGTCCCATAGGGAAATTTTCCTCTTCCTCCGTGACCGTTATGGCCTCTGAAGCCTCTGCAAAAACCTCTTCCTCGACTTCCTCCATCTATGTTCCTTGTTGGTGCCATTTCTGAGCTGCCATAGTGTGCCCTAATTTTTCATGTCCATTTTTGCTCAGAAACATTTTACTTCTCAAATTGGTGACCTACAATTTCTCCCCCCTTGTTGAAATGCTTCAAAAATGCTCACAAACTTGTTGTTTTGCCCTAATTTGAAAGGAATATTCCAAGTTTGCCCCTTTTGTGCCCTAGTTTTTCCAATTCCATAGGCTATGTCATTTTTCCCATTGCCAAATCATGAAAAAATAAAATTTTATCAATTCATACTTGTTTGTAATTGAAAATCCCATCCCAAGGTTGAAAATGTTATAAAATCATGCTTCAGTTGATTCAAAATCGAAAAATCTACCATTCTTGGTGAAAAAACTGAATTCTAGGGCACCCCTAGAATTTTTTACATTTTGATGGTCAGACAGGCATCATTTTCCCATCAAATTCATCCTCAAAAGGTATTGGCAATGTGGCGGGATTGCATTGGATGCGGAAAGGCGGGGAGGTGCTCTAAATTTTCATTTTTCGCCTTTTCAAGCAAATGGGGCATTTTCGGGCCCGAGGCCCCATTTTTTCCAAATTGCCTATGTAGCATGTTTTCATTAGCCAAGGGGATGCAGGTGGCAAGAGGACTTAGAGTTTTTTGGCTCTAATTTTATAAGGTTTCAAAATCAGTTTTTCCCCCACTCCAATCAGAGGAGGAAACGTGGCAGCATGGTGGCACAGATCGGGTCGGCGAGTCTGCAGAGGTGGGAAGGAAATTTTTCCATTTTGCCAAAAATGTTTAAAATCAAAATTTTATGCGCTGGCCCACTAGCGAATCATAGGGAGACACATGTCCAATAGAGCAAGGTGGGTCGACGAGCCAGTGGAGGTAGGAAGGAAATTTTTCCCTTTTGCCAAAAATGTTCAACATCAAAATTTGAAGCGCTGGCCCGCTAGTGAATCACAAGGAGACACATGGCAAGGGAAAAATCAGAGGTGCGGGCCCATGGGGCAAAAAGTGAAAAATTTCCCAATTTCCAAAAAAGGTCAAAATCCGTAGAATTGAAGCATGATCCTGATGGGGCCCACCATATGCCACGTTTCAGCTCCAAATTTAAAGGGCAGAGGGGCGGAGAAAAAAGTCAAAATTTTCCATTTTTCCAAAAAATGTGGAAAAGTCAAAAATGATCCCAATTTCGGTCCTAATTGTTTTTGGACACGTGGCGGGCCCAAGAGGCAGGTGGGGAAAGGTGGAAAAATTTTCCAAATTTTCAAAAGGTCACAAATGCATTTTTTAAAGGCATGGGCCCGATCCAATCATTTTTTGACACGTGTCACGCCTTATCCAAAGTTTAAAAAGGTAATATTGAGCATATTTTTGGATTGCATCTTCCACGTGGAGGGCTAATATTAAAGGTTGATATAAGATCAATGCTTACTGTGCATACATTTGTTTTGGCCACCATGGGAGCTCCAAGAAGCTTGGAATCATGATTTTTGCATCAAAATTCATCAAACTTATAGTGATTTTGTATCCTCTTGGCCTTCCAGGATCATTGGCATCACTTTCATGGCTTAATTCTTTGACTTATGATGTTTTTGAAGCAAATTTTTACCCCAGACCAAGCAAGCACGTGAAATGACAAAATCAAAAGTTGCAGAGGTAGTTTAAAAGGGTAAAAAGGTGAAAATGATGAGTAAGAGGTATTTTCATGCCTCAATGATGAAAAACATGCCTCTAGGATGGATAATGATCCAGATATTTGTAATGATTTAATCTTTTTGGCACACTTAACAACATGCGAGTGTTTTTCTATTTGATGTCATTCTCATTGAATCATGAAGAGTTGTTGTAATAGAATTGATCCCATGGCATAGTATTTGCTTGGGAAAGAAGGCTCCAATGTGGCATGAGGTATATAGTGCATTATGGAAGATTTGTAAAGTGAGGGAGTTGAAAATCACGAGTGAATTCTGAAAGAAAGCTCATTTTCTACAAAATCCACCAAAGAACCAAGTTAATGTCTCATGTGTTGGAAATTCATGTATGTGAGTTGGTTACAAGTGTATAGCCATCACACAGCTCTGAGATTGTTCATGTAACTCTCCCCTGCTGTTGAATCTAACAAGTTTTGAATTAAATATGTGTTTTATTTGGGCAATATGATGTCTGTTATCATTTTTAAATGCTTGCAAATAGTTTTCATTGTTCTTGTTGCAATCTTGCACTAAAAGTCTCTAGAAATCACACAAAATCTCCATTTCTTGTTGATATTTTAGTGGCATTTGCAATCTCATGTTCAGAATAGCCTTCATCTGATAAAGAGATAAACAAATTTCAAATCACTTTACCTTCCTTGACTACAAAGATTTCTTGTAAGCCTTTGGTGGTACCTTAGGCATGGTTTGATCATGGATTTTTGTGTTTAATTGAGTTCTTTACTTCAAGCTTTTGCAGTGAATTCTCAAAGATTGTGTGAAGGGTGCAACCTGGGCTTCCATTTTTGCCTCTTCTGGTTGAAAGAACATCCTGATTATTTTAGTCATTTCATCTTATAGTTGTTCAAGTATTGTAGTGGTTGCCAAAGATCTGATATATCCCAGTTTGTCTTGTCAATCCCCCCACCAAAAAATCATCTAACAACAAAGATCCTATCATGTACTATCCTTAATTTGCATTTTTTATACCTACAAAAGATAAAAATCCATTTGCAAAAGTATGCATAACATATCAGGATTTCCAATGTCTCTAGTAACCTTTGCCTTGTTTTGAGAACATACCCATGTTTTGAGAAGTCACAACTCGTGAGAGTTCAGATCTAGGGTGTTGATCATGTTTTCATCAAGTTCTCCATCATAGAATTCCAAGCAAAGAGAAGGACATCTTCACCTCCTTCACCATTTCAAGGTTACAAAATAGGTCCTCTTACCTTGGTTACAAGGCACAACCTAAAACAGCTAGGACAAGATCAAGTCCTATTGGAGTGCTATCCATTTCTCCACAAACTTGAGTGCTAGCTAGACCATATCCCCAGCTACCAATGACATACAACATGGTCTGATCTATCCTTAAGCTCCATGACATATCTATGGTGCTGCTCAAACTGAAAAGGAGAACAAATTTAGATACCAACACGAGTGGCACTGCTACTGGGGACTTCATGGAATTTCTTAGTTTTTTTGAGGTATTTAAGGAGTTTGAGCATTTGTTTATTCAAGTATTTGAGCTGCTACATTGTTAAAATATCATCCTATGCTTCAGAACTACAATTTTTTTAAACAAGGGTTTCAAGTTTTTTCTTCCCCTTTTTCCATTTACTAACAGTTCATACACTTTGGGAGCATTGTGATTGATTGATTTAAGAAGAAGACGGTCTAATTTATAAGGCTTTGTAAGGTTTTCAGTGCTAGAAAATATTTAATAGATTATTTTAGTGTATTCTTTCACAACTAAGGTGAAATTCCTTAGTGGGGACTCCATGTTGATTTGATCTTGAAAATACCAATGTCTTAAGCTTTCTGTCATTTATTTTTGTGCTGCTAACCTCTGCAAAACTGGAAGGAAGAAGATCTCTCTTCCTTAGAGACTCTACTAAGAAATTGTTCTCAGAGTCAAGAAATTTAGATTTGGAAGGGAGAAGAGTTTGGAAAGTGGTTAAAGGTCAGACATCAGGCAAAGATATAGCCATTGGTGAGAGAGATCAGCCTTTGGTAGAGGACTATCACTCTTCTTCAAGTGATTCTGATTCAAGCAATCCTCTCATAAATTTGTTTGCCTCAGCTAGTGAAGGTCCTTCTGCTGTACCTGGTAAGTTCCTTCTCCAATCTACACCTCTGTGTTTTAATTCGAGTAAAACTTTCCAAGAAAATTAGTACTTAGAGAATACCAGTCTTTTGAATCACATTCTTGAGCCCCAAAGATATAACACTCCTCATCAGCTTGTCTCACCTCCAAGATCACCCCCACCAAACAATATGGCTCAGCCTAGACCTCCATTTGTTGTTAACACCTTTGGTCCTATAAATTTTAGAGGAATGGATGGTTACCCAAATGTTGTCCCACAAGATGTCAGAAATAGGTTGCCAAAATTCCAAGGTAACAATGTTATTACTGGTGATCAGCATCTCAAACTTTTTGATAATATGATGGAAGATTTTGAGATAGAGTTTGAAGATGTGTATATTAAGTTGTTTATTCATACACTAGAAGAAGATGTTAGGGATTGGTACAAGGCTCTACCTAATAATTCTATTGATTCATGGACTGAAATGAAAAATGCATTTAGGTTGCAATATGGTGACAGGACTGATCCTAGATTTCTTTTATCTGAGTTTGAGAATATCAAAAGAACCCTAATGAATCAGTCCATGACTTCAACATGAGGTTTAACAAAACTTTGAGAAGGCTTGCTTAGTTGGTTTGAGGCCTTGTGATGAATCTTGTTAATCAAATATGTAGATGCATTTGATAAAAAGGCAGCCTATTACCTAAGAGACAAGAACCCAACCAATCTAAGACAAGCTTTCACCATGGCACTTCAAATTGAGATCAATATCAAGGATATTGGGAAACCTCTCAAGTGTAAAATTGATAAACCCTAAAAAACCTCAAGCTAGCAAAGGTGTTGATTTAGAAGAGGTTGTGAAAACTTTGGCAGGGGCTGTCAAAGAAATCTCATACAAGTTGGAAAGAGTTGAGAAGGGAATTGGGCAGACTTCACAAGGTCAGCCTAGGCAACAGACACAAGATAGATTTGGCAATCATCCTAGGGGTGATCAAAGACAAGATGATAGAGGTAAAGGACCTATGGGAGGGGGAAATAGACAACCCCAAGCATGTGAAAGTAGATTGGTTCCTGACCCTCTAACTGCTAGGGTTGTTGTTGTTGATGAAGTTGTTGATATGGATTGGTGTGATAGATGTTTTCTTCCTCATCCTCCATGTGAAGTGGACCAACAAGTTGATGAAGCTGATAATGAGGATGGAACTGATGATGATATTTTGCATGATGGGTTGTTCTTCAAGCTCACAAGGAGGATCAACATCTACTGAAGTAATAAGTGTTAGGACTGTTGCTGCCTTTTGGGATTGCATCAAATGGGTACAAGTCTTTCTCCCCCCTCATGCTCTTGAAGTTGATGTAGTGTAAGCTTTTGAAATTCCTAACAATGACTTTGAATACTTAAGAGCTTTGATGATTAAGAAGTATGATGGTGGTATCCCTTCGAAGGAAGATAAACAATTGTTGATGAATGTTGTTGTAGCTCAAGAGAAGGACTATAACACTAGAAGAAAAGTTGTTAAGGGATTTGGGCCTAAAGCCAAACCTAAAACACCCTTGCTCACAAGCATTCCCAAAGAAGCTCCCAGGAAAGAAATACTTGCCAAAGGTTTTGTTGTCCCAAACAAAAATTACAGTCCTCATCATGCCCAAGTTGCCAAGAATCCTTTGCCATCTGATGAATCTTCTTGTATCCCTTCCAATGTTGTTTTGCCAAAGAGTGTCCCCTATGACATAGCCCAAGTATTGAGCCAAATTAAAGTGAGTGTTCCAATCATTGAGTTGCTTAGAATTCCTGAGCATAAGAAGAGAGCATTTGAGTACTTGGGATTGAAAGAAGAGAAGATCACCCCAAGCAGAAATGTAAATGTTGTTGAGACTCCTCTCCAAATCATTGCTGACCTTAAAACACCACCAGCAGTGGAAGATCTTGGAGAGACACCTAAGGTATATTTGGGGACATCCTTGGTTGATTCCCAATTGAATGTTGATCCATTCTTTACAACTTTGCTCATAAAAGATAGGCTACTTCACAATTGTATGTTTGATTCCAGTGCATCATGTAATGTCATGCCTCTAGAAGTCATGAATGAGTTGGATATCAAAGTGACTGCTGCCTATGGGAAGTGTACTACCATGGATTCAAGGGAAGTGTTGGTGGTTGGTTGTGTGAAAGGTTTGGTAGTGCAACTTGCAGCCTATCCGGGAAAGAATTTGAAACTTGATGTTGTAATTGTTGACTGCCCTACAAAATGGGGTATGCTTTTGTTAAGAAAATGGGTTGCAAGTGTTGGTGGTAGCATTCAGATGGATATGTCTTTTGCCACCATTCCCATTGAGGGCAGCCTTGTCAAACTTTATGGTGAAAAGAAGATGTTGCACCTAATTGAAGATCCCAAAAATGCTTCCTATGAAGTGTTGTTTGTTGATGTAGATGCTGAGAATTTCATTGGTTTTGCTGATGGAAAAGAAAATAAAATGGATCAGTCAAAGTGCCTTGATAAGGTATGTTCTCCTTGGACCTTGCTCCAAATTTGGAAATGGTGCTGGTGTAATTCTGATTTCTCCTAGCTTGGAAGAATTTGTTTTTTCCTTCAAGCTTAATTTTGAATGTACTAACAATATTGCTGAGTATGAAGCCTTGTTGTTGGGTCTGAGGATTGCATGGAAGTATGGTGTCAGGGACATCATTGCAAAGGGAGATTCAGAGTTGGTTGTCAAACAAATAAGAAAACTGTATGCCACAAAAAATCAGCGTATGAAACAGTACAAGCATACAGTTTGGGATTTAATTGAGATGTTTGATTCCTTCAATATTATGCACCATGATAGAATTTTGAATGCTGCTGCTGACAAGTTGGCAGTGTTGGGGTCAAGATTTGAAGATTGCACCATTTCACCTTATTGTGAATACAACATTGAAGTGCTAACTAGGCCTGCTGTCCCTGACAACATCAAGCATTGGAAAGTATTTGATGATGATTCTCAAGTGTTAAGGTTCTTGCAAAACCAAGGTGAGTTTGCAAATCAGAATATTGATTGGGAGCCAATGGTGTGTATGACTGAAGGAAGAGAGACTTTGTTTGGAAAAGATATCATCCAATTGAAAACAAACACCATTCCTAGAGGTCTTGTTGCACTTGAGTCAAATTTTAACAATGTTGATTGCATCATAAATAGAAACATGTCTACCTCAAGGGATGTGGAAGAGCATAACTTGGGTACAAAGGAAAAACCAAGAAAAGTTTGGTTGGGCAGCAGTTTAAACAAGGAAGAAAAACAGTCCTACCTCCAATTGTTGAAACAATATCAAGACTGCCTTGCTTGGTCCTATTCAAAGCTAAAAGCATATAGAGAAGACTTGTTTCAACATGAGATCCCTCTTGAAACAAGTGGAAAAACATTCAAATAGAGGAAAAGGCCAATTAATCCACTTCTCTCCATGAAAATGCAAGAGGAGTTAAAGAAGTTGAGAGATGGAGGCATTATTCAGCTCACTAGTTATTCATCTTGGGTTACAAACCTTGTGCCAGTCAGAAAGAAGAATTGAGATATCAGACTTTGTGTAGACTTTAGAAATCTGAACAAGGCATCCATGAAGGACAACTATCCCTTGCCAAATATGGAAAATATGTTGCAGCTTGTGACAGGGTCTGAATTTCTTTCTACATTGGATGGTTTCTCCGGATATAATCAAGTGGTAGTTAAAGAATCAGAAAGACTTAAGACAACATTCACTACTCCTTGGGGAACTTATGTTTTTGTTAGGATGCCCTTTGGTTTGATGAATGTTGGTGCCACTTTTCAAAGAGCAATGGATGTTGCTTTTTCTAGTTACATCAATGAGTTCATTGCAGTTTACCAAGATGATGTGACTGTGTTTTCAAGGCAGAGAGGTGATCATTTGCAGCACTTGGAGAAGATGTTGATCAGATGTAGGGAGTATGGCATTTCTCTTAATCCAAAGAAGTGTCATTTTGGTGTATAAAAGGCCAAGCTGCTTGGCCACATTGTGTCAAAAGATGGTGTTATGATAGACCCTGAGAGAGTGGAAGCAATCAGCAAAGTACATATCCCAAGAATCAAGAAAGGCATCCAGTCTTTCTTTGGTCAAATTAATTTTATTAGAAGGTTTGTTTCCAACTTTGCTAAGTTGACTCTTCCAATCACAAGCATGCTAAAGAAGGACCAAGCTATCAAATGGGAGGAGGCTGTCATTCAAGATTTTAAAGGAATTAAGGATGCACTTAAACATGCACTTGTTTTAGCAGCCCCAAACTACAAGAGGCGTTTCCAAATCTTTTCCTTTGCCTCTGGGTATATCATTGCTTCTTTTTTGCTGCAAAAGGATGAGAATGGGGCTGAGAGACCTATTGCCTTCTTTAGCAAGGCTTTACAAGCAGTTGAGTTAAAGTATACAATCATGGAAAAACAAGCATTTGCCTTGGTGAAAGCAACAAAAGTTTTCAGGCCTTATATATTGAGTTCAAAATTTGTTGCTTATGTTCCCCACACCATGGTGAAAGACATCTTATCAGAGATGGAGATCTCAAGTAAAAGATGTAGATGGGTGAAAAAACTATAGGAGTATGATATGGACATCCAAACCACAAAGTTGGTAAGAGGTTTGGGTCTTGCTAAGCTCATGACTGAGAGTAACTTGCAGAATGTGGAAGTGAATCAACTAGAGGAAGAAAGGATAGATGTGCTTGCAAAGTTGGTAAATTCTAAGTGGTACAAGGATGTAATCTTTTACCTTAGACACCTTTGCCATCCTGATCATTTAAATAAAAATCAAAAAAGATCCCTCAAGTTGGCTTCTCAAAAGTACATCATCACTAACCTTGGGCTGGCTTGGAAGAACCCTGAAGGTGTCCTCTTGAAATGCATAACTGAAGATGAAGCTCCCAAGATAGTTGCTAATTTCCATGGGGAATTTTGTGGAAGACAATTTGCTAGAAGAGTAACAACACATAAGATTTTAAGAGCTAGTTATTGGTGGCCTTCTCTCTTCAAAGATGTAACCTAGCTGGTTATAAAATGTGATAGTTGCCAACATTTCTCTGGAAGACTGAAATCTTCAGGCTCCCTTCCTTTGCAGCCTATATCAATTGAAGCTCCTTTCAAGCAATGGGGGATGGACTTCATTGGTGAGATTTCAGATCCTTCTAGTGCTGGCCATAAGTGGATTCTTGTAGCCACTGATTATTTTACAAAGTGGGTAGAGGCAATCCCCACCAAGAAAGCAACACACCAAATAGTTATGGACTTCTTGTTGAATCAGATCATATGCAGATTTGGAGTCCCAGTCAAGATTGTAGCTGATAATGCCATGTGCTTTAGAGCCAAACCTTTAATGGCAATGTGCAATGAATATGTAATCAATCTGACTTATTCTTCAAACTATAACCCCCAAGGGAATGGACAAGTTGAGTCCAACAATAAGAATTTGTTGAAGATCATTAGAGGAACCTTGGAGAAAAACAAGAAGAAATGGGGTGAACAATTGAAATTTGCAATTTGTGCTGATAGGATAACTCCTAAAAGAGCTACTGTTAAAAGCCCATTTGAATTGGTGTATAGAACTCAGGCTTTGCTGCCCTTACACCTGCAATTATCTTCATTTCAGTTTGCCCAACAGTTGGAAGATCAAGAGCTTGGCCCATATGAATCAAGGATCAATCAGATTATTGAGCTTGATGAGGAGAGAAGAGCATCCCATCAAAGGCATGTCAGATTTAGAGAAAAATTGAAGAGATTGTTTGATAAGAAGGTCACTCCTAGAGCCTTCAATGTTGGAGATCTGGTCTTGTTATGGGATAGTAGGCATGAAGACAAGGGCAAGCATGGAAAATTTGATGCATTATGGATGGGCCCTTATGCCATTGATATCAGAATTGGTGAACATACCTTCTTTCTCAAGGATTTAGATGGGGAATTGTTGGAGCTGCCTATTAATGGTAGACATTTGAAACATTTCTTGGATTAAACCCCAAATTTGAGGTGTGCACCAGCTTGTACAGTGTATAGTGTTTGGTTTTTGCTCTGTTTGTGGTGTTTTGTTGGTTTTGTGGTTTTCCTTGCTATGTGGCAGCCTTTTTTGTCAGGTTCTTGGCTGGTTTTTGATGTTTTTGGCTCTTGACTCCTTTGCCCAATGGATATTTTGGCACTTGGTCTACGTTTTGTCCTTGTGGTACTCACTGGGAGTGCCCATCCCCAAGCAAGAGCCGATGTTGGTGCCATTTCTGAGCTGGCATAGTGTGCCCTAATTTTTCATGTCCATTTTTGCTCAAAAATGTTTTACTTCTCAAATTGGTGACCTGTAATTTCTCCCCTTGTTGAAATGCTTCAAAAATGCTCACAAACTTGGTGTTTTGCCCTAATTTGAAAGGAATATTCCAAGTTTGCCCCTTTTGTGCCCTAGTTTTTCCAATTTCACAGGCTATGTCATTTTTCCCTTTGCCAGATCATGAAAAAATCAAATTTGATCAATTCATACTTGTTTGTAATTGAAAATCCCATCCCAAGGTCGAAAATGTTGTAAAATCATGCTTCAGTTGATTCAAAATCGAAAAATCTGCCATCCTTGGTCAAAAATTGAATTCTAGGGCATCCCTGGAATTTTTTACGTTTTGACGGTCAGACGGGCTTCATTTACCCGTCAAATTCATCCTCAGAAGGTATTGGCAATGTGGCGGATTTGCATTGGTTGCCGAAAGGCGAGGAGGTGCTCTAAATTTTCATTTTTTGCCTTTTCAAGCAAATGGGGCATTTTCAGGCTCGAGGCCTTGTTTTTTCCAAATTGCCTAGGTGGCATGTTTTCATTGGCCGAGGGGATGCGAGTGGCGAGAGGACTTAGATTTTTGTGGCTCTAATTTTATAAGGTTTCAAAATCAGTTTTTCCTGCACTCCAATCAGAGGAGGACACGTGGTAGCATGGTGGCATTAGATCGGGTCGGCGGGTCCACGGAGGCAGGAAGGAAATTTTTCTCTTTTGCCAAAAATGTTCAAAATCAAAATTTGATGCACTGGCCCGCTAGCAAATCACAGGGAGACACTTGTCCAACAGAGCAAGGCAGGTCGGCAGGCCAGTGGAGGCAGGAAAGAAATTTCTCCCTTTTTCCAAAAATGTTTAAAATCAAAATTTAAAGCGCTGGCCCGCTAGCGAATCACAAGGAGACACGTGGCAAGGGAAAAATCAGAGGTGCGGGCCCACGGGGCAAAAAGTGAAAATTTTCCCAATTTCCAAAAAAGGTCAAAATCCACATAATTGAAGCACGATCCCGATGGGGCCCACCATATGCCACGTGTCAGCTCCAAATTTCAAGGGCGGAGGGGCGGAGAAAAAAGTCAAAATTTTCCATTTTTCCAAAAAATGTGGAAAAGTCAAAAATGATCCCAATTTCGGTCCCAATTGTTTTTGGACACGTGGCGGGCCCAAGAGGCAGGTGGGGAAAGGTGGCAAAATTTTCCAAATTTTCAAAAGGTCGCAAATGCATTTTTTAAAGGCATGGGCCCGATCCAATCATTTTTTGACACGTGTCCCACCTTATCCAAAGTTTAAAAAGGTAATATTGAGCATATTTTTGGATTGCATCTTCCACGTGGAGGGCTGATATTAAAGGTTGATGTAAGATCAACGGTTACTGTGCATCCATTTGTTTTGGCCACCATGGGAGCTCTAGGAAGCTTGGAATCATGATTTTTGCATCAAAATTCATCAAAATTATAGTGATTTTGTATCCTCTTGGCCTTCTACGATCATTGGCATCACTTTCATGGCTTAATTCTTTGACTTATGATGTTTTTGAAGTAAATTTTTACCCTAGCCCGAGCAAGCACGTGAAATGAAAAAATCAAAAGTTGCAGAGGTAGTTTAAAATGGTAAAAAGGTGAAAATGATGAGTAAGAGGTGTTTGCATGCCTCAATGATGAAAAACATGCCTCTAGGATGGATAATGATCCAAATATTTGTAATGATTTAATCTTTTGGCACACCTGGCAACATGCAAGTGTTTTTCTGTTTGATGTCATTTTCATTGAATCATGAAGAGTTGTTGTAATAGAATTGATCCCATGGCATATTCTTTGCTTGGGAAAGAAGGCTCCAATGTGGCATGAGGTATATAGTGCATTTTGGAAAATTTGTAAAGCAAGGGAGTTGAAAATCATGAGTGAATTATGAGAGAAAGCTCATTTTCTGCAAAATCCACCAAAGAACCAAGTTAATGTCTCATGTGTTGGAAATTCATGTATGTGAGTTGGTTACAAGTGTATAGCCATCACACAGCTCTGAGATTGTTCATGTAACTCTCCCCTGCTGTTGAATCTAACAAGTTTTGAATTAAATCTGTGTTTTCTTTGGGCAATATGATGTCTGTTATCATTTTTAAATGCTTACAAATAGTTTTCATTGTTCTTGTTGCAATCTTGCACTAAAAGTCTTTAGAAATCACACAAAATCTCCATTTCTTGTTGATAGTTTAGTGGCATTTGCAATCTCATGTTCAGAAGAGCCTTCATCTGATAAAGAGATAAACAAATTTAAAATCACTTTACCTTCCTTGACTACAGAGATTTCTTGTAAGCCTTTGGGGGTACCTTAGGCATGGTTTGATCATGGATTTTTGTGTTTAATTGAGTTCTTTACTTCAAGCTTTTGCAGTGAATTCTCAAAGATTGTGTGAAGGGTGCAACCTGGGCTTCCATTTGTGCCTCTTCTGGTTGAAAGAACATCCTGATTATTTTAGGCATTTCATCTGATAGTTGTTCAAGTATTGTAGTGGTTGCCAAAGATTTGATCTATCCCAGTTTGTCTTGTCAATCCCCCACCAAAAAATCATCTAACAACAAAGATCCTATCATGTACTATCCTTGATTTGCATTTGTATACCTACAAAAGATATCAAAATCCATTTGCAAAAGTATGCATAACAGATCAGGATTTCCAATGTCTCTAGTAACCTTTGCCTTGTTTTGAGAACATACCCATGTTTTGAGAAGTGACAACTCGTGAGAGTTCAGATCTGGGGTGTTGATCATGTTTTCATCAAGGTCTCCATCATAGAATTCCAAGCAAAGAGAAGGACATCTTCACCTCCTTCACCATTACAAGGTTACAAAATAGGTCCTCTTACCTTGGTTGCAAGGCACAACCTAAAACAGCTAGGACAAGATCAAGTCCTATTGGAGTGCTATCCATTTCTCCACAAACTTGAGTGCCAGCTAGACCATATCCCCAACTACCAATGACATACAACATGGTCTGATCTATCCTTAAGCTCCATGACATATCTATGGTGCTGCTCAAACTGAAAAGGAGAACAAATTTAGATACCAACATTCCCTTCATACAGACGATCCTCAACCTTATAACTTCTCCCAATACTTGTCTGGCACATACTGAGATCAATGGTGTCATGGATTTAGTATATCAATCGGTAGTCCTTCGTATCATGAGTAGTGGATGTGAAAATTTTACAATAGGAGGACACATTTTTCTGAAGTGCGCACTACAACAAAGGACATCTACTAGGATCATGATCTCTATGAAAAATCTCACAATCCAATGATATAGTGCATATTGATCTTTGAGGGAAACTATCCTTCGTGTGCACCTCTACTTCACAATCTGTGCACCACATTCCACCACATGTTTCATGATCCAGATTTATAGACAGCTTATCAAGTTGTTAAACCATGGAAACAATCTGAGCTTCCAAAAATGGACTCACGCCAATGTCAACACTCTCCACGGCCTCAATGCACAAAGCAGCCTCCAAGGCCTCACACAGATCCATGAAAGTGTGAAAGGGCTCACCTGAGGGGCATATTCAAGCCCCTAAAACCATAATGCATATTGGGATGGATGGATATCATATGATAACTTTGACAGGAGAGTCTTAAAATGTGCATCATACTCCTGCACGCTCTCTGTCATACCTTGTTGGATTTCCTTCAATGCATTGATGTTCTTCGGTTTGAACTCAAGAATTTGGAACTCAGTCAAGAAGTCCATGTGTAAAGCAGTATAATCCACCACCATCTTATGGGGGTCATACTTCTGGTACCAGCTATGTGCGCGCCCTTACAATTTAGTTACAAACTGACTTGATTTCTGCTTTGGGGCAATGATCCCCTTAGCGTTCCATATCAATTCACATTTATGGACATGCTCTACAACATCCCTAACACCCTTGTAATCAGGTAAGTGGAGTGGCATCTCATAAAACACTTGCTAAGGTGGTTGAGGCCCTTGTCCACCAGATCAAGGACCTTGATTTCCACTTGTGTTTCCTCCACCACCGGACCCACTAGATCCAGTAGCTCCTATACCCCCAAACCCACCTGATCCTCCTCTTGTAGCAGGTAAGGGTCCTAAAGCAGTTGTGCCCTAAGTCCCTATTGTTGTGTTAAACTGTGTGCTAACATTCTGTCATGTTGAACCACTTCAAGACATGATGCTAAAACTTTTTGTTCCCCCATTTTTCCCAAATGATGTGCCAGACAATATGTCTCCAAACATAGGGAAATTTTGTGTGGCCATAGATGTACTAAATGAAAAATTATACCTCTTAGGTGTCGTTTGACTACCAAGACCAATGCCAACTTAAACAAAACTTGCCTCAGGAACTGGAAAACTAAGCGTAAGGTTCTGGTCGCTATGTGGGTTATGATGCATGCCTATGGCTCTTCTTCTTCCTTCACACGACGGGCTCTCTCCAGAAGTTGAGGTTTTTTCTCTCCCACGCTTGCCAATATGGGGTAGCATAGACTACTCAAATTCCACGCCCTCCATGCAGACCTCAAATCCTTCCCATAATATTTCCCTCCATGATTCCATCACACCAAAAACTTTGCATTGTCTCACCAACTCCCTTTCTCATGCTTTATTGTACTTGAGCCACCTCTCCTCTCTCTCTGCTTCCACTACAAGGTCTGCCATCTCCACCACACCAACTTTCCCGCCCCGTGCCTAGCAAGAGTTTAGCCAGCCATAGGAAATGCTTCCAAACTCAAAGTGATAATCAGGATCTTGATGGCTAATGGTATAGCACGCAAGAACAATCCTCTTGGCTCCCTCAAGAACTCAAACTTGGAAATCTCTAGCAAAGAATATGTAGAGATCACATATTCCAATGTATATCCTATTAGCACACCTTTCCACCAGTGATCAACATCACAAGTCCAAGTTAGATCAGCATCCTACAACCACTTATATTCCTCCTAGGTCTAAACATGAGGTCTATAGTACCAACTCTTCCTTGACGCATATGTTGAGAGTCAATCATAAAACTCTACTGGAAAATATCATAAGAATGTCTCATAGAGATCATGATACAGGTTCTCCTCTACCCATTTACATGCATCAAACTCATATTCGGTGTTAAATCGCTAAGCAAACTCATCCTCCATGCTTTTAAGCTAAGCCTCGATGTTGTCCAAGGTCAAGCATTCTTTCATCACACATCATTCTTAATATAGCTTTAAAAGAGGTCCTAGAAATGGAACCAAAATGTAGTCATTGTTTACTACTAACTTCTCTTTTAAACCCCTAGCGCGCTAGCCTATCACCCAACATAAGTTGGGCACTCACCCGAGGCACACGCAGGCACCAAGCCCCTCTTTTATGTGAGGCTCGTAATAATGCTCCACCATTAAAGGAGGAATGGCTTACAGAACATAAACATACATGCAATCTAATACAGAGGTAGAGTTCTAAGTAGATTTGCACCATGAGGTAAACATAAACATCACAACGACATAATAGAATCAGATCTGAACTAATTATAACATGAAAACACACTAGGGTTTGGTCTATAAACACAAATATTTGGAACAGAGCTTCATATATTGATTATAATCATTTATAGTAGCCATATTACATCAAAAAGGGTCATATCATACCATATACATCGAGGAATAACATCTTAACCCTACAAAACTACTCTACATAGAGATCCCTAGCTATGTTCTTCCATCTTAGCTCTAGTTTCAGACCCAAGTGCCTACATATATGCATAGGATCATTCTTTCCTAGCATCTCTCTTACACTAATAGTAATAGCATCAACCTACCACAACAATGGAAACCCCCAACATCACAACCCCTTTATCCCACAACATTTTTGCAGCACTTCCTTGCCTCTAAAGCCTCTTTTATTTCAGACACAAGCTCTCCTTTAAATAGAATCTGGACCTTTCCTTTACAACCATAGTTTCACCCACAAGCAGATCTCATGCCAAGTAGAATCATGCTCCTTCATACTCGAGTGCTTATGCTAGCTTAAAAAATCCTCCACTAACTGTAATGATCCTCCTTTGTAATATTCCCTTCATGGAATATTCTCTCCTTGAGCTCCAAGACTCCAGGCTGGCACCTTATCCACTTATCATGCCTACTCGATCCTTCACGTGTTTTTCCTATGATGTCACCTTAGAAATGTGGCTAAGTCCTCAAACTCTTTCCTGCATGGATTGCTAACCTTTTCTCCCGCACACCTTTCCTTGAGCACTTTTTCTACCTTACTTGCCCTGTGCACGCGCTCTCTTCCTCTACCTTGGGACTTTATCAATTTCAGGGTCTAACACTAACAAAATATGTTTTACATTATAAGAAAAACCTTATGACTAATGTATTCATTGATTTTGAATTGCAAGATCTTTTTGTTCAAAGTCTCTTACCTCCACTTCAAGAAAGTGTTATCTTTGAGACCTCTCCTTCATTTTATCAATCATGCCATAAGCTCAAAATGCAAGAAAGCAAACTTTTATCCATGGGAAAATTGAAATATAATGACAATGATTCATCATCATCTTCTAATTGGTTTCAAGCTAAATCTACTTTCAAACCATCTCCTAAGCCCACTGAAGCAAAATCCATTGTTAATGTTGTTTCCACACTTGAAAAGCTACAATTGTAATATCCAAAGTGTAATTTTACTAAGTACCCTATGCACCTTGATTTTTATTGCCATAACTTATTGAAAACAATATTATCACTCTTCCACAGCCACTCAATCTTGATCCCTCTCGCCCCCATGGCTACAACTATGACAAAAATGCACAATGTGATTATCACCAATGCATTGGGCATTCTACTGATCATTGTTTCAAACTCAAGCATATTATTCAAGATATCATTGACAACAATGCACTTGAGATCCCTGATCCATATACTTCTCAGTCAGTTAATGATAGTAAAAATCTAAAAAATATTTAATTACCATTTGCCCAAGCATGATAAGAAATCTCTTGATTCTTTTTTCAATCATACATATTGAGTTGTGCCTCCTCCTTCATCGAGGCCTCTTGATTTATTTGTTTCTTATATTAATGCATCATCACTAATCATTACATTCTTAGATCATGATTATCATGCTACATTTGCTTCTAGTTCCTTACATATCAATACAAGTTTTAGTTCATATATTGTCAATAATACTATGATCTATCTAGCAGATCCTACAAACGCATGCTTTGTTGCACTCCTCCTAGCTATCAATTGTCCATTATATAATGTCACATTTCTAATCCCTCATTCTTTTGTCTATGTAAAGCTTCCCATTACAATTGGGCCCCTTACCATGTCAGTACCATTCGTCGTTGCATCTTCAAGCAAGGGTTGAGACATTCTCTTAGGTATCTCTTGGCTCCGCGCCACCCAAGCCATCCCTTCCATGAATCACTTATGTCTCACAATAAATAACTTGTTACTATCAAAGGTGTTCCACCACACACAACATTACCTCAACCTACTTTTTATGATACACAACTCATGACATCTAGGATTCGTACACCTCTCACATATAAATCTACTTCGACACCTAGCTCTCCTATTCACACGCGACCTACACCATGACCTTGTCATCCTCACCGGTCTCTTACTCCACATCATTTTCCTAACTCCCCTAATCAAACAGCCCCTTCACATAGGTTTTCACCACCGCCTTCACAACATAGGTCTCCTTTACATGCACATAATTACCCTCCTACAGCACCAATATTAGAGCATCATCACGTACCTTTATCTCCTCAGACATCGGATAGAGGGCCCTTACCCTTAACTATCATCGGATAGCCTACTATCCTGTACACACTTAGGGGGCATCACACTTTCTTTCCCGCATCCATTACTATTAGTTGTCTCTAATGTTTACTATCAAACTTCACACTTTGTGCATCCTAACTAATCTTCCTACGCACTTTCACACCCATTGATAAACATGTTGTATCGTCATTACCCTATGACGCACTCTAGTTCCATGGTTTATACTTGACTACCGAGGGTCTAATTCTAAAATGAACCTCACATCATCTACACTTTATGCTTTTTGATTCATGGTACATCTTTCTAGCATTTATTCTCACATAATACATTTCTTGATGACGCACTCTTGTTCTATGGTTCATTCTTGACTGCTAAGGGTGTATTTATAAATGAACCTCGTATCATACACATCCATTAGGGGTCACATTACTCCTATCATCTTCACATTTTACATACCACACCATTACACTCATACACAACATTTGCATCTCTTGGTTGCATTTACTCTTGCTAGCTTGTTTTATTTACAAGTTACATGTTGTTTTCCATGCTAAACAGATTCTTAGTATGTCATCATCTTTCTATAAATACACATGTGTGTTCACTTAGTCTTTTGAGGTGAATTCAGATCTCTTATAATTTTTTACACGCTACAATGATGCTTAGTATTGTACCTCTTAGCAATCCCACTGAGGCTCCTAGGGAAATCTATCTTGAATATTCTACACATATCAAGTTCTATTGCTACATTATTCACTCCTCATTACAATTACTGTACTTTTAGTTAATTTACACATGTTGGGGATAGCACACCTGTTGTACAAACAATATATCAGATCTAAGCATACATGCAAATAAGAGTGGATATTCTACTAGAAGAAATATACAAAACAAGAGACATAAATCAACACCAGATTTAACATGGTTCACCCAGTGTGGGCTATGTCCACTAAGAAACAATCCAATATATTATCCAAAGCTTTGACAAGATATACAAGAAGATTTACAATCTTCCACACCTCTCAGATATTCATTACTTTCTTCCTTCAAGCTTTTCTTATTTTTCACCAAGAATTCTCTCTCATATAATTATCTTGTAATTATGATCCACGTCCTTACTTCTAAACCCTAATTTTAACTTCGTATAGTCGTTTTTAGCCTTAGGACACTATTGGTTTCTCAAACATGCACCCGCATCTCAGATCTCGAAAGGGCCGAGGTGTTTGAGACCACAATGGAACCGCCCCTAAGTTGTGGGACCTTGCGAGCTTGGGACGAATCTCTAGAGAAGGCCAGTTCCTCTATCTATTTCTACTGCTACTGTTATTCCTAGTGCTGAAAGGGAAAACTAAGCTAAGAATGCCAAGGGACCGAGGAAAGAAGGATAGCATGAAGTAAACTACACTAAAGGTGATAACACCAAAAAGAGGGGTGAACACTATCTGTTCTGAGTGAGAAAGATAGGGAATGCATAAAAGAAGGCTAGGCACGAATAGCACAACAAAATACGCATTCACCAGATCATCCTCATGAAACACAACTAAGTATGGAACTACAGGGGACTTAAAATAGCAAAACCAGCATACAATGCAAAAGAAAAGGCAAAGAGAAGGAATGCAAACACGTTAGGATAGAGGATAGTCACAAAATTATGCTTCTATTACTTCCAGAAATGCACAGAACTATTACAATGATGAGGAGGCCGATATCCACATGCAAGAACCAAACATGGAGGTCTGCAACTCAGAATACATAAAGTATGGAGTCCTTAGCAACATGTGTAAGGATCCAGAGTGTCCAACATAACAAATGAGTCTTTCTCTTACATATATAGATGAATTCATTGCAGAAGAATAAAAAAAGGAGGGGAAAACCCAAATTTGAACATTTTCCCACTTTTCTCCTACCAGATCCACTAGAATTTGATTTTTGAACTTCAAGCACTATGGATGATGTCAACATCCTTCTGACAAGCCCAGGCATGTGCTAATCTGAACTTTTTATCAAAAGTTACGGCTGTCAGAGGTTTCCAGAGTTATCGATGCACACGAAACACATGGCGCACACGAATTGGCTAAAATTAATGCCAACTTGTGTGAATTCCTGCTATTGTTTTCTGTCATGTGTCACCCACTGGTTTGTTACAGAGATCAGTGTCCTGTTGGCGTGCTTTAACTGGTTACGTGTGGAATACTCAAGCAGGTCAGAAGATGACTTGGCACAGAAAGGTATGAAGGAGGGCATGAAAGGGAAAGCACGCGGAGGAAAGAGGAGCGGGAGGAAAGTAGGAGGTGAAGGAAAGTGTGCATGATGCATGTGGGGAAGATGAGGTAAATAGGTGAGCAAAGAATGCATGGTCAAGGTGCAACTATTACAAAGTAATAGGTGTGGCACGTGAAGGGACGGGAACTTGGCTAATTAAAGCAAGTGCAAGGCACGCGGGAGAAGGTGAAACAAGAGGAAAAAGGAGAAAGAAAAAGGAATGAACCGGGGAAGGCACGTAAGAGGAAGCGCAAGAATAAGGATGGGGCGCATAGGAAAAACTGTGGATAGGAATGTGCCAAGTGAGTAGAGTGTGCACAACCATGTAATTGATAACTTGGAGCTGGAATGTGTCTGCAAGTTATCTAAATCACTAGGAGAGTTATTTGGATAACAGTTTTGGTGACTTTCGGGGCTATCTTCCTGCTAGATGAAAGAGATCAGTAGCCTAGAGCATCCATTGGGCATGAAGTCTACTTATGTAATCATGAAACCGCCCATGTGATTATTTTGAGAATCATTCCTGCACTCTTGTTCTGAATTTGACAATTGTTGAGAGAAGCCCTGTACTCTAGAAGTAACAGAAGAGAGCACGTAGGAAGTGCTCGAGAGGAAGGAACTATATACAAACAAACAATGTGCGTGGAGCACACTTGGAGGAATTGATCTTACTTTAATATATACAACATGATGCAATAAACCTAATGGAAGGGTTTAAGATAGATCTCGTTTACTGGGATTTGAAGTGCTCTTCCATTCAGATGAGTTAACTCAAAGGAGTTAGCTTCTTTGTATGAATTGATGATGTATGGGCCACTCCAAAGTGTATCAAACTTTGAATGGTGCCCTGGATTAGCTTTGTCAGCATCCCATTTTAGAACCAAGTCCCCAGCTTTGAAAGCTTGAGGCCTAGCCTTTTTGTCAAACCATTTCTTTATTGCTTGTTGATGATGTTCTAGCTTGATCATGGCAGAGTTTCTGAGTTCTTCAAGGCTAACCAGGTCTATCATTCTGATTTCTCTTTGGTCCACGCCTTCCAATTCCAACTGTTGGGCAAGCACCAATGAATTCAGTTCTAATGTCAAATGAAGGGAAACCTCCTTGCCATAGACAAAATTTTAAGGTGAAGTCCCTATTACCTTTTTTACTGTGATTCTATCTTCCCAGAGTGCATGCGCAAGACCTTTGTATGCCACTATCTTTGGCTGATGTTCATTGTGTGCTTCATGATTTTGATCAGGTTCTTGTTTTTCAATTCTGTTAGACCATTGCCCTAAGGGTAATAGTTAGAAGAAGTCTTCAGGTAAATACCCAAACTAAGAGCCCAATCGGTGATTTTTGCACCAAGGAAGGCTTTCACATTATCAAAGATAATGGTTTGGGGAATGCCAAACCTTGTGATTAATCCTTCGAGAAAGTCAAGGATGACTGCCTTAGTTGATTCCTTAACTGCGATAGCTTTTGTCCATCTGGTGATGTAATCCGTAGCTTTCAGCACCCATTTATGTCTAGTACTTGAAGGTGGATTGATCATGCCTATGAAGTCTAGACCCCATTGTGTAAAATGCTGATCTACTTGGATTGGTCGGAGGGGAAGGGCTGCCAATATTTTCTTTCTTACAAAGAAAGCACATTCCCTGCATTTTTTGACCCATCTGTGTGTATCTACAAATAGGGTAGGCCAGAAGATACCTTACAATTATGATCTTCATTACTGTAGTTTTGGTAGAGAAGTGTCCACCAGAGTAATCCATTGTGAAACCATGCTAACACTTCTTTCAGTTTGTGCATTGTTCATACATCTTAATAGCACACCATCTAGATTTCTTTTGAAGAGAATTCCATCAATCAAAACATAAGGGATATATTGCAACCTCAGATGCCTTCTCTTTGCTTTGATTCAAACTAGGAGGGTATGTGCCATTGGAAAGGAATGTGATCATGTCCTTCATCTAGTCATGTGCATCAGGGTCTACATTTTTCTCAATTTCTACATGTGGGAGAGGCTCATCCAGAAACAATGAAGCCTCAGGTTCATTCTGCGCATCCTCAGTAATCTGTTTACAAAGCACACTACCTCTTATCAGCTTTGAGGCCTTAATAGTCACATCATATTCCATGATTTTTGTCACCCATCGTGCTCTCTTCTCACTGATTTATACTCCCATGATGAAGTCTCTGACAGATGAGTGAGAGAATTAACACCTTGATATGATTGTGGTGAACATGCTTGAATTTCTTGACCATGCGCATGATGGCGAAGACCTAATTTTCTCTGTGTGACTATATTTCAATTCATAATCCTTCAACATTTGGCTAAAGAAGGCCGCTGGTTGTTCCAGTCCTTGTTCATTTTGCTGTGTCAGGATAACATAAACACTTGCATCAGTGCCATAGGCATAAAGGATAAAATCCTTTGAATAATATGGGTTGATGAGTGTTGGCATAAGCAATTTCTTGCTTGATCTTATTGAAGCTCTCTTTTCCTTCTACTGTCCATCTAAAGGCTATGCCCTTTTTGAGCATGAGGGTGATGGGCCAAACCAATCCTACAAAGTTAGGGATAAAGTTCTAGAAAAAGTTAATTTTTCCAAGGAAGGACTGTAAGGCCTTTTTGTGCACTAGAAGGGAAAGGGATAGGATGGCTGAGATGCACTCAGGGTCGATAGAAATGCCATCCTTTAAAACTATATGGCCCAAAATCTTCCCCTGTACCACTACAAAATTGCATTTCTTGGGGTTAAGAGACACCCCAAATTCTCTGCATCTCTCAAAGGCTTTTTCCAGGTGTGTCATATGATCTACAATTTTTTTTGAGAAGATAGTTATGTCATCAAGGTAAACCAAGATGAACTCATTAATGTATCGTTTGAAGGCAACATCCATAGCATGCTGAAAATGTTGTGCCCACATTTGACAAACCAAAGGGCATTTTCTGATATACATATGTTCCCCACTTGGTTGTAAATGTCCATTTTGAACCGATCTTGTTCCTTAACTAGGATCTAGTTGAAACCCAAGTACCCATCTAACATGGAGAACCTTTGCACGCCAGCTATAGTCTATAGAATCTGATCCATTAAAGGAAAAGGATAATGATACTTTAAAGATGCCTTATTTAAATCTTTGAAATCAACAAATATTCTGATTTCACCATTATTCTTACATACTGGAACCAAATTAGCAACCTAGGTAGAGTATTTGATAAAAAATATAATTCTTTCCTCAATGAGTTTAGATGACTCCTTTCTCATGAGGGGATCTATCCTTGGGTTGACTGGACGTTGATTTTGTCTGACAGGCTTTATGCCAGGATCAAGGTCAATGGAGTGTTGAGCAACACTTGGATCAAAACTCTTTGAGGTCTTCATACTCCCATGAAAAAATGTCACTGTATTTTTCATAGAGAGAGATGAAGGCATGTTTTTCTTCATGTGCACAAGTCCTGCTGAGAAACAACTCCTTTATGCATGTAATAGTAATGGGAAACAAATCCTCTTACACGGCACACACGTATCTTTCTTCACCCTTGAACTCATAATCATGGATGAAAATTTTCTCTAAGGTGACCATCCCTTTAGGAAACTTATTCATCTTTAGATGTATTATTTTGTCACCATAGCTGTCATACAAGTTAGCTTACATACTTGATGAATATTCAGCTTCATTCTAGATAAATTGGACAATTTGTGCGTCACTTTCAAATACTTGCCAACTGGTTTTATTATTTGTAATGGATGGTCTTATCACCATCTTAATGTGCTGAGTGTTTCCTTTGACAAAATTCCTCAGCAGGAGAAAACTATGAACCAAGTGCGGCCATTTGGTCAACTTCCTTGTTCATTGTACATAGAACCACTTACAGATTAAGAGCATCAAAGATCTCAAGTATGTTCCAAAATATATGTTTATAAGCTTTAAGAATCTTATTCTTTGTTTGGAACTTGTTGGTGACCTGGTGGATGATCAATTATGTGTCCCTAAAGATCTACATCACTTTAATTTACTTCTTCTCAACAATAAGAAATCCATGCACCAATGCTTCATACTCCACCACATTATTAGAGCATGCAAACTACAACCTGTGCATGAAGAATAATTTCTCATCCTTAGGGGAAATGAGAACCACTCCTGCTCCTGCGTTGTTTCTACTTATGGATCCATCAATGTATAACTTCCATATACCAGTTTTAACTTTGTCTCTTATGAGCGCGTGCGGAAATGTAGCGTCATCTTCTAGAATGAAATAAGTACCAAACCCAATTTCATAGGATTCCAATTCCTTAGCATAGCAGATAAAATTTGTGATTCCTCTTCACCCATTCATCAAGCGCTAGGTCTAGAACAGAGGGTGGAAGAGACTACTCTTCAGGAACTGAAACATGTTCTTCTTGGATAAGACAATTGGCTTGGAGAGGCAATGGGACATATGACTCTACATGATAGGAAAATATAGGCTCAGATTGTATGGTAAACCAAGTACCATACCTTGTCTTGAGTAAAATATGAGACCAATTAGAAGATAAGTAACCACCTACTTTAGCAGTAAATTATCTTGATAGACATAGGGAAAACAAAGGAGGCGGGTCAATAACTAACACATCTTGAGTAATTGTCAAGCTTGGAAATACATGGAGGGTTAACTTAATACCCTTGATGACTCCTAAGGTGGTTACAATTGAGCCATCAGGTTGTAGGAATCCTTTAGACAAGGGGTTATATTTCAGACCTAAGACATCAACTATCTTCTTAGGCATAACAGAAGTACTAGCACCTAAGTCAATCATGTAGTTATGCACTAGGTGTTTACCTATAATCAAGGACATATAGAAGGGTGGAGTTTTGACCACTTTACTTTCCTATTTCTCCTCTTCTTGGAAGATTTTAACAGAAGTGTGTGGATTCTGTATAATTGGATCAGAACGCAAAATTTGTGTCAGAGCCTCATGCAACAAATCCTACTGTGATGGAATGGTCAGGACATCCCACATTGTGACATTTATGATTTTTCTCTTCATCTGGTCAACAATGTTGAACAGAAGTCCCCCCATCTTGTGTATTTGTGAAACAACATCCTTTCTTGATTGTTTACATATGGAAGCCTGAATTTTAGCTGAAGTAGAGGCGTGGCCTACTAAAGGATGGGTGTGGACTACTTCAAAAGGAGCTTTCCGCAAGGGCTCTTATATAGGGATTTGAGAAATTTTACTGTAAGATGCTATGTCTATTTATTTATTTTTCTGAAGATCTTCTTGTGTTGCTGGGATTATGACCTATGCGTCTGAATCCAATATTCTTTTCTTATATCTTGTGTTGTCTACAACTTGGGCATGCAGTCTATTTGCATCTTCTATAGCTTGGTTGATTGCACATAAGTCCTCAACACCAAAGAACATCAAATTGGTATTTGGGGGAACTTCTAGTCCATCCAGGTTATCTGCTTCATGGGCGCTTGTTGAGGACTCATAGGATGAATCATTCTAGATCATGAAGGCTTATGTGTGCACAAAATTGGCACAATTATATTGACTATGAGACCTATTGCAAGGGAAGCACCATTTTGATTCTTATGCCAAGTTGTTCTAAACTTGAACCAATGCTTGACTTATTCTAGGTACTAGGAGAGAAGGCACAGGAGGGACAACTTGCAAGTGTAGATGTGCATTAGGTTATCATCTATCATTCTATTGATTGGGCACATATCTTTGATTTCCATATTGATTCCACAAAGGTTGATGGCCTTGGCCATGCGCCTGATTGGAATTGCCTCTATAGGCTTGCACCTATTGCTTTTCTAGTGATATGACCTTTTTTGATAAATTTTTTATCAAGGCCTTCAATTATTCATCTTCCCTTTGTTGTGATGGAGAATAGGATGTTGATGAAACCGGTTGTGCACTCTGATTAGGGATAGGAATAGGGGCCGTAGAAGGTTGGGACGCCTGTGACATTTCTGGGAATAAGGGCATGGGCGATCTGGGAGCTAACTTTCCTTCCTGCAATGAGACTATTTTATGCCCTAACTGCTATGCTATAAGTAGCTAGTAGAGTCCTACCTGCCATATATTGGATCATGACTGAGAAATCATTGCTATTGAGCACCTTCAGAATAATAGAGGAAAGAATTTTGAGTCATAGGTCTTACCACAAGAGGAATTTTATCCCAAGTATTTTGAAATCTGATGTTGAAATGAGTCATATGCTTACTCATTAGGCACCCTCCTTGTTGTTATCAGTTGCTCCACCAAAGATAGGTGATATGACTTGTCTTCAAAATAGCTAGCATAGAGTTGTTCCCAGCTCATCCCAGGTGCTAATATATCTAAGTCCCAAGCCTCTATGCCACTGAAGTGTTTTACCTTTGAAAGAGGCTGCAAGTAACTTGACTTCAACATCATTAGGTGTGATCAAATAGAGTGAACACACATTTTCCACATCTTGTATATGCTCCTGAGGGGTCACTTGATTCTCACCAATAAAATAAGGAATACTATTGAGGTACACCAATTAGCATATCATGTTATACAATGGCCAAGGAGTAAGAGACTACCTCCATCAAATATTGCAAAGCTTCTTAATGGAGGAAGTTGTTGATGTGCCATTGTATGGTCGCGTCAGGTTGTCTTCTTTTGAGGGGGAGTTGAATGGGTGTGGCACGCTGGAGATAAAGATGCATGCATGGGCTTTCTAGAATGAACTCTTCCTAGGAATAGCTGGAGGTGTTCAAAATAATTTTCAGTTGTTGCACTTCTTCTTGTGTGCACTCTTCCCATGCAAGGCACTCAGGACTATCGAAACAGATATTTTAAAATATTAGGAGTCACTAGATGTGTTTGAAATGAGCCTCCAAAGGCTAGAGACACTAAGTCCACACACTCAGAACTTAGAGATAAGAAATTTAAGATTTCACTGGTTGGTCCCACCAGGCGTGCCAAAAATTATTGTTTTCTCAAACGTGCACTCATGTCTCAGATCTCAGAAGGGCCGAGGTGTTTGAGACCAAAATTGAACCGTCCCCAAGTTATGGGTCCTTGTGAGCTTGGGACAAATCTTTAGAGAAGGTCAGTTCCTCTATCTATCTCTACTACTATTGCTACTCCTAGTGCTAAAAGGGAAAAACTAAGTTAAGAATTCCAAGGGACCAGGGAAAGAAGGATAACATGAAGTAAACTACACTAAAAGGTGATAGCACTAGTAAAAGAGGGGTGAACACTATCTGTTATGAGTGAGAATGATAGAGGAATGTGTGAAAGGAGGCTAGGAATGAGTAGCACAATGAAATACACATTCACCAGATCATTCTCATGAAACACAACTTAGTATGGAGCTGTAGGGGACTTTAAATAGCACAATCAACATACAACACAAAAGAAAAGGCAAAGAGAAGGAATACAAAAATGTTAGGACAGAGAATGGTCAGAAAAAAATGCTTCTATTACTTCCATAAATGCACAAAATTGTTACAATGATGAGGAGGATTGATATCCACATGCAAGAACCAAACAGGGAGGTCTGCAACTCAAAATATAAAAAGTATGGAGTCCTTAGCAACATATGCATAAGGATTTAGAGTGCCCTAACATAAAAAAATGAGCCTTTCTCTTACATGTAAAATGAATTCATGGCAGAAGAAGAAAAAAGGGGGGAAAATCCAAATTTGAAAGACATTTTCCTACTTCTCTCCTATCAGATCTACCAAAATTTGAATTTTGAATTTCAAGCACTGTGGCTGATGTCAGCATCCTTCCAACAAGCCCAGGTGCATGTTGATCTGAACACTATATCAAAAGGTATGACTGTCGAAAGATGTCAAGAGTTGTCAGCGTGCACGCAAAACACATGTTCTTTGAAGTGTTGATGAAACAGATAGGGTAACGGGCGTAGGAGGAATACCTGTTCAAATTTTGGTTGATGGGTTGTTGTGCGCGTATGACTTCTGAATCCACAGCTGATCGTGAGAGCTTCCTTTTGGCTAGGAGGAACTACCTGTAATGAAAACAAGACCACCAGAAGGAATTAAACAATATGGGCAGTGAACTGCCTAGCGTGAGCTAGATCCGAGAAGTATGGTACTTCCTAGATGGCTGTCAGTCCACTATTTTAAACAAATTAATGTTGTAAACAAAGTAAATCCTATTGTTATTTTGAAATGATTTAGGTATCTCACTTAAAACACAATAAGAAAATAGATCTAATCTAACAGGCTAAGCTAGAATAGAATCCAAAGGTCAAATGATTGGTTCTGGGTCTCTGCAGGTCTGATAAAGGTCTCGGGTAGGTCACAGGTGAATGAGGGTGAGGTAAAATTAGGTGGGTAGGTCTCTGTTTAAGGCTGTGTGGGCAAACACAGAGACCGGTGTCGGTCAGGGGTGACCGACGGCGGTTAGGTATAACCGGTGCCGGTTACTGTGAGATCTGGAAATGTCACAGAACAGGGTTTTGGTCTCCTTTGTGATTGCACAAAGGACTTTGGTTGGTTGGGATGAGGTATTGGGTGACTGGAGTAGGATTTTGTGAGGTTTTAATGGGTCTATGGAGGTGAAAATGTTGGAGAAGGTCAATAGGGAGCAAGATAAACAATGGGTGATAAAATAATGATGAAATGAAATAACCAGGAAAGTATGATGTTGTACTTACTTGGATTTCATTCCTGAAGGTCTGTGTGTGAAGGATGGAGGTGCTGATGATGGGTTTGAAGGCTGCAAGTGATCACCAACTGAAGAAAATCTTCTGCATGGGCTGCATGCACACTCCTCTTTGCTTGGATAGATCAGATCATGGCTGGGATGGCTGTGCAGGAGAAGATGCTCAATCTCCTTCCTTGGATGTGAGTTTTTGCTGGAATTGGCTCTCTGAAGATGTGTTATCTCTCTGAGATGTGTTCTTGCTCGTCAACTTTCTTGCTTCCAAGTTCCAAGTTCCAACCTTGAGAATAAGGTTGTTTTGGGTTAAAAGGGGTAACCGACGGTGGTCCGGCTTAACTGGCGACGGTTAGGGGTAACCGACGTCGGTCAAGGTGGGATTTCCTAGGTTTACTAAACTTAGGGAGATCCTCCTGATTTTCTTGGATCTCGTGTCATTATCCCACGGATTAGACTAGGAGCCTCTTGTGAGCATGCGGGAATGTGGTTAGAGGGAATGTAGGCATTGATTTTTAGGGTTTGGGTAAGTCTTAGTTAGTTATGGTAACTTGCTAAGAATAGGTCTTAGGTTGAGTTAGCTTGGTGAGGTGTCTAAGTGAACTATATGTGTAGATATTATTTAAATAAGATATTTAAATAATAAATATAGTGAGGATAATGCATTAATTTAATTAAATTAATATTAGTGGGGTGAAGGGGGTCATGGCTAGGTAAATGTAATAAAGGGTGCTTATATGTCGAGGGACAAAAGGGGAGTGTGACCTAATTTTAGTGTCTACATTTTGCCCCTTTTTGTTGTGTAGCTTGTATTGGTAAGCGATGCTAACAAAAATAAGATGTGGTTGCCCCATGTGAGGGTGAAGGTGATCCCCCTCAAACCAGGAACTGACGAGGCAAGCAAGCTGAAGCGGTGAGTGGTTTGATAAAAGGTAAATATGAAGAAAAGACAAGTGGGTACAGGGAAAAGGGGTGAAAGGTCTACTCAGGAAATCTAGGTAATGGGTCAGGGTCAAAGGTAGCAATAGTCAAACACACGCACACGTATAAACTGCAGCACGCTACTGGGTTGAAGAGTAGGCAAACTCTACATCGTCTAAGGTCGATAGGTTTATCCAAACAAGGTTGAAGTGAATCTGGTATCCAAGGTATAGGATAAGGTCAGGAAACACAATGTAGGTTAGGTGCAGGAATGTTTAGGTATGTTCTGGTACACCAAAGGTAGGGTCAGGATAAATGGTCATGGCAATAGGCTAGGTAAGGTCATTAGGTCAATCAACACAGGTAACAGTGCCACAAGGTATAACGAACACATGAGGTCAAAGGTCACTAGCGATGGTCCAGGTCCAAATATCTAGGTCACGACATGGGTAAGGATGAGGTAGGGGTAAAATAATGAGTCCCAAAAGGAGGACAAATGGAGGTAGTAAATGATGAGGTCAGGAAAGGTAAGGTAATGGGTTGGGTAAAGGTGGATGGGGTGTAGGGAGCAAGGTAAAGGGTGGGGTAAAATGGAAAAGTAAGGGCAATGTGTAGGTAAGGGTGAGTATGATGGCAGTCATGGATAACCGATGACGTTGGTATAGGAAAACTGATGATGGTTAGGTAGGGCATGAGACCGATGCCCGGTCTAGGGGAACTGACGTCGGTTAGGTCGAGTTTGGTATAAAAACAAAAAATCCATGTTTTTTATTATTCATTTGTGAATTACAAAGTGAAGAAAGGACAAAAAAGAGAGAAAAGTGAGTCCAGAGGAAATGGGACAGTGATGGCAGTGTGAGTTGATGGCGATGGTTGGGTTGGTGAGTACGGGTCTGGTGGAGATCTTAGCAGGGTTTGATTTACAAGGGTCAGTGACGGGGATATTTGGTGATTAGGCTAGAGAGGGTCGGGGGCACCACCACGGCACAGTGGCCAGACGTTGGTGGCAGTGGATTAAGCACCTAACTCACATGGAATTAGATAGAGTAGAGGGTAGGTTACAGGGTTTATTTGTAGACCTTTTGACCACCATTGTTTGGTGGGTGGGCCTAAAAGGATAGGTGAGGGAAAACTATAACGGGAAAAAAAGAAAGGGTATGATAGTGGGATAGGACTTTGGGGTAGTGAGAGTCATTGACAACAGGGATCTAGTGAGAGGATGAGAACAAAAGGGGGGTTTGGGAAGTCACATGATTTTTCCGTGATAGTGACAGGTGAGTCAAATCAAGGAGAGTAAGCCACCAGTGCATGGTGACCAAAAGCTAGGTGATGTGCCAACAGGGACATAGGAGGCCGAGGGTGTAGGTGACACAGAGATGGAGGACATCTGGTGAGATGTCTGATATGCAGCCACCCTGATTTTGATGTATATTAGTGATTATTTGATATATATGTCGGCTTGTGTGCCGAAGATAGTTGTATTTTTGATCACATACTAGCCTGCGTGCTGAAGATAGTGAGGATGTATGAGTGATTTTGTTGTATATTGTGAGCATATACTGGCCTGCGTGCCGAAGACTTTTTTGTATTGATTCATTCATTCTTTTGTATATATGAGACTGGCCTGCGTGCCGATGACATTTTGTATTGTATATCGGCCTGCGTGCCGACATTTTTGAGATGATGGCCATGATGAGATAGGCATGTATTTTGAGATACACATTTATTGATTTATATGATGAGATTCATGGTATTTTGTGATGTGTTAATGTGTTTATGAGATATTGGGTTTATGGCTTGTGTTAGATGAGATATGGATTTGTTACTTTGATATGGATGGAAATTAGGTGAGTTAGGCATGATGGAGTCAGGTCAGTTTAGGCATGGATCGAGTCAGGTTATAGGCATGGATTGAGTCAGGTTATAGGCATGGATTGAGTTAGGTTAGTTTAGGCATGGATTGAGTCAGGTTAGTTTAGGCATGGATTGAGTCAGGTTGGGTTATAGGCATGGATTGAGGTAGGTTGGTTTAGGCATGGATTGAGTCAGGTTGGTTTAGGCATGGATTGAGTCAGGTTAGTTTATGATTCATTATAGGTTTGCAATGAATGATACTATGGGTCATATGGGAAATGTTGTATAATCTATGCATAGTGATGATAGAGGGATGGTAGGTGTAATAAATGTATAAAATGGTAAACAACTTGTTATGTATGTGGCTTAATTTCCAATTTTGTTAGAAAAGGGGAACTAAGTGAAATGTGGGGTAAATGGTGAGTTAGGCATGGTTGATGAATTGTTTAGGGTAGAGAATGGCCGAGCTAACCTCCAAGGGCCCCATGCCCTCGGAGTGCTGCCTACATAGTCCCGGTGAAAAGGGACCTCAGGCCGATGTAGTTCTCCCATGAGCTAGGGAAGAATATGAAAATGAGTTAGTGGGTTTTGTAAGCATGTAGTGGGTTTAGGTTTAATAGGTGTGGGTAGATTATAGGTAAAATGATGCAGGTGAAGGTGATTATGGTGAAAGAGGAGGATTACCCCAAAGGTAAGCGTCGAGTACCAAGTCATGTATAAGGTAATCAAAATGTAAACAAAGATGGTTAAAAGATAAGAGGGGGGCAATAAAGCCACCTGATTGGGTAGGATCATACCGAGTAGATCATACCTTGGAGGGGGTGATGAACACAAGACCCGAAAGGCATTGCATGATTAATGGTTCTATGGTGAAAGTAGTCACAGGATCACCAAATGTCGAAATTCCAAGATGTCCCTTGAGGCAATTGAGGAAATGAGAGTGGAAATGGTAAGGTGGGTGAAAGGTAGTTAATTGTATATGTTTTGAGTGACAGGGATTTTGGGCAAGAGGTCCTGAGGTCACAATGGGCAAGTCCATGACTAAAAAGTTTTTTGTTTTGATAGACTGATCGATGCGGGAAGTCTATATGGGATAAATAATATGGTACTCCTTGAGGTCTTCGTGAAGCTGATCGATGCGGGAAGCTTCGGTTTCTCTCTTTGTTTTTTTTTTTTTTGAAAGCTTCACATAGCTGTCCTTCGAGGGAGCAGTCTATTTATAGTAGCAATTTGGTCGAGAGGAAGATGTCCTTTTGAGGGAGTCATCTTTTTATTAGAAGTTTGACTCAAGGAGTTTGGTCCCATTGGAGGTCTTTGAAATCATGGACAAGACCAAGGTGAAGGATAGGACTCTTGTTCAAAAGGCAAGGTGGAATGACCATGGGATCTCATCTAAAGGTAGATGAAAAGTATCCATGAGAATCATGCTATGTGCAGTGCCGTGGTACACATATTCAAGAGAAGATAACAAGTGACGGGTACTCACATGATTCTTGTTTAATCGTTAGGGAGGTGTATGAAGTGGATAGCACTCAAGGGACGAGCCTGTAAAGAGACAAAGGGTGAGGTAGGACAATGAGTCAACAATAGAATGGTTGAAGATGTAATGCGTTAAGGGGCTCAGGTTCGGGTTTACCCTCAAGTGAGGACAAACGATAGGCACCCGATCCATAGGTATGAGTTACGATGTATGGTCCAAGCCAATTAGGAGTGAATTTTCCCCGTTTACTTTTTTCTGCTTTGGTTACGTGTTGATTTTCTTTCAAGACAAGGTCACCGACTTGGAAGGTTCATTCATGAACATGTTTTTCATAAGCACGTTTGATACGTTGTTGGTAAACTTGAAGGTGATCCAGAGCATTAAGATGACGTTCGTCTAATAACTCTAGTTGTGCTAAGCGGTCCTGACGAAAGTCATCATCAGTAAGCATGTCATGGAGAGAAATGTGGAGTGAGGGGATCTGGACTTCGAGAGGCAGAACAACCTCTGTACCGTAGACCAGCGAAAAGGGTGTGGCCGCAGTGGAAGTGTGAATACTAGTGCGGTATGCCCATAGGGAAAAAGGAATGTGCGTATGCCAATCCTTCCCAGTATCATCAACCACTTTCATGAGAATTTTGTTGAGGGTTTTGTTAGTGGATTTGGCTTGGCCATTGGTTTGTGGGTAATAAGGTGATGAGAAACTAAGTTGAATGCCGAAGGCATCACAAAGTTTTTGCAGTGTTTTGTTTTTGAATTGTTTTCCATTGTCAGTGATGAGGCGATGAGGAACACCAAAGCGACAAATGATGTGATGGTTAATGAACTCACATATTTTCTCAGCTTTCATGGAGATGAGTGGTATGGATTCCACCCATTTTGTGTAGTATTCGGTAGCAGTTATGATCCATTGATGGCGTTGGGAAGAATGAGGATTGATTTCTCTGACAAGATCCAAACCCCATTGAGAGAAGGGCCAAAGGTCACGAGTGACCTGTAAGGCATGACTGGGTGTATGATGAAGGTTGGAATGTTGTTGACATTTCACACAACATTTGACATAGTCACAACAATCATGGTTAAGGGTCGGCCAGTAATAGCCTAGGCGAAGAATACGCTTAGCAACAGCAAGGCCACTAAAGTGACCTCCACATATGCCATCATGAACCTCCTTAATGGTATAAGGAATTTCAGAACTTGTGAGGCATCGTAAGAGAATACCATCAAAGCCATGCTTATAGAGGAGTCCCCCCAGAATAATGAAATGGGAGACCTTTTTAAGGAAGGCGCGTTGTCCGTTACGGGTGAGATCAGGAGGTAAGATGGAGAGGGAAAGGTAGTCAGAGTATTGTTTATACCAAAGGTCACTCGGGTCAGGGGTGTCATTTCCGATTGAGTAAACATCATGAGGTAAATAAGAAGGTGAATGGAGGCATTGTACGGTGACAAATATTTTGGAATCGGCAGGGGAAGTGGGTATTTGGGAAGCTAAGCAGGCCATGGTATCTACAAATTTGTTGGTTGAACGTGGGATGGTTTGAAGGGTGTAACGATCAAAGGTGGTCAAAAGTATGTCTACATGATGTTTATACTTTTGAAGTATCTCGTTACGACATTGGTACATACCATTGACTTGGTTTACGACCAATTGTGAATCACCAAAGATGTGGATTGATTTGACATCTAGGGCATATGCGGCCTGGAGACCTAGTACGAGCGCTTCGTACTTGGCAATATTGTTGGTGCATTCAAAGTCTAGTTTGAAAGACAAAGGCATGGGTTCTCCATCCAGAGGAATGAGGATAACACCAGCCCCACCCCCATGCTGACACTTGGAACTGTCGAAGAACAAGTGTCATTTGGTAAGGGGGTTCGTCCAGGGAAAGAGTAGCAATTGACTCATCGGGAAAGTCAAAATTAGAGGGTTGGTCCCCAGAAATAGGTGCATCAGCCAGTTGGTCGGTGATAGCCTGGCCCTTGATGGAATTTTGGTGAATGAATTCGAGGTCAAGATCAGCTAAAAGCATAAGCCATCATGCAACATGCTGATTTTGATAAGGTTTGGCGTACATGAAGTGTAAAGGATCGGTGTTGGTCACGACATAGGTTTTGTGGTTGAGTAGGTAATGGCGGAGTTTGGTGGCAATGAAAACTAAGGCTAAGAAAAGCTTTTCTGGATGGTTGTATCAGGTTTCATAGTCCAAAAGAGTATGGCTTATGTAATAAACCACCTGCTCCCTATGTTGTTCATCACGATGAGCGAGCATGGCTCCCAAGGAATGATCGGTAGCTGATATGTATAGGTAAAAAGGTTGATCGTCTTTAGGTGCAATGAGTACGGGTGGTTGGAGAAGGTATTGTTTTAGGGCCTCAAAAGCTTTGTGACAGTCATCATCCCATTTAAAGGAGACATCCTTCCTAAGCAGATGATGAAATGGTTGACACCGATCAGATAATTGTGAAATGAAATGGTGAATGGACTGCAATTTACCTTGCAGGCTACAAAGTTGTTTAAGGTTAGTGGGTGGAGGCATTTCTAGAATGGCCTTGACTTTAGCAGGGTCAACTTCTATACCATGGAGGGAAACAATAAATCCCAGGAGTTTTCCTGAGAGAACCGTGAAGACGCACTTTTTAGGTTGAAGGTGGACACAATATTTAATGAGGTGGTCAAAGATGGTTTCGAGGATGGCGAGGTGCTCGGCGCGACATTTAGATTTGGCCAAGAGATCATCCACGTAATCTTCCAATATGTGATGCATGATATCATGGAAGATGTAAGTCATAGCACGCTGATATGTAGCACCAGTGTTTTTAAGGCCAAAAGGCATGACTCGATAGCAAAAGGTTCCCCAAGGGGTAATGAATGCGGTCTTGTGCTGATCTTCTGGGGCAAGAAAAATTTGGTTATAGCCTGAGAAGCCATCCATGAGTGAGAGCATCTCGTGACCAGTGGTGAGGTCAACCAGTTGATCAATACCGGGCAAGGGAAAGTCATCTTTCAGGGCAGGCTAGGTTGAGGTCATGGAAGTCCGTGCAAATGTGGAGTCCCCCTGTTGCTTTAGTAATAGGGACAATGTTAGAAATCCAATGAGGATAATCAATGGGTAAGATGAAGGAAATGGAAAGAAGGCACTGAAGTTCTTCTTTGATGAGAAGAGCAATGCGAGGGTGCATTTTCCTCAGCTTTTGTTTGATAGGTTTGGCATCGGGAATGGTTAATATTGTGGACCACTATGGTGGGGTCAATACCAGGCATGTCTGCGTAAGACCAAGTGAAAGCATGGTTATGATCTCAGAGAAAAGAAGTGATGGCTTCCTTATTCAGCAGCATCTAAAGATTGTCTGATCTTTAGGATGTGTGGGTCATCCTGAGTATGAATGTTGATCTCGATAGTCGATTCATTCAACATGGTTTGTGTCTCAGAGGGTAACGACCGATGAATATATGAGTCTTCTACACCAAGGTAGGTGAGTATGGATTCATCATCCTGACATTGAATGACATTAATGGTAGGTGTGTCATCATCGATCATCTCAGGATACAGGAATGGGAGAGTGGAAGGGGCCTCGCCTTCACGTTGATAAGTCAAAGGCCCCAAGGAAATGGTGTTTATGAAAAAAAAAGTTAGGAGGGATAGATTCAGGATCCATCGACTCTGTTGGTGAGGGTGGTGATGAAGGTGGAGAAAGGAGGGCTAGGGTCTTTAATGAGTTCAATGCGGGCCTGTTTGGTAGGAGGTTTGGGGAAGCCGATACCACTATGGTCATTATGTTTGTGGGTGGTACATGGAATAATGGTATGGCGGCCTTGCTCATAAAATCCAAAACCAAAACCCTTCCACGCATAGTGGTGCAGGAAGGTGTGGGTGAAATGGTGATTGGTAAGTGATTGGAAGTCAGTGGAAAATGGGTGGGGTTGTGATGGTGGTTCAGGTGTGTAAGTGGTAGTATCAAGTCCCCCATAGGTGAGACTAGTATGAAGATGAGGAGGACCATAAAGGAGGCATTCTCCTATACGGTGATCATAGCGAGGGTGTTGGTGAAGGCTTCCATACTCGTGCGGAGTAAGGAATGTGTTGACACTATATAGGCGGTACTCCCCCAGAGTGAGGCATTGAAAAACACCTTCCAAGGGATCAGTGGTTGGTATGTAGGTAGCTGGTATGGATGATGTGTCAGAGGTCGATGCGGAGGTGGAGTTAACAGATTGGGAAGCTAATGGGTCAGCCATGGAGGTTATAGCAGGTGGTAGGAATGGAGGAGGTATGTGCGGTGAAAGCAGCGGCTGTACTGGTAGGTGGAGGTGTAGGTGAAGTGGTAGTGGTTACGGAGGTAGATGGCTTGACAGGTATGAGCACATCATTGGGTCGGTAAAGCATGTTGCATGTTTTGAAAGGTGATGGGTCAGCTGGAATGGTATAAGTGTGTCCTTCATGTTCAAACTTTACACAACGATGCAAAGTGGAAGGAACGCAACCCATGACATGGATCCAGGGTCTACCAAGCAACAAGTTATATTGGAATTCCCCCTCCAAAACATAAAACAATTCTGGAACAGTGCGGGGGCCCATGCGAATGTGAAGGATGACAGTGCCTAGTGTGGAGGTGATAGCATCATTGAATGAACGCAACATGACCGGATGTTTATGCATGCAATTGTCAGGTATGCGCATTTGAGAAAATGCATGGGATGAAATGATGTTAATGCTAGTGCCTCCATCAATCATCACACGGACGTACTCGTATGTCATCAATGTGGACAGAGATGAAGAGGGCTGGGTCCGGGTCATCATTTTGGTGTGGCATGATCTCCTCCTCTGAGAAGCTAAGGGAGGCCACTTGGTGAACAAGGTGAGGTGAGGATGAAGGTGGTAATTTGGTGAGAGAGGCTACATGATGGGGTGTGATAATGGAGGCTACAGGTGTAGGGTCATTGGGTAAAACCTCAATAGATTGAAGAACCTCCATGAGGGCTTGACGATGGGATTTTGAGGTTTGGATGAGGTCATATAAGGACATTTTGAGGGGAGATTGGTGTAATTGTTTGAGCATGGTGTGATGTGTGATGCCATTAGAAATGGGGTATGTGGGGCCACAGATAGTTATTTTAGGTATGGGTGCAGATGGTATGTTGGGTATAGGATTGGTTGGTGGGTCAGTTGCCTTTTCTTTTCCCTTCTGTGCATGTGTAGTGACATGTATCATGTTGATTTGAGGGGAGTTGGCAAATGGAGAAGGTGTAGGGTGAGTGGTATAATGACATGAAGGGAAAAAACCTACTGGAGGAGAAAAGCCCTGTGAGGTCAGCTGGGTGCAATGACATTTGGGTGGTGGCGTGGCAAGTTCTCTGATGTGAACCATGTTAATTTCAAATTTTGGGTGTGGCTCTAGGAGCTGTGAGGGTGGAGGTTGTGGTTGTTGAGTGGGCAGTGTGGGAATGGGTGTTGGTGAAGTAAGGATCCTCATCGAGAAGGTCGTCATCATCAAAGTTGGTTTCTGGTGGACACAATTGGATAAGGATGGTTTTCAAGGCCTTGTAGTTCTCCACATCATGCCCTGGCACATGATGGTATGCACAAATTTTAGTATCATCAAACCCTTTTGGCTTGGGTTTGAGGGGGTCATAAGGTCGGAGTGGCGGTAATGTGATAACAGAAGTCTCGAGGAGGTTGGTTAAAATTTTGGCATAGGACCCTGCTAGTGGATCACAATGGGAAGTGAATGTGGGTTTGGGTGTAGGTGTGGTTGGTTGTCAGGGAATTGTTTTTGGAAGAGTAGGAACGGGTCGAGCTATGGGTTTAGGTGCTGGTGTGGTTTGAGGTATCGGTCGGGTTTGTTTGGGTAGGGGTACAGTAGATGGATGGGTAGGAGGGTGTGGGGTTGTTTTGACTACCTTGTTGTGGGGTAGTGGGGTTTTGTTTTTGGGTTGCACCTTCTTGGGTAAAGGTGATGTGGGTGTATGAGGTCTAGAAGGAAAAGTAGATGGAGGAAGAGGGCGAGTTACCCATGGGGATAATGGGGGTGCTATGAAGGTAGATGACGCGGGTCGTACTTGGGGTGTGAGGGACAATGACTGAAGTGTAGTGGGTAGTGAAGCAATAGCTGAAGGTATTGGAGGTATTGGTGGTAAGGAGACTGCAGGTGCGGGTATAAGTCGTGTTGTGTGCCTGGGTAGGTTAGAGGTTTGTGAGGAAGGAATGGGTTGTTGTGTTATTGGTTTATGGATGGGTGAAGGGTGCTTGACCATGTTGGGAAGCTGAGGTCTTAAGGCAGACGGGACAAGTGTGGGTGTGATTGGTGTGGTCGGGGTATGAGGTCGATGAGTTTGTTTCTTTGGTTTGGGTGTCAGGGTAGGTGTGGTATTGACATTGGAGGATGTAGCTAAATCTAGTTTAATAGGTGGATGAGTAAGGCTGGTGGTTGGGGTGACCCCTAAAGTGGTAATAGGTTTAGTGGAGGAAAATGTTGTGGGTATGGGTTTGGGTTTAGATGTAGGTCGGGTTATGGGTAAGGGTGTGGTGTGAGTGCTAACGGGTATCGTGGAAGGGGTTGTGACAACAGTGGTTGTATTTGGTTTGATGGGTGGAAATGTGTTTGGGTAGATAGTGGAGGTGTCATCGAGGGATCTCTGCATCTGTGTTGAGACAGGGAGTAAGAGGCACCCCCATAATAAATCCCTATCCACATAATCTAAGTGATCGGCCAAACGTGAGAATGACACATCTGTGGGTGGAGTTGGTGAGGACCTAATGGGAATTCCCATAAAATGCATCTTAGAGATGGGGAATTGGCCAGCTTCAGCTTCCGTGGGTAAGAGAGCTGAAAGTAGGTCTGTTGGATTTTGGGTAGCTAATGGAGAATGCTCGCCAAGAGGCAAAGGTATCTCAACTGGGTCTATGATGGGTGGAGGAGATGATGGGAGCTCCTCTATAAGTGGAGGATCGGATAGGTGCTCCTCTATGGGTGGAGGATCAGATAGGTGCTCCTCTATGGGTGGAGGAGGTAATGGGTAATGGGTGCTCCTCTATGGGTGGAGGAGGTGATGGGAGCTCCTCTATGGGTGGAGGAGGTATGGTAGGTAAAGGTTCTCTAAGTGGAGAAGCCAGGGGTGAGAGGGGCTCGATGTTAGTGGAAGACCCCTCCGTTGGTGATGAAGGAGATGAAAGGTGTTCCTCTATTGGTGAAGGAACAATGGAGGTTGGTTCCAATGTGGAAGGAGGATTTCGGGCTAGGATTTCCTCTATGGAAGGGATGTGAGGTAATTGAGAGGTGACAGGTACCTCGTTAAAGATAGCATGAACCTCATGGGTATGGGTATCATGAGTGGATGTCTCACCAGTTTGATTGGATGAAGGGGCATGGTTGGGAAATGGTTTTTTGAAGATTTGTAGATTTTGGTTGGGGGTGGCGTTGGGATTATCCACAGTTAACTCACCTTTCTCGAGCATTTCTTGGACAATATTCTTGAAAGTGATGCAGTTGCCATCACTATGACCCTTTACTCGGTGATAGTTATAGAAATCATGCTCTTTATACCATGCGGGCATGGGGCGAGTAGGGTCAAAACCAGTGTGTGGTTTTATGGGTGGAAGGGTGATGGCTCCAGCTTTGATAAGATTTTCTAAGACAGAAGAGTAAGGTTCCCCAATTGGGGTATATTTTCACTGCTCTTTTCTGAATCGAAAATCCTAGACAGGTGATAGATTAGATGAGGGTGTAGCCTGATTGGATGGATGAGCTGGGCCGGCCTTGAGTACCACTGCGTTAGTGGTGCCCTTAGCCTTTGAATAATTGGTTGGTGGTTTGGAAGAAGAAGAGGTTTCATTCGACTTGAATGCCGAATTCTTATTTCGTAATTGGATTTTCTTCTCTTCGATGGCCCGAATCTCTATATTTCATGCCATAGTGAACGCCTCATCGAATGTTTGGAAGGTTTGGACCTACAAGGTCGGGGAGATATGTCTAGTGCAAGCTCGTGTGAAGAGCTCGATGAGTTCAGTTTGTGGTAGTTGGAAGGTAAGTTGATTGATCAGGCTGCGCCAGCGAGTGAAAAAATCTGTGATAGATTCATCCTCATACTGACGTGTGGAATATAGATCGGTCATGGTAACCTTCTTGGCGATATTGATAGAGAAATGATCCAAGAAGGCTTGGGCTACCTGATTGAATGATAATATAGAGTGTTTAGGTAACCCACTATACCAATCTAATGCAGGTCCAGTGAGGGACATGGGAAAAGTTCTCAAAAGTAGGGCATCATCATGAGCTATCAGATAACACCTGTGTTTGAACGAGCGCAAATGTTGGGTCTTCCTTACTATTGAAGTGGTTGAATTTAGGCATTTCCCAATGCACAGGGTATGAACGGATAGGAATGGATGGGTGAATAGGCTCGTTGCAAATCTCGTCGTAGGTGAGAGTGTTGCGGGAGCTAGAAACCGATGCCTCCAATGTCTGCATCTTGTCCAACATCAATTTAATTAGGTCATTGGTGGGTTGTGATGATTGGATGCCTCCTATAGCGTGAGGAGGTTGGTTTTGGGCATATAATGGGGGTGGCATTCCAGTGTATGGGGCTGCCATGTAAGGTGGTGGAGAAGAAGGCAATGAAATAGGGGGTACGTACCTGGAATGAATAATAGATGAAATAGGTGGTTGTTGGTAGTATGTATATGGGGGTGGAAGGGTCATGGTAACCCTAGTGGCAATAGGGGCTAATGATTGTGGAATGGAAAGAACCACGTTCTAAAATGGGGTAGGGGTCACCGACACTGGAGGTGGGAATGTAGCTACAGGTATGTATGAGACATTAGGGGTGGATGAGGTTGTGTTTGGGGTAGTCGTCGAGGGTATGGTGGATGTAATGGGTGCCACAGAGGTAACAGATGTGGCAGTCATAGCGGGTATAGAACCTAACTACGAAACGACTGGGGGTAAAGTGGATGTGGGTAGCATGGAGCCAGATGGGGCCGATGTGGAAGTGGGTGTGAGAGTTGGGGGGATAGATATGGGCATGCCATATATCAACTGACCCGAGGCGTCTCGAGTGGACGAGTGGGAGAGGTAAAACTGCAAGGCGACAGGGTTCTGGTCAAGGAGTCGTGTGAACTCCTCATCTCTGGTAGCGATAGTAGTAGGCTGGATGGGATCCATGGCTGGTGATAAAATAGAAGGTGGTGAAGGACTAGGTGGGAGTGGTTGGCAACTGGCGTGGAACACGAGGGTGCTTGCTTGTCTTCGGGTCAGCACCATGTGAACTAGTATTGATCAGGTAGGGCTGCTTCTCTGTAAATGATACAGAGAACAACAGGAATAGGTGAATCTGGTGATAAAAAATGGATGAAGTAACAAATGGTGGCTGGAATGTGAAACAGGCTAACTGATGCCGGTTAGGGAAAACTGACGTCAGTCAGGGGTAACCACTGCCGGTCACTGTAGAAAATGGACAGTGAGTAAACAGTGAGGCAGAAGGTAAAATCTGACAGGTATGCCAAATCTGAAGATGTTTAAAATGTCAATGGGAAAAATGACAGTGACAGAGACTGTGGAAAGTGGAAGAAAGTGAAGTGAAAATTTCCTTTTGAGTAGGTTAGCAAAAGGACCTAGAACCAACGTCGGTTGGGTATAACCGATGGCGGTCAGAGGTAACCGATGACGGTTACTGTGAAATTGAAACAGTGATGAAAGAAAGTGGTTGTGAATTAAAATCTGATGTAGAATCAAACCCAGAATTCTGGAAATGATGATGATATGACCCAGGAACACTCAGGTGAAGCCTGTAATACACCAGCTATGATGAGGAGCGTGCAAGGATGAACAAAAAAAAGTGATGAACGTGATCTTTCACCTCAAAACACAAGCCAAGCAGAAACACTAAGAAAATGTGATCCTAGGAGTGCCCTTTCTATTATGTTTGTTTAGCTTATGCTATTTAGGGACTGACACATGAATTGTGAAATAGAGTTTTTGGTGAGGATGGCTTCCTACAAAGAAGGAGATCTAAAAGGTGAGGTTTCAGGTATGTTATGGTGGGGGCAGGCTTCGCTCTGAAGTATGACTCGACAGAGCAGCGAGCTGGGTGCCCACTGTGTCGTGATCGTGTGATCACCTACAGCTTCTTCCAGGTAGGATGTTGTTTAAGAATGTATGTATTTTGAATTTTTGTGTGGTTTGGTAAGACTCAGAGAAAGAGAAAAGGATAGAAGTGCTTTTCTACGATTCGTTTGTCAACCATCAGCTGGTCATGACTTCCAGCATATAGGTTGCCCTCAATTAATGTGAGCTAATGCAATAAATCAGAATGGAATGCAATTGTTTTTAAACCCAAATTGAAAATGTGAAATTGGATGACACAATAAGATGAAGAGGAAGAGGGATGCTCTTTCACTATAATGCAGAAAACATGAAGAAATGATTCTTTTTAATTACACCAAAAGAAAAGTTTCCTTTAGAGCAAATAGAAAGGAGATGTGGATTACCAGGGAAGAAAATTAGTGTGTACGCTTTTTAGAAGGGAAACAAACACACAATTTTTTCCTAGGAATGAATGAAATGCAAGGAACCCCGGATGGGTCCCACTGGGCGTGCCAAAATGTTTCACCTTTTTCTTAGATTGTTTCTTTGAAGTGTTGATGAAACAGATAGGGTAACGGGCATAGGAGGAATACCTGTTCAAATGTTGGTTGATGGGTTGTTGCACGCGTATGACTTCTGAATCCATAGCTGATCGTGAGAGCTTCCTTTTGGCTAGGAGGAACTACCTGTAATGAAAACAAGACCACCAGAAGGAATTAAACAATATGGGCAGTGAACTGCCTAGCGTGAGCTAGATCCAGGAAGTATGATACTTCCTAGATGGTTGTCAGTCCACTATTTTAAACAAATTAATGTTGTAAACAAAGTAAATCCTATTGTTATTTTGAAATGATTTAGGTATCTCACTTAAAACACAATAAGAAAATAGATCTAATCTAACAGGCTAAGCTAGAATAGAATCCAAAGGTCAAATGATTGGTTCTGGGTCTCTGTAGGTCTGATAAAGGTCTCAGGTAGGTCACAGGTGAATGAGGGTGAGATAAAATTAGGTGGGTAGGTCTCTGTTTAAGGCTGTGTGGGCAAACACAGAGACCGGTGTCGGTCAGGGGTGACCGACGGTGGTTAGGTATAACCGGTGCCGGTTACTGTGAGATCTGGAAATGTCACAGAACAGGGTTTTGGTCTCCTTTGTGATTGCACAAAGGACTTTGGTTGGTCGGGACGAGGTATTGGGTGACTGGAGTAGGATTTTGTGAGGTTTTAATGGGTCTATGGAGGTGAAAATGTTGGAGAAGGTCAATAGGGAGCAAGATAAACAATGGATGATAAAATGATGATGAAATGAAATAACCAGGAAAGTATGATGTTGTACTTACTTGGATTTTGTTCCTGAAGGCCTGTGTGTGAAGGATGGAGGTGTTGATGATGGGTTTGAAGGCTGCAAGTGATCACCAACTGAAGAAAAGCTTCTGCATGGGCTGCATGCACACTCCTCTTTGCTTGGATAGATCAGATCATGGCTGGGATGGCTGTGCAGGAGAAGATGCTCAATCTCCTTCCTTGGATGTGATTTTTTGCTAGAATTAGCTCTCTGAAGATGCGTTATCTCTCTGAGATGTGTTCTTGCTCGTCAACTTTCTCCCAATGTTTGCTAACTTCCAACTTCCAAGTTCCAACCTTGAGAATAAGGTTGTTTTGGGTTAAAAGGGGTAACCGACAGTGGTCCAGCTTAACCGGCGATGGTTAGGGGTAACCGACGTCGGTCAAGGTGGGATTTCCTAGGTTTACTAAACTTAGGGAGATCCTCCTGATTTTCTTGGATCTCATGTCGTTATCCCGCGGATTAGACTCGGAGCCTCTTGTGAGCATGCGGGAATGTGGTTAGAGGGAATGTAGGCATTGATTTTTAGGGTTTGGGTAAGTCTTAGTTAGTTATGGGAACTTGCTAAGAATAGGTCTTAGGTTGAGTTAGCTTGGTGAGGTGTCTAAGTGAACTATATGTGTAGATATTATTTAAATAAGATATTTAAATAATAAATATAGTGAGGATAAAGCATTAATTTAATTAAATTAATATTAGTGGGGTGAAGGGGGTCATGGCTAGGTAAATGTAATAAAGGGTGCTTATATGTCGAGGGACAAAAGGGGAGTGTGACCTAATTTTATTGTCTACAGAAGGCGCGTAAGAGGAAGTATGAGAAGAACGGGGTGTGCAGGAAAAACTGTGGACAGAATGTGTCAAGTGAGTAGAGTGCGCGTAAAAATGTAATTGATAACTTGGAGCTGGAATGTGTCTACAAGTTATCTAAATCACTAGGAGAGTTATTTGGATAACAAGCACTTAGCCATGCAATTACAGTTAATAAATCTATTTTAATGCTAAAAATAGATATAATTCCCGAGAGTTAATTAAAACTTCATCACACAAGTAATCGACACCGATTTTTCCTAACCGTCGCCAGTTCCTACTTGCCCTTGACCGATGCCGGTCTTCCCTAACCAATGTCGGTCTGCTCTTAACCGATGTCGGTTACTGTGTTTTCCAGCAAGTTCCAATTACATGCTAAAATGAAGATATCACCATTTGGAGTCTAGAGGGGAAAACTCCAACACTTACTAAAAATAGTAAGTTGTCCTTTCCAAATATAGTAAGTGTCAAGGAAACATGAATTTCAAGTGCACGGGTTGGTCTAGTTTCTCAAGTGTGATCAATTGTGAAGAGATGGTGGTTTTTCATGGTTTGGAATGATCGTCTCATATTACAGAACAAGACATCCATCATGGCAAGTAGTTCGTCACGAGGAGTGTTTTCCCTCCATCCCTTCCCTCTTCCTCTCTTTCTCTCTCTCCATTCTAATTCTGTGTTATGTTTCATCATTGTATTTCATCCTATTCACTTAAGTGACCTATTTTAAAATTTGTAAAAAAAAAATTCTCAAAAATATAAGAGAAATACTTAATTCGTGGAAAATGAAAGGTCCCAAGTAGAATATGGAAACGAAGAGTCATGTGAGGGAGGTGAAAGGACATTTAAAATTGTTCTAAATTGGGATGGCCTCGTCATTCCAAGGGATTCCAAAATTTTGAAGAACTATCACTTTGTAGCAATAGTGGATTGTAATATGTTTTTGGACTTTATGTCATCCATATACATGAAATAAAGCTACATTTATGCTACATACTTTTCTTCTTTTCCATTTTTTTGTACAACTTGTGTAAATGTCAATCAAGGAATAGATTTTCTACTTTCTAAGATGTATGAATGTGTGTAACTTTGTATGCATGGTTTTCTCTCATCGTTGGCGTAATAAGCATAGTGGGTATGAGCATCTTTTGTTTCTTGTACTTCTTTCACTTATACACTTTGTAAGCATAGTGATGCAAGATATGTGTATCTTCAGTAGATGATCTCAAAAACTTTGTGTTTTGATTCATTGGTCCCACTAGCTTCATCGTGCTTTCTTCTATATTGAATGTGAAACTATTCCGGTTACTGGGTGTGAGCTCTGCAATCTACTCACATTAGTATTCTTCCTGTCCTCATTTCTCTTCTTCCCCCCTCATCACTGTGAATTTTCTCCCTTGTACCTTGTACAAGCACCTTGCCACAGGTTCAGTGGAGTGTCCATGTGTGATCTCTGGCCAATTTGGCCACCCACAACATTTAGATAGGATTAGGATTAGTTTACTTTCAATAATGGGAGATGTGTCATTCAATGCAGAGGGGCATAACCCCGTGAACGTTGGTGGAGACACCTAATTTGTCCACCTCAATGTTTTTTCTCACCAACATTTTTTGGTGACTCTGTTGGGGAAGAGATTTGCCTAAAGGCGCCCAAAAAGGATCTCTACCCATAAATATCAAAAAAATACAAATATATATATATATATATATATATCAAAAAACAAAAAAAATCATATTTCAAAGAAGATCATTTTTGAAGGTGACTCTATCAAGGAATGAATCCCTGTCACATTCATTTCCTGCACCATGAAGAAATTTCCAGATTGGAGTGAAGTACCAATGAGTGATAATAAAGAAGAAGAAGATGTCTACCCAAAAAGAAGATCATTGATCAACCATGTTCTGGACCAGTCCTTACAAAAAGGAGAAGTCAACAACAATAAAATGGATCCTACTTCAAGCAATAATCTACATAAAATAGAACTTTCCATGAATAAGAAGATAAAGAATGGTTGAGAGGCATGAAAAAGATACAAGATGCCGCGTGAAAAGAAGAACAAGAATAAAAGGTAATGCTTTCAGTTATGCACTATTGAATGAAAAAGTAGGAGCCATGTCTTTCATCACCCTCCCTTGGGATGATTCCCTCGCATATAGGAATGATCAAATGAGAATCTTAAAATAGTATATGGATATGAGCACTATGCAAGGAAATTCCAATCCCCAAATCTACCTTGAAATGCTGAAATATGTTGAAGCTTTGCAAGAGATGTACGAGCAACTTGAAGCATCCCATAGCAAGGAAGAAGAAGAGGATATTTGTCCTATGGAGGAAGATCTTAAAGATCATTCATATCACAAGGTTTTCATCTCTGAAAGGTTCTTGAACGTGACTAAAGAAAATCCTATCCATGAACCTTACGATGAAGATCAAATCAGAATTTAAGAAGATGACAAAAGACAGGACGTTGCAAGATCCACTAAAGAATATTTTTGCAATCTCGCACAACTCACTACAAAATTGAGAATGTTGTCCTTCTTCTACCTCTATCTAGATGAATTCATTACATACGGTGATGAAGAAATGAATATTTTGAAAAGAGGATATGTGGAAATGCTTCAAAGCATAATAGAAGTAATTTTTGACCCTGAAGTCTTTGATGAAATTTGGAGGTATGCTTTAGCTCTATAGAGAAGATATGAACATCTTGAAGCACCACATCAAATGGAGGAAGAAGATGAGATGCCCGCTATGGAGGAAGAGCTTGATGACTACCCATACTATGAGGTTTTCATTCCTGAAATATTCTTGTATGCCCCTAAAGAAGATATTATCATGTAACCTTTTGATGAAAGCCAAAGCAACGTCATGGAGGAAGAAGTAAAATACATGAAGATAGAATCACCATTCAGCAATTCCATCTGGCTCGAGGCACAACCCATGGGGGGAATAATATATTCAATAAAGGAATATCCTTGTTGTATAATGCATGATCCAAAGCTCTCCTAAGACTTCACCAACAATGAAGAAGATGGCCAATACGAAGTAAGCATAAATGACCTCCTTCCAAGTTTTGATCTTTCAACTAATGATGAAATGGAGAGATGTGAAGAAGTGTAAGAAATTAACTCACATCATGAACCAAAAATGATGAATTCAAGATGATCATAGATGATTTTACCTCCTATCTTGATCCTTTAAGTGATGTAGAAATGTTGCATGAAGAAATGGAGATAATAAAAAAACTAGATTCTCTTCCCGATTCAATCATGGATGATTTGATGGAAGAATCTCACTTCCTTTTCAAATCCAAGGAGAATGAACAGTTTGAACACAATCTCCCCTCACTCAAGGAGTACAGTGATCATCTTAGTGAAGATAGAGCCTTTCATTTTTCATACGAGCAAGAAGATCCCATAATGGATGATCAGGATAACATTGAAAGTTCTTCCCACATTGTTGTCCCAACATTGTCCCATCAAGAGGATGATATGGATTTTGAGCTTGAAGGAGTGTCATTCCCACAAAGCATGGACTTCTTCTCCCTATCGGAAGGTATCATGAATCAAGTATGCTCATGCTTACAAGAAAGAGAATCTTGGACAATACAAAACATGAAAGGAGTGAACAAGGATGTGCCAAGTGAATCATGGACGCGCATAGATCAAATTTTTCAATCAGCTCTTGTTGGCACAACATGAAGATTCTTCCCATGAAAATGAAGACGAGCCTATGGTGACATTAGAAGAACCATCTTTATAAGACATTTTGAGGGCTGTAGAAGAGACCGAAGATCCTCAACACAGTCTTGAACTCTTGGATCAAGCTATGAAGATACAAGATAGGTATGAGTCTATTTGGGCTTCTCATTTTGACATGCCAATGTTTGATGTTGAAACAAAGTAGTTGGATGAGTTTGATGAATTCCCCAATGCCTTGGAGAATGAGAGTGAATATGAAAGCACATATTTCTCTTTTACACAATGCGAAGAGGTTTGTGAGTGTAAAAGGAGGAAGGTTCTTGAATCTCCTTCAAATATCCTTAATCTTGGAAATGAAATCTCTGTCATAGAGGAAGATAACAGAGAAAATATTGAGCTGATTTGCATTGAAGAAAGTTGTTCAAAGAAAAGTGGAAAGTTGCAAGATTCTTGGGAATGTGTGTAAGCTCATCTACTTCTAGCCACTTCAGAATACTCTGCCAATGAAAAAAAAGAGTTCATATGGAAAAATCCACTCAATGGTGAAGAATGCTTATATGACCAAACCAAGAGTTGCAATTTTAAAAATGATATCAAGGTGGACTTCAAGCATATGCATATTGGCGACAATTTATCTAGACAACAAAGTGGGAGTATGCATGATTCTTGCCAAATGATCCAAAATAAGATTGAACTCACCATCCTCCAAGATCCAATTCATCATGAACATGCTCCCATGTTGCAACATTTCATGAATATTTATGGGAGACTCCATCTCAATGATATATCCACTATTTTGGAAAGTACTCACTTTGAGCAGTAGAGCAAGAAGTCAAGAGAAGTTCTTGAACGGGAAAGAAATCAGTTTGTCCTCACCCCTTCTAAGTACCTTGCTAATATAGGATATGATTCCAAGATTCCTTATCCAAGGATTAAGAGTGTCTCCATGATGAGGTCAATATTTCTAGTTTTGAAAGTATGAAGGAATGGTGTATCATGCTCACAGGATATCAAGAGGAAGTCTTAAAAGGAAATAGTTTCAAGAAGGTGAAATTTTTTTCAATGGATGAAAGAACGTTCTCAGTGCAGTGTGAGTACAAGGATGGAATCATGATCAATATTCTTCTTCTCAAGCCATGCAAGGCCATAAAAAAACATGGTTTGATCAAATAACAGTTTTTGTGCTTCAAAGGTCAGACTTCAATCCGCTATTTCACGATGGCATGTAATTTTCTCAACCCATGTTCCAGGTATGTGTATATCCTTTCCCCACCTCTATAAATTTCCCTCCCCTTATGTATAATTTCTTTTTGTGTGTTTTTTCCCCTCTGGTGTGTTTCCCTTCTGTTTGTTTGTTTGCATGTGTGTGTGTTCAATAAGGGAAGTTGTGTAGCCTATATTTCTAGTGACTCCATAAAGCCCAATGGATAAGGCACTGGTCTGTGAAGCAAGTTGAGAGTCTAGGATTCTTCATGTCATGTCTTCAATGCACTCAGTCCATTCCATTTCCCCAAGCTAGAGCCAATTGTTTTCATGCAAATGTGCAACAAGAAAATCAAGCATGACAACGATACCCCCGTGTCAAAATTTTCAAATTTTACCCTTCCGAGGCACTGTAGATATACCTAGTCATTCCAATGACCTCCTAGTTGATGTCAAATCATTCCCCTAGGTGATTTAGGAAAGTCAAGTCAACCCCTTAGGTGATTTTAGGAGTTCTTGGAAAATGTAAATTTTGGGCAGTTGTGGGAAGGGCTACCACTGGCCTTCTCAGGATTGGAGCAACCCTCTGGAGTGGAATGGAGGAACCAAATATGAAATAGAGGTGAATTTAAGGTATAAAAACATCATGGAATTTATTTTGGAAGATTCAGGAAATATTTGGAGGAGTTGGGAATATTTCACCAAAAACAGGGTTCATAGGCCTAGGTAGTGCACAGGATCAAAAGAGCTACTAAGATTCGGGAGGTGATTCCAGGAGCTCTGGATGGAGTTGGATCCAAAAAATACATATTCAGAAAGGTAATTCAGATATATATAATATGGTGAAATAATATTTTTCACAACACCTTGGCGCCATAGGTTTATAACTGGTTTTTTCCATGCCCACCTAGGGATTTAGATTAAAAAATCACTTTTTTTAGGGACTAAATGGAGAAATAAAGATTGGATACACCCACCATTGGATTAAAAAGGCCATTTTAAGTCAATATCATATATTTATTTTCCAAAAAATTCCACCAGGAGCTCAAGCTATCGTCAATTCAAGTTGCCCTCAAGGTGAGTTCTTGCAGTTAGACAAAATTGTGAGAGGACACGTGTTAGCTCTAGGAGCCTGGCATAATTTTGTTTCCTTTTCATCCCTCAATATAAGGTACATGAGGGAAAAAAATATTTCCCAGCCCCAATAAGCCCTATGGTCACCCGTGAAACCTTCCGCAATGTAATATTCAGCCCCAGGTGCTTCCTGAAGCTCATCCCCTCAATTGTCTAGATTGTGACAAGTGGTGAATTCAGACGCCATGTGAAAATTGATGACCCTTATGTCCCTTTTTTCAAAGGGAAATGAGGTATATAAATTTTTTCCCATCCCCTTATAGCCCTAAGGTCACCCATGTGATCCTCTGCAGTGTAAGTTTTCAGCCCCTAGGAGCTAGTTAGGGCCAAATGCACAGCCGTCAAATGCCTGCCAAGTGTCGGTTCCAAGTGCGATGTTTAAATTGATATCATTTTCATCCCTTTAGATAAAGAGACATCAAAAACACAAAAATATTCCCAACCCTAACTTTAAAATTTGAAAATTTTCTAACTCCTTGTTGCTTCTTGCTTCTCCATTATTGCCCGTGAAGCTCACTACCGGAAGTAAGTTGCAAGGAAATACCAATCCACCATAGTTGCACTTTGAACCAGCTTTGCCATGGAAATTTAATCCTCCACATAATGAAAACATATAAATATAAAAATAAGAACAACTTGTGAGGTCGAAGAACAAAAGATAAAAACAAAGATCTTCGTCCAAAAATCCCATTGCTACGAGACGAAGAAATCAATATATCTTTCAAACCAAGGCACAAATAGAAGAACCGTTTATTTCTGCATTCATCATTTTTGAAGGCCATAAAAACCTTGCAAAAAAACCCCTCTCTTTTAATAAGAATGATTCATAGTGAAGAACCTTCTTGGCATAATGAAGATAAAAATCAAATTTCACGCCAAATGAAAATCAGTTTGAAGAGAAAAATCACCGGTGGAACGAGGAAGAAAAACCCACATTAAAAATATAATTTTCATCGTGATCTGAGGCTAAAATGGAAACCTGAAATTTTCAAGCTCCATTAATGGCTGCCATAACACAACAGTGAAAAAATCAGCGAGCTACCTCTCCATTCCTCAAGGTTCCAATGGAGAAAATCGTGCGAAAATTGGAGGGAATGATCGTTAAAAAATCTAGTTTCGCGTTTTCGCGCCGCGAATTCCCCATTTTTTAGGGATATGGAGGAATGATTTTTCATTAGTGTTCTTCCCTGTCACATGAAGAACATAAGTGAAAAAGGCAGCGAGCTACCTCTTCACTTCTTAGGGTTCCAGTGGGCGAAATCACGCGAAAATTAGAGGGAATGATCATTGAAAAATCTAGTTTTGCTTAGATTAGTTTTTGTGCCATTAAATCCCTATTTTTTAGGGATATGGAGGCTTGTGTTTTTTGTCAGTATTCTACCCCTGCCATGAAAATCTCACTTTCCCACTTGTTTAGATGAAGGAATTACTCAAAAATTTAGAGCATGGAACCCTAGAATAAAACCCAAAATTTCAAGAGATGTTTTGTTGCAATCTGACACTCGTGGTGCACTTCCTAAAAATAGCATGCCTTCCTATATAGGGGACTATTACTTCAAGTAAGCCATCATCTGAAGAGGTTGTGAAGAAGGTGGTGAACACAGAGGGAGTATTACAGGTAAAGTCGTCGAAAAGGTCATCTCGGCCCACGATTGACACTTACTAAAAATAGTAAGTGGTTCCACAAGCCCCTGCTATAAATATCCAGTTGGTCCAAAAGGCAAGAGGAACACAGTAAGAAGAAGTAATTCAAGCTACCATATCTGGTTGAGGTCGAGAAAAACTAACTTGTACACTTACCAAAAATAGTAAGTTTCCCCATGGGTAATTACTAAAAATAGAAAGTTGTTCTCAAAGGGAAAGTTTAGAACAATGGGACATAGAGGGATAATCATCCATGTTGATATCACCATCTGGGGTCTAGAGGGGTAAAGTCCAACACTTACTAAAAATAGTAAGTTTTCCTTTCTAAATATAGTAAGTGTCAAGGAAACATAAAATTTCAAGTGCACAGGTTGGTCAAGTTTCTCAGGTGTGATTAATCATGAAGGGATGGTGGTTTTTTGTGGTTTGGAATGATAGTCTCATTTTAAAGAACAATACATCCATCATGGCAAGTAGTTCGTCACGAGGAGTGTTTTCCCTTCATCCCTTCCTTCTTGCTCTCTTTCACTCTCTCCATTCTAATTCCTCGTTATGTTTCATCATTGTATTTCGTCCTATTCACGTAAGTGACCCATTTTAAAATTTGTAAAAAAGTATTTTCTCAAAAATATAAGATAAATACTTAATTCGTTGAAAATTAAAGGTCACAAGTGGAATATAGAAATGAAGATTCATGTGAGGGAGGTGAAAGGACGTTTCAGATTGTTATAAATTGGGATGGCCTTACCATTCCAAAAGATTCCATTTTTTTGAAGAATTATCACTCTGTAGCAATAGTGGATTGTAATAAATTTTTGGACTTTGTGTCATCCATATACATGAAATAAAGATACATTTCTGCTACATGATTTTCTTCTTTTCCCTTGCTTTGTAAAACTTATGTAAATGTCAATCAAGGAATATAGTTTCTACTTTCCAAGATGTATAAATGTGTGAAGCTTTATATGCATGGTTTCCTCTCATCGTTGGCATGGTAAACATAGTTGGTGTACGAGCATATTTTATTTCTTCTACTTATTTCACTTATGCACTTTATAACCATAATGATACAAGAGCTATGTATCTTTGGTAGATGATCTCAAAAAAATTGTGTTTTGATTCATTGGTCCCACTAGATTCATCATCCTTTCTTCTATATTGAATCTAAAACTATTCCAGTTACTGGATGTGAGCTCTATAATCTACTCATGGCAATCTAGTCTTCCTTTCCTCATTTCTCTTCTTCCCCCCTCATCACTATGAATTTCCTCCCTTGTCCCCCGTATAAGCACCTTGCCACAATTTAAATGGAGTGTCCCTATGTGATCTCTAACCAATTTGGCCACCCACAACATTTAGATAGGATTAGGATTAGTTTACTTTCAATAATGGGAGTTGTACCATTCAATGCAGAGGGGCGTAGCCCCGTGAACATTAGTGGAGACACCTAATTTGTCCACCCGACAAATTTTCTCACCAATAAAAGCCTATTAGAGTTTTCCACTCCTGAAACCTCCACTTCCAAGGCCAAACAAAAAAATCTTCTCATTCTAATCCTATTCCACCTAGGTGCTCCCATAGTCTTAAAAAAAAAGGCCAAAAATCTCCAGACCAGCACAATCACAACCCATCTCACTAGACAGTGATTTGGAGGCTACAAATGGAAACTTTGAGACTCAACAAATGGAGACAGACCATGGAGATACAGATACCACAATTTATGAGCAATAAAAACCCATGGAGGAGCAAGAAGTGCCAACTTAGAATGAAGTGGTAGATCATGAAGAGAGAGAAGAAGAGGAAGTCAGAGGAAGTGAATATCAACCAATGCCTATAGTTTTTGAACAAGTCATTAAGCAACAAGAACATGAACAAATTCATGCAGTTGTTGACCAAGTAACTGAGAAAGTTGTTGAGCAAGCACAACATGATAGTGTGTAAGAAAAACTATAACACCATTGCAGCCCCAAATTGTTATTCATGAAATTATCAGGGAACCTACAAAACCATCTTGTAGTGAGATGGCAACACAGACTATGGGACCAAATATTGACTATTTTATGTTGCAATTGGAAACCTACGTTAACAAGCTCAAGGGAAAATGGGAAAAGGATAAAGAAGCCTTCATCTCTAAGCATAAGGAATAACTAGAGGAAAAGGATATAAAGATTATGAGGCTGAGGCAGAAACATGAAGAAACAATCTAGGTAGCACATGACATATTTAAATGCAGACCCCCATCAAGTATTTATGTTATCTACTTGTAAGAGAAGATGTTGCAACATAAAATTACTTTCATTAATTCTGACATGTTATATGACATCAACTCAACTAGGAGATTCTTTACTTTATATAAAAATAGTACACATGAACTCTAGAACATGTTATGTGAGCTTTATTTACACAATTTTTCCAACTTTCCCCTTCAGATGATAGAGATTGGATCCCAATACTATACATTGGGGGTGTACAAGTTAAGGCCCTATGCTCTTATTTTTCAAATGAGTTAGATAAAGCTAAGAAGATGGAAGAGTATAGACATTTGGAAAAGGTCCAACCATTGTTTTCCAGGAATGAAACCATAAAATTTGACGAAATCGCAAAGCAATATGAAAAATATATAAAGAAGAAGGTGATAAAAAAGAGAGTGTTGCAAATGAGGAGAACAACCCACCTAGAAGTTAGAGTAATGATTAGGGAACATGACAGTCAGATCGTACAAGCATGAAAAATGAGATGGAATGAGTTATCTCCTCAACTAGAAAGGAAAGAGATGTAGTCCTATCCCAACATAATGTCAACTTTGAAAAGAGTGAACACATACATTGATATAGCTAAGTAATGTGAAGACAACTGGTTTCCTATAGGCTATCATCCACCAATTTTTCATTTTCCAATACCACCATGTACATGTGACTTGTTGCTCAGTAAGAGGATACAAGATAAAGTTTAGAGCAGATTCATGAGGAATGGTGGATATTTCTTGTCAGAGCAAGAAGGAACAAATACCCCAATTGATTTCAGGCATGAATGTAGTTTTTAGCAGCAGAGATATAAAGCCCTTGAATGAGGACATTCAAGAGATTAATCATGGGGGTGTGACGAGTTATGTTAATTTCGTTTATAAACAAATCATCTTCTGTATTTTGGTCAAGCCATTGTAGTTATGCCCACGTATTTTCCAAGTACATTGTTGAACATTGCCATTACAACCTTGAACTTGTGGCATAATTACTAATTAATATTGCATATCTACTTATCTTTATTTTGTTGTATTTTGTGTGCATTTATTCTCATTATCTTAATAAGTTTTTTAATGATGATATATGTGATGTCACTCTTGGTTGTAAGCAACTTGCCATATGAAGCAACTCATATGCAATGAAGGAACCATCCACATCAACTCGTCTGCAGCTAAAAGACCTATCCGTAGCAACCTGTCCGCAACTAAAGGAGATTATGTACAACAAGAGATCACATTATGATGATATTCTGGAAGGCATGAAGAATGTCATTTAAGTTTGTATGTGCCACTGAAGAATTAGTTACAACTGGAACGTGTAGAACTGGGAGACAACTCAACCTTTGATATGGTCATTTATTGTAAACTAGTGAAAAATTGATTGATTGATTTAACACGTGATCAAAGGAATTGGTTGATTGCATGAATGTTTGTTATATATTTGTTAGTTGAACACTTGTTATAATCTTCGTAATATATGTTGAATTTCTCATTGTTGTGTTAAATATGTTTCACTTGTTCTATCAAAGATCTTTCACTCAATTTGTTGAAACTCTTTGTTGTACTTTTCTTCTTCTCACGTCTTGTTGTAAACGAGAAGGTATAAAAGAAGGAGCTAGTGCTGATAATGGATATCCATTAGATTCATTATTCATTTGCACTCATAGTCTAAATCAAAGTCAAAAAGGGGATTACTTTAATCTTTGGTTCCTTGATGTAATGTTCATGCAAAGTCAATAAAGATTTGAGTTCTATTCATTAGTCCTTAGTTTTAGAATTTAGGAGGGATTAACACCCAAGTCAGGGCCCACTTATGATTTGCTAAACCCCTCTATTTTTTAATTGTCTTATCTAATTGCATGTTTGTTTACCTAGGAACAATTTACTTTCTGTATCTGCATTCTAAATTTATAGCTTTGTCTTAGTAATAATGTTTTAAAGCCATTTCAGTTCTAAGCTTGTTTACTTTCAACATTGTAGTGACAATTATTTATTTGCAACCTCCTAGATCTACTATAACTATGCATACAACACTGACAATATTTCAAGTTTACGTCCCCTGGTTTGATAATTAAATGACTGTAACTCAATGTACAACATACTAATTGTTGCAAGTTGATTTGCACCACCAACTTGTTTCGTTGTGCATGACTAAGCATATTGTGGTCTCTATGTTTGTGCAATATTTCACTAATTACAAGGTGAGTGACCAATTGTCTCACGTCTCACGAACACTTGGGTATAATCAACACACTGTTTACAAAGTGCCGCATTCATGGGGTGTTCATTTTGTGTGGTTCTTTTTTTCTGCTATTTTCCTTGCTCACTTTTATTTGTTATGGATCTTATTGTTGTTATTTTACTCACCCCATTTAACTATCATGAATGGAAAGATGTCGTATCTCTCACTTTGAGAAAAAAAAACTTTACCTAATAACTGTGGGATTGCAAGTTAGACCTAAAGAAGATGAAAAGAAATAAAAGTGGTTTGATAAATGTGATGAAGCCTTTCACCTTTTGTGTCTTTCCGTATCACGGAAATTGCACTTTCATATTAACAAAATCAAATCACCCAAGGAAGTTTGGGATGCCTTAGAAAATATTTTTAGGAAACAAGATGAAATGAAGGGGCATGAATTGGAAAATGAGTTGATTAGTCTCATCCCTAGCAGTTTTGACACTCTCCAGGACTTTTTCACCAAACTCAAATATCTAATATTGCAATTGAAAAATTGTGGAATTGACAAGGACTCGCAACCCATACTTTCCATCCTTACAAAACTTGGTCATGACTATTCAGTTTTTATCTCTACATTCCATGCTACAAAAACAACACTTAGTGCAAGTTAGACTATGCCCTCCTTTGATGAGCTTGTTGTTGATTTTACTAGAGAACAAGATAAGCTAATTCACATGGGTACTCTAAAATCCACAAAATCCCATGCTCTCATTACTGGTCATGAAAAATTGAGGGTTTCAAAAGAGAAGAAGCAGAACAATAAGGTTCACAAGAATAAAAAGGACCAATTGATCACCAAATCAAAATTTTCCATTTCCTCTTCTAGTTATAAATCTCCTAAAGAACGGATCAAATGTAGGTACTGCAGTGGTAGGCACAAAGAAGAAACATATTTGAAGAAGAAGATTGGCCTCCTCACATGGCTTCTTGAGAAAAACAATACATGAGTTCTCGATTATCTCAAGCAATCTTCATCATCAACTCATGAAAGTTCTAAGGAAAAAGACAATGGAAAAGAGAAAGAAAAAGAAAAAGAAAAAGAATCAACTAAGGAGAAAACAAAGGCAAGAGTTTTAGTTGTAGTTGTGTCACCTACTCCTACATGGGTGATTGATTCAAGTGCATCTCTTCATATGGACTCATCTGACATTGAGTTTGCTTTATTAGAGCCATATGACATGTCTTCTACTCGGCTTGGTGACAACACTTCTACATCGATTTTTGGGAGAGGGTATGTTAAAGTGAATGGTGGAACTTTCAACGATGTGCTTAATGTTCCTTCACTTTCAGTGTATCATATCACTCACCTTAGTCAAGGCATGTGGGTTGAGTTCACTCTGGATTCTGTTTAAGTCAGAGAGCTTCGCAGTGACAATATTATTGTAGCTGGTACAATTATCATCACACTCGGCTTTACTCTTTTTCTCATTTTGTTCCTCCTTTAAATTCTTCATTAGATTCACCTGGACTTGATGATATTTCTAATCTCACTTCTGATGACGATGACTTCTCTTATAGCTTGGTTGATTTCCATAGTGATGGGGACCCACCTCCACCATCCACTTATCATCTACCACATCTTAAGGAGAAGGTACTTTGATTCGGGACTCATTGGACATCAAGCACTCTTCTATACAATTACAAGAGATTTCACCTTCCTTCTTAGCCATTGCTTCAGATTCTCCATCTCTTCATGGAGTAGTTGGCACTTCCACTTCACATATCAACATCATTCCTTGGATAAGAACAACACCTTGTCACTTCGAAGATCTTCTTCTTCACTTGATACAGGGTAGTATTCAACAAGTTTTTTGTCTTGGGAGGTTGGATATCATTTCTTCATCTCTTCTCTTCTTGTAGAAAGATTGTGGTTTGTACATGATTACATTATTAGGCCTTTAGTCGTCGGGACCTATATGACGCATCTTTCTTAGGTTGTTTAGGGGAGTCTTTTATCTCTTGTTAGTGGATGTTTTTACCTTAGGGGTTTTCCTCCCTTTACTTGAGATCCTTATTATAGACGGGTACCTCATCATACCTAGTTGTCGGGACCCATTTTCTTTCTCCTCTTCTTATTTTCTAGAAAGATTATTATTTGTGCGTGGGTACCTTATCAGGATTAGTTTTTGTGCCCCATTGACACATATTTCTTAGTTGTCTAGGGGAGTTTTCTTTATGTTTTAACTTTCCATGACCTCCGCCTCAACTTCGATGAAGGGGGGTGTTGGTGTATATGACTTGTTTCATCGTCATTCAATGTCTTGTCCACCATAGGTGGTTAGTCATCTCACTTAGTGAGGTCATAGGTCATTAGGGTTAGTTAGGGTTGTGTCCACATTTCATGTGCAAGAGTTACACATCGCTCCTATATGTACCTCTTATTTTTGATCTATGAGAATGAGAATACCTATCCTTTCATACTCGATTCTCGTTTTTTGATTTGATCTCTTACTTACTACATAGAGCGTTCATGACACCATTGGAAGTGCAACCTTTTTCGATGTGCATGGGGTTTCGTATTGATCCTCACATAACAATCCGACAGCCCTTGATAAATTTTCATATCTATAAGTTACACCAAAGCATTTCCAATTTCTGATATGTTTGTTCCATTATCATATACATCTATTTCTTCCCTATTCTGTAATGTATGGTTAAGTTTTTGTCTCATCTTGTGTATTTGAGTAAGTACTTATCATTTATCAATTGTTACATGTATGAATGCATTATTTTGATTGTGAATGATTAATGTTGGAAGTTAATTAAATCATATTAGTTCACCTTTTGCAAGCCCTTACATCCTTCTTATTGTTGTGTATCCCATAACACTTGCAAATTAATTAGGGTGTATAAATGTACTATCGAGAGCTTGAGTCACTGGTCCACTATTCATCATCCCAAATTATTGCATGATCTATGTAATCTTAATAGGACCAAATGACTTCTCACTTGGTTGTCTAAAGTTTGAAACTTTTTTTCAATATAAATATAAATGCTTTGTTCAATACTTTCTTCTCCTTCCCATTTTCCAATTCCTCATTGCTATCAATTTTGGTGCTTATAATCCTATCAATATCAAAATACACAACCACATGAGCATGCTCATTGGGTTAGGAAAGGAAGACATTAACATTATACTACACTTTAATATTCTTAAGAATGTGCTCTTCCCTAATGTCGTGTATCCCTTCATTCTCTTGGTATTCTTTTTCATGGTGGTCAGTCTCACATCATTCCCATTCATTCCAGGACTTTGTGGCACTTCTAGCATCTCTCACACGCGTAGGTTTTTAATTGAGCATAAGGAAACTGTCAATTCCAAGGTCTACCTTCAACTTCTTGATCTCAAGTGGAAGTTATCTTAAGTAAGTCTCGTATGACACATGAAAGAAGTGGAACTATGTTTCTTTAACATAGTAATTGGAAACTACGTACTCTGGAACAAAACCATGAAGCATTATGGTGCACTAAAAATCTATCACATGTGTCCATGCAATGTTTAGTTGCATGCTTCTTTTGTTGTGTTCGAGTGTCCAATTGTACTCTCACCCCAAGTTCATACTTTCAAGAATACAAGTTCTCAGGGAACTCGTTAAAGAATTTTTCATATAAAGAGTCATATAGGTGTCTATCTACCCATGTTCTTGGTGAGTAATATATATGACTGGGGCACTTTTGCATAAATTCCTCTTGCAATCTCTCTAGAAAACACTTACTATTTTCTTAAGTGAGTCAAAACATTGTTCCCCCACCTTATCACTGTATTATAATATGATAAGTCACAACAACGGAACAAAAATTGTGAACTAAAGCTACCCACCACGATTAAAATCTTGCATGCAAGCCAAAGTTACCACCACACACAACATGTAGAGGCAACACCTTGCGCTGACATATCATACAAGGAGTCTAACTTATGTGCTCACCCAAGGAATGAGAGTAGACAAGTCCTTTCTGGTTTCAACTACATCAAGATGTCTTACAAGGTTTGCACTATTCGACTCTCATAAAATAATCTCATATTCATTCATATAAATGCATCATAGCATATATGAATAGTTATTGGAATAACACAACAGAGACATGCACAACAATCATTAGTAACACTTGTATTAATTCAACTCATGGATTACAATGTATTTGTGTTACAATAATAACCGGTTCAATGCATCTCGAACCTTTAAAAATTTTGAGCCAACAAAAACCCACGGACCAACCCCTATACTAATATCTTAAGGGAATATATATACTGACAGAGTCTTTCCCTTCACCAATTCATCTAGTAGTTATATGGCCCTTAAGTACCATTTTACAATGAGTTAGTTAGCCATTTATAGTTGGTACACATATAAGATTGTGCTAATCCTAATCCTTAATTTGTGCATGTCAACCTTATCTTCTTAGCAACTTCACTTCACCTATGAACCATGACTGACTCACCATTGTGATCCAAAGATTTCTCTCTTTCATACAATCGTCCTTAATTGGTAGTCAACGATCCTCTGTGTTCCTTAAATTTCACTCTTCAAATTATTACACACATGCAACAATAGAATGCGCTCAAGTTCTTGCACAAGCGAGGAGAGTTGAATTATTCTTTTGTCACGTGCGCCAAACACATTCTTCTCTTTAAGCTTCTATGTGTGGATCGGCTAACACTCTTCACAAAGGTGTGGGTATGCATCATCTACTAAACCTGCCTTGAACCAAAGGTGCATGCACGCCAATCCAAAAGTGCCTTATGTTATGGAAAAAATAATACTTAACCAAAAAAATTTATACTTAGATAAAATATAGAAAACATCTAAAAGGGACTTGTAAAAGAATCCCTTGAGAATATTCACAATCCTGTGAAAACTATATAAAGGGGAGGAATTCAAGGAAAAATATGATTAATAAATTGACATAGATAGAACACAAGATAATGTAGATCTCAAGATGTAAGTATGAAGGAGTTACTAGTTGAGGGTCGAGGTCATGCACATGAATTGTAGCAAATTAGGGTTTCAAGGTATGAGTGTAAGAGTTATGTAATAATACTGTGAATTATATACATTTCATATGGGTTTTGTACATGTTTGTAACACTATTCATTTCTTGCAAATTATAATGAGAACCAAGGGTTATGTGCATACTTTGTGTATAATTTGTGAAGGTCCATAAAGATAATGTTTTGTTAGATAAATAACATGGTTATGTGTTCTTTTCAGTCCCTTAAGATTGGCCACTTAGCTAATTCCCTCATGTCACTCTACAACCTTTAGGTCACTATGTCGCCTTTACTGTGCTTCGGGTGAGACTTTCTATTGTAAAATTTAATAAAAGGGACTACATAGGGAATGTTAAGATCTTTTATGCAAAACCCTAGGGTGATGAGAATAAAGCCAACCTTCAAATTGACCATGTGTTATTGTTTCAATGCAGTCATACTAGACATGTTTTACTTCATTACTACACTGACACTGTATTTTTATCAAAATAGGGACACAAAATCTAGAAACCAAACCGAATAGGAAAACATTATATTGCATTTAGCACATCAAACAATACATAATTTTTGATTTATTGGTTCATAAAAGAAAAAAATCCTCTATTAAGAATAGTCACAACACTAAGTAGATTACTTAATTCTTTGCCATTTCTACATATGGTTAGAAAATATTAGATTATTGCTGACAATATTTGATTCATAACCTGTTATGAAAGATGGACACATTAATCTATATATTAGACAAGTTCATGAAAACTAATCAAATGAAGACCCATGACTATAGTACCTTTGGTACTAATACATATTCTAGTCAATTTTACAATTTGATTAAGATACCACTATATGTGGTATAGATGTAAGTGTTATAAATTTAATAATTAATTATATTTTCCCAAATTTGAGAAATGTATAAAAAAAGAAAAGAAAATAAAAAATAAACATATAATTATGATATGATATTTCCTTTTGTAAATATGATAGAGATTTATAATGTAAATCTTCAATCTCTTCACAAAAATATTGGAATTGATATTTTTTTATATATAGTTTCACATTTCAACTAAAATACATTTATATTAAAGTAATTCCAAACATATAATTACTAGTATAGATATCTTAAATATACCTATCTAAAATACGCTGAGAAATATTAATCTCTAAGTACTTATCCTAGTTATAATAGATATTATTTTTTATTGACTTCTCAAAAAAAAAAGAAACAAAATTATTTAGGTAAGAGAGTAATAAGAGTAAAATTTATGAATGAATATCAAATTTAATGTCAAAAATAAAATTGAATAACACACTCTATTACAACCTTACTTACCATTGGTAAACGCCTCTCAACATAAATATGATAGACAATTTATTACTAAAGCAAATTAAGTATTTAATTAATATAAAATTTAAAACTATTTAATAGAAATAGCCACTCTTTGATTTTCAATAGGATACCCACCTTAACCCTCTCAATTCTAAACCTAAAATTAACATTAAGTTTTATAGATGTGAACCAATAAAGATATCCCTCTAAAAGGGTCCATATTTTTTGATATAACCATTAGAAATAAAGAATAGCTATTTCTTTCTATTGAATAGTTGTAAACTTTTTATTATTTAAATAATGATATGGTGGATCTTTAAAAACAATTAAAAAAAATTAATTACACTTACGTTTGTGCCAAATCCGAGATGGATGGAGATGCCAAAAAGTGGAAAAAAGGTGGTAATAAAAAGTGTAGACACATTTTTATGATATTATCTTTTATACAAAGCTAAATTTTATTTATGTAGTTAATTTTATAATAAAACAATTCGTATGAATAGAACCATTGCCTCTCGGCATTCAACTCTTGGTCCGCCTACAAAATTCTGTGTGGGTTTCGAGAGGAGCTTGTATTAGAGATTCGAGGATGGTCGTTCCCCATTTTTAACAGTACCCATCTTCTCAAATCATCTCTTCACTTCATTTTCTTCATCCTCCCGCAAGAATTTGCTGTTGGTGTTTTCTCAGGGTTTATCTATATATATATAATTCATTAGTGGGTTTCAAAAGTTGGAGAGGCGAAGCACCATGTCCGAAAGCCAGGCCAGTCTTTTACTGAAGAAGCAACTAAAAGGTTATGGCGTAAACCTATTGGTTTTTTTGTTTTGTTTTGTTCTTGTCCTTTTTATTTTCAATCTTATTTGAATGTGGCGAGGCAAAAATGGGGCTGATCTAGCTTGCTTACATGCCTCTTGAGAATTCCATTTACCTTGGATCCGTAGAACTTGTTTATGCTGAGGGAAAAAAAGGATCAACTGTTAGGCTAAAGGATTTGCCTTTTCTTTTTGGTTTTTGATCCTGTTCTTGACTTTTTGGTTTAGCACAGTGGAGATCAGCGCTTGTTTTCTTTGTTTGAATGCTATATGTAGTCAGCAGGAAATTTTTAGAAGAGAGTATTTTACCATAGTATAATTGGCTTATGTCATTTGAAATAATGGTTTACTTTGTTTTTCAGTTCCAATTTCTTGTTTCTTTGATTTGAAAAGAGGGTTTGTGTTTGTTGCAATGCACCACGCATGTTTTGGTGTTTTGAGAGCTTTTGGTTCTGTCATTTGAAATGGAGGTCCTCTATTTTTTCTGTCCCGATTTCCTCTGTTTTGGATGAGGGTGTTTTAATATCTTTCTAATTAGACATCCTGTTACTTTTTCAGTGTTTTATGTAGAGTTTTGAGATTCAAAGTTGTTTGGGTCGAAATGGGCATGTATTCAAGTTTTACCGGGTGGGATCCTGTTGGTATTTGTCCAAGCTGGATATATGTTATTTATAAATTACTTGCCATAACACTCAGTATTATGACAACCCTAGAATTTGAGCCCAAGTTTTCTCAACTGCCATATTTACGCGCCCTACAGATGGCAGGGACGAGTAATGCATCATCGAGCTTAATCTTCCATCTGGCTTAATGTGCCATCATGCTTAATCCTCCGTTTGGCTTATTCTGTCAAAACTCTGGTCTGCATTATTATGTCTGTGTTATTGTGGTGATCATGATTACTGGGGATTTTGCATGGACCAGATAGGACTGGAACCTAGGATCTCCTCTTTACAGGTTCTACTGCTGAGTTACCGGCCCCTTGGTGAGCAGGGCTTTTTGGTAGACCCTTCGTTACAGTTCTGATGTGATTTCTTTTCCTCTGTCCCGAGCCACACTTTCGTGCTTGGAGCTACCAGCCTGGTTCTGATACCATGTTGTCTTGCATGGGTCAACTAGGAATCGAACGTAGAACCTTCCATTTGAATGTTGGGTTGCTCAACCACTGAGCTACCAGCCCTTTTATGATTGGATCTTTTTGGTAGGATACTTGTTACAGTTACTATGTGGCTCATTGTCTCCATCAAACTCTGCATTACCACTATGCACTTGCCTTTTGTACTAGTGATTTGCATTTTTTGGGTCCTAATTTTGGAGTCTTGAGTTTTACTGGGACTGCAATATGTTGACCTTGTGGGGCGGATGATAATTTTATATTCATAGTTCCAATATTTGGAGCCTTGGTAGTTAAATATTGCTTTTAAAGTTGCTAATATAAATTACTTTTATTTTTACGTGTACACAGAACTCTCTAGGAATCCCGTGGATGGCTTCTCAGCAGGACTTGTGGATGATTCAAATCTTTTTGAGTGGAATGTAGCAATAATTGGTCCTCCAGATACATTGTAGTAAGTTCTGAATAATCGTCTAGCACCTAGTTTCCTTAATATGCATGATAGTTTCTGTTCTATCCCACAATATTAAATGAAGAATCTTAGTTATCTCATTGATTACACTTGAAATTTTATTTGAAATGATAAAAGAGTTCTGTATGGACAAAAATAAGCACCTTTGTGGGTTAAAATGTCAGATCCGAACTGATATATGACCGCCAAGGATCACCATACTGTTAATATCATAGTAGTAGTTGATGCAATGCCCTGTGAATGTTTTCCTACTATTGAAAACACATGCAAATGACGAAACACTGTAATATTTTAAAGCTTCTCTTGCATCTTTCAACAGAAACAAAACATTATGATCAACTTTCAAGGAGCAGAATTTCAAAATATTTTAATTGTTATCATACACTGCATTTTAAATGACCTTTACAGTTTCAAGTGTTGAAATTTATGTTGCAAGAAATCTGACTTATAGCTCCTGTCAAGGTTTTTCATGTCGAGAATTGTGTTGTGGTACAAAATGATAGTTTCTCAGTTGTCCATTGTGTTTCTTGGCTTGAGGTTTGTTCCTTGATGGCTGGGAAACACAATCATTTCAAGTGTCCATTTTCTACTGATCTGGGTTGTTTTGAGCCTCAGAAATGTCATTTATTGACATCAATCTTCAATGATGGAGGGCAAAATATTTTTATCAGACATTTTGTTATGAGCCTTTTTGTTCTATGCCAATATTATTGTTAAATAGTTCAAAAACTTGTTCTTCAGACATTAATCGAGCAACCCGAATTTTGACTCGTTACTCGGGACTCAAGAGTTTCTTGGCAATTACTTGGCATTTCTTAATAACCTTAATCACTACTTTAAAAAACATATAAATTCATAAAATAAACTTGAATGACATGAAAAACACTGTTAATTGACATGATAAATGAATGTAGAGAATGCATAAGTATATTTTCTATTAATTTTTGACCAAAGAAGAGTACAAACTACAAATTACAATCGATAGACCTATAGTGATATAGTCCTTGATGCAACAAAATATACTAATATCAAATATGAAATAACAAATTATAGTCATCTGCCAATGCCTAGAATAAGTTTGCTGCCCTTCTAAAAGTGGAAGGTAAAGATTCCTCCTTTGGTACAATATCAACAACAAAGATATATTCATCCTCACAACCTCCCTTCAGCTTCCTGATGCCTCTGATGACACCATCGCTTCCTCTGCCTTCCTCTCTTATCATGTGATGTCCTTTTCAATAAACACGGGCTCCACATCATTAGCAGTCAATTTGGCATATGGATCAATATCATCAAAGTCAATTGCGTCATGACTTGCTGCCCCCTCCACTTCTGTCTCACAAAGACTAAGATTGTATTGCACAAAAACAAGGTTGTTGAGGTGTTATGTTGTTAGCATGTTGCACTTTTTTGTGTGAACAACTTCAAACATGCTCCAATTTCGTTCACACCCAAAAGCACTACAAGGAGCACAAAATGTGGATGCCTAGCTTCTCAATATTTGGTGTTTTTGCATCATAATCTTCACACCACAAATCTGCAGATAAGACGTTTATAATTTTCTAAGTCAACAAGACTTGAATAAATGAAAGAATATTAGTATCTAGTTCTGTGTAATGAGACTAAAAACAAATGACCCAACTTGTTTTTACTTGGATGAGAAGTGTTTCTTCTTTTCATGGATAGAGACGAAGGAAAGAACCTAAGAAAAGATTCCCCCCCTCTATAGTCATTGTAAATTTGTAGCTCGTCAAAAATTGCATCTCTAATTTTTTTGTCAGGGATCATCCTCTCTATGCATGTATTAAATCCATCCATAACCTCCTCATCGGCCTTAAATGATGGGGAATAGAAAAACTTTGGGTTCAGCTAAGAGGTCTCAACATGTATATGTCAATGGAGTATCTTGTTCCTTATCCTATCAATTAAGTGTCAAATGGGTTTATATTTTCTTTGATTTTAGCCATAATATTTTGCTATGGTCTCCTTGGCCACGTCCATGGCCTCATACAAATAACCCATTGATTTTTTCTCCCCATCCACCAACTATAGAACTCTAACCAAAGGCTCTGACACCTAAAAGTTAAAACAAAAGAATGCACAATTTTAAATTCAAGAATCAAAATTAAATGAAATTTAAAATTTTAAGCTAAAACAATTATAACAAATAAATGATAAATAAAAACTTAGTTAAGTTTAAGATTACCTTAATGATTTCCTCAACATGCTTTGCAAACACATCATCAAAAATGGTCTTTATGACCCTTTCCCTTTGGCCTTCTTAGAATAGGAAGAATCTAACCACCATGTGCTCACAAACATCTGTTAAGATAATGTTAGTGAAGCTACAATGTTGTGCAATGTGATGAAGGTGGTGGCGAATCAAGTGACTGCTGCTCGCACAACCTCCTTTCCTTGGGTGTGCTCTCTCATCAAGTTTAGCACCCAAGGGTGATTTTCGATGAATTTTGTAATGGTTCATGCCTCTTCAACCACATTCTTCACCCATGTCATCTTTACTATGTGTCCTTAGGTAGGAGATTAATGCAATGGGCCGTGCAAGGGGTCTAAAAAAGTGCAGGGTGTCTCTCCTCAAGGAGTTTCCTTCCGGCTACATATGTTGTTGCATTGTCTGTCAGAACTTGGAGAACATTCTTTCCATTGATTTCCATCACCACCTCATCCAACATATCACACAGAAGCATTTGCATTTTTTACTTGTTTGCCGGATGCATCAATTGACTTCAAGAAGACCAATTGTCCACTTGAAGTTGCTAAAAAGTTAATGAGTGTGTGGTTTTTCCCATTTGTTTACCCATCAAACAAAATGTTGCAGCCCTTCTTTAGCCATACATTTTTTTCTCTTCTACAATACCTTGTGTATGTTTGACAGAATCTTCTAACAATTGGTCACTCAAATCATGAGTAGGAACCTTGAACCCCTTTCAGACAATGGTCAATGTAGTGACTGAATTCTTCCAATATGGAATTTTTGCCACATTTTGAATGGAAATGTTGTAGTATCAATAGTTTGCAATAGCCATCCTTTCTTCCTTGTGCACTTCTCGGTTCCAAGTAACTACCTTCAGAGTGGAGGTTCTGATCTAGGACTACTTTGAAGAATTAAAAAAAATACCAGAATCTACCTTCAGTGGGTGAGCTACATCTCCTTCCCTTAAGCCCTTGGAGAAAGGGTAATAATAGAGGTCTAAATTTTGTGATCATCTCTTGCTGCCCTCCTATTTACCAGGGCTTCAAATGCTTCCTCTTTCCCTCTTTTTCTCTGTATAAGTCGTAAGGTATGCGGCCCTTTCTCTTTGAGCCTCAAGAGGCGCTTGTTTGCACACTATGACATCTTTTCTTAGTAATTGAGCGATGTGGTATTTAAGGCAATTGCAACCTCCACTCATCTTCATCCCACAATAGTTGCATATTACAGTCAACTTATTCTATTCGACAATGATTCTAGGAAGGGTCAATAGACATAGGCTTGCTAAGTGTAGTTGAGTCCTAAACTGGATGCCATTGTTGCAAATGTAAATAGTAGAAAGTAGAAACCTTATAAAAACAAAAAAAATGTTTTAGATGGAAACCCTAGCTGTTAATAAATGAAAGAAGCAAAAGATTTTTATTTAAGCACTTGACTATGGAATGAATAATTCTAGGAAAAGATAGCAAAAACTAGAGTCTAGAAACTTAGAAAAATGGAAAATCCCTACATGTATGCTCTGAAATTTGATCTCTGTTTCAGTTTCAAAGATGTTGTTTTTTGCCAAGTTACATCTTTGATTTGTTGTTATACACTGATGATTCCTAAACACTTAAAACGCCTAGCTCCAAACAATCACATTCACTTGACAAGTTGATTGTATAATGCATGGAAAGACCCTGTAATTATATAATGCTCAAATGTTAAAACTGTAGCTTCAATCTTTGTTTCTAAATTTGCGGAGTTGCCGAAAACCCTAGCTCCAATCAATGATTCAATCACATTCACTTGACTTTATGATGTATTCACTGTATTTGTAAAGCAAAAATCAGAAAATTGCAAGTGCGAATGTAAAAATGAAGTTTTTTTTTGATTAGGCATTGTATACATGCCGGCTAAGTCAACAGGGAAAACTTGGCGAGTTTTACCGAGTAATGATGAAATTACATGTTGAAACTCACTGAGTTTTCTCTCCCGACTCGGCTTGGTGAGTTTTGCACGATTGTTCATCTAATTTTTGCCTTGTGAGAACTCATGAATTATCGGCAAGGTTTGCTGAGTTTTTGAACAGAGATTCGTTCTACAGGCAACCTTTTTTGGCCAAAGGAAATGTTCAACTTCCTTTGGATATATGGGCTTGAGATGGCGTCCATACCTTCTCAGGTAAGTTCTCTTCTCTCACCCTTATCTGGTTATATCTGGATCTCAAATCAATCTTTGTAAACACAGCCGGTTCATGTAGCTCTGCCAACAATTAAATCTATATGTGGAATAGGGAGTCTATATTTGATAGGCCTTTTGTTTAATTCCCTGTATTGGATGCACTAATGAATGAGTCATCCTCCTTTATCAGCATCATTGAAGAGGCAAAGGGACTTTTGTGAGGCACTATGTGGTCCATGTCTAGTAGTTCTTCTACCATTTTCCCCTATTTCATCCTTAAAGAGCTCTTGCTCACTGATACGTTTTAGGCCCCCATTTGGTTTCAAAAACCATGTGGTAGATTTTGAAAGGCATCTGTGATCAATCAGCTGCTGTATCTCTTTTTGTATTGGTGTTTTTTGTGAGTTAACCTTGCCATGTAAGATCTTCATGGAATAATATTGGAAAATGGAACACAATTCACCCATAGCAAGCTGTTTGGATGCTTTGCTTAATGAAATGTACTTTGTTTGTAATTGGTTGCAAGCTGTTGACTGTAATCATCTGCTGTTGATATTAAACTCTAATCCCTAAAGTACTGTGGAAAACTTTAAATAAAGTTAAACACCCTAATCTTCATTGCATAATGTTTAAATATTTCATTATTTCTTTTTTGTTTTGTAAACACTTTTGACTGGAGCTATGAATTGGATGTGGGCCACAATTGGGGGCCTCGTTCCCATTGGGACAAATTTCTCTTAAGTCTACACAAACAGTCACAATCGGCCTCAATTCTAAGACAAATGGCCACAACTGGCCTCAATCCCAACGCAAACGGCCACAACTGGCCTCAAATGCTCAACGGGATATGGAACTTGGTGAGGCTGGACACAACTAGCCATTTTACCAACCCATCAACGTCTCATTGGCTTAAATATTTAATTATTAATTTTTAAATATTATTTTAATAGCTGCCCCCCTGTCATGCCCAAAATTCGGGAACTTTTTTTGCCAACCTAGAAACCCTACCCTCTTGTCTCCCAGGCTCAGATGCTAAGGAATTTTCCCAACATCTTAGCCATTGTGCTCCTATGACCACATCAGCTCCTGCTAGAGCCACAACATAAAAAATCAGAAGTTGATTCATAGCTGTCCAATTGCAATTTCAGCCTCTTCATCAATCCTTTGCACTCCATCTTACTGACATTGGTCACTGAAACTTGAAAGATTTGTAAGGGGTCAGCTTTTAGTCGTGCAGAAGACATCAACTTCTAATTCCTATCATGGCAGCAAGGGAGATGGTTGGCATCTCTTGTTGTTCTTGGTCCTTCATGTGAGTATATTCCTCCATTTCCACTTCTCCAGTAGTGGATCCAGCCAGTTCTTTGGCTGTTTGATCCTCACATTAATCTATGTAGATTCTTTTAGGGGATTTGCACTTGCTCTTGGAGCAGACCTCTTTACAGCTGAAGAAAGGCAGGGACTACCATTCCGCCCTTCTATACACTGTACAACAATAGAAGTAAGAAATGGGGTTGATTTTTTGGCACCTTTTCATCTACTGTTGCTTGGTTTTGTAAGGTGGTCCTGATGTAAAAGGACTTGCAATGGCTTCAGAATAAGCAATCTCCTTGCTGAATGAAACCCTCAAAAGTAGCTGGCCTTAAAGCGTTGATACATCCCATAATGGATCCTTTCAATCCATTGATGTACGGGCAACTACACGCTTAGCTGATTTATTGTTCCCCACTAAGCTAGCTTGGTGAAATTCCCTCGAGTATTATGTGACATTACCTTGTTGATCTATGTTCTCAAAGGCTAGGAAGTAATCTTCTTGGGTATAAGCCTCAAAATTGTGATACAATGCAGTCAAGAATTGGCCCCATAGGGTTATTTCGGGTTTGGTGTCCCTATCTTCATCTTTATAACTCTCCTCCCATTGTCGTTCAATCATTTGCCACCCGTAAAATACTGGCTCTTCCAGGTGCAGAATGGCAAATTGAAATATTTGGTAATACTTCACGGGTTTAACCCAAAAACTTGGGAAAACTTGCCTATCCAAGTTCTTGGCTTAATAGCTTCACAACACCCATTAAATTTGGGAATGAGTATCCTTTCAACAGGCCTCTGGTTTATATGTTCTCAGAGCCAATTCTTCTGATCACCTTGAGTAAAAAGGTTGTTGCCCCTTCTATCACAGTTTCTTGCAGAAGGGTTTTGCTTATGATCATGTTGTCGGGCCTCCCTTCTTTGATTGGTCTTTCCCCACCCTCTTCTTCACTACTGCAGTTTCTTCTATCTGATCTATCCGACATTAGCATTTGCACAGTTTGATTCATTCACTCCATATTGTGATTTAAGATTTCCAAGGGAGCTCTTAAGGCTTATTTGACCAATAATGCAATGTCTGGTTTCAAGCTGTGTGCTCCATGAATAGCTGAATATGAAGCCATGGTTCATGTCTGCCCACAAGGCCAAGAGGCTGGCTCTGATACAACTGCTATGTTCCCAAAAACAGTCCCGTTATAGTTGCTGCAAACCTTTTAAAAACTTGAAACTGAAACTCAAGAAGAAGCTGCAACTGAATCTGCTGTAGATTAAGAATGTAGTTGCTAGAAAACTACTGCATAAGATCTTAAATTTGTAAATGCTAGAACACAAATTAATATCTGAATATGTTATATAGCTGATTCCAAAACTGTTCAGTGTGCAAAAATTGCTCACATTTTTGACTATTGCTTCATACACAATTATGTGACTATCAATCTGACAGTATCTTCTTGGTGTCTGCTTTCTTATTTAAAAAAATCTAAATATTTTTTATTGTTTTTTGTTGTGTTGCGATAACATCTACGTTTTCTTGTTTGTGGCAACATAGGTTAAATCAAAAGAGGGATCTTTGAAAATGGGTTTTGAATGGCACATATTCTTCTACTATAGAAAAAAAGAGCATTATTATTATTTTTAAACCAGAATATTTGTTATTTAGCCAGGTATTGACTGTAGTTGGTTGATCTTAGGACCAAACTGTTGTTAATTATGTCTTTTATAGAAAGCTACACTGTAAGAAAAGTATGTGTATGGCACATATTCTTTTACTATCTTAAAAAAAGCACTAATTTCTTTTTGATCCCAGACTTTTTTTTCTTTAAGCCAGGTTTGGGCTGTAGTTGGTTGATCTTAGGATCCAAAATGTTGCTGGTTGTCTTTTTTACAAAGCTACATAATAAGAAAAATATTTGTGTATCCTATTCTTGATAAGTGAAATAATATTTATTTTTTCCGTTGATTTGCATATTGTGCCGATGATACATCTACATCTCTTCATGCATGAGCATTCATATGCAAAAATATGATGAAACCATAGTTACTAGGAGTTGGGTATGGGTATAGGTATGAGGAGATGGGGATGTGTAAGCCATTTTTCAGAAAATTAGGATACGTGTACTTGAAAATGGTTTATATATATGTAAATTATAGAGAATATACAGCCTGACATAGCCTAAGAAAAACATTAATAGCATTTTAAAGTAAAGCTACTAGATATCGACAAAGTATACACAATATTTATATTTATTTTGATATCTCATTGTATCAAGGGTCAACAAATAAAAAATTGAATTGCAAGTCTCCAAGACAAGTACCTGTCTCTGAGACGTGTCTCTCCTGGTAGGAGATTTGTCTCTGTGCAACAGTGGTTGAAACTTTTGATAGAGTCACATCTGCAGTTTACCTTTGTGATCCACTAAGCCTTTTGTGACTTGTCACATTATTTTGTTTCTGTTGGAGTCACATCTCTACAAAAATGGCTTCTCCTATCTCTCATGTTTCTACGATGAGATTTTTGTTGATTTCAAGACTATAAAGATAAACATAGAAATACAAGACAACACAAAAACCTGATTTCTCATCATGTTAAACTGACAAAGGACCATCCTCCTAATGCTCTATAAAGGACCATTCTCCTGATTGTCTCTAGAGTGAATGACTACTATATCTGGCAAGTCATGTTGACACATAAAAAACTGCTTGTGGTTGAAAAACTGTGCATCATCAGTCAAATTACGTTGTCTCCTCAGTTACAATCTCAACTCACAAGCTTAGCTTTGAAATATTCAATCTTGAAAAGAATAGTCTCCAGATACCATTATCTGGGACAACCCAAAAACTATGTAGAAAACACAAAAATGCTATGATATTTTTAGCTACATGTAACATCTAGAATATCCACAACAAATATGTTCAAAACACCATCCGATCATCAACTATATGTGTAAAATATCAAAGTAAATCACACAATCTATAAATGTCAAAAACAACTGCACAAATCATAACTCTGATCTTCACCAATACTATGCACACTCAAGTGCTCAACAATGCATATATGCTCAATACAAGTCAATCCAATATGAACTATGACATCCTAGCTCCAAATCTAAAACATCATCACAATCTCAAATGTTTATTGTTTGGGAAGTCAAGATATCACATGACAGTATCTGAAATCATCTACAAAAATATCCTATGCAATAATCTTCTAGTGATGAGATGTGTTTCAAGTCCAGCTTCTGAATTATCAACCCAACCCTTAAATGTTTTCAGGTAAAAAATAAAATAAAAACTTTTGTCATGTATGTTTGAAATCCACAATATATGCTGAAAAAATCTTCTACAAGCTGACAATCTAGAATATATCTAGGTGCACATTTCTGGAATATCATGACAAACTGTATTCAATAAAAAATACAAACTGTAGTTTGCAAGTACGCAATGATGTAGTCAACATTGTCTTGTCCAATATATCAAATGCAGACATGTTCTCAAATTATTTCAAGATCAGGTCCCCAACTCAAGCTTCACAAACACAAAATCTGAAATGTATCAACTCAAAATTGTATCCTCATGATGCCTGTCAAATGAGAGTGGAACACCTTCTTGTATAGAACCCCTTGGAAGGTTAAGTGATTGTCTGAAATACAAATAGCTCATTAATAACTCAACCTGATCCTGTGTATAAAAAATAGAAACACATAACTTAATGGCAGGTTTTCAGAGTTTCATCACGAGTCTCCATTAAGCTGCCCAAACACCATAGCCTCAAATCAAAATACACATATTCATACTATATTGCACATCCTGCTCAAATTGGAGACAAATCAGAAACCCCAACATACCGTTGTGGTACATTAATCTCATGCATGTGCTACAAGTCAACAACTCGAATCTGTCACAACAAGGCCTCAAAAAACTGGAATATATAGAAACACAATCAAATCATTTGTTACAAATTGACATGTCACCATCAACTGTGTGAATTTGATTAAGCTGTGTAATTCTTTCTACAAAGGTCCGGTTATCAAATATGTCAAGATACATGTCAATAATATCATTAGCATCATCATAACAGGGATGGGATACACAGACATCATCTAGATGAGTACAAGTGGGACCATGATCAATATCTTCAACTGTAGTAGCAATCTCTAACTGAATAGTAGACAAATATTTATTATCACTAGAGAAGATGTAGTCAACAATTTATTCTTTGACCTCAACCTGGCTTGGTCAATCCAACCAAAATGTGCCCGTCTCAAAGACTTCGTAGAAGGCGTCTGAACATTACAATCCTTCACATAATGAGTGGCCTTACCACACGAAATAAAAAGGATGTTGATCAAGATTCAAGACAATCACTAGAGGTGTGACCTTGATGTCCAGAACGAGAACAAGTAATCATATCTTTGGGAGTAGATAAGGAATAAAAAACAAGAGAACCAAGAACTTGATTTTCACATAGACTACCCCTATAAACAAAGAATAGGTTTGGAACATGAAAACTAGTAGGATCAATATGCCCTAGACTGACACGATAGTTATCGATTGGCAATATTTTCCATATTTGCACAATAAGTCAAGGTTCGACAATAGGATTTTGAATAGGCGCATGATGCTCAATGGGCTCAGACTCTTCTAATGTTTTGGAAATAGACTTTATCTTTAGTTTTCTTAGAAACATTGGTGACAACATGCTCATACAACTATTTTTGTTGCACAACATTTTGAACATTGATTGTGGGCTTGCCATTGTCTGGAGTTGTGGTTTGTTTATCATCCAGTTGCCCTTGTAACCTATATCAAGTTCACATGTCATAAAACTTAATTTACTGTTGCATAAAATAAGAGTATGCCAAAGATTACACCCTTACATCGGAAAAAAATTCATCCTTATCTCTCCATTATAACAAACCAATATGACACATCATCAAATTTTCAGCTTACTTACAATAGGTAATAAGTTATATTAGCCCAAATACACTCTCAGAAGCTTTTAACACAATAACCAACTTCATATAAGTGTTCAAAAATCCCTTTCCATGAAGAGCTAGTGGTTATAATGCTTTCTTGGGCCATTTAAATTCATGGGAGAAACCAAAGGTCAAGTGTGACCTTTCACCTTCCAATTTCCTTTGTCCGACTCTGGAATGTATTTTCATTATTATTATTTTATACTTTAGATGATTTCTAAAAATTGTGTTTTACTAATGGTTTGCAGCTAAAATCGATGCATTCAATGTGATTGGAACTAGAGAGGTTTAATGAGCATGGCAAGCACCAGTAATTGGAACATTATGTCCCTTCCATTGCCTTAAAATTTGCAATGGGTTGAAATATTTATTTTATCTATTGTTCATTTCGTGTTTTATGCTGAATGCTGCAATCTTAGATAAAGGAAACTAGTGAAAACCTATGCCATGGTGGCATGCCATGAGAGCTATTCTGATAACCACTAGTGAGGAGATTAGGATTTTGCTGAGATGCACTCTTTGTATTTATTGTAATTAGATTTTAGTTTGTTGTTTTACAAGTACATGGGAATGAAATAGCCACCATGATTGTGGATTCGGATGATGCTTGTTCTTGGTAATAATTGCTGCCGCTCTTAATTTGCTGGCTTCTTTTACTTTCAAGGTCGTAAATGATATCTCTCGAGGATTAGACTCTAAAGCTGTTGTCTCTCCTGTGGAAGGACTTTTTTTTCTTTCTGATAATCAAGTTGGGATCAAAGAAGTAGCCTAACAGGAAGTGGTACTCCTATTCTGGGATTTAATTCCAGAGACTTTGTAGAGGTATTAGTTTTCAGTTCAATATGAGCTCACTAGGATAGCTTTCTGTTCCCTAGCTTAACCATAACGACATAATCTATACATTGTTTAGCCCCTAACATCATCAGCCACAATGTATTGTCTGAAAGATCTGATTTAAACAAACTGCCATTGCTCGTTGAATATGAGATGAAAACTGCTCTGTCCATGGCTGTGGAGGCCCCCCTGTGTAATGAATTCTTCACGGTAAGGGTGCTTGTCATACCTCAACTGCGATGATAACATGTTGATGCCATCAAACATAGTCTTCATGCCCTCTAGGGTATTTGAATTGTGATGGTCCAACAATTGAGGGAACTTGTGCGGGCAACCATGCGGATCCTCATTTGTGAATTATTCTTTGTCCAGAACGCAGGCCTGTAATGTCAACCTTGCTAGAGTATGAGTTGTTGTAGGGATAAATGTTATAGGTTGCCATGTATTCATTCTTGAAGGTGTGGGTGCCTAGGACCTTTTTGTTTTAGTAAGACAAGAAAGAAAGACACGGTGGTCTTACTTTCTTCAATTGGGTAGGCACGCCGAGGTTTTTGCTGGTGTTGAAGCTTTTGCTCTTGAGACAAATGCTAGAGTAAAGGATCATGATGAATATATCTTGCTTGAAGGTGGTTTGAGGCCAGATACCTTTATGGAATTTGAGACCCAAGGATTTGTTTACACGAGTTCTAGACAGATTTCAGGTGTACCGGAAGTTGCCCCAAGGCGTCTTCTATCACTACTCGTCTTTGTGAACTTTTCCATTTCATTATTAAAGAATGGAGATTTTTCCAAAGGCGACTTCACTAAATGTTTGAATCCATTTGGCAATGGGAAAAAGAAGTTTTGTTCTTATCACAAGTGCATGGGACATACTACAGAAGAATGACATGCCTTGCAATCAAAGAAATCAAGGATTGTTCTAGCTAAGTGAAAGTCCAGACTTGAAGATGCAACGTTTTAGGTATTTAATCCCTACACTTGTAATCCGTTAGTTATTTAAGTCTCAGTGATGGGGTTTCTGGGTCTTAGGTTTGATCCAAATGTTAGTAGCTAATTTGCATGGGGCATGCTCTCCTTGTGGGACGCCCCTTATCCTTAGTTCACTTTATAAACGTTTTAAGTTACTGTCATGTTAAACGGTCAATAAGTTAGGAATATTAATATTTATGGTATTCAGTTTGTCGGGTAGGAAGTTAGTTGTTTAGTTGGTTGAATCTTTGATTGTGTTATTTAAACACTGAGGATGCGGCTCTAGTACGTGAGATTATATAATGTAATACTTCATTTCTATCAATAAATTAAATGGCAAGGGATCATATCTGCAAATAGTGAACTGCTTGCTTGGGCTACAAGCGGTATCTGAGTGTTGGCAAGAAAATTTGTCGGGTGGACAAATTGATGGACTTCTTGCCAATGCTTTGGGAATCTAAATCCCTCTACTTGTACGGTGCAGCTCCGTGTTTACATGCGCATGTGAAATTTTGTTTCCGTGGTGGCCTTACGGCTAGGGATCCAACAGGGGCACTTCACTGACCCTGCGACAAAGCTAGCAATCACGTGCTAGAGAGGAATTTGCTATGAGATCGTGAAAGGGAGTGAGAAAAAGAGGGGGATTAATGTTATAGGTAGAAAATCATATTCCTATACACATTAATCAGAAAATTCCAACACACATAGATTAGAAGAAAAACAATTATGCAAACGACAACAAGACTAGTTAAGATTTAGAACACAAAGTTTCATTAAATCTCCCAATCAATAAAGGCAATAAACTCCTTCATTGATGCTTGAGCAAAATTGTACATGGTGAGAATGAGAAGAAGATAGAGATGAGAAAATGGAGGAAGTGCTATCTTTTTTGTTTCTTCACAAGTGGTAATCTCTTATGAGTATACAAAATTGACAACCCCATGGAAAGAGGATGTCATTATAATTTATAGAATTAGAGGAGACTCTTCGTCTACTCCCTACATGACCTTTCATATGCCTTGCAAACTCTAGATTTTCTGTTGCCATGATGAAGAAGATGAAAAGACCTTTCCTAAAAGTCCAATTTTGTCAAATTAGGACAACTTGGGTGAAAGATATAGCCATGCGGGTCCAGGGGGGTCGAGGAGGAACATGGGTTCTCTAGGCACTTCTACCATCTGCATTTAAGTATTTTTTTTTGCCTTTAGTGTGCGGATAAATCGGATATGCAGAGAACTCGTTGAACTGGGGAAATGTTATATTATTTCCTTCATGCTCCGCATAGCACTTGGGTGGCGTTTGGATTGAAGTATCGGGTCCTAGATGGAATCGTGGAACAGTTCCATCTGGGCTATTGGTTCTCGTATTGGCTTGTTCACTCGCATCAGTCTTCCTCCGCACCACACTCCACCTATTTTGTCTCCCCGCCACCTCGCTTTGCTTTGTGTTGTGGCTTCTCACGCCTTGCGAGGAACCTACGACCTCCGGGAACTGTTCCTTCCAACCTTTGTTCCTTCGCACAAGTTCCCTCGCAACACTCTTAATCTATAATACATTAAACCACACTCCACCTTCTCCTTTGCCTTTGTTCGTCGGTTGATCGGTGATTTCAGGGAACCTAACTGCCCGGGGAACTTGTTCCTTTCGCACACTGTTCTTCCGACCTCCATTTGACCCACACATCACTATCTCCTTCGCTCCCTTCTCCCTTCGGTCTGCGGCTCGGCACACAATGCGGAGAACTTTATCCTACAGGGAACTAGTTCCGGTGGTTCCTCCAGCCATCCGAAAAACCTGCATCACATTGCATCCCTTTGCATTACGGGTCCAAGACCCATGCGAAGAACTTAAGCCCCGAGATAACTAGTTCCACCCGAACACCCAAAGTCCGCAATACACTAGACACTTCGCCAAAATTTCTTCTTTGTGGCCCTAGAAGGGATGCGGGGAACTTTGAGCCACGAGGAAGTGTTCCGTGAGTTCCCTGAACCTCCCCTTTTTTCGCAGTGTATTCAAGTTGAGCTTGAATTGGATTATCGACCCTAGGGTGGAACTATGGAATAGTCCCCCGCAGGCCTTGGTGCCGGCAAGTCTCCCGCTCTCCGCACTACACTCTGCCTCCATTTAACTCCCCACCGCCTTCGTTGCAGCTCTATGACCATTGTGGCGGAACTAGTTTTGTTGTTGTTTGGTTCTCCCGCACTGCGGTTCCTCCAAATCCTTCCCTGCCCACAACACAAAGCCTTGTCTGTTTGGTTCCTTTGTACTGTGGCTCAAATGCTCCCATGTGGAACTAGTTCCACGCGCAACCTTAGTTCCCGAAAACCACTTCTGACCCATAATACACTAAAATGACCCAAAATCTTCGATATTTGTCATGATATTCATTGATTGAACTTCGAACAAGTACATTGTTCAAACTTCAAATGTTACAATGTCCAATTATTAACATAAATAATAACAAATCACATAATTGGACTGGAATTCTGGGTATTATCAGCGCCCTTCAAATCTGGCAGATCAGATTCCTTTGGGGTTTCTCTTATTATTCCTGCATTAGTCTTACTTGCTAGTGGAGATGTTGCCACTGTGTTTTTTGATCCTACATTACCCAAACGCATCTCAACTGTTGCAGTTTCAACCATTGTTTTAGGTACTTCTGTGAAGTTTTACCAGAGTTGAATTATTTACGTAATCCTATCTATTGACCTTTATTGACCCCCATTTTTTTTTTTTTTTAACAAAAAAGTAAAAAAATTAAAATTAAAGAAAATTAAAAAATTGTTGTTTTTACTGATGGGTACGCTGTGGGTACCGCTGGGTACGGCCTGGGTATGCCTAGGGTACGTCCAACAGTACCTGGGTACGTCGAAGTACCCAGACGTACCCAGGTACCGCTGGACGTACCCTGGCCGTACTGTACCCATACCGGGTACGTACCGCACCAGTACAGTACTGATTACGTACCGTACCTGTACCCTAAGTCACCAGGTTTATGTTCGTGTTCGTGTTCGTGTTTGGCGAGGATTAAATTCAGATTAAGTTCGACAATGATAAAATTCGGGGAAAAAATTCGTGATTAAATTTGGCTGTTATAATTTTCATTTAAAAAGAAGAAGATATAAATACACAAATTACTAATATATAAACCTTGATAGTTACTAATATATACTAATTACTATTACTAATATACACTAATTACTAATTGATAGTTTATTAAAAAATGTATACTAATTACTAATTTAGGTTTATTAATTATCAAAGTTAAACTATTTAAACTTATTAATATTTTACTAATAGTTTAGATGTATACTATATAAACTATTAATAAGTCTTCCTATTAGTCATGATATAGTATACATCTAAACTATTAGTAAAATATTAATATGTAACAAATCAAATAAGAACTCAACTTTAAAAATACGGAATTAACATTTAAAATAAAATAAAATAACGAATGAATAATAAACAAAATAACAAGAAAATTACAATAAACTGAATGCGGTGCTTTTGCGAGCTCTTGAACGACATGGAAATTCGAACGATAAACTCCAGATTTGCTCGGCCTAGTTCAGTCTTCTGTGGGCTGTGTTGTTATGAGACGTGCATAAACAGACATCCGCGCAGCTCCTAGAAACCCTCCTCCGTGGCATACGACGTGGACACCTGCTGTCAGTGTCACTTGTAGAAACCCTCCTCCGTGGCATACGACGTGGACACCTGCTGTCAGTGTCACTTGTAGAAACCCTCCTCTGTGGCATACGACCTGGACACTTGTAGAAATCCTCACGAATTGCAACGAATTCGGGCGAACTTTTTGCTGCCGGATTTTAATCGCTGAAATTTGAATTTTATTTGAATTTTTAGGTAGAAATTCGGCGAACCTTGTGACATAGCCTGTACCCATGTACTGCAGGGTACGTACCGTCTACGTAGCTATTTGATTGGTCTTTGTCTTGGAATTTTCCCTTCATCTTTTTCTTTACGATCTTATCCATGTGTTGAAAAATATTTTGCTCAATAACTTGATAATATAAACTTTGTTCACAATTATTTATCATTTGCTCCAAGAGTAACACAGTCCATTCATGGCCAACTCAAAAGCCCTAGTTCGTGATTTGCAACAGCAGATAGGATTTCCGTACATGCCCTAGGTGACTGTATATGTATTTTTCCCTTGTTTCAACTTATCACAATCTGAAACTCTATTTCTGCTCTAGATTTTGTATTATTTAAACTAGTTGTTTATTCTCCTAATTCGCCACTGAACTCCATTTTAAAAATATTTATTTAGTCTGGAAAAATATGTGAATATAGATAAGAATGAATACCCGAATAGTGCCCCAGGCCACTTTGAATGTTTTCAAATTCTGAAACAATGAAACCCTTCCATGACTGAAAAACTTTGTGAAAATAATCTGAAGTTCGTCCTGTGCCCTAGCAAGAAAGATTCACGACTCGTATTTTTCCTTCATGACTATGATTTCTCCTTGCTTCCACACATGCCCTAAAAAAATAAAAAATGTATTCGTTTTTCTCCTTATGCAGATTCTGTGCCCTAATGTGGCAAATTTTCTATCCTTCTCTCTTTCCTCGCTTGCCCTTGCTCTGATACCACTGTTAGAAGATGTATACAAGGAAGAAATAAAGAGAAGTCGGATTGCACACATTTGAGACTGTGTGTCCGTCTATTTATTATAAAAGAAATAGTTACAAAACGGTTGAAACCGGTTACAACCAACTTGTAGTCAGGCACCTTATAAATAAGTCTTATATTCTCATACAACACATCTGCTGTTTTTTTTTTTCCCCCCGAAGAATGCCATACGTAAGTTGTATGCTGTGGAATCATCTTTGTCACAAGACCATACATAAATATAGCAGTGGTGTGAAATATTCATTAAGTTGTTATTTAAGTCTGCACATGATTGAGAAGCACTGTACAACAAAAGAGCTGAGCATAAGTCGGGGGGTACAGATCCATGCCATACAACATGAGCTGAATGTAAGCCAGACAGTACAGATCCACACAGACAAACATTTGAGGATGGCATGATTCATTTTCCTACAGAAATGATCATTCTTTTTTTTTGGTTGAACATTTCTGCACTGTACGGTGCACGGATGAGGAAAGAAGGGGTGAGGCATGAAGAGTGAGGCTGGCATGAAGTGTGAGGAGAACACATTGGTTAATTGCCGTACGGAAGGATATATGACTCTACATTTGTTTTTGTAGTGAACATTTGATTGGATTAACATAACAATAATCATTTTGCATTAAAATAATCAATTGTCAGAAGTGACAGGGTGGAGTCCACCTGCAAGAAAGATAAATAGTGAAGCACAAAACTATTACTGAGAATGCATATTTACAATTTTATTTTTGAAAGCCAATTGAAATCAAAATTGATGAGTTGGTCATTAGACTGTGTGAAGACATTAATGGTGGAGAGGTCACAAGTTTAATTCTCAATCCTTTATTTTGCATAGAGTGCATGTTACGGAAGATAAGCATGTGAGTCATGCCAATTATAGTGATTGGATGGTAAGCAAATGCATAGATGAAGTGGTAGTGATATTTTACTAAAAGCACTTCAAACCTAGAGGTTTTGGTTTCTGTTCCCAATTCTCTCTTTTTGATAAAAATGGTTTTCTTTTTTTTGGTCTTGAAAGGAGAATATGTATTGTCCAACATTGTTTGAGTGAAGAGCTTTGTAAAAATTAAAGGATCTACTTGAGGGTAAAGACAAAATCTGAATAGCATACCTCTTTTTGTGTGGTTTATTTTTTTTCATTGTGGCTATGGTAGTTGGTCATATTTCAGAAGCGGGAAAACTAACACCTACAAAGATTTGAGTATGGACATGGAAAGCCTTTTGTTTTAATGACCTTTGGATTTTGGTTGAGAAACAACCTACAACATCTAATGAAATTGCTAAAGTGAGTTCTAGAAACGAGATATGAAAGCTCTAACACTATTGAGGTCTTCTTGTTCTTTCCAGGTTATTGTTCATAGACAGACCATTAGATTTGAAGCTTGGAAAACACTTGAAAGACATGAGAAACAACCTGCATGTAAGAAAATCAGTCTATTGATGTAATTGCTGATTACAAAGCTCACTGATGATGAACATGCTTTAGATCACATCTCTAGGTTGAAAAATATAAAACAAAAATATGCTACAAAAGATGGGAAATTGATGATTGCATGATGATCTCTATTGTTGTGAATGGAATTAATTTCAAATTCCCAGATCTTCTTGGAAATGTTGTAACTCAGTGACAAACATAACAAGGCAACATTCAATTCAATATGTGATTTGCTCGCTCAACGTGAGCGCCAATTCACCAAGAATTAAAGTGCTATGCCAATAAAAGATGTATATTTCATAAAAGCAAATATAGAGCGAAGAAGAAACAATTGAAAAAGAAGCATTTCCCACAATCATCCAAACATCCACATTCCTCTAAACATACGCATTCTTCTCGGTGTCCTTTTTGGACAAGTGATACTTTTTTGTCTGATAGTACGAGTAGTAGCAAATCATTTCGGAAAAACAAGAAAAAGGTGTGATTGTTTGACTAGGAAGCAGTCATCTAAAAATAAAACGAAGTCACAAGCACATTATGCTGTTGAGCCTAGTAGAGATTATTGTGAAATATCCTGTTTTGATCAAGAAGCATGATGTTTTACCTCCTCTTTTGATCCAGAGGATAATGACACTGTTTTCTAAGAGCCTTGTAGAGACCCATCATGAGATAGCTGCTAGCTCACTAATAGGGATGATGGTTTAGTGGCAGTTTTGGTTTTGGTTGCGGTTGCATTTCAATTTTGCTAGATGATAACGTTGTTTTAAGATGCAGAGCAAGTCGATGATATTGAGATGCATAGACTTCTCATCTCCTGTCTGATAGGGGCAAGGTGTGAGATTGAGATGATGGTACTGATAACCCTTTAGGCAGTAGGATCAATCAAGTACTTTTTGTACTGATTGATAGTGGTCTGGATAGTTGAAGGATGCCATAGATTTGTCATTCTTCATGTATAGGTTCAAAGAAGCCATTATTGATCGATACATTTGGAGCATTCCATATTATGGGTAAGGTACTAGGGTTTAGAGGATGGTGGGTGTCATACACATGTCATGTCTGTGTTAGGTTTTGTTTGTAGGTTGCGTGATTACAATAGGTTAAGGGGCACTAGAGGTCAAGCTATGGAGGAAGGAGTAAACATGTCGACATAGTCTAATCAGAGTATAGGGTACATTTTGTAGGTTGAAGTGACTTCATCAGAGGCAATAGAGTTCGCTCCAACGTACAACTTTTGTCTTCTTTGGATTAAGGGGGGTTTGTTAGGTTTTATCCAAATGTTAGTAGTTAGTTTGTGTGGGGTGTGGTTCTCCTTGTGGCACTTTTTTTAGTTAGTTCAATTTATAAATGTCTTATGGTGGTACTGATAATCCTTCATGCAACAAAATTAATTAGGTACTTTTTTGTTCGAGGTTGATGATGGTCAGGATAGTTGAAGCATGTTATAGATGCTTTGTTCTGCATGTATAGGTTCAGAGGGAATACTATTAATTGATGTGGTTGGAGCATTCCATAGATGTTCCATATCATGGGTACAAGTACTAGAGATCAAAGGACGATGATGGGTGTTGCACACTCATCATCATGTCTGTGTCAGGTGGCTACATGATTGTAGTACGCATATTGTTACTAGATGTCAATTTATGAGGGAAGTAGTAGATGTGTCCACACAAGCTGTTCGAAGTACAATGTAAAATGGTCATGATGTAGTGACTTCATCAGAGGAAACAATGTTTGCTCCAACATACATTTATTGTCTCTTTTGCATCAAATGGGGTTTTATTAGGTTTGATCCAAATGTTAGTAGCTAACTTGATTAGGGCATACTTCTCCCTGCGAGACACCCCTTTATAGTCAGTTCACTCTATAAATGTCTTAAGTTAATGTCATGATAGTCATGTTAATAAGTTAGGAATATTAATATTTATGTTAGTGAGTCCTTTGGTCAAGTGGGTCGTTGGTTAGGTCCCAGTTTATGTTATTTAAACAATCGGGATATAGTGTGAGTGTTGGAAATTATAAAATGTAATACTTTATTTTTATCAATAAAATAAATGACCAAGGACCATTTCTACAAATAGTTAATTGTTTTCCTGGGTCCAAGGAGTTGTTTGCAAAAGCTCTTGATATTTTTGAGGCATATGGGAAGTTGCCACTTCAAGGCGTCTTCTATTGCTACTTGGCTTTGTTAACCCTACTAACTCAACAATTTTTTCCCAAAGTGACTTCACTAAGGGTTTGAATCCATATGGAAATGGGAAAAATAAGTTTTGTGCTTATCACAAGCGCCATGGACATTCCATAGAAGAACATCACGTTTAGCACTCAAAGAATGGGAGGATTCTTCTAGCTTAGCAAAAGCCCCGACATGAAGATATCGAGTTCCATGTATTTAATTCCTATACTTATAATCCCATAATTACCTTAGTCTTTGGGACTTGAAAAAATTTCATTTTTTAAAAAGTGAAAGCATTAGAAAAATTAAAAAAATTGGGATGTACCCTTCAAGTCGCCAAGTCCTCGAAATGTTTGGGACATCACCAAATTTGGGGGATGTCTCCTCATGTAACATTGGGTATTCACAGTTCATCCCCAAGGTCAAAGATTGTTGACAAGAGCAGGGAAGCTTTGTTCATTCACAACTGTCAAGTTATTGAAGATTGATAGATCTTATCCTTGATAATAACAACTAACAAAAGCTAATTTCATAGAAGTAGGTAAGTGATGTTTAGGAGTTAATTGCGATCTATCAATGTCCATACCACTTGGTATATGTCAAGTAGGAGGGATATTCCACCTTTGTGTCTCATAACTCATAAGTCTTTTTTCACCATTTCCATTGAGTTATTTCTGGATATAGTTGATTGATATAACACTTCTTTTGATTGTTAGTCTACTACTTTGATTGCACAAGGGTCATTAATGTGTATAAAGATCACAAGGGGCATTAATGTGTATAAAGTGACTTCTATCAATCCTTTGATTCGTGATAGGCCAATGTTCAATTAAGTCAATGAGCATATGTTTTTTGACACTTTGTATGTTTCGGGGGAAGCTAAGGGAGACTAGTAGCCACTACCGGTACGAATACGGCGACTGGAACACAGTATGTTGGTACGGCAATTAAATTTTGGGGCCTTTGGGTACGAATTTGAGTAAGTCTGTTAAATTTTTTTATAAAATATTACAAATATAAAAAATATCTAAATAAGAAAATTAACCATATATTATGCAGAGTAAACAAAATAAGCAAAATAACCACAAAACATAATGATAATTCAATGCCAAATGTCATGATATTCAGTGGTCGAACTTAGAATAAGTACATTGTCCAAATGTTACAATGTGTACACAAAAAACAAGACGAATCAACATATCCTTTACTCTCATAAACATAATGCTCTCTATTGTTTTCAATGAGAGCATCACCTGAACCATCATGTGGTTCATTAGAACCACAAGTAGTAAGGACACTCTCGTTAGCTTTGACCATGCAAAGTACTCTCTAAGTCCGGATCTACCAATGTAAGATAACCAATGGATGCTTCCAAGTTTGGAGTCTCTAGGTCTACATCCCAAAACCTTGGTTCCCCTTGCATATACCTAACCCACTTGTGTGTTAGAAGGGGTAGGTTGGAATGCACGAAGATCAAATTATCTGTTATTTTGCTCCCCACTTGTTGCGGTTAATTGAGTGGATAAAGGAATAGGTATCCCAATTTTGCTCTGCTCAAGAAGAACTCACAACCTATTGAGGCAAGCCACAAAGACCAAAGTCAATGTAAAATATAAAATTGTAATTTATTAAATTAAAAATAAAAGCTAATTTAAAACAAAACATAGAAAAAAAATTAAAGAGATGAACTTAAAAAAATTAAAATCTTACTTGACACAAAACTCTTATTGCAAGTGTTTGGAGGTGGGGGTATGCTTTCCCATGGAGGTACCACCACGAATATCCGTCCATCTTGTACATGTCATAAAGAGCTAGAATGGATTGATCCCTCTCAGATATGAAATCCACAAACTCCTACCTAACTGCATCATGTACTTTTGGATAATGGAAGAGTCTAGTCAAGGTTGCCTTGTACCCCTCACTAACCTCCATATCCCTATATGGTGCGACCCTCCTGGGCAAAGAAAGGATCTCTGCACTATAGTATTTTGGACTCAAAGAAAAATAAAGATGCAACATGGTGGTCATTTTGTTCCACCTATCAATGAGATGCGACTGCACTTCCTTGAGGAAGCTCTCTGTAGGATCTTTTGTCTTTCATCTATGATAGACTTAATCAACTCAATCATTGAGTTGATTCCATCATAAATCTTACCCAAACTTCAACGATACATATAAAAAAATCTCAACATACTCATGATTAGATCAATAAATTTGAGCAAGTACTCCACACAATCCCGCCACCTAGCATCGAGGATCAATAGTTTCACCGTTGTAGTCCTCTTAGTGTTTGCATGCCTCCATGTATTCCAATTGACGTTGAGAACCATGAGGCTCAATGCCTCTTTCACCTTCATGAGCTATCTCAAGACGAGCGTGTGTGAAGCAAATCGAGTCTCAACAACCTAATAATAAAATTAAAAATAAGCAATAAGTAAAACATTCAAAAAACAAAATTCTACAAATTGCATACTTGCAATATTAATTTAAAAATTTAATGTTATTTTTTTAAAGAAATAAAAAAGAATCAAGATTATTACCTTCAATAGCTACAACTTTGAAAAGTTTCTAAATATGGCTTGGGACATGTGGTGGTTGCTGATGAACATTTTTATCTCATTCGCCTCATAGATTTGTTTGATTAAAGCATTTTTGGTGCTTAATTTTTGTAACATTAGGATGAGGGAATGAACGACACAAAGTGTCCAAAATATGTGCTCATACCTTTCCTCAACCAACATGCCCACAACTTTGCAATTTTTTGTGTTGTTCGTTATAACTTGGACAATGTTTTGAGACCCCATTTCCTCAATGGATCTATAAGGATGTTTACAATAAATGTGTTCACTTGCTCCTCATAATCAACAGCCCTAAAAAACATTTCCCTTTTAGGGCACACTTCAACCACATCGATCAATGGCCTATTTGTTGTATGTTTCCATCCATAAAAAACAATAAACACCCTTGTTTGTACCCATGATCTTTTGATGGGTCGCAATGAATCTTCTACATGTTTTCTTTGGCCAATAAGGTGCTAGACACCTTTTCATACCCCAAACTGTTGTACCCTTTAAGGGCATCATTGATTGTCCTCACAACATCCTTGCACCCCCCATCTTTAAGCTTCCCTAGAGGTTTGGGACGTTTTGGGGATGAGGACGAAACATCCCCCCATGTCTTGAACATGGCAAAAAAACAAGGGAATGTTTTCTGATTTTGAGGGAATGCACCTGGGATGCCCTGGGTGCTTCACTCATTTGGGGATGCCATGATGTCCCTGGGACGGTTGAGGGGCATCATGGGGACGTCCCGATGTCCCTTATGACACTCTGTCCTATGCTTATTGCGCTGGAGGCAACACCATAAGTGTTGACTGGGTGTCTTAGACAATGTTGCCAATTTTGTGTCTTCTTTTTTTGCTAGCGACTTCCATTGATTTTGGATTGATTGCTTTTAGAAATGTCTTCCCAAAGGCAGCAAAGGGTTGATTGAAGTTTTAGAGTCACAACTGTGCAAGATAATCTCTCTCCTCAAGGGATGTCCCACATATGTGATACTGTTGATTCTATTGTAGAACGACCCACCAACACATGGATTCCACGCTCCTTATCTATCAACCTGTCAGTTAGTACATCAACCCCATGCTCAGTGTACGTTCACCATTACGTCTCATGCTGTGTGTGTTTAGTATTACCTTCAAGCCCTATGACATTGGAGTCAGTCCAAGTCACCATACGACCTTCATACTTGGATGAATATATTGGCTTCTTCAAGATATAACGAATGGGGGTTCTACTGGGGCAAGATTTCAGTTTTGGATACCTTGCCAGTTGATAGCACCAACATTAGACCTGCCACCCAAGAGTCAGTGGAACCATAGACAGAGAGGTTGGAGGAGGTGCTGATAGAAACAGATGGACCACAACATTTCATGGGGACATTGAAATTGACAGTCTTCCAAGGAGGGAGATGGCAGTGAGGGGCAGGGTTAGAGCAAAGGCAAAGATGAGTAGGGGGGGACACAAATAGTGAGTGGTAGGAGGACATGTTTGAGGACATGTAGGGGAGGAGATAAACAGTGAGTGGCAGGAGGACATGTATGAGGTCATATGTACTCTTCTCGTGCGGATTGAGGACTTGTTTTTCATTGTCATATTGTTGACTTATCATTGTCATATTGTTGACTTATCATTGTATTTCTATCTAGTATCGATGTATCTCAATTCTAATTTCTATGCTAATGTTAATGACTCAATATGAATATTAAATATAACATTTTGGTGTATGTGATGAATATTGGAGTAATGGTTTCAACCTTTTGGCGTATGTTAATGTTAATGACTCAATATGAATATTAAATATATATAAATTTTTTTAGCTGTTCCCCCACCGTCCCCCCGCCGTCCTCAAGCTTTGAAAGTTTCTTGGTGTTCTAGAAACACCATCTCTACATCCTGCCGTCTTGGAGTCTTAGGTAACTATGGGATCTAACAACATTAAAAGGGATGCCACATGTGTAAATGAAACAGACAATCTGCTGGTTATCTATGCCCCTATTTTCATTCTTGAATGTTGCTTCCCGTGGGCCTACATCTTTTGTTCTCTTGTGACTAAGAGGTGAATCATCTACCTCTGCAGCCATGGAGGATGACAAAAATGGGTGTGTTGGGGTCATGACATTGGCATGTGGAGACATAGGTGGCTTGCTACCTTTCAATCCTTTCTTTGCCAAAGAATGCTTTGATGTTAGGGTAGCTGCCACATCCACATCATCTTTCTCTTTGATGTATGCAAGAATTTTCACATGTGCCAACCCCTTTCCATCCTCTCCTCCACAAACTTTGATTCCATGGTCAACAACTCCACATAAATGAAATTTAATGTGACTATACGAGTTCTTAAATGGAGTTTGCAGTTTGAGCAAATCCAAACAACACCCCCTCCACCTGGCCGCTGTTTAATTGGCGTGACATACCTCAAAAGGGGAGAACATGGATCGTTTGTCATGGTTATACCTTGACCCACAAAACTAGAGCTTGTAACCATTCTAACAATCCCTGTAGCTCCCTGGTTAACAATGAAAAAAAAGAAACACATTATAAAGGACATAGAATTTAATTATTTAATTAGTGTTGACAGATAGAGGGTGAAAGAATGTTAAAAATTTAAAACAAAAAGTGATGATGTTATATTAACAAAAAACTGAAAACAAGCTATAAACTACAAACTAGCTTTAAAAAATTAAAAATATAGAAGAACACAAACTTATCTTGGATCACCTATCCTCTTTGTTGCAAGCTCTGTAATCTACTTGGCAGCTAGATCAGCCCTTAACAATTGAGAATCTGAATATGAAAGAGCAAATGTGCAAGAAAAGATAAGTATGCAAATGTGTTTTTTAAAAAGAGTTTGGGGAGTGTATTTTAGCGTTAGGTTTTAAAAGTTGTATTTGACTTTTTTTGACATTTTGACCATAAAAAAGGTTTTTGGTTGGGGCATGTCTTGGTTACGGGAAACAGTACCCCGGGCATGTCCACATATGTACTCAGGTGTACCTGTGTAATGTTTCCCGTACCTGGGACACCCCCTCATACCAGGGCATGTACCTGTCCTTGGTACGTACTGTACCTATACCCATGCACTGAAAGGGCGTACCCGGTAGTTAGTGAGATAATGCTGACATGATCCCACTGTAAGCAATCAAATCTCTTGTTGTTGAAAGCTCCTTTCTCCATTTCGATGTGTTCTCTCCTCAAATTACAACATCAATTTTAGCTTGTGGCTGATGCCTCCCAATTAGTTTTAGGCATGGTGGTGGACACCCTAGTGGTTTATTATGGATAGGCCTTGTCTAAAGCCAAGGTCAATTATGTTTTCCAACCCCTGCGCCTTGTGAGATTTATTGCCGCTTCTAGCTCTAGATATGTCCCACCAGCAGGAAGATTGGTGCAAGTTCCTTTCCTTACGTTAAGATCTAGAGATCAATTCATCAGGGGACCCAAGCCTTCTATTCGGATTGTCCGGATTCCGGTCTGATTGTTTGGATAGACTTTGTCTCTGGCAGCTTGGGTAAGATAGGGGATGGGAATCCCTATAAGCTGTGCTGGAGCTGTTGCTCTGGTGGTCCATATTGTTGCCATCAAGACATATCTAGCAGGTTGTGATGCAGAATTCGGCCAAACTTCATGCCTAAGTCGTAGCATTCTCCAAGAAGCGTGGCCCAAATTTAAGAGATTCCTTGACCATCGTAGACTAACTCATTCTTTTGAGTTGGCAGTTTTGTTCTTTTTTTTTTGAATAAGTAAAGGTTTCACAACAATCAACATCACATGCAGAAACCCATCAAATATGGACCTTACACTGTTCTCCAACCAGTTGGGCCTAATGCTCTTTGTTTAGATCTTACAACTCATCATGGTGTACATGTAACTGTGAGTCAGCTTAAGCTAATACAAGCCAAGGTTTTCTACTCACAGGCTGTTTGTTACACTTCTTTGTGGAAATGCTTCCTTGTCCAAAGTAGAAGTTGGTTGCAACTTCCTTTCAGCAGGGGGAGATAATAAGATTTCCTTGTTTTATATTTATGTAATTAGCTTTTAGCTCTTTTTCGATTTGTTTGTGTTTGGCCTTACCCAGATGACATATACCCTTGACAAAGTACATCAATCTAATCCAATCAACGAAGAATGTGAAATATCAGTCTTAGCTGCATTATGTCATTCTCTGTATTGTGTTTGTCTGATTTCTTATACTCAATTTCTGCCGTGTTCTGTGGGATTATGTCAGAACTACACGTGACTGGCTTGACTCATATCCAAGTTTGGACAGCTGTCTCTAGGGCAGTTTGGTTTTCAAAGGAACATGTTAGTTAATAGGGATCTGGATAACTCATATCCTGTTGATTGTCATTTTCAATAGGTCTAACTCTCTCAAAAAGGTGACATTATATCCTAGATTTATAAATTCACTAAGGAGCATGGATTGGTGAGTGTTGTTAAACGATAAAGATGATTTTACTTCAACTATGCAATTGATGTGTGTCAAAATATGAACCAAAATGAAGCATGATGCCAAAAGGTGCATCTAATCCTCTGTAATCTGTTACTTTACCCAAATAGCTATCTTCAAGCATTGAATGTACCTTTCATTACCATATCTGTTGCAGTTACCAAGAGAATTGGTCATAGTGCGTTCTTGTGGGACTTGCTGTCCTACATGTACATTCAGCGTTGAACATAGATTTCTTGGAATAAACTCAAAAATTTATTTGAATATCTAATTAATTTGTAGATTGAGTATAATGCAGCTGAGCTAGAAAATTAAAGTACTGCCGTCGAGGCAAAGGGAACATTCAACATGCTGTAGTGATTTCATTTCTTTACAGTATGTGTACAATGATAAGCCATAAACCTTGGAGTGATTCAAACACAATTTAATTTATCAAACTCTTAAAGATAAATGATGTTTAAGGGGGCTCCCTTATCAAGTTGTGCTGAATATTGTTTATGTTTGTTTCATTAGTCAATTACATAAAGTAAAGCTTATGATTAAAAGCCGTTGTGTGTGGTAGTGTGATGAAGACATGCTTTGCAAATTACAAGTGATTCACGGGGATGGGCATCCAACATTCTGTGAGCCTGTGTTGGATCCTTATTTAGATCTAGCTTGATCAAGCTCCACATGCACGTGTGCAGAAAAACACAGGTCACCTTGTATACTTTTTCTATGTAGTAGCTGCATTTCTCTGATCATGTTTACTCTTACTTCTCCAACATCCTCTGTTTGGAATTTTTGTGAGTGAATTTAGCATTTACTCAATCTCGAAGGTAGAGGGTTTTTGTTGGAAGATTTGAACAGAGAAAGAATGAAAAAGCAGTGGATTGCACACTTAGTCATGCAAGAGATGGTTCAAAAATGGTTGAGGTGGTTACAACCGAACATTAGGTAATACGTAACTAATAGTGACTTACTAATAAACTATAAGCCTTATATTTGTACACCCCCTCTTAAGGCATACACTACAGGAAGCAAAAACAAGCATACTTGCGGAAGATTAAAATAACAGAACCAAACATGGCCTCACATTCTTTAGAAGCATTCTTTGAAAACAATTCTTTGTCCAAGTAAAGCTCCATCAAGCTGCGGTGTAACCTTTGTAAATGTGTAGTTCCCGATTTCCTGGATTCCACCTTCCCAAACTTTAAATTACGAACCTCTTGAATAATTGGAGAACTATCCATATTGAGTTACATCCTCAGTGCTTCATCAGGTTGTGTCATGACCCTCATAGCAGTATAATTCCCAAGATCCAAAAACTCCCGAACTAATTGGGTAGCCATCCATGCGAAGCTTCATCTACTCTAGATTGCTTTCTATCTTCAAATTGTGGGCATCTTAAAATATGTATTATTCATCAATGAATTCTTCACCACTTTTCAGCATCCGGTGGATCTTCAACAGTGGCTACATTAACTTCATTTGGTATGCCTTTGAACTTTCCCTTGAGAACAACATTGGCTTGAATGCTACAGTTCCACACTGTTGTAGATGGATTCATAGTCCCATTTACCATTCTCACAAATTCTTGTTCATCAGTTGTATATGTATCTTTGCCTTCCAGGTATGAAAGTTGAGGCTAGAGTATTTGTCTAATGGCATTTCCATTCTCAAAAAACAATACCTCAAAAGTCTATACAACAGTTTTAACCTGAAAAACAATGTAAAGAAATGTATTGTTGATGTAAATAAGAGTTAAAAAATACTTGAAATTTGTGTCTTCTGTGCTGGACCGTGCCCTAGCTCTTGACAGAAATTTCTTTGAAAATACCTCTGAAAATCGTTCAAAAACGTTTTCCGTCTGCGCATCTATGTGCCCCTGTACACAACACTTGATACAAGTATATACAAGCCTGAAACTCAGGAAACAATGGAATACATAGACTATATCCACAATTTTCATATTTAATAACTTTTTTTAATCTATGTACCCAAAAATCGTTACCGTAATACCGGTGACTTTCACGTTGCACAGTTTTTAGCTTTTCAGACCCCAGCAACTGTTAATGAGCCCTAAAATCCCATGTTTTCTTGGTTACAAATGCCCTAGTGTCATTTTCTGTGAGTTATAGTTTATGTTCTCGATTTGCAATTTTGCAATCTTCTATTCGCGATTTGTAGTATTCTATTCAAATTCCAAACCCTATCGAGCGCTGAGCTTTGATACTAATATTAGAAGACTTGACCAGAGAGATAATGAAGAAGAAGTGGATTGCACACTTAGTAGTTTGCGTGCCCGTCATTTTATCATGCAAGAGATGGTTACAAAATGGTTGATGTGGTTACAAACTTACAACCGAACATTAGTTAATAAATAACTAATAGCGACTTAACAATAAACTATAAGCCCTATATTCTTGTAGTTTTTTTAACGGATTTAAATCATCCTTCCATAGACATCTGTTGAGGATTTTGGAGATGCATGTTCTGCAATAAAAAATGCCATTGAACATAGACAAACTAACAATTTTTCCTGTATATCTCATGTAGATCAAGAAATGGAAATGGAGGGTTGCCAAGTCTGCGGATTAATGTTTTCCGTTTTGGATCTCAAGTGTTTGACCTCCTATATTGACAATGTTTGCGAGGATGTCAATTTAATTTTTGGCGTAAATGTTATTTCTCAATGCATGGCCTCTCCTCTTGGTTGACATCACTTACGGCTTCCACTATAGAAGAATATTTAGATGATGGTTGTAAGGGGCAGCGACTTCTTTGTCTACCTCAAATTTGCTTTAGAGAGGAAGGAGCCCCTAGTACCTTTCTTTTCTTCCTCCTATAGTCTATTTCTTGAATTGCACACAACATATAACTAGTTTCCTAGTTTAACTGTCTAGTTCAGTCTTTCAAAAATAACTTTAACTTTTGTTCGAGTCCTTTCACGGACAATCTCAATAAATGTTCCCACCACTTTTACCATGTGATGCAAGGGGTTTTTTCCATAGTTGCCCAAGTCTCGGGGACGGGGGGCAGGGAGACAGAGGGATGGGGTTTCCGAGACGGGAAAAAATTCCCAAATTTTGGGGATGGCTATTATAATAATATATAAAATATTAATATTTGAATATTTTAACTTTATTCAATGAAAATTAGGGATTTGAACTCTATTTAGGTACTTTCAAGATAATAATTTAATGTTCTTCGTAAAAATAACAGCTTTTTAAAAGTGAAAACATCAGAAGTTTTTTGAAAGATTTAAAACAAATAGGGGATGTCCCCTCCAAGTCCCCAAGACCCCGAAACGTTTGGGATGTCACCAAAATCTAGGGGATGTGTCCCCGTGTAACACTGAGTAAATTGACCATTAAATGTTTAGGTGCTACTTTGACGTGGGTACCTCTTCAGTTCTTTGGTTTTAATGATATTTCTTATATTTATTATGCCTTCATTGCAAAAATCAAATACGAGCACTTAATGTCCCATATAACCAGCTTGACATTGTTTTACACAATATTTTCACAATGCAATTTCGATGTCTGGATAAAAATGTTGTTGCCTTTTCCCTGTTTTAGGTTATTCAGGTTAGAATCAACGAGTTTTAGCAATTATTCTGTTGTGATGTGATATGCTGAAATGTCAAAATTACTGTTTCATGATATACAGAGGGGAACACATATGCATGCTTATTATAGGCCCAAGTGGAAAAATTTATATAACTTTTTTTGGGCACTGTTTGCAGCGAAGGAGGATATTTTAATGCCATTATGAGTTTTCCGCCAAACTACCCAAATAGCCCTCCATCAGTGAGGTTTACATCAGAAATGTGGCATCCAAATGGTTGGGTTTCACCTTATTCTTACTGTTTAAAACTTAAATTCCCGTTTCAAATTTCACTTATATGGTACCTGAGTTGTACTTTATATCTTCCATTTCATGCATATATATGTGTTGTTCTATTTATGTAAATTCCAATTGTGCACGTGCTCACAACTGGAAGGGTTCATAATGCATTTGCACATGACAAACTTCTGTAAATGAACTTAATGTCACTGTCTCTCTTTTCCAGTTTATCCAGATGGCCGTGTTTGTATTTCTATTCTTCATGCACCAGGAGATGATCCAAATGGCTATGAGCTTGCCAGTGAAAGATGGTCACCTGTGCACACGGTATTGATGTGCATTTTCTTAAATAAGCTAAACAATTATCAGTATGGTCACATTTACAGGTGCACATAAAGAAGTTTATTTTCTTTCATCTATGAACTTTTTATGGATATGGTTTTCAGGTGGAAACTATTCTCTTGAGTATCATATCAATGCTGTCTAGTCCTAATGATGAATCACCTGCAAACATTGATGCAGCGGTAAGAATATTGAATTATTATTAGCTTTTTGTCTTTACATGCATTGACTTTGATATAATTCCGAGTGAGCATAAAATATGGAGGCACGGGCAGGTGATGAGTGGCTGTACTACTATGGAACCAGCACTGTTATCTGGTAGCTTCTCTGTTTTTGAAAAGTTTCATGCACCTCAGAAGAGTTATTGTCTGTACTTAATGACATCTACTAATATTCCTGCATTGAACTGGCTCTCTATTGTGAACATGACTTGGAAGTAGCATGTTGTATGAAGTTACAAGCTCTTGGGTTAATATTATGAATAGGGATTTACCTTGGCCAGAGTTGTAAATAAGTTGGTAGTGTTGAGTAAACTGTGTCAAAGTGTTTTTACTTGATTTATACTATATATATATATATATATTTTGTTTCTTATTCTTTGAAGCCTGTTGTCTTATGGTTACCTGTTTAGAAATTTGTGTTTGTATCTACCTTACAAGGTAGGTGCCACTGTAAACGAGTTGTTTGGTGTAAACTCTGTGTTAGAGTGTTCTTTATCTGTCATTTATATTATTACTCTTCTTTTGCATTTCTTTACCTGATTCGAATTGGTCTGTATCTACCTTACAAGCTAGCTATCATCGATGATCCTTGGGTTTGATTTTATAATTTTTTACTGATACAATGACAATAGGGTTCAAGATTTGTCTCAATATTTCTACAACTAAACTTCAAATATATTTTGAAATTAATTGCGATCAAGAAAAGAAAAAAAGCAATGCTGGTATGCACTTGGCTTCTCCATATTAGGAAACAAATAAGTACGTCGTGTGGGGATGTTGGAAGGGACTGTGTTCTTCATCTCATCCTTAAGTGCCAACACATTAGCCTGTTTGATTCAAGAATGCAGGTTGGTTTTTCAATTCGTGATGCAGGAGTTATGGTGTGGTGCCCTTACAAACTCTGGTGAGAGATTTGCTTGTTACTCTTCGGTGGGGAGTGTAGTGGATGACGTCTATCATACTGGGTAGGTGATCGTTCGTATCTTAAGGGAATTGCAAGCTTTGGGCAAGTGGTGAACTTCTTGGCTGTGGTTCTCCCTTTGTATCGGAAAGTCCTCCAGAGGTGGCAGATGGCGGGGGGGGGGGGGGGGGGCGCTGTCACAGCCGGCCCGGAATGGACAAGGGCCTCGAGGTTACCTAACCACCAATGAGCCAACGCCCAATCGGGTAGGGCAAACCCTCTTGTCGAGTATGCTGAGGTGACAGTAATTATGGGTGTTATCGGGTGCATGCTTCAGGAGCAGCGGCGTGGGTGCCCTTTGTACTTGTTTGTGTGTTAGAGCATTCCTTGGACAGCGGGACTGCGAGTAGTCAAAACGTGACTGAAGCAGTAGCACACGTTTGGGGTGGGGGGGCTGGCCCGGAATGAACAAGGGCCTCGAGGTTACCTAACCACCAATGAGCCAACGCCCAGTCGGGTAGGGCAAACCCTCTTGTCGGGTATGCCGAGGTGACAGTAATTATGGGTTTTATCGGGTGCATGCTTCGGGAGCAGCGGCGTGAATGCCCTTTACACTTGTTTGTGCGTTAGAGCATTCCTTGGACAGTGGGATCACGAGTAGTCAAAACGTGACCGCAGCAGTAGCACACGTTTGGGGTAACCCCTGAACGGTTTAGGCCCAAACTTGGAGGATGAATAAGTCGACGCAAATGTTGTCCCTCAGCATTACCTTCTCAAAATCAAAATCAAATCACTAAAGGATACTAGTTGCTTTTGCTGTTTATGCCTATTGCAAAAATGGAATTTGATTGGTGCAAGTTTAATCATAATGAGTTTTTATGTTAATGTATCTTTCCAATATGTGCTTGGTATTATTTAAATGTAGAATCATATAAATGTAGAGACAAGGTTGGATCCTGTTACTACTGTGATGTAGATGCCATTTTCGATATGAATTTAGCTTCATAGCCCGATAACTGCCGAAAATAATTGTAATTTTGGAAAATCTGAAATTAAGATTAAAATGGAGTTGAACTTATGTCAAACACAAATGCTTACAAGCATAATCTAAAGAAAGTGTCCAGTAAGGCTATATATACGCAAGTTTGGAGAGTTCTGATAGTGACATTTAATAAATCAACGTGGCTAGAAATCAGAGAAATTTTGGACAAGTTCAATTACAATATAAGATTACTTCCAACAAGTATGTTTGCTCCAGTTTTGCCTAGTTGATGATTAATGGGTTTCTTTTTTAACATTCATTAGACTTTGGGTTTGATAAATGTTTAATCATGAACACCTTGGATATATAAATAAAATCAAACTTTAACTATATATTGGTTTTTAAGTCCTTTATGTGAATTCCTTTGATAAGTGTATACACCTAAATGCTATCCTGTTGTATATATCTAGTACTTGTAGCTTCGCTTGAAAAGGCACTTTTGCCATCTGATTTTCTTTCGATTGATATCAGTGTTATGCGGGGATGCTTGCCCTAAATTTTGGTGACGTCCCATACGCCTTGAACGTTTCGGGGACTTGGGGACTTAAAGGGGACATCCCCTATTTTTAAAAAATATTTCAAAAGTTTTCTGATGTTTTTACTTTTAAAATGTTGTTATTTTTACCAAGAACATTAAATTATGATCTTGAAAGTACCTAAAATACATTAAACACAGTCTAATCCCTAAATTTCATTCAATACAATTAAAAAATAAAATATTATTTTTTATATATTATTTTAATAGCCACTGCCCTCCGTCGCCCAAAATTTGGGAATTGTTTTACTGTCCCGGAAACCCCCTCCCGTCCCCAAGACTTAGGTAACTATGATCGATATGCAGGATTTTGGCATGTTCAACTTCAATTCTGTGAGCAATGCATGGCAGCTTGCGTTTATGTTTTAGTGTTTGATTCTTTTCTCTTTATGTTCTTTTCGAATTCTTATGTTTTTAAATGGGCGGTACTCACTGTTTTTAGTGGATGCTAAAATGCACGATACTTTCATCTTAACAAGACCAGAATTGTGGTAAAACTATATTTATCATGTTGGACTGTTTTTCCTAAGTTTGTTCCATATGCTGATATTAAGGTTATTTATTGATCACATTTGAATCATGGATGTGCAGAAAGAGTGGCGAGAGGAAAAAGATTTATTCAAGAAGAAAGTTGGCAGGATTGTCAGGCAATCCCAAGAAATGTTTTGAGACTGGACTTGGTTGATTTGGTCAATTCAAGTAATTCTTTTAAATGGCATTAATTCAGAAAACATGCCGATGGGTATTAGTCTAGGTTGTCTAAGCTCTGTTAATCTAGTTTACATCCTCCTCTGTGTCGTGGCATGCCAAAACTTTGAGGTATGCATGAAACTAGCTACTTCAACACGGACTCTTGAGTATTTGCAACTTTGGAAGCCAAATTTACAGAGTGATGTGATATTCAACAGCAGTCTATGCTAAGCAAGTAATGTTGATTGAATTTCATTGTTGCCGGTGCTTCTTTGTTTGGCTATGAAGCCTGCAGTGATTGGGGAAGCTATAAATCTGATGTATCTGGGATTTTTCAGAATGAATATATATATATACATATATATAGTTTGGAATTGAAACAATAGAATTGTGTGATTGTTGTCAGCATGTTGTCTGGATGTTTTAAAATAATGAATTTATCACTCCCACACATACCACTGTACCATTGTCATATGCTTAGAAAATGATTTGTACAAGTGCACTGTTGATTTTTGTGCGATGTTAGTTGCATCCACTTGTCTATATTAAATGAGATGAGAACCAAAATCAGGATTTGATATTTTGACTTGTCTGAGTTAAATAGAATGCAAGAAAACACTGAAGCTTGGTTTGCAATTTTGCTTAAAAGTCTCTTAACAGATGGCATGCATATTGGAACCTTTTTGTTGCATTAAAAAGCTTGTCACCAAAAAAAAATACTGAGTTGATTGCAACAGAGAACTGAAGCCTGATTTTGAGTTTGCTTACTCCCAAATAGCTTGTATGACTATTGAAATACTTTAATGCATGAAAGCTCCTCAAACAAAAAAGAGACGCTACATGAAAAATGCCAAAAATAGGATAAACCTTTACTTGTGCCGGGGCAATTAAATCAAATCAACGCCACTAGACTTTTCCTTTTGATAGGCGAATTTGGATGTTTTAAAATAATGAATTTATCACTCCTGCACATACCACTGTACCATTGTCATATGATTAGAAGCTGATTTGTATAGGTGCACTGTTGATTTTTGTGCGATGTCAGTTGCATCCACTTGCATCCACTTGTCTATCAATTGAGATGAGAACCAAAATCAGGATTTGATTTGTTAACTTGTCCGAGTTAAATAGAATGCAAAAAAATGTGAAGCTTGGTTCGCAATTTTGCATAAAAATCTCTTAACAGATGACATGCATATTGGAACCTTTTTATTGCATTAAAAAAACTTGTCACCAAAAGAAAAATACCGAGTTAATTGCAACGGAGAACTGAAGTCTGATTTTGAGTTTGTTTACTCTCAAATAGCTTGTATGAATATTGAAATACTCAAAATATTGAAATACTTAAATGCATGAAAGCTCCTCAAACAAAAGATATGCTACATGAGAAATGCCCAAAAATAGGATAAACCTTTACTTATCGCGGGTCAACTAAATCAAATCACCCCCACTAGACTTTTCCTTTTGATAGGCGAATTTGAACAGTTAGAGAGGGGTAGAACATCACTAGCATAATCGAAGGGAGCAATATTGCTAAGACCACATCTTTGTTCAGTTAAATGGGGTGGGCCTCACAGACCATTTAATGGCGAGTTGAGGATCAAGATTCATTTTATTCCAGGTAGGGATGGACAAGCTGTTCAGGTCATTGTATTGCAGCCGCACCTGTTACCTCTACAAGCAAGATCTACTAGCTGATCTATCCAAAACTCTCAACAAATCTAGGTTTAAGACGTCAAAAACCTTGTTCATGCCCTAAACATGGCATATCCTCCTTAGACTCAATTGAATATATTTGTTCGTTGATGGAGGGAAGAATGTTCGAGTTTTTATGCTGTTTTTAGTGGCTTTAATGAAGTCTTGGGAAAGCGTTTTGGTTGTAGGAATGAGAGTATTCATTGTATTTTTTTCTTTCGTTGGAGACCTTATGGTGGATAATTAGGAAAGGTTGTGCTGTGGATTAAGCCACTCAATCCTTTGGTGAAGTCTAATTTCATGCCTTCTTATACTCGACCTTAAAAACTTGATTGGATTTTGAAAAATTGAATGAAACTAACCTATAGATGAGTAGGTGCCTAGAGGTGAGGAACAAGAAGTGTAAGACTAGCGAAAAAACCCTTCATGTATTAATGAAATTGTAGCTTGGGGTGTGTTCTTGTTTTTGGAATACTGAGATAGAGAGTCTGGTCACAGAAGCAAGAAAGCATTAAAAGCTGCTGGTTTGCAAGAACATGACGGATATTGCTCTAAGTAGCAACTTCCTTTGTTTGCCAAAAAAAAATGTTTGCTTGAAGGGACCGGTTAAGTGACACGGTCCCTTGCAAAAGTTGAACTATTTTGTAGGCTTCCATATAAGTTATCATTACCAATAAATCTCTGGATTTGCGAATGAGAGAGTACATCATATACCACACTTCGTGATGTCATGATGAAGGACTTAGGGCAACCTTGAGAGGAGGTGATTGTGTTATATTTAATTGTTGGGTTCACTTTATTCACGAGGTTGATCATTTGCTTGCTTTCTACGCATTTACCTTGGTGGAAGCCTAGATGCACTTAAGGATAAATGTTGATGTTAAATTCACCTATGGCTGTTGATAGGTGGGTGGGTGGTGAGCATGGATCCACGAGATGTCGTAGACTTGTGTATGCTTGAAGGGAGTTAGTTTTGTGGGTTATCTTTATTAGATCGTTGTATATTACCTCTAGTATGATTTCAATTATGTAGATTAATGTAGATATATTTCCTATATCATGTTTATTGCTCATGTACATTTACATGTATAGAGATGTTGAGCTATTTGTAGTAGAGGCATGTTAGTTCTATCTATTACCAATATTTTGGAGTAAAGGCATGTTAGATCTATCATTGATACATTAAAGGAGAGGCATGAAAATGGGCCTATTACAATGATACTGGTACTGCGAGATCATAAGTTCTTGTTTCTTAGTTGTATGCTTTAAATGAAACCCATGCTTGGCTTTATGAGGTCATGTCAACTTGATGTACTCTAATTTTCATGATTTTCGTTAAAATTATTGATAATCCTAGCTTGGGTTATGTCTATGTTGGTTATTGATGTTATCTATCCTGGACTATAGTGGAGGCCACATGTATTTCATAATGATTATATGTTTGAGATTAACAGTTAGTAGTACATGCTATCATACAACTAGCTACATGTATCTTGGAGACATTGATGGGATTATAGAGCTCCCTTGTACTTAAACTTAAAGATCTCAAGAGCAAGATTTGCATTATTGGATTGTAAGTCATGAGTGTTAAGATCCATGGAGTTGGTTTTATGAATAATGTTTGTTTTTCAGAGAATTCAGACTTAGATAAGGAACTAGTGGCTCAGTCAAATCTTGAATACTTGATTTCATACTCTCCCTTTGGTATAAAATTTTTAGATTTGCAGATATTCAAGAAGGACCCTCTCAAAGGGGGGTGGCATGAAGTTAAAGAAAAAAGGGTGAAAAGGGAAAGCTTGATGTTGTATTTGGGGGCATTAACCCATTTTCTTTTGGGTCTCTCTACTAAATTTTTTGTTATCCATTGTTTGTTTCTAGTTGGATCAAGTTGTTTTGATTATGTTTGGTGCCAACTGTTAGTGATCTTTCTTGTTTTATCTTTTTGCTGTGTACAAGGTTTTTGGAGCCTTTCAAAACCCTAACCATTTACCTAATCATTTTTTTTTGGTTGTACTCTCTTTGTAGCTGAGATTGAATGAAACCCATGCTTGGCTTTGTGAGGCCATGTTATCTTGTACTTTGATTTTCATGATATTTGTTAAGATTATTAATAATCCTTGCTTGGATTATGTCTATGTGGGTTATTGATGCAATGTATCCTTGACTATAGTGGAGGACACCATGTACTTCATTATAATCATATGCTCAAGATTAATAAACAACAATACTTGCTAAAATACAATTAGCTGCAATTTATCTTGTAGAAAATGTTGAGATTATAGACCTACCGTGTGCTTACAAGCTTAGAGACCTTAGCAGATTTTGCATTATTGGATTGTAAGTCACGAGTCTTAAGACCATGGAGTTGGTTTTATGTATAATATTTCTTTGTACTCCCTTTGTAGTTGAAGTTGAATGAGGACTTTTGAGGCACCAATTGCAAAGCTTATGTGCCTTGAAGATAGCTACACTTTTACTTATGAAATTAGTAAATTATGAGAACCTTATGATGTTCATTGATGTAGATAATGGATAGTAATTGAGGATATTATGGCACAAGGCTATGGTTTATGGCCTGTCTTAATTGTGTGTGAGCTATAATGTTTTATTTTTTGGAATGTTTCAACTTTGCATGGTTTTGCACAATCTTATCTGTAGATGTTGTGTGGCATAGGCTTGCACATGAAAGTTTGTGGAAGAAACTTGTTCACAATGGCATTGCACATGCTTTATGAAATTGCTTACTCTCAAACTGATCGCATGAATATTGAAACTCATCAACAGATGAAAGCTTTTCAAATAAAAGATATGCAACATAAGAAATTCTAAAAATAAGATGAACCTTGCACCCAAACCAATGAAATCAATCACTCCCACCAACATTTTCTCTTGATGAGTGAATTTGAATAACTAGGGAGAGGTAGAAAATCACCAATAGAATCCAAGAGAGAAAATTTCTATTATCTTAGATCGCATATTTCTTCACTTTGTTGGGGGTCAATGTCTTGGACTATCTAATGGTAAGTTTAGGTTCAAGATTCATTTTATTGTAGGTAGGGCTAGGCTAGTTGTTCACGTCACAATGCCAATCTTGTTTAACAGTCTCCGCTATGGAGCATCATGATATGTTACCTTTACAAGTAATATCTATTAGTTGATCTACCCACAACTCTTCCAAATCTAGGTATAAGACACTGAAAACCTTGTTCATTTTATAAAGCTTGGCATATCTTCCTTTTTATTAGAATAAAAAGAATAATTATGTTTTTCCTTACAACAGGGAATAATGGTTGAGATTTATGTTGTTTTAAGTGGCTTTAATGAAATTTTGGGAAAGTGTTTTAGGTGTAGGGATGAGGATCTCTATTCTCTTTTTTTTGGTTCGAGACCTTATGGTGGATCATTAACAAAGGATGCGATGTAGATTAAGCCACTCAATCCTTTGTCTAAGTCTACTTCCACGCTTTCTTATAATTGATCTCCAAAACTTGATTGAAATTTGAAAAATTGAATGAATTTAATGTTGAGCACAAGATAATACTGAGAGGGGGGGGGGGGGGGGGTGAATCAGTATTATGAAATTATTTCAAACTTTAATACTTGAACTTAGATCTATAATCACGAGCAATGTGAATATATCAAATCAATCAAAGAACACAAAACTTAATGCAAGTAGACACAAATATACGTGGAAACCCTTTCGGGAGAAAACCATGGAGAAACTTCTTTCTTATATATATTTCTCAAAAATTAAGGCACCAACCTATTGGAGACACCAATCCCCAAATTACAGTTTTGTAGGGACCAACCTACAGGAGCACCTGCCCCTTTTGCTAAGCACCAACTCAGCAAGAGACACCGATCTCTTCGAATATGAAGGCACCAACCTTCCTTACAAAATTTGCTTTCCACTTTTGAACTTATTGCTTCCTCAACGAATAATGGAAAATTCTTCTTCTTACTTTCAGATTTGTTGTTCTAAGATTCTGCCCTTACGCTTCCTCTTCTTCTTCTTTTTCCTTAAGATATTCAACTTGAATCCATGCTTAATGAGTCTCATATGAATATTCTTATATAGCCTTTCGTACCTTTTTGAAAAGACACATCGTTCCAACCAACACAACCTTTCCATTAACACAACTTAATTAAGTGCATTAGTCAGCTAAAACCAAAAAATAATTAATGCAGCCCATAATTATTAAATGCACATTAATCAATGCAATTAACCACTTGATAGGAGCGCTGCCCCTCCTTAGACAAATCATTGTTATCATTAAATTGCTGCCAGCCATCATTAAATCTTTTTTTCCACCATAAAACATTGCATATGAACACCTTAAAATGTGGATATCTCTCTCTTATGTATAGCTGTGTATATCTTGCTTATACCATGATAATCCTCATGCAAAAATGCTTCTTTTCATGTATTTAAACTTTCATTTTCTAACCTTCTATACTGTTGGTTATTTCCGTTACTTTCTACCATTTCCGTCAATAATTCTGTTACTTTCTGATAGATTTCCATTTACCAGTTCAGCACCTCTTTTGACATCAATGACAATATTTCCAACAATCTCCCCCTTTGTCATTGATGGCAACCCCAAAAAAATAATCTCCTCTTCTGCAGCTTCCTCTTGTCGTAGCTCCCCCTTACTACCATTCTCTCCCTTTGACATCAATGGCAAAGGGTTATCCTAGGAGCTGAAAAATTTGCAAAGTTTTAGCTCCCCCCTTAACTAGTGCTACCCTTGACTCTTCAATGTAAAGATGTAACAGAAATTACTCCTAGCTTATGCTGTAGATATTCAAATGTCTCCTTTGGAAGTGGCTTAGTGAAAATATCTGCTATCTGTTTGGATGTAGCGACATACTCCAACTTTACCTGTTTTCTTATGCCCACCCGGCTCTCTTAAGAAGTGATATCTTATGGGAATGTGCTTTGTTCTGGAATGCATAACCGGATTCTTTGAAATACTTATTGCACTGGTATTATCACATAATATGGAGATGGGATGATCATACTCTACTTTGATATCCTTCAAGGTCTGCTTCATCCATAAAATTTGCGTGCAACATAGTACCACTACTATATACTCTGCTTTTGCTATGGATAGGGATATAGAATTTTGCTTCTTACTTAGCCAAGATACCAGGCTGTTTCCAAGAAAAAATGCTCCTCCGCTTGTACTTTTTCTGTCATCTACACATCCTGCCCAATCTGAATCTGTATAAGCTGTCAATGTGAAATCTTTTCCTTTTGGATACCACAACCCGTATTCCATAGTTCCCTTTAGATATCTGAATATGCATTTTACAACTTGCACATGTGTTTCTTTTGGCCCTGCTTGAAAACATGCCACCATACCCACTGCTTGCATGATATCTGGTATGGATGCTGTCACATATAATAAACTCCCAATCATTGATCTATAGAGAGATTGATCAGCATCTGGAGATTCGTCATCTTTACTTAACTAGGTTCCGGTGATCATCGGTGTGCTGACAGGGGCACACTCCTCCATACCAAAATTTTTCAACATTTCCTTCACATACTTGGTTTGGGATATAAATATTCCTTTATTAGATTGAGAAATTTGCAATCCAAGGAAAAAGGATAACTCACCCAACATAGACATTTCAAATTCCTTTTGCATGTCTTCTTCAAATTTTCTAGACAGTTCTTCATTGTCTCCTCCAAAGATTATGTCATCCACATATACAACCACAATTAACTGGTGTTCATCTTCAATTTTGATGTAAAGATTATTGTCAGCATGTCCTCTCTTGAATCCTTGGTCCTGTAGGTGTTGATCAAGCCTCGAGTACCATGCTCTGGGGGCTTGTTTTAATCCATACAATGCCTTTTTCAACCTACACACATAATCTTCATTTTTTGATAATAGGAACCCTTCAGGCTGTTCTATGTAAACCTCCTCTTCTAAATTCCCATTTAAAAAGGCTGATTTGACATCCATTTGGTAGAATTTGAAATTTTTAAACACTGCGAAGGCAAGGAACATTCTAATTGCTTCTAGTCTGGCAACTGGAGCAAAATTCTCTTCAAAATCAACACCTTCCACTTGAGCATACCCTTTGCATACCAATCTTGCCTTATTTCGAGTGACTTGACCATCTTCATTTAGTTTGTTCCGAAATACCCACTTAGTGCCAATCACATTCTAACTCTTTGGTTTGGGAACCAGTTCCCAAGTTTCATTTTTTTCAATTTGATCTAATTCTTCTTCCATTGCCTTCAACCAATGTTTATCATGTCTTGCTTCTAAAAAGTTCTTAGGTTCTACCTTAGATAGCAGAGAAAAATACCCTTGCTCAGAAGCATTTGTAATTCTTCTTCTGGTTTGAGCCCCGGTATCAAGTTCTCCAATAATCTAACTTTCATCATGATTTTTCTGAACGAAGCGAGATGGCATCTTGGTATCCTTCCTTTCTGATTTACTCCACTCTTTAATATCTTCTTCTTCCTCTTGTTCTTCTTTCACAAGACTTGGTATTTCTAAAGACTCTTCTGAATTTTCTTTTGTCTTTAGATCCAGACCCTCATCCACTCTGACACTTGCACTTTCTATGATAGTCCGCAACGTCTTGTTATAACATCTGAAGGCTTTACTTTTAGTGGAGTACCCAAGAAAAATCCCTTCATCGGATCTTGAATCAAATTTGCCTAAGTCCTCTTCGATTCTTTTAATGAAACATCTGCTCCCAAATACCTTAAAATATTTGACCGAGGCTGGTCTTCCTTTCCATAATTCATATGGAGTTTTGTCATGGTTAACTCTAATTTGCACTCTATCCAAAATATAAACGGCAGTATTTACCGCTTCTTTCCAGAATCTATCTGATAGCTTAGATCCATTCAACATTGTTCGGGCCATCTCTTGAACGGTTCTGTTCTTCCTTTCTACCACTCCATTTTGTTGTGGAGTTCTTGCAGTTGGGTATTGTCTTTTAATTCCATGGTCTTCACAATATTCAATAAATTAATTTGACATGAATTCACCTCCACGATCTGACCTTAGACATTTTATCTTCAGCCCTGTTTCATTTTCTACTAATGCCTTGAAAGCTTTGAACTTTCCAAATGCTTCAGATTTTTCTTTAAAAAATGCTACCCATGTCATTCTAGTGTAGTCATCAATGAGTAACATAAAATAAATCTCACCTTGAATACTTTTCATTCTGGTAGGTCCACACAAATCTGTGCGAATTAGCTCCAATGGTTTGGTGGATGAATACTCCTTTGTTTTGAATCTTGTTCTGGTCTGCTTCCCAAGCTGGCACTGCTTGCATAGAGTACTCGAAGGCTTTGTTATTTTAGGCATGTCCAGTACGACTTGCTTATTGCTTATCTTCACAAGATTATCAAAATTTATATGTCCCATCCTTCTATGCCATAGCCAACTTTCCTCAACTTGACTTAGGCAACATTTTTCTTCTTTTATTTCTTTGAGCATATATAGATTATTTGCAGTTCGGTGGCAATCTGCAATTAGTTCTCCTGTATCTGCTTTCCTTATTTCACATCCTTCGACATAGAACTTAAGAGTGTGTCCCTGATCACACATTTGACTCACACTCAAGAGATTATGTTTTAATCCTTCAACATACAAAACATTCTCTATTTTTGTTTTTCCATTATCTAAACTCAGCGTACCTTTGCCAACGATTTTCGTTTGTAGCATTATCACCAAATTTTACTGTACCTTCATTTACTTTCTTTAAGGAGAGAAACTTACTTTTATCACCAGTCATATGTCTTGAACATCCGCTATCAATGTACCACTGCTGTCCTTCATCTCGAGCATGAAAAGCTGTTTGAATGAGCATGGATTTTTCTTTGTCTAGCCCATCTTCCTCCTGCTTCCTTGTCCAGGATTTCGTAGCCTCCCTTTTCTTTGTATCTAAAGGCTTTGTCTTTTGATCTTGTCTCGATTCAAACACACTTCTACAAAAGCATGCTATATGTCCATAATTATGGCACTTGTAGTAGATAATGGCTTCCTCGTTATAATAGGATAGTGGAGCAAACGAATTATAGTTCATATTCAACACTCTATGAGCAGATTTTGGTTTGTTCCAGGCTTCATTATCTCTCATTCACTTTCTACACTCTATCTTTTTATGCCCATATATATTGCAATAAAAACAATAACCATGAAAGGAACTTTCGAACTTGTTCATATTCCTATGTCGTGGAATAAATGGTCTTTTGGTGTCGTTCTCTTTAACACCTTCCTTGTGGATGGAATTGGTCTTCGTAGTTTCCTCTTCTTTTTTGCTTTTATTCTTCATAGGCGTATTTAGAATTTCTACATAACTTTTTGCCTTTTCTAAACCTTTCTTCTCCGAAAGCTCAATGGATTTTGAAGCTTTCTCTAGTTTTTCTTCATATCCGAGTCCTGATTTGTTAGATGGTGATCTTTGAATTTCTAGAATCTCATATAGAACCTTAGTACTCTTTTCAAATTTCAAGTTGTTCATTAGTTTGGTATTTACCTTTTCTAAGTCTTTTCTCATCGCAACAATCTCTGACTCACAATTTTCACATTCTTCTTGTTTCTCCTTGAGCTGACTTCTCAACCCTTCCTCAATTCTCTTTGCTTCTTCAATCTGGGTCTTCAGGTCAATGATTAGATTCTTTGATTCTTCAAGACTCTGGGCTAACTTAGCTTCGAAAGATTGATTTTGTTCTTCATATTTCTGGAGCTGAAGTCTTTGCTTCTGATTCCTCTTTTTGAGTGCTTTTATTTCACCCAACGCACAAATGAGTTCTTCTTCGAGGTTTACCTCACCTTCTTCTTCTATGTCCTCGATTCCTTTCAAATCAACTTTGCTAGTTGATGAACCTTCTTCTATAGCCATAAACAATGTTTCTTCATCATCACTGTCTGAATCACTTATTCCGATTTCTTCGGATGAGCTACCTCTTTTTGAATATAGACTCTTCTTTTTCTTTTCAAATCTTTTCTTGCCTCTGCTTTGCCTGAATTCTCTTTTGAACTTGGGCTTGCTTTCTTCATCTTCACTATCTTCCTTCTCTGGGCATTTAGCTACAAAATGACCAATTTTACCACAGTTAAAACATTTAAATGGTAACTTATCTTTGTATCTCCTAGATCCTTTCTTTATCTTTCGAATGAATAAAGCTTCCTTTTCATCTTCTTCGCTATTTGATTCATCATTCACTTCAGATTCCTTGATTTCCTTTTTCTTCGAGACTTTGAATGCGGCTTCCTTCTTTGCTAGTTTATTAGACTCGGTCCTCATTTCATAAGCCGTCAGTATTCCATGTAGTTCGTCCATGCTTAGCTTGTCAAGATCCTTCATTTCTTCGATGGCAGACACCTTAGCATCAAATCTTAATGGTAAAGATCTTAAGACCTTCTGGACGATCACAGGTTCCTCAATCTTTTCTCCAAGCCCTCTTATGGTGTTGAAAACTTCATCCACCTGCAGAAGATAAGTTGCAATATCTTCCTCATCCTTCATTTTTAGGTTCTCAAATTTTCTCCTATGGGTTTGAAGCTTAGCTTTTCTGACCTTATCATCACCTTCATATATTGTTCGAAGTTTATCCCATATTTCCTTTGCCGTGTCACATTGCATTACCTTGACAAATTCAGACTCTGACAAACCACACAAGATTGCATTCATCGCCTTGACATTATTTTCAAAAGCCTTCTTACTGGCTTGGTCTGTTGGCGGAGTTGATGGAATGGTATATCCGACCGCTACTGATTGCCAAATATCAAACCCTAGCGCCATTAGATAGGTTTTCATCCTTACGCTCTAAAATGCATAGTTTGTTCCGTTAAACAACAAAGCCTTGTTCGAGGAAAATTCTTCTTGTACTTGACTAGCCATATGTGCTCCCGAGATCTACCTTCCAACTATTAGATTGTTCCTGAAGGAACCTGCTCTGATACCAATTGTTGAGCACAAGATAATACTGAGAGGGGGGGTGAATCAATATTATGAAATTATTTCAAACTTTAATACTTGAACTTAGATCTATAATCAAAAGAAATGTGAATATATCGAATCAATCAAAGAACACAAAACTTAATGCAAGTAGACATAGATATACGTCGAAACCCTTTCGGGAGAAAACCATGGAGAAACTTCTTTCTTTATATATATTTCTCAAAAATTTGTAGGCATCAACCCCCAAATTACAGTTTTGTAGGGACCAACCTACAGGAGCACCCGCCCCTTTTGCTAAGCACCAACTCAACAAGAGACACTGATCTCTTCAAATATGAAGGAACCAACCTTCCTTACAAAATTTGCTTTCCACTTTTGAACTTATTGCTTCCTCAACGAATAATGGAAAATTCTTCTTCTTACTTTCAGATTTGCTGTTCTAAAATTCTGCCCTTACGCTTCCTCTTATTCTTCTTTTTCCTTAAGATATTCAACTTGAATCCATGTTTAATAAGTCTCATATGAATCTTCTTATATAGCCTTTCGTACCTTTTCGAAAAGACACATCGTTCTAACCGACACAACCTTTCCATTAACACAACTTAATTAAGTGCATTAGTCGGCTAAAACCAACAATAATTAATACAACCCATAATTATTAAATGCACATTAATCAATGCAATTAACCACTTGATAGGAGCGTTGCCCCTCCTAAAACAAATCACTGTTATCATTAAATCACTGCCAGCCATCATTAAATCTTCGTTTTCACCATAAAACATTGCATATGAACCCCTTAAAATGCGGATATCTCTCTCTTATGTATAGCTGTGTATATCTTGCTTATACCATGATAATCCTCATGCAAAAATGCTTCTTTTCATGTATTTAAACTTTCGTTTTCTACCCTTCTATACTGCTGGTTATTTCCGTTACTTTCTACCATTTCCGTCAATAATTCCGTTACTTTCTGACAAATTTCCGTTTACCAGTTCAACACCTCTTTTGACATCAATGACAATATTTCCAACATTTAACTTGTAGACGAGTAGGCACATAAAGGTGATGGCCAAGTTGTGTAAGGCTAGCAAAACCATTATGGGTATTTATGATTTTGTAGCCTTGGGGTGCTTTCTTATTTTTGGGACATTGAGACAGACAAATTGGTTAGAAGAATTTATTAAAAGCGACAGATTTGCAAGAACATGATGGATATAGATTTAACTAGAAAATTCCATTGTTTTCCCAAAAACATTGTGCTTGCAAGGATTGATTAAGTGACACATTCCCTTGGTAAAGTTGAGCTAACTCGTAGGCTCCCATATACGTTATAATTACCAGTAAATGTAGGGATTTGTGAATGAGAAAGTACATCTAATACCACCCATGGGCTGATGTTATAATGGAAGGATTTAAGGAAACCTTAATCGAAGATTATTGAGTTATATTTAACTGTTAGGTGTACTTTATTCACGAGGTTGATCATTTACTTTAATTTCTTTTCATTTGACCAATTAACTTTAGTGGAAGCATAAATGGACTTAGAGATAAATGTTAATGGTAGTTGTTAAACTCCATTATGTTTGTTGATAGGGGCTTGGTCGGCGAGCATGTAGCAATGAGATGCCATAAACCTTTGCATATGCTTGATGGGAGTAAGAGATTTTTGGGTTGTCTTTATGAGATGGTTAGTATTGTGGTTAGCATACCGGTTGTATAGATAAAATATCAGATCTAAGCATACATGCAAATAAAAATGAATATTCTATCAGAAGGAATATACAAAACAAGAGATATAAATCAACACCAGATTTAACGTGGTTCACCCAGTGTGGGCTACGTCCACCAAGAAATAAGCCAATATATCATCCTAAGCTTTGACAAGATATACAATGAAGATTTATAATCTTTCACATCTTTCAGATGTACAATACTTTATTTCTCTCAAGATTTTGCTTCTTCTCCAAGAATTCTCTCTCATAATTATTCTCATAATAATTATTAACTTTTGCAAGTTCTTCTTAATTCTTACTTCTAAACCCTAGCTTTCATGCTTATATAGGTGTATACAAACTTAGGGCACTTAGCCATGTAATTACAATCAATAGATATGCTTTAATACTGAAAATAGATCTAATTCCCGTGAGTTAATTAAAACACCCACACACAGGTAACTGACGCCGGTTAGACCTAACCGATGCCGGTTCCTCCTTGCCTGACTGATGCGGTCCCTCCATAACCGATGTTGGTGATTGTGTTTTCCAGCAGGTTTTATACTGCATGCTAATCCGAAGTAATTTAGCTCCACAACTCAACAATCTCCCACTTGGAGATTAATTACTGCACCATACCTATACAACATCTTTCTTGGATCCTTCCTTAGCTTTGTTTCTTGCTCTTCAAGTCTCAAACTCGAAGACCAACAGAAGTGGAGTGTAGCTCCAACTTCTCCTTTGCTAACGAGTTTGTTAGCATATCCGCATGGTTCTCACTTGTATGAATATTTTTGAGATTCAAGTGCCCATCTTCCAATACCTGCCGTATGAAGTGATACCTAAACTGAATGTGTTTCATTCTCGAATGAAACGCTGAGTTCTTTGCAAAATGAATTACACTCTGACTGTCACTGAACAATTTGCAATCATCTTTCTCCTTTCCCAACTCTTTCATGAACCTACTCATCCATATCATCTCCTTGCTATCCTTTGTAGCTATAACATACTCTGCCTCTGTAGTAGACAAAACCATAACCTTCTACAATCTTGAAATCCAACTAATTGCCGTCCCACGTACTGTGAAAATATATCCAGTAGTACTCCTCTTACCATCCAGATCTCCAACCATATCCGAATCAACATAACCACATAATGAAGTATCCAAACCTCCATAGCATAACTGCATGCTAGATGTCCCTTTCAAATACCTACGTATCCATTAGACTACTTTCTAATGCTCTTTACCTGGATTAGCCATATATCTACTCACAATTCCCACTGTCTGTGTAATGTCTGGTCTGGTACAAACCATAACATACATGAGACTACCAATTGCTGAAGCATATGACACTTGAGTCATGTATTTGACCTCCTCATGTGATGAAGGACACTGATATTTGTTCAATTTGAAGTGTCCACCCATAGGTGTACTAACAAGTTTTGCATTCTACATCTTAAACCTTTCTAACACCCTGTAGATATAAGCCTCCTGAGACAAATACAATTTTTTGTTCTTCCTGTCTCTGTGTATTTGCATGCCAAGGATTCTTTTTGTAGCTCCTAAATCCTTCATAAAAAATGTGTGAGCTAGATTTCTCTTAAGCTCACCAATGTCATGCATACTAGATTCTACAATAAACATATCATCCACATACAATAACAAAATAATATAGCTCACATTTCCAAGCTTCTTGAAATAAACACAATGGTCAGACTCACATCTCAAATAACCATGGTCATGCATGAAACCATCAAACCTCATGTACCATTGCCTTCGAGCTTGCTTGAGCCCATATAGGCTCTTTTTCAACCCGCATACTAATTTCTCTTTACCCTTGACTTCATACCCAAGTGAATGCTACATATAAATTTATTCATCCAAATCACCATGAAGGAAAGCCGTCTTCACATCTAGTTTCTCTAAATGCAAATCATATACTGCAACTATACGCAACACAGTATGCATGGAAGTCATTTTAATAACATGAGAAAATATTTTACCAAAGTCAATACCTGCTCTCTGTGCAAATCCCTTTACCACAAGCCTTGCCTTGTATCTTTTCTATCTACCCTCTTCTTCCTTAATCCTGTAAACCCACTTGTTCTGCAATGTCTTCCTACCCGTTGACAACTTAATCAAATCCTAAGTCTAGTTTTGTTCAAAGGAGTCCATCTCCTCATCCATGCCATGCTCCCACTGGACATGGGTCTAATCTTGCATTGCTTCTTCAAAACTCTCTAGTTCACCATTATCAGTCAATAATAAATAAAATAGAGAAGGTGTTAATATTTTTGGAGGTTTACTTACCATTTCTGACCTTCTCACAGGAGTTTGGGGTACTAGAGGCTCACTTTGGACCTCTTGGACATTTGTATCTAAATCTGTCAGTGACCGATGCTGGTCACCTCTAACCGATGTCGGTTCTTCTAACCGATGCCTGTTTGACTCTTTTATAATCGATATCAATTCTATTGATCAATGTCGATTAGGGGTCAACCGATACTAGTTAATATGTAACCCTGTCAGTATGATTTTTAAATTCAAGAGTTCATTTTCATTCACAAAATTCTCAACCAGTTTGTCCTTGGGTACCAAAATTTAATGCCTGTACATTCTCTTTTCATTCCATTTAATATCACGACTCCTAATAATTTTAGAATTCTCTAAATTCCAAAAATGGAATCCAAAATCACCAGATCCATAACCAATAAAAGTGCATCTCTTGGATTTTGAATCCAACGTTTTCCTATTTTTCTTATCAATATGTAAAAAAGCTTATGAACCAAAAACTTTAAGAAAAGAAAGATATACCTCTTTTCCGGTCCAAGCTTCCTCTGGTATTCCTCCATCTAGTGAACTTGAAGGCCCACGATTAATCAAATAAACCGCTGTATCAAGTGCTTCTGCCTAAAATTACAAGGGCAATCCAACATGTATCCTCATATTTCTAGCACGTTCCATGATTTTCATGTTCATTCTTTCTGCAACACCATTCTCTTGTGGTGTTCTTGGAATTGTCCCTTCTCTATGCATTCCATTTACTAAATAATAATCATTAAAAGCTTTGCTATAATATTCACCACCATTTTCAAATCTAAGGAGCTTTAACTTTAAATTTGCTTCATTTTCAACAAGGAATTTCCATCTTTTAAAAGTCTCAAAAACATCAGATTTACGTTTAATACAATAAACCCATACCTTTCTTGTAGCATCATCAATGAAAGTAACATAATACTAGGATCCTCTATGAGAAGCTACCTGAGTTGGTCCCCACACATTTGAGTGTACAAACTCCAATTTTTGCTCCTTTTTAGTTGCCCCAACTTTGAGAAATATCACTCTCTTTTACTTTCTAAAAATAAAATGCTCATAGAAATCAAGATCTAAATCTTTCAAATCTGATAACTTACCCTTAGCCTTTAAGATCTGCATTCCTTTTTGACTCATATGGCCTAACCAATTATGCCACATCCATGCATCTGAATCTGAAGTAGATAATGCAGAAAAAGAATCAGTACACCGGTAGATAAATATAATGTTCTTACCTTCTTACCTCTTGCCACAACAAAAACACCCTTGATGACTTTCCAAGAGTCTCATGTAAAAGTAACCATGTAATCAATTTCACGTATTTTTCCATGTAGAAATAAGATTCCTCCCGAGGCTTGGCACATGCCTCATATTTTCAATACCCATGTATTTCCATTCTACAATTTTAGATGAACTTCCCTTTTACTAGTAATACTACAAGGTTCATCATCACCCAAATAAACATGCCCAAAATTACCCTAGACATAATTTATGAAATAACCCTTATTAGGGGTTGCATGGAAAAAAACTCCTGAATCTAAAACCCATGATTCAATTCTATTATCTAAAGAAAGAATAAGAGCATCTTGTATTACCTCTCCTGCAACAAGATTTGCTTCTTTACTTTTGTCTGGTTGTTGGTTCTCTTTATCCTTTGACCAATAATTTTTCTTTGCATGTCCTTTCTTTCCACATTTCCAACAGAGAATTCCCTTACCTTTGGATTTAGATATGATATCCTTTGACTTTGATTTCCCATTACTCGTACTCTTGGATCTCTCTTTTTGCTTGCCCCTACTTTCTACATTCAAAGCATTCCCAGATGATGATTCCTCTGTACTCTTCCTACGAATTTCTTCATTCAATATTATACTAACCACATCATCAAACTTCAAAATATTATTAGTAGATGCTGTATTACTAATAGTCATTACCAAGTTATCCCAACTATCAAGAAAATAACATAAGAATAAAAGTGCTTTCACTTCATCATCAAATGGTATATCAACCAATTTTAACTGATTTACAATAGATTTGAAATCATTCAAATGACTAGATACAGATCCACCTTCATGCATCTTAGAAGTAAATAGTTTCTTCATCAAATAAAATTTATTTGAAGCGCTAGGTTTTTGATATAAATTAGCAAGAGATTTCATTAACCCTACCGTAGAAGTCACTTCTGTAATATTGGAAACCACAGATGCTGCCAGACTCAATCTTATAGATCCCAAAACCTTTTTGTCAAGAATCTTCCATTCTTCATCAGTCATCTTCGTAAGTCTAGATTTTTCATCCAACGGTAAATAAAAATCTCTTTGATACAGATAATCCTCAATTTATATCTTCCATAATTGATAATTTCAGTCGTCAAACTTCTTTCCATTGTATTTGTTTTCTTTTTCCATTGCTGTAGCTCCCACTCAATCAAAAAACCCTCTGCGAGTAAATATGTCAACACACAAAAACCTCAAATAAAGCCTTGATACCATTTGTTGGGGTTAGCACACCGGTTGTACAGATAATATATCAGATCTAAGCATACATGCAAATAAAAATTAATATTCTACCAGAAGAAATATACAATACAAGAGATATAAATCAACACCAGATTTAATGTGGTTCACCCAGTGTGGGCTACATCCACTAAGAAACAAGCCAATCTATTATTTAAATCTTTGACAAGATATAAAATGAAGATTTATAATCTTCCACACCTCTCAGATGTACAATACTTTCTTTCTCTCAAGCTTTTGCTTCTTCTCCAAGAATTCTCTCTCACAATTATTCTCACAATAATCATCAACTTTTGCAAGTTCTTCTTAATTCTTACTTCTAAACCCTAGCTTTCATGCTTATATAGGCGTATACAAACTTAGGGCACTTAGCCATGTAATTACAATCAATAGATCTGCTTTAATACTAAAAATATATCTAATTCTTGTCAGTTAATTAAAACACCCACACACATGTAACCGATGCCAGTTAGACCTAACCGATGACAGTTCCTCCTTGCCTGACTGATGCTGGTCCCTCCATAATTGATGTTGGTTACTGTGTTTTCTAACAAGTTTCATACTGCATGCTAATCCGAAGTAATTGAGCTCCACAACTCAACAATTAGTGTTGAATATCACATCACTTAGTAAATTTGGCTTAAAAATTACAAATACTCAAGAGTCAGTGTTGAATTAACTAGGTTCATGCATACTTCAATGTTTTAGAATGCCAAAACACAAGGGAGGATGTAAGTTAAATTAACAAAGTTTGGACTAAAACCCATATGCATGTTTTTAAATTAATTGATCCGTAAACTTCTACTTTAGAACTCTACAAACCACACAATTATGTTGTTCTACTTTCTACTTTGGAAAATGGTAGTTTCGAGATTTAGTGAATGATTAAATAACGCTTAGGAAAAAATTGTAGAGAAATGCTAAAGGAATTCCACACACAACACAATAATTTTATCTTGGAAATCCCCAATTTGAGGGAAAACCAGCTGGGAAGGGCAATTGCTATTTTTTCCCACTTGTATTGGCCAATAATCAAATTTTACAGATTATAATAAGTATGAAAATAAGCAACAATGTAAATCTTCTCTATAATTACTTGCTTTCTATGTTTTCTTACACCTTGCTCCTACAATTCCACTCCAGCATTGAAGAATCTCTACTCACTTTCTCTCATATAATTAATACTTTGCTTCTTGATCTCTCTGGATCTTTGAATGCTTCAATTCTCTTGCTTCTCTTTTTATTTATAGCCTTCTCCCATGTCCTACCATGCATTGGAAAATGGGAAAGGTTAGGGAGAGAAGAGACACAATTGAGCTCTTCAAATTCACATCCATTCATGCCCCATTTCTATTTTTCGTTTGAAAGTGTCAGGACCACTGCCTTGAGCAGACTGGTGGTTTCCAGACCTCTACCCTAGCTAGGCAGTGATTTTGTAACCTGCTCTCTACATAGAGTGGCAGTTCTGTCTAGAACCTTCGTTTACCTCATTTTTCTTCATTTTCTTCAATTCTCCTTCCTGGTGCTGATGGAATTGATGAAGTGGTGTGTTATTCTGGATCCCTATGGATCATTAATGTCGATAAAAAAGTTACTTAAATTTTCCAATCAACCATGTCTAGTCAGAAATCATTTCTTTAGACCACTTGACAATCCCACCAACTTTCTTCTTGAATAGATCTTTTTCCTCTTACCACTCTTTCTACACATCCATGATTCAAACGTGATCAATAAAAATCCTTAATATATGCATTGGAATAACTCTCTAGTGTGTCATTAATGTAAAATTCAACCCCACACACAAACATACCACCACATTGCACAAAGCCTACACACTACCATTGTAACAAGTTTCTTGCCAAAATTTCTTACACAATATAGTGCAACACAACATAAACCATGTAGAGTTGAAATATTCCCAAAAATTTAATGTTATAGCTTAGACACTATTAAGACAAGCCTTGAACCATAGCCTTGAACCATAATATATAATCTCATTCACTATCCATTATCTACATCAACTAACATTGTAAGGTTCTATAAGTTCGTGAATAAAAGTATACGGATCTTCAACACAATTAAGCTCTATAATTGGTGCTTCAAAGTCTCCATTCAACTTCAAATAAAAAGGGATTACAACAAATACTATCCGTAAAACCAACTCCATGGATATCAAGAATCATGACTTATAAACCAATAATGCAAAAACTTGCTCTTGAGGTCTTTAAGGTTTAAGTACAAGGTAGCTCTATCACCCCAAACCTCACTACAAGATACTTGTAGCCAGTTGTATGATCACAAGTACTACCAACTATTAATCTTTAGGATATAATTATAATGAAATACGTGTGGCCTCCACTATAGTGAGAAGGATACACTACATCAATAACCAACTTATACACAACCCAAACAAAGATTATCAATAATCTAAAGAAAAATCATGAAAATCAAAGTACATCAACATGACGTGGCCTCACAAAGCTAATCACATGTTTTGCTTAAATGATACAACTAAGTAACAAGAACTTTTCTTCTAACATCAATATCATTGTACTTGGCCAATTCTCATGCCTCTCCTTTAACTAATAAATAATAGATATATTTAGCATGCCTCTTCTCCTTCAAAATATTGATCATAGATATAATTAATATGCATCTACGTACAAGTAGTCCAACATCTCTATTCATCTAATATGTACATGAACAATAAACATGATATAAGAAATGCATCTACATTAATCTACATAATTGAATTTATATGGGAGGCAATATATAAGTCCATGATAAACAAGTAATGTTGATTGAATATTATTGTTACTAGTGTTTCATTGTTTCGTTATGACACATCCAATGATTGGGGAAACTATAAATCTAATGTATTTAGGGTTTTTTAGAATGAATTTATATAGTTTGGACTCGAAATAATAATACTGCATGATTGTTGTCAACATGTTGTGTGATTCCCGTTTAAAACAACCCACTTGAGACCCAAGAAACAACCTAGGATGATTTAGAAAATTATGGAATAATATTTTTTTTGATAAGAAGTGTCCACAACCAAGTTGCAAGACAACAGTTGACCCTATTAGGTTCTGGAACAAATATAAATTACTAGAACATGATTTTCATTTATTAACAATTTTCAAGTTCACATAGTTCAATTTTTAGGGTTAGAAGTTTCAGTTAGGTTCAGGGAGTAATTTACCCCCATACCCTCTCTCTAACAGGCTCAGAGTTTCAACATGATTTTTCTCATACTTAACACATCCAAAATTTCCCTAAATCATTTTCATTGGATAGGAAATTTTCTCACCTTTCCGGTGATATAAAGAAGTCCTCCTAACTCCTTCAGAAACTCAAGATATGGTCAAGCAGACTTTAGAGGTCAAATTTTCCCCAAAGGGACATGTGTCAAGCAGGGAAAGAGGGTCCATTTCTCAGGTTGGCGGGTCGTGGGGTGGTATTTGAAATTTTTCCCCACACGGGCACAAAGTCCACAATTTTCCTGTGCCTCTGCAGGACCTCTAAGGACACGTGTCAGCTCAAGACAAGGCGGGGAGAGGATGAGGGAAAGGTGCGGCAATGGAGAGAATTGAAGAATTTCGCCGAAGGAAAAAGAAAAAAAACAAATAGTGCCCACGCGTCCACGGGTCCGCCAGGGACACGTGGCGCACAACTGGCAACGTGGGGAGGGAAATAGGGAAGGGTGGAGTGGTAGGAGAAATTGGAGAATTTTTCCGAAGGGGAGATAAGGGGAGAATTTTATGTGCGGGTTCATGTGCCCGTAGAAGGGATTTCTCAAGGCAAGGGCGGGAGTGTGGGGCCACGGAGCGTTTCGCAAAATTTTTCTAAAGGCAAAAACTTCAAAAGTGATGAAGTTCTCCCTCCTCCGTTGTCACCCCAAGGTGCCACGTGGCACCCTCTGGTGGGCTGCGGATCGGCGGGGGAAAAGATGAAAATTTTCCTGAGCCAAAATTTCAAATTTTTATAAGGATTTTAACGGGAATTTTTTGGGCCGTGGGCCCGCCAGGGAAATTTTTTCCAAATTTTCCCGCCAAGGCAGAAAAACTTCAAAGTGCCATAAATTTTGCTAGAAAGCTTAGTTTTGGGAAAATGAGGACTTTCTAGAAAGCTCTCAATGCTCTCTTCTCATAGGAAACATAAATTTTACATTTTGATAAAGTTTAAGGGTTCAATTTTTAAAAAAAGATCTGCAAGCTTTTAAAAAGTAACTGGTAATTTTCAACTTTCAAATCTGATTAAATTGGATCTCCTCCTTCAATCAACATGCCAAAAAGACATGGAGGATTGATCTAGGAAGGATTTAAAGTGTTTTAGGAAGGTAAATTTTGTTCAATTGATTTCAATTTGTAATTTTCCAACATTTAACAAAAAAAGACTGTGAGAAGGATTTGGCTCGAATTTGCAATGTTTAAAATTGTTTTCTTAAGTGTACTTTGTCAATTGAGTTCCTTGATGGCTTATCATGCTAAATTATATCAATTCTAGGTTGATTATTAAGTGCAAGTCCGAACTGTACATTTTTATTAACTTTAATTGCCAGTTTTGAATATTTACAAGAGATCAAATCAAAGAGGTCCATCTAACTTTTTATCATGCAAGTAAGGCACTTCATTTCCAATTTAATCTAATACAATCAATTATTTTAAACAACCATTCTAAATCAAAAGCAATACTAAGTTCAATTTTTACACATTTCCAAGAATACAAAATACAACATTGTTTCCACGTGCATTAAAAAAAAAAACAAAGATCTAACTGTCTCTTTTGCCATACAATGAAACATAGAATTTAATTCAACCATGCATATGAGAGAAGGCCTTTCAATTCTTTATTGACTTCAATTATTAATCTTTACATATTTCCATGTTGAATGCAATAATAGAACAAGATATAAATGTCTTTCAAAAATCAAATATATAACTTCATAATCAAATTACATGCATCTTTCTTCACAAAATACATATTACAATTTCATCCACAAGAAGTGGGAAGGGATTACAAATGAATATGTTTTCACAAGGGACTGTCAAACTACATTTTTTTCCTTTGCTCCAGGACAACAACATGCACATTTTCTCTTTCTCCAATTTTATCACAATAAAAGAGGAGGAAAGACAACGCTCTCCACCCAACCAAGACATCCAATGAAGGAGAAGCCTTCCTTCATCATTGGCACCCGAGCCCCAACCAAAATAAAATAAGAGACACAATTCAACCCATGGCAATAACTGGCTTCCATAACACACAACATTCTTTCAAACATGCACATTTCAATATAAAACATAGTTCAACACAAAACAACAGTTTACAACTGCAATAGAAAACATTCAAATCAAAACTCAGGCTTGATCATGCAAGCCAAAGGAGCAAGGTCTATGGGGGAAGCTACTTATGCCTCCCAATTGGGAATTGGGCATCCACTAGAACAACCCACCAAAATAATTCATCCCACACACATCCTTATGCCCCCCCATAAATATCTCCTTATGCCCCCCTACAGATTTCCTTATGCCCCACCCAAAGTAAGAAATGCAAGATATTTCTTTTCCATGGTGGATCCCAAACCCAAACTCACTCCACAAAATTTTAATGCGAATGGAATTCCCTTATGCACTCCACATGGATTCCCCATAGCCTTCTCCTACACCATCCCTATGGTAGTCTACCCAACTAGCCAATAATTACAATAAAACATGCATCATCCATACAACACAACAAGGAAATCACAACAATAAAAGAAGGAATAATAACCTACCTTTCCATGGTAGCTTTGGTTTCCAAATAGAAACTTCAAGGCTCAAAACACAGTCCAAAACAACAATCTCCCAAGCATGCAAATATTTCTCCAAACTTCCTAAAAAAAAAGAGCTCAACACAAGAAAATGCGCCCCAAAGAAGTTGCAAAATGATTCAACAACCCCAAAACAAGAAGAGAGTTTGAATTATATAGAAGAGGGAAGAGGAGAGGATGATGTGGATCCATGTAGGATGCCACATAACACATCCTTCAATTCAAACACAAAAGACAAAATCCATTCTCCAAAGCACAATAAAGAGGTGGGTGAAAATATGACAAGTTACTTGCACACCCCAAAAAGCCCACACCTCAAGGGACAACAAAATAAATAAAATGTAAGAGAGTGCAATAAAAAAAAACAACATGATTAATAAAATTCATTATAAAAGTCACAAATTACTTCTCCAACCATAAGTATGGTTGATAAATTAAATTTAGAGGCATGGGACAAGTTTTACTTGTCCCACAAGCCTCAAAAAACAGCCCCCAAGGAAAAATTCAATTTTTTCATGGAGGTGGAGTATTTCATACTCCAAAACTGACTTACACACTCTTACACACACTTACACATCCCTTACATATTTAATACAACTAGCCAACAACTTCCATTATTACTTTCCCATATCCCAATCTTATTTATTTAAATTTTAACCATATGATTCTCACATTAATTCTCCACAACATAATTAAATAAAGGAACACATCACTAATAAAATACATACAACAATAAATAAAATTTAACCACCTTAATAAAATACACAAACCCATGGTCACATATAATGGAAATCCCCCCATGGGAATCCCTAACAAAACGAGTTTCCATGGTGAACTTGTCGAGTTCACCTAGAATTCCATTGTGGTTGGTCTCCAATCCCCTGATGCTTTGTTGTGATATTTTTAACCTACAAAATACAAATACCTCCTTCGGCCTCGTGGCCATATCAGAACATCCAAGGTGAATATAAATATAATCAAAAAATCATATAAATAAGTGAATCATAACAACATCAAGGTAGTTTAACATTATCACATACAATTTATATAAACCACTATGTCATCATGATATACTATCCATTTTCTAGATCTACCCATAATATCCAAAATCACATGTCTAAATCAACATCCATAAAACATCCATGTCAAATAGTATATCATCATCCATATACGAGTGTCTCTAATGCCCATCATGCATCATAATCAAATCAAGATCAACAATAATCCATGATCAAATGTCTAACATCACACTAAGTCAAAACATAATAATGTCCATAATGTGATCAACTGTATCAGAATAAGTATCAGCAGATGTCAAAGGGGAAGTGGGCACTACATGTTGTATGTGGATGTTTTAAAATAATGAATTTATCACTTTCACACATACCACTAAACCATCTTCACATGATTAGAAGACGATTTGTATAAGTTCATTGATGATTTATGTGAGATGTTAGTTGCATTCAATTGTCTATATCAAATGAGATGAAAACCAAAGTCAATTTTTGATTTTTTAACTTGTCAGAGTTAAATGCAAGAAAAAATAAATCTTGGTTTGCAATTTCACTTAAATATCTTTAATATATGACATGTATATTGGAACCTTTTTATTACATTGAAGAAACTCGTAACCAAATAAAGTAACTTAATTGATTGCAAGGGAGAACTAAAGCCTAATTTTGAATTTTATTAATCTCAAATAGATTGCATGAATATTATAACTTTTTATGCATGAAATATCATGAAATAAAAGATGTGCTACACAAAAAATGTGAAAAAATAGAGTAAAACCTTTTACCAAATAATTAAATAAATGAATCCCGCAATTTTTTTTCCATTTTATAGGTGAATTTGAATATTAGGAAGGGTACAAAATCACTAGTAGAATCCAAAGGAGAAATATTGATATTATCTTAGACCACATATTTATTAACTTCAATGGGGGTGGACCTCTTAGAATTTTTAATAGTAAGTTGAGGTCAATGGTTCATTTTGTTCCATGTAGGGATGGCCTAGTTGTTCAAGTCAAAAATTTGATCTTGTATTATGGTCCCCTCCTTGAGAAATATCACGATATGTTACCTCTACAATTAGGATCTATTAGCTGATTTACCCACAACTCTTCTAAATATAGGTATACATAACAAACAAGCCATGAATAAGGGTTCTCTTATGATTATTTTCATATTTTTTAATATATTTCTTTTTTAAAAATATTTTTACTTTATTTTATCGATGAAAAACTTAGGCATTTACTATCTTAATTATTTTACATATTAATTTATAATAAAATAATGTAAAATGATATTATAATTTATTTATATTTAATTATTTGAATAAGAGAGATTTGAGGGTGGCTAATTTCTTATGTATGACATCCACTACCTTATTATTTCTTCAAAGCTTTGTATATGTTTATTTTTTTAGAATAAAATGAATAAATTTGTTTTTCTTACTAGAGGTAAGAATGGTTGAGATTTCATTTTGTTTTAAATGTCTTTAATGAAGTTTTGAGAAATGATTTTGGGTGTAGGGATGTGGATCTTAATTATATTTTTTTCATGGGTTGGAGACCTTATGGTGGATCATTAAGAAAGGTTGCAACATAGATTAAACCACTCAATCCTTTTTCTAAGTTTACTTTCATGCCCTTTTATACTTGACCTTAAAAACTTGATTGAATTTTGAAAAGTTGAATGAACTTAACATATAGATGAGTAGGAGTCTTTATCCAAAATTGTCTCTAGATATGCCCAATTCATGTAATTCATATTGTACACACTTGAATAAAGGAATTTATTGTACAATTCACAATATAAACTCCATGTTTTGATGAAATATTTGGGTTCCTCTAAAAAAATACCCACTTTAAAAAAAGGGCACCCGATTTCAAGTTCGTATTCAAAAGTTATGGCCTTTGGAAGTTAGAGAACTTTTCCTTGACATATAACTACCCCAACGGTTTTGCATTCATTTGTGATGAATGTGCATTCGAAAATGATGAACTTGCATTTGATAGTGATGGTTGAGCATTCTTCAGTGATGAATGCACATTTGACAATGATGGTTGTGTAATCACCTCATGTAGAAGGCGATGATTCCGTTTTGAGTTTGAAAAAAGTGAATTTGAAACAACTAGACATGTTTCAACTTCCTAAAGCTATTTTTGGACTTTTGGATGGTTTTCTAAGGTGAAAGGTATTAATCTAGGTTCAAGGGATGCCAATTATAATCAAGAATGGGTAGAGGATTTACAAAATGATAATCTTCCATCCACTAAAAGAAGGTTTGAAGGTATTTGTTGGGATTCAAGCTGTTTCTAGCCAACAATGATGTGTTTAAGTGTTGTAGGAAGAGAGAGGATGTTTGTAAACTATTAATTAAGTCTTGCACAATATTTTGAGAGAGATTTATTTCCATGAAGGCCATGAATATGACGATACGATGTACAAACCGTGAATTACATAATGAAGGGGAGTGTTACTACCTCATCCACTGAAGTTTTTTTCCCCCCTTATTGGATTTCTTTAGGGTAAATCGTGTGTTATTGTATACTTGCAATTGTTCTCAAATCATTCCTATTGTGTTGCATCATGTCCAATACTTTGAAGCTCTAATTTTATGTAGAGTTTTTATTCGTCATTTGTTGATTTGGAACAAGAAGTATCCGTGTTGGTGAAACCTAGTGTGGAATATCCACTTGGTTTACGGATTAGATTGGTATCATAGTTGGTTTTCCTTATTATAGTAAAAGGTTTTTTTTAACAAATTTTTTAATTTTAAATTTTTTTTGTTCCATTGTGGTTTGGTGACTTGTGTTGTAGTTTTATGCCCAATAAATAATTGCTTGTGGGAAGGGTGAATTGAATCCCTTACAAGAAGATATCTCCACAAATAACTGAGAAGCATGGAAATATTTGATGAGGAGGATGGATGTACAACCGAATAATGGTTCCAAAAGTAAGAGGAGGATGTTGCAAGAATTTCTCTTTCATTTAAGACACTAGATAAGTTGAGGTCCATTATGGAGACTCTCACAAAGAAGCTTAGTGTTTTGATATAGGAAATAGAAGAAAATGAGGAGGATGCTCCAATATGTGAGAGGATCGAATAACCACCTCATACCAACCAATATCAACCTCCATTCAAGGTTAAGGCAAAGATTTAAATTCAGCCATATGATGCAGAGGTGTATATGGAAAGAAGAGACCACTGACTAGCTCAACTGGAGGTATACTTTGGTTTACATCAAATTAATGAATGCCAGTAAATCTAATTTTCAAGGTTAAAGTTATCTAAACACGCATTATATTGGTTTGAGAGTTATGTTCATTATTTGGTTATGAATAATTTTCCATCCCTTAATAAGTGGGATGAATTTAAAGTTTTCATAAAGAAACAATTCTATCCTATTTGCTATGTAGAGGAAATATCTAATGTTTGGCAATATCTTATTCAAGAATAAGGACAAAGTGTGCGAGATTATACCAACATGTTTTGGAAGATGACAATGTAAATGGGACAAGACACCTTTGATCTTGACATCTTAATGAAGTATGTTGGGGGATTGCATTGTCACTTTAGGAGGACATATTTGCTAGCTAAGCCCAATGATTTTGATGCGGTTTGTTATCAAGCTCATTATATTGAGATGGATGAAGACAAGGGTTCATCTCCCTCTTTAGATGATGATAAGGAAGGTGAGGTGAATCCTAATTCTATTTCTAACAAATATTGTGTAAAACACTGTGGGCATTATGATGTGAATGGTTATGCATAGGAGACTTCTTGGAAGTTACATCCAAAATTGCATCCTTTTGGGAACAATATGAAGAAGAAAGTTATGGCCTCAATTATAGAAAAATAGGATGTATGTAGCCAAGATGGAGAAAAGAGAAAGTGATTCAATTCTCTTCAAGGGAAGGTATGTTTGAGTAGTTCCAATGATAACGCTGCTCCACAAAAAGGTGATCTTTCTACGCTTTTCCATATCAAATTCCAGATTAATAAGACAAAGGTATATGCTCTTTTTGATTCATATTATCAAGTAAATATGGACTGATACAATGATATTACTGAGCCAAGAGTAATGTCATGAGGATGTAGATTTACTTTGTAAGCTTTCAAAAGAAGAACCACTGGGATAATGGGTAAACCAGGTTAAAAGAAGCCTCAAGTACAGTGGTACAGTTAGAAATTAGGGGATACATTTGAGTCAAATAGAAGGGAAAGCAAGGGAGAGAGTTGAAAATACTATAAAGAACAATGCCATCAAGAAGGATGAAGTAAATGTTAACAAGATATACATAGTGGAGAAGAAGCTACCTAAACCTATACAAGAATATGGAACACGACAAACCAAGATAACTTAGATGGATAGTCATGAAGGCATAATGAAGTTCATGCAAGAAAAAAAAGCATTAACAATTCTTGTACAAGGAGAAAGAAAGCATGAGGAACTAGTAGCCATCAAAATGCAAGAAGATTGTAGAAGTAAGGATGTTTCATATCATGATTAAGGTGAACAAAATTATTGGAACAAAATGATTGCTTAGAGTTCAAATGGAGCCCTAAGGAATGCAAGAGAGTCAAACTTCAATGTTGAAGACCTCCATTTCACTGACAAAGTAAATCAAGCCTACAAGGAAGCTATAAAAGAAGATGACAAAGAAATAGTACTAAGAAAGATTGAAGAGGTACTTAATCCTTATCTTCTTCTACCCAACACTACTATGGAGGCCATAAATTCAAGTGAACATGAGAAAAACAAGACAAAAGCTCAATGGAGGTGGATGGTTAAGAATATTGAACAAGGAAAAGAGATAAACAAGTAAGGTACATGAAGGAGTATAAGTTCAGAGTGCTGGAAGGGAGGATGGAAACACCAGTAAAGGAGAGAGTACGAGCAAAAAAAAAATACAAAACAATAAAATGACACCATTACAAAGGGTAAAAAAAGATTGGAAAGCAAGAAGGAAGAAAAGCCAAGTTTGCATTGAGCAGGAGCTCAATTTCTTCTTGAAGGGTAACTTGATGCAGGAGCATTAAGGGATAAATGCAATAAGGTCATATTAGACCATCTAGGCATATTTGGTTAGGTGCATTTGAGTGATTCTACTTGAGTTAGTGAAGGTAGACTTAAATGTGTTGTAAAAAGTAAAACTAGGTGTGCTAGAGAGGGCAATTAGTTTTCCTAATTCCTAATTAAGGCTTATCATGATGTATGTTGAGTTGTCTTAGTAGGTTGAATGAATGGAAGATGTTTAGGGATGTGTTTACTTGTTTTCTAAGTGTGGTTTTGGTAGTTGAGCTCATCTAGGAGCTAATTTGTCAAATTTAGGGCTAGAGCCAGAGTTTAGCTAGCCTAGAAAAGAGGTAGAGAGAGCAAATCGAGGAGAGATAGAGATGGAATATGATTCAAAGAAAATTTAATGTCTGGAATGAATAATAAGAGGTGTATATTGATGTTACAATTTTGAAATGAATAAATATGCTTGTAAATTCTTGTTTTTATAGACTGTATTGTTATTATTCAGTTCAGGCCGAATGATGAAGGGTGGACAGTCATTTTAGGAGGAATTTTAAACCTCTGTGAAGGTACAGGAAGTTGGGGGAGACGAAATGGATTACCTCCAAATTTTTACAGCTCTTGAAATACTAAAATCAGCCTTGTAACTCCTATTTTACCCTCTTGGCCCTAACTAGGGCAAGGCATAACTTTTGTTCTGATTGTAAAAAACTTATGAAAATTTAGGAGCTTATCTGTCTTATTGAGAAGTACAAACTTGCCAAGTTTCATGAGACAAATCACATGTGTGAAAAATTTATATGCATATTAGCAGTGCTAGCTGTATAGTGCACAAGAAAGAGAGAGAACAAGGTGCATGAAGGGACAAATGATGGAATCAAGTCTCTAAATTTTGTATACTTTAGGTTGTTTCCATCCTAGAAGTGGATCCATGCTCCTTCATGTGAGTTTTTTATTGCAAGGGTGTACTATTATGTTTAAGGGCATAATAGATCTAATTGGAGGTGTAATCTAACAAAGGAAGTACAAAATTAAACAAAGCAATAGATAATGAAATTGGAGCATGAATTAGAACTTGATAAAGGGTCCTAAAATCACCTTAAGGTTTTGGGATTTTTTTTGAAAATATTGAGTTACAACAAGGTTTTTAATCAGGAAGGCTACTAGATCAACTAGGCCTAAATGGAGAACTATAGTGAAATGCAAGTGAGGAATAAAATAGAAGGTCTAAACACCTTGGAATAGGTAAGATGAAGTGTTCCAAAAGGGTTGAAGGTAGTCAAATATTTTTCATGAATATTTGAGCATTTAGACCAAAAGCACATACTAGGTCTAACCTTGAGTTATGCATGCTTTATGGTTGACCAAAGGAATTAGTGTATGAGTGGTATTGAGGGAAGGAAATTGTGATGTTAGCAGGTGAATGGAGACTATAAAAGAATGGAATCATAATGAATGGTCACATGTAATTCTATTGTATTCATATGAATGTTAATCTTAAATGTGCAATGAATGTGTATAGAGAAACATAAAGGATATCTAAGGATGTTTGGAGTAGATAGATTGTGTTAAGGAGTTGAATGGATGATCCTCAGTGTAGGGGAAGTGTGAGCTATGTCAAGTAAGCTAGGTAACTTGGAAATAAAGGTAAAAAAATACCAAGCAGAATTGATTTCTTTGTTTGAAGTATATAGTGAGATTGGGTATAAGACCTGCACCACATGTTCACCAGTGGAGGTTGCACATTCATCAGTGAAAAACATGCATTCAAAAATGAAGGTTGTATAACCACTTTATGTAGAAGGAGATGGTTCAATTTTGAGTTCAAAAAATGAGAATTTGAAATGGTTGGAAATGTTTCAACTTCCCAAAGCCATTTTTGGAATTTTTGGGCAGTTTTCAAATTCTCAATGTTTATGTTGTTTATTTATGTAAAGTATCATTGTGAATATAATGGAGGTGACACATATTTCATTATAATTATATACTCAAGATTAGTTTTTAGTGGTAATTTCTATCATATAACTAGCTACATATATCATGTAGACATTGTTGAGGTTATATACCTACCTTATACTTACGACCTTGGAGACCTTAAGAGAAAGTTTTTCATTATTGGTTTGTAATTCATGATTATTAATATCTATAGAGATGTTCAATGAAGAATAATTTTCATACTCCATTGGAGCTGAAGGTGAATGTGGAATTTGAGGCACTAATTACAAAACTTATATTCCTTGAAGATCCTAACACTTTTAACAACAAACTTAGTAAATTATGAGAACCTTACAATGTTTATTGATGTAGATTGTTGATAGTGATTGCAATTATATATAATGGCTTGAGCATATTGTTTAAGGTTTGTCATATTAGTGTGTGAACTATAATGTACAATTTATGGGAATGTTTCAACTTTGCACGGTTTTTTGTAGGATTCCTTTCCCAATTATTTGAGTAAAATTACACATGAAAGTATGCACATAAAATTTGTGCACAACGACATTGTGAAAGTTTTATGAAATGTGGTGGTAACTCTGTGCACATGGATGCATATTATGTGAATGATGAACACGAGAGTCATTCCATATACATATACAATGGTTAGTTATTGATTATACATGAATCATGGATGTCCAGAAAGAGTGCCGAATGGAAAAACTCTATTCAAGAAGAAAGTTGGAAAGATTGTCAAGGGGTGCCAATAAATGTTTAGAGGGTGGAAATTATTGATTTGGTTGATTTAAGTAATTATTAAAATGGAATTAATTAAGAAATAATGCCTATGAGTTTTATTATAGGTTATGTCTAAGCTTTTTTAATATAGTTTATATACTCCTAAATATTGTGGCATGCTAAAATTTTTAAGTATGCATGAACCTAGCTACATCATCACAGAGGCTTGAGTATTTGTAACTTTGGAATCCAAGTTTATAAAGTGATGTGATATTAAACATTAGTCTATGGTAAGAAAGTAACATTGATTTATTTTCATTGTCGATGATGCTTCTTTGTTTGTCTATGAATCCGTCGGTGATTGGGACATCTATAAATTTGACGTATCTAGGGTTATTTTAAGAATGAATATATAGTTTGGACTTGCAACAATAAGATTGTGTGATTTTTGTTAGCATGTTGTCTGTGAGTTTTTTAAAATAATGAATTTATCACTTCTGCACATACTACTAAACCATCTTCATACGATTAGAAGATGATTTGTATAAGTGCATTGTTGATTTATGTGAGATGATAGTTGCATCAACTTGCCTATATCAAATGAGATGAGAACCAAAATTAGGTTTTTATTTGTTGACTTGTTTGAATTAAATGAAATTAAAGAAAAAACCAAATCTTGGTTTGACATTTTTCTTGAATACCTCTTAACAGATGGCATGCATATTGGAACCATTTTTTTACATTGAAGAAAATCATCACCAAACAAAAAAATGAAGCTAAGTGTAAGCAATAAATGAAGCTCGATTTTGAGTTTTCTTGATCTCAAATAGATATCATGAATATTGAAATATTTTTATGAATGAATTATATTCAAAAATAATAATGCTACATGAAAAATTCCAAAACTATGATAAACCTTTACTTGTACAGGTATCAATTAAATAAATCACCCCCTAAAATAACCAACATAATCCAAGGGAGAAATATTGATACTTTATTAGAAGATACCTTCCTTCATTTTAATGTGGATGGGCCTATTAGACTCTCTAATACCAAGTTGTGGTTCAAGATTCCCTTTTTTCAAGGTAGGGATGAGCTATTTACTCACATCACAATGCACATCTTGTATTGTAGTCACTCCCTAGAAGAGCTTCATGACATGTTACCTTTACAAGTAAGATATATTAGCTAATCTACCTGTAGATATTCCAAATATAGGTATAAGACACTGAAAACGTTTTTCAATCCTCAAAGCTTGACATATATTACTATTTATTAGATTATACATTTTTTCTTACTGGAGGGAAGAATGGTTGAAATTTTATGCCATTTTAAGTGGCTTTAATGAAGTTTTGGGAAATGTTATTGGGTGAAGGAATGATGATCTTCATTCTCTTTCTTTTTTCTCTTATTGGAGGTATTATGGTGGGTCCTTAAGAAAGGTTGCAACATTGATTAATCCATGTAATGTTTTTTCTAAGTATGCTTTCATTCCTTCTTATAATTGGCCTAAAAAACCTGATTAAATTTTGAAAAATTGAATAAATTTAAACTATTAATGAGTACGCCCTTAGAGGTGAAAAACAAGTTTTGTAACACTAGAATTTTTTTTTTTAATGTTGTAATATTAAATTTAGGTTTAAGAGCCTAATTGGATATTGCTTGTGTAAATATAATTCACAATAATAGAATAATAATCCTAACAATCCTAAATTATGAAAATATATCATACTAATAGATATGCCACATATATGTCGGTGAAATTATAGTTATGGTTTAGGGTTGGAGAGATATTACCAAAAACTAAGTTTACAATGTGTGATATTGTGTTGAAAATAGATGTAGAAGCTAGGGATAATGTATTTTAGATTCCTATAAAATATGGGAAATTGAAGGTATATACATGACTTTTTTTGACTAAGGATAGGTTCATGCTGAACTTATTTGAGGAGCTATGAATCTGCCCTCTTCATCTCTTAGTCAAATTATGAATATGTGATCTTCTTCACATATTTTTTGATAGCTGCAATATTTGTGTAGATCAACGTAATCAAAGTGTTATGGATGGATATTTCTCCTCCTCACTTGTATGACTAAAAAGTGTTTAGTCATGATTTGAGTTAGATTGACATCACCACACTCTTGAAAATGTGATAAGAACTATATTACATACCAACACTACCAAGAGGGGTCAAGTCACATGTAGTCCTCCCAATCTTATGATGATATGGAGAGTAAAAATGAATGTAAATAATATGTATCCCTTTATTCCTACATCACACTTGACAATAGACACTTGGGAATTATTTAAAACTCAAAAATTTGTGATTTAGAGAAGCAATATAGATGTATTCAAAGTTTGAGTACCTTGTTGTACTAGTGCTTTAAGGAATGGGTGCTTAAATGATTTATCATGTCCTTATTAGAATCTGTATTTTAAATGAGATCCACATATGTACCTAAAAATTTAGGTTGGATGTGTTTATATAGGTTATCATTCAAATATTTTCCCACACAAATGACCCAAAGGTAACATCTTAACTAAACAAGATAAATTATGCATTTGAAACTATGTCTGTTGCAACTACAAGGTATATGTTCACAACATGTAGGAACAATTCACCAGCCAAACCTATCCTAGGAACAAAAACCTGTTTAGAATAGTGTTGTAATCATTTCTAAGATAGGTGTTAGTTTGTAGATGTGTTACATAAAAGGTGTAATGATTCCCAAAGAGCTAAGCTAGAGAATAATTGTGACCTAATGGATTAAAGATACAAGCTAGAGTGTGAGGATTTAACTTGGTCAATGAATATGTATATGGAATACTATTATAATAAATGGAAAATAAATATTTTTTAGGTACACAAGTCAAAATTTTGGGTACCACAATTTCCCCCTTCTAATCTAACATTAATTTTTTTAGATTGAAATAAATTAACAAGTAAATGCAAAACTCACATCTTGACAATATGAGGGTGGTGAGAAACTCATGAATGTGTCCATGAACCAATCCAATGTGAAACTTGAAATGACACAGAAAGAAACATATTAATGTAAAATTAGCATACGAAAAATTGAATATGTGAAGTAAAATTTATGTAGAACAACTACATTTAATTGGTCATGCTAAACCATGCCCCAAGTGTGCTTTTTGAAAAGTGTAAAAAATGAGCTTTCCCCCATGTAAACATTGTTGAAATTCTGTAAGTGATGTACATATCATGTGAGATCAACCTTTGGTCATTGAAGCTAGGGATTATTCTTGGGACACAAAGAGTCATGTATCAATATTTGGCTATCGAGAAAGCTAACATGCCAATCTCACGCTACTTAAAAATATACTGTATCAATCTTGTGCTACTGAGAGAGAGTCATATATCAGTCTTGTGTTACTAAATAATCCATGTATCAATATTCTATTGTAGACACCCTAAAATATTAAATTATGCATTCTAAACCTCTTAAATCATCCCATAATTACTTCACTATACATTATGATCATTTTCGACCACTTTCAACCACTTTTGATATATTCTTCTATTTTATGACCTTTAGTGGCATTCTACAACATTGTCTCATGACTTCCCTAATAATTTTGTTGGCAAAATAATGTGTCACAAGGGAAAATTACGGGTTTTCACCAATGCTCTAGGACTAGATCCCTCTGCTTAGGAATGAGGCAAATCCATTTATTGAAAACAAGAAATATATACACTACTCTAACCATCGTATGTGGGATTTCAACCAGGGATCACATAGGAATACTCCACTAAACATGTGTACAAAAAGGAGGTAGAGGAAAGGTGTGTGTATCGAGAGAGGGAAGAAAGTGAGAAGGGAGTTTTAATAAAAAAAATAACAAGCTGATTTTATTGGCATAAAACTAGAATATTTCCAAGTAAACAATGAGAAGACACCATGTCAAGGAAAGAGGAACAAGACACAAGTAAATCCAAGTTTATTTGCATAATATTACATAAGTAACCATGCTCATGGAGTAGAGTTGAGATGGAGAGGAAAACATAAGATAAGGAGATAGAAAAATTGTAGTTTATTACTTGTAGTAAGACAATGGGAGCAATCAACCAAGAAAGAGTAACCCTTTGGAATGGAGAATCCATTCCAATTTATAACTTTACAATACATCTTTTAATCTACCCCACATGACCTTTCATATTCCCACTACTTGTGAACTTACATTCCTCTAGGAAATACAAATAAGCCCCTTTATTATTAATGAAAAGGGGAATTTTACAATGTAAAATTATAATGGTCACTTAAGTGATTAGGATGGAGCCATAAAATACAATTTACAATGGAGAATTAGAAATTAGAGAGAGAAAATAGAGAGAGAAGAGATCTGGAATGAAGGATGAAGAAGCCATTAGTTACTTTGTAGAGGTGAACTGTAGTGAACTCCTGATCCTTCTATCACTTCTTGAACTTGATGAAGCCTCCTAGTGGACTCAGTCATTCAAAAACCTCCTCTTTCAGTACTCCTCTGAATGATGAAATTATGTAGTCTGACCAGGTAACCTAAGAGATGGAGTGAGAAGCTCATGTTTAGTAGACTATTGAAACCAAGAGAAAATCATTCTTTCACTTGAACTAACCTTCCAATATCTAAAACATTTCCATGAATTTCTGATCTTTCTTACATTTGATGCACCTGGTGTGCATAATGAGACAATTTTCTCACACGGGGTGATCTTGGTGATCCTGTCACCAAATGACCATGGTGACCTACGAGACATAATGAAGTACAAGAAAAAATCCTCTGATATGAGATAGGTAGAGGAGATATAGTGAATGTAGAATGTTTCTAACTTTTGATCAATCTATCTTGTGAGATGGGAATCACTCTGAGACCAATTTTAAGGAACCAACTAAAGTCGATATGTATGTTTAAAATGTATGTATCCCCATATCCAGCTAGAGAGAGAGAGAGAGAGAGAGAGAGAGAGAGAGAGAGAGAGAGAGAGAGAGAGAGAGAGAGCCACAATTCACTATCAATCCTGTACAAGTATGGACTTTTCAATGTCCATTCTTGTGAGGCAAGATCCTTAGAGGTGATCACCACATTGTTACAGGTGGATATTTGCAAGCATTGAGAAAGACCATTCAGAATGAGGATGTCCAAAATTAGACTTTTGTTCACCAGAGATGTTTTTGAAACTGGGTCATAATGTGGTGCACGAGTTAGAATTAGCTTTGTGTTTTGAAATGGGTGACCATTTACTCTGCATAACATACTTAATAAGAATCCTTCCATTTATTGTTCCATGAGATTCAATCCACACCCATTCTCTCAAATTTTCCAGATTCACTATGAGACACATCATGTTTCCTACATCCGAAAATGCGAGAATTGGCTAGTAAACTAAGTATCTAATCTTTACCATGACTAGGACCAGTGAGACATGGAGGAGATGAAAACGTGTGGCAATTTTAGCTCAATTTTAACACTTATTATTTTTAGGTAGCGAGGCTTTGGAAGGCATAAAATTTTTATAAATGGGTCTTCCCGATGTAAAAATAGAATGAAAGTGGTCTAATTTTTTTTGTTATTTCACAAGGAGACTTTGCTCCAATTTTTGGATGATTTCAATTGACAAGTTTCCATAGAAACATGAGAAAACATATTTTTTTGGCTGAATATTTCAAATGGCTATAGAAAATGATACAAATCATCAACGAAGGCATGTAAATACTCTTCTTAAACGTGTTTTTATAAGAAATCTACAATCAAAGTCCCATGGAAAACGTACATGGGGTTTGGGAGATATGAGAAGAAGGGCTTTGGAATGGAGGATGTCTAAAGAAATTTTGGTAGCATAACAACACTATAGTAGTAATGGAGGGAGATGAAATCATAATGGATTACAAAAAATGTATAAGTATGAAGTTATACCTCTTTCAAATTCATTTTCCCTCTCACTAGCTCCATTTAACTCACCTTAAACCCAAACTAGCTAACCCAGGTCTGGTAGAGGCTAGAGTTGTGGCTATACCATATAAAATAGGGGAAAAAGGGACATAAACCTCTCCAAAATGCACCATGGGTGAGGTTCTCATGAGGAGGGGGTCAGATTTTGTGAAAATGGTGAGTCGATAACACTTTTCTAACACCCCAATTCATCATTTTGAGAGAAAAAAAGTTACCTCCATAGGGGGAGCACATTTTTGTGTCCCCTTAGCTATTGGTTAAAAAAAGTGAAAATGGGACATCGAGCCTCCAAAAGGCCACCATGGGTCTAGATGTCATGAAAAAGTGGTCAATCATCATGTTAGGTGAGTTTATAACATCTTCTAACCACTTACGTTGTCACTTTAAGTGACGCAACCACATCATCCATAGGGGAGAACACTTTGGTGTCCCCCATATCCCCTTGCACAATTGGACAAGGTGCATCCACACTCCAAAACCCTGCTTAATGCTAATTATTTATGTTGTTTTCATCAAATTCAACGTGAAAATAAAATAACACGTGGTTTTTAGGCCTGAGAGAAAGACATGGAGTTCAAATGACTAACCTTATATGATTTTAACTCCAAAAGAACCCATTGCATCCATTTCAACCATTTTCATGAGCTGATTCAACTTGCAATTTTCCTTTTTAGTCCACTTTCCACATTTACCTATGCACATGTGCTAGTAAGCGGAGTTTCCAATGGATTCCAGAATGAGTATGATAAAATCCAACACATGCACCATGAGGATGGTCTAATGTACTCCAATTTGAACTTTGGCTAGCCTCATAACTGTTCTTGACATGTCCAAAACCTTTTGAGAAAATTCCAACATGTAGAAAGACTCTTATGTTGTAATGATGGACAACTTTCTACAATTTATACTCCCATAATTATATCTTGATTATTGCACTATGAAGTAAGCTATGTAAACTTTCCAATTCTTGTGATTTGGATTGTTAAGGTCTCTTGAGGCTTCCGAAACCTTTCGAAAAAAGCCTTGGTTTTGTTTGAAAGTTTCCCATCCTCTCATGGATCCACAAAAGCTTCCTAAACTACCTTGGATCATCTTAATTATCTCATGTAAAACCTCCAGATGGGTTGTGCCCTTATAGTTAGCTTCCAAAGGATGTCCTCATGTGACAAGAAGACCAAAAAGAGCCCTTTTGAAGCCTCAAAGAGCATTGTTATTTATTAGATCTCATTACCCTCATGAATAAAGATAGGTACACTTCTCTCCACATGAAACAAACTTGAAAATAATGTTAGCACATTCATCTTGATAAGAATGAGGATGACGCAATTGAAATGCTAGCTGGAGGAAAGGGTTACATTGACCAAGAAAGGGGATTTCGAGTGTGAATTTGGTTGTCATGACCAAAATTTTAAATTTTGCATGCTAGTAAATTTAACATGACAACAAGAAATCAAAGTATAATTTTTTTCGTTCACATAGTGCATGCCATGAAAAAGGATTTAAAGGGACACAATTTACTTGAGAGGGCATAAATGCATGTGAGTTTTGTTTCATTGGAAATATTTATTCAATATCTCTGAATGAAAGTGAACTTGAGTCTATCAACCACATGTGTGAACCACAGGGTGTGTATAAAACTAGGGAAATACATTTTTTCATTTTGGGACACATAGAATTGTGTTAATTTTTTAACCTCTTTTACACCAACTATAGATCTCCACAAGGCATTAACACTCATAAAAATAGTTAGAGAGTCAATTAGAAAATAAGGAACCATACTTAAGGGACATGCTAAGAAAGATAAAGGAAAACCCAAAAATACAAAGTTCATGATGACACAAGAAGAGAAACAAGAGGGATATGACATAGAAAATTCATAGGGACATGCAGAAAAGAAGATATAAAAAGAGGAGTGTAGGGAGAGCACATGAAGTTATTTTAAGGGTAAGTGTTGAAGCTCAAAATTACACCCTACTCTGAATCATGAAGATCTAGAATTTTGAGGAAACATGGGAATGCCTCAAAGTGTAGGAATTACAACTTGAGTCATGCCTATGGAGAAGGCCATATTCCTTGTTAGGTGGATTTGGGAAAAACCCACACCACAAAACCTACTTCTAATGCTAAACTACTCCTACAGACTAATCATACTCTAGCAATTCTAAGGGACCGTGGAGAGAGAGATGTAAGAAATAAAACCTAAGATAACAAGGGTGGTGATACCACTAGAAGAGAAGGGTTTATCAATCTCCACAAGGGGAAGAAAGTGGTAGAGTTCATAGGGGAAAAGGGTAGAAAAACATGCCACATGTCAGAAACGTGTAGACTCACCCTTTGTGCACATTTACAACACACAAAAATGGAAACCTACAAGTAAGGAAAATGCACAAGAAGCCAGATACGGAACAAAAAGGAAAGAACACATAAACTAAAAGAATAGGGAAGAGAATACCCATAATACTCGATTTCATTGCTTGGAATATGCACAAGTAGTTACATCCATGACATAAGTAAAAAATACATTCTAAATACCAATTTCAAGTTCTAAAACTCATGGGAAGTCGGTCACCATTTTGGCATGGTTCTGTTATAACAAAGAGGGATCCTTTTTTCAACACATGAGTTCCAAATTTATATAGAAATGAGAAGGAGAAGAGAGAAGGAGAGGGAGGTCCAATAGGAGGTACTCAACCACAAGGGACCAATTGTCATAGATGTTTGCAAGAAAGTGTGAGCACCTGACATGGATTCTATCATACACCATCAAATTTTGTAGACGAAGAAACAATGCCCATACTTTATTAAATTTTGATCAATGGAGTAGTTGAGTACTATTTCGATCAAAATAGGTGTGGCTTCTATGTGAAATCATTAAAATTTAGGTGTTTTTAATAGTTTCCCACTATCTCCACACCTTCAAGATGATGTATAGAATCATATCTGACCCCCATAATACATTGATTCATCTGTGCCTTGCTCCTCTTTCACCCACAAATTTTCATTGTTACACAGATTTTTGCCATTTATTCTTTGCTTGATAGGTTTGAAGATTCCAGTGGGTTTCCACATGTTGTAGTTTCCTCAACAATGCTTTGAAATTATAGTCCCTTGTTGTGCAACATTATGGTTCATGCGAATCTTCATTCACGCTCACAAGCCGCATCAAACTGCTACATTGTCTTATGGCCTTTGCAACAACTTTTCTAATTTCTTCCATCCACAACTTCTATTGATTCGGTGATCATTTTCCTTTGCACTGTGGCTTTAATCATGACTTTTAAACTTAATCAATTCTCAACCCACACGGTTATGCAACTCTGTAGTGCTTTGATTTTATTTTAACATATAAGGGAATTAATCTTGTTAGTGCTGCATAGGTTGAAAAGATTCCATGAAACACTAATTTTATTTTGTTCCGTAGGTTGGGAGAACTTGTGGAACACTACATTCCCACATTTCGTATAAAAGAGCATCAGTGTCATGTGGCTCTTCCTAGCAAAAATATGGCTAAGTCTTTTGATAAGTTAACCAAAATTACATGGGGGTGTAATTTTGGACAACAGTTTGGTGAGCTCTATGAGACATCTTCTTGCTAGATTATGAAGGCCAATAGCCTTGAAGAAACCATTGGGCATGAAGTCAAGAATAACTGGATGATATCATCCTTTTAAAACTTATCTCTTGGATTCGCAAGAATTTAGTATTGAATTGGAACTTCTTGAAGATGATCTTGTGGAGTTAAAATGGTATATTATAAATAACTGCTCCAACTATATGATTTTTTCCATGAAACATGTTGAGACAGAATGCACAACAAAAAATTCCCACAAAAACTATATATAAACATGAAAATCATATAGGTTCTAAGTGGAAACATGTAGAGTGTACAAGATGCACTTGTTTTGCAATAAACAAACCTAATCTAGCATACTCTAACCAGAGGCAAAGGAAGATAAAAAAAATAGAAATGGGATGGGAGAAATAACTTCCCCTTCCTACAAAATTTGACCATGCGATCTATTTGACAATGAACATGTTCTTTAATGCGAGTGTAAAATTGTATAGAAATGGATTTCTCTTTCCACTATCAAATGAAAAGAGAAAAAATACCTATGTTTTATCTTCATTGGGTTTTGAGAGGTTCTTGAGATAATTTTCATTGAAATTTTTAAGCTCTTCCTCATACTGTGAAGTGAGCATGAGAGGTGACAACTCTATTTTTAACTCCAAACTAACCAATGATTGGGCGTATGCTCTTTTGAACTATTTGGATGATTTGCATGGTTTGTCCATCTTCTTCACACTTAGCTCCAAGTAAGGATCTGGTAGGACACATTCCTCTTCATGGGAGATTTCCATGAGATGATATAGAATTAGTCTTCCGTGATCTTACGTAGACATCTCTATTTCCACTTTGGAACACGGGTTTCCTTCATTTTCATGCTCTTCTCAAGCCTACTTTTCTGCCAAAATTGAAGCAACTTCAAGGCACACACATCAATGTAAATAATTCAACTTTGTTTTTTCATATTTCTCACTTGGAAAATATTCTTCCCCACACACGTGGATGTCACAAGTGTTGAAAAAAACTTCCTCCTCAACCCAATGTCCATTTTGATTTCCTGCAATCAAAGTCACCTACTCTATTTTTTCACTAGTTACCTTCCATTATGGATTTTCATCCTTCTCATCCTCTCAATCATATTCACACCAATATTCAATGGATATGAAATTTTCATCCTTAGTGTAATTTTTTGGAGATGAGGTATTGGTGAGAGGTTGCTCCTTAACTTCACTTGTAAGAAGAGATTTCTTAGGTTCCACACTTCTGATTTGATCATTTGGAGAAGCCACATGACCCTACAAAACATATTCTAATCTCTTAGTTTCCTCCTCTCCACGGAAGTAGCAAAAATCATGATCTACACACCTTATATGATAACTTGGCTTAATGTGGGTTGGGTAGAGCATTGGGTAAATATTTGGAGCACTGCGGCTTCTCAAAACATTGTGACAAGGTCCTAGCGAGTTGGGAAATGCCTTAGGTGGAAATGGGAGATAATTTTACATATCATAGGGAATTTTTTGGGCATGATAAACTTGTAGAGAATCAAAAGGGGAACTAGGAAGCAAATGATCTTCCTATTTTTGGAATGTGACAATGGATTTTTCTTTATTTGTACAGGTGGTAAGGATAATTTGAGATGGTGGGGAAAGAATGGAAGCAATGGGGATGGGTTTCCTTTGACCAAACTGAATGAGTATCTTCTCAGCTTGTAATGAAATTGTAAAATCTTGAGGAAGAGTACTACCTCCTAGAATTTGTATCAATAAAACTAAATCAACATCCAAGGATCTCAAATAATACAAGAATGTCATACCTTATGAGGGTTTGAATTCTTGAGGAATTTTGTGTCATGTCCTTGTGAATATGACATTGAAATCTGATATGAACTCCATTGAAGATCATTATATTTTGCTAAGGTGTTTCATGAGATAAATTACATCTGCATTCTCCTTGAATTGGTTGTCTAATTGTTCCCCCAGCCGATCCAATGTGGAAATGGATTAAGGAGCCAAACTCAGGTACCAATCTCATGCTTTACCTCTGAATGGTGAAATACGAAGCCTGATGCAAATGTTTTCTTCTCTGATATTGTGAATGACATAATGATTTGCTATATCTTGAATGTGATCAATAGGATATTGATCTCCATTTATATAGAAGAAGAGGTAGGTCAATTTAGGTTTGTTTTGGGGATATCATACTTACTGATGCAAAAATGATGGGAGATCTAATTGAAATGAGATAATAAAAGAGCTATTTGGAGAGTCATGAATGAAGTGGAAACATGAAATGAATGGAAGGGTGAAAGAAAATGAAGAAATGGATGGAATAATGAAGGGAATAAGGTCTGTAGACTCAGAGAATGGTTTTCTTGAGATCAATGGAGTCGTCCAGATGTGGTGATAGGATGCCTCCAAAGGTTGGATATCACCAAGAACACATAAAACTTGGTGAAATGAAGTTGTAAAGCTCTTCAAATATTTTCCTACCAGGTGTGCAAAAACTGTTGAGCAGCTCAAAATTGTACCATTCTCTGAATCATGGAGATTCTAGAATTGGTGAGGCAACATGGGACTATCTCCCGAGTTGTGGGATTTTGCACAATTTGAGACATAGATCTCGGATAGAAGGTATGGCTTCCTCTACCTATGTAGATAATGGGAAAACTACCCACACAACTACAACCTACTTCTAATGCTAAGCTTCTCCTACAGATAATGATACTCTAAGGGATTCCAAGGTGACCAAGGAGAAGGATTATGATTTGTAAGAGAAGGGGAAAACCTAAGCTAACAGGGGTGGTGATATCACTAGAAAGAAGAAGTGATCACTGTCCAAAATGGGAAGGAAAGGGAGAAAACATAAGAGAGAGGGTAGAAAAACATGCCATGGTTCAAAACCATGAAGATCACCTTTCCCACACATTGACAACACACTAAAATGGAACCTGTAAGTAGGAAATGTGCACATCACACCAAAGTAAGAATAGAGAGGCAAAAACACATAAAATGAAAGCATAGGGTAGATAATATCCACACAACTCGATTTTATTACTCAAAGGATTCACATTCAATTAAATTCATGGAATAAGGTGAGAATACATTATAAAGACTGAGTTCAAGGTCTGAAACTCATGGGAAGTTGGCCACCATTTTGACATAGTGCCATTACAATAAAGAGGGATCCTTTTTACAATGGAAGAGTTCTAGTTTTATAGAAAAAGAGAGGGAAAATCAGATTTCAAACTGTAACCACCAACAAGATGCATTAAATCACTTGTAAAGAACATGGGCACCCTAAAAGGTCATTTCCACATGTCCTCCATCTTGTAGAAGGAGATAGAGCATTGTTTTTCATTCAATCAGGTGGTTGGGAGTAGTATGTGAATACCTTTTAATGCCCATAATGTTATTTCCATTTTTATTCCACCAAATTCCATTAACTCTTGAAATAAATGATGCCAAATTAGAGGGCTTGATGAGACCTTTCAAACGAGACCAAATTTGCATTATTTAGAGCTCTGGAGCAAACATTATGACTATTTGAAGTTTTATAGGTCATGTGACACATGGAAGCTTCTGATGTATCATTGTGATCTCCTAAGCCACATACATATAATATATGAGATCTAATCATACATGTAAATAAAAGTGGATATTCGACCAGAAGAAATATACAAAATAAGAGATATAAATCAACACTAGATTTAACATGGTTCACCCAGTGTGGGCCACATCCACCAAGAAACAAGCCAATCTATTATCCAAAGCTTTCATAAGATATACAATTGAAGATTTATGATCTTCCACACTTCTCAGATGTACAATAATTTCTTTCTCTTAAGCTTTTGCTTCTTCTCCAAGAATTCTCTCTCTCACAATTATTCTCATAGTAATCATTAACACACACTTCTAAACCCTAGCTTTCATGCGTATATAGGCATATATAAAATTAGGGCACTTAGCCATACAATTACAACCAATAGATATGCTTTAATGGTAAAATTAGATCTAATTCCTGAGAGTTAAATAAAACTCCTGCACAGGTAACTGACACCAGTTAGCCCTAACCGATGTCAGTTCCTCCTTTCCTGACCGATGCCTGTCCCTCCATAACTGGTGTCAGTTATTATATTTTCCTGCAAGTTTCATATTGCATGCTAATCTTAAGTAATTGAGCTCTACAACTCAAAAATATCCTACTTGGAGATTAATTACTACACTATAGTTGTACAACGTCATTCTTGGATTCTTCCTTAGCTTTGTTTCTTCCTCTTCAAGTCTTAAACTCAAAGACCAATAGAGGTGGAGTGTAGCTCCAACTTATCCTTTGATAATGGCTTCGTCAGCATATCCGCATGTGTTAGGTTGTGGAGCCTATTTTCATGTGTGAAAGTGTTGAAGACTATACACTAAGAGTACTGTACACTTTCGACAGTTGTCTCACTGGGGTTTAGGGGCGCAACCCCTGAGAATTTTTTTTGGCCTAAAAAAAACATGCTTGATATACCGGGAAATGTGCTTTTCTCATATGGGTGGGATTTTTGACGCATAGGTTTATGGGACGGTTTTGGCCCATGGTTTTGATACCCATGGTTTTCTAAAAATGCTTAAGTAGTTGTCTACTTATGTAGTTTTGTGCATATGGTAGGTATGATATAACATTAAATATGTGTATGAATTTGGGTGTGAATTTTGTAGAGTTTGTTGAGCATATCTCTAAACAGATTTGGGTATTGTATTGAGAGAGCGATGGCTTGTAATAAAATCTGAGCAAGTGATTTTTGGTGGACGTAGCCCAAATTGGGTGAACCACGTTAAATACTGTCTCTTTGTGTTGTGTTATTTTATTCTGCACTTTTATTTGAGATCTGTAATATTTTCTACATATTAGTTTCTACTGTTGCGATTCCATGAGGGATTGTCCCGCATATTTTATCCCTTATTTCCTAACAATTGGTATCAGAGCCTAGTTTGGTTTGCTGAAGTGTTGAATTATAGGGAAATTTTTAGCTTGAGTAGGAGCTATGACAGATGATGGAAGATCAAGGGTTGATAAATTCAATGGAAAAAATTTCAATCTTTGGATGATACAGCTGGAAGATTACCTTTATTAGAAGGATCTATATATTCCACTATCTCAGAAGGTGAACAAACCCTTGAGCATGATGGATGCGGAATGAGATTTTCTAGATAAGAAGGTACTTGGGACAATCTAGCTGTGTCTTGTATCTTCAGTATTGTTTAAGGTTTCAAAGGAAAAGACCATAAAAGAACCGATGGATGCATTAGTGAAGTTGTATGAAAAATCCTCTGCCTCTAACAAGATTATTTTAATGAAAAATTTGTTTAATATGAAGATGTTTGAGAATGGTTTGGTAACAAATAATTTAAATGATTTTAAAATGGTTGTAAATTTTCTAGCTTTGGTTACAATAGAATTTGATGAATAACTTAGGGCTTTATTAATTATGTGCTCTTTACTTGAGAGTTGGAATATCCTGGTAATGGCGGTAAGCAAATCGGTTCCAGCTAACTCAAAGTTGAAGTTTGAGGATGTTGTAGGGGTGATTCTAAGAGAGGAAATGCAAAGAAAAAACACCGTGGAATATTCTACTTCATGGAATACTTTGACAATAGAAAATAGATGGAGACAAAATAATAGAGGAAGATGTGGAAAATTGAAGGATCAGACAAGGTCAAAATCCAAAAGTAAGATAGTATGCTAGAACCGTGGAAAGTTTGGGCTTGCAAAGGACTGTTGGGAGATTCAAGACAAGAAGAAACAACAGGAAGAAAAAAAGGAAGAAAATGTGGCAATAGGTAATGTATGTCAAGATACTTTGATTCTTTCTTTGCACAATATTACTGAATCTTGGGTTTTAGATTCAGGGGCTTCTTTCCATGCTACTCCACATACGCATTATTTTGTTGATTATATTCAAGGAGATTTTGGGCATGTTTTTATGGGTGATGATGAGCCTTGCAACATAGTTGGAAAAGGTTCTATTTGGGTTAAGATGTAGAAAGGGAATACTTGGATATTGAAGGATGTTAGACATGTTCCTACATTAAGATGAAATTTGATATCGGCAGGGCAGTTGGGAAGTGATGGTTGTACTGTGATATTTACAACAGACTCTTGGAAGGCTACTAAAGGTGCTCTTGTAGTGGAAAGAGGTAAGAAGGTTGGAACCTTATATTTAACCACTTATAGTACTAATGTTTTTAATCTTGTTTCTTCAGAAGTAGATCCAACATTGTGGCACTATAGTCTCAGTCATATGAGCCATAAGGGCATGGAGATCATAAAGAAGGATTTTCCTGAATATACAGAAATATGTTTGGAGTTCTGTGAGGACTGCATATATGGGAAACCAAAGGGAGTAAGGTTTTTGAAGTTAGACCTAAAAATAAAGAGAGTAAGTTAGATCTGGTGCATTCTGATATGTGGGGGCTAGCTCAGGTATCATCTCTTGGGGATTCAAGTTATTATGTTACTTTTATTGATAATGAAACAAGGAAAGTTTGGGTTTATTGTCTTAGAAACAAATCTGATGTATTTGACACTTTTGTTAAATGGAAAGACTTGGTAGAGAATGAAACAAGTCTTAAGCTAAAATGTCTCAGGTGAGATAATGGAGGGGAGTATTGCAACAATGAATTTGATGATTATTGTTCTAAAAATGAAATCCACAGGAAAAAGATAGTTTCAGGAACTCCACAACAGAATGGGATGTCAGAAAGGATGAACAGAACAATAATGGAACGTGCTAGGAGCATAAGGTTACATGTAGGACTGCCTCTTTCTTTTTGGGTAGAAGCGGTGAAGACAACTGTGTACTTGATAAACAAAGAACCCTCAAGTGCCTTGGATGGAGGCATACCTAAGGAGGCTTGGTATGGTAAGAAAGTTGATTATTCATTTCTTATAGTCTTTGGATGTGAGGTGTTTGTCCATATAGACAAGGATGATAGGACCAAGCTAGAGGCTAAATAAAAAAATGTAATTTCATTGGTTATGGTGGTGATGACTTTGGATATAAATGTTGGAGTATTAAGGACAAGAATATCATTCAATCTAGGGATGTGGTCTTTAATGAGAAAGTCATGTATAAGTATTAGTTTTGGGAAAATAGGAAAGAATCCAAGAAAAAATATGCAGCAGTAGAGGATCTTCTAGATGGGAAAGGGACACATGAATCAGTTCAGGAACCTCCTCAACCAGAACCCCAAACTCCTATATTGAGGAGGTCTTCTAGGGTAAGAAGAGAATCTAAATTTTTATCTCCTTCTCTTTATTATTTATTACTCACTAATAGTGGAGAGCCAGAGAGATTTGATGAAGTAATATATGTAGATTCTAGGAAGAAGTGGAAGCAAGCTATGGATGAGGAGCATCAGGCTATCATGGAGAACCAAACATGGGGTTTGGTGAAGCTACCTGAAGGAAAAAGAGAACTACATAACAAGTGGGTGTTCAGAGTCAAAGAGGAAGAAGGAGGCAAGAAAAGATACAAGGCTTGATTGGTGGTCAAGGGGTTTGCATAGAAAAAAGGTATAGATTTTGATGAGATTTTTTCTCCTATAGTAAAAATGAATTCTATTAGAACTTTTCTTGGAATAGTTGCAACAAAAGACTTGCACTTAGAGTAGCTTGATGTAAAGACTACATTTCTCCATGGTGATTTATAGGAGGATCTATATATGCAACAAAAAGAGGGTTATGAGGTCAAAGGTAAAGAGGAGATGGTGTGCAAACTGAAGAAGATATTTTATGGCTTAAAACAAGCTCTGCGTCAATGGTATAATAAATTTAATAGCTTAATGATGGAGCAAGGTTATATTAGATGCCATTCTGACCATTGTGTGTATACAAAGAAATTTGAGGATTGCAGTTATATTATCTTGTGTCTGTATGTAGAGGACATGTTGGCTGCAGGTAAAAACATGCAAGAAATAAAAGTACTCAAGAAGTAGCTAAGTGAAGCCTTTGCTATGAAGGATTTGGGGGAAGCCAAATAAATCCTTGGTATGAGGATATATCAAGATAGGAAGGAATGGAAGATACCTTTATCTCAAGAAGAGTACATTAAGAAGGTATTGGAGAGGTTTAATATGTAGGATGCTAAACTGGTTGGGACTCCTTTGGTAGAGCATTTCAAATTATCAAAGGAGAAGTGTATGAAGACAGAGTAAGAGAGAAACTAGATGTTCAAGGTACCTTACTCATCAGTGGTTGGCAATTTTATATGTGTCATGGTGTGTACCATGCCTAATATTTCATGTGTATTGGGAGTGGTGAGTAGATTTATGAGTGATCTAGGTAGAGATCATTGGCAGGTGTAAAGTGGATCCTTCAATATTTGAGAGGGACCATGGGAATAGTTTTGTGCTACAATGAATCAGAAACCACTTTTGTGGTTATGTAGATTCAGATATGGCTGGAGATGTAGACAACATGAGGAGCATGATAGGTTATGTTTATATTGTAGGTGGGACAACAGTAAGTTGGATTTCATGACTACAAAAGCTGGTGGCTTTGTTAACCATGGAGGTTGAGTATGTTATTGCAACAGAGGAAAGAAAATAAATTATTTGGTTATAGAAATTGCTTGAGGAGCTGGGGCATAAGCAGGAGGAAGGAAAGTTGCATAGTGATAGTCAGAGTGTTATACACCTGGCTAAGAACTCTGCTTTCCACTCTAGGATAAAGTACATATACAGTTAAGGTACCATTTCATTAGGATAAATTTGGAGTAAGAGAAGTTGAAGTTGGAGAAGATTCATACCATTCAAAATCTTGCAGAAATGATGACCAAGGTGGTCATAAAGGGAAAAACTGAAGTTGTGTTCAACTTTGGTTGGTCTTCATGGAAGCTATTGAGGGGTTGAGAAGCTTAATCAGGAAAAATAGTCTTTAAGTGGGAGATTGTTAGGTTGTGGAGCATGTTTTCATGTGTGAAAGTCTTAAAGGCTATAGACTAAGAGTAATGTACACTTTCCACAGTTTGTCTCACCGGGGTTCAGGGGCGTAGCCCTCGAATACTTTTTTTTGGCCTAAAAAAAACGTGCCCGATATATCGGGAAACATGATTTTCTCATATGGGTGATATTTTTGACCTAGATTTTTATGGGATGGTTTTGGCCCATGGTTTTGATACCCATGGTTTTGTAAAACTACTTAAGTAGTTGTCTACTTATGTGGTTTTGTGAATATGGTAGCTATAATGTAACATTGCAGATGTGTTTTGAATTCTGGTGTGAATTCTATAGAGTTTGTTGAGCATAGCTCTAAACAAATCTAGGTATTGTATTGAGAGAGTGGTGGCTTGTAATAAAATCTAAGCAAGTAATTTGTGGTGGACATAGCCCAAATTGGGTGAACCACATGAAATAATGTCTCTTTGTGTTGTGTTATTTTTATTCTGCACTTTTATTTGAGATCTGTAATATTTTCTGAATAGTAGTTTCTACTGTTAGGATTCTATGAGGGATTGTTACACATATTTTATTTCTTATTTCCTAACAACATGGTTTTCACTCATATGAATCTTCTCCAGTTTTAGCTGCCCATCCTCCAATACCTGCCATATGAAGTGATACCTCAACTGAATGTGTTTTGTTCTTGAATGAAACGTTGAGTTCTTTACCAAATGAATTGCACTCTGACTGTCATTGAACAATTTGCAATCATATTTCTCTTTTCCCAATTCTTTCATGAACCTTCTCATCCATATAATTTCCTTGCTAGCCTCTATAGCCACAACATACTTTGCCTCTATAGTAGACAAAGCCACAACCTTATGCAATCTTGAAATCCAAATAATTTCCATCCCACCTTCTATGAAAATATATCTAAAAGTTCTCCTCCTACCATCCAGATCTCCAGCCATATCTAAATCAACATAACCACATAAATAAATATCCAAACATCCATATCATAACTACATGCTATATGTCCCTCTCAAATACCTGAGTATCCGTTCAACTGATTTCCAATGCTCTTTACCTGGACTGACCATAAATATACTCACAACTCCCACTTCCTATGTAATATCTGGTCTAGTAAAAACCATGGCATACATAAGACTTTCTACTACTGAAGCATACAAAACATGTGCCATCTACTCAACCTCCTCGTGTGATGAAGGACACCGATCTTTGCTCAATTTGAAATGTTTTGCCATAGGTGCACTTATAGGTTTTGAATCTTGCATATTAAACCTTTCCAACACCTTATTTATATAAGCCTCATGAGACAAATACAATTTCTTGTTCTTCTCACATCTGTGTATTTTCATGCCAATGATTCTTTTTACAACTCCTAAATCCTTCATAGCAAATGTGTGAGCTAGATTTCTCTTAAGCTCACCAATGTCCTACATACTAGATCTTGTAATAAACATATCATCCAAGTATAGTAACAAAATAATATAGCTCCCATTTCCAAGCTTCTTGAAATAAACACAATGGTCAGATTCACATATCAAATAACCATGGTCATGTGTGAAACTATCAGACCTCATGTACCATTTCCTTGGAGCTTGCTTGAGCCCATATACACTCTTTTTCAACCTGCACATTAATTTCTCCTTACCCTTGACTTCATACCTAAGTGGTTGCTGCATATAAATATCTTCATCCAAATCACCACGAAGGAAAACCGTCTTCACATCTAATTACTCTAAATGAAAATTATCTATTGCAACTATACTCAACACAGTACGTATGTAAGTCATTTTAACAACAACAGAAAATATTTCACCAATGTCAATACCCACTTTCTTTGCAAATCCCTTTCCTACAAACCTATCCTTGTATCTTTTCTGTCCACCCTCTTCTTCCTTGATCATGTAAACCCACTTGTTCTACAATGCCCTCTTACCTGCTAACAACTTAACCAAATCCCAAGTCTGGTTTTATTCCAAGGAGTCCATCTCATCATCCATGCCATGCTCCCACTGCACGTGGGTCTAATCCTACATTGCTTCTTCAAAACTTTCTGGCTCACCATTATCAGTCAATAATAAATAAAATAGAGAAGGTGTAAATCTTTCTAAAAGTTTACTTATCCTTTGAGAACTTCTCATAGAAGTTTGGGGTATTGGAGGCTCATTCTGGACCTCTTGGACATTTGTATCCAAATATGTCAGTGACTAATGCTAGTCACCTGTAACCGATGTTGGTTCTTCTATTTAATGCCGGTTTGTCTCTTATGTAACTGATAACAGTTTAATTGACCGATGTCGATCAGGGGTCAACTGACACCAGTTACTGTGTAACCATGTTAGTATGATTTTTAAATCTAAGAGTTCATTTTCATTCACAAACATCTCAACCGGTTCGTCCTTGGGTACCACAATTTGATCCCTGTACATTATATTTTCATTCCATTCAATTTCACAAATCCTAATAATTTTAGAATTCTCTAAATCCCAAAAATAGAATCCAAAGTCACCAGATCCATAACCAATAAAAGTGTATCTCTATACACAAAAGCTTTTTCTTATTTTACTTATCAATATGTACAAAAGCTTCTGAATCAAAAAATTTAAGAAAATAAAGATCTACCTCTTTTCTGGTCAAGGCTTCCTCTGGTATTCCTCCATCTAGTGAAGTTAAAGGCCCATGGTTAATCAAATAAACCATTATATCAAGTGCTTCTACCATAAACTGCAAGGGCAATCCAACATGTATCCTCATATTTCTAGTACGTACCATGATTGTCTTGTTCATTCTTTCTGTAACACCATTCTCTTGTGGTGTTCTTGGAACCATCCTTTCTCTACATATTTTATTCTCTGAATAATAATAATTGAAATATTTGCTAAAATATTCACCACCATTGTCATATCTAAGGAACTTTAACTTTGAATTTGATTCATTCTCAACAAGGGCTTTCCATCTTTTAAAAGTCGTAAAATTATCAGATTTATGTTTAGTACAATAAACCCATACATTTCTTGTAGCATCATTAATAAAAGTAGCATAATACTTGGATCCTTTATGAGAAGCTACTTGAGCTGGTCCTCACACATCTGAGTGCACATATTCCTACCTTCTCACCTCTTGCCACAACAAAAGCACCCTTGGTGACTTTCGAAGAGTCTGCTATGAATGTAACCATGCAAGCATCTTCACCTAGTTGCCCTGCAGAAATAAGATTCCTCCTGAGACTTGGCACATGTCTCACATATTTCAATACCCATGTATTTACATTCTGTAATTTTAGATGAACTTCCCCTTTACCAGTAACACTGCAAGGTTCCTCATCACCCAAATAAACATGCCCAAAATTGCCCTGGACATAATTTATGAAATAACCCTTATTAGGGGTTGCATGGAAAGAAGATCTTGAATCTAAAACCCATGATTCTATTTTACTATCCAAATAAAGAATAAGAGCATCTTACATTACCTCTGCTACAAAATTTTATTCTTTATTTGCCTCTTTACTTTTTTCTGGGTGTTGGTTCTCTTTATCCTTAGACTAATAATATTTCTTTGCATGTCCTTTCTTTCCAAATTTCCAACAAGTAATTCCTTTACATATGGATTTAGATATGCTATCCCTTGAATTTGATTTCCCATTACTCTTACTCTTAGATCTCTTGTTCTGATTGCCCCTACTTTCTACATTCAAAGCATTCCCAGATGATGATTTATATGTACTTTTCCTATAAATTTATTCATTTAAGATTATACTAACCACATCATCAAACTTCAAAATATTATTAGTAGATGCTATATTACTAACAACCATTACCAAGTTATCCCAACTATCAGGAAAAGAACATAAGAATAAAATTTCTTTCACTTAATCATCAAATGATATATCAACCAATTTTAACTGATTTACAATAGATATGAAATAATTCAAATGAATAGATGTAAATCCACCTTCATGCATCTTAGAACTAAATAGTTTCTTCATCAAATAAAATTTATTTGAAGCACTAGGTTTTTCATATAAATTAGCAAGAGATTTCATTAACCCTACCATAGAAGTCACTTCTGTAATATTGGAAGCCACAGTTGCTAGACTCAATCTTATAGATCCCAAAACCTTTTTTTCAAGAATCTTCCATTCTTCATCAGTCATCTTCGTAGGTCTAGACTTCTCATCCAATGGTAAATAAAAATATCTTTGATACAAATAATCCTCAATGTGCATCTTCCATAATTGATAATTTCAGCCGTCAAACTTTTTTACCTTGTATTTTTTTTCTCCGCCATTCCTGTAGTTCCCACTCAATCAGAAAATCCTCTGTGAGTAAATCTATCAACACAAAAAACCCTCAAACAAAGCTCTGATACTAGTTGTTGGGGTTAGCACACCGGTTGTATAGATAATATATCAGATCTAAACATACATGTAAATAAAATCAGATATTCTACCAGAAGAAATATACAAAAAAAGAGACATAAATCAACACCATATTTAATGTGGTTCACCCAGTGTGGGCCACATCCACCAAGAAACAAGCCAATCTATTATCCAAATATTTGACAATATATACAATGAAGATTTATAATCTTCCACACCTCTCATATGCACAATACTTTCTTTCTCTCAAGCTTTTGCTTCTTCTCCAAGAATTCTCTCTCATAATTATTCTCAAAATAATCATTAACACACACTTCTAACCCTATATTTCATGCTTATATAGGCATATAAAAACTTAGGGCAGTTAGCCATGCAATTACAATCAATAGATCTACTTTAATGCTAAAATTAAATATAATTTGTAAGAGTTAAATAAAACACTCCCGGACAAGTAACCAACGCTTGTTAGCCCTAACCGATGTCGGTTCCTCCTTGCCTAACCGATGCTAGTCATAGGTGACTGATGCCGGTCCCTCCATAACCAATGTCGGTTACTATATTTTCCTACAAATTTCATATTGCATGCTAATATGAAGTGATTGAGCTCCACAACTCAACAACATCGTGACATTACAATAAAGAGGGATCCTTTTTACAATGGAAGAATTACAGTTTTATAGAAATAGAGAGGGAAAAGAGAGGAAAACTCTGATTTCAAATTGCAACCACTAACTAGATGCATTAAATCCCCTGCAAAGAACATGGGTACCCTGAAAGGTCATTTCCACACATCCTCCATCCTGCAGAAGGAGATAGAGAATTGTTTTTCATTTAATCAGGTGGTTGGGAGTAGTATGTGAATACATTTAATGACCATAATGTTATTTCCATTTTTATTCCACCAAATTCCATCAAATCCTAAAATAAATGATCCCAAATTGGAGGGCTTGATGAGACCTTTCAAACGAGATCAATTTTGTATGATTTAGAGCTATGGAGCAAAAATTATGACTGTTTGAAGTTTTATAGGTCGTGTGACACATGGAAGCTTCTGATGAATCGTTGTGATTTATCAAGCCACATGTGCCTACGTGTTTATTCTCCCTATCCTCCATGTTTTGCCCTCTTATTGGTTGCGGGGGACAGGGATCGATCTGTATATTGTATGTTGACTTGCACACTGCCTTTTTACTTTTGACCTGTGCGGACCCAAAAGATTCATGAATTATGGCTCATTCCAAGGTTTAAAGTCTAATGGAACACATAACTTTGAAGTTATCTGGAATTTCAACACGTTTCCACCCTTTGGCCACTTTGATCCTACCTGTCCTTATCAAACCCCACTATATGTCATGTTGACCATCCTTGACCTCATCCCAGACCTGATAATTTTATCCTCCCCAATTTATTCTAGGTGTTTTTAGTCCATTGGATCCCATTTCCTTGAGCTCGCTCAGAATGGTGAAACATGTCCTTTTGGTCCATAGTTTATCTTCTTCCACGTTTCCCTACTTTCTACTCTACCACATGTCCTATTGACATTTAAACCCTACTCGAACTCGATGTCCTTTATCTTCCTCTGTTTATTCCATGGGATTGACTCCACCAGAGTGCTTTGATTATGGAAAACACCCGAATGATTCCATGTGTCCTCCTCCATTGGCAGACATTTTTCAAAATTTTAAATAGTTGAGGCATTGCGGGTATTTGAATTATTGGAGTGGGTAAATTTGATGGGCATTTGAACTTCCTGTAGGATTTTTAAATTGTTAATTCCATTTAAAATGAGTTATCTAAATTAATCTAGGGGGTTAATTTGGGATAAAAATACACTTATTCAATTTTTATCCATTGACCATCAAGGAAAGAAAGAAGGGTTCAATTTGAATAGAAGAGGAAGATGTGGATGCAAGAAGGTTCTGAGATGTAGCATTACAAAGAGTGGGAAGTGACTCTTTTACAACAAGGTTTATGGGACTTGAATTTGAATTAATTCCTTTAATAAAATGGAAAAGTTTATCAAATTTCTTGGGATGATTACTCAAATACTCAAATTCAGAAATTTGGATGTTATACTTCTTAACATATTCAATTATGTCAAAATGATACTCAAAGGAGGTTGAAGGTGTAGATGGAGTAACAAGAGGATGAATACTTCTTGGAATGACATTGATACTATTTTTATTGTGTCGAATTGAGATTTTCATTGATCCTCTCCATTTATAATCTTTAGAAGATTTGAGATTTACATTGGTATTGTGTTAAATTTCCATTCAATTCTACATGCCGTTACGTTGTCCAATTGATCACAAATCCAACCGTCAATTCAATCAATCATTCAATTGTTTTTCTCATAGCTTGAATCTACTTCCATTCAAAACATCTTTAGAACATCCAAAAACATTTTATCATTGATATTAAACAAGCTCAGTGCTTCATTCTAATCTTCAATAGTCTCATCTGATGTTACAAGGAGATACAAATGAAGGAGTAGGTTTTCAACTTGTATGTTTTCTTGCATGATTATTTTTTATCTTATATATTCTGGCATGCCTAGTGGGACACACCCACATATTTTTGTTTATTCACAATTTTTTGTAAAATAAACCTTATTTTTGTGTTCTTCTTGCTGGTTAGGAGTCACTGACCAATTTTTAGGGATTTTCATGCAGTAAATTATGATTTGTTTAAAAAAACTAGTCATTTTGGCCGTAATCTAACTTTTTATGTGTAGCTATAGTTGAAGTGTGTCATCGTTTTATTTTGCATGCTAGCGTAACACGTAAACTACACTAGAATTCATGAAGTGCATTTCTATTTATACACCTACATCAATGTGGATATATGTGCATTTCCATTACCCTTTATGCACTGATGTTTCTAATTTATTTTTCTCTGTTTCACAAATCTACACTACCATGACTCAATCTATGCTACCATTAAGTTGGTTACATTAGCATGTTCCTACACATATTTCTGTATAAGAAGGGATCTATGTTTACATTGCTTATACCTACACCTGCATTCATATCCCTACATTTACATTCCCTTGACTTCGCTAGCGTCACATCATAGGTGCACCTTCATTAGTATCAGGTACGTTTCCATCTATATAAAGCATGTTTACATCCTTATAAAGTGTGTTTACATTAATATAATATGCGATAGTGTTCTACCTTCAGTTTCAATTTATTTTTCAATCTTCTAACATTTTCATTTTTATTCATCTACTATTTTCTACACATTTTTGACTTTGATCTGTAATTTAATTTTTTAAATAGGCTAAATTTTTAATTTTTTGTTCATCTCCTTTCATTTCTATTCTGATCAAACATCATGTATGCTCCTCTCTCCCACCTTTGGGTGATCTTGAGAATCAGAAATGACCACAATATTTTGTTGTTATTTTCTACTAACATTATGTTTACAGGAAAACTATTAATCACTTTTTGTAGGGTCTCTTTATTTGGAACATCTTACCAGAATCAAGGAAAAAACTACTAACACCTTGCATGCAGGTTTCCTTGGTCAAAGAAAATTAAAACATGCTAAATAAAATATACAAAACATTTTCATTTCATGTTTTGATAAGGAAAAATACCCATCCGCATAACTATGGGAAGTACTTGGGCATAATCCCTAAAACTCATTATAAGGAGTACCATAGGAACCCCATAGTATATTTCACATTGAGAGGAATGGACACTAAAAAGGGAAGGGCCCCATCCTAATTGAGTAGTTTTACTCATGAGGAAAACAAAAAGTTATATGTGGTAATGAACCTCATTTTGATTAACCGATGGTTAAATTTTATAGCTAGAAATTTTCTAGTACGTGTACTCATTTAGACAACATTAGTGAGAGAATATCCCAAATCCCTAAGAAGCCTAACAAAATGGGGCCATCAAATCCCATATTTTTCAGATTTCGAGATTAATTTTTTTTGTGTTCCACATCTTACATAAATCAAATTCAACCCTATCCAAAAAAATCAAAGCTAAAAATATTATCCCTTGGATACTCATATCCTAATCTAGTCAAAATCAAAATTAAACCATTCCAATATTATACCAAAATTCAATCAAGAAAATAAGTCCTACCCTTTGGGTACATAATTTTTGACCATCAAGCCTATCCAATTTAATCTAATCTACTCTAGTGAAAATTAAAATTTATTCAAATCCAATCAAAATCATAACCAAAATCAACAAATTCAATTTCAATCAAAGTCTTATATTTTGGATACCCATATCCAAGTATAAGCACATCCAATCCAAATCAAAAGTCTTAAATTTCAGATACATACGAATAAATTTAAGCAAATATATCAAATCTGAATTCAAATCAAGACAAATCACATAATATTTATAAAATCTCAAACCACCTCTTACTTTAGGTTTTTCCCCTTCTAGTGAAAAATGGTGGAAAATCAAAACAAAATCTATAACATCTTTGACAATTTTGAAAAAAATACTTTTTCCAAAGTAGTTCTAATGAAGAGGAAGGAGCTAGACAACCTGAGATCACAAAACAAGAAAAATAACAAGTTGAAGAACTTCTAAGACAAAACAAACATCAATATCTCCTAGAAATGGGAGCTAAATTACCTTCATATGTAAATGATGAGAACTTGAAACATCTCTTAGATAAACCCAAATTTAGTAAAAACAAACCATAACAATTAAAAAAATACATCAAATGAAGCCTTACTAGCCAAAATTCAAGAGATGGCAATGAAAATTTCTAATATGTCTTCTAAGGTTTCCAAAAGAAACGAAGAAAAGGCCCAACCTAATAAAAAATAGAAACAACTATGGACATCCCTAAAAATATCTCCATTCACCCAAGAATGACAAAACTTGAAAGAAACGATAATGAGAATGCAAAAGTGAACAAAACAATTCAATTTTGAAGAACTATGTTCATATCCATTTGACAAAGAAATGTTGCACATACAATTTTCCCCATCATTCAAAATCCCTAAATTTAACAAGTAAAAATGAAAACATGACCTAAGAGAACATGTTAAATAATTCTTCACGACATGCCAAGAGGTAGCCTACACCGACATCTATCACTTGCACCTTTTCCCAAAATGTTTAGAAGAAAAAGCCTTAGATTGGTTTTTATACCTTCTAAAAGGCTTAATCACAACCTTTGCAGACTGATCAGAGAAATTTTTTAAACACTTCTCCTTAAATCTAGGTTCAAAATTCAATATGATGGACCTTTGTAACACCAAACAAAGGAATAATGAAACATTCACATCATTTATTCAATGATGGAGAGGAATCACAAGCTGATTTCCTTATTTCATACCCCAAAAAAATTTGTTAAACATGTTTGTACCAAATCTTAACCCGAAATTATTGCTATCTAAAATCACACTCCCTTTGATAATTTGTATGATTTATCAAGTTCAAGACCAAGGTGAATTTCTTCTTGACATCAAGATTCAAAAAATGGATAAGTATACAATCCACGAAGGCTTATTATAGAAATTTATTGTTCCATGGGTTTTCAAGTTCCATAGGACAAAACATTAGTTGTTTAGTATTCCGCAGACATGAAGATTAGCCTACTGTTGGTGTATATAAATTCTTAGAATCACACAGACATCCTAATTTGCGAGGAAATAAATTCGGCTAAGTATCGAATATGTGGGTCAAATTTGGAGGCAAGCAAGAGTTCTGGGAGGATGGAATAATGCTGCTATTATGTGGAATTCAATTATACAGGATAGAATATTACAGAGCCTCACGAATGCATATGAGAAGTAGTTCTACAAAGTTTCTCAACTCCATGAGAAAGGATATGTATTAGGTGAAGGCCACAATGCAACCAAGAATCAGCCAAGTCTAAGAACCATGAAAAACTATCATAATGTTCCATAGGTTATTTAAGTGCAGTGTTGTGTAGATTTATAAAATCCATAGGAAATGGAAAAGGAGAAAGGTCTTCACTTATTTCAGTGTAAGAGAAATAGTATGTATGTCAAGTAATTTTGTATGAGTGGCCAAGTGTACAAATAAAAGTTCATGCAAGTACAAGAAGATACTTCGGAAAATATACGAGAATTTGTGTCTCACAGGTTTCTCAATCCGTCAAGATCCACAAAGGTAAGAAATGATTAATACCATGGTGGAAGCCATAAAACATTCAAAATGCCATAGGACAAAGAAAATATGGTTTTTGTATGGATCTTCTAGTCAAGAGATCCATATTACATGATGACGGTTATGTTTATTTCATCTCTCTAAGGGCCAAATTGCATGATGAAGGAAAGTGGGGAGGATGTTGTTACATGAAAATAATCTTGAAAGTTTGGGAGAATGCACAATTTTTTCATTTCAAGCACTAACCACCTCACCTATTAGGAGTAAATGTAAAAAATAATGCCCATGCCCTTGCTTGTAAATCATGATGGTGTGTTATAATAGGAAATGATGGTATGTCAGGGATATTAATGGCGAAAGAATCCGTGGGAGGTAGCTTTTCTTTGTCCATGATGGATCCAAATTTAATTCCCCCCATTTCTCTCTTTCTCCTATCTCCATATTCTATAAATGTAAGTGTGGAGGCATGTTTTACAAGTTCCTTTCTACCAAATACACATTCTCTACCTTGAAGCAACACATCTTCTTGCCTTCAGACCCCTACAAATTTGTATTTCACATGAGATGTCTAACCTATTCTCTGTAAACATGATGAATATATACTAAATGCAATACATCTATTGCTTTTTTTTCCTTTAGATGTTATTTGTTTGATATGGATGTTTTCCCTCTTGTTTTCATTGATATTTATGCATTAATGTTTTTAGGACTATGTGTTTTCATTAAAATATTTGAATGTGTGGTTTTTCTGTGTCTTTCTGGTCATATCTAAATCTTGTCTTAATGTTGGTGCATCGTCATTATTTCATTTCGTAGTTTTACTTTATTCTTTCTCAAGCATGGACCCTGTGATTCTTAGTATTAATTTTATATTTAGTTATAGTTTGAGTAGTTTAAGTTAGTGTGTGTTGAGCTAGGAGAGAAGGAACAAAACTTCTCTGGAGGTTTTTCTCAAGGAGAAAATTCCCATAGTTTTAAGATAATACCATGTTAGCAAAGGAATTTGACCTTCCATGATCAATTGTAAGGTGCTAACTTTGGTCTGTAACAATTTTGGCATTTTAATAAGAATTTATGTGTATCCTAGTGATATCAAGTCTTTAGAGGCCCTACAAAACAAATCTAGTGACTCCAAGCATTTCATCTACTAGTTTCAGTAGAAGAATATCTCTATCTCATGAGACATATTCAAACAAGAAAAAGGACATCACATGGAGAGCCTTTTGACTACTTATAGTTATCACCAAGGAGAAGAATAAGAGGTAAATACACACAGAGATAACCATCACCTACAAACCAATTCCTCTCTACTCCTCCTCCTGATAGGCCTTTCTTGCTATCCTCTAGGGTTCTAAGACCCATAATATTCATGGGTCATCAAAGGAATTAACCATTTCTCACATTTAATGGAGGAATTCATCTACTTCTAGCCCAATATGATGACATTCCAGTTGCAACCCTAAAAAGTGTTCATTTCTTCACTGGAGAGAACACTATAACTCCCATTGAGCACATTAAGGATGTTACAAACATTTTCTCAGTATATACCATGTTACACAAGATGATGTAGCTAGTTAGATTTTTGACATCTTCTTTCAAGGGAAAATCTCTACAATGGTACAAAGGATTAAGATTTAACTCCATCTCTAATTGGGATGAGTTAGGTTAAGCTTTTTGTAATTATTTTTAAGATAATTCAGATCATTTATCTTTGGTGGAGCAACTGACAACAACAAAGAGGGCACCACATGAGCCAATGAATGATTTCAACATCAGATTCTAGAGAACTTGGGATATAATTCCTTAAATGGTAAGACCTATACCTCAATATGAATCTCTTTATTATTGAAGGGCTTTAAAAAGTGACATTTCAATCATGATTTAGTCCATGGGGATAGAACTTTACCTAATGCCTATTATTTTACTATTAGAGTAGAAAATAGTCTCATTTAGGTTGGGAAACTTGCCCATAGGCCTCCAATGCCCATATTCCTAGACGTAGGGAAATCCATTCCTTACCAAATCCCTTGATTTATCCCCTATTCTATCCCCAAGAATCCAAATATCAAGTCAAGAATCTACCTCTACAAGCCCTTTAAATGAATTGTAAGAAGTCATGAAGCAGTTGCAAAATTTTTAGAAATGAGTTGGTATCCTTGAAGAGGTAACAAGCTTCAAAAATTTTAGACCTTACCAGCCTCCATACCAACCAACAATCCTCCTTTCTACCAAATAGACCATCATTCCAAGTCCAGCTCCTCAGATCAAAATCAAATCACCCCCACAAAGCCATTTCAGTTCCTATAATCCTAATGTAGCTAGTTCATCTAAGGATTTGGTCCCAATACAAAAAAATCTTGTACAAGATTATGAGTGGTGTTTCCCTTACAATCTTCCACACAACTCAAGTAAACCTATCCTAATGGTATTCTAAACAAACCTTTGATGGTGAAAAATGTATCAAGATGTCCTGCGAAAGGAAAATCAAGATACATCAAGAGACTTCGCTCAAGAAAGGTTGCACCAAGTGATACTTCACTTGTGAATTAGAAAATAGAGTTATACAGAATCAATTAGCTTCAAGGATAAATCAACCACCTTCTTCAAGTATATGCCACAAACACTAGGTCAAAAGAAGGTAAATGGGGCCAAATACTCCATCTCTTACTTCACCAAGTCTGCATTCTCAACTCAGTCAACCTGCAGACTTAACATATCCTAGTGCATTAACAAGTGATCTATGGAATGTAGTGAACCCATAGTACACTACAAAAATATTGGAACATTACATACCCACAAAACATGGAAATTTCATGCAAAAAGGAGAATCCATCGAGAAAAGGAAATCTATGATGAATGTAGAAATTCCACCATCTAAAGAAAGTCCATGAGGACATAACAAATAAGGAAAGAAAATTTCACCTCTATGTTGCAGAAGCCTTTTTGGGTCATCCTTTTAACATCCTAGAGAAAATGAAAAAGACCAATGTCATTATTTCAATGTGGGAATCTCTAGCTATTCTTAGACAGAGAGATCTTTTACAAGCTATTATGGCTGATATTTCCCCACCACATGAAGCATCCAGGGAAAAGAATAAAATAATGCTCACCAACATGCTCTAGAAAAAGGATGACAAACAAGGTAAAATCATAAAGCCACCAAATTTTTATGTATCTCTCATCATAGGCAATCATTTAGTGCTCAATTACATGATTGAATTAGGGGAAAGCAATTCAATGATGCCCAAAAAAATAATAAACCAACTTGGTCTTGAATATGAGTCAATTTCTAAAAGAGTGGTGCAATTGGATGTAACCATAGTGGGAACCATTAGATTTGTCAGATGTCTAAGCCTCACAATAAATGAATGTATCAACTTCTCCATTTTTCAGGATGTGTTCATCATCAACCTCCCACCATTATTTGCTTTGTGCCTTTTGCGGGATTTCATTGCTAAGATTGGGATACCTATTCATGGATTGGTCTCACATGATTTTCAGAACTAGGTATGCCACCAAAGCTACTATCAAGTCCAAGCTTATTGCCACATATCATATAGATCCTTATGTTCCCAACCCCATTAATGTAAATTACACAATATTTAATCAAGAGGATCACCCAAGCATCTAGGAAAAAAATACGCAAATTGAAGGTATCCCAGACTTGCTACTTGATGAGTGGAGAAATGAATGCCATGATTTTAACCCTTACAAAAAAATTGAAGAAGATGGAGTAGAAATTTATTTTTTATGTGAGGAGGATCCACCTATTTCTATTATTAAGAAAGAATATCCACAAGGTGAAGGAATTTGGAAATGTTATTCGATGGATGAAGAAGCATAGAAGGAGTAGGAGGAGGTGTAGTGATTATATATGCTTCAGGTATGAAGTATTACCCAACTTTTATATTATAGTTTAGTTGTTCTAACAACTCAACAGAGTATGAATCTCTCATACATGGCCTGCAATGCGTAAGAAAAAAGAAAATCAAACAATTGCAGACCTTCAAGGATAGTGAGCTAATTATGAACCAAGTCAGAGGGTTGAATGTGGCTAAGAATGATCTTCTTAGAGCCTATAAGCATACAGTATGTAAACTTCTAGATGATGTTGAATATTTCAATATCCACATCATACCAAGGAAAGAAAATGAATCAATGGACAGGTTAGCCATAATGGGAGCAAGTTTTGATGTTGCTTAGAATGTTAAGAGAAGTAAAATGCAACTGTATATAAAATTTTGGTGAGGCCTTGCTGTACCAAACAATAACATACAAATTGGTAAAGTGTTTGATAAATGATCAACATATTGTCAATTTCATCCAAGAGGAAGCCAAGTTTTCATCAAAGAATCAATATATACTAGAGTAGAAATATGGAGAAAAAATTATCCATCTCGTATCAAAAAAGTTTCCCAAAGGACTAATGACTTTGGAATCTATTTTCAACCCTGATGATTAGTTAAGAAGAGAAAAAGAAAACATGACAATAAAAGGTGAGGACTATGAGCCCATTTCATTTGGTAGGGACACAATACTTAAGATTGGTAAGGTATGCATTCCATAAGAAAAACATGCTTTTATAGAGCTTTGTCAATATTTTTTTGATGTCTTTGCTTGAATTTATGAAGATCTTAGAGGTTTTGATCCTGATCTAACTCAACATTCCATTGAGTTAGATCCAACATCCAAGCTTGTCAGACATAAATAGAGGCTTTTCAATCCGCTGATTGAGCCTCTCATAAAAAAGGAATTGAACAAACTAATTGAGGTAAATATCATTTTCCCAATCAAATATTCATCATGGGTTGCAAACCTTATTCTAGTGCAAAAAATAAATGGGTAAATCATATTATGTGTTTATTTAAGGAATTTTAATAGAACATCCTTGAAATATCATTACTCATTTCCTTCTATGGAGAAAATATTACAAATAGTAACAAGGTTAGAAAGGTCATCTCTTTTGGATGGTTACTCTCGCTATAAGTAGATCATAATAAAGGAAGAAAACTAGTTCAAGAAAAAATTTACCACCAAGTGGGGGACCTATGCCTACAAGAAAATTCCATTTGTATTTTCCATTGTATGAGAAACATTTAAAAGGGCCATGTATATGACATTTAAGGGATTAATAAATAACATCATTCTTGTGTACTCAGATGCCATCACAATTTTCTACGAAGGTGCAATTAATCATTTGTACCATCTCAAGTAAGTATTTGAGAGATGCATGAAATTTGATGTCTCTCTTAACCCATGGAAATGTATCTTCTTGGCGCATGAAGGAAAAATATTAGAACACATTATTTCTAAGGAAGGACTTGAAATTGATCTAGAAAGAGTAAGCACCATCCTTGCATTATCATTGCCTAGTCACAAGAAAGCACTAAAAAGCATCTTAGGAAGGATCAAATTTGACAGTTGTTCCAAATTTCACCAATCTTATTAAGCCACTGACATCTATGTTGAAGAAGAACATGATTTTTAGGTGGAGTGTAGAAGAAAAGGATAACTTTAAAGCTATCAAATAGGTAATTACACAGGACCCAACCCTCATCAATCTTTATTCCACTAAGGATTTTAAACTATATGCCTTTGGAGGTACATACAAAATATTTCCATGCTTATACAATCAAACAAAGAAGGTGAAGAGCAACCAATTACATTTTTTAGACAAAGCCTTAAAGATTATAGAGTAGGGTACTCATTTGCTGAGAAGCATGCCTTAAATGTTATAAGAATATTGAATAAATTCAGACATTTAGTGTCCAAAAATAACATCCATCTTATGGTTTCACATGTTGGTGTGAAATATTTTCTTTTGAACAATGATTTAAATGAGAATCGAGCTAGTTGGATAATAAGAGTAATGAAATATGACATTGACATAAAAATAACTAAGCTAGTAAGAGGCAAAGGGATATGCGAGCCAAAAATTCTAGAGCTAAAAAATGAAGAGGAGAATCTTTTGGTGCTACAACATGATTAAGTAGAATCCATATATTCTCCACATACACATTGCTATACCTGCAACATAGTGCATTTTATCTAAACAAGTCATTTCCCCTAAGGCTTGACCAAGGCCAAGAGAAGTTACTTCAGACTCCACTCTATCCCCTTTGTTTTTGTTGATGGAATCTTATTTAGAAACCATGTAAATGGAGTCCCGTTGAGATGCATCAAGGTGGATTAGATTGGGAAGGTCCTACACAAGTTTCATGATGCCACACCTAGAGATCACTTTGCACCAAGGTCGACAACACTCGAAATAATGAAAGGTGGCTATTATTGGCCAAGTATTTTTAAGCACTGTTACACATGGGTAAAAAAATGTAAAAAATGTTCCTTTTTCATGGGCAAAGAGAGGCTAACAACTCTTCCAATCCACTCCATCTCTGTAGATCAAATATTCATGCAATGGGGATTGTATTTTATTTGAGTTATCAATCCACATTTAATCCCAGGTCACAAATATATCCTCACATCTATGGATTACTTCTCTAATTAGATAAAAGTGGTTTCTTTGAAGGAGGAAAATGAAGCTAATATCTTGGATTTTTATGAAGGTATTGGGATTAGATTTGGTGTCCCTTCCACAATCATTTATAATAATGCTTTGGCATTCCTTGACACTAAAATCACTAATTGGGATGTTAGTAATGGAATATATTTAAATACATCTTCAAAATATTACCTCTAAGGTAATGGATAAGCTGGATCAACAAACAAGAATTTCCTAAGGATCATAAGAAGGACCGTAAATGAGAATAAAAGGGTTTGGATCATAAAGATAAAATAACTCTTATGGGCTATCATAATCACCCCTAAATGATCAACTGATAGTTCACCCTTCAAGCTTGTCTATGGTAAAGAAGAAAAGTTACCAATATATATCAAATTTCCAACTTTGGAGCTCATTAATCAATTGTAAATGTTTGAAGTTAAAGCCACGGAGATCAGATATGAAGAGATCATGGAACTAGAGGATACAAAATACCAAGGAAGGAAGATAATGGAAAAATATAAATCTTAGATTAAGAAATAATTTGATCAGAAAGCAGTGGCTAGAATCTTTCATGAAGTATATATTGTTCTCAAATGGGTCAAAGAAAAATCCAAACTAGGAAGACATTCAAAGTTTGGTGCTATATGGAGTGATCCCTATGTTATCTTAGGTTGTAAGCTACACAATGCTTTCCAATTATCAAAATTGGATGGAGAAGATCTTATGATTCTAATTAATGGAATTTACCTTAAGCACTACTTTTTAACCAGGGGTTATACCTTGGACATATTAGTTTAGTTTCAATCAATCCAAGTGATTTTTCGCACTTTGTCTTGTTGGTAGTGTGGTTTCCTTTCCCTAAGTGATTTGCACATGTTTTTGGCTACCACATATGATAGTTACATTCTCAAAGTTTTAAAGAGGTTTTAGTGTTATGAAAATCCATTGAATGTTGAACAATGTCAAGTTTAGGGAAGATACAAGTTAATGATCAAAATTTTAAAGATGGGAACTTGACCCTATGCCCAATGGATTGTTAAGGTAACTGATTATTTATCTATAGGTAGATAACCCCATTGATCTGCTAAACTATTATCCAAAATCACACTCCCTTTGCTATTTTGTATGACTCATCAATTTCAAGACCAAGGTGACTTTATTCTCACCATCAAGATTAAAAAAAATAGCTAAGTATAGAAGTTTCCAAGGCTTACTATGGAAATTCAGTGTTCTACGGGTTCTGAAGTTTTGCAGTACAAAGCGTCAGTTATCCAATGTTTCAAGGACATCAAGATCAACCTATCACAAGTGTATATAAATTATCAAGGTTACAAAGACATCCATATTCATGAGGAAATCAATTCGAGTAAGTTTTGAATATGCAGGTCTTAGTAGATGGAGGAATATTGTTGTTCATTAGAATTCAATTCTTTGGGATAGAATATTACAGAGATTCGTGGATGCATAGGAGAATTAGTTGTACAAAATTTCTCAACTGCATGAGAAAGGATATGTATTAGGTGAATGCCATAATATAAACAATAATCAACTAAGTCCAAGAACTGCGAAACACCATCCTAGTGTTCTGCGAGTTCTTAAAATACAATGTTGTGTAAATTTATAAAATCGTTAGGAAATGGAAAAGGAGAATGGTATTCATGTATTTAGTGTAAGTGAAAAAGTGTGAATGTGAAGGAATTATGTGTGGGTGGCCAAGTGTATAAATAGAAGTCCACGGAAATACGAGATGATATTTTAGTGAATATGCGATAATTAGTGTCTCACAGGTTTCTCAATCCACCAAAAAATTTCAATTTCAAAAGCCACGGGATGAGGTCAGGATCTACAAAAGTAAGAAATGATTAAGATTGTGAAGGAAGCCACAAAACATTCAAAGTTCCACAGGAAAACATAATACTAGTTTATGGTTGGATCTTCTGGTCGAGAGATCTAGATTGCAAAATAATGGTTGCATTAGTTTCATCTTTTTAAGGAACACACTACATGATGAAGAAAAGTGGGGAGGGTGCTATTACAGGAAAAGAATCATGAAAGTTTAGGAGAACACACAATTTGTTAGTTTCAAATGATAACCACCTCACCTTCTAGGAGTAAATGTAAAAATGGCACCCATGCCCTCGCCTACAAATCAAAATGGCATGTTACAAGAAGAAAGAAAAATATGTTGGGGAGATTAATGGTGATAGAATCCATAGGTGACAAATTTTCTTCATCCATGACAGATCAAAATTTAAATTTCCCCATTTTTTATTTCTCTCCCATCTCCATATTCTATAAATTTAAGTATGGGGGCAAATTTTACGGGCTCATTTGTACTGAATATGCATCATCTACCTTAGAGTAACACATTTTATTACCTTCATACCTCCACAACTTTGCATTTTACATGAGACATTTAGCCTCTACTCTGCAAACACGATGAATATATATGATGATCTGTATAAATTACTTTCATAACAACTCATCTTTTATATTTTGATAAGATTATTGTAGCCATGTTTATGTATTTCCAATGAACATTGTTGAACTTCAGCATCACAACCATGAAATTTTGGCATAATTATAATTAATATAGTTATATCTAATTATATTTATTTTGTGATTATGTGTGCATTTATTCTTCTTATTCTAATAAATTGTTTGGATGATTATATATGTTGATATCACTCTATGTTGTAAGTAATTTTCCATATGAAACAAAATAACCTATCTACAACAACTCGTTCAAAGCCAAATAACCTATCCGCAACATAAGAAAATCATTCACAATAAAGACCTTGCATTTATGAAGATATTTTGAAACATGGAGTTATAGAAATCAAGTCCTTATGTGCCATTGGAGAAGCAGTTATAACAAGAATGTGGAAAACTAGGAAACAAATCAATCTTTGATTTGGTCATTGATAAAGAACTAATTGCTAGATTAACACTTGTTGTGTGTTTCATGAAGACCTGATTGTTAGTCAAACACTTGATGTATATTTCAAACATGTGTCAAATCTATCACTTGTTCTGTTGAAGACTCCTTGTTGTATTCTTATTCTTCTCAAGTGCTGTAAATGATAAGGTATAATGGAAAGGGCTGGTGCTTGGTAATGACAGAGAGTAAATTAGAGAGTCATAGTTGGAATTAGAAAACAAATATCACTATGATATTTTGTTCCTGATTGTAATGTTTTTTGAAAATCAATAAAGAAATATGAGTTCTATTATTTAGTTTTTGGTTACAAAATTAGGAAGGGATTAACACCCAAGTCAGGGCCCACTTGATCTCTGCTACATCCCCTCCATTTTTTTATTTCATGCCTATTTACTTAGGAACAATTTTCTTTCTGAATATGTAAACTTTCTTTTAGTGGTAAAAATTTAACAATAGTTCATTTCCAAATCTGATTTTTATTTTACTTTCAGTATTAGTTATTTCCTTTCTAACCTCCTAGATCAACTATAGCTGTGCATATACCACTAGCAGTATTTCAAGTCTACACTCTGTGGTTTGATAATTAAATGAATATAACTCAAATGTATAACATATTAATTGCTGCAAGTTGATTTGTACCACCATTTTTGGTGTTCTTACTAGGGACATTGTCAAGTTATAGGAGTTTATGAGATTTTACATTTCTGAATTTCTTAGAATGGACTAGGTTATATAAATTCCACCTTCAAAACCCCCCATTAATGAATGTTGATTGAGTTAAGTCAGTTGATGTATGCACCGTTATAGAGATGCCCATCGTAGATTCCTACCCAATCCTCAAATAGTAGAAATTAATTCTCATTATGTAGAAGAAACATCCTCTTCTATATAGGGTTTTCTTATAGAACACTCCCTCCCCAGTGATATCTCTGAGGATTTTCTTGCATAGCCAAAAATGGAAGAGGAGGTTAATCAAAACATGGACGAAGGGGGACCAAACACATTTAAGTTTCCTGTCTCCAATAATAACCAACCTGCTCAAATGAAGAACATCTCTCCATCAACTCTTCCTAACTTTCATGGATCTATGAATGAATACCCAGACACTTTCTTGTTTGATTTTGATGTCTTATACATGAGTTATGAATATAAAACTGATGCATAAAAGCTGAAGCTATTTTCTACTACACTCAAGGATGTAGCCTTGAGATGGTTTATGGGCCTAGGAAGAGATGCTGTTACCACCTTAAAACAAATGAAGGAAAGTTTCTGACCAAGTACAGAGACTACTACATGCCAAGTAGCAGAGGAGGAGATGAAATATTCAATATGGCATAGAAGGAAGATGAGCCATTAGAAGATTACCTAGAGATATTCCTATTTTGCATTCAGAAGTCGAGACACACAAAGTTATCTCCCAAGTCTCTCAAGTTAATTTTCTTAAAAGGAATTAGTTAGGAAGATATGGATGATTTTGACTTAATAATAGATGGAGACATTTCCAAGGCCACTTTTGAGGAAATTTGTAAATCTTGTAGGAACTATTTTAGAGCAACCATAAAAATAATAAGAAATGCTAGATCAAAGGGTGGAGTAACTGCCAAAGGAATTAGGGAAATATCTAAACTAGAAATTGTAAACATGTTTAAGAACATGAAACAAGAATTAGTTAATGACATGGCCACCCAGCTTGATGCTCTTCATGTAAAGAATAAGAGGGAGGATTCAAAGGCAACACTTGCAGAGTTATACCATTCTTATAGAAGGAAGAAATCTGATTGCCAATGTAGGGGATTGAGTAGCATTATAAAAGAAAAGGAGGCTACACGAGAGTTCAAAATGATAGAAACATAGGATGGGAAAGTTTTCTATGTTGTCCAAAGGAAGCCATGGATGCTAATACAAGGAGGTATTTCATAAGATCCTATGCCATATTTTCAAAATTGGGAAAATAGTTCATATATGAAACCCCCACCTTGGGATAATACTCAACAAGGATGGACTCCTTACCCTAGCCAATAACAATAGCCATGAAAACCTCAGTTCTCAGCCCCATAGTGGAAGCACCCCCCTTATTCATGGTTGTAACCTTGGAGAGGAGGGAAGCAATGGAGAAATTAACTTCATAACTACCAACAAACCTAGTAGTGACCTCCCTACCCAAAACAACAAGCTTTGATGCCAAACCCCCAATCTAGCTCTCAACCAAAATATATTAAATTGCCAGCTCAACTAACACCTAACCCCAATAGTAAATTTTCTCAACAAGGCTATAACAATGAATCAACCTAATACTATGCTTATTCAGTTGGTTTCAAAAATATCCATCTCCATTCAGGAAGATCACTTAAGCCACTAAGTAAACCCACAATTACAGAGATACCAGATGAACCATAGTTGCTATAAGCTAATCCACAACAAAGCTAGAATATGCTACAAGCTGATCCACATCAACATGAACAAAATTCTAGAAAAAATTAAAATGCAAGTCAATGGACCCCCATTTTCAAAAATATTTCAAGAGAGAAAGTTTGACCCTAAATCAAATTCAGATTCTTATTTTGTCAATCAGTTTAAGGACATTTGTGTGAAAATTCCACTCATTCAAGCCATAAGGGATGTGCCTATTGACAACATGCTGATCAAGGATCTATGTATAAAGAAATTAGATAGAAAAATAAAAGATTCATCTACTTTACAAGTCATTGGACAATTGGATGATGTCATGCTTGGAAACTTTGTGCTACTTAAGTAAATAGATCCAGAAAGTCCTTTGCTGAATGTTACTATCAATAGAACTACAATAAAAAACACCCTAATTGAATTGGGGGTAATAATTAATGTCATGACCAAGCAAGTCATAGATGACCTTAAGTTGGAAGGACTAAGTCCAACAACTACAATATTACAACTAGTAGATAGATCAACAGTAAGGCTTGAAGGAGTCCTTGAGGACATTATTGTGGTGGTAGAATCTTGGGAATACCCTACTAATTTTATTGTTCTACAACCAAAGGAAAATCTAGGAGGTTATCCTCTTATACTAGGAAGGCCATGACTAGCCACTACTGATGCATTTATAGGGTGAAAAGGTCTAGAAATATGATCCTCTCAAATGGAAATGGTACCAAGAAACTTATACTCTATCCTCCTGCCCAACCATTGAATGATGATGATCAAACAAATTAGGTGGAAGAACTAAAAATTGATCAATGTTATGTCCAACAACTAATGATGTTTGAAAAGTATTGTACTACTGGAGATAATGAGGAAGATGTTGTTCTCTATAATATTATATAGAAAAAATCTAGAAGAAATGAAGAAGTTGATGACAAATTGAGGTGTTTGAGCTATTCTTTGAACCAAGTCTTACCACAATAGAGCACCATGAGTATTCCTGGTAAGAATTGTATTTTTCACCAACTTATTCCTGATGAATACATATTAAATTCTATTAGTAGAAATATGTATTTAATGCTGTACCTCTCCAAGCAAGTAGAAATCACACCAGAGAGGCCAATAAATGTAAGCAAGATACTGAATAGACAACATGAGCAATTATTGATTGTTCTTCTTCATAAACATAAAACAACATTTTCTTGGGATTATAGTGATATGCATGGGATTCATCAAAGGATTTTTACCCACATAATTTATATTAGAGAATAATTTAAACCAATCAAATAGCCACAAAGGAAGATGAACCCAATAGTGAGATAAATTGTGAAGGATGAACTATAGAAGTTGCTAGATACTAGATTCATCTACCCCATATCAGACAACCAATGGGTATCTCCTTTGGTAATTGTACCAAATAAGAATGGGAAATGGATAATCTATGTGGATTATAGAGAACTATATTCAGAAATATAAAGAAAGACCACTTCCCATTTCCCTTCATTGATCAGGTGCTTGATACCCTAACTGGTTAAAAGTACTTCTCTTTTTTTGATGGATACAGTGGTTACAATTAGATCCAAATTGCACTAAGGGACAAGATAAGACTAAATTTACATGTCCATGGGGGAAAGTTTCCTATTAAGTTCTCCCATTTTTCTTATGTAACGCACCTTCCACATTCCAAAGGCCAGTCCTGAGTATATTATCTAATTTGACAAATGAATGCATGGAAGTCTATATAGGTAACTTCATTGTTCATGGCAGTTCTTTTGAGTAGGCTATACAAAATCTGGATAAAATCTTAAGAAGATGCAAGGATCACAATTTGTCTCTAAGAAATGAGAAGTACTATATGATAATGTCAAAGGGTATAGTGATGGGGAACTACCTTTCCTCAATATGAATTAACGTAGATCCAAAAAAAGTGTCTGTCATAGTCAACCTACCCACACCAAGAAAACAAAAAAGATGTTAGAAGCTTTTTAGGCCATGCTGGATATTACAGAAGGTTTATAAAAGACTTCAACAAAATTGAAGTGCCACTTTTTGTATTTTTAGTCGACCATGTCGGGATTAATTACAAAATTAGAGAAAGAGAACCCTATAAATATAAAGTTATGAGACCATAATGAGGGTCCTAACATCACTTACTACTATCACTCCATCTAGAGTTACATCCATTACATCACTTGCATCCATATAGTTCCATGCATTAAGGCTAGGATATGTACATCAACACACACATCATAGGGGGAGGGATTCTATTCTATTCCATGCACACATGTTATGACATTTTATATAGTTATTATTGCTCGCTAATTCACAAAGTGCGACTGACACAAGAGTACCTAGGGCACGAAATGTAGTGCAACACTTAGTTTAGTAAGCCCACTTTTTTGACACCTGATGCCAATCCGACCCATTCATTTTGCATATTTTATTTTTAAGGTTTTGATACTTATTTATATTTTACAAGTCATTCCTTCATCCTACATGATTTAATACATTTGATGCAGTTCGATAGATCCAGTGCGACAAAAAGAGAATATTACAGAGCACCCTGTGACCCTATAAAAATTAGATTATGAGATTTATAGAGACCAGGGTACCCTAGTACCTCCTATGTGCTCTATTCCATTCAGATCTTCTAGATCTAACCTTTATGGGACTTCTACAAAGTTGTTCCTACCTCTAGAATCCATAGTCAGACCTGTGACACCTTGCGGCAATTTTCAAAAATTAGCTAAGTCCTTTCCTTTTACATCTTTACATACTTAGGGTTTTATTTCACTTGGTAAAATTATTTAAAATCATTCCATACTATTTTTCCATATTTTATAGTGTTTTAGTCATCCTATATTAGATTAACTATTGTTATACTTTCCCATAATTTACTTTAATTTTAGTTAATCATTTTGGTGAACTTGTCATTTCTTCATAACACCTTCTAGGGTTTGCATTTGCATTTAGCTATCATGAGTATCTCCATTAACAATTATTTTCTTACTCATCCTGATTTACTTCATCGTGTCCAACATATTTTTGCTACTAAAAATGTTTCCATTGACATGCATCCAAATTCCATGTATAACACATTTTTCGATGCATTCTCAAAGCATATAACATTCAAGGCCAATCCTCCTGTTGACATTCATCCCTTTGAAAATGACCCACCCCTCCATATTATGTGTCACATTTACAATGTTGGTGTCAAACACACTCTAATTGATAATGGTTTTGAGATTAATTTGTGCCCCATGTCATTCCTTCAGGCTTTAGGTCTCTCTACTTGTGACATTAGTCCTATTTCAATCCATGCTTACGATGGTACTGTTCGTCCATGCCTTGGTCATGTTACCTTTCCCATTACTATTGGTCCTAAAACTCTCCCTACAATATTCTTTGTTATAGACTTTCTCATCTCATACATTTTTTTGTTGGGTAGGCCATGGCTCCATGCCATGCAGGTGATCATTTCTATGGTTCATTGTTGTGGTAAGTTCTTATATGAATGCATTGAGTATATCATCTTTTAGGAATGTGACCCATTCCAATGTGTCTATGATCTTAATAATAGTCTCCCTATTTTGCACATTGATACTACAAACGGCCACAACCCATCGATGACCCACCTCATTTGTCAAAACTTGAAGGAGCTATTTGTTTACTAGATGCTGTCCCTTCTCCACCACTTACTAATATTGCTATTATTCCATATCATCCACCTATCCCCTCCATGGACATTGCTTTCCCATATTCATCTTCATCATCTATCTTCTAACCATTCACTTGCACATTCTTCATACATGGTTCATACTGAGAGCACATTCCCTTTGATCCTACTTCACTCGAAACCATATCTACGAATGAGGGCTTAGACCGCTAAGGTTTTTCTATTGCTGATGTTCATCCATCACCATACCACCCTCATTTATACTATGTGGTCATCCATGTAACAACTTCCCATGGGATTTGTGTCTTTCATCTTGATGTTTTTCTTACACATACTCCTCCTACTGCACCACTCACATTGGGATAGTCTTGGATAGACTATATTGGGGGCACCCTAGATTCATATCATATAGATATATCTTTTCCTATGCCTTTTGGATGTACTATCATCTGTAATAGTTATTTCCAAGGTTATACACAAAATCTCACTCGTTGGTACACACATGGTTTCCCCCTCCTTCCATTCACTGATGAGGAATATACTATGGGCATGTATCACTTATGCCTTAATGGCTCATTACATGATCAACCTAATCCTTGGCACACTACCGTTGGGGGGGGGGGAGGGGAGGGGGGGCATATCACATTACACATTTCCTCCCCCCATGTTTCGACATAGTTAAATAATCTTACATCACACCTTTTGTAGGTCTCATTTAGTGACCTCTCCTGTAGGCATATCATATCACATGTCATAACAATGTCATTACCCAATGACACACTCTTGTGCTTCAGTTCACACTTGAATGTTAAGGGATTACCATGACACTGAACCCCACACACCACACTTAGGCACTACACAATGTATTTCATCCTACATTGCACGTCACACACTATTAATTCTATGCTTATTCTATATTATACTAGTCCTCATCTATGCATTACATTCATTACAATATCTACGCATTTAGTCACATCATACACTACACATTTTCATATCATACATTTTATATATTCTACAATACATTTGAGTCTAGTTTTACATTTCATCCCTACATTCTACATTATACTAGTCCTTACCCTACACACCACATGCATTATTAGGCTATCCATGCATAACCTATACATAGTCATACCATAAACTACACTAGGTTACATTACATATGGGTCTAGCTTTACATTTTATCACTACACATTCTATTTCTATCTACACCTATCATTGAATCTTGCGTATTACATATTATACACACCCTACACATCCTACATTACATTATTCACACTATGCATTTATACATTCTACCCACCCTATAGTCATTTTAACATTACTACATATGTTACATTTTTTTTTACATGCTGTACTCACCACCCTATGAGGAACTTTAGTTCCTCTGTCCATACTTAACTACCAAGGGTTTACAAATAAATTGGACCTTTACACTCACCATGTGACATTTCATCATACGAAATTCCTAGGATAGTGACATACACTTTAGGGTAAATTCTCACCCACCTCACTCATTACCTCTAGTAGTGGTATACGCCTTAGGCTAGATCACCACTTCCACCATATCCTTTTGTAGCCATATAACCTTATGTTACTTCACCACTTACCCATTCATCATATAGTGACATACACTTTAGGCTAAATCTTCACCCATTTCTAATCCATTCATCATATAGTGATATATGCTAAGTGCTAAATCATCACTCATCCTTTCATCATATAGTGATATACGCTTAGGGATAAATCATAACTCACCCATTTAATAAGTCGTGATATGTGCTTTAGCTATAGGGTTCACGCACATCTCTCGACAAGTCGCATCTCATCATCATTACATATACACACTCATCGCAGTGCGCTAGACAAACAACCTACACTACTTGACCATTTCCCAATGACACACTCTTGTTTACAGTTCATTGTAGACTGCTGAGGGGGAGAAAAAAATGAAACTCATTCCATAAACTTCTATACACTTGGGGGGCACGTTGCTCCTACTATTTCACCTTGAATTCGATTCCATCCATCCACAACATACTGCATTGTCTTGAGGGCATTTAATTTTTCTTGCTAGTGTTTTGCACGATCAATTTACTACACATTTTAGGTTGATTTATTATATGTCATTATATGTATCATACACACATACACGTTCATGCCTTTGTTCAGTGTGATCGCTGATATATGAATTTTACACGTGGCATGGATGCTCACCTTCTACCCTTACTATATTAGTCGTTAGGGGCATCCATATTTGTCTTACCCACATGTTATTATTTTAGTTTTTACTTAACATCATACATTACTTGATCATACATGATTTGAGATATTGGTTATTTCTCTAACATGAAAATGGATGTTCCATGTGCAACACTTGTTTTGCAAGATTATATGTTTCCATGACTACTTGTTTGTTTGTTTGTCTATAATTATCTTCCATTGTTTGCCATTGTATGTGGGCTTTGCTCTATGTTTGTGTGCACACTTGATTGATATTTATAGCCATACCAGCCTTGCATGCATTTCTACATCATGAGTGATGTCCCATATTTGCAGCTCACTTTGTGTAGCTTACTTGTTTCTTGTGTATTTACACTACTGTGCTTGGTAGTTTTTACATTGTCTGTGTCTTTTACACTTGTCTTATTACATGCACATGTTTTCATGATAACACTTGTTTTTGATAGACATCCACTTTTGTGCACACCTTGGTTTCTATCAAGCGCATTCCCTTTCCCCCCTGCAGGGAGGAGTTACACAGGTCAAAGTGTAGTAGGTCCTCTTTTAGGGCCACATTATCCTTTACATGATGTCACATGTGCCCCAAAAGAGGGGGGGCATTATTGAGGGTTTTTACATACTAAAACAACATATTTACATTGGTTTAGTCACATACACTGAGTGGGTTCAGACCAATCTATGAACCCCATACACAGCAAATTTTACAGGACAAGGTGTCCTTAGCATTTCTTGGAAGCAGTTACAGGCTTGGGGGTTACAGTGGGTGTGCCTCTCTACAATACTTTAGCCATTTGGTGTCAGATTGCCCAAAAAACTAGGGGAGTACAGAGATTTCTTCACACACATTTTAGCAGAAGCAGTTAGAGCTTGTAGGACACAAAGCATTTCCTCCCTACACTTCTTTAGCCAGGGTGGATTGATATCACTCAAAAAAATCATGACAGTACAAGATATCCGCGTATTTTACGCTTGCATATTTTACATAGCGTATTTGACATTTACATACATACATATTTGAATACTTGATCATTTTATCCTTGTAGGTCTGGCCGTATGAGAAACAAGCAGTCCAATTGAGGGCAACAAAAATAACAACAACAACGGTGAAATCACAATAACAACAACACATCATGATGACACTTGCCTTTACTAAACATGTAGGTACACTACAAACTGCACCAACTACACATTCGTTTTGCCATAGGTTAAATCTCATCACTTTTTATGCACATTTTTCAACTTTAGAATCCAGGATCCTCCATATTTTTATCATTCCACACTTTTGTTTAGTCCTTCAACATGTTTTCTACTACACTCTACATGGACATCAGGTACACATCTCTATCTACTTTATGTTACCGAGATTTCTTCTCACCCACATAAAGTGGGGGAAAAATGCAGTCATAAAATCATGCACGTTAGGCATTATTTAGCCCAGTATCATACTACTATTTAGAAGGTTATCAAGTGAAGAAAGTACTAATTAATCCCACCTTTTGGCCATCTTATTTCACCATTTATTTTTGTCATTCCCATGTATTTTCATATACATGCCCAACTATTTTTTCATTTTCCTGTCATTTTAGCATAAGATGGGGTGCCCAGACATATATTAGGGCATCCCAAGGCACCTTGGTCCCACCTGGGGCACCCCGATCCATGTTTTACTTTCCCACCTCTTTTTGGGCCTTTTATAGCCTTTTTCATCCTTATCTTTTTCCTAGTCGGCCATATCAGGATTAATTATGAAGTTAGAGCAAGAGAACCCTATAAATATAAATTTATGAGACCATAATGAGGGTCCTAACATCACTTACTACTATCACTCCATCTAGAGTTGCATCCATTACATCACTTACATCTACATAGTTTCATACATTAAGGCTATTAGATTTGCATCAAAACACACAACATAGGGGGGATTATATTCTATTCCATGCACATATGTTATTAAATTTTCTATAGTTACTATTGCTTGCTACTTAAAAAATTATGTTTGACATAAGATCACTAGGACATGACACGCACACAGACATACTAGAACTACATTTGGGTCTGAAATGTAGTACAATGCTAAGATTAGTAGGCCCACTATTATGGCAGATGAGTTCATTCCGAACCATTCATTTTACATATTTTATTTTTAGGGTTTTGATACTTCTTTGTCTTTTGCAGGCCATTCCTTCATCCTACATTATTTGATACATCTAGCACAACTCGATAGATCCAGTGTGACAAATAGAGAATATTCCAGAGTACCCTGTGACCTTGTAAAAATAATATTATGAGATTTTACAGAGACTAGGGTGCCTCAGGGTGCCCTAGTAACCTCCTGGGCACTCAATTCCATTCATATCCTCTAGATCCAACCTTTAAGGGACTTCTACACAGCCGTTCCTGCCTTTAGAATCCACAGTCAAACCTGTGACACCTTGCGACAATTTTTGACAATCAACTAAGTCCTTTCCATTTACATATTTCCATACTTAGGGTCTTATTTCACTTGGTACAATTAATTTAAAATGATTCCATACCATTTTAGCGTATTTTACAACGTTTTAGTGCTCCTATATTAGATTAACTATTATTATACTTTCCTATAGTTTAGCTTAATTTTAGTTAATCAAATATACTATGTCAGTAAGTATTTGCAACATGCAAAATTAAACTATATAGTGACAGAAAAATAGTGATAGAAAAATAGTAGTAGTATATTCCATAAAAAAATTCAAACATTATATCACAGGATATCCAATGTCTATTCACATTGATCATGATGCAATCAAGTATTTGGTGAACACACCAATAATAAGTAGAAGAATCATAAGATGGCTACTCCTCTTGCAAGAATTTGATGTCACCATAGTAGAAAAGCCTAGAAAAGATAATGTGGTGGAAAATTTCCTCTCAAGAATGGAGACCAATAGTGAATAGAAAGTAGTTGATGATTCATTTCTAGATGATTACTTGTTTTCTATTTCTACAAGAACACCCTGGTACACAGACATAGCCAACTACTTGGTCCTAGGTAAAATAGCTTCACATTTTTCATCTTTAGAGAAAATGCATTTAGTTGAAAAAAGTTTACCCTTTTCTTGGATAGATAGAATTCTCTTTTATACAGGTCAAGATCAATTAATGAGAAGGTGTATAGATGATGCAGAGATATTTAATGTTCTTAGATCCTACCACAATGAACCTTGTGGAGGGAATTTTTATGCAAAGAGAACAACACAGAAGGTGTTGACTACTGACTACTATTGGCCAAACTTACATAAGGATGAAACACTATACACTAAGAGATGTGACAAATTACAAAGAATGGGCCAACCCACTAATTCTAATGAGATGCCTTTACAACATCAATTATTTCTACAACCTTTTGATAAACGGGGCTTAGATTTTGTTGGCCCTATATACCTTCTATCTCAATAGAAAGAGTATATAATGGTCTAAACATCTTACCTAACCAAGTAGATCGAGGTTAAAGCATTTCCAAACTAGAAAAGTGAAAATGTAGCTAAATTATTGTATGAGAATATATTTACTAGATAGGGAGTCCTAAGGGAGATTGTAACAGACCAAGGCACACATTTTACTACTAATGTAATTGCTGATTTAAAAAGTGAATATGAAATCAGGAATAGGAAGTCTACATCATACCATCGCCAGTGTAATGGCCAAGTAGATGTTACAAACACAGAGATAGAGGCCATATTGACAAGACTATACCACTCTAAAGAAGATACTGGGAAGACATGCTTCCAGAAGTAGTCTGGGAATTCAATACAACATGGAAGACCACAACTGGCTTCACAGAATTTGAACTATTTATGGCAAGACTGCTGTGTTAACAATATAATTTGAGCATAAAAAATTAAGGACAACACTTAAGTTGGGAATAGACTTATCAAAATCTTAGAGATAGAAAATTCTACAACTCAATGAGTTACATGAATTGAGAAAGAAAACAGTTCATAACATAGAGGTAGTGCAAAAATAAAGAATCAAATGACATAAGTGATGTATTAAAAAGAGAGAGTTCCAGGAAGGTGACTGGGAATTTTTATTTGACTCAAAATACAAGGATCACATAAGGAAGCTTAGGACAAGGTGGCTAGGCCGCTATGAAATAGATAAAATCTTCCCTAATGGAGTTGTGAAGCTTACTACTATTGATCATGTGAGATTTAAGTTTTTTCTAAATGGCCACAGGTTAAGATTATATAAAAAGCTAGTTGATAAAGACTCATTTATGGAGTTATTCAGAGGAGATCAAAGAAGAATGGGGAAATAAATATAATAATTTACCTCAGAGATTGATCCAGTTGGCTCACCTTCTATGATTGCAGAGAATTGATGAGATGTCAGCAACCTTGGATCATTCATCTTGCTAAATATTCTGAGTCCAAATAAAAGGGTTGTGATCTAGCTTTCTGGGTGATCATCAACACTCTACTAACCCATTTTTTATAAAGTTTTTGTTTTGCAGGTCTTATTGACAGGTGATTATAGGAAGACATGATCTCCATCATAAGGAAAGAGTACAATGACAAAAGGTTCAACTTGTAGCCATATGAAAGAAGACCCGGTTTTTTTGTAGCATCTAACAGAACTCATGATTACATAATGAACATCAAGGAAGCATGCACAAAGTGGATGATATATAAAGAATGATTGGCACCCTAACTAATTAGAGTTCCTTTTTCAAGAAAAATCTGTTTGTAGTAAGTAGTAGTCAACACAAGTTAAGTCCACGTCCACACCATCGAAGAACACTTACATGCATCCAAGACTTCAGTTCAATAAAGCATTCCCATCCATCATTGCAAGAAACAAATGAGATAAGTGCATCCATGTATTAATTTTATAAAGTATGATTCGATAAATTTTATTTAATTATGACTTATGCCAAGTCATAAAGACTACCACCATTTTAGCTATGATGTGTCCACCTAGCCCTCCACATAAACCAACATATCACACAATTTTACTTCATATGCTCAATTTTGTTAGATCCATTAATGATTAATCACCCCTAAACGTATTGATTTTTTCCCTCAATAATAGAGTTCAAATCAATGAAAATCCAACAACACAATTAATTTGTGTAAATTTACTTCAAAGGAAAATTTTGTTGTTACGTATTACACCTTGGAAAAGCTACGTATCCACTATGGGAGGTGTCTTGAACATGAACCTTTTGTGCATTTGCAACTTCTAAATCATCCTAAAATTGTACAGTACCTTGAGAATCTTGGCTAGATGGAATCTATCAATAAGTTTCAAGGTTTTGATGAGGCAATTCTAGTAGAATTTGCAAATACCTTGAATGATGGAGATTTAATAGTAAAAGGGTTAACCATCAGGTTAAGTGATGAAATTTTGGAAGAGGTCATTGGTTTACCATCTCAGGGAGAGCCATTTCTAGAAAAATCTCACCCAGAAGTGGCAAGGAGAGAATATACAGACAATGATGATGAGTTCATCTCATACCACGAAGGTAATTTTAGAACATATCTCAAACCCTTATGGGCACAAGATGCCAATTTTTCTATTTAGTATTTTACTTGTGAAGGGATATATTCAAGGTTAAACACAATACATTTCAAATTGTTAAATCATTTGAAGAACAATCATCAAGTAATTTTTCTAAATTTATTGCATGAGGTTCTTAAGAAAATGAGCAAGGAGGTGTAGAGGGCTAAGGTAGAACTATCACACCACTTTCTAGTAACCCTAGTGGTTAAAAATAATTTGTAGAGGTATCACCCCCATATATCATGGTATGACTTTGTGAGGGTAATAAATATTGAAATTTTGTTGGGAAACAATGGAAAAAGGAGAAAGAGTACTGAAAGTTCTTCTGCACATATGTCAAAGGCTGCACCATCCTCTTCCCAACCTCAAGAACCCAAAAAATTTGAAAGTTTACCTTCCACTAAAAAACACCTGTGCCTATTTCACTAGAAAGAATCCTTATTGCTGAAACCTTATTATATTTCTCCTCCGCTAAAACCTCCACTTCCAAAACCAAAAGGAAATCTACTCAGTCTTTTGCACAAAAAACTAGACGCTCCACTTCTAAAACCTAGAGGAAACTTACTCATTCTTCTCCAACACAAACTAGGCACTCCTATAGGGTTAGGAAAAAGAGGACAAAAACATCCAGTCCCATAAATTTTGAACCCATCACAGTGGATAGTGATTTGGAAACCATAAAAGAAAATTTTGAGCCTAAACCATTATAAATAGAGAATAGAGCTACTGCTCCCACAGTAATTCAAGAACCTGAATACCATAAAGAAGCATTAGAAGGGTAAGAAGAATTAAATCAGAATGAGGAAACAATTCATGAAGTGAGAGAAGTGGAAGAGGTAGTGGAAGGATGAGGTGAATAACAATTGACTATAAATGATATCAATGAACCAGTCATTGAGAAGGTTGTGGAACAAGCAAGAAATGCTAGTCTGTAAGAAGAAAATGTAGAAGCAATGTAGCCCCAAATTATTATTCATGAAATAACGAGGGAACCATAAAAACCATCTTGTAGTGAGATGGGAACACAGAGTATGGTGCCCAATATTGAATTTTTGATGCTGCAAATGGATGCCTACATTAACAAGATTAAGAAGAAATGGGACAAGGAGAAGGAATACCTCATCTCTAAACATAAGAAGGGTCTATGCAATATATATAAAAGAAAGGATGCTGCACCACATGTTTATTTGCATAAATTATGATATGATATATGACATTATATCAACTAAGAAATTATTTTATTTGTATCAAAATAGTACACATGAAATCAAAAAATTGTTGTGTGAGCTATATTTGCATAATTATGCCCTTCCATATGATAGAGATTGGATCCCAATTCTGTATATTGGGGATGTACAGGTTAAGGCACTATGTTATTATTTTTCAAATGAGTTGGAAAGGGCTAAGAAAATGGAGTAATATCGACATTTAGAGAAGGTTACACCACTATATATCTGAGATGAGGAAACAACAACTGTAAAAATTATAAAACAATATGAAAATTATATGGAGGTGGATGAAATAAAAAACAAAGTGTTGAGAATGAGAATAGAAGCACACGTAGAAGTTAGGAACATGATTAGGGAACATGGAGTTATAGTTGTCACAACATGTAGAACCAAATGGAATGAGTTATCCCCTACACTCTAGAGGAAGAGATGAAATCCTATCTAAACATACTTCCAATGTTACGAAGGGTGAAAAAATATATTGAAATAGAAAATGAATGTAAGGATGAGTGGTTTCATATAACTTATCATTCTCAAATGTTTAATTTCCTAATTCCACCTTGGAAAGGAATTTTACCGATCAATCAGAGGGTGTAAGAATGAGTCTGGGATAGATTCATGAGGAATGGTGGGTATTTCTTACTAGAAGAAGAAGGAACATGCACACCCATTGATTTTAGGTAAGAATGCAATTTCCAACAAAGAAGATATGAAACCGTTGAATGAGGACATTCAAATATTTAAGCTTGGGGGTGTGATGAGCTGTATAAATTATTTTCATAAAAAATCATCTTTTGTATTTTAATAAGATCATTGTAGCCATGTCTATGTATTTTCAAAGAACATTGCTGAACATCACCGCCAAAACCATGTACTTTTGGCATAATGATTAATTAATATAGTTATATCTAATTGTCTTTATTTTGTGATTATGTGTGCATTTATTCTTATTACTCTAATAAATTGTTTGGATGATAATATGTGTTGATGCCACTCTTGGTTGTAAGTAATTTTCCATATGAAGCAAAGTAACATATTCATAAAAACTCGTCCAAAGCCAAAGAACTTATTCGTAGTAACTCGTTTGCAACCTAAGAGAATCATTCACAACAAAGAGCCCACATTTATGAAGATATTTTGAAACATGGAGTTATGCCACTCAAGTCCTTACGTGCCGTTGGAGAATTAGTTATAAAGATAACATGGAAAAATGGGAAACAAATCAATATTTGATTTGGTCATTGCCAAAGAACTGATTGTTAGATTAACACTTGTGTGTTTCATGAAGAACTGATTGTATGTGTCGAATATCTCACTTGTTATGTTGAAGACTCCTTGTTGTATTCTTCTTCTTATCATGTGTTGTAAATGATAAGGTATAAAGGAAAGGGCTGGTGCTTGGTAATGGTAGAGAGTAAGTTAGAGATTCAGATTTGGAATTAGAAAACAAAGATCACCTTGACATTTTTTCCCTAGATGTAATGTTTTTTGAAAATCAATAAAGAAATCCGAGTTCAGTTATTTAGTTTTTGGTTATAGAATTAGGAAGGTATTAACACCAAATTTAGGGCCCACTTGAGGTCTTCTACATCCCCTCCATTGTTTTATTTCATGCCCATTTACTTAGGAACAATTTTCTTTCTAAATCTACAAACTTTATTTCAGTGGTAAGCATTTAACAATAGTTCATTTTTGAATTTAATTTTTATCTTACTTTTAGTATTAGTTATTTCCTTTCCAACCTCTTAGATCAACTATAAATATGTGAGATATACTAGTGCAACTGCTTCCTTGTGCTAGCATTACTTTTTCACTTTCAAATACATCTAAAAAGTAATGAATACACATAATTACTTTTTTTTGTGTACTTACTAGACCATCATTACTAAGAGCCCTCCCAAACTCTCAAATGTGATCCATGTGGTGAATATGTGCTAGATATTGCACCATCTCTCCCAAAATATAGAGCTCCAAGATTTCTTTGGGGCATAAAAGGCTCAAGTAGTAAAAATGAATAATAATATTTTTATCACTCCCACCCTTCTATTTATCCCCTTATTCTAAACCCAAATTTATCTTTCTTAACCCTAATTTTTTTCCCTTGTGCTCTCATCACTCATTTTCAATGCCTTTTCTTCCCATATTATCCGTGGTTCTCTCTCTCTTCCTATCAAGTAGATGTCCACTTCTTTGTTATGTCACCCACCGACTCGAGGGGGCACTCCATTAGTACCATCCTTAGCTTTTTGGGGCATCTGAATTCTTCACTGGGGAAAATCATATAGTTCACCACACTTTTTTATCATTTGTTCATTGATATACACACATCTACTATCTTTAAAACACCATTACTTTGTAATAACACTTTAAAGAGGGGAAAATGTAGACACCCTAAAAAATCACATTATGCAATCTAAACCTTTGAAATCATCTTGTAATTACTTCACAATACATTATGACCATTTTCAACCACTTCTGATATATTCCACTATTTTATGACCTTTAATGGCATTCTACGACATTGTCATGCGAATTCCCTAATCATTCCTATCACTCACAAATGGTCCCAAATTATTAAATATTCACATTATGGGCCTTGTTACATTCATATTCCATTCATAGGATTAATTAATTAATCCCTCTTATTATTCATCCCCTATCCCATTAACTAATTTTATTAGCTAATTTAATATCAAAATAATTAAATAAATTCTACATATATCCATTTTCACCTCACCTCTTATTCACTTTCACTTCACTAATTAACATCTCAAGTTAACTAGAGAAAATAAAATCAATTAAAGATAAATCCATTAAATGTATGCAAGAGGACAAGTTTATATTAAATCAAATAAAGTATGTCATTCCAAAATTAAATAAAATCTCCCAAAAGCTAAAACTCACATCACATTTTTAGGGGAATAAAACAAAAACAATAAATTTAATATTTCAATGAAAAATCTAAAATATTCAAAACACATGCCACCTTTGGAAAATAAATGAAAACCCATTCAATCAAGATCAAAACAACAACTTATCTTTCAAATCAAGATGGAAAATTGAAAAAATCTATACAATCATACTTTTTTTTAATTATTGGTAAATAGTTTTGAAGGGACTATACCGTGTTTACATAGAGGGCCTAAAAGCCAGATAAAACACTAATAGGTTCCACAAAAAATGGATTAGCATCCAAAATAGGTGTTAAAGCCAACTGTAACCAAAAGAGAGTTACTACAGAAAAGCAAAACAGAGTGTGCGTTGCAACAATGCAGCCAAAAAATAACAAAAAAATGATGAAAAGCAATATCTGCAACGAAGACCTCCTTTACTTCTTGGCAGCTCTGTTAATTCTGGATTTAATAGTTTGTAGCGAGGTAAAGAGAGCCACCATTACCATGTGTGTGGGGTCCTTAACATCCAACTTTGCTATGGTTTGACTGCTCTCCTTGTCCATTCCCCAAAGAGTGAGTGTCCGGGATCTCACTAAGCACATAAATGCTACGAACATGCTATTAAAGGAAATCACTGATTGCATTAAAAATTACCATGTCGTGATTATGTCGATCCTTTTCTCTCCCCAGATGATTGTCCAAGGATTTTAGATTTTTGTAGATGTCCTCAACTTGCTTATTGCCAAGATCAGTATCATCTTCCATCTTCCTTTTGCCTTTTTGCTTAGCCAAATGCTGCACTTCTTCTTTCAGTTTCATCATTTCATTTTCCAAGGCTTCCAGCCTTTGGGAAGTACCATTTCCCTCTTTTTGTAAGGCCTCTTCATGGCCTGCACTACTAATGTGCAATAGGTTTTGTAAAACTTCCAACTCCCGATTGCTGTGAAGGACTCTACCTGAAACAGGGGTGTCCAATTTGGGCTTCTTATGGTTCCTCATTTTAGGCTTGGTCATGGTGGAAGGGATGGGGGTGGGGGTAGTGGTGGTGGGAAAGAGTGGAATAGTGCTAGGGGAAGATGAGAGACTGGGGTATTTAGAAGCACAGAGCTTGTACATCAAAAATATAATGCCTTGATGTAGGGGGATAACACGGGTATGCTTATGAAACTCCAAGATGGAGCGTTCGAGGGAGTTCAAAAGATAGTGTGGGAAGCATACAGTGATTTTCTTACGGAAATGGTTAAGGAACACCAGGTGTTTAATAGGAACTGTAACATATCTCCCTTCCAAAGAGACATATCAGACCATCATACAGGTGATTTCATCAAAGGGAAAGGGGATAGAACTTACCCTCAATCTTGTAGTAACAAAAACTAGCTCCTCATTATCAGCAGCAAACTTCTTCTCCTCAACATTTTTGTCGATCCTCTTGTTGAAGAAATGGAATCCTTCCATCTCTAGACCTGTAGCTTCAACAATTAGTTCTTCATTAACAAGGATTTTATGACCTCCATATTCCACTTTTTGATCCTTCCAGTCTATAATGAATTGGATCAAAATGCTCTGATCGTGCCCCTGAATTCGATCAATGAAGTTTGTGATTCCACCCTACTTGAGGAGGTTCCACAACTCCTTGTTGCTCTTCCATTCTAGATCACTATTGGGTTCTAACTGGCATGGGGATCCTACCATTTTTTCCTCTCTGAAATTCTTGCAACTCTTGTCCTTAAAACCCTTATTTGAATTGCTGTATGAAATGCAGTTGTCTTTCTGCCTGTCCCAGATTTTAAGAGTCCCACACACATGTTGGGAGTAATGAAAGTTAATTTGTCCATAGCTTACTTGATATTTCCCACATGGGCGATCCTTTATCTCCTCTAATGCCCACTCCAAATTATCATTATTCTTACTCCATACTTGAGTGCCCATAAATATCCACTTGAATGCTACTTTGTACCTTCTCAGGGATATGATTAACATTATTCCAAATAATTAGATTATTATTTATGCCATAATTGGCCAATTCATCAGCAACCTTATTTCCTTCCCGGTATGTATGCTTGATTTAGATATTTTTGAAGGTTTGAAAAATGCTTATAGATTCCATGATGAAATCCTTGGTATTCCATCTTGGAGGCAAAGACTGATTTAGATGATTAATGATGTTGAGTGAGTCTCCTTCTAGAATAATATTCTGAATTTTATGTGTTTGAGAAATTATAAGCCCCTATAGAGTAGCCAAGGCTTCAACATAATGGTTAGTTTGTATCCCCATTTTACTAGCATAGGTAGAAATCAGATTGCCTCTATGATCTCGAATCACTCCTCCCCCTGCAGCAATCCCAAAATTACCCTTAGAAGCCCCATCAAAGTTTAGCTTGTGCTAGTTGAGATCAGGAGGGTTCCAATGAATCAAAGACTTGTCAATGTTGGAACAGATGCTATTATGAATATTATCAACTCCAATCTTCCAGTTGGACAAAATATGCTCTTCATTTTCAGGATAATTCTTGTTCTTGGGAGGTTTGAATCTTTCGATGTTCTCTTTAACAACATTAGTAATCTTAACAAAGTTGAGCTTGCACTGTTATTTAATGTTTCTAAAAATGATGTCATTTATATCTTTCCATATCCTCCAAATTATATGGGGCATTACCAGTTTCCAGAGTCTTCTCACAACACAATGTTTAAAAGGAGGATTCCATTGGGTCCAGAACTGGATGAAGTCCTTTGGCACAACCCAAGAAACTTTGAAATTAGAAAAGGAAAAACTCTAGAATTTTAGTGGCATACTCATAATGGACTAACAGGTGTCTGATATCCTCATATTCTTTTTTACAAAGATGGCATCTATTTGGCATTATGAAACCTTTTCTTATCAGGTTGTCATTGGTGATAATTCTGCCCCTAAGAGAAAGCCAAAAGAAAAAAAAATGATTTTAGGTGTGAGCTTAGCCATCCAAATCCTGCTCCAGTTGACCTCGCTCTGAACAGTTTCAAAGAAAGAATTATATCTAGATTTAACAGAGTACTCTCCATTAATAGAGTTGTTCCAGACCAATTCATCCTTAACATCTAGCTGACTTAAGGGGATAAGGTCCAAATGCTCTTGCAAAGAGGACATCATGTGGTTCAAATCATCCCTGTCCACAGAGAGTTTTTTCCATTTCTTCTTGTTGTCATCCCTATCAATGTAATCCATGATTCTAGTACCATACTTTCGTTCAAGGCTATCTTTGACTGCTCAAAATTTGTCAACAAGACTATAGTTAGACCAATTATCCCCCCAAAAATTTATATCTCTGCCATTCCCCACTTTCCATTTGCTTCCTTGTTTGATGAAATTCCTGATTTGAACTAAATTATTCCAAAAAAATGGATCCACAAGGAAGATGCTCTTCCTAAAGAAAAGAAATGGTTACTTGTTGATTAAGGTATTTGGCCTTAATTAGTTCAATCCAGGGTTGTTTCTCCGAGAGCATTCTCTAGCCCATTTTTTCAATTAGAGCCTCATTCATTTTTTTGATGTCTTTTATACTTAGGCCCCCAATTTTTTTAGGAGTGCATACTTGGTCCCAAGTTACCAAGTGATATTTTAATTTATCCTCCATTCCCTGCCATAGAAAGTGCTTCTGAATCCTCTCAATTTTTTCTCTGAAGGAAGAAGGGATATTATAAAGTGACAAGATATATATAGGGAGATTCTGAAGAGTTCTTTTTATGAGCAGACACTTACCAACACTTGATAGAATGGTTCCTTTCCAACCAACCATTTTATTTTGAAATATTTCCAAAAGGTCATTCCATAATTTGGTTGATACTTTTTTTGTACCAAGGGGGAGCCCCAAATAAGTAGTGGGGAGTGAATTGATTCTACATCCCAAAATTTTAGCAATTCTAAGTTGTCTTTTGCCAAGGGTGTTAAAAAAGAAAATTGAGCTTTTATCAAAATTAATCTCTTACCTAGAAGCAGATTCATATAATTTCAGAATAGACTTATGTTGCCTTAGCTTCAAGGATTGAAGCCATTAAAAGAAGGATTGTATCATCCAACGAATTGTTGATGAGAAGCTTCTTGGTTAGAGGAAGCGGGCTTAGATCCTTTCAGAAGACCATCTATGACTGCTTTATCAATTGTTTTGCTAAGACTGTCTACCATAAGAATGAATAACAGAGGGGATATGGGATCCCCTTGCCTTAGCCCTCTACTAATATTAAAAAATCCCACCGGATCTCCATTTACCACCACTGAGAATCTGGTCGTAGTGATGCATGCCTTGATAATTTTTCTGAATTTAGTTAGAAAACCAAATTTTGTCAGAACCTTGTCTAGAAAGGCTCAAGAGACTTTATCGAAGGCTTTATTCATACCAATTTTAAGGACCATGTTTAATCTTTTTAGTTATTATCCATAGAGTGAATAGTCTTATGGACCATAATCACTCCATCCTGAATAATCCTGCCTTTAATGAAACCACTATGTTGTTTTGATATTAAATCATTCATAATGAACTGGAGTCTGGTAGCAATGATCTTGGCAAAAATTCTATAAATAACATTCACCAGATTGATGGGTCTGAAGTCTTTGAAATCCTTAGTTTCCATTCTTTTTGGAGTAAGAACAATGTGGGTGTTTTTCAGCTCTTTCAAAAGATCCCTAGTTCTATAGAATTCATTCACCGTCTCGAGAATATCATCCGAACATATTTCCCAAAACTTCTGAAAAAATTTGACTGAGAAACCATCCGGGTCTGGTGCCTTATCCCCTTCAAGAGTAAACATAGCTTTTTGAAGTTCTTATAATGTGACAACTTTAGTGATGTCTTTAAATCTCTGCTCTTCAATTTTGTCTTGGGGGATAGCCTCCAACATGAAAGAGACTACCTCATCATTAATGATATTCTTCTCACTAAGCAATTTTTCATAAAATTTGAGAGCTTCCTCTTTGATGCTCCTTGGGTATTTTATAACAGTGCCATTTCCTTTAGCAACTTCCATTATCCTATTGTAGGCTCTATGCTTCAGGGTGGTCATATGGAAGAATTTCGTATTTCTATCTCCTTCTTTCAGCCAAATAGCCCTGGATTTGAGTCTCCATAGGGATTCTTCTCTGCTACATACCGTATGCAACTCTAAAAGAATATTATTTTCCACTGATTTATCTTCAAGAGATCTCCCCTTTGAATTCATCTTGATTTCCAAATGTTGGAGCTTTTTCTTTAATTCATTTTTTTTTTCAAACACATTTCAAAAAACTTTTTTGTTCCATATTTTAACCTATTTTTTGACATTTTTAAGTTTCTGAATAAGCCTAAACTAAGCACTGCCCTCACCATCCCAAATCCACCATTCCTTAATATTTTCATGGATATCATCATGTTCCATCCACATCTTTTCAAATTTGAAGGAACTCCTAGTGGGCTTAGTCCAATTGAAGAGTTTTAAAGCAATCGGATTGTGGTCTGACCTAATTCTGGGTAGAGAAGTAAGATGGAAGTCCTGATTAAGAATTCAGCTAGCAGAGAAAAGAGCTCTATCAAGTTTGACTTGAATTACATCTTTCCCCAACCTTCTATTAGTCCAGGTGAACTGATTGCCATAAAGATCCACATCCATGAGATTAAGGTCAGCAACAAAATCAACAAATTCATCCATGTTTGTGGAAAAAATTAAGTTTCCTCATTTTTCTCTTGGGTTTAGGGGAGAATTGAAGTCTCTCATAATAAGCTAGTTGGCAGTATTATGTTGACTTCTAAAAGTCTTAAGATCAGTCCAGAGTTTTCACATCCCAATAACCATATTAGGGGCATATATATCAGAAAGTATCCAGTCACAATTATTCTCAATAGCGTGAAAATTAATAGCAAGATGGTTATCACAGCCACGTCGGAGTTTTCCCAAAAATTCTTTTTACTAATTTCAAAAACCTTAGCATTCATCTTAGCTTCTTGCAAAAGCAAAATTCTAGGTCTACTAGACTCCTGTAACTCCTTGATTATTCTTTGTTTGGAGTTTCCATTCAGCCCTCTGATGTTCCATGAGATGATCTTCATTTAAAAGATATAGGTGTTGGGATTGCCTGATGGTTCAATTGCCGTTGAGTGCCATCTGCAATGTCTTCCTCTATTCTCTTGGATCTGAGAGCCTTTTTTGAGGGTCTTCCTCTTTTAGAGATACTTCCAAAGTCTACTATTCTTCTAGTAGATGATCTAATGGTTATGGATGTTGAAGTTTCCCATTTTTCATTTTTTTTTTCATGATAGAGTGAATCTGGGATCTTTTCAAATCCTTTCATTCTCTTATTTTTCTTAGAAATGACCTCTGTAAATGTAGTAGTTAGCTTCGAGTCTTCCTCATAGCGAATGTTTTCTCTGAGTGGCATTACTTCCCCCTCCTCTTTCTCTCCATGTTTATTAACAGGTTGTAGATTTGCTGATTTGATGCTAGATAGGGGGTTCCCACTTTTAGGTGAAATTTTGCTATTTTTCCATGGAGAACTTTTCTGTAATGATTCTTCTGGTTCCATGTTTTATTTTTCCTCATCTAAAATTTCTGTAATGATGAACAGAGGATTCAGATGATCTATCTTAGCTACTTTAGTTTCATTCCGAGTTTCGACACACTGAGCTAGATTTTTAGAAAGAATATTTAATTTCACTATTCCCTTTTGCTCATCAACCTCCAAAACCACCTTTACTAGGTTTTACATATCTAAATATTCTTTGGTGATTGTGGGTACTCCTAGTGAAGCTACCACTGGAGTTTTCAGATGCCAGAGCTTTGTATAGACCAAAGGTTTTCTGATTGGAGTTTTGAACCCCTTTTTTTCTTTCTTCTTATAGTTCCACTCAGGTTGGTTAAGGGATTTTTCTTCCCTCTGGCTATGATCAGGTTTCATTTCTATCATCCTAGCTTCTTGTGCCTGAGCTGAATCTCCTTCAAGTTTTTCATTCTTGCTTTTTGTATCCTCTTGGGAGATCTCCTTAGTAGGATATTTTCTGGTGAAATTCCCTATACGATGACATTTATTACATCACAAATGAAAGGTTTCATATTCAATCTTTTGATGCCAAATGCCATACTTAGATTTCAAAATAATATGTTTCGGTAACTCTTGCTCCATTTAAGAAGAAATACAGAATCTAGCAAAAGCTAGTCTAGATCTGTTTCTCGTGGGGCCATCAAGCCCAATCAGAGCACCGAGGGATTTAGCAATATTTAATAGGATCTCATTGTTCCAAAATTGGAGAGGTAGTCCTGGGAGTCTACACTAGACTAGAATGGTGTTTATATTCTCGATCTTCAGATAAAACCTAGGATACCATCTTTTCAAAAAAAGGCCCACATTACCCAAACACCACAGGCCTCCAAGAAGCACCGATTCCAAATCAGTATGTTGATTAAATTTTTCCAGAAAAAAACCCCTTGCATAATGGTAATGCTCAGATCCCCTTTTGGTTTCCACTTTCTAAATGCCCAATTTCTAATGACATCAATGTTAGGTCTGGAGCCTAGAAACTTACCAACTAGGGAAAGATTTGCTTTGTCCAAATCCCTATGCAAGCAACCATATGGCACCGTAAGATAGGTAACCCCTTCATTGTCCTTCTCCCATGTGAACTGCACCTTTTCTAGAGATTACAGACCCACATTTCTGGTGCGGTTCTAAAGAATCTTATTCCAGGATAAAGGCGTGGATCCCAACATGAAAGATTTCTCTGCTTGTAGCTTATCAACTATCTGATTTAAGTTAGAAAGCATCCCTTTCACAGCCATGACATGCCTAGAATGTAGAAATTCTATAGTCAGTACAACAGAAACAACACTGACTGTCCCTCCATCACTTCCTCCATCACTCCCTCCATCGCTCACTCCCTCCATCACTCCATATCACAATCATACTTTAGTTAGCTTCAGATCATACAAATCAATCACACATATCAAGGATTTGAGATTCTCTTCCCTCATCTATATATAAGAACTCATTTTTCCCCATTTATAATCTTTAGAAACTTTGGGATTTGCATTGCTATTACGTCAAATTTCCATTCAATTCCACACACCGTTACACTGTCTAATTGATCACAAATCCAACAATCGAATCAATTGATTTACTCGTAGCTTAAATCCACTTCCATTCGAAACATATTTGGAGCATCCAAAAACATTTGATCATTGATATTCAAAAATCTTGGCACTTCATTCCATGCTTCAATAATCTCATCCGAGGTTGAAAGGAGATACAAAGCATTAGGTTTGAAGCTTTTTGTATGTTTTCTTCCATTTTTTAGTTTTTCTCTTGCATAGATCTACTAAAGCTGTTATGTGTCATGTATGTGATAGAATTTCCATAAATATGACATGAGCGTGACCTATAGGTATAAGTATGCATGAATGAACTTGTGAAAAGTACATATAAATATGATATGAACTATATAAATTCCATAAAGGCATCTAAATATTATGATGGTATCATATAAATTCCATGTAGATGATATTTGAAATCAATCTATAATGAAACTATGAATATTTGTAAGAATATGATATGAATGTTGCCTAGTGGTTTAAGTTAGTTTAAATAAACTTATACTAATTCCCTATAACTTCTATATGAACTAAATATGTATGATGAATTCTATAAAGTACATGTAAATATTTTATGAACTATGTAATCTTTGTATCTAAAAGTGTATGGAATGATATCAATATGTCTTCCTTATGGAGCTCGACAACGATCTATGTGAAGTTTTGAGAGAACCCACAATATTCTCCCTTTTGAGGTTGGGGATGATTCTATGTATCACTCAAATCAAAATATAAAATTTGCTATGTTGTAATATGTAAAATAAAAACATATAGTATGTGAACTAAACATGGTTACAAAAGTATTATGCATCAATTATGATCACTAGATATCAAGTAGTATACATGTCACCTCATGGAAAAACAGGCTGTAAACATGTATAGTAATCCATATAAATCTTTATATAAGAGTGTAATAAGGAACACCATAGAAGTATGTTAGCATGCATATAACTTGACATTAACAGATCCCTTGGGAATCAAGAGATTTCATGATACGATAGGCCAACCATAAGACTATATGAATGACAAGACATCATAATGATGCATTGACCATCGTTAGAAGTAGTTAATTTTATATTAAAATAATTATGTGTCAAACAATGATGTATGAAATACTATGATGAGAAATATGTCCCAATAAATATGCGTGTTAACAACATGTTACAAGAAATATGTGTCTCAAGTAATATGTCTAAGAAATATGTGTGTCAAGTAATATGTCTAAGAAATATGTGTCAAAAAATATTTCTCGAGTAATATGTCAAGCAATATGTGTATCAAACATGCATGCATGTTAACTAGATATGTGATAATCCATGTGTGTGTGTGTTAGGAACCATGTGTTTTCAAAAAACTGAGAAACATGGAAAGAAATTATGTGTATGTTCAACAAGTATGCATTATAAAGTGTGTGTGCATAGAAAGTAATGAATTAGACAACTTATATCAAACAATGTTTGGGATAAGAAAGTAATTTTTCAGACAATTTGTAAGAGTATAAACAAGATTCCAAGGCCAATAGTATTCAAACAAAAATATAAACATGGATTGTATAATTAATAAAGAAATATGTGAATGTATCATGATTAGCAATGAGTAATCATAAAACATGTAAAATCAATATAAATAATAAAATCAGGTAATCATTGAATGAAGCACAATATGACACATATTAGGAAGTGCAAGAAAAGAAACATAAGCTATATATCACAAATGGATGAGTGTATAATATATAATTTAAATAAGCTCTATATGTAAGATTCCCTTGGTGTAGAATGCCCCCAATGTGGAAGGTATTTCCTAGGTGTAGGGCATAAGAAACCAAAAAGAAAGAGTATGTGTCAATGGACTATGTATAAGCTACTATCTCATGTATATTATAAGTATAAAGTACAAAAGTAATTAAGATATGTAAATTACTAAACCCAGTTAATGAAAATGTATATGTATTGAATAATCCAATCATACACAAGTCATGGTATTGTATTTTTTCAATATTATATTTATTTTGTATTTTATAACATAAGGTACAACACAAAAAGTACACCTAATGCACCAACTACCTTTAACACTATGATTAAAGGAAAACCAAGCTATAAAGGAAAATATAATGAAAGAAAAAATGAAGCAAAAACCACATTCAATGTTCTATCTTAACCAACAACTAAGCTATAATTACAAGCACCTTATAGGTTAAAATTTACATGTTTTTCATCACCATTGCATGTTATATTTACTTCGAAAATTTCTTTAGTGTAAAATTATATATCTCCCTTTTCCTATGTAGGTTAATATGAGAAAAATTCATCCTAATTTTTTGATTCTAATGTATATTTTGATTGTCATCAGTGCGCCAAACCTGATACAAATCAATGTTTCAAGATAAAACTTGTGATATAAGATATTATTGAAAATAAATATTATATAAAGAACTCCTTAAGAAGAGTATATGGTTCAAGTACATGAGAATGCAAAGCTAAAAGTATTTAATGATCCAAAACCAAACCATGGTACAACAAAGATCAAAGGGACTTTTGAGGTCAGTCATGCGTATAATGTGCACCATCCTCTAGCTACACTTAGTCATCCCTTCGATTCCATTATTGGAATAATATATAACACTCTTCCATAATGTCTCAGGATCAAATTTGATGATAATGAAATATTAGATGATGACTCAGATACACATGCAATCTTTATTCATGTTTATATCAATCAACAACTAATCCATAATGTCATGGTTGATAATGGTTCAAGTGAAACTTTATGCATCATGACATTTATTACTATATTGGGATATAATAAAAAAACTCATACATAATGTATTGGGACACATTATATTACCCCTTTAAGTGAGACCAACTATTGTGGCCACATGATTTTTAGTCATTTTTAGTTATGAGGTATGTAACATTTTTTAGGATGACCTTAGCTTTAAATTCTCTAGGGAATTCCATCTATTGTACATCAATTCCTTAAATAAATCTATTAAAATCAAGTAATTGATGTTTCAAGCATCCCTTTATAATAACATTTGAAACTTATGGTTTTTATTACTCATTCTACCAAATAGACTTGTTTAAAAACCATCTTAAAACAAATAGAAAATTCATCTCTTCAAGAAGTAACTTTTCAAGTGGTAGAAATTCCTATGCTATGTAATAATAAATACACAAAATATTTGAAAGTCATAAACCTAGAGATCATTAAGGATGGGTCCAATGAAAATTTCTTGGACACTGAAAAAGATCTTGTTATAGCACCAGAGAAGATTTACATGAGGGAGGAAATCTACTAGAAACATAAATCAAGGGAAAATTGGATTATGGAAGGGGATAAATACAAAATTATTCCATGCCTCCACCATGATCAAAAGATTGGCTAATAAAATAGTATAAATTCAAGATGACAAAGTCCTTATCTTAGATAAGCCTTTTGACATTAAAAAGGATGCCGCATCTTTCTTCTAACGACTATTACAGTCACAAGACTCATCATCTCAGTTAGATACTGAAAAATTTATAACCAATATTCCCATGATCATATCAGAAGACACTAATGTACAAATCATGAAACCTTTATCCAGGGAGGAAGTGAAGGAAGCTTTATTTGAGATAGAGGAGGCTAAAGCTTCTGGATTAGATGGTCTTTCTCCACTATTTTTCTAGGAATTCTAGGATATGTTAGAATGGGAAGTTACTGTCATGGTAAATGAGGCTCACAAATCTGTTACAATTTTAAAATAATTGAACTAAACCCTCATATATTTGATCCAAAATAAGGAACAATCCAAATCATTTGCTGATTTCAGACTTATATATTTTTGCAAAATGATTTACAAGATCATTTCCAAAGTGATTTCTAGGAGGCTAAAAGATTTACTTCCCTCGCTAATATCTGATGAATAGGATGGATTTTTAGAAGGAAAAAAACTATGCATGACATTATAATTGCTCATGAAATCATCCATATAATGGTAGAAGACAAAATAAAAGGGGTGTTTTCATGTGTTTTTGCAAGGGAAAATTCATATTGAAAACATGACAACTTTACCTTAGTGTTAATTTTTTTGCTTGTAAACCCTCCTAAGTGATGAGTGTATTCAATGCTCATACTTTAATTAAGTTATTATGTCAATCTAGGGTGGTGTCCATGGCTGTTTTCAACAAAGGGAATAGTAGGAATGTAGACTCAACACGGGTTTTAGTAATAAAAACTATAAAATAACAAACTGATCGTGATTACAAAATGAAATGCTGGAAATGAAATATTGAAATTGAAAGTTTGACTAAAAAATTCACTAAGCATTAATAATGGAAACTGAATTTCATTCAAGAACGTAATGAACTGTAAAGCTACAACTCCTAAAGAATATATAAAGTAAATAATTGTGAATCCTCTTTTCATTGGGTAGGAGTGACCCTTGCTCCTACCCTTCGATTAGGATTTGAACTAAAACTCACACAACTAAACTTTCTCTTGAATATGCAATATTTATTAAATTAGAAAATATTCTTATACAATAAAAATATTGAACTCCTAAGTCTAATTACATCATCTATTTTATACTAGAGAAGTCATAGTCTCTCTAGGAGATCTAGTTATTCTAATGACTACTTCTAACCTTAACTGACTATTTTAACTAAGCAATGCTAACTATTTTTGGCAATAAATTAATGGCGGGAGAAGTTCATAAAGTTTTTGAACTTGAAATATTATTGAAAATTTAAGAGAGAATCCGTGATTGAATCCTTGGAAGGAGTTAATCACCTCTAGAAGATTCTTCAAATAATTTAATTGATTGAAGAGAACTGAATTGAAGACGAGTCTTCAATTGTTGGTAATATTTCATATTCTTGTGGATTGAATTTATGTTGAATTAATGATTATGATTTCTATTTAGAGTGTAGTGTTGCCAAACATGATCTTAGAGATCGGATCTATTTGCATGAGCACATGAGTTCCCCCAATGTTTTAAGGAATCTGGATTGGTGACCTGGATGATTTTTATGCACTACTTTAAGATGCCTGCTAAGCGGATGAGAGTCCTGCACTAACACATCAAATAGAGTCTTGCACCACTATGTGAATTAAGTCTTGTGTTTTGTGATAACTAAACATATACTTCTTTTGAAAATGAAGTTAATGTTCATAAACAATCTCATTCAAGACATTTATGTAAAATAATTATCAAGATAAAAACACTAAAAGTATACAAAATAATTTCTTCATAATCATAGTAAAGTATTAAATATAAAGAGTAATCATTGTTCATCGTGCATCATGATATCAACAAGGTATGATTTTAAACCGGGCTTCAACATAAAAAAATGGGTTTTATCACTAAGCACCTCTCCAGATCAGCCCTCCCTCTATGTCATGCCTATCCCCATCCTACAAGTTCTCACATGTGTTGTAATACCCTTTCCCAAGTGTTTGAAATATGAAAACAATTCCATGAAGTTATTTTGATGCAGTGCTTCTCAAGGAAGATTCTCCAGTAGACCTAGAAAGGCTATTTCTAGCCTTTCTAGAGAGGTGTGCACACTCCAAGACAAAGGGGAAGGAAAAAATTCATCAGGAAGTGGTATTGAGGAGATAATAACATATTTAAAGTGATTTGGGAAAGTTTAAGGAATATTTGAAGGTTTAGGGACAAGTTCAATGATAGAGGCTTTTTGAAGGTGAAGAAGCTTGCAGTTCAAAATAGTGCTTGAGCTTTGGGAGATGATTCCAAGAGTTTTGTAAAGAGTTATAGGTCAAAAAATATACCATTAGAAATATAATTAAGTTCTATAAATTATGGTTCTTTCATATTTTTCACAAGACCTAGAAGCTTCTTCCCACAACCCTTTTTCAACAGACACACCCTTTGGTCCCAAGAAAAAAAGTATTTTTTTAGATTGTTGCAGATAGAATTAGATCATGGGACCAATACCATTCATATCATAAGCATATTTAGAGTAAAAATCATATAAATAAGTTCCAAAAAATTCCTCATGGAGCTTCAGAAACTTCATCTTCAAGAACTCTCTCAAGGTATGCTCTCGTAGTTATAACTTTTTTGGAGAGGATACATGTCAGCTCCAAGTGAATGTGAATTTTTGTGTCACAAATATACCATACCTTTGGGATATTTGGGACAAGAAATTTTTCCCATGTTTATTTTATCCCTCCGGTCTATCATATGCGCAAGTTAAGCCCCTTTCACCTCATTCTAGCCCTCCCCATCGTGCAAGCACAAAGTGACACTTGTCAAGATAGGGTGAGGGAGAATTTTTCTACCCCATCTTTCCCATACCCTTGGGAAAGTTGGGCCACAAAAATTCATCCCATGCCCATCTTATCCCTTGGTTCGTCATATGACCCCGTGAAGGCTCTAAGGCCATTTTTCAGCCCCTTCTCCTCTCAGCCTTGTCAAATCACATTCCGCCACTTGTCAATCCAAGAAAAGGGTGAATTTTTATTCCCCATATATCCCATCCCTTTGGGGTAGTTGGATTTTTTTTTCTCCCTCCCAAGATGATCAATTTTTGTTTCTTCTAAGTTTTTAACTGCCATGCTGCTTCTTCCCTCCTTGTGTGTGCGTGAGAGGTGTTGCCAGAAAGTGTTAAAAAATGACATTTTCCCATCTCATTTATTCATGATAAATCCATGAATTCTTAATAAAAACAATAAAAAACCTCCATTAAATCTGTAATTTATTTATACACCATGCAAAAGTTTTTCCAGAATGACTACATGCTCAAAAACAAAAATTCATCTCTCAATTCGGTAGACGAAACTGAATGAACTTTTCATAGTATTCCTCTATCCTAGGCACCTTCAAGAATAAAATGAACACATATCAGATGATTCTCTATTTTTATACTAGTATAAAACCCTTGTTTTATTCCCTAACTTTTGCTTTTTTAGTTTCTGGACATTCAAACAGATGGATCAAGGTGAAAATTTGAACACAGAGTCTAGAAGGCGAGCCTATTTTAGTGAAGTTGTTTTCATTGCAATCCAAGGTGGGAAAGTGAAGTTTATAAAAATATTAAGTCTCATGTGTCCCTTCTTACTAAAAATAGTAAGTCTCCTCAGAACAGTGTAATCGGTGGATAGTGAAAATGACAAACTAGGTAATTTTGGTTAAAAGGATAGAAAAGTAGAATAAAACAAAAAGTAAGGGAAACCACCTTAAAATAAAAAGTTTCCAAAAATAGAAAAATATCATAAAAAAGTGGAAATGAATATGCCAGAGGATCAAGGAGTTCAAATTTGAGTAAAAAGGTGAAATATTGCAAAATAGTAGGTCCTAGTTAAACTTGCTTAAAATAGAAAATATCCATTTTGGGTGTAGACATATGTAGTTGGCTCTATTTTAATTCATCTAAATTCTTTTGAAAACTTCACAAGGATATGAGATGGTGGCATATCTTGAACAAGGTAATATATCCTTCATGAGGATTCTGAGGCATCATTCTAGTCACAATTATGTACGAGGGTAAAACAAAACATCATAGGGTGCAGTAGTTGAGAATCCAGGGATTCGATGCATTCAAGTAAGATTCAAAAAGAGTCAAATATCCATTTAAATTCAAACTAAGGGGGGTCATAATAACTTTTCAATCAGATTAGAGTCATCCATACCGCTTTAGTGAGCTGCATGAATGAGCTATGTGAACTTAGTGAGCTAAGGGAGTTGATCAATCAAGCATCAAGACAATCATAATGATAAATTTCTATGGTCATCTTAATATCACATCAAGGGATCTCTCAAAAATGTTTCTAAATACTCATCCTGAGGTATCTGTGCATCATACAAAAGGAGGATATTGTGATCATCATCAACAAGGACATTTTCCTCATCCGAGTAGTTATCTAATTTTCTCCCTCTTCCTTCTGTCCCCTTTCTAATTCATCATTGAGAGTTATCATTGTATTTTCATTATTCATTTAAATGTGACTATAGTTGTCATTGTAATAAGTTTCCCTCAGTTAATATCAAGGGGACTTAAATTCCTTCTTAGGAATACAAAGATTCACAAGTTGTAAAAGACAAATGAAAGGTCATGTGTGGGACAGGTGAAGAGTATTTTGAGATCTATATATTGTATTGAACTTCCTCATTCCAAGGGGTGGTTAAATTTTTATGTTCATAAGGTGATAACTACTAAGATTAAGAAAAAGATATCAAATTATTTCATTATCCTTCTCATATGTTTTCCTATATCTCTTTGATTGTACAACTTTGCAAATATGTCAATAAAGAAAGGAGCTTCAACTTTTCTAGATGAGTGAATAAGTGAAATTTAATGTTCATGGTTTCATCTTGTCTTGATTTAAACAACAAGGTGTTTATTCTTTCCCAATTGTGTGTGTTGATATATTTGATTCATCCTCGCAAGAATACGAGTTTTTATTACTTGCAATAGTAATCCCCATCCTAATTTCTCACTCACACATTCCCACCTTCTTAGAAAATTCCTCCCTTGCACCAAATTACAAGTTTTTTTTGTAGGTGTAGTGGAGTGTTCCTGTTGGATCCCCGACATTTAGGCCAACAATATATTTGTTTTTATTTCACATATAATAATGGAGCTTAACATTTAAGTAGAGGGGCCTAGTCCCAGAGTGTTTGTGAAAACCACATAATTTTTCATAACGACAAATTATTTTGCCAAAAAGGGGTCATCATTAAGCTAGACATCAATAAGGTCTATGATAAGGTGAATTGGACCTTCCTAAAGTAAATTATTAGAAAAATGGGGTTCTAATATGATTAGTTAAAATGGGTAATATCATGCATTTCAAAAAATTCATTCTCTATACCGGTCAATGGAAGCTCCTAAGGTTTTTTTAATCATCCAGAGGATTACACGAAGGAAATTTACTATCCCCATTCCTGTTTATTATAATGTTTAAAGCTCTTAGCAAAGCCTTTCACCAAACGATGCTTTTGGTTTCTCTAGAAGGGCTCAAATTGGCTCTAAGGGCTCCATTGGTTCTACACACTTCTATTAGAAAAGGAAAATTTGGAAGAAATGAAGTCCATCAGAAAGTTACTTGATGATTATTCTACAACATCTGGAAAAGAAATAAATTTCTCAAAATCAGAATTATTCTTCCTCAATGTAAACCCAGAGGTTCAAGAGGTCATCTCAAACATTATAAGAATTAAAATTGGTAGTCTCCATGGGAAATATCTTAGAATCCCATTATTTAAGGGATGAATTGGTAAAAATTATGGGAATCTCTATTATCCAACATTAAAAAATAAATTATCCTCATGGAAAAGAAAATGGTTAAGTCTAGTGGGGAGTCTCACTCTGATAAAATTAGTACTTCAAGCTATTCCTATTTACATGATGTCCATCCTTAAGCTACCATCTATAGTTGTGAATAAGATTAATGGAATTATCAAAATATTATTATGAAAAAGACTTAATGAAGGAAAAAATATCATCTTTTAGGTTGGAAGAAGGTATGCCGACCCAAGGATAAGAAGGGAGATGGTATCATTGACTTGCAGAAATAGAATCAGACTCTAGTAGCTAAATTAAGTTGGAGAATAATGTAAAATCCAGACAAAATATGGGTCAAAATTCTTAATGTAAAACTTGGACTCTGAGATTGATGAAAGGATATTTAATATCCTTAACCCTCCAAAAGGGTCACCAATATGGAACTTTATTGTATCATGTAAAGAAATCATTATACAAAAATTAACCTAGATCCTAGGTAATGGTCTAAAAATCAATTTCTAGGAAGATTCTTGGCTAGGAAATCCACTTCTATTGATAAAACTAAATCAACATGGTCTTGCACAAAGAGAAAAGGAGAAATGGGGATGAATTTTTTAAAAATATATCACTCTAAGCACAAATGATGACATCTAGTGGTAAAAATGGAAGGAATTTGTAGTGCCCACATTTTACACACACATTTACAACTGTAAAATACTAGGATAATTTTTTTTTGACTTACACTGCTCACTACACACAACACAACAAGGGCTCTAAGAATAGAAACTCGATTCACATAAGACAATTACATAAGTCATCGACTCCCATAGACACATGAAAACAATGCAGGCATGTTGATGCCACACTTTTCCCAATGAATGGTTACTAGTAATGACCCAACCACAAGAAAAATGACTTCAAGAAAGGCGAACCCACAACACATCATTTATTTAATTATATTTTAGTTATGATTAAAATTCCAAGAACATTACTGTACAAGGATAAATTCCTCATTTATCCACCAACAGATTCTTAAGTACATTCTACGGTTAAATTACCGATCGACCCTTTTAATCCAACTTCTTATTCTTTACAAAAGTTTTCCATAACTTGCATACTTATTTAGCATAATTCAAATGCATATAAAATACTTAATTATCTTGTTATTCTGTTAAAATATTCTTCTCCAACATATATTCAATGTCTAATTTTTTTTTTACAACTCAAGTGAATGAGACTTGGTGTCCATATAGCGATATTGGGATTTAACGGAGTTTTAAATACAAGATAGCTTTTTACCGAAAACATTCCTCGATCACGGTATAGCTATTTCCCTACCATAGTTATTCTAATTCAATGACTTGTGAAATTTCATTTTGTTTTATATATGTATTTTGTTTTCTTGAAGGTTGAACACACCAAGGAACTTCATATTCTTTGAAACAAAAGAATATTTTTAAATCGAGATATAAGGTCTCCAAGAGTGGCATTATTTCGAACCTCAAATCCCGTTTTTACTTTTATATGCTTTATTTTCTACATCACGTTATGGCCTTATTATTAGCATTTTATTATAAAAGGAGTTACAAAGTTTTTATCCAACCTCTTGAAGACATATATGATTAGAAGACTTGAAGCTACACACGAACCCTAAATTAACATCCAAATCAACTGAGGTTTAGATTAGTTCCAACTTCACCTAAGGGTCTACCCCTCAACTATATAAGAGATTTAAGCGAGAGGACATGCTTATGCTAAACCACCTTCATGAAAGGACCAAGGTGTTATGTTGAGAGATACCAAGGTAACACATTTAGCTACATGGAACTAAGGAGTTCATTAACAAGAGTTTAAGACCTAGAACAACTAAGTCACAACCTCCATCTATGATGTCTGGATCCAAAAGGTTTTTAACTCGATGAAGAAACCTTAATTTTTAAATCTATCTTCAGATGACAAGGTAGTCCGCTAGGATATGAAGGAGGAGTTAGCTCTACACACTCCAAGAAAATTTTGACTATGTCACTCCTATCAGACGGGTTTATGATAATGTCACTAAACATACTGACTAAGACGATAAGCCCATTCTTGAGCTCTGATTTGCCTAAATTAGGATGTTCCATCGAGTGCAAAGATTAAGTTCACCATACAGTTTTCAATTTCTTCTACGGTAAGGAGTATTGCACATGAAAAACAAGTTATGTCCCAATATTGAACAAGGATAGAGTGTTTCGATTTAATTCTCTTTATTAAATTTACAAAGTATGAATGCACAAGATGAATCATTTATTGAACATTGAGTATGTACTACAAGATATTACTGCAATTTCATTTATCTTATATAAATCTCAAACCTTTTTACCATGTGTACTATGAATCAAAATGAACCTATGATTAAATGCATGTTTCCTAGATGTCCTTCAAACTAGCATCATCATACATATCAACAAATTATCAAGTACAACCTTCTGTAACATGAGACTACATTATACATTTATTCATTTAACAATGAACTATATAAATTACAATGATAATTAATGCATTACACAATGCCTTTACGTCATCATTCTTTCATCCTACAAAAACCACGCGAGCAAGATATAAGTGATAAATCGCTGGCATGGCATCCACCCTAATCTAACATAATTATCATTTTTTAGTTTTCCCATTTACATATGATAATAATTACAATTTGTAAATGAAAGAAAAGGGTTTAGAGACATGTATTCAATGCATTTCATTTCACTTCATTTTGTAACCCATGAGAGAGAAAGAGAAGGGAAGAGAGAGAAAACACCATTTTCTCAAAAGTTCTAATTCACACAACAAGCTACACTATAGTGTTTTAAATAGTTATTTACACATGTCAAAAGTATCTACGGGGGTTTGGCCACCCAACGAGGGTCCCACAACTTCCTATTTTTACATTTTCTTAATAGCTACAAAAATGTTCAAAATGGGCTCGGAGGCTAAGAAACTGCTTCCAAAAGTTATCTTCCAATGAGAACACACACCACGATTAAATTTTTATGTGTCCCCAGATATACCAAGAGTTCAAAGCGACTGACAGAATTGGGAAAAAGTGAATGGTTTGTGTTTGGTGGCTAGTTTTCTGGGGCTACTGGTCGTAGTTGACCCATTTGTAAATGAACAAAAATTAGCTCAAGGGCTCAAAAAATCATGTCCAAAATTGACGTTTGATAAATGAGCGCTCTACGAGGAACTTCCTACAAATTTCCATATATAAGGAGAATTCAACAGCGTCAACAAAAATTAGAATTGGAAAATAGTCTTTGAACGACAAGAAGTTTTCTAAAACCATCAATCCTAGTTGGTCTAGTTTGACCTTGTGAAACTGTGATAAGAGGCCTAAAAAATGTCGTCGTCAAAATATCTAGAAAAGTGTTTTTCCCTAAACTGAAGGTTCCATGTAATTGTCTAGTAAGAACACTAGAGGTTTGCGAAGGTAAAAAGTAATTTCTCTATCTAGGGTTCAAATGGTGGTTCAAAACGAAAGCCAACTTTCTAGATTTAACAACTTTCTACTACTGTAAAACAATGTAACAAGGCTCCTATAAGAGCGTGCGTCAAAAAGATCACGTATGTTTATTCAGGATCAATCCAGAGGTCAAGGTGACTCCTCACATAACAAGGTACACGAATGAAGCTTAACATCTCATTTTTAGAGTTACGAAGGGTACTTAATGAGTCTTCAAAAATGTAAAAATTAACTATTTAAATAGGAAGAAGGTCAACATTATTACTGGGAAGTCAATCTCATCTTGTCGATAAACCAATATTGAAGTGACCTAGTTGGGTAAGAAGTTTTCTAAATCACCTCAGAATGAGGGTGGAAGTTCATGGTTTAATGCAAAATAGTTATTTTGATTTCGTGAGTTACGACACAAAATTTCATTCTTTTTATAATGAGTTGAAATAAATAATTAACTATATTATAATCCTAATATTTTAAAATTATATTAAGTTATAAACAAAAACAAAAATACGAGAGTTATGAAAGAGGAGGGGAGGTTAACCATACATGGGAGGAACGGATTCGGTCAAACTCGTAAGATTTGGTTCAACATCTCTCTTGGCACTTCGACAACCAGTTAACGAGCATCCACAGCTCCACCATTTTGCATACACCTCTATCGTAAAATTTGTAACTACAGATTTGAAACCATTCCTCTACTCTTTATACTTTGAAGGATGTCCATAATGTGTTCCACAACTCGCATTAGGCATAGGACGGGAGATGCTAGCAAAGTTTATGCAAATTGGCTTTGGATCTTCTAGTTACGGTTCTCGAAAGAATCTAAAGTGTTTTCAACAAACCCATTTCATTGATAACCTACAACTGTTGTAGATCACAAACCGACATTTCTCTCAGAAGTTGTTTTTTTTTGTTTAAAATTTTTATGCCCTTATTATGCTTCCACAAGTTGTAGGTTGATCTATCAGGGCACTCTCCACTACATCAGTACATTTAAACATGCCAGCAAAATCTAAGTCCTTCTCAGAATGTCAAAAATAGAGAACAGGAAAAATAGAGCACACTATATTTTGAAGTTGAAAGTTGGTCCTAATAAAAATCCTCCATAGGAGATCATTTTAGGCCATTTCCACTTAGATTGACAGATGCTGAGAAAGTTAGGGTTGATAGTTTTCAAATCCGGCACTACTGTGAGACTTGTGTAGCCCTGTGCCTCTAACTTGCGCAAAATAGGGATATACTCAAATTTCCCGGAACACACAAGAATTGTGTAAGGAGCACGACTGTCCAGTGCAAATGCTCCCGTATCTACGAGAATGGATTTTTCAATCAAAATAGTTTCCTTGACCATTTTTAGTGTAACCTCGACTGGCTGTTCTCCCTTAGAACTAGGAAAGGATAAATCAACTTTTTTTGTTGCATCAATGCTATTATCAGGAAAAACATTATGGTAGGAGCCAACAACGTAGGATAAACAAGAGTCAATGTAGGGATACCTGTGCACACATAGGTACCTTCTGATAGTATTCATCGTTTCACATGTAGGTACTCCATGTGAAGCTATCTCGTTCTTTCATTTGGTCAACATTGTAACATCACCTAGGTTCAGTGAGGTGCCACGTAGATTTCTAAGCTTTTCCCCATTTTTATACAGGCTAGGAGGATGCTGGCACAGGTCAGGAGTGCACTGGAAAAGGCCACGAATATGCAAGGAAGGAACATCAATCCAAACAAAATAGTGGATAGTGCATTAGAAGTGTGTTCCAGCCTACACAAAAGAGGGTGCCAATAAACAATGAAAATGACCTAGCCTACAAGGAACTACGCACCATAACTCTTCACGCATCTAGAGAACTATTTTCAGGCTGAAATTACGTGCCAAGAAGGGATAAAAAAAAGAAAGGAGGTAGCGATCCAAAAGAAGGCAGACAAAGCCTGATTAAATTAAAACCACAAGGAAACAAGTAGGAGACCAATAATAAATGTGAACTTACTCCACCGAATGTATGACAGGAATGATCTGACAAGGAAAAATAGTTTAAGAAGCCAATAGGTTAATGTTTAACATGGGCAGATCCACCAACATCTTAGAGAGGATTAGGTGAAACCATAATTAATAAAAAGACAATGATTAGATATCCAAACAAAACACATTTCCATGAAATGGTGGGACGCCAACAAAAGTTACCAATGTGGGTGAAATCATCCAAATATTCTCATTAAAATAGGTATACATAAAAAAAAACAATATGAGAGGAGACTCGATTGGCCAAGGTAGAACTAGTGGTAGGAGTTCGAAACCGAACGCAGGACAAGGACCGACCACGACGTCACAACAAGAGACCATCTTCTTTGCGCGGACCAAGGTGACCAATCCAAACAATAAAATCACTAATCAAAATAATAATATTACTATTATTTTTATTACTATTATTATTACAACTTAATAATACTTTATTACTCGTATTAACAAGGACCAACATTTAAGCTTGACCAAAACAATAATAGCAAGAATCGAAAATTTGAAAGAATAATTATTATTATGCAGGTGTTCCCTCTAGTTGGTCATGCCCCAACAACATCAAGTCATCCTTCAAACCACCTATCAAATTCATGAAATATATTTTTCCTTAACAGGGTAATCGAAAAGGCGAAGCCAACAAGGATCAGCTGGAGCACAACAATGTTCAACGCTTAGCAACACGGTCATCGAAGAAGCAAAAGAAGAATGAGGGATGGGGCACTACATAATTCCATCAATTACAATACCCCTCTGATCAAATTTACCTTCTAAATTCATTATTGGAAAAGAGAAGGATTTATCTATTAAACAATGATGGAAATATTATTTAGGAAAGACCACCCTTTAAATCCTATAAAGTAAAGATGGGTTAAAACATGCTTGCATCTCAAGAAGATAGGACATAGTATAAAGATTGTCCTAATAAAATAATTTAACACAATTGGAAATTTCCTAGGGCAAAAACATTCCCTTCGATTTCAGGACTTAAAAAATCCCAACCTTTGAAAATCTCATGAAACATGGCTGGTATGGCTCGATAAGTTATCCCTTCCATAAAAACCATGAAGAAATTGTGGATCACTTTTTGTTACATTGTGAATTCTCCTAGAGAATCTAGAATAAAAATATTGACAAAATGAACCCAGCCCAGGTCCAACCACAACACATTGCAGAAGCCACAAAACATAATCACGATCCCCTTATGATAGGCCATTCTATCCTTCATTATCTATGATTTGGCTAGAAAGGAATAGAAGAATCTTCAGAGATATCTTTTTCCAGACTCAAATAATGATAAGGAGAATTGAAGGAGTAATTTTAGAATGACTAAATAATTTATTAAAAAAGGGAAGATCCCAAAGGAATGGGAATATAATCAAATCCAAAAGTGATGTCCAAGTATTAATTGGAATGGAAAGGGAAGGATAATGTTACTACAAAAAATAGAACCATAGACAATTGGTTTCCACCTCCACATGTAATGCTGAAAGTAAAATTTGATGGGGATTGTAAAGGTAGTCCTAGAGTGGGGGATATAGATAAATAAGGGATTCTGATGTGAAATTCATCTCAAAATATTTAGTTTCTATTAACTAGGTAACCAATAATAAAGCTGAAATCATTTCATTAAGGGAAGGACTTATAATATTTTTACTAGATCATATTCCACTGCTGATCATTGAAGGTGATTCCCTCTTGGTAATTAATGCAATAAAAAGGAAAGGAATAGAAACTGGATTCTAAATTATCTACTAGTCCCAATCCTCCACCTCATCCAAGGTTCAAAGTTGTTAAATATGAATCATTTCCTTAGAGAATGCAATAAGACTACAGATCTCCTTACCAATGCAAACACCAAGCTCACTTTATTCTTTAAAATTGAGAGTAAAGTTATTAATGAATGTCCCATATTATTTGAAATCATTTAAAATGAAGGATCACTAGGAGATTCCAATTAACTATAAAATATGCAATTTTAATGCCCCTTCACCCAAGAATATGTAACCACGAAAATATATGATTAGAACTCAAGTGATTATCACTTTATAATGAGGCAAGGATTGGGGAACACACTTCCAAACAAGTGGCTTATCAACATCCTCCATCACCTGTGCCAGAAATTTGAGAAAGACATGCATCAAGCTTGAAAATTAATAACCAACACATACTAATTTGGGAGAAGCATTAAAAATCACTTTCCGGCTGTCGTAGGCCACAAATATTTTTGTTAAAACAAAGTGAACAGGGTGAAAAAACATTGATTAATGGCGATGATGAAGGTGGATATAAAACTGGAGGATATGTCCTTAGAGGAACTGTAATCCATATTCTTCCTCTTAGGTCCTAATGAATATTTCATCATAATGGTTTTTAAAATATGTGATATACAGGTGCTTCACCGAGAGAATATGACACAAAATGTGGTGCATATGGATTTTAATAATACAATCACAAGAATGATGCCCTAATTTTCAATATTTCAAGTCCTACTTCATCATCTCCTCCATCCAAAAGACCACATCAAGATGGAGACCTTACATAATTTTTGGATGCCTCATTGTCCAGTCATTAAGTTTCAGGACGAGGGGTGTAAAATGTATTCACCAAGTTAATTAAATGTAAAGTTAAACATTATAAATTAAATATAAATATAAATATACAATATAAATAAATGAAATGAACACAGAACACCGATATAATGTGGAAAACCCCTAAATGGGTACAAACATGGAGAATAAATGGACAATATTGAGAAACTTTTACATCCACTAGTCCAATAACTCCCTCCTCACTTCTATTCCCTGTGCTTTACCAGGATTTACCTTCATATTCCCTCGGAATATTATTTGATCAATATTTGATTTAATATTTAATATTCGATATATAAATATATGACCTAAGGTCATATTTAAATAAACCGAAGGGTTATGACCTTCTTAAGTGATGAGGCACACCCCGATTTAATTAGTTATTTAATTAGATTAACCAATCAACTAATATAACATTTATATTTAAATAATAAGAATACAATTTATTCTATATTATTTAAATATAAACTATATATTGTGATACACTTAATATTATAGTTCTAACACTTCCCCTTAATATTAAGTGCGGATCTATATGCCAATATTACATGTTTGTACAATAGGATTTATAAATCCATAAACCCTAAAGGTTTAGGCTAGCACATGTATTTGTGAGACTAAATCTCATAGTTTCTCATGGAAATATTCTTATACCACATCTCTAGGAAAATTTAATAACACAAGGACATCCTTTACAAATAGGTGCACACTGGACTATATTTTATGTAAACTCTATCAATTTACTTGTAAAATCTACTAGTTTACATAGATCATACATGATATTTTAACAATGCTTTTAAAAAATGAATACAATTATAGAGGAGAAGGAGTCGATCAACTGTCTGGCCATTAGGAGGTGGAATTTCCATGCAAACTTCTCCTCAATGGAAGATTTGAAAGGCCAAGAATTGCATGAAAATTACATAACTTTGTAGGGGTAGTATTGGAGATCTATATTACTACTGAGAACTTTCTCATGAATAAAGTGCATATATATCTCGATATGCTTCGTTCTTTGATGCTGAACTGAATTCTTAGTCAGAGTAATGAAACTCTAGCTATCACACAGAAGAGAAGTACTTCCTTTAGCTTCCATGTGCATCTCTTCCAACAACCTCTTCAGCTACATGGCTTCTTTTGCCGCTTCCATTGCACTTCTATATTCTACCTCAGTGAAAAAAATGGAAATTGTTGGCTGCTTTTTACTGCTCCAAGTAATGACACCTACACTAAACTTGAATAAATATCCAGTTGTATATTTACAATCTATCACATCACCAACATGGTCAAAATCACAATATCCATATAAATATGTATTGTTAGATAAAAAGTAATGTAAACCATAATTAACTGTGCCCTTTATTTAACACAAAATTATTTTTGCTAGCTTCCAGTGATCATGATAAGGATCCTACATAAACCTTGAAGCAATCCCTATTGCATAAGAAATGTCAGGTCTAGTAATAGTTATATAAATCAAACTACCTACAAGTTTCTTGTACAAAGTAGAATTAGATTTTTCACATTAAGGTTGAGGATCAAGTTTACATCCTACTTCTATAGGAATAACAACTAGTTTACAATCAAGCATATTAAATATTTTAAGAAAATTAGTTGTATATTGTGATTGAGATACTATGATAGAATTTTTATCCTGAAATATATCCATGCCTACAAAATGATGCAATAATCCTAAGTTTGTCATCTCAAAATATTGCATTAACTTTGCTTTAATTTTCATGATTAAAGTGTTAGAATTACTAGTGATAAGTAAATCATCAACATACAATATAATGAGAATTTAATAACATTTTCTTCAATTTTAACAAATAAATCATTGTCAGATGAATAGTTAGAAAAAACAATTTTATTGAAAAAAATGTTAATTTTAGAATACCAAGCTCTAGGAGATTTTTTGAAACCATATAAATATTTTTTCAATTTACAAACATACATTTCTTTTCCTAGTTCTTTAAAGCCTTTAGGTTGGGTCATATAAATTTATTCTTTTAAATCACCCTTCAAAAAAGCATTTTTGACATCCATTTGATGGATTTCCCAACCATGCTGAGTAGCTAAGGCAATCAAAATCCTTAATGTGTCCGTTTTTTCAACTGGTGCAAATGTTTCTACATAGTAGATACTGGGTTTTTGAGTAAACCCTCAAACTACTAATCTAGCTTTGAATTTATCTACACTACCATCTGCTTTATATTTAATCTTGTAAAGCCATATAGATCTGACTATACTTCATTTTTCAGGAGGAGGGACTAATTCCCAAGTTTGATTTTTAATCAAAGAAGTATATTCGGATTTCATAGTATCTATCCATATTTCGTCAGAAGAAGCTTTTTCGAAAGATTGGGGTTCAGGTTCATACAAATTCATCAAAGCATGATATGTATGATGACTTCTAGTCATTTTCTAAAGTATTTTCAGATTAGATTCTTAAATAATAGAATCATCCCATCTAGTTATTTTAGTTACAGAGGAAATAAGAACAATATCATTTTCAATTATAGGTTCAACACTAGTTTCTTCATCACATATATTATTTTCACAATTTTCATTTTCAAATTCATTTTATTTTTCATTAGAATCATCATAAATAATAGAAGATGAAGAAGCATAAGAATTAAAAATGTTTTTCAAAATTTTTAACATTCCAATTTTCTTTAACTTCTATTTTTGATGGATCAAAGATCTTAAGACCTTTAGTTTTGACACCGTATCCTAAAAAGATACAAGGAAAAGAGGTTTGACCAAGCTTCTTCCATTTAGATTTTGGAATGAAGAGGCAAGCTGGGCTACCAAAGATTCTCAAATGGGATACATTAGGTTTTTGGTTTGACTACTTTTCCAAAGGATTTGAATTTACCAAGGCTTTAGTGGGAACTCTGTTCAAGATATGAACAACAATGTTCATAGTTTATAATTAGAGGAATTTAGAAACTTGAATAGAATGCATCATGGTCCTAGCCATTTCAAAAATTGTGTGGGTTTTCCTTTCCATAATCCCATTATGTTGAGGGGAATAGGGAGTAGTCAGCTCCCTTTAAATCCCACATTCAACGCAAAATGAGTCAAATTCTTGACTCACATATTCTCCCCCATTATTAGTTCTAAGCCTCTTAGTTTTATAACTAGAAGAGTTTTCAACTAAAGCTTTAAAATATTTAAATTTTGACAAGACATCTGATTTATTTTAAATGAAATACGTGTTATCCATATTTTTTCCCCCAAGAAAAATATTGGATTAGCCATGACCCCACATAGGAAGAACCAGAGAAAACATGTTTAAATCTTATAAACAAGTTGTAGAAGGACTCAACGATGGAGTGGCAGGACTTGCGAAGGACCAAATGACCCTATGCATGAAGAAAGAAAAGAGATGACTCTGTCAAGTAGATTTATGTCTTAAATATATTTAACAGGTTACAGGTAGGCTTGAAAATGGAACGTAGGGTCAGAAGGAAGAGGAGTGGGGTCAAAAGAGCTAGGAGCGAGAAGAGAAAGAAGAAATGGCGAAGATCCAAAGGCTTCAGGCTCAAAATGGTTCAGAACGAGTCTAAAAATTGGCTAAGTATGGAGGAGGCAGTGGAGAGAGCCACGTGTCAGCACGATGCTTCTCAAAAGTTGAATCCAAAAAGGGAAGCTCAAACTTGTGCCAACCCTCCACATAGAAAATGGTCAACAGAGGTCAAAATGTGGTTAGGGCGGGGGCTCAAAAAGAGGCTAAGTATAAAAGTATCACGGACGCCACCGCACATCATTTTGGTGCATCTCCAAGAGAATTTTCAAAGGGGCGAGGCTCAAATAAGTGCCAGTTCACCACATAGCCTAGGGTCCAAAAAGAAATAGGAGCCATTGAAAAGTCTAAGAGCCTGCGGAGGCTTCCAAGTGTTGATCTGATGCTTCTTCAGAAGTAAAACCCTAAGTAGTTTCTAAGTGAGCGCAGAGCCTCTATGTGTCCCATTTTAAAAGGGGACAGGGTCGGGTTGAATAGTCAAACACTGAGACAGACCAGTGGAGGGTGCTAATGTCCAAATGGCACTAGTTCAAGAGAAATGTTGAAAGTATGTTTTCAAATGAGCGCCAGGCTGCCACGTGTCCCATGTCAAGAAATATGACCCCGCTGAGCAAAGGAATTAGCCAAAAACATAGAAATTGAGCAAGCCGATGGAGGAGGCCATTTGTTAGCCCTATGCTTTTTTAAGAACAAAATATAGAAACTGCCCTTGAACAAGCACCAGCCCTCCATGTGTCCCGTATTTAAAAGGGAGCCCATTTTTCAAACTAGTTTTCCCACCCTTTCATACGGACCTGATATAAACTTTGAAGGGGCATACCTTTCAACTCAGGGCTCAAAATATTGCAAATCTGACACCATTGGAAAGATAACATCCTCATCTACTCCATGAAGATCTGAAACTTTAAGTTTGGAAAGGTTAGGTGGGAGAAAAATGGAGAAAATTCTTCAAGGCCATCAATGCAGGATTTATCTTTTCCCCAATAACCACATCAAATTTCGATCTAATCCATCATTTCCTCCTTCGAGGCGCTGAATAATAAACTGATGTAGTCAAGATAGATTTGGGGGTAGATTTTATGGGAGGCATTAATAGGAGTGGCTGAGACTCATTGTAAAGGGTTGGACATTATTTTGTTTTGTAGGCTCCCCTCTTCCCCTTGGTAAGTGAATTTCTTGGAGTTTCAGACCTCCCATATAGACTGTAAATGCAAATTTTCCTTGTTACTATTGTAATGCATCGTATCAAGTCGTGAGAGTAACAATACATGTTCTATGGGTGATATTCATCCATTTATGTGTTAATTGTTATCTTTTGATCCTCCATTACAAATTTGGTTATTTTGTGCATGTTTTTGTGTTGTGTTCTTCTAGTTTATGTCTACCAGCAAAACAATTGTTCATCACTCCTTTGGTGTATCACCTTGTAGCTTAAGTTTTATTTGTTTTGCATCCCTTCTTTAACTCTGTCTCCTTGGAAAATTAGAGTAGGATTTAAGATAGATCCTATGAAATTTCATGCATAAACCTAAATAGAGGAGTAGGAACTAGCCTTAATTTGGAGAGTTTTCCCATTTGCAAAGTCCCACACTTTGGGGAAAATTCAATTTTATGTGAATCACCAAATGAATCTTCTTTAGAAAAGTAGATTTGATGAATCATTTGGGGGTGCTATGATTTTTCACTAATAGTTTTGGCATGCCTGGTGGGAAAAAGAAGTCTCCATCTTCATTACAGTAAGATCAATGTGCACTTGCTATGATTCTAGCTTTAAAAAAATATTTTAAGAACTACACATCTAGCGACTCCAAAAGGGACAGAATCCACTAGTTTCAGCAGTCCAAGTTTCCCAAGTTCATGAGAAGGATACAAACAAGGTCAAGAATAAGAGAAGAGGGAAAATTTTTACACCTACACTTGTCTCCAGATAGAAGGAGAAGAGGAAGGAGAGCCTAGAGGTCTCTATGCCCACCAAACAGAGCCTTATCGACACCTCCTCCTAGTAGGCCATTCTTTCAATCAAGAAAGGTGCTTAGGCCAATCAAGATGGCATAACCAAATCCTATGTCCATTTCACCGACAACATCCCACTCTCTCTGAATGTAAAAAATCCAATCTCGGTGGCAGTATTGAAGAGCATCCCATATTTCATTGGGAAAAACCAAAATTCTCCTGGTGACCACATTCAAGATATTACAAATGTTTGAAAAATCCATGAGATTACTGAGATAGACATTGCAGTCAAGTTACTAGCCTCTTCACTCAAGGGTAAAGCCTCACAATGGTTCAGGAGCATAGTATCAGGCTCTATTCAATCTTGGGACCGTCTTTGCACATCTCTTCATAACTAGTTTGGAGAGAAAGGAGATAGCTTATCCTTGTTGGAGAAAATGACAACAATCAAGAGAGCTTCGAATGAGTAGTTGACAGATTTCAACCTCAGATTTTAATGGACATGGGACAGGATTCTAGTAGCAGTAAAGCCCACTAATGAAGGTGCCTTCTTATACTTTCTTAGAGCTTTAAATTCTAATATTGCTTTAATGATTCAGTTAATGGGGGGCAAAAATTTACCTGCATCCTATAAGCTTTCCATAGGACCTGAGAATCATTTAATTCAGGCTGGAAAAATTTCTCCTAGGCCATCCATGCCTCTATACCCTAAATGAGGAAACCCAAGTACCAGCTAGACACCCACAATAGCTCCTATACCTACTCTCAGGAGTCAAAGTTCAGCTGAAACCTCCACTTCATCATCTACCACCTCAAAGGATGTTTAGGAAATTATGAAACAACTTTAAAACCTAGGTAATGAGTTAGTAACCATCAAAAGACAATAGGCTCAGAGTTCTAGGCCATATCAACATCAAGCTCACTATCAGGCTAGAACCCCGTATCAACAAAATAAACCACAAGCCTAGGCTGTAACTCAGAGTCAACACCAAGGACAACCAAAAGCTACTAGACCTTTTAGGCCATATGACCCAAACACAACTTCAATATCAATAGCATTAGTTCTAGCATAGAATAACATGTCACAAGAATATGGTTTGTGTTTCCCATGCAGTTAGCCACATAGTCAATCGATGTGCTTCAATGGTGCACTTAATTAGGCTTTGATGGTGAAAATTTTTGGTATGTCACAAGAACCTAGCCAATAAGAAAATCAACAACTAGGAGACTAGCAAGATGGACCTCTAACTGAAACTATGCTTGTCAATTGGCAAGCTAAATACTTATGTGGAATGAATCAGGCTCTTTCCCCAAGTATAGCTGCCAATATATAGTCCAAGAAGAGAAATATTGGAGAAGGACATTCATAAAAATTAGGAGATCCTCAATCCTCTATTGCTCCACAAGGTATTAGCATCCAAAATACAACTCTCGATATGCAGAGCCAATCCAAGCCACCTTCCAAATCTACTCAGGCACCGATTGTAACAGCCCATGTGTAAGAGAAAAATGTGCCAGGGAAGGGGCAGCAGAAGGATAACTTGTTTAATATCATTGAGAAAATGAAGAGGACAAGTGTGAAAATTTCACTATGGGAGTCACTGGCCATTCCAAGGCAGAGGGATCTATTGCAGGCTGCTATGCAAAATTGGTCAATCTCAAATCAACCCCTTAACCAAAAAGAGAAAGTGCTAACCAATACAACTCAATCTGTGGAAAACCATCGAGAGCAACAAAGTAAGAACCTGAGACCTCCCCCATTCTATATTTCATTAATTATTGGGGATAAATTGGTGCATAATTACATGATTGATTATGGGGCAAGTAGTTATGTAATGCCCAAACAAATAACTGATCAACGAGGTCTCCAGTATGAAGTCATCTCTAGAGGGGTAGTACAATTGGATGGGACAAAAATGACAATTATTGGAATCATCAAGGATCTGAGCCTCATTCTGCATACCTGCCCCAATGTGACTGTGTTACAAAATGTATCAGTCATAGACTTGCCACCACATTTTACATTGTGTTTGTCCAGGGACTTCACTACTAAAATTGGAGGCTATTTGTCTACTGACTGGTCACATATGCTCTTTAGAACAAGGTATGGGGTGAAGGCCACAATGAGATCCGAGCCCATATCAGATTATCACATTAAGTCTTATGTGCCTAGCATAATCAATGAAAATTGTTTGGCTTTTGATCAAGAAGACCTCCTAAACACTTTTGAAGTAGATACCAAGGTAGGGTCTATCTTGGGCCTGAATCTCGATGAATGGGTGTTCAAAATACATGCTTTTGATCCCTATAAGGAGATGGAAGAATCTGAACTAGGATTCTAATGCATGCATGAAGAGAATCATCCTCTTTTTGATGTCATTAAGCGAGAATATAAGGATGACAATGAATTATGGAAATTGTTCTTTGATGGCTCGAGAAGTAGGCAAGGAGATGGAGGTGGAGCTATGATTGTGTCACCCCAAAGTATGAAGTTTTACTCACCCTTCCATTTTCGATATTCTTGCTCAAATAACACTACAGAATATGAGGCTTTGGTTCATGGATTGCATTGGGATAGAAGATGAGGAATCAATAACCTACAAGTGTTTGGTGATAGTGAACTAGTTTCCAATCAAGTTAAAGGAAAAAATGATGTCAAGAATGATGTGCTTAAAAGGTACAAGAATAGGGTTTAGGATCTCATTGAGGATTTTGAAGCCTTCAACACTATGTCCATACCCAAGAAGGAGAACTAGGCTGCTGATAGGATTGCAATAGTTGGAGAAACATTTGATGTGGTGGAAAACATCAAGAGGGACCAAGAACAACCACACATCCATGTGGTTGTAAGGCCAATAGTGCCAAATAACAACACATGCTGGTAGGTGTTTGAGAACAATCAGCAAATCATCAATTTTTTGCAAGAGGAAGTTGAGTTCTTAGCTAGGAATCAAAACATATTAGAACAACAATATGGAGATCAAGTAGTGCAGTTATATACAAACAAGCTTCCCAAAGGCTAAGTGACATTGGAGTCTATCTTCAATCCTAATGATTAGTTTCGAAAAGAGAAGGCTAATATACAGATCAAAGGAGAAGATTCAGAGTCAATTCTAGTTGGAGAAGGAAAAACACTTCAAATTGGCAAAGTGGCCACCAAGTAAGAAAGGTATGAATTCATGCAACTTTTCCAAGAGTTCCCAAATGTATTTACTTGGAGCCATGAAGACCTGAGAGGGTTCAATTCAAAGATAGCACAACACACAGTTGAATTAGATCCAGCTGCTAAGCCCATAAGGCAAAAGCAGAGACCAGTTAATCCACACATTGAACCTTTGATGAAGAAAGAGCTAAACAAGTTGATAGAGGCAAGTATCATCTTTCTAATCAAACACTCAAGCTGGGTTGCAAACTTGGTCCCAGTTAGGAAGAAGAATGGAGAGATTAGGTTGTGTGTAGACTTTCGAGATTTGAACAGAGCTTCCCTCAAAGATCACTACCCATTCCCTTCAATGGAGCATATCTTATAAGTGGTGTCTGGATCATAGAGATTCTCTCTCCTAGATGGCTACTCAGGGTACAACCAGATCATGGTGAAAGAAGATGATCAGTTTAAAATAAGTTTCACCACCAAATGGGGCACCTATGCCTATAGAAAAATGTCATTTGGATTGTCTAATGCCAGAGCCACTTTCCAAAGGGCAATGGATATGGCATTCAAAGGGCTGATCAATAAAATAGTACTGATCTATTTGGATGACATTACTGTGTTCTCCAAAAATGCAGCAGACCACCTTTTTCACCTAAGGCAGGTGTTTCAAAGGTGTAGGAGATTTGGGGTATCATTGAACCCTAAAAAATGCATATTCTTGGCCCATGAGGGAAGAATTCTAGGTCATATTGTGTCAAAGAAAGGTTTGGAAACTAACCTAGAGAGAGTTAAAGCAATAAGAACCTTGCCATTGCCAAGCCATAAGAAAGCTCTTGAAAAATTCTTGGGAAAAATCAATTTTGTCCTCAGGTTTGTACCAAAATTTGCTGCCCTTGTCAAACCAATAACGTTGATGTTGAAGAAGAGCTTGGCATTTAGGTGGAAAACTGAAGGAAAGACAAGTTTTGAGGCCATCAAAGAAGCTATATCAAAATCCCCAAATCTCATGAATCTAGATTTATGTAAGAACTTCATACTATATGCATTTGGTGGTAGTGATATAATTTTTACAATTCTAGTACAACAAAACAAAAATTATATAGAGCAACCAATTACCTTCTTTAGCCAGGGTCTGGAAGATTATGAAGTGAAATACTCCTTCATCGAAAAGAAAGTCTTAGAAGTGATTAGAGGGTTAAAGAAATCTAAACATCTGGTTTAAAACAATAAAATCTAACTGTTAGTCTCCCATGTAAGAGTTAAGGACTTCCTTCTCAGTAAGGATCTGAACAAAAAATGTGTAGGATGGATCACTCATGTCATGGAGTATGATATTGAGATCAAGGTTACTATGATGGTCCATGGGAAGGGATTGTGTGGAAAAATGACCTCAAGTCAACAAGATGAGGCAAACAGTGAAAAGGAAGCTATTTTTGCTCTATAGGATGGTCAAGAGGAAGAAAACGATGATGTTCCCACTCCTTGTTGGACTCAGAGCATGGTACACTTATTTTAAACAAGCCTTTTTCCTCTAGAAATGAGAAAAAAAGGAGACATTTTAGATTACAGGCCATCCCATATGTTCTTATTGATGGCATCTTATTTAGGAGGGACATCAATGGTATTTTGCTAAGATGCATTGGGATAGATCAGATTGGAAGAGTGTTACAAGAGTTCCATGATGAGGCAGCTGGAGGTCATTTTGCTCCATGGGTGACAACACTCAAGATCATAAAGGTAGGTTATTATTGGCCCGAGGTGTTTAGTGACTATTATGCATGGATCAAAAAGTGCAAAAATTGTGCATTCTTCAAAGGAAAAGAAAGGTTAGCAACACTTCCATTACACCCAGTTTCAGTTAACCAACCATTCATGCAATGGGGATTGGATTTCATTAGGGTCATCAATCCAAATTCAAGCCAAGGCCACAAATGGATTCTGATGGCAACAGACTATTTCACCAAGTGGACCGAGGTAGTGGCACTCAAAGAAGCTAATGAGTCTAGCATACTAGATTTTTATGAAGGGATAATGACCAGATTTGGAGCACCAACCACCATTATATCAGACAATGCATTGACATTCATAGGTTCCAAAATCACAGGATGGGCCATTAGGAATGGGATTTACTTGAGCACTTCATCAAATTATTACCCTCAGGGTAATGGCCAAGCTGAGTCTACAAATAAGAACCTGCTAAGGATTGTTAGAAGAACTCTGGATGAAAATTAGAGAACTTGGCATACAAAACTCAAATCAGCTTTATGGGCTGATAGGAAAATTCCCAAGAGGTCTACAAGAATCTCTCCATTCAAACTTGTCTATGGGAAAGAGGTAGTGTTGCCTATATCACTTGAGTTGCCAGCATTGGAACTCATGAAGCAGCTGAAGATGTCTGAGTTTGAACCAATGAAAGCTAGGTATGCAGAGCTGACAGAGTTGGAAGAAACCAAAAGACATGCACTTCAAACAATGGAGAAGGATCATGTCTCAATCAAGAGATGCTTCGACAAGAGGGCAAGAACAAAGACCTTCCAGGAAGGAGATTTAGTTTTGAAATGGGATGCAGATAGGGAAAAACTAGGAAGGTATTCCAAGTTTGATGCCATTTGGAGTGGCCCTTACATGGTCACAAAATGTAAATGTAGTAATGCTTTCCAATTTTCTACATTAGATGGTGAAGAGTTACAGATTCCAGTGAATGGAATCTATCTTAAACACTGCTACTAGAAGGAAGGTTCCCACCTTATACATATTAGTTTTGTTTCTCATTCCTCTAAGTGCTATACACATTATCTTGTTGTAGTTTAGGTTTCTTTTCTCCTAAGTGATTTTCACACTCTACATGTTCTACTTGGAGCATGAATGATTCCAAATTTTGTATATGGTTGTGGTGATATTTTTTTGCTCTTGCTTAACCCATTCAGAAACAGATGAAGCTCTAGGTCAAAACAATTTTCTACTCTCAGAAACCATCATCTTGAAATTTCTTATTAAAATTAAGAGTGCAAACAACCAAGCTCATGAATCAGAGGTAGGATCAGCATCAGACCGTCATTCTCAACTCCATGACCAACGAATATGAAAAGGAAATTGGTCTTTTCATCTAGCAGGTAGATACCCCTGTGAGTCACAAAATTGCTATCCATATTTTACTCCCAGGAAAAATATTGGATCAGCCACAACCCTGAATAGGAAGAACTAGAGAAAACATGGTTAAATCTTGCAACTATGTCACAGAAGGACTCAATGATGGAGTGGCGGGACCTGTGAAGGACCAAACGACCTATGCATGAATAAAGAAAAGAGATGGCTCTATCTAGCGGATCTGTGTCTTAAATCTATTTAACAGGTTATATGTAGGCTCAAAAATGGAACATAGGGTCAGAAGGAAGAGGAGCGGGGTCAAACGAGTTGGGAGTGAGAAGATAAAGAATAAATGGTGAAGATTCGAAGGCTTAGGGCTCAAAATGGTACAGAAAAAGTCCAAAAATTAGCTAAGTATGGAGGAGGCAGCAGAGAGAGCCACATGTCGGCATGGCACTTCTCTAAAGTTGAATCCAAAAAGGGAAGCTCAAACTTGCACCAGCCCTCCACGTAGAAAATGGTCAACAGAGGTCAAAAGGCAGATAGGGCGGGGGCTCAAAAAGAGGCTAAGTACAGAAGTGTCGCGGAAGCTGCCATGCATCATTTTGGTGCATCTCCTAGAGCAGTTTCAAAGGGTGAAGGCTTAAATAAGCCCCAGTTCACCATGTAGCCCAGATTCCAAAAAGAAAGAGGGTCCATTGAAAATTATAAGAGCCTACGGAGGCTTCCAAGTGTCGATCAAACACTTCTTCAGAAGTAAAACCCTAAGCAGTTTCTAAGTGAGCGCAGAGCCTCCAAGTGTCCTATTTTAAAAGGGGACATGGTCGGGTTGAATAGTTAAATACTGAGACAGACCAACAGAGGGTGCCAAATGTCCAAATGGTGCTAGTTCAAGAGTAAGGTTGAAAGGAGGTTTTCAAATGAGTGCCAGGATGCCATGTGTCCCCGGTAAAGAATTATGACCCTGTCGAGCAAAGGACTTAGCCAAAAACATAGAAATTGAGCTGGCCAATGGAGGGGGCCATGTGTCAGCACCTCACCTTTTCAAGAACAAAATACAGAAGCTACCCTCGAACAAGTGCCAACCCCCCATGTGTCCCATATTTAAAAGGGAGACCATTTTTAAAACTGGTTTTCCCGCCCTTTCGTACAGACTCGATACAAACTTCAAAGGGGCATATCTTTCAACTCAGGGCTCAAAATATTACAAATCTGACACCATTAGAAAGATATCAGCCTCATCTACACCATGAAAATCTGAAAATTTAAGTTTGGGGAGGCTAGGTAGGAGAAAAATGGAGAAATGTCTTTAGGGCCATCAATGTAGGATCTATATTTGCTCCAATAACCAGATCAAATTTTGATCTGATCCGCTGTTTCCTCCTTCTTCGAGGTGCCTAATAAGAAATTGATGCAGTCAAGATAGATTTGAGAGAAAATTTTATTGGAGGCATTAATAGCAGTGGTTGAGCTTAGAACTATTTTTCCCACTTCTCTCTCTTTCTCCCTTCTGTGTTGAATCTATAAAAGTAGGGTCAAGACTCATTTTGAAGGGTTGGACATTATTTTGTTTTGCAGGCTCCCCTCTTCCCCTTGGTAAGTGAATTCATGGAGTTTTAGATGTCCCATATAAATTGTAAACACAAATTTTCCTTGTTACTATTGTAATGCATCGTATCAAGCCATGAGAGCAATAATACATGTTCTATGGGTGATCTTCACCCCTTTTTGTGTTAATTGTTGTCTTCTGATCCTCCATTACAACTTTGGTTATTTTGTGAATGTTTTTGTGTTGCATTCTTCTAGTTTGTGTCTACCAGCAAAATAATTGTTCATCACTCCTTTGGTGTATCACCTTGTAGTTTAAGTTTTATTTGCTTTGCATCCCTTCTTTAACTCTGTCTCCTTGGAAAATTAGAGTAGGATTTAGGATAGATCCTCTAAAATTTCATGCATACACCTAAATAGAGGAGTAGGAACCAGCCTTAATCTGGAGAGTTTTCCCATTTTCAAAGTCCCACACTTTGGGGAAAATTCAATGTTATGCGAATTGCAAAATGAATCTACCTTAGAAAAGTAGATTTGAGGACTCATTTAGGGGTGCTATGATTTTACACTAACAGTTTTGGCATGCTTGATGGGACAAAGAAGTCTCCATCTTCATTACAATAATATTGATGTGCACTTGCTGTGATTCTAGCTTTAAAACAAAATCTTTTAAGAACTGCACATCTGATGACTCTAAAAGGGACAAAATCCACTAGTTTTAGCAGTCCAAGTTTCCCAAGTTCATGAGAAGGATATAGACAAGGTCAAGAATAAGAGAAGAGGGACAATTTGTACACCTACACTTGTCTCCAGACAGAAGGAGAAGAGGAAGGAGAGCCTAGAGGTCTCTATCTCCACCAAATAGAGCCTTATCGACACCAAATCAGTGAGTTATTTCACTGAGATATCAATACCAATGATATGCCATATTTAAAATTTCATTGTAAAACAAATTAACCAACTGAGCCACTTAACCAACCAAGCCATATAATCACCGCGACTGAGCTGCATAGAGATTCTATACTAGTATCCGTGCCCAAGTCACTCTGAAATGAAATTGAGCTCTCTACCAAGATATGCCCATAAGGGATTCCAAAAAAAAATGGGGTGGTGTGACTGTAGTCACATCACTGAACTCATGTGGTGAGGATTATAAATCCTACCACCAATTGTGCTGTCCCCAATGTGAGACTAATCACATCACATAGGAGGGGGGGAGGTGTCACGGGTAGTACAGTGGAGAGGGGTCTTGTGAGGGACATGTGGTGGGCGTGGGTGAGGGCTTACAGAGGTGTGTAGGCCCTACCAAGTGGCACTCAACAAGGAGGGGGATGATTTGGGGGGGTCGCCCCCATATAATATTTTTGCATATATATTTTAATATAAGTTTTGTGTAAATATATGTGGTCGGTTAAGTTTTAATATGTTTAGGTGTTTAGGTTTATATAATTTAGATTTAGGTTTATATAAACCATAACTTTATTTATACTTATAATTTTTCACACACACACACATATTGTATTCTTATAAAATATGAAGATTTCATGAAAAACTATACAACTATTATAGTTTTTATTTAAACTATAGGTGCAAAATTCACAGAGGCCTTATTCAGGAAATGAATTAGGGGCTCATAATTCATAGTGAAAAATGCAAAATTTTTTTTTACTAGAGGACAAGGATTTTACTTGACCAATGGAAAAATTTAAAGGACCTATTTTCTCGAATCTTGTCTCCCCATGTAAACTTGATTTTCAATTTGGATTTTTACTTTTCCTTTTTGATTTCATGAATTCCCTACACACTATATAAAAAATATTTCAAAAAATTATAACCCTTACCTTAGTTTTCAGGTCCTGGTAATTCCCGAAATTGAATTTTTCACGTGTAATTGAAAGTCCAAAATAACTTTCCACTTGAGCATCCAACATTCAAACTTGACCATATAGAGGGGGAAGGGTTTACATAGCATCCCAAATAATTTAACCACCTAACTTCCCAACCGTTACAACCTTAGGTTATTTAGGATTAAATTAATTTGTTAATCCTACTCTGGTACCATGTCAAGATGAGGGGTGTAAAATATATTCACCAAGTTAATTAAATGTAAAGTTAAACATTATAACATAAATGTAAATGTAGCTATACAACATAAATAAATGAAATGTAAACATTGAACACATAACATAGATATAACGTGGAAAAACCCCAAATGAGTAAAAACCACAAAGAATAAATCCATTATCAAGAAACTTTTACATCCACCAGTCCAACAACTCCCTCCTCACTTCTATTCCCCGTACTTTACCAGGATTTACCTTCATATTCCCTTGGAATATTATTTTATCAATATTCGATATAATAATCTATATTCGATATATGAATATATGACCTAAGGTAAGATTTAAATAACAAAAACGGTTATGACCTTCTTAAGTTACAGGGCACACCCTGATTTAATTATTTAGTTAATTAGATTAACCAACCACCTAATATAAAGTTTATATTTAAATAATAAGAATATAGTTTATTGTATATTATTTAAATATAAAGTATATATTATGATACACTTAATATTATAGTTCTAACATTAAGGTGAAAGATCTTGTGACCTCGAATCCTTATTTTATTGTAGAGGTGTTGGAATAGGAACTTCTTAAATTCTAGTTCATTGGAAAGATTTGGGGAAAGAATGGAATGATATCTTAGTTTCTGGAATCACTAGAGAAGAGGGTTTTGTCCCTTGAAAAAAATATGTGAAATACCCTAAGTCGGTACCAAAAAAAATTCCACACTACACAGAGCATGCCAGAAGATGGCTCCAGTTCAATTCCAGCGCCTAAGTGAAAATCCATTCCAGGGAAAAATCCATTCCTCAAGGGTGGAGATGACCTCCTATAATGGGTCTTGTCTCTCAAGAGGAAATAAGAATTGATCAGAATCCTCGATGGCCCCCGAATGAGCATACTAGACCTTATGGACTTAGGGATGTCCCACAAAATGGTGGGTGATATACAATTTTTTTAACACAGATAATGGAACGGAGTTTGTGGATCAAAAGGAGAAATTTTTGGAACCTCTTTCGATGTTTATAGAATAATTTTCTAAAACTAAAACTTAATGTAATAAGTTTTATATCTATTTTTATATCATATATGTTTTTGTATACAATTCCATGGGTCGGGGCAACTATAGACTCCCCTCTTTACTTAAAAAAAATCAATACACAAAATGCAAAATAAAGCGTGATTTTTTTTAACTTAACAATTTAACTAGTCAAGAGGATAATAATGAAAATAGTTTCAATTAATACTTATTTATTCATAGATTAAATTTCAAGCTATATATTGTCTAATAATATTAATGACAAGTATTATTTCCTTTCTCGATATGTATTTCATTATAGTTTAATTCCTATAAACAACATAACAATTATATATAATTGTTATGTTGTTTATAGGAATTAAACTATGATGAAATACATATCGAGAAAGGAAATAATACTCGTCAATATATATATATATATATATAGGATTTCATATCGTATCTCATGTAATCAAAACTCATAACAACAAATTGTTACACATAATAATGATTTATGTCTAGATATGATTTCAAATAGTTTGACCTAGTTTAATGAAACAATACATCCATTCATATATATACAAAATTTTCCTACTAGATAATCTTATAAAAAATGTTTAAACAATTTTTTTACGTCATAACATTATCTTCAGGTCTTAGGAATTTAAGATAAGTAGAAAATTATAATTTTCATGATATAATCAATAAAGATGACAACCTACCCAAAAATAAATATAATAATAATAATAAATATAACTCAATCTACATTACTTTGTTTCCTAAATATCAATATAGATGAAGGAGAATATCATTAGATGATTTTACCTTCAACCATATACCATAAAGGATCTATATAATGGGATAAGATGGATCCCGAACTAGGTTTTCAAATGTTGGGAAAAAAAATTAGGCTTGTAAAAAATATGTAGATACAAAAGGCTCTCAAGGAGTGATAATATCACAATTCTAGAGGATAATAGTCCTATCATTAAGGTAGCTATAAGTTTCCAAAGCCTCTAACATGAATACAACTATCCTACTAGGATTTATAATAAGAGTAGATCAAGAGATGGATAAAGTCAATGGGAATAAAATAATTACATAAAGCAATAGATAAAAACATACATACATATACCCTAATCTATAGCAACAAATGACCAACCATCCACACAACAATAAATAATAAATAAAGGATAAATATGCATTATAAATACTTACTTGTAGTGTGGTTATTGATGTATGATACTCTCTCAAGAAAAAACACCAAGAGATAATAACTATAGGTGGAAAATAGTAAAGCTTAAGAAGAATAACCCCAATCCTAGATCACTATGGTGACTCAAATGCAAAAGGGAAAAATCTAAAACATCAAGTCTAACAACTAGGTGCAAAAACATGTGTAAATATCCAATACGAGAATAAGTGAAACATTTTTAAATGATGAATGAGTGATTGATACTAAAATAAAAAGTGTAGTCAAGTATATATATCTGACATGCTCTCTCTTGGGTAATGACATAAACTATGGTAGAAATCAAACCTGACATCATTTCCCATGGGAGATGGTGTCATTATTGAGAGAAACCTAAGGTCATGGCATGGGAAAAGGGAGGTGTAAGTAAATACATACATGAAGACAATGATGAAGGTCCATGATGACTGAAAGTAGAGATAATATTGGAAATGAGTATAGGCAAGTAAACATAATGAGACAAGTGGACATAATAGGAATAATGGGTGAAGAAAAGGATTAAAAAAGGAAAGGATAAGGGAACTATTTCATAATATTGGCATCTCTCAAATGTTGTGTTCTAGGCCACATGACCAATTCTTATCATACCCTAATCCTAACAGGCCCCTTGAAGCACCCAATTAGGGGGAAAATGCATTAGAAACCCTTACACAAGAGAAGAGGTTAGCATGTAAAAAATAAGGCATATACATATACATATACATATACCTAAACCAATATCAATGTGTGTCATAATAGTTAAACATGAGATGGTCTTCAGAAATATAACGATGTAACACCTAAAATCAAAAGTAAATGTAAACAAGTAAAGTAATAATGTAAGTGTAAGAGATAAGCAATGTACTCCACTAAATGAAATACACTTGATTCATACTTACCTTCCAGTGTCACTTGGTTTGCATGTGGCGGGTGAAATAACTGTTAGGAAACCTGAACAAGAAAGTTTGAAAAGTAACACTAGAAGATAATTAGTAAAATAAAACATAAATCACCTAGCCTAGAGGCCATCGGGATGATGTAACTGAGCATCATAATAAAAAATAAGTGTGAGGAAATATGATTTTTTATATATTTTTGTAGAGATATGTTTAATATGTCAAATTGATTATCTTTCCATCACTATCCTACCACAGTTTATATAATGTTTTTAGGGTATTTCATGTGAAAGATATGAAGGTTTGAAGATTGACAGAGTTAACATTGAAATAAATTATAAGAATTGATATTAATAGTAAAAGGAATAATTCCTTTATTTTGATAACTGATATTAAGAAGATATAAGCTCTGAGATTATTAAAATTGAGTGATTTTAGTGACAATGGATAGAGTGTGATGTGGTTAAGATAGGGGATGTTGTAGTGTAAATCCCATGGTAGATTTTGTATTTAAATTGGGAAAGGGTAGTTAGGAGAAAAATAGAAAAATGTGTACCAAGAAAAATTTGGCTAGCAAAATTCTCCCCAAAGATGGTAAACATATAGATCAGATCAAATTCTAGGTGGGATTGGGAGAATTTTGATTTTTAAATTGATTAGGGAGAGTTTTATGAATTTAATGATAGGAAGGGTTACACAGCCATGAGATAGATAAGATTGGCCATGATAGATTGGCCAATTACATCATGGCCAATTACATTGAGTTATTAAATCAAATTTGAGCTTGGATGACTAATGCCATTTGCGTTGTGAATTTTTCCATGACAGATGATGGTGTGTTTCTTGAGTCACCAATGTAGTAAAGAAAAGTTGTATTTTTCACAGTGGATAGCCTTATAAGAAATTGAATAGTTGATGGTTCTTGAAAGTGATTTCATTTTATGATTTTTAATGATTTATATTATATTTTTATCATTATTTTAGATTTATATCTAATGGGTTCTTTTTTGTTAATATTTTACATGTTCCACATAAGATTTGATTGTGGAGATCATTGGATGTGGTATGGTTACAAATGTTATTGCATGGTTTATCTGTACATGATGTAACACAATTATAAGACCCCAATCTTAGAGGAGTTATATAGATGGTGTGGATCCCATTGGATCCATTTATGATATAAATTTTATTGGGACATTGGAGTTTAGGTCCAAAAATTATAGATAGAGGGTTGGAAAACATACGATAGAGGCCACCATGACATTGAAAGATGTTTAAATGATTATTAGGATTCCAATTTAGGGTGTTTATATGTTTTATGATGTGCCTATTAGTATGATAGAGATGAGTGAGTTGGTATATTAGGCCACTGGTAGTGATAATTATCATCCATGATCAATAATGGTTTGATAAAGTTTCAGGTTTCCTACTCAAATTATAGATATACAAAAGGGCATCATTGGTATGATTGTGGCACAAATCTTGTGTCATAAGGAAGATGAAGTAGTGTTGTTACTTATGAGTTTAGCATGTAGGGATGCCTTGGAGTTAGGGATTCAATTCATCTGGGGAATTCCATCTAGGTACAACTACTGCATGAAAAATATATGATTCGAGTGAGGTAGAAGAGGGAATTGAGTACCATTATGATTTTGGTAGTGTGGATTTATGATTTCTTCCCAATGCATAAGACCACAGGGACACCGATATAGTGATGTCCACAATGGGATAAAATTCATTGATTTATATGACCAAAAATCAAGTAGTATGGTAGCCTTATAGAGGTACGATAAGTGGCCCATTTTTCCTAAGAAGGTGACTACCAAGTCTATTTCAAATATTATAGGGAATTATATGTGGTGGGTGGATACATACCTAGTTGATAGAGTTCCTTTAAAATTTAGGTTCCCAAACCATGTAGTGCCACCACCCCTTGTAGAGTATCATAAATGACATGCCAAAGAGAGAGGCGGGAGAGAAAGGAAAATAATATTTTTTCCTCCATTGAGGCTACACTGAGTTAGGTGTGTCCCACAGTTAGGTGCTTCATGGAAACAATGGAGGGGAGAAGGAGGAACAAAAAAACTACAGGTGATAGAGGTGGTGAAAGACTCTAGATACATGTTGCCAAAGAGGAGGAGAGTGCTGAGAGATATATGTGATGCCATTGTTGGTGGTGGTTGTAGAGACCTGAAGGAGGATATTTTTAGCCATGGGTGCACAAATTGTGACTTATGTGATGAAGTTTCCTGGTCATAGAGAGGAGGATGTAATGGGGTCACATATGATTTTGGATCCTCAAGACAATTGAGAATAGTTGATAGGATACCACGTATTGATATATCATGATGATGGGGAAGTTTTAAGAGGTCATATAGATGGAGTTTTCATGGTTGAGTGACCTAGAGAGCTTTAAAGTGATTTGGGTAGAGTTGTGTTCATAATGTTATGATAAGGTATATTAGAGTGTTGTATATATTATTAATGGGTTATATTGTTTTTCATTTTGTAGAGTGGACCACATATGAGAGACATTCTATGATTTTAGGTGCACACCATGAGATCTTGTATGAAACACTAGACTTGATAGATAATTCTATGATGGAAGACCCCATAGCAATGATTTTCAAAGATTCAATGAGTGCATTCAGGCTTATGGGAGAGGTAGATCATAAGCTACAAATATATTGAGATTATTAGGTGATTATGGATGCAAGAGATATGACTACATTAGTGCCATACCTTCTCTAGGTATAAGAAGCATTGGTGTAAGAGTAGGCAATGATATTTTTAGATGCACATGCAGAGGGTGCATGCTAGGTGATAAATGTGACTCACATTTCATATTTAGAGTTTTTTTTTCAGATAGAGAAGAGAGATAGGTTGTATGGGATTGGTATAGATCCACATCAATAGAATCATCCCTATGTACAAAAATTTAGGAAACATTATCTCAAAACATCAGATGACATCTAGTTGAGGGAGGAGATGCTTGAGTGATGGATGGTGTAATATTGAGAGATATATTTTATTAGTGATGTATAAAATGATTGATTTTGGGATATACACAGATACATACATATAAATACACATACCTACATATATAAAAAGTATCTTTCTTTTGATGACATTGTGTGTTTTAATTTTGATATTGATGTATGATTCCATTATATATATACATATATCATTCTTTTGATGACATCACTTGTTTTTAATTTTGATGCTTATGTTTGATTACTTTTATGATCCCATTTTATTTTTGTGCATAAATGTATGAACACTTATGGTGAAGAAAAATGAAATGATAAAAGGTTTTACATGAGGATAATAAAGTAGGTAATGTGTGTAAGATAAAGGTTAGATTGATGGGATGAGGAAAAAATAGAGGGATATCCCAAGAAATAAGAGGGAGAGTCAGGTGATTGGTGATAGATAAATTACCAAAGTATTTGAGGTAGGATGTGTTGGTTCAATTTTTTTTCGGTTAGGCATGTTATGGGGAAACAAGCCATCAGTGTGTAGTGCATAACCCCTCTTTGAGACATCAAAGTGAAATTGGTTTATTGCTAATCTATCAAGCAGGAATCTGTGCAAATATACACTATTCTAACTCCAGGGGGTTTGGGATCTCATCCCAGTAGAGGTAGTTCCAACTACGAACAGAAAGGTAGGAGGGAAATGAAGGAGGATAGATCTGAAGGAAGAAAAGAAATGAATTCCAAGATGGAAAGGTCAGAAGGTTTATGCTTTGGGCTGGTAGTAAACAAGAGCCAAACTTACTTGCATAAACAATTAAAGCAATACTGATGAACATATGACAATAGTAGGAATGAATCCAACAGAATAAAAACATAGATCTAACTTAAGAAAGATTTGATGCAAATAACACATACATTAAGCACAAAGTCTGAACATATGTATTAATATTTCTTCTGTTACAAGAAAACACAAAGTCTTTCTCTCTTCACTTCTCTTTTCATACAAAAATGTCCACCCTTTGAATACAACAAGTATTCAAGTATTTATAGAAGGAGAAGAGGAAAGAAGACAAAAGCAAACCAACAAACTACTTACAAAATATCTTACAAGATATTTACAAAATATCTAAAAAGTCAAAAGTTGACTTTGGGCAAGTTTTTGGATGACAACATCCCATGGTGCAACATGGATGATGTCATCATGTATGCCAACATGATTTTTAAACATTTCACAAAATATATCAATGGATCACAAGAGAGGAGAAACTACTCCTCATCATCTCTCTGCTCAAACTTGGTGTCTTGCTTTTGATCAGGAGATTCGATGTGACACTATGCTCGATATTCCATAAACTTGTTGATCATCGCTTGAAGTTGATCATGATCTGGACCTTTAAAATGGTCACCAATGACTTCGCAAGTTTCTTTCTCATTCTTGAGCTTGTCAGGTAACTCGACGAAAGTTTCACATGCATCGATCAGAAAGCCAATGAAGTCGCACCAGGCCAAGAGGTTATTGATTGACTCTCAGTCGAAAGTGACCTCTGGTGCCAAACCTTGAGTGACGATAGCCTTGAAGCACTGGAATGTATCATCTACTTCCCTCAAGTTATACGATTCACTGAGCATCCCTGGAGACATTTTTGTAACTGTCTACTCCATGTTGTATCATGCGTCCAGGGCTTCATCTTTGATTTTATCTATTCTCTCCAGGATATATTCCATTTGATCAACCCGGTAATCTAAAGTGATGAAAGCTTTATCATGTGCACACGGGTGATTGATAACGCCGACCTTCAATAGGTCGTCAGTTGAGTAGTTAACCATGGTTTGGAACGTTTCATGCTGTAACCTAGCATTATCCAACTCTTCAGATATGGTGCTTGCTACTGCTTGTAGCTCCTTATTTTCTTGAGCTATATCTTGATAGAGCACTATGAATTTCCTAATCATTTATTCACCATATCTGAGGATTCACTCAATCCAGGATGATACTGCTACACCTTGTTCACCAATCTTAACATATTCATTTATTTTCTCTTGACTGGGAACTTGAATGGGTTCGGTGGTAGTCACAGGAGGAGCGTTGCCCATTTTCTGTAATGCTTGGAGGAGATGTTTGTTTTGTTCCTTGAGTATTCTTTTCTCCTCTTTTGCTTCTTGGAGCTTCTTGCAGAGAGCATCCACAGCAGACAAGGCTTCCCCTTGCAGGCTTTCAGATGAGGTCCCCATTGTGACTTGAGTCACTATGAAGTCTGTGGGAGACAGATCCTCCTTTTTCTTGGTGGGGTCCAGGTAAGCTATCTCCATGACTCTCTCCCCCGAAGTGCTTTTAGAAAAGTGAGTTATCACTTTCTGCTTCTTGGTTCCCTTCTTCGGAATGACGGAGAAATCCATGGCCGCAATGGGAACTTTCCTCTTATGCTGACTCAGGTGGTCAGAAATCCAACCAGGACTTATGGGAGTGGGAGTAGAGGAAATAGAAGAAGAAATGAGAGTGAGAGGGGGAGAAACTATAGAGGCCTCAGGGAAGTGTGTTGAAACACTTGGTGGTGGCATTGACAAGGAGTCCAACGCACCGCTGCTTGTGGGGCCTGGAGTTACTACAGGAGAAGAGAAGGACATGGAAACGGAAGGGATCTACAATTGGATGGAGGGAATACTGGGTGACAGATCCATGAGAGAGGAGAAGATGGAAGAGGTGGGAGATGGAAGGGAGGAAGGGAGAGGAGAAGACACATCCATAGGAATAGATGCTTTAATGACAGGAGGAGGAGAAGAAATGGAAGAAGGAACACTAGGTACCTCTGCAGTTGTAGTTGTGATAACATCCTGGGTGGATGTATCCGTTGAAACCTCTGTTGTTTCTTCTTTACCTGGAGACACTAGGTCGACTACTTGCTTCTCAGAAGTAGAAGGAAGGCCTTCAGGAGTTTCTTCTTATCTACTTGATTCACCCTCCTTGTCTTTTCCTTTTCCTTTCGGCACATGGGGTACAGTCTTGGAGGTGCTCTACCTGAAGGAGAAGTAGTGAAATCAACTCCGAGGTAGGTGAGACCATTCTGTTTGCACCAATGTTTGGTGTGCTGCAATGTGGGCTTAACCCTTTCCTGAATGGTTTTCGGTGCTTTGGCTTTGTCGATCTCTGTGAATGGCCAATCATCCCCATCTGTGTCAAGGTAAACCTGATCAATTTCTTGATCAGTCTCTTGGAATTCCTTTGGGACAATGGGACTGCCATAGTGGATGATCTCCTCTAGCCAGTTGGGAGTGATCCTTTCACCTGATGTCTATCTCATGTGTCAGGTTGATCCAAATGTCCTCGATCTCAGGAACATGGATGGGATCAATTTTTACGTTTAGGAGGTAACTCCGGCAGTCGAAGGTTGGCCTTGCTAGGAAGTTGTGCTTCAAATTTAGTAGATCTAGATCACCATACATCTCCTGTTCTTTGGTAAGTGTAGGGCAGGTGTATTGGCCAACTGTAAGGGGGAATGAAGGTCCTCCTTTCTTTCTCTTCATACAATTCTCATGATAAGTGATTAGCTTCCTTGACAATTCCAGCAGGATCAACTTCGGCCCTGCAAACCTTGGTAGCTTCATTGGTTCTCCCTCGAAATTCACAGCTCTGAGGTATGTGAATGTGGGGAATTGTGTGAACAACGCTCCCCATTTCTTTGTAGCAGCAATCACACTCGGGCTGGTCTGACCATGTCTCATGTTTGGCCTCAGCAAGCAGATTACCTCATAGAAGAAGGCATCATTAATTTTAGAGAACTAGGAGATGCTGGCCTCGAGCCTTAGCTCTGGGTAGAACTCATATATCTTGACTTGGGGCCATACCCCATTTCGAGCTAACCCTGTGAAGTCCCTTTTTGATGCACAACATATACAACGTAGGAATTCATGTAGAACTTCCCAGTTGTTAGAACTTGTTGAAGCTACTGGGAGATGGTGTCACTGATGATTTCACTCCAGCCAAAATGTTGATTAGGTGCGTTCTTTCTCATGGTCTCCAGGTATCTCAGCATCCACTTGTGGAAATAATGGGCATCAGGGAGCCCAAATACTCTGTTTAAGAAGGTGATTGTATCACTCAACTCCTCATTGAAGTCACTACGGTGGATGGTTTGTGGCCATCTGCTCACCAACTTCTTGTTCTTCAGATAAAGCTCATTCATCATCTGCATGCATTTATCCTCATTATCGTCCCAGGTCTTCTTGCAGTCTTCGATGCTTATTTCTACATATTTCCTGTGATGAGGAATGCCCAGGATCAGTTCAAAGTGATGAGCTGTGAGGTCGATGATCATCTTTTGTTCTTTGTCTTCGACACATCTAGTGTCCTTGTTATAGCATCGAGGAAACCAACATGATAAACTCATTATTTATGGCACTTACTGGAAGCCCAGCTGCAAAGTGCAATCCACTGCCTACTAATTTATTCATCCATGGGCCACTGCTTTCCTGGGTGGTCCTTTCCCAAAAGTCATCCATGTCAATATGACCCAGCTCAGAGTCTCTGATGTCAAGGCTACACTCTGCATATGAGTCAGGCATTCTGACTCTCTGATACTTATACTTCATCTCTTGTTCTGACTACTTAGCTTTAGCTTTAGCTTTAGTTGGTTTCTTGCTTGATGAAGACATATGTGAGCTCAAGGATGGATGTTGTTGTTCTGTAAGGAGAATCAAGGAGGTCCAATATAGAAGAGCCATGTCAACCGTCATGTTATTCATAATGAAAGCTTACAGAATGAAGAATGAACAATTATAAGCCTTAGGGCGCAAGTGCAGGTTTACAACAGGCTGCAGGGGCTTAAAATTGTTGGGTGCACTTTCTGGGGTGTCAGCATACAACTTTTTGCACCAAGTTAAAAGGGTCGCAGTCAGGCAAGTGTCAGCATGAAGAAAATTGTGCTTGGTGTTGACCTGGGAAAAGTTGCGCCAAGTTAGAAAGGGCAATTTGGAGAGGTGTTACATGAAAAAATGTAGCGCCAAAGGGTAAAGCGTAGGGCATGGATTTGCAACATGCAACATGTTATGTTGATGTTAAGGAAGTTGCGCCTGCACCTTAGGAACAATCTGCTTTGGCTGGGCACAGAATTTTTTTGTGTTGCATGTGTTTAAAGTGCGCCAAAGTGCAACTTTGGAAGATGTTGCAAGGAAAATTAGTGCGCCAAGGGAAAAAATGCATGGCATGGATCAGTGGCACATAACATCTTATGTTGATGTTGTGTAAGTGGCGCCTGCGCCCCACAAAAACTACTAAGTTTTCTTTTAATTTGGCACAAAAAAGGGTTGTGTTACATTGGCATAAAGTGCGCCAAGTGCAACTTTGGGAGGTGTAACACGAAAAAACAATGCGCCAATGGTTTCAACAATTGGATAATTTTGGTAACTTATCCTTGATTTCTCTTCCTGTCTCTTTTGAATTTGTCAGATGGAAAAGAGAGGGTTTGTTTGGAAAGGAAGCAAGCAGGGAAAGATGGGTTTTTGGTTTCTTCAGAGGCAGGGGTCTTCCAGATTTGTAGATCTGGAAGGAGAGGCAAAAAGGGCTTCAACTGGTTTGATAATTTTGTTAGGTGTGTTTCTTTAGATTTTATCTTTTTACACCAACCCTAATACCTAACACAAAAAAGAAAAAAAAAACAAGGAGAGGAGCCACTTACCCAGATTTATAAAAGATGAAGAATGATGTGGGGTCCACAAGCTCAAAAACGGCACACGGGGGTTGATAAGGATGGCTGACAGGCATAGAGAAAATACTTTTTGTAATTTTCAATTCATGAAAATCACAGGTGTTGAGTGCATATTTATAGAAAAACTTGGCATTTATTACCTCACCAACTTCTTTTGGCATGGTTTTTAGAGCGTCGACACAAGGAAAAGTGCACCTTAGTGCACATTTATTGATATTGACACAACATTTATAGCGCCTTAGTGCACATTTACGAATGTCAACACAACATTTCTAGTGCCAAAAGGTAATTAAAGGGGCACCATGTTTTGGATGCTGATGTAACAATTTCCATGTGTGCCTAAGGATTTAAAAGGGGGGCACGCTTTTTAGGGTGTCGACATGAATGAAACGACACCTCATTCAAAAAGGCACAATTTTGAGAGTGTTAACACACAACTTTCTATGCCAAAGGATAAGTAGAAAATGGCCAAGTCTTACAACATCCTAATTTTTGAAAAGAACTTTGGGCTTCTTCAAACGTTGTCAAACTTCCTTGGTGCCAAAACAAAATTTTTGGTATAGTTACTTTCAAATTGCCCTTGTCAATTTCGCAAGATAACAACTAGCTCTTTCTAGGGACTATCTTTAAGTGAAAATTAAGGGTAGAGAATCCTATATTTTTCATGTGCCTATCCATTGGGTTATAGAGAGTCAAAAACAAGGGCAACCAGAGGGTGAACAAAAAGGAAAAAGAAAGGGAACACATAAAAAAAGAAAGCAAACACACAACAAAAGCAAACTGTACAAAGAAGAGAGCAAGCTCTACTTCCTGAAGATCTTCAGGTGCTGCCCGCTATAGGGAAGTGGGAGCTTGGTTCCATCTAGATATGAGAGATAGAAACTATTCTCTCTGTTGAGCTGCTTGATCTTGTATGGCCCTCTCCAAAGAGAGTCAAACTTCCCATGCATACCTTTCGGTTCTCTTCGTTTGTCCCACAGAAGAACAAGATCTCCCACTTGGAAATATCTCTACTTAGCTTTCTTGTCGAACAACCTCTTAACTTGATTCTGATGTTCAGTGATCTTGTCGACCACTTTCACTCACTTTTCTTCAAGTTTTGTTAGGTACATAATCCTCTTTTCAAGAGAATTCTAAAAAGTTTCATCTTCAATTGCTCAAGCTAAGCACAGAGTGGGAAGTTATGCGGACATAGGGATTTCAACATCAATTACATATAACACTTGAAAATGTGACATGCCAAGAGATCTCTTTGGAGTGATATGATCCACCCACAAAGCATCATATAGTGATTTGTGCCAGGACCGCTAGTTTTCATCAACTAGCTTTCGTATGATAGTCACCAGGTTCTTGTTGCTAGATTCTACCTGACCATTTCCCTGAGGATAATAATCAGAAGCATGAGCCAAGGTTATTTCATATCCACAAAAAAAACCAATTACTTCCCATGAAGATAAGTTAGAAGCGTTATCAACAATGATTTTATGTGGAATGCCAAATCTCACAATAATATTCTCTTTGATGAAATTGCAAAGAATTTCAGAAGTGGCATTCTTGATAGGTATGGCCTCCACCCACTTCATGAAGTAATTTTTTGCTATTAGGACATAACTATGTCCAACACTCAATTGAGGATTGAGTGCTTCAATGAAATCAATCCCCCATTGTTTGAATGGTTCATCAATGATGACGGGCATGAGGGGAAACATAGCTAGCTTTGGTTTGCCAATGACCTGTTGGCAAAGTTCACATTTTGCTACACAGGTGGCTATATCTTGAAATAGCATCGGCCAGTAGTACCTGGCTCAAATGATTTTATGTGTTGTCATGGATGAGGAGAAGTGACCACCACAGGCTAAGTCATGAAAACTCTTCAACAATTTTACTTGCTACGGCTTATCAACACATCATAGAAAAATGCCATCCATTCCGCGTTTGTACATTCCATCATCCCATATGACATATCTCACAGCTCTGAGCTTCACCATTTTATTTTCCTTTGTGGTTAGGTGAGTTGGGAACGTGCCATAGGTGAGAAAGAACGTGATATCAGAATACCCTTCATCGTTGGTTGCAATAAACGGAACCATGGGCAAAGAATCCACTTTCTCTAGTTCATTTTGTTCTCCATCAATGTGATCAGATTTCTCTTTAGATACCTTTGAGCCTTTATTTTCAGCCATTAGCTGACACAGGCCATTACCTCTTCCCAACTTGGTTGGTTTGATGTCTAGATCATATTGTTGGACTTTTATGATCAAATTCCCTCATAAGTTCCCTAACTCCTATTGAGTCAGGATAGACTTAACAACCATGTTAGGAACCAGCACTACTATATGAGAATTCAGAATACAGTAGCGGAAGTTCTTGACTACCTTTACCATGAAAAAGGTATGCTTTTCTAGTTGTGACATTTTCAATTCATGAGGCTTAAGCGGAGAGCTCATGAAAGCAATCAGGGATTCAATATCCTCGGAGTTATTTTACATCAAGATAGCTAATACAATATGCGTAGACACATAACTATACATGATGAAGTCTTTGCTGAAGTTGGGACACACCAAAAGAGGGGCGTGAGTGACGGAGTTTTTTATGTCTTCGAATGATGTCCTACCTTCCTCACTCCATCAGAATGTATGGGACCCTTTCATCATATTAGATATATGAGGAGTCTTCTCAGAAAAATCAGGAACAAAGCGTCTAATAAAATTTACCTTTCCAAAGAAAGAGTGAACACCAGTCTTGCTTATAGAAAAAGTAAGGCTCTGAATAGCCTTGAACCTTTCGACATCTATCTTAGTTCCTTCTTTACTGATGACATGTCCTAGTAACTTTCCTTTGGTGACCCCAAAGACTGACTTTGTGGGATTTAGCGAAATTCCGTGCTCTCGGCATTTGATCAAGAGTTATTCCAAATGATCGCAGTGATCACTTCATTTTTTGGAGAACATGGTCAGGTCATATAGGTAAACTACGATAACTTTTCCCATCATACCTTTGAATGCAAAGTCCATTATTCGCTGGAAGGTGACACCAGCGTTGATCAAACCGAATGACATTCTATTATAGGCGAAGGTACCCAAAGGAGTGGTGAATGCTGTTTTGAACTGATCTTCAGGCGTGACTTGAATTTGATTGTAACCTGAAAAAATATCGAGAATAGACAACATTTATGAACTGGTTATTTCCTGTAGTACTCGATCCATTATTGGTAGTGGATAGTTATCTTTTAAGGATAACTGGTTCAAGTTACAAAATTCCACACATATGCATATCTCGCCATTCTTCTTCCACACAGGCACAATATTTATAACCCAGGTACTGTGATGAATTGGAAAAATAATTCTTGCATCCAACATCTTCTGAATTTCAGCCTGGAAGGTACCTGAGATTTTGGGGTTGTAATGCCTTTGCTTTTGATGGAAAGGCTTGACGTCATCCTTGAGCGAAATGTTGTGCTGAATGTCCTTTGGCTTGAAATCCTTTAGATCATCATAAGACCATGCTAATACATCCATGTACTTTTTCAGCAACTTAACGAATTTTCACTTTTCCTCAGGTGCACAACACTTCCTGATATTCACGAAACGAGGATGTTCCGTAGTGCCCAGATTGACGGAATTAGTTTCCGGAGAAGAGGAAGGATCATCCTATCACTTTTTCTTGACAAAATGGTCATGATTATCAAATAATCATTCTAAGGAAACCAAACCTTTCAGAATCTTATTTCCTTTGAGCCATATCACTGTATATTTTTCAGATTCATGTGTTTGACCGGTGAGAGACTCACAACACGTAGAAGTTGATCCATCGAAATGAAGTTCTTTGAAATTGTCAGCTTTCTCCAAAAAAGTGATAAGTTGGTTTTCATCATAGAACACTTGCCAGTGTTGTGAATTATCTGGCACACTTGGGCGAAAAACCACCTCAATGGTATATGTATCTATTTTTAACCCTAGGTGAGGGAGCATAAGAGAGGCTGAGATGGCCAATGAAGCAACCATGTCATTTTGATCTCATGGAACTGCTTTGATTGAGAAAGTGTCAAACTCTTTGATGCTATCCCATACTGCATTGCGGTAGTGTCTGATTCGGTCATTTTTTACTTGACATATCCCTTTTACCTGATTGATAATTAGCTCAGCATCACCTTGTACTCTCAGATTCTTGATTCCTTTCTCTTTTTCAGATTGTATGCCAAGTAACAAGGATTCATATTCGGTAGTATTATTTGTATTGAAGAACTGTAACTTGAAAGAAAAATGGAAAATCTCCTCTTCAGGAGATATTAGAACAACCCCAGCACCACATCCACTTGTTGCATAACTGCCATCAAACTGCAATGTCCATACTTTGTTGAGATCCTCATTTTGGATGAGAATGTCCATTCTATCTGAGTTAATGGACATGAAGTAGTTCCCCATCCTTGATGATTTGAAAAGAATCTGAGCCTTGGGGTCATCAGAATTGGTGACTAGATATTTCTTTTATGATTTTGGTTCCAACATCTGCATCACCCCTTTGACAGGAATCTTGGCTTTGGACCAGTCCATATGAATTTCCCCACCAACTTCTTTACAAAAGCTCCTCCCTAGCAATATCCCATATGCTGCTGGAATTTCAACTACGAGAATAGTTATTTTTACCCTTTTCTTAGGAAATGCCATGAATGCAAACTGCACATCCTTGATCTGACCAATCAATGGTACCTGCTTGGTTTCCATGGAGTAGCATCTACCAATATGTTTAGTAAGTGTGAAGCCCAAAGCATGGGTGACCTCTGTTGGCATAACTTTGTTAGAAGCACTAGAATCAATTATATAGTTGCTTAGTTTATGACCATTGATAAGGAGAGATAGGTAAAAAGGTTCAATTTTCCCTGATGCAGAAGTCGAGGAAATGTTTACATGAGACGTAGGAGGAGTGGAAAGAATTCCTTTTGGGAAAATTAGTGTTTTTCACCAACAATCACAGGACTACATTCCTCCTCTTAGGAATGGAGAGGATCCCATTTATTGAAAGTAAGAAATAATAAGATCTGTGGGTGGTTGTACGCACCCAAAATTACATGTGCTACATTGTCAAAAAATGGTATAGAAGGTCCCTAATGATGATTCATGTCTTTTCCAAAGGTGTTCAAGCTCCTAAACCTCCTTGTAGCTTATATTTGTAGACTAGTTTGCCTTACTTAGCCATTTATTTCTTTTCTACAACTTTCTGCTATGATTTTCCATTGTTTTGGATTTTAGTTACAAAACCTCCACCCTACCTGGGTGGAGGTCGTGTAACCACCACCTAGATAGGGTGGTGGTTTTGTAACTACTACCCTATGCAGGGAGGCAGTCCTGTGTGAAATTTCTAGAATCTTCTAGCGTAAATTAAGATGTGTGTTTCCCCAATCAAGTTCACTTTTAGCACACGTTTGTGAACCATTTTAGCTGATTTCAATCCTGAATTCCTTGTGGCATTCTCTTCTTCACTTGTAATTTGTAATTGATCGTGATTGATTGTTCAAATTTCCCATTCATTGTTGATGTGGCACCCCATGGCTACCAAGTGTGATTATGAACAGCCCCCGCCAACGTTCTATACATTCATCACTTATTTTCAAGCAAAGGGCCAAAGATCATTTTGTGTATTCTTGTAATGCTAAGCTGCCACATTCTTGCTAGAAATTGCATAACCAAGCTTTTTTCACTTGTGCTATCTCTCTTCCACTTGCATTGTTACCAGATTACCATCAAGATACCATTGCTCCAACACCTTCTCACTACTTCTTCTATTGCATTCCCAGTCCCCTAGACTCATGTGAACACAAGAGATTGAAAATAATATATGAGGGGAAAAAGAATAACACAAATGGATTTTCAAGTGCTCTGAATTTCCAAGTTGAGGTTGATGTTATTTTTTTCATTTCCTCATATTATTGTTTCTGAAATGTATGTGTTAGTGCAGATTCACAACACCTCTGGATGTTTATCAAATTTCTAGTTTGACAAATGGACATCTAGTGTGATTGGAAAACATTGAATCTTTTCCCCAAGTGTGGGACTTATAAAATTTGAAAAGAATCTCTAGATTAGAGGCTGGTTCCTCAACTCCTCTGATTAGATGTATAACTTGAAAATTGCAGAGGTTTAAAAATAGATCCTACTCTAAATTCCAAGGGGACAAAGATAGAGGATGCAAAAGAAATAAAACTAATACTAACAAGGTGATACACCAAAGGAGTGGTGAACATTTACTTCTGTAAATTGACACAGATTAAAGGAATGTAACAAACATCATACACAAACTGCTGAAATGCAATGAAAGATCAGAAATGAAGCAAAACAATACAAGAGAGGATTGAAAATCATTCACAGAGCTTGTACTATCATTCCCATTCAAAAATACATGCATTACAATAACAGAGAGGCATAAAATGAGTTTTAGTTCTAAAAAGAGGTATGATATTCCATAAAATCACTTTCTAGGGTGAAGAAGGGAGCTTGCAAAACATAAAAATGTAAAACCCTTTACAAATGAGCCAAATCTGGCTTTTAATGGTGAAAAATTGAGCTCGAGAAGGAGAAACACGGGAAAACATAAAAGGATGCTTCAACCACCAACCAAATTACATTAAAACAGCATGGGTACCCTCAAAAGTTCATTCCCTAATGTTTTTGACCATGTTGGAGAAGAAAGCGAGCCATAATTCATTATAATTGGTGGTTGAAATGTCAGTTCTGTTCTCCTTCCCTGCTAGAGGAATTTTTGATTTTCTCTCTCTAAACCCCACCAAAACACAAAATTTAACCCTCCACCATGTAGATAATTTCACCAGATTTCCAATGACACCAAGAACATGAAAATCTGAGCTCTGGATCAAAAGTTATGCCCTTCTGAAGATTTAGGGCAAAACTAGGGCAATTTTGAGTTTTGGTGGGCTGAAAGTTTAAAATTTTCCCTCTTTTTGACGTTCGAGAAATTTTTTCCAAAAAGTTCCACCCCCTGAAGCTCCGATGACATGTGGCATGTCTGTATTGGCTAGCTGGCTTCCTATGATCATTTTACGCCTTTTTGGTCTTTGGATTTTTTTTTGGAAAATTCTCCCCCGCCCCGAAACTCCGTTGCCACGTGTCACCTCCCTATTGGCTGGCGGGCCTTTGCTCCCAAATTTTCGATCACTATCGACCACTTCCCAAAATAGGAAATGTAGCATGCTTCTATTGGCTTAGGCCATGAACTCCAAAATTTCCTTGTTGTGTCTGCCCTTAATATTTTGCTGCCATATGGACACATGGCATGTTTTGATTATTGGTGCGGACCATCTGGGGTAGGCTTTCATCACTTTATTTTCCACACTTTGGCAAAAGGGAAAATTTTTCCCTATGCCTCTACCTCCCAGCATTCTGAGGATACATGACAGGTTGTGATTCGGTGGCGGGCCTTTGGGCCAAGATATCCCCTTTGCGTCAATGTTGGAAATTTTTCCAACTTCCTCCCACCTCTCAAATCTCCGACGACCCTGAGGACACGTGGCCTCTTCCTATTAGCTGGCGGGCCTTTGGGTAAAAAAATTTCTTTTGTGCACCCTACCAATACTTGGAATTTTTTTCAAAATATCTCCTGCCTCCCCGCCATTCTGCCACTGACATGGTGCGTTCTGATTCACCGGCAGACCTCCCATGGGAAAATTTCCCTCCAAAACTCTACCGAGCCATAACTTGAAAAATAGGAGTTAGAGGTAAAAGTTTACCTTTCTAGAAAGCTGACAAGATTCTCTATCTGATAAAACCATTTCCAAAAAAATTTGGGTTCCTGTAAAGTGAAAAAATTTGATTGAGGCATAAGGAAGGAAGAAATGAAGGGGAGTTAGAAAAAATAAGCAAGGGGCTTATTTTGGATAACAATTTTGGTGACTCAGAGGGGTCATCTACCTGCTGGATGAAGTTACCAATTACCTAAAGTAATCCATTGGGCATGGAGTCATCAAAAATACTACTTGGTACCCCCAAATGCTCAGAAAATTTTCAAAAAGGAAGATTGTGAGAGTAGAACATCATTTGATCTGGAACATGGCCTGTAAAATGCATTTCTAGGATAGTAAGCTTCTGCCAAAGCACTTAGGGAAATGGAAACTACGCTACAACAAAAAAATGTGCACAAGCACTTGGAAGAATGAAAATCTAAGCTAAAATATACAAGGTGGAGAGTTTCCCTTCTAGTAGCAATGCTTTAGATGGATTCCATTAACTGGAATCTGCAGTTCTTCACCATCCAATATAGACAATTAGAAGGCATTGATATTCTTACACTTTGTGACCATGTAGGGGCCACTCCAAATGGCATCAAAATTTGAATGCCTTCTTGGATTTACTCGGTCTACATCCCATTTCAACACTAGATCTCCAACTTGGAAGGTTCTAGCTTTAGCCTTCCTATTAAAGGTTATCTTGCTTAAAGCTTGATCCTTCTCCATTGGTTGGGTTGCATGTTCTCTAATTTCTTAGAGCTCCATCAATTATGCATATCTAACCTCTATGGGTTCAAACTCCAACAACTCCAATTTCTTCATGAGTTCCAATGTTGGCAACTCAAGTGACATGGGCAATATTGCCTCTCTTCCATAAACAAGCTTGAATGGAGAATTACATGTGGATCTCTTAGGAGTTATCCTATCATCCCACAAGGCTTATTTCAGTTTAGTATGCCAAGTCCTCTGATTTTCATCAAGAGTCCTCCTGATGATCTTTAACAAGTTCTTGTTTGTAGACTCATCTTGGCCATTACCTTGAGGGTAATAATTTGATGAAGTGCTTAGATAAATCCCATTTTTAATAACCCATTCAGTCACCTTTGATCATATGAATGCCAAAGCATTATTTGATATTATAGTGGTAAGTATACCAAATCTGGTTACTATCCCTTCATAGAAGTCTATAATTCTAGATTTATTTACTTCCTTAAGTGTCACTGCCTCAGTCCATTTGGTGAAGTAATCTGTTGCTGTTAGAATCCATTTGTGTCCTTGGCTTGAGTTTGGGTTAATGACTCTAATGAAGTCCAAAACCCATTGCATAAATGCCTAGTCAACTGAGATTGGGTGTAATGGAAGGGCAGCCAATATCTCCTTACATGTGAAGAATGCACAATTCTTGCACCTCTTGATCCATGCATAACAATCACTAAATACCTTGGGCCAATAATAACCAGCCTTCATGATCTTGAGGGCTGTCACTCTTGGAGAAAAGTGGCCCCCAACTGATCCACCATGGAACTCTTCTAGCATTCTATTGATTTAGATTTTTCCAATGCATCTTAGCAACACTCCATTTACATCCTTCTTGAACAAAACGCCATCAACAAGTGCATATGAGACAACCTGTAATCTGAAGTGTCTTCTCTTAGTTTTTTTCATCTATGGAAGGCATAGGCCTATTTACAAGAAGTGAATTATGTCTTGGGTCTAACAAGGAGTGAGGACACCATCATTCTCTTCTTGAATTCTTCTTATTTCTTGATTGTCTTGCAGCACCAAAACAACATCTTTCCCATTGCTTGCTTCCATTGATTTGCTCAAGACTAGCTGTTCACATAATCCCTTTCCTCAGACCAGCTTGGTGACTTTGATCTCAATGTCATACTCCATGACATGAGTAATCCACCCTGCATGTTTTTCATTTAAATATTTGTTAAGGAGGATGTCTTTAAATCCCACATGAGAAACCAGCAGTTGAACCTTGTTGTTTGAAACCAGATGCTTAAATTTCTTCAAGCTCCTACTCACTGCAAGAAATTGCTTCTCAATGAAATAATATCTCACCTCATAGTCCTCCAAGCTTTGGCTAAAGAAAGGAATTGGCTGCTTTGCCTTTTCTTTGTTCTACTGCACTAAAATTGCAGAGATTGTATCATCACCTCCAAATGCATAAAGGATGTAATCTTTAGAGAAATATGGGCTAATGACAGTTGAAGCTTGTGAAATGGCTTCTTTAATTGCCTCAAAATTTGCCTTACCTTCAGCGATCCATTTGAAAGCCATGCTTTTCTTCAACATCATAGTTATTGGCTTGACAAGGGCTACAAAATCTGGGACAAACCTCCAAACAAAATTTATTCTTCCCAAGAAACTTTGAAGGGCCTTCTTATGACTTGGTAATGGCAGTGCTCTTATGGCTTCAACCCTCTCTGGATCAATTGCTAATTTTTATTTGGAAAAAATGTGGCCAAGGATTTTTCCTTCATGAGCTAGAAAGATACATTTTTTAGGATTCAAGGATACTCCAAATCTTCTACATCTTTGGAACACTTGTCTCAAATGAAAGAGATGATCTGCTATACTTTTAGAAAAAATAGTGATATCATCTAAGTATACCAGCACTATCTTGTTGATCAATCCCTTGAACGCCATATCCATTTCTCTTTGGAAAGTAGCCCCAGTGTTGGATAGCTCGAATGACATTTTTCTATATGCATAAGTTCCCCATTTGGTGGTGAAGGTAGTCTTGAACTGATCCTCTTCCTTTACCATGATCTGATTGTAGCCTAAGTAACCATCTAGCAATGAAAACCTCTTAGAGCCAGCAACAGCTTGCAAAATCTGCTCCATATAAGGAAGTGGGTAATGATCCTTGAGAGATGCTCTATTCAAATCTCTGAAGTCTACACACAATCTGATTTCTCCACTCTTCTTTCTGACTGTAACTGGGTTTTCTACCCAACTAGAATGCTTGATGGAAAATATGATACTTGCCTCTATTAACTTTTTCAATTCCTTCCTGATGAGAGGCTCCATGTGTGGATTGATTGGCCTTTGTTTTTGCCTGATGGGTTTAGCGCTTGGATCCAATTCTATTGTATGGTGAGCTAGCTTGGGATTGAAACCCTTCAAGTCTTCATAGCTCCAAGAAATCTTGGCAAAGTTGCATGAACTCATACCTTTCTTGCTTGGTTGTCACTTTACCAATTTGAAGTGACTTGCCTTCTCCAACCAAGATGGGCACTGAATCTTCTCCCTTGACTTGGATATTTTCCTTCTCCTTCCTAAATTGATCATTAGGATTAAAAATGGACTCCAAAGTGACAAGTCCCTTTGGTAGTTTGTTGGTTCTCAGCTGTACCACTTGATCACCATACTGCTGTTTCAACTTTTCTTGATTTTTGGCTGAGAACTCAGCTTCTTCTTGCAAGAAATTGATGATTTTTTGATCATTTTCAAACACATGCCAACTTAAATTATTGTCTAGCACTAATGGCCTTACAATCACATGAATGCTTGGCTGTACCTTATCTTCCTTGATGCTTTCAACAACATCAAAGGCTGTCCCAACTGCTGCAAGCCTGTTAACATCTTGGTTTTCTTTCCTAGGGATGGAACTGATGTCAAAGCTCTCAAAATTATCAATGAGGTCCCATACCCTATTCTTATAACACTTGAGCAGATCATTTTTGGTAGTATGCTACCCCTTAACTTGGTTGACAATCAGGTCACTGTCACCAAAAACTTGTATATTTTTTATACCTCTCTTGATTGACCAATGCAATCCTTGTATGAGGGCTTCATATTCAGCAGTGTTGTTAGAAAATGCAAACTAAAATCTAAAATATGAATAATACTTAATGCCTTGAGGTGAAACAAGCATAGCTCCCCCTCCTGCACCTTATCTACTTCTTGATCCATCAAAGAACAACTACCATACCTCATTATCATCCTTATGGTCTAATTTGGTGATACTAGAAATAGGCTAATTTTCTTCATGTATGCAATAAACTCCTAGCTCATATTCTTCTATTTCTTGGTAGGAATCAAAAGCATGCACCTTTCTTGCCCATTCATCAAGATTCAAATCTGGGATGCTTCCAACTTTGGTGTCAGCTTCATCTGTGCTTGGATAATCCTCTTGATCAAATGCTGAACAATTGGTATTGATTTGGCTTGGAGTACGAGGCTCAATATGGAAGTTTGCAATAGGTTCAGACCTAATTGTGGCCTTAGTTCCATATCTTGTTCTAAACAACATGTGTGACCAATCAGTAGATAGGTAGCCTCCAATTCTAGCTATGAAGTCCCTTGACAAACATAGGGCAAAGAGTGGTGGTAAATCTATCACTGAGACATCTTGCAAAACTATGACATTGGGGCATGCATGCAAAGTAAGGCTCAAATCTTTAATTACTCCCACTGTTGTTACCACTGTCCCATCTAGTTGCACTACCCCTTCTAATATGACTTCATATTGGAGGCCCAACTAATCAGCTATTTGCTTGGGCATTACATAACTACTTGCCCCAGAATTAGTCATGCAATTGTGTACTAACTTATCTCCAATGATCAATGAAACATAGAATGGAGGGGGCTTAAAAATTTTACCTTGTAGTCTTCCATGATTCTCTTCAGGCTGAGAAACATTTGTGAGTACTTTCTCTTGCATATGAACTTGTTGATTTGAAGTTGACCAATTATTCATGGCAGCTTGTAGTAGATTATTTTGGCCTGGGATAGATAGTGATTCCCACATTGATATATTCACATTTGTCTTCCTCATCTGATCAATGATGCTAAATGGGGATGAAACATCTCTTTGCTACCCCTTAGTCTGCACACTCCTTTCTTATACATGGCCTACAACAGCTAGCATTTGAGTTGCTCTAGAAGATGGCTTGGGCTATCCTTACATGTTTGGAACTACATTTTGCCTACCAACACCTTGTGGAGTGATGGAAGGTTATGGATCACCCGGAGTTAATGACTTCCCGTTACCAATATTCCTCTTCTTTGACCTTGTATTGGCTTCCACATTCTGAGACATTGCTTGATTCATGCCACAAAAATCCTTAGCCTGCCAATTCACCAGCGTGGTCTCATTTGGAGCTGTGCTTTGCTGAGATGTCCCTTGTTGCTGATTTGTTTCTTAGTTCACCTCACCTTCTACGCCAGTTTTTGTTACCATCAAAGCTTGGTTCAAGGCACCATTGAAGCACATGGATTGGTTGTGAGGTTCATTGCATGGGAAACACCAATCATACTCTTGTGCTACATTATTTTGCACTAGCACTAAGACTTTAGAGGCAGATGTAGCATTGGGATTATAGGGATGAAATGGTGTATTAGCAGGAGGACTTACTTGATTTTGATTTGTAGCTAGATTGGGTGGCCTATTAGGCTGATATGGTTGCCTATTAGGCTGAGCTTGAGGCTGATAAGAAGGTCTAAAACTTTGGGCCTGTTGCCTCTTGAGTGTAACCAACTCATTGCCTAAATTTTGCAATTGTTTCATGACTTCTTGAAGCTCATTTGAGGCACTAGAGGATGAAGTAGAAGTTTCATTTGAAATCTGATTTCAAGGAGTGGGAATAGGAGCTATAGTAGGTGCTTGACTAGTGCTTTGATTTTCTAAGTTTGGATACAAGGGCATGGGAGGCCTAGGAGCCAGTTTACCAGCTTAAATCAAACAATTCTCAGCCCTAATGGAAATGCTATAAGATGCAAGTATAGTGGTACCTCCCATGGATTGAATTAACATAAGAATATCAAAATTTAAAGCTTTGAGATAGTATAGGAAAGTACCTTTAGCTGTTGGCCTTACTACCACTATAATTCTATCCCAAGTCCTTTGAAATCTAAAGTTGAAGTCAATCAGCTACTCATTGGGAGATCTTTTGATACTTGTTAGTTGTTCCAAAAGAGACAAGTTATCCCCCTTTTCTGCAATCTGCTCATGGAGAGCTATACACAACTAATTCCAATTTTGGATAGAACTAGACCCAAGGCTTCTAAACCATTGCAATGTTTTCCCTTTGAATGAAGATGCCAAAAATTTGACATCAATTTGCATCTCAACAATCTCATGGATTGCACAAACATTAGCAATGTCTTTAACATGATCACCATGAGTGGTCTGATTTTCTCTAGTGAAAGTATGGAATGTTCTTCAATGTTACAACTGGAACTGGATTTTGTGCATTGAGAGAAAGTGGGATACTTCTAGTGAAATTGACATAAGGGTTATGTTGTGCCATTCTGATTGGCTTGAGAACCCTTGTTGATTGAGTGAAATGTCTAGAAGGTGGGGGAGTTGATAGAGTTATATTTGGTGGAGATGGAGACCTTTGGATCCTTCTTCCTCTATATGCCTTCTTCCAGGATATAGCTGCAGGTACATTCATACAACCCCTCTTCTCTGGTTCTTGACCTTGTGTTGATTCTTCTCATGAATCTTCAGACTATGGACTGTTGAAACCAATTGATTTTTTCTCTTTGGGAGCCACCAGATGTGTAGATCAAGGCTCTTTTTGAGTAAGGAAACTTGCAAAAAATGCACATCAACTTTGTTGCAATGAAGATGAAGACATCTAAGGTCCCACCAGGCATGCCAAAACTGTTAGTATAGAATCAGCAGCACCCTTGGATGCTTATCAGATTTCTAGTTTGATATTTGGACATCTAGTGTGATTGTACAACATTGAATATTTTCCCTAAGTGTGGGACTTGTAAAAATGGGAAAAAAATCTCTATATTAGAGGCTGGTTCCTCAACTCCTTTGATTAGATGTATAACTTGAAAATTGTAGAGGTTTAATACCAGATCCTACTCTAAATTCCAAGGGGTCAAGGATAGAGATGCAAAAGAAATAAAACTAAGACTAACAAGGTGATACACCAAAGGAGTGCTGAACATTTACTTCTGCAAATTGACACAGATTAAAAGAATGCAACAAAGCATCATGCATAGACTGACTAAAATGTAGTGAAAGATCATAAATGAAGCAAAACAACACAAGAAGAGGACTGAAACTCATTCACAGAGCTTGCATTGTCATTTCCAATATCAAAAATACATGCATTATAATAGTAGAGAGGTAGAAAACATGTTGCAGTCCTAAAAAGAGGTATGATATTCCACAAAATCAATTTTCTAGCATGAAAGAAGGGAGTCTTGCAAGACATAAAAAATGTCAAGCACTTTACAAAATGAGCAAAATTTGGCTTTTAACAATGAAGATTTGAGCCCAGGAAGGAGAAAACATGGGAAAGCATGAAAGGATGCTTCAACCACCAACCAAATTCCATTAAAATAGCATGGGAACCCTCAAAAATTTGTTCCCCGATGTTTTTGACCATGCTGGGAGAAGAATGCGAGCCATACTTCATCAAAATTGGTGGTTGAGATGTCAATTTTGTTCTCCTTCCTGTGCCAGAGGTGTTTTTTATTTTCTCTCTCCAAACCCCACCAAAAAATAAAATTTAATCCCTCCATCATGTATATAATTTCACCAGACTTTCCAATGACACCAAGAACAGTGAAAATCCGAGCTCTGGATCAAAAGTTATGCCCTCCTAAAGATTTAGGGCAAAACTAGTGAAATCTTGAGTTTTGGCGGGCCCAAAATTTGAAATCTTCCCTCTTTTTTGACCTTTGGGAAAATATCCCCAAAAATTTTTGCCCCCCATCGAAGCCCGATGCCACGTGGCACATCCTTTTGATTGGCTCGCGGGCCTTCCCCTATAATCATTTTACAGCCTTTTTGGCCTTTGGAAAATTTTCCAAAAATTCTCTGCCGGCCCTGAAACTTTTGATGACCACGTGGCATGTCCCTGATTGGATTGGTGGGCCCCTGCTCTAAAATTTTCCATTGATTACCAACCACTTTCCTGAACTAGGACATGTGGCATGCTTTTGATCAGGTACGGGCCATGAACTCCAAATTGTTTCTTGTTGCGCCCATGCCCTTAAGATTTTGTCGACCACCTATGGACACGTGGCACCCTCTGATTGGAGCATGGACCATCGAGGGCGGGCTTTCATCACTTTATTTTCCACACTTTGGAAAAAGGGAAAATTTTCCCCTGTGCCTTCACCTCTTGGCATTCCAAGGACACATGGTAGGTTGTGATTCGTTGGTGGGCCTTCAGGCCGAGATATTCCCTTTTCGCCAACGTTGGAAATTTTTCCAACTTCCTCCCACCTCTCCGATCTCTGATGACCCCGAGGATACGTGGCCTCTTCTTATTGGCTGGCGGGCCTTCGGGCCAAAAAATTTCTTGTGTACCCCGCCAATACTTGGAAAAGTTTTCAAAATCTCTCCTACCTCCCCACCTTTCCACCACTGATGTGGCGCATTCTGATTCACCGATGGACCTCCCATGGGAAAATTTCCCTCCAAAACTCTGTCAAGCCATAACTTGAAAAATACAAGGAGTTAGAAGAAAATTTTTACCTTTCTGGAAAGGTGAGAAGATTATCTATCTAATAAAACCATTTCTAGAAAATTTGAGTGCCTGTAAAGTGAAAAAATTTGACTGAGGAATAAGGAAGGAAGAAATGATGGGGAGTTAGACAAAATAAGCAAGGGGCTTATTTTGGATAACAATACGCACATATATATGAAATAAAGTAGAAAAATTTGATTCCTTTATTTCAAATAGCTAAAGTCAATTTCAAAGAAGCTTACATTATCAATGAATTCCCTAATATCCTCAAATATCCTATATGGGAGGTTACATGGGAATAAAATCTTATGAAGATTTCAATCTTCCCATGTATACGAGATAGGAGAGGATTTAAAAAATCCACAATTACTTATTGGAAAAAGGATTTGTTTGGTTAAATTAGATTAAATACATTGTTGCATAGGCAATTAACCACATCCGGTAAATTTTCTTGTTTAGGATTGTTAGTTAGAATTTGAAGTTTTAATTTCTTCTTGTTTACAAAGAGTACTAGAAAAACACAAAAATATTTATTTTATTAAAATAGCTACTTTGTATTGTTTTATTTCATTTCTATCTTGAAAATACCAAATAACATAGAGCAATTTTAATTAAGTTAGATCTTTGTAATACATGACCATCAACAATCCTCAACAAGAACACACATACAGAAGTGATCCATGGGTACCACAACCGAATGGTCTCGAGTTAATCATAAACATAGATACGGGAATCCATGCATCCCACAACCAGTAGAAAGGATTTCCACAAAGCATGATATAAATTGGAGTCTCCATGTCACTATTCTTTCTGACCCATCCATCAAACCAGTTTAGGTTAGAAGGGCCTTTACTTCCCTCAACGAGGAGATCCCGATATTATGCATCGAGGATATTTATTTTCCTTAATATCTTGTCCTTCCCACTTTTGCATACTTTCATCCAAACATCACATATTCACTATATTCAGCCATCCACATTTCCACATCGGCTGTCCTGGCATGACCTCGGGAGGTCCAGTACGATTGAAGGTCGCGTGTCAATTTTATTTCATATAAATTGGTGAACCCAACGTGAAGAGATAGTATATTTTCATTTACATTTATTTCATCCATCTTCTCCCTCTCCCATTATTATGTGGGTATTAATATAACCCCCAAATATGTTGGGAGAGGAACATGGCCGACCCATTTTGGGTCTGGAAGCATATTACTATCAAATGGGTAGGCAATAGTTACCCTCAATATCTGGGTGGGTATACAACTATTTGAATAATTTTCCTACGTCTCAAAATCCTCCTCCTCAAGGGACCAATAATGGATCCTCAATCAAGATTGAGGAGATTGATCAACTTACGCATACACAACAGCCTGAAATCTCAAGTTCCAACAATAAGACATTTATCAGAGAGTCAGGCTCATCTCCTCAGGTTTTTTAGACCGCAAATCAGTATGCAGTCTGATACACTCCCATTACTGGATGAGGAGTATATACCAATTTTTTCTCAAAGTGAACAACACTTCAAAAATATGGATGAATCTCTGGATAGTATGCAAGGATATGTTGATGTATTACTTTAGAATAACACCTATACCCCTCTTACAATGGAAAATATTCCTAACGAGGGGTGGCCAAGCCATGAACAATTTATAACAGGATATCACGCTCTACAACCTAACAAGGTTTAATAATGTGTGCCAAAATAGAAAAAATTACCATCATCAGGAGAGGTTATCTCAACATTGGTGGATAGGGTTAGAGAATTGGAACTTACCCAGGTTGCTCACGCTTCATCTCCTCCTAGGAAAGGAAAGGTTCTCCATAATCCACATAACTTTGGCCAAGTATCGATGGATACAAATCCTTCTCTAGTTTACACGGGAACCCCAAGCCCCAAATATCTTCTCATAGGGTCAGGAATCTTGGGTATGTCTCCCCAATCCTCATACATATATCCATAGTAGGCACTAGCCGAAAGTGTGTTCTCAAATGCCACCCCAACTGGTAATGCAATGTTCCCTAGATTTGTGCCTCCAACTAAGTACTAGAACAATGCCCCTCCGTACTTACACATGTATTCCAAGACACCGTAGGGGGACAAGTTATCATTTCCTACTTCATATACATAGCCATTGGGGATGCCTTATACCCCTACAAATGTTTACACTGCGCCATATCATCCGCCTCCCATGCCTACTCCACCTCCCCATCAGAGGTCTTCTATAGTATATTCTTATGCATTAGGAAAGTAAACTGAATATCTCAAGAAGCCATTAGAATTTACCATACGAAGCGTAGTGCTTCCATGAATTCTTCTTGACTTACCAAATTTTAAGGGGGAGGGGGATCTTAATGCACATATCAAGACATATGTAATTGCCATTCGAGATCTGCTCCCATAGGATGTAGTTGTAGTGAAAATATTCCCTAAGAATCTTGAAGGAATCACTCTTGATTGGTATTATATGATACTTGAAGCCTCAATACATTATTTTAAACAACTTGTGTTAGAATTCATCAAAGAATTCGACATGAACAAGTTACTGAGAATAGGAATTAGGGAATTCCTACATATAAAGCAAGAGCACAATAATTCTTCTTCTCATTTCATCTAGATATGGCGGAAGGTCCTCTAATTTTCTATGAGCACTCCCAACATGGATCAGATGGAGCTCTATGATCTATTCCTCCACTCTCTTAACCAGGAAATGAAGGAAGAAGATTAAAAGTTCTCACTAAGGAGCTATGAAGAGGTACTAAAAGGTGCTCTTTGTATAGATCAAGAAGTTATAGACAGTGATCGAAATACCTATGGTTCAAATAGGATATTGATCACTCCCAATCAGGGTAATTCAAGTTACCCAAATAACTCAAACAATAACCAAGGACCTAATGTCCTAAAAAAAAAACCGTGGTGTTACTACCGATGGTGTTACTGATCAAGTAAAGAAAAAAATGTTGTTAATACCCCAAACAAAAAAATGTTAACAATAACACAAATGGTAATAATTAGAGGGGTAAAAAATTCACTCCTATGATCAACACATTAGATTTTAATTGTGCTCCACCCCAAAAAAACAAGTTAAGGCTCAAGCCCCTAATTAGTACCCAAGAGGGTACTGAAAACAATATAAAAATCAAGGGAAAGGGGATCTAAACTTCAATTACAATAACCAACAGTTGAAAAATAACAATAAAAAATTTGGGCCGCAATAAAAAATGAACCAAATACCTCGAGATTACGATCCTGACCTATACTGCGGATTCCATAGGATCTAAGGGCATAATGTAAGAACATACCACAATTGCAAAAAATTCCTACACCGCTTACCAGAGGACCAAAGGGAGCTCTTTGTTGATATGTTTTTAGAAAATTATACAATGCTAAATTAGAATGCTTGCATGGGGCTAGCATCCCCTAAAAACATGCCACTTAGGATCTTCAACGATCCTCTTCCTACGCATCCTAACAATGGAAAATTGGACCCCAATGGATTAAAAAAGGGTATCCCGATGGGAAACAATGATCATGAAGTTTCGAATTTGTCAAACCCATTAGTGGAATCACCGTTGGATGGTTGCCAACAGACTAATATTGCGGGTCTGGTAGAGATAGAAACTGAACCCCAAATAAATGCCACAACAAGAAATTGAGATTACTCATTGTAGAACATTCCTATTTATCCATCTATGTCAGATGAAAATCCAAACCTTTGAGGACGTTAGGGTCATATGATCTAATTAATGATTTGACCACACATATATTTCTTATATTTGTTGAAGAATTCTCCCTCTCATCGATCCAATTTGTTGGAAGTATTGGGTTTTGGTCACTTGATCAATGTTACCCCTCTACTAGAGGAAAAAATTAACCACATAGAATTTGATGTCTTCCCCCCTAGGTAGCTAGAAAGAGATGTTGGATTTGTATTCGACATTAGTAAGATGCCCATGGATGCTCAGATAACATGTAGAAGTGATCCAACTCTGTATCTACAAGTTTTGATATACAATAACTATGTAAAACACACAATGATCGATGATGGGGTGACGGTTAACATTTTTCCCTTCTCATTTCTCTAGAAGTTAGGATACAGAGAAACCAATTGCTTATCGATAAGAAACATGCTGAGAGGCTATGATAGCCTCAAGGAAACATTGATTTGGACTATAGTGCTAACAATTACCTTGGGGCCCAAGATGTTTCTTACAAAATTATATATTATAGACCGGGGAAAAAACTATAATATGATTCTCACCCATCCTTGGATATATCGTATGAAGGTGATCCCGTCCACATTCTTTTAGAAAGTTAGATTCCTAAATTTGGGGAAAATCTTTATTGCACAGGGAGACTTGAAGCCCTTTGACATTCACCTAACTAACATTAAGAATAAGCTTGGGGTGCATACTAAGTTTGATCTCCCCACAAACCAATTAAATAAACATACGAGTTCAACCCTAGAGAAAAAACTAATTCCCACAACAAAGTTAAAAAATAATGGTTTGATTGAAGGATTTCCTACAATCAAATATGAAACCGCTATTGTTGAAATGCTATCAACACAAACCATGACAAATATTTTTGAGATGCTAGAGAATGATTTACCCATTTTACTTCCATTTTATTCCATATGCATAGGACATGCTCTAGAACTCAGCTCTCTGCCCATTGAGGGGATTTGCATGGTTTAAGTATCAAAAGAAAGGGAAGAAGATACAAAGAGCGATGAAATGTCAATCTCCCCAAGAAATTTCTGGACTTTAAACTATGACAGAGAAAAATGTTGTTTTGGCACTGGGGCAGGTGTGATCCTCACTTCTCTTGAGAGGAAGGTCTTGAATTTTGATTTAAATCTAAATTTTGAGTGTACAAAAAATGTGAAAAATACAAGGATCTCCTTCTTGATATTATAATAGCCAAGAAGATGGGCACTTGTAACATTAGAGTGATGGGTAATTCATAGCTAGGTGCTAACTAGGTTTTAGAGGTATACGAGACTAGGGCTCAACACTTACAATGCTATAAGACTACAATACTCAAATTAAGAAAATGTTTTGATTTCATTTTAATCAAAGAAATCCTAGTTGTGCAAAACCTTTTATCTGATTCAATAGCTACTTCTACTTCTCGTTTCCATCCAAGCAGAGAGTTAGAAGATACCAACTTCATAATTTCAATTAGTGCCAAACCCTTAGTTCACATAATTCCAATGAATCCAATCTTGGCATACGTTAAGGTTGAGAATGAGCCTAATACCCTAGACTATGCAAAAAATAATGAAGCTATCTTAGGGTACCTTAACACTTATACCAATTTACATCTTGTGCATCACAAGAGAGGATTTTCTCTCATTCCTCACTCTTCCTCCTATTTTGGAGATCATATGATGGATCCTTCCTTTTTCATAAGGTATTAAAATTTGTGAGATAAAAGAGGATGGAGAAATCAAAATACCTCTGACCCCACCTGAGTTTAAAGTGGATAGTGCCTCTTTAATTGAGGGGAAAATTGACATCAACATTAGGACAAAGGAAGACCCAAAATTTTTGAAGTTAGGTTCTTCACTAACTCTTGAGGAAGTAGAAATACACATGAAGGTTCTCAAAGAACATTCCAAAGCCTTTGCATTTATTATAAAGAGATGATATGAATTGCTCCTCATGTTGCAGTTCACAACCTTATGACCAAACCTGATGCCAAAGCCCTTCAAGCAAAAATATAGACCTATGAAACCAAAGGTGGCGCTAATGGTCAAAGAGGAATTTATGAAACTCTTATAGGTGGGGTTCATTAAGCCTATCGAATAATCAATGTGGGTGTCTAACATCATCCCTGTTCTTAAAAATAATGGGAAAATCTGAATCTGCATTGAATTTTGGGATATTAACAAAGCATGTCCCAAAGATGATTTCCCACTACCATCCATCAATGTTATTGTTGATGCAACAACTAGTTATGAGATGTTGTCACTTATGGATGGTTTTTCTAGGTATAGTCAAACCATGATATATGAGGAAGATCAAGCAAAGATGAAATTTATTACTCCTTGGGGGAATTATTGTTACGCGGTCATGCTGTTTGGTCTCAAGAATGCTGATGCCAATTACCAATGGGCAATGAATTACATATTCCATGATCTTATTCACATGATTATGGAATCTTATGTTGATAGCCTTCTAGATAAGGACAGAAAACATGGTGATCACCTTTATGTGGTTTTTTATTATCCTCTCTTGCCTCATCGAATACGATGTTACACTAAATCTAGAAAAATGTGTGTTTGGTGTGAGAAGAGGGAAATTACTGGGGTACATCATCTCTTAACAAGGGATTGATGTAGATCCATTAAAGATATGAGTAGTTATATAAGTGACTCCACCATCAGACGAGTTAGGAATTAGTTCCTTTCTCGAAAAGCTCAGTTCAATCCATAGGTTTATTCCTGATTTAACTTTTTGTATTCATCCTATAAATAGTTTGTTAAAAAATATTGCTGTAACATCTAGATGGATGAGTGTCATGAGGAATTTAAATCGGTCAAATGATTCCTTCTGTCACCTCCCAAATCAGATCGCCCTCTCATCTTATATTCTCAAACAACATACGTCTTGGTAGCCTGTATGTTAGCATAAGAAGATGATGAAAAACATGAATGTGTAGTCTACTTCATCAGTCGTACGTTGCTAGACTACGCGATGCACTATACACAAGCATAAAAGGAATGCCGTGCTATAGTATTTATGATAAATTAGTTAAGGAATTATATTCTTAACTAAGAAACGTGGGTCATTGTCAAAATGGATCATCTTAGAATGTTTCTAACACAGGGTTCCTTGTCCAATAAAGTTGGATGTTTCATTACCTTAATGGGTGATTTCGAGTTAAAGTTCGTTAATCAAAAGTCCATCAAAGGAAAAATCATTACGGATTGCTTAGCAGAAAACCCATTAGATGGTGGAGAACTAGTGAACTTGGATTTCCCCAATGAATGCGTATATTATGTAGAAACCAGGCCTCCCATTGCCACATGTCCATGGTATGCAGATATTGTCAATTTCATAATGGACCACGCATACCTTGAGGGAGAAAACTCACAAAAATAAGATGACTATGTGTCATAGCCACCAAATATGTTATCATAGAACAATTAATCTATCGCAGAGCCTTTGATGGTTTGGTACTAAGGTGTGTTGATGAGGAAGAATCTAAAAAGATCCTCAACGGAGCCCACAACAGAGGTCGAGGGGGTAACTTTGAAGGTCATGCCACCGCTAGAAAGATACATTAAATGGGTTATTTTTGTCCTACATTTGAACTTGACATAGTAGAGTATATGTGCAAGTGCCACAAGTTCCAAGAGTTCTCTCATGAGATCCACATTCCTGCCTAAGCTCTACAACCGATTACAACACCTTGGCCCTTTTCCACATGGGGCTTAGATTTTATAGGGAAATTCTCTCCCTCATCTAATGATGGCCAAAATTTCATAATTGTGGCCATAGAGTATTTAATGAAGTGAGTTGAGGCCATACCTCTTACTACCATTATGGGATTTGTAATTTCAAAATTCATTTTGAATCAGATCATCTATAGGTATGCAGTCCCATAATTTTATATCTATGATAATGGCACATCATTTAAAAATGAAGAGGTGTGATAATTTTGTGAAAAATTAAAGGTAAATCATCACACATCCTTTCTGTACTACCCTCAGGATAATGGTCAAGATGAGGAAACTAATAAAATGCTAAAATCCATCCTCTTAAAAACTGTTAACGAGAGCAAGCGTGATTGGTGATTAAAGTTATTTCTATCCTTGTGGGCCTATTGAACATCAATAAGAACACCGATAGGGGAAACCCCATATTCTTTGGTATTCAGTTACGAAGCGGTTATACCAATTGAAGTTGAAATACCCAGTCTCTGGATATCACTACAAGGAATTCTAGGAGAAGAAGGATATCGCAAGGCATGAATCTCTGAGTTAGAAATACTCATTAAATCTTGGCTAAATGCTGAGCATTGACATAGTATTTATAGTGATAGGATGGCTCTTCAATATGATAGGAAATTCTATGAGCATGAAATATGTGAAGGATATTTAGTATTAATATTGGATATCCAAATAGATAAGGAAACCGGTGAAGGATGGAAATTCAGGCCCAAGTGGTTGGGCCCATATTGAGTCATGGAGGACTATAAAAATGGGTCATATGTCATATCATTTGTGTACTCTAGAGGGTGAGGAATTCGGTGAATCTATCAATTCACTTCACCTAAAATGCTACTACACATAGGTCATCCACATTTCCACATGTACACTATTGCATCCACATTACATTTCATCTACTAGATTATTTGTAAAAGTTTGTGATTGAGAAACTTGTCTTGTAAGAAACTTTCAAGAACTTAAAACATTAGCAAAACTTCCAATCACGTTTATTCAAGTTTCCACAATACTATTATCAACATTTCTGATCATTTCATCAATTTAAAAAGATATGAATTTTTTTAACACTAATCCTATAAAGGCCTGCATGCTTGGTTCTACTCTTAGTAGTCTACCAGCATAGGTGTTTTTTCCCACAGTCTATTCTTGAAGCTTCTTGACGTCACATCCTTCCAAGAGAACCTCTTTGGTAACAAAAGCATTCTAATTTTTTTATCCAAATTACTTTCTCGCCTATCTCAGCCTTCGATGATGAGCCCTTGTATCTTACTAGTTGCGTGGGGTTGAGGCTAGGGGAAAGATATCCCTCCCAAAAGCACAACTCAAATTTAAAAATAAATAAAAAAGTAGATATATCAAGTCAAAATCAAAACAAAATTTTCATTTACACACTTCCTTTCCCCACCAACCTTCGGTGTTGAGCCCACATCTCTTACTATTGGTGTGAGGTTAGTAAAGGAAGGAGATTCCCTTACTTGCCTATACCTTGTCCTTGGTGATGAGCTCATGCTTCCTACTGGTAGCATGGGGCAAGGTGTAGGGGGTATCTACAAATAAATTAGTAACTTAAACATAATTTGATTCAATAAAAATTACTTCAAAATCTTATATCCCAAGAAAGTGAGTTAAATTTGTATGTTCCCAAAAGAGTTACAACATTAGAACTAGAGTTTTTCAAACAAGAGGCCATCTACGGGTCTAAGTCTAGATAAACTTACAAGAAAATCACACTCTATACTGAATAGTGAACTATGTTTAGATTTAGGTTGTAAGTTCCTAATTAGATTTATGTCAAAATCTTATCTTTCTCTCACCATTTCCATTTATCAAAATCACATCTTACTAGTTGTATGGATTGAGTTCATTTTACTATCAAGTCATTCATCACATTTTTCCAAAAAAACAAGAAGTATTAAATATTGCTTGAAAAACCAAAGTTTCAACATTACATTGTGTTTTGCATCAACATCGTATAAAAGAAAAAAAACAACAAAAATAAATCATTCTGTTAAGCATATCATTATCCATTGCATGCATTCTGAAAAGCATAAAAAATTAGAAATTCTAAAAATCTAGAGTACACGAGTGAAGAAAACCATAAACGAAGTCAACTCTAGTGCAAAGGATAGCTGAACCAAAAAGAGATATCTATATATATCGTAGTAAATCATAATTTGTGTACAGTGCCACCACACACTAGGTGTGATGAAAATCTCACAATGAACACGAAACAAAAAATCATATATATGCCTCACAAAATGGAAACGAAGCAATAAAGGCTTAATGGCCTATCAATCTCTTTGGGATATCTGAGATGGTGCACAGTTGCAGTAAGGAATCCTGCTACGACTCTAATGTCATGAATGCACTAAGTGGTGAGAGTGATCATGAGAATGACCACTAGTCGTGGCCTCGCTATGTGAATGGGTCTTCCGAACCAACCTCTTTTCCATCTCATACGCGGTAAATTATGTCTTCTCAAAAGATAAGATCTTCACCTCCTTCCAAAGAGGCTCAAAAATGTCAGTGTGCCACACATCCTGCTATGGCTGCCCCATGTATACTAAGAGCTCCTATTGAGTCTTCCCTGTAGGGATGGGAAAGGTATTAATGCAAATATGGGGAATAAGATATCTCCAACCATCAACAGTGGATACAAAATAAAGAAAACAATGTAAAGTTAGAAAACTATAAAAACAAAAAAAGAAACATAATACGTAGATTACTAATAATTCTAGATAACATAGTTGAGAGAATAGTATCTACATACTTAGATATCCAGGAATATATTTAGGATCAACTAGTGTAGCTGGTGGTGGTGTTGCTACTGTGGGCATGTGTTGTGCCTCCCCCAATCTTAAAGCAATATGATGTCCCATAATGAACTTCTCATCCCTACCTCTCTCAGGAGACAATGGCTCCTCATAAACTAGAGTCACCTTCTCCACATCCATCTCCTCTCTCTCTACCATAGAGATCTCCTAAGTAACCCTCCACTCTAGATCACTCTCCTCCTCCTCCTCAACGTGAGTCTCCTCACCTACCTCCTCCCCAGTCTCCTCCCCCGTCTCCACCTCGGTCTCGGTATCCACATCAATGGGTATCTCCAGCTTCTCCTCCCCATTGTGAGTGGGTGTGGACTCAATCTGAAGGAGGGGCATGGGCACAGGTGCTTGTCAAGCATGGACAACCCATATCACTATGATAGGGACCCCATGAGTCACAATAGTCCAACCATGGTCACTCCTAGGGCCACCTCAATACTCCCTAATGCTCTTATATACAACTTCTATGGGAGGAAGAACGTCAATATAGGGTAACCCAAACTGTTTGGGTACTCAATCAAATGGGTGAATCTCCACCCTCCTTGATTTGTCCTCTAACTATCCAGTAGTAGAATAAATGTTCACAGTAGTCCCATCCTGGCCCTATACTCCAGCAATATCCTGGTGGGGTATAACAATGAAATCAATTGTAGTTAAGGTGGCCACTTGTTAATGTGGTCCTCTAAGAAATGACATGCCAATCCATCTTGTGGCCATGACAGCCTCTGGGTCATGTATCCTGACTCCCCTATGATAGGGGATAATCCTCTCATACATCCAACTCATCACTAATTTGGGATGAATCAATGACTGTCCTTGTAACCTCACCACCCGGTATAAGTTCTTGTATGTAGCCCCCAAAAAATCTGCTCCCCAGGCATAATTTCACCCATACTGCTCATTCTGTATAATAATCGGAGCCCAATAATGCAATAACTTATCACCATCCTTATCCCTTATCAACCACGAAACCAAAATACCCATGATGGCCTTGCAGAGAGTAGGGATAGGAGTGGAGTCAATGGAACAGAAAATCATACCCTACTTGGTGCCTACTAACACCCCATTCCCCCCTATATAAGTGGCTCAATGGCTAGCTCTGGCTATAGATCCTACAGTCTTAAGAGTCAAACGTCTCCCAAGTATAGGAAATCCAAGTATCCTATACACATCCTTGAGAGTGATGGTCTAATCTCCTCTAACACCTGGAAGCCAGAAAGTGTTCTAGTCCACAACCCAATAAGAAAAGAGGTCATACAATATATGGCTAGTAGGTGCAATGTGTGGCACTTGTGCAATCCTCCAAGACTGAGCTCATTGCAATAAGTCTATCTCAGCCTGAGTCAACTGGTCAAGGATAGATGGAAGCCAGTCACTCTCTCTCTTGGCTCCAATGAATGTATGCATCCTTCTACATTCACAAAACATAAAAAAGAGAAATTTAGTAATGCATATCAATATGTAAGCTCAATAAAAATAGTACAAAACATAATAAAATCCAAAAAAAAAAGCCTAACTTGGTCAAATTAGCTCTCTTCCACAGAAAACACATAACCACCACCATGTGTAGAGCGGAAATCATGTAACCACTACTATGGGCAGGGTGGTGGTCCTATAATCGCTGCCCTACACAAGGTGGCGATCATGTGTAGAATGGACGAGCTTCCCTTTTGACCTAAAAACGTTAAAAAAGAAAAAAATAGCTCATTTTTAACAAAACGAAAGGCTAACCCACTTGCGTTACCCCCTAAGGATCATTTTAAAACAAGAAATTTTAAAAAATTCCCCACATAGGTGAATATTTTCAACATTTTACATATTTAGGTTTGAAACAAACAACTGTAAAATAATAACCTTTATCCACGCCGCTAGATCTCTCTATCTCAGGGCCATGATCACGTCATCGCACTAATCATTTTGACTACACTCTCATTTGAAACGGTCACCATGGGACCAGAGCTCAAAAATCACCAATAGGATGTGTAAATGAATTGGAAAATGAGTTGTTGGTCCTGTGTGAAATTTATAGAATCTTCCAATGTCAATTAATACGTGTGTTACGCCACTCAAGTTCACTTTTACCACATCTTTGTGAACAGTTTTATTTGATTTCAAGCATGACTGCCTTGTGTCATTCTCTTCTTCACTTATAATTTGTAATTAATCATGATTTATTGTTTAAACTACCCCTTCATTAATGATGTGGCAGCCCATGGCTACCAAGTGTCATTGTGCATAACCCAACCAAACTTCTATAAATGCATCGTTTGTTCTCAAGAAAAGGGTCAAAGATAATTTTGTGTATTCTTATATTGCTAAGATGCCACATTCTCACTGGAAATTACATAGCCAATATCTATTCACTTGTGTTATCTCTCTTCCACTTGCATTGTTACCGGATTTCTATCAAGATGCCATTGCTCTAACACCTTCTCACTACTGGTTCTACTGCATTCACAGTCCCTTGGACTCACACCAACACAAGATATTGAAAGTACAAGATGAGGGGACACAGCATAACAAAAATGCATTTACCACTGCTTTTTATTTCCAGGATGGGGTTGATGTTAGTTTTTTCGTTTTCTCATATTATTGTTTCTAAAATGTATGCACATATATATCAAATAGAGTAGAAAAAGTTGATTCTTTTATTTCAAATAGCTAAATTCAATTTCAAAGAAGATTTATGTTATTAGTGATTTCCCTTAGATCCTCATATATCCTACCCGAGAGGTTATAAGGGAAGAAAATATTCTAAAGATTTCAATCTTCCCATGTATCCGAGATAGGAAAGGATTTAACAAATCCACAATTACTTATTGGAAAAAGGATTTGTTTAGTTAAATTAGATTAAATACACTATTGCACAAGTAATTAACCACATCCAGTTAATTTTCCTTTTTAGGATTGTTAGTTAGAAATAGAAGCTTTCATTTCTTCATTTCTTCTTGTTTACAAAGAGTACAAGAAAAACACAAAAATATTCATTTTATTAGAATAAATACTTTGTATTATTTTATTTCATTTCTATCTTGAATATACCAAAAACATAGAGTAGTTTTAATTCAATTAGATTAGTTTTTATTTGCTTAATTAAGTTAGATATTTGTAATACATGACCATCAACGGTCCTCAACAAGAACACGCATAAAAAAGTGATCCATGGGTACCACAACCAAAAAATCTCGAGTTAATCATAGACATAGATATGGAACTCTGTCTTCTTGTCCTTAGAACACCAACATGATACACTGAGAAAATTGAAAAATTAAATGTTTTAAACATCGAAGATGATAAGGCTTATAGTTACTAGACTTCCCTTAGCAATAAAGTCTAGATTTTACACATGACCATACAAGGACCATGACCAAAGAGAATTTACAGTTGTGATCCAACGGTCCCCCAACCAAATAGGACCAAAGGCCAATTATACATAAACACTAGAGTACAAGCATTGGTATTTAGAACATCTCTACTTCCACCCGACATCATTAGGAAACTGAACGTCTTAAATGAAGAATATCTTTGAGCCCTCACATTTTGGATTGAACCCGCCAATTACCTATAGAGCTAATGGATCCATGCCTCTCTCACTTATTTCAGGACCTTTTATGGAAATCATTATGAGGTTCTTGTTGGCTTTCCATGCATCCCATAATCGGTAGAAAGGATTTCAGCAAAACTTGATATTGATTGGAGTCTCTATGTCAGTATTCTTTCTAACCCATCTATTAGACTAGTTTTGGTTAGAAGGGCCTTCACTACCCTTGATGAGAAGATCCCGATATTATGCGTCGAGGATATTGTTTTTCCTTGATAGCTTGTCTTTCTCACTTTCAAATACTTTCGTCCACACATTGCATATTTGCTACATTCAACCATCCACATTTCGACATTGGTTGTCTTGGCATGACCTCAAGAGGTCGATTGCAATTGAAGGTCACATGTAAATTTTCTTTTATACAGTGGCTATTAGGCTAATGATCACACAAGAATACTCCACTAAACAAGTGGAAATTGTTTTCTATGGGATATAAGGGAGGAATTTTCTTAGATAAAGGTAAAGGGGAGATAAGAGAATAGGGAGAGGGTTAATTTTGTGAATAGGAACCTATACATTTTCAAGAACATTAACAAGAGGTATTTCTAGATTCAACAGGAAGAAAAAATATGTAAGCAATAACAAGATTAAAAAATAAAAGACACAAATTTCTATTGATTTATTCCTCAAAGACACAAGGTTATTTCTTGGTTGTTCAAGATTACAAATATTGCATAGTTGGAAAATAAGAAGGAAGAACATAGACAAGGAAATAGAAGAAATATATTCTTTCTTGTAGTAGGAGAAAAAAAGCTATCAACCCCTTGGAATGCAGAAGCCATCCTAGTATATATCTTACAAAATGTCTTTTATTCTCTCCCCCAAGTGACTTTTCATATTCCTACCACTTGTGACCTTTCCTATTCTCTTAGGAATAAAAATAATTTCTTTTCTTATTTATGAAAAGGAACTTTTACAATAAAAAATAAAAAATATCACTTAAGTGAATAATACAAAATAGACAAAAAGTACATTCCCAACGAAGGATTAAAATGTAGAGAGAATGAAGAAGAGAGAGAATAAGAGAATTTATTAATCTAGAGATGAAGGAGCTTCTGATAGTAAAGAGATTTCTCTTGATGGATTTTGTAGAGATACTACAGGGATGAAATCTGTGCACTTGACATCTTTGTTGAAACAAGCCGCTGTGAGTGCAACCTTATTTTCCTATGGGATACTATTTGTCACTAAGGAGTGCGAATCAACACAATTCATTTCAAATATTAATGGGAAATACTACCAAAGGTTCATTTTAAGAAGACCCCTATGAAAAATTACTTTCAAATCATTGGAAAATTTCATAAATCAACTTTCAAATTGTTGGTGAATTTCTGAAAAAATGTTTCATGGAAAAGGAAATTTCAAAGAGCTTTGTTCCCTTTTTCACAATTTTGGCTGGGAGGTTGGACGGGGGTTCGACGGATAGGAGTTGGATGGGGTAGGGGTTGGATGGGAAGGGGTTGGGTAGGAAATGGTTGGATGGGTGGGTTGGATGGATAGGAGTTGGATGGGGCAAGGGTTAGACGAAAAGGGGATAGACGGGAAATGGTTAATTGTGTGGGTTGGACGTGTGAGGAATTAGACAAACAAGGGTTGGATGTGGTGGGTTGGACTGATGAGGGTTGGTCGGCCAAGGGTTGGATGGGCTGGTTAGAAGAATGAGGGGTTGAAAGGCGTGGGTTGGGCGTTGTTACAAATGTATTTAATTATCATTAATGATACCCCTGGGCCCTATAAATACCATTTCAAGGTTCATTTTTTCACTTTTATACGTAAATTTCCACTACTATGAGCTCTCCACTTTTACACCCAAATCTCACTTCTCCCAAATTTCAGTATTGGTCAGTACCACATCTATTCCTACACCCAAATTTCAATACAAAAACCTCATGTGTACACATATTTTAGCTCTACTCAAAGCAAAAAATGCTCCAAAGGATTGGCTCAAAAAATTGGAATTTTCCGAGTTTGTGAATATGCCCCAATTCGACACTGATACATCAGTCCTTGATTACCTACTTGCCTCTTACAAAGAAAATGATGGACAATTTTCCGTTCTTTTTGTGCATATGAAATGTCATCAAATTTATTTTTCTATTGAACTTGAGGATGTGCATCAGTTAATAGGTTCACCTTTCGAAAATAAGCCGCCTGTTACTACAAAGGTTGTCCTTACAGATGAAGACAAAAAGTTTTTGGAGTCTCATTATAATGTGTAGGTTGATGGTAAGTTTATTATTTTCAAATGTTTTTTTTCTTAACATTACTCGACCACACAAAGGATCTAACATTTCTTTTCTGTAATTGCAGCTCCTCTTAATCGTTCATCAAGAGGCCTTCTTCTACAAGGTATTACAAACAAATTCTTTATTGCAGTTGCTTCACTTTTTCAGGCAGGATTGTATTACAGGGAAGATCTACAGACATTCCATATTAGGAAGTTCAATATCTACTATGGACACTAGCAGGTCAATAATTTGATTGGTACAGTTATTTGTCCAACATAATAAAATCAAATATCTCCCATGCCCGCAAATCCAATCAAACTGTTAAATCGAGGATTGTATTTTCTTATTGCAATTTTATTCTTGCTTTCTATAATGAAGTGTACTATGAATGGATTCAGCATAACATTCCTACTGCAATCAATGTTAAGATGATTGGTCTTATCCTTGAAGAACAACAGGTAACAATTACTTTTACTATTTACTTGTTATAACCATTTCAATTTGAATATTTTAAATAAAATAATAATTGCATGATTTTATTTTGCAAAGAAAAATTATAGCTGCAACATCACATAAGGAGGCAATTGCTAGAGGTAAAGCCCCTCCAGAGGTCTCTTCTGATTATGACATGGATTCAACAGAATCAACACCAGTAAGACCTCATCAAAAGTGACCTATGGGGTCAATATGCACAACACGTTTACCATCACATTTAACTACATGTATGAATAATGAAGTTATCTTTTTATATAAATTACAAATTCAAACAATTACTATAGATTATGTATTTTAATATTTCTACTGATATTTTCTACATGTATTGTATTCATAAACTATTGAGATGGATGATGAAGATCATACTCATTCCAGATGTGGAGATCAAAATGTCATGATTGTGTCTCCTTCTATGCAAGGTATATTATACGGTAGTTTGATTTGTATGTTTTGTTTCCTTACAATTTTTTAGCATTTACAAAGCCCAACCATTATATTATAACAATTTGTTGTTTTCTTCATGCAGGTAATATGGCTTCAAGTCATTTTCCACTTGCAAGGAGGCCACCAAGTCCTCCAAAACGTCAAGTACAAACACAAAGGAGGACTTTAGGAAAGAATATTAGGATTCCTGTAGAGTCACCAGGAACAGTTCATCCTACTACAACTGAATTTCTTGGGCTGTCACTAGGTGGTGTTTTAAGTGTAACAACCACATAGCTTTTCAACAACATTTCCCTTGATGAGGATTATTTAGGATTCAATAGTGGGGATCTAGACAAGAGTAACTATTTTGACACCCACGACATGATTCAATCTACTCCGCCTCAACAACAAAATGTGCATGGAATACAGGGAAGTGACTCTCCTCCTCCCCCAAGGGCTTCTCCACAAACAAATGATGAAAAAACACATTTTATATTAGAAAATATGATATCAGATAGCATAGGGGTGAAAATTCAAGAGGTTGTAATGTCTGATGTGGATTTGGTGTGGTCTTGGGAGAGGAGACCAAAAATTTTGATAAAAGAAATAAATACTAGATACCATAATCATGCTCAAAGGCATTCATTGTTCACTACCATAGAGAGCCAACCAGCATGGCAGGATGTTTTGCTAAACAAAGCTCAATCAGGGACAATTTCATATAGTAATGATTACAATGATGAAATTATAGACATAATGCTAAACAGGTTGGAGAATCTCAATGCTGAAGCACAAGCTTACTACAACAAATGGTCTAAAGACAAGACTAATGTTTTAATAGTAAATGTAGAAAAAGAGAAAGCTGTTGTGAGTGGGCATTTAATTTTACATGAAAAACTAAATATTATTTGATATAATAAACCACTATAATATATTTTTTCATATTATCTGATAAACTAAAAATTTAATATTTCTATTTTGCAGGAAAAATATGAAAATTTAAAGAAAGAAGCAGCTGTTTTTGAAGCACATTTGAAGAATGCCCGCAAAAGCCTAAATTCTTTTATACAGTTGAAGGAAAAAATCATTGTTATTAATAAACAAAATAATACATTGAGAAGGATAATAAAGGAGCATAAGATGGATCTAGAAGTCTTACTGAAGGAAAAGACAGATGCAGATGCAACACTTTTGTCTACAGGAGATGTAGCGAGGGAGGAGCTAAATATACTAGAAAATATCAACACTGCAGTAGGAGATCTTTAGGCATCAAGAGTTATTCCTCCATCTCTTACGCAGGAAAAAGAAAAACCTTCACCTGCATCATAAAATTTGATAAGTTAGTAAAGTTCACCATGTGACAGGTGTGTTGTCACAATTCCGACACTGGCGTAGGAATTAAAAGATAGTGGCCAACCCTTTTTTAGTTTTTATTCCGTGTGGTAGACGTAAGGACAACTATGATTTTGAATCATAGGCAAAAAAGAGGATGACCTCATAATGTGTCCTTATATGATAGAACTTGTCTGGAAGCTTTGAGATGTTATAACAACCCCTTTTTGAATTTAATTAGTTGACAATGCTTTATGAATTTGTACTTTTTCATAAAGTAATCTGCCATATGAGAAATCAATTTGAAAATAACTTTGGAAGTTAGAATTGTATAATGTTACTATATATTAATACAAACTATGTTTCTTTTCTATTGTTTACGTAAATGTTGCTTAAATTTACACTATTTTGTTTCTTTACGTTTCTGAATTGTTGTAGATGTAAAATAAATAAATTAACAGATATAAAAGACGAATGTGTCCTTATTTTAGTTTGAATTTGAAAACCAAACATAAAAAACAAATGGCATAATTGAAACAGATAATGACATTGTTGCAATGGCGAAGGATCAAATAATGACAAATATAATATTGCATTTATTGAAAGTTGTAATCACTGAATGAAGTACATAAGTAGTCTCAATAATGTATAGAAGAAATGAAATCTATGTGAATTCGAACAGTCCTAGAGCAACACTTTCATTTGTGTCTTGGAAATCAACTGTAGCATGATTTGTGGATGTGTCTTGATCCTCTGGGCCATGCCAAATATTACTTACTACTCTTATATCTACTAGTGAATTCCACAATGCCAATGCTCTATCATAAAGAAAAGACTCAACTAAGTAACTTGATACATACAATCTGAGACAACTTTCTAGATTCCTATCCAATTTTTTTCAAACTTTTGACTTTAAAAAGGATAGTGCACTGAAAACCCTCTCATATTCCACAAAAACCCAGAATCATTATTTGACAGAGCTCATACAGCTTAATATACTCGCTCAAATATTCACTTAGAATATTACTAGAACAAATATCCTTCCAAATCCTTTTCATGGCACTGTAATCCTATGGGTTTTGTAGAAGATGAACTTGTCGTATCATTGTATTAGAAAAATCCATTGACTATGAACTAAGTAGTTTTCTTTCCAAAATTCCTTCTACAGAAACTCCATTTATCTCTCCAGTCTTACAAAAATGATCAGTAAGATCACCCATGTTTTTGAAAAATAAAGGAATGATAGATGTATAAGGTTTACATCAGAAAAATTCCAGAACTGCGGATTTACAACTCCCATTGCTTCAAGTATTTTATCATTTTTGAATCTTTCCTAGATCTCTTTATCTAACAATTGAGATATCTTTCTCAACTTATTCCTAGTTTCGATTAATACTGCATCATATAAATTTCGTGTCACTTTTACTTCTTCTATTTCTGAGTTAGCCATATCAATTATTTTTTGGTACGTATGAAGTGGAATCTCTTTTCCATGTGTTGTTATACATAGATGATCATTTATATTGTACTTTAAGAAGCACCTGGAATTTTTCAAATCTATCAATGCATTCTAGTTTTCAAAAGCAGCACCCTAAAAACTCCCATCAGAAATATATAAACTTTCTAGACTCCAGCAAACACGTCTTCTGAGTCTTATAAAGTATGTAATGTAGAAAGACCGATCTTGAGCATGCTTCATTAAAATATTAAGCTCCCTCAACATGGGAAAAATACCGCAAAGTGTGAGTAAAGTTTCTATGTCAGTTAGACGACACAATAGATCTTTAGCTTTATCTACATCCCTATGGTATTTAAACATAAATCTTGTCAGTGAAGGATATTCATCATATATTCTATAGGTAGGTTCATACATAGATATCCATCTGGTATCTACATCTTTGAGAAGTTTTTTTCCCTCTGTTAGTCCAATAGAAATTTTTTGAAATTCTAAAAATCTTAGGACTACAAGAATAATAGGCATGGAGATCACGTATCAATTCCTCCACTTTAGCTACATTTTCAAATGTGCTCACAATTTTTTAGGTGAGATTCATTCTGTGAGCCATGCAGTGGACAACAACCATATACGGAGCAATATTTGTCTGAAGTCTAACACACAGACCATTTCTGGCTCCCTGCATTATAGCTGCACCATTGGTTCTGACACAAACTAATTTTGTTGCAATGGCAAAGTCATCCATTTCGGTGATATCCTTCAGATTTGATACCACCAATTTATAAATATTCTCATAATTACAATTCTCTATCATTTTCTGAATTTCCAAGAGGTGTGGAGTCCTCATTTCATTAGTAAATGTGTAAACATGAATACATATCCATGAAGTGTTATCGACTGTGGTAACCTCATCTAAAGAAAGGGAAATATACTTTGCCTTTTGAACACAGTTTCAGATCCTCCTTCTCTACCAGAGATAGACATTTTGCAATCTCCCAGCCACTGGAAATCTGACCAATGAGATTGAGGAATGTTCTTTAAACCAATAACTTGATACAACATTCTATTTTCTCCAAAATATGACATCGTTCTTCCCCTTTTCATTATATGAAATACGATTGCAAATTAAATACCTTTTGCTTGCATTTCTACCTCCATAGCTTTGCTCAAATTTTCTACTATGGTCCCACCATTTTCATTTACATATTTGATACGTTTTTGTTCCTTTTCATACTCTTCTTCGTATTTGACATGTAGAAAATATTTTGCATCTTTTCATTAATGTGTTCTAACTATGCTGCCATCTGATCTTTTGGGAAATGTATATTTTCCCACAGTTTTTTTCAATTGTGTCTAGCTTGAGCTACATCTTGTGATCCTTACCCTATTTCCAACCACATATTTTGCATTGACATTGTGTTGGAACATCATTACAATTTTCAGTGTAAACAAGTTCAATAAAAGGATATTTTGCAGCCCATTTGAGCTGGAATTTCCTTCCAATTGTCTAGTTTTCCATCTTTCTTCTAACATATTTTCTTTTTTTCCCTTGGGATTCAACTTCTGCATCTGGGCTATCAACAGAAATATTTTTAATCTCATGTCTCCTCTTTCTAGAAATAGACCTTGGAGTAGAAGCTTTCTCTACTAGTGTATCCTAAGAGTTCAATGAATTTTCTTGTACTTCTATTTCATCAAGGGGCGGAATGTTTGCCTCAACATATATTAGATCATCAATATATATAAATTGATTATTCTATGAAGGAATTTCTGAAACGTATGTAAATAATAAATGTTTTACTTATATAGTATTAATCTTATATATAGTTAAATTTTTATAGAGTACAAATGTCAAAGAGTTCCAAGAACAATATCATAAACATAATTATTAAATTCTATAAGATAAAATAACCAGTAAATAACACTTGCCACATACCAATATTTTCAGCCAAAGCAGAAATTGAATTCATTTTTTGTGAAATTCCAAAATAGCTAAGCAAAGTATTGGCACCCTTTTTTGAACTTTATGAATTTGTAATCTTCTTGCCTTGATTTCTAGTATCCATGACTGCTTACTGCTTAGGGCCTTAAGGGCGGATCTTATGTTCCAAGGCTATGAAAATGGATGGTAAATGGTTGGACGGCTAAGGGTTAGATGGTTATAGGTTGGATGGCTAGGGGTTTGAAGACTAGGGGTTGGACGGCTAGGGGGTTGGACTACTTAGGTTGGACGAAATAGAGTTGGACATTTTAGATTGTAGAGTTTGTTAGGTCAAGGCTAGATGGCTCAGAGTTGGATGCCTTACGGTTGGATGGCTCAAATTTTAGACTTTAGTGTTGGCGGTTGAGGATTTTCTTATATTTACTTCGGCGAATATGCACACGATATGATTTGAAATGGTGGTGAATTACATTCATAACCTCTTATATATGTGTAAAATCTAGGTGAAAGGAATAGTATAAGGGACATGTCAGCTGAATTTTTCATTGAATAAGTTGGCTATGAACAACATAATATTTTCCATTTCGAATTTCCATAATCCTCAATTTTCGTGAGTTTAAGAAACTTCACCACTAAAATTTTCCCTGATACTACCCCAACGGGATCTCTTGATCACTTTAGAATGTATTTTCCTTTATAGATTAATGGGACGTTCTCAACATCCTTGTTTTCATGTGCTCAAAATTCATGCTTGTCATATAACTGTTACCCATATTGGGATACTTGGTGTTTAATGCAAAAATTAGCTTAAAACCTGAGTATTTGAACTTTATAATGACATAAGCTAGTGAAATGGATGGATGTGAACAATTTGATTAAAATCCCAACACTTACTATTTTTAGTAAGTCCTTCCTTGGATGACTATTTTTAGAAAGTGGTCTTATGGATGTTGGAATGAGATGAGAGTGGTCTCAAAAGTTTTCTTTTCATTTTGGGATGCTTTTCTCCAAATTTTAGATGATTCTCTCATTTGGATTAGGGAAAGTGAAAAATTTATCAAAGAGGAAAAAATACTAAGAAAAAACTTAGTCCCCCATATCTCCAAAAATACTCCACCTTATCATGCAATTAATAGCTCAAATGGAAGATAATTTAATGAAGAACATTTGCTTCATATTTTAGGAAATTTGGCTTATTAAATTACCAAGAAAATGAAAATTTCATTGAAGAGGGCATAATATTGAGAGAAAAATATGTCCTCCATATATCCAAAAGTAATCCACTTCATCATGCAAGAAATTTCTCAACTGAAATCTGATTTTATGAGGATCATCTACTCTTATTTTTAGGCAATTTGGCTCATTGAGTCATTGGGAAAATGTGAATACATTTTCAACTATTTTGGAAAAAAATGGAGTTCATGGCTGAAAATGTATTTATAAAAAAAAATCATACCATGAAATCCCTCAAGTGATAGATCATGTTCAAGGCATTTTAAAATGGATCAATTTGACAAAGTTTCAAGGTTTTTTTACCGTGAAATCACCAACAATGAGAAAAGACCATTTTTTTAGGAATGAGAGCATGGAGCTAGTTTTAATGGCTTCCATGGAGGAAAAATATGGAGTTTGAATAGAGTTTCATGTTATAATTCATCTATTTTCATGTTGAGGTCCTTTTTGGGTAGAGCTATTTTTCAAAATGACTTAGTGCTCGAGTGTTTTAACACCTTTTTATTTTTATCATTTTAACTCACCATTAACCCAACATGGCCTAACCCACGTCAATTAGGGTTTAGAGAGTGATTTGAACCCATGAAAATAAATGTAAATTGAGGTGAGGGGATAATGAGGAAACTAAGTTTCATTTTTCATGAGAAAAAAATTATGCCTAAGCTCATGAATTATCCCCTAGCCACTGGATAAGGGGAAAATAATAATTAAGAAAGTGCTTTGGGTGAAGTTTCTCACGAGGAGGGGGCTAGGTGAGTTGAAAATACAAGTTACTACCTTCTTAACAACCTAAGTTGTCATTTTAAGTGAAGAAAACATTTTTCCAAAAGGGGGTGCACTTTTGTGTCCCTAATATCCCATTTCATCAAGGGACAAGGGACACGATGCATGAAAAAGTGTGCCAAGGGGTCATGATTTTGAGTTGTAAAGTGGTATAGGGAGAGAGTTATGAAGTTTTAAGTGAGACAACTCAACTTATCAATAGGGATAAAATTTTTGTGTCCCCACTTTCCCCTTTCACTAAGAGAAAAGGGAAAAGGGATATATTAGGGTGAAAAGTACGCTCAAGCTTATAAAACATGCTGATGTTACCATGCCAATGCGAGAATAAAACACAAAAGTTGATCTTTCCGCCATGGGAGTAAATATTAGAGTTTGGAGGACCAACATTATATGATTTTGAATCCAAAACACATGTTGAGTTAATTACAACCATGTTCAAGAGATTATTCTTCTTTTAATTTTATTTTCAGGTCTAGTCACTCTTTTAGCACAAAGAGGAAACTATAATGACCCATACTATAAGAAAAAGTTATGGGGCCAAGGATCAAAACTGATATCTCCACCATGTACTGGAATCCAATATATTTTCACTTAATATTTTTTTAGCTTCCAACTCCTCTTGTAACTCTCATAATCACCATAATAAGTTCACTTTCTCTGTTGAAGCTCACATTCCCTGTACCTTAAATAACTTGGTTTTTCTTGAATGGATCATGAAACTATATGCCTCCACAATATTCCTTGAAACTTCCAAGAATCTCTTCATTTAATTTATGCACAACCTCTAGATGGGTTGAGCCCTTGAGGTTATCTTCTAGATGATATTATTTTGTTACAGAATGACTAAAAAATAGCCCTTTTAAAGCCTTCGGGAAACATTGTTCCATCTTAGATATACATAGCTTCATAAATCCATTTAGATATATTTATTTACACATGAAAAATACTTGAAAACCATGTTATCATTTTCATCTCATCCATAATGATGATGCAACATATTCAAACGGACCAGATGAGTTGAAAGGCAGGCTGGAGGAAGGGTTAAAATTGATTAGGAAAGAGGGTTTCAAGTGGGTGTTTGGTTGTCATGGCCAAAATATTAAATTTTGCATGATAGAAATTTAACATGAAAGCAATACTCATTCTATGGAAGTAATCCAATCATATATTCAAGTACAAAAAATACTTTATCAAAGTCAAGTCAAGTAAGGGAAAGGGTTCAAGTATAATTACATTGTTGTAAGGTTAATGCTATTAATATGATTGTATACATTTTAAATATCACATGTTGTTGGACATGTGTCATGTTTTTTTCATTGATGTCAAGGAGCATTGATGATAAAATGTGTCTTAGTGTACAAAGGTGAGTTCTTGATGTTTTCATTGATGAACATTGATGTTAAATAAGGGGAAATGAGTGAGGTTGATTGGTAGTGAGGTGATTTGGTGTCATGAAGTGTTGTAGTGACATGGTGTCTTAGTGTATATGCATGGTATAGTTCATGGTTCAACCTTATGAACTTGTAAGTGAGATACAAAGGTTGTATAAGGTTTTAATGGTGTCTAGCAGGTTCAAGAAGTTGTGTTAGAGGTGTTAGTGAGTCTACAAGATGTTCTTCAATTTACTTAAGGCATGAGTTGAAGGACACCATTCTAGGCCTATTTCTAGACCTAGTCGATGCATAACATGAGGTATGAAGCAAATAAGACTAATACATGCCAATGTAAGCATGTGAAGTGTGTTGTGACATTTCATAACATGTTTGGAAGGTGTACAAGGTCATAATTTAGGTGTTTAGTGCATATTCAAGGTCCTTTAGAGATAAGTGCAAGAAGACAAAAAAGAAAGGATGGGGAAACCATGTATCAAGATGAGTTTCAGAGGTAAGATGGAATGAATGAGGATTATAATACATGGAGGAGGTCAGTACAATGGTGTATGAAAAATTTAAGATCATTATTCTGATGACAAAGCATGAAAACTTGTTTTTGTCTCTATCCAGCTCTTATAATTGTCATTCCCAGATTGATGGTTAACTTTGAATGCTCACCCACATGTGCGTACTTTACATGGGGACCTAGGATTTTTTTGGATGTTAGGGCATAGAGATAAGAAGTTTTTATAATTCTAATGGGTTCATTTGGCCATTATTCTTTTATGAACCATTGTTAAGAAGCTATGTGGGTTTAAATCCTCCTAAAACCCTAGTATTGTAGTTATGGAGAAAATATGAAGAGTTTGGGCATGTAATGAATTGTGAAGGATAGTATGAAGGTTAAAGCATGTTGAAAATTCATCAGATCTCATTTTAGTGGTGGTGGAATGCTCTAGATGTGATGGTAAGCTACAACAAAATCCCCATTTTTTCAAAATTTGTAGGTACAACAATGTGTTACATGTGTCATGATGAAATACAAATTTGGAAGAAATATTGGAATATGTGATAAATTTCCATTAAGATATTTGGATATGTTATGTGTAAGAAATTTGTGAAACCTCTCTTCTAATGTTGTTTACCGCTAATGACCTAAAGGGTCAAAACTAGTCAATGAGGTTCAAGAGGTGTTTGTTAGAAATGCATTATGTACCAGTGTTATTTAAGCATGGATAATTTGTTGAGGTACAATATGAGGTGTTTGAGCTCTTGGTTGAATCTGATGATGAGTTGTGATGTGAAATCCCTAATGGCCTAATCAACCCTATTTGGCTTGCCGATAATGGTGGTTGAAACATGTATGCAAGTATGGTTTTCTTTATGTGACATATACATTTGAGTGTTTAAAAAGGTGTGTTAGGTCCTTGGTAAAGTTTTACATGTATTAGAATGGTGTGGAAGTGGATTTAGAGGTGTTGGAGATTCATAAGCTCAAGATTGGTTCTTGAGTCCCATATGCAAATTTGAGCAGTGTTATAACGGGAGGTGTTTTGGGGTATTTTCCCATAAATTGCATGTTGATATGAGTTGTATGAGTTTCCTAAGGATGAGATATTTCTAGTGATATGCCACATGTTTCATGAAGAGGTGATTTTTTTTTGTATAAACCAGTTTGTTTTTGAAGACCTATTTTTGGGCATTATCAACATTTTAAAGTGAGGTTAGAGAAGAAGGTGTTATATAGTGTTATATCATGTTTGGTGGTGTTCCATGGTGTTGGTGAGTTAGTTGGGACCCTATTTCATCTGTTCATGTAATTGAGAAGTCTTGACATCATGATTTTATATGTGAAGTTGTTTGCTCTTGGAGAGTGATACTTAGGTGCTTGAGACCTAATTGATGGAGCTTGTCTTTTGGTATGATTCATATTGAAGATGGAGGTTGCATAGTTTCTTGAGATTATTGATGATTGTAAGAATATTTTTATGAAGCATTCAAATCATTTGGAGTCTTGATAGAGCTTATTTATTCCTTTGAAGTTTGAATTATGACCATTGGAAGAGATGACTAAGTTTTAGGCCTAATTGAGCATGTTGTGTTGTTTAATATTATGCCGACCTATAAGGTCCCTTTAAGTGATTTATATGAATGTGTAAAGTGTGTATTTATGTTTTTCATGACCAACCTTGCTTGGTCATATGGTCTTTTTCTGACCTATATGGTTTTGTGGCAAGTGTCTTGTATAAAAGTAAAGTGTATTTGCTTGTTTGAGCTAGTGAAGAAGCATGCAACTTTGAGAAAGAAAAAGAAGTGTGTGAGGAGGTGAGAGGGATCTAGAGTAGATTAGAGGAGAGTATGCAAAAATGATAAGGGAAGAGGAGAATAAGATACAATGTCACTTGACCTAGTCAACACCATATAGTGCATGGATGAGCGAAGAGGGAGAAAGAGATGTTTGAGAGGGTTTTGAGTGAAGAGAGATAAAAGAGTGATCACAATTAGTTGGTTGAGAAACAAGGACATCAAGTGATATTCATATTTAGGTGGATAGGTGGGTTCTTGGTCATCTTAGGTTGTAGCCTCCTTGTAGATTGGGTGCTCTACTAAATAGGGGTTGGTGCCTCACTAAAAAATTATATTGTGATGTATAATATTCACAAGAGTTCTATGTGTTGTGTAATATATGCAGAGGTTCAGTGGGTTTTATTCCCCTTGAGGGTTTCCAACTTTATATATTGTGTCATTTTATCATGTGTTTGTTTGAATGTGCATGGTTTAATAATCTTAATGCTTAAAGGAATATAATTGTGCATTATTAATTGAATGAAAGTTTCAAAGGAGTGATTCACTCCTCCCCCTCTTAGTCATTGTACCTCCAAAAATTTGTATTAAAGAAAGGTCCTTGCAAATAAAGTTTAACTATTTAAAGGAGATCCTTTGAAGCACAAAAATGATAATATAGTAGAGTAGTTCTTCCACTAGTGTTGGTAAAATAATACGCCAATAGGGAAAATTAGTTAGTTTTCTCCAACGGTCTATGACTAGGCCCCTCTACTCGAACGAGAATATATGTTATTATATGTAAAATGAAAAATAATTTTTTTTTTTGGCCCAAAGACTAAGGATCTAACAAGAACACTCCACTGCACATGTGGAAAATTCTTGCAATTTCTTTCACAGAGTATTCTTTCAAACCTTTCAAAGGCTCATCACAAGTAGCATTTTATTCTTCATGAATGACATGATCAAGAGAATATTCATATTCAAATGTGAATGAAAAAAACTCCTACACATGGGTAAGTACATTATCTAATTTCTTAGCTTGGAATTCATCAATAACCATTTCATATTCCTCATGGCTCGCATCATCTAGAAACTTAGGTCTGTCCTCTTACAAGTCAAGATTTTTCCTTACTTCTTTATGATAAATACTCCATCAGAAATGAATGTTTGGTTATATCAAGATAGGAATATCTTCATCCTCTTTGGATGTTATGAAATGATTCATATTCCTGCTATCTTGGGATAAGATGCTGGATCCTAGATTTCTTGACTTTTGCACTATATATCTCATTTTTTTCGCTGAAAGAAAATTTTACATGTCTCCCTTAACCAAAATGGTTACAGAAGATGAATTCATATGGATTTTCCCTCCCAAGTTTCGACAGAAGCTTCTACTTGACTACATTCCAAATGAAGCCGGAATGTTGCTGCCAAGATAGTCAATGACACCGTCTTGTCTAGAAATTCAGCGAGAGCCACTTATGCATCCTCGAACTTCTCTACAAGTGGGATTTCCTTTAAATACATGGAGTGTTGGGAATGGGTCTATGTGGAAACATTTGTAACTATAGAATATCAAATCTAAAACATGTAAATACAGATCTAACAATCCCCACAAAATCTACAGTAGTGGAAGTATAAACAAGAATAATCCAAATCACACAAAAGTACACAAACATAACACAACATGTACCATGGTTCACCCAATGTGATCTAATTTCACCAAATAAAGAGATCTCATATATATAATATAACAAGAGATTACAAACCAACTCTTCTACAAAAGAATACATGTTTCTCTACAAGAGTATCTCCTCCTCCAAGATCTCCAACTGGATTTACCTAAGTACACTATAACCATGCCTCTAAAAATATACCATATATCACATACCTGAAGCTACCCTACATCTAGCACTATGCAACCAAGCTCTCATTGTACTGTGAATATGTAAATAAGACCTCTACAAGGGTCTACCCATGTGTAACTATAACCATGCACCAAAAATAAGTTTCTCCATCATCATTGCATCAACCTGTGCAAACATGAAGACAAATTTCTCTACAATACTAGATTCCTATGGATCAACAATACATCATGATCTCATGGATCTATAATACTAGATCTCACAACATGTGGATCTATAATAATGAGCAATAACAAGATCTCAAAACAACCTATGGATCTAACAAGAAGAAACACTAAGTGATTTGCATACTATGCAAGCCATTACATGAGACTAAATAATACAAAGGAAATACAGTAGAAGATAATACCATCTTCTCACTAGAAATGTACCTACACTTTCTTCCTATTCAGTTTCTCTCTATGAAAGCTCTTGTCTTCATGCAATCTACTTTTTCTTCTTCTTCTTCTTCATACTTTCAACCAAGGATTATTCTCTTCTTCTCATCTAACACATCTAACCATAGTTTTATAGCTTATATAGGCTTATAAAAACTTAGGTCACCTTATCTATGCAATTACATCCTTTAAATAAGCTTTAAAAAAAAGCTAGATTAAATTCCCGTGAGTTAAATATAAAATTTTATGCACAGGAAATCGGCGATGGTTACCCTAAATGACATCAGTTACCCTTTGACTGGCACTGGTTATTGTGTAAACCAACAAGGTGTAAATCATGCTAACTGTGAAGCAATTCAATTCCACAATTGTAAAAATGTCCCACTTGGAGATAAATTTCTGAATCTGTACCTATACCTATACATCACCATCCTCTACATATTGTGAAGGTCTATAATTTATATCAACAATTCTCTCAAATGAAATCACAAAGATTAAACCATCTTCTAAAAAAAAGAAGATATCAAACTTGTGACTTACCATATACCTGCATGAAGCTACTCTTGATCCGTGATACACGAGCTATCTATACATCAAGCTCCCACTGAATCATAAATCCAATCATCTCATGTAACTAATCCACCATGAATAACACACATTCAAGAGCTCTCACTCAAACTGAAGTACTTATCTTCTATCACATCCATAGCCATACCTATAAAACCAACCATGTTATCCATCCATCTATTCATGTATCTATGCAACCACCAATGCAACTGACCAATACAAGTCAAACTGGAATATGTGAAAGCAAAACAAGATCCTAAGTAAAGACAACCCAAATGAGTTCTACCTGTAACAATGGGTGATCAATCCAAAAACCTGCATAACTCAAAGAATCCAAACACTACAATCTACAAAACTAACCATACATAAACAAATAGCATGTCTAAGACAATCATCTGTAGATAACATCTCCCATGGAGTAACATAGTAATCAAGAGGAAATAAAAACATTACCTACTCATTCTCAAGGCATCCAAGTGCAAAGAAAACATCTACATCATCATATACTCACAAAACTAAAGCTATCCACATGTATAAACTCACCATGTACATCCATCCATATCACCAAGCTCTCTAAAAGCTCCAAGTCTACCACCAAATAAATCTAAAGCCAAATATGAATCCTGTGCTCATCAATGTCAATAAAAAACATCCATGTTAAACCATGAAACTAATACCAAGTGTAAATACCAACAAAAATGTCATCAACATTCTCTGCACAATCTAACCAAGATGAAAGAAAAACAAGGGCACTATCAAAAAATGTTAAATAAAAACTGCTATCAAACATGTGACCAAACCGACCATGGTTTCCTAACTGACCCCGGTCGCTACTTAACCAATCATGGTTACCAAATGATCGACCAAGGTTGAACCTAACTGATACCGGTCTCTGTAAATAATATATTTTCTCCTTTTTCACACTTCAAACCTAAAAATTTCTCTATCATCTAAAACCAATTGAATTAACCATCAACCACCTTCCCTAAAGAATATCCAGGAACCAAAAAAAAAATAGAAGTGACATCATAAAGCAATAAACTCAAAATACCTACAAATCCATGACTTCCTTCTAAAAAAACTTACACCTCCTACCACTTTGAATAGTAGCAATATCCTCTCACTCCACATGTACATCATGTATCCAATCTTGTAATGCCAACATCCATGGCTTTCTCCCACTGAACACGAAATCCCCTGCACTACCTCTAACACTAAGCTCAAAAGCTAATATGTTAGTGAGAAATAAAAATAGATGAAAGAACTATAAAACTGATTCCCTTTCTTCTCTAAGAATATTTCTACATCACAAAATATTAGACTTCTTGTGAAGGATGTGAATCACCTTCTTTCCATCCATGTGTACTCAACATCTCTCATTACCTGCAACCGTGTCTAATCATGACCTTTTATTAAGGATATCATCCTTAGAATAGAAACCCTTGTCCTCAATATTCCAAACAACCGAGAAATAAAATTCAAACAACACCAAAAACCATGGTGTAAATATGTGCACACTATCCAAACATAATATTAGTTTCTCCAAATGAAAGAAATAAAACATGAATCATATAAAGATACCTAACTCAAAGTCTCAATGGACTAACCAAGCTAACTGCATCATCTTTCTGATATAAAATATGAAGTGATCTACACCATCTCTACCATGTACACTCTGTGTAAGAAACCCAATCCTCTAAACTAGGGAAAAAAACATTTTCCCTCTCCTACTGTAAAAATTCTATATAGATAAGTTGCCATAGAGTCTGACTACGGTCATCCCCTAACTGACCATGGTTAGCTGACCGATACCAGTTCCTTTGTGACCAACCTCGGTTCTCAGACTGATGTCGATGCTACTAGAACAAACCTAATGCCACACAAATTGGTATAGAACACCACACCAAGTGCCTACTTTGACTGAAGCCGATAGTTGAGCTAAGCCAATCATTTCAAGAAGCATCCAAATTGTACAAAACTACTAACACAATAATACATGAAATACATTGCATCAAGATGAAATACATCACCTTACCAATACCAAGATACTTAACCACATCTTCAAATGAATTACATGCTTCTCTGATGAAAGTCCCATCTTCATTCTGTGCTACAACCTCTCTATCAAAGCCCCGTACATCTAACTACACCAAGGATGCATACCTACTCCTTTTCTCTGTCTAGATCTATAATCCAAAACCATGCATGTGTAATTAAACCATACACTAAAAAACCAAGATAAAACCATACCTCAATAATTGGATATGCAATCTGACTACCATGTTTGTGCCTTGAAGAACCAGGGACACCTCAAAAAACAAGATACATTTCATGCATCTCTCCATTTCTTTAGATCTGTGATTTTTTGTTTAAAACTAGGCTACCCAGTAACTAACGATGGTCACCTTGTAACTGATCACCTTGCCGACGTGGGTTTCCACTTAATCGATGCCGGTCACTGTAATTTCTAGCAACCTTACTCTTCCAGCTCCCACTTAAGATTCAATCTCTTCCTATGATTTTCCCATTAGGTAAAACAAACCCTTCTCTCGTAAACCTATTAGTAAAACACTAACAAAACCATGAAGCAAAGCATTTGTCTAAAAACTAAAATCCATTTCTCTATCAAACAATGCTCTGATACCAGTTGTTGGGAATGGATCTGTGTGGAAACATTTGCAAATAGAGAATATAAAATCCAAAACACAAAAATACAGATCTAACAATCCTCACAAATCTACAATAGTGGAAGTATAAACAAATAATCCAAATAACATAAAAGTACACACACATAACACAACATGTACCATGGCTCACCCAATGTGGGCCACGTTAAAAAAAGATAGAGATCTCATATATATAATATAGAAAAAAGATTACAAACCAAATATTTTACACAAGAGTACACCTATCTCTACAAGAGTATCTCCTCCTCCCAGATCTCCAAGCGGATCTTCTTGAGTACACTACAACCATGCCTCTAAAACACCACTAGATCTCACATACCTGAAGCTACCCTACATCTGACACTGTGTAACAAAGCTATCACTATATTGTGAATCTGTAAAAAATACCTCTAGAAATGGTCTACCAATATGCAACCCTAACCATGCACCAAGAAGTAAGTCTCTCCATCCATCACTACAACAAACTATGGAAATATGAAGACAACTTCCTCTACCATGCTAGATTCCTATGGATCAATAATACAACATGATCTCATGGATTTGTAATACAAGATCTCAAAACATGTGGATCTATAAGAATAAGCAATAATAAGATCTCACAACAACCTATGGATCTAACAAGAAGAAACCCTAAGTGCTTTGCATACTATGCAAGTCATTACATGAGACTAAACAATAAAAAGGAAATACAGTAGAAGATAATACCATCTTCTCACCAACAATGTACCTATACTTTCCTTCTGTTCATACTTCTCTCCATGAAAGCTCTTGTCTTCATGTAATCTACTTATTCTTCTTCTTCTTCATCCTTTCAACCAAGGATTATGCTCTTCTTCTCATCAACTCATCTAACTCTCTCTAACCCTAGTTTTCTAGATTATATAAGCTTAGAAAAACTTAGGGAAGCTTTAGCCATGAAATTACATCCAATAGATAAGTCTTTAAAACAAAATACAATATTAAAATCGCGTGACTTAAAAATAAAATTTCTTTGCACATGTAACCGGCACCATGGTTAGACCTAACCGCGGTTGGTTCATCGGTTTTCTTGACCGACGTCAGTTCCCACTGATAACTGAATGGCACCGGTTATTTTATAAACTAGTCACTTTGTAATTGCATGCTAACTGTGAAGCAATCTAGCTCGATAATCCTAACAAGATTGTTGTCTTAGTAAGTAGCCATTAGCCTGAGTCAAGGTGACACTGAGGTCACTTAGACAACCTTTATGAACATTAAATTTTCAGATGGATTGATTACAAGAAGCAAGTAAAATCACACATTATTCAATTGGTATCCTCCAATGAGAAGGGAGACATAAAAAGGATAAATCTTATCAGTCTTTGATGTGCTCATAATAAGCATACCCTGCGATGGAGTTTTAGGTGGGGTGGGTAGTAGTCCTTTAGAACTAGGAGTTACAATATTGGGCTTTGAATTACTATCCTTGATATGAGGCCTAGACAAGCTTCTGGTCCCAATTGTAAGGGATGAGTTCGCCAAATACCATCATATTCATGGAAATACTGCCAAAACTTTATAGTCATTTTTCACATTTTCTATAAAATCAAAATGAGTAGATGTAGATAGGGAGGATGAATACACTACTTTTGATGTTAGAATAGGATTAGAAGTGGGAGTAGAGGTTTGGGAACAAAGGCTGATTTTGTAGGTACATTAGAAACTCTTAAAGAGATAGATTTTTTAGGATAATAATTAGAACTATAAGGAGCATTAAAATACTTACTTGGAATAATAAGTGACCTATTGACTAAATCCATGAGAAGAGTTTAACAATGCAAAATTCAATGCAGAATTATTATATAAAGTGGAGATCATTAAATGATTGTTAAATGTATTTATAATAAAAGTTTGAGTCACATGAGTGATTATTAATATTCTTCTAAGGTACTAAAAAAAAATTGAAAAATAAGTTGGGATTTTAACCTGAGAATGGGTGAATAAGAATATGAGAAACTAGGTCCCACCAGGTTGCTACAATGTTCAGAGATCTTTTTTACCTATCTACTGAATATTCATAAAAAGCAGTGATATGTACATAAAAAGAGGAAGACATTCAATCTCGAGAAAATAATTATATGAAAAGTTTCTTGTTAATCACCTATAGAGATATTAAAGCTGATGTGTGATAATAGTTTGATCAAGGTATGGATGTAGGGTACAAGTCCTCTAGTGGGCAAGAGAGAGGGTGCACTCAGAGGACATCCTAATTGGGGGTATGGTTAAGACATTAGATGGAATGTCTTGGATAGGGAAACAAGACTCTACAAAGTGTATAATTATTCCTCTCAATTAGTGAAAGAATAGATCAGTGTATCTTATCCTTGGAGGATGCATTGGGATTTATTAGATAATTAAGGGTAGCTTACTACTTTACTAATATGAAGTATTCTATGAACTTGAATGGTAATTTCTTTAGTTTGTTGAAATCTGTAAATAGATCTTCAGTAGGATAGAATCCTATTTAAGGAAAATTTAGAGCTCCATGAATGAATGGTAATTTCATGTAGTCATCATTGGTGAAAGCTTTAAAGTGGTATCAAATATAGATGCAATATGAATAGTACTATTAAGTACGAAATACCAATAGTATTTTTGGTCTCTTGTTCTATTCGTGAACAAAATTGCACTAATTGGTCTTGACCATCTTATAGTACAAAATGTTAGCAACCTTTAGATTTGCAAAATTCATGTAGATTTTGAAATTCATTCCATGGACTAGGGATACTGGACCTCTATTAGAAGACTACTAACCACTGCTGGGGGTTTTCACTGTAGATTGATTCTTGGTATTAACATCACTAACAGACTATCTTTATCTCTAAGGGCATGTTACATCTACATAATATGATGAATACTGAAATAAAAGATCTAATGGTGAGGTTTAAGTGCCTAAAATATTCTGAATTTTTAACTCAATAGTAATTCAATAGAACCCGTTGACGATTCATGGATATGGTTCTAGGGATTTTGAGTGGACCTATAGTTTCTAAAAACCACTGATCATAAATCCATAGAGGTGTCTCTACTGTTTTATAGGTCAGGTAGATGCTTGAACGATGATTGTTACTTCTGACTTGTAGGGGTTAAAACTTTATGAGGATTATTTTCTTATTTGTCTTCTTATTTCTTAAGTGGTTTTAGCAGCGGTTCAGGTGTAGATTCAATGATTCAATTGTTGTTGAAAAGATGAGGAATCAAGTGAATATGATGAGAGGAGTTTTAACTTAGGGAGGAGTGTATAGGATTTTAATCATGGTTTTCACTTGAATGACTCAGATGGAAATGAATTCAGAGAAGTGTAAATTTTACATGATTTGTTCTCTACTGGATTTTGAAAATCCTCAAAAGTAGGATCAATAATTCCTCTGAAATCCTAGAATTAACTTGGTATATAATGTTTCCATCTTATGGAGTTCTACAAATTATTTCAAGTTGAGCCTACAAGGTAAATTTTGGGGTATGAATTCACAATGAATACAATCAATGGGGTTTACAACTTTGATGAGTATTAACCATTTTTTACTTACATGGTTGCTTCAATATATCAATTTGTTGCCAGTTTTTCAGGTTCATACATTAGGTGAAGATATTCTAAATCTTCCCCATAGTGGGTGCCAAAAATTATTGGTGAAATAATTTTTCAATAGGGAAAATTCCATTGAGGTTCTTCACCAACGCTCTGGGACTTCTTGACCTCACTTGAATATGTAGCTAAAATCTTATTGTCATCTAGAAATCAAATTACCTAAACAATCTGAGCATTGATGGCCTACTTTTCAAAGATCATCTGAAGGGAACACTCCACAACATGGGAAAATTATTACAATTTTGCATCTAGGAATTAACTAGGAAGGTGGGAATCCCTCATGTCTCAGGAAAGGGACTTAATACTGCAAGTAGGAACCAAGCTGAGATTTTGTAAGGAGGTCTTAAAACATCATTCACACACTATTTCTTAAAAAAAAACATTTCTATTACAATATATTTCACACAAGCTTATGTAATTTGGAACAAAAATTCCACTTATTCACTTTTCTTAGAGATGCAACTCCATTCACATGAACATATTTGTAAATTACTCAATGAAGAGAGATGAGGGAAAACATAAGGCAAAAGAATTATCTTTGAGAATTGTCATCACCTTAAGTTTCTAGAGTGATTTGGGACTTGTAGTAAAAATTATTAACCACCCCTTTGAAATGAGGAGGTTATCTCCTTTTATATGACCTATACTTCCAATTATTTTTCACAAGTGTCACTACCCTTATCCTAACAACTGAGAACATCTGAGTCTTTTCATTCCATATATTTTCATATTCACTTTAATGATTTTGAAGACAAAAAATTCATGATTCACCTTTCAACGTCTGAAAAAAGTGGGAGATCAAGAGGATAAAAATATGAAGAGGTTTTCTTATAAGAAATAGTGACTCCTCAAAAGCATGGATGAATATGCCTCAATTCGAGGACTCTTGAGCTGAATTCTTAGCTTTGTATATGATGTTGAAGATGAAAAACTACAATTCCAAGATGGCACTCTATAACAATGCTATACTCCACTGACAAATATTTCTCCTTTAGACACCTTTTACCCTCACAAGACTCCTTGAAAATTATGAATTTGCACAAATCACTAATGTTGTGCTTTCCCTCCATGAAGACGATATTTGAACACCTTTCCCCCTTTTGAAGTTTCTTTGGAATGATGCACTTCTACACATTGCATAGATACAGAGAAGAGGAGTGAATCACTTGAGAAGAAGACCATAGAAAATTGGGAGATGAATCCCCTCATTGAGTCTAAATCCTTCTAATCCTTGAGACAATATTAAGATGATTCATGATCAACCATTCGCATTGGAGAAATTGGATTCACTTTGTTCACACAATAATGATCTTGATTCTGTCATTGTGGAAGCACTGATGATGAGTGAAACATGAGAAAAAATCCTTCTGATTATGGAGAAAGGGAAAAATAATGAAATAAAAAAAATTTCATCCACCTTTTTACTCATTCACTTCCACAGTGAAATGAATTGAAATAGCTTTCGGGACAAAATTGGCATTTTCCAATTTTGCTCACTTTATGCTCACTGCATTCGGAGATGTGGGAATTTTCTTGAAAAGTTTTGAGTAGGAAGACTTTCTGTGAGTTCCAAAACCATTGTAGGATGTGTGAAGGACTTGAAATGCTGACCATTTTTATCTCATAGTACCCATTTACTATTTTTGTAATATTACACCATTATTGCCTGAAGGATTTAGCAAGTATTTTTTGCAATATCATTTTTGTCAATCTTGCCAATTTTGGGTGTCTTGGATCATTGTTGGGAAATGTAATGAATGTGATGAATCCACATTTTTTTCTAGATGAGTCTTACTATTTCTCTAGTAAGTTATCCCATGTTATAGAAAATTCCCTAAAAAAATAGAAATTGGTCTTCCCGGTGTTGGGAAATGAAACCACTTCAGAATTTTACATAATTCATTTCAAGGCTTTGCTCCAATTTTTATGGGGATTTTGTTCGCCAGAGTTATGTAGATCTAAAGAAAAGGTAGATTTTTTTCTAGGAAAATTCATGTGGATATAAAAAATAAGTGAGGGCATGAAAATTATCTTCTTAATGGCGTTAAAACAAGGAATCCATGGTTAAATTTGGTGGCAATGGAGTTCGGGAACATGAGTTATGAGCAAAACAAGACTTGTAAGTTTAGGGCACAAAAGGGGGTTTTTTGTGCTTGAATTTCATAACCAGATTCAAAAGATGATTTAATGGATTCCTAGGAGGTTTATTTTTATTTTTAATTTTTTCTTTTGAGTTGTGAGTGGTGGTGAGCATGAGTGAATGCATTTATGAAGCGGGAGGTGGAAGGAGGAAGCATATGGTAAGTAAAAAACTTAAGCCAATGTTTTTGGTTTTTGATCATCTTGGACATGGGTGCATTTTTGTGTCCCAACTGTCCCAAGTGTATGGGACAGATGGGGAAGAAAAAATTTCCCTCACCTAAGTGTGACAAGTTTCACTATGTGGTTACATGACGGAGCAAAGAGGGAAAGCAGGAAAATAGCTCCCAGGGGCTAAGACTGGGTCACATGAAGAACTTGGGAAAGGGCTGGACATGGGTGCATTTTTGTGTCCCAAGGGGATGGGACATATGGGGAAGAAAAATGTGTCTTCACCCAGGAGTGACAAGTAGCAGAAGGTAATTTGACGTAAGGCAAAGAGGAGAGAGGGTTGAAAAATGGCATGCGGAGCCTTCCCGCGGTCATGTGGTGAACCAAAACTTGAGATGGGCATGGGGCACATTTTGGTGTCCCAAGGGGACATGACAAGATGGGAAAAAAAATTGCACCCTCACCCAGGAGTGAAAAGTGGGACTTTGTGATTGCATGACAGAAAGGTCTATGATTAGGTGAGATGGGCCTTAACTAACCTCAACGAGCTTCATTAGGGTCATGTGATGGACTAGGGGGATAAACTTGGATTGGGAACATTTGTGTGTACCAACTATCCTAAGGGGATGGGATAAATGAGATAAAAAAGTACTCCACATTATGGGAGTGACATGTGTCCACTTGTGAAATTTACTAAGTCCCTGAAGCTTACCTTGAGGAGAGCCTTGAAGACGAAGTTTCTAGAGCTCCAAGAGGAATATTTGGGAACTTATTTATATGATTTTGACTCAAAATATAATTTTTATAAGAATGGGATGATTCCCATGATCTAATTCTTCCTTTAACACCATAAAAAAATATCCTTTTTTCTTGGGGACCGCAGGGTGTTTCTGCCAAAAACATATTGCAAAAAGAAACACTTTGGTCTTGTGAAAAATATGAAAGCACCATAATTTATAGCATTGAATCATATTTCCAATGGTATCCTATTTTACCTATAACTCTTTACGGAGCTCCCGAGAATCATCTTCTAAAGCTCACACACTGTTTTGAACTACAAACTACTTCACCTTTAAAAACCCTCTTTCATTGAACTTGTCCTTAAACCTTCAAATATTCCCTAAAATTTTCCTAAATCATTTGAAATATGGTATTATCTCCTTAATACAATTTATTGATGAATTTGGGCCTTCAACTCTACTCTAGGGGGTGTACACCTGCCTCAGAAAAGGGCTAAAAATAGCCCTTTCTAAGTCTACTAAAAAATTGTCTTGAGAATCACTTCATTGGAAGAAGTCCATGAACTTATTTTCATATTTACAAAACATATAAGAAATAGGAGAATTGGGGTATTTGGATAGGCCTAAAAGAGGGGGGATTGATCTAGAGGAGTGCTCAGGAGGGTTTACAAGAAAAAAGTTTGACACTAGGTTAAAGTTGTCATGTTTTCAACTTGAATTTTTCCCTCACAAAAACACATGAAAAAAATATAAAATAACCTATGTTTAATGGGAATAACTATTCCTTTTGGAGTAATAAGATAAGGTCTTACATAATTTATTTAGGATGTGACATTTTACAATCAATGATAGATGGGTATACTATTCCTCAGACTCCTCCAATAGATGCAACAAGTAAGAAAGATGACAATAATAACTCTAAAGCCATGAATGCTATTATGTGTGAATTTTCAAATTGGAACTTGTAAAAGTAATGAATTGTACTCTAGCTAAGGCCATCTAGGAAAAGATAAAGGTCATATATAAAGGTGACTCTAAGGTAAAGATGGAAAAGATCCAAACATACACGAATCAGTTTGAAAGTATAAAGATTAAGGAAAGAGAATCATTGTCAACATCATCAGAGGTTTAGGTGAAGAGGTGAAATAATATATGGTGGTGCAAAAGGTGTTGAGCACACTCACTCCCAAGTTTGATGCTAAAGTGTCAGCCATTGAAGAAATAAAGGAATTGAGTGCCATGTTAATGTATGATCTCCATGGAATTTTGACATCTTATGAGATGAGGACCATTGATAAAATCCCATCAAGAATGAGGTTGCATTCAAATATGAGAAGATGTCAAATGATAAGAATACCACTCATGATGATGCTCCTAAGATTGATGACGATGAATTGATTGCAATGTTTTCTAGAAAGATAATGACTGGTTCAGGTAAGTACAAGGGTAAATTTAATTTCAAATGTTTTAACCATGGTAAGATTGGACATTTTTTGAATAGGTTACCTCACAAACATAAGGATGAGAGTGATGAAGAATCTGATGTATCTCATGATGAAGACAAGCAATCCAATAGGACCAGAAAGAGCAAGAAGAACTTAAAAATTTTCAAAGGAAAGAAGAATTTTTCTAAGAAAAAGACAAGCCTTTACACTCAATAAGATATAATTTCTTCTTATTGCAGTGATAGTAGAACTTTTGAGAGTGAGGATGAAGTTGTCAAGGATAATAATTTTGACACCATATTCAGGGAAAATGAATCCAGTTGTTCAAAAGAAAAATATTCCATGATTTATGGTGATGGCTGGGATTCAGATGAAGAAGAGGAATAACTTGACTTCAAGATAAAATATGAACATGCTCTAGAGGAGCTAAAACTTCAAAAGAAAAAGAATAAGAAAATGAAGTCATAAAATAAGGACTATGAAGAACAAATTAGTTTTCTAGAGAGAAGACTGGTCAAGGATGCCGAGGAGTTTGCAAAGATCCATAAATATTTAAATTACTAACTTGAAATAAGTACAAGGAATATAGAAGCCAAGGAAAAATAATGTACCAAGTTATGCACAAGTTTTTAAACTCAGACTGGAATGCTCACAACTAGTCTCAAGGCCAAGGATGATGAGTGTATCAAGTTCAATATGGGTATGGAGTCCTTATAGTCATAAATAGACCTAGCCTCAAGTATACTAAAGATGTATCAAAGACTTGGGAAGAGCATAAACAAGCTGGATGATTTTATGAATAATCAAATACCTTCTAGTGGTAGATCTAGTTTGGGATTCAAGGAAGATTCAAAGGAAGGAAGTTAAACATGATGACATAAGTCTAAGGATCTTCCAAAAGCCAAGGAAGGAAGTCAAGGTTCACAAGGATGTCATAAGAAAACCTAATGTAATGAGGATTCCAAGTAAGTTCAATGGTTATTGTTATTCATGCAACATTTTTGGTCATAGAGCTAGGGAGTGTAGAAGGGCATTCAAGGGTGATTATCCATGGAGGAATGGTATGAATGACCATTCATAATTCAAGAGACTATATTTGTTATAAATTTCATGAGAAAGGTCACATTGCCAGATATCTGTCACCATGAGCCACCTTTAGAAATATTTGCAGAAATGAAGGTAAGATTGTTGTGTGTTTCAATTGTAACTATGTTATAATTTCTTCAATTGTCAAATGATGATTGGGTATACCCTAGAGGTAAGAATATATTTCTTCAATTGTAAAATTTTGAGGATAGCAAAATATTATAACTGGAAGAAAATAGCTATAGGAATATGTAAAGTATAACTATGTTGAGAAAGCAAAGGAAGAACCTAAAACTGATATTAGAGTTATGATGAGCCCACTGATCAAAGGAGATTGGTTGATGTCGAATAACATTAAGGAACTTCCTTCTATAAGCCCAAGAAGAATACCATGTGTATGATTGATAAATGGAGATACAATAGATGAGGAAGTGGACTCTTACGTATGGTGACCTGTCCCATGAGGACAAGGTTGTTTGGTACTGTTGAAATCATCCAATTATATGGAGTTCCTCCTCTAGGATTCATGGATTCATTTCATTAAAAAGTTCAACATGATGATTTATTGACATATCTATGATTGATAGGATCCTTGGACTAGATTGTTATGAAGGTCTATAACAGGAATGAAGGATTACAAACATGCATAATCAGAAGATAAATGTCTAGGGTTGCAGGTTAGTATATTTGGTATGATAAATTACATAAAGGTAAAAGTAATGTGTTGATGTCATATATGTTCAAGAGATATATTTACATAATGACTATTGAGAAGGTTGGATTCTCATAATTAGATGTTTAGATTGGTCTGATAAGACCATTATGACCTTATGTATATTGGGTAATATGACAAGATGTAAGAAGGATGGAAGAAGGAATAGATAGGTTGTGATTAGTATTTGATGATCTACCAAAGTGAAATAAGAGCTATATGAGTTACTATGCATTTGTGTCTAGTTAGTTTAGAAAATGAACAACATATAGTCAAGGTCAAGTTAGGTGGAAGTGTGATCTAAAGAAATAAACTTGGAGGCTCTTATTGTTTGTACATCAAGTCATGAATAATTAGTACAGAATTCTGGTCAGTAGTTTCATAAGATCATTTAGATGCTTAAATGATGCATCAAGTGTGTGAATGTTTTAATGAATAATAATCTGGGGAACAAGGAATTCCAAAATTCTTATGTCGCACTTAGAGCTAATAAATCTAGAAGTAACCATGAAGACATATTTTTGGCTACATGATTTAAGAAGGGTTGATGGCTAAGGTCTATAGAGGGAGGGCATCAAATGACAAGCTTGAGAAGCATTTAAACAGAGTTGAAGTCAATATTAGAAGAGAAAAGTGAAAAGGAAGGTCTCTTTTATTTTGTATGATGACTTGATCATACCATCAATTGTATGAAGGGATAGCTACATGAATGTGTGAGTCTTCAAAGTATGATCTATATGTTATATTTTAATTTTGTTTTCAGTCAAATTGAAGACCAGATGTTGATATGAGAAGGTGTGTACATTTACTCAACAATGAAGATAGTGTTAAGGATGGTAAACATATTAAGAAGACAAGTATGTAGAGGCTTAATATGATCTGTGAAAGGTTAGACAACCCTAAACATCAAAGACAGAGCATGGAAAGATGGATACAAGAATGATGAACTCAAGACTGGAAGATTGTGTTCAAGAAAGAGTAATGACTGTTTTGTAGATTTGATGACCAGAATAATGAAGGATTCCACTAGGTCATTCCTCTAGGTCTTCATAAGAAGAAAACTTAATTCAAAGGGGGATTCAATTCCATAGACTTGAAATAATGAAAAATAGGTATGTGTAGCAAGTTGTACATTGTGATTATTGAGATATAGAAGGATGCATCATCTCAGGGGGAGTTGGTTTTAGTCATGATTAAGAAAGTCCAAGATCTGAAGTTTGAACAGTCAATTTCATATTGCAAAGAACAATCAAAAGGTATCGTGAAGATCAAGTCAAAAATAGGATTGAACATCAAAATAAGAGTATGTACATGATTTCAAAGAAGAAATTTCTAAATATGTTTGTGTTATGCATTGTCATGAAGGAAGCATTTGTCAAGTTTGAATTTGAAAAAGTTAAAGATGAAATATTCATTAGTTCAAGGTAGCAGGTCTAAGTTGGAGAAATATAGTTTTGTTTTAATCTTCAAAGTGAAACCATCTGTGTCAGTGGGTATTTAAGATGGTTAGAAATCAGGTCCATGGATCATCTTTTTCATTTGTTGTCATAGAAGATGACTGAGCAAATCAAGAGGGAGAAAGTAAGTTAAGTGTTTTTACATTATTGTTGTTACATTTAACTCAAGATATTATAGTTCCTTTTTCATAAGATGTCAAAGGGGGAGAGTGAACTCAAAAACATGAAAAGAGCATCCTGTTTACATATTTTGGTTGCCATCAATGTTTTTGAAGATGGGTTCCTTCAATAACAGAGGGGATATTTTTGGACATTGTGTCTTAGGTTTTGTCATTTATGTCAAGTGTCATTGATGGAAAATGGTTTCTAGGTGGCATTGATGTTAGTATGAGGATTCATTCATTAACAATCACTAAGGTTGAATTGGTAGTGTTTGTCTTTTGTGTCTTCAAGAAGTGTTTTGGTCTATTTGTCTATATGTGTTTAGTGGAATAACATGTTCTTGGTGCATGGTTCAAAAAGCTAGGTGTCATGGATGGGATTCAAAAGTTGTATCCAAGAATTTGGTACATGTGTATAAATGTTTAATAAGTGATTTTAGAGGTGTTAATGAGTATGTAAGATGTTGAGAAAATTCAGTTCACTTGAGACATGTGTTCAAGGGACAAACCATTCTAGGCCAAGTCCTAGACCTAGTGTATGGTTTCATGTAGTATGGAGCATATAAGGCCAGTATAAGCATTATAGGTAGGTGTTTTGATGATTGCATAGCAAGGTGTAGAAGGTGTATAAAGTCAGTTTTAAGAGTGTATAGTGCATGTTCTAGGTCCTTTGAAGCAAGAACTATGAAGATACAAACATAGTAGGAATGGGAAAACCATTGTATTTAGATGAGTTTTAGAGGTGTGTAGGAATGGATGATCATTGGATATCATGAAGGATTTCATTCAGAGAGTTTTGTGCCAAGTTTGAGGTCATGAGTCAATCAAGAAAGTATGAAACTTTAGTTTTTGAGCTCTACTCGATTTCACAAAACAATCATTTCTATCTTCAAAGGTTAAGTTTCATATGCTCACCCACATGTTTGTGCTTTTCATGGTGGCATTAAGATTTTGATAGAGGTTAGGGCATGGAGCTAAGAATTTATAGCCAAAATAATGAGTTCATTGGGTCTTCAAACTTTTATGAATGATTCTTAAGAAGCAGAACAAGTAAAAACCCTCCATAAAACCCTAGTTTCAGAGTGATAGAGAATGATTTGATGTGTATGGTATTAAAATGAGTTGGGAAAGATAATATGAATGTCTAAATATGTAGATGACACTTCAGAGCTCCTATTGGTGGCATTTGCAAATGTTCTAGGTGTGTTGGTAAGATAAAGAAAAACCCTTATTTTGTATAAATTTATATAGACAAAGTTGATTTTAAGGTTTCATGAAGGGTAAAAAAATTTCCAGATAGCTTGGGATGTATGATAAATTGGTCATGAAGATATCTAGGAAGGTTCTAGTGGACAACATTGAGTGTAACAGGTCTTCACAAGTGTGCCTATTTATTTTGGTCTATATGAAGTCAAGACCATTCTTGTGGACCAAAGGTGTGCGTGATGATTTACATGATGTGGCAGTGATATTTGAGCATGGTTAGATTTTTTTCATCTGATATGAGGTGTGTAGAGCTCTTGGGTTAATCAAAAGGTGTTTGTGTCATGTTGAAACCTAATGGCCTAAACATTCCTATTAGGTTTTTCAAGAAGAGTTCAGGATACAGGTATGTAAGTGTGAAATTCATCCAGTGTGGCATATGTTTGTGAGTGCATGAACATGTTGATGGGGTCCCTAATGAAGTATTCTAGGTGGAGGAAAGGTATGCAAGTGGAAGTTCCCTAATGTTTTGAAGGTTGAAGAGTAGAGACTGGTTCTTGAGACCTAGAAGCAGGTTTGAGAAATCTTCAGAGATGCAAGTGTTTCATGGGGTCTTGTTCTATGATTTAGAGAATTTCATGATTTTTTTCAGCTAGAAAACATGATGATATATTTCTATTTATATGCTACTTGTTTCATGATAAGGAAAATTTTTATGAGAAGTTACTCACTTTTTGAGAGTGCAAATTAGGTTCTTAAGACATAATGTACCTGGATGTACAAATTGGAGTTTTCGCGATGAATCCAAATGCTACAGAGGTTCTTGATGCATGGAGAAGTTTCTTCCATGTTGCTGATGTTTCTGATGTTTTAGATGACATGTGTGGAGAGTGTTGAGTCATGAAGCTATCTTATGTTCCCTTGAAGTTCCAATAAGAACAATTGGAGATAAAGACCTTGTTTTGGGCCTAGTTGAGAAGAATTATCATGTTTAAATTGTGTAGTCTAATACCAAACTTTAATGTATCTTCATTTTATTTATATTGTTATTTGAGTGTTTTTCCAATCAAACTTAGATTGACCTTAGTGGTATTTTATGACCTAAGTTGGTTGTTTAGGATTGTGTCATCTATATAAGGTCAAGTGTAAAGCTCATTTGAGCTAGTGTTAAAGAGAGATATAGTTTTGAGCAAGTAAGGAGAGGTATGTGAGAGATTTGTGAGGGGATAAATAATGTATAAAAGAAGAGGATGAGAAGATGAGAAGGGAAAAGAAGAAGGGAGCTCAAGGTCACTTATACCTAATCAACATATGTAGATGAAATTTTGAGTGAAGAAGGAGAGAGAGTTTTTTGAGAGAGTTTTGAGTGGAGAGAGATGATAAAGTGATCACAATCAGTAGTTCAAGAAATAAGGAAATCAGATGATATTAAAAATTAGGTGGATATGTGGGTGCTTAGTCATCTTAAAGGGTTGTATTCTCCTTGTAGGGTTAGTGCCCTACTAAACAAGGGGTTGGTGCTCCTTGTGGGGTTGGTACTTCAATAAAGAAATCTCATGTGATATGTAATATTCACTTGAGTCATTTATATTGAGTAATACATTCAGATGTTCATTGGGTTTTCTTACCCTTGAGGGTTTCCCACTTTATATCTTAATGCTTAAAGGTTTATAATTGTGCATGGTTAATTGAATGAAAGTTTTAAAGGACTGATTCACCTTGTCCCCCTCTCAGTCATTATGCTTCCAACACATGGTAGGTGAGAAAAATGTGTGGTTTGATCTCTCTTTAGAGTAGTAACGACAACAGTGGTGCATAGGGGTTCCCACAACCTAACTAATTTTTATTTTTCAAGAATCTCTCACCATTTATGGTTTTGAAGATTCAATTAGCTGCACAACGAGCATCACATAGTGTTGAAGGTCCATATTTCATATAGGAATAGATAAGGAATCAATACACAATTGAAAAAAATTTCAGGAGTTGATAGCATAAAGGGAAAAAATCATATAAAAGGGCCATAACAACCATATGATTTGGGATGCACCATATGCCTTGGTCTAGAAATCTTTGTATAACATAGTTTTAGAGAATTTTTTTTTTCAAATTATTTCTATTCCTTTCAAGTTATCAGGTTATCCCAGATCAACAAACAATCCATAATATGAGCTAAGTATTATTTTCCCTCTCATTGTTAGTAATCTGGTTCATTTTTATATTTCTATTTATCTTTGTTCATGTATTATCTTTATATTTTTATAATTAGATTTGAAAAATAGTTAATTAGGATAATATACCATTAGTTACTACCCCCTATAAATTTAACCATTTAGGTTAAATCATTTGGTGAACCCGAGTATCATATGTTGTGAATCAGATGAATTTTTTTGTATTCTCTTAAGTCATTCTTCCAAACTCTGTAGCCTTAGGTTTTGTATTTCATAGCCTAAACCATAGTTTCTCAAGTATACTTGTATCATTTACTTTAGTGACACCCTTCATGACGAGATACTCTCACACCACTAGTGCACAAAATAAAACTCCTAGATAATACAAAACCTTCCCATGCAAACTCAATTTTGATTCAAATTTCCACTCCTTATATTATTAATGATGACACCTTCTATAAGGCTATCTTAGAATATATTCAAGATTTACACCATAATTTGCAATATAAGTTTCAAGATATGAATGCCAAGATCACATATATCAAGTGTAAGATAAAAAATATAAAGGATTCTTTTGATTCCCATATTCATCATATCTCTACATATCATAATACATGTAGATCTCATCCTTATGAGAAGAAATGATACACATACATAATGCATAACACATGTGCCCATGTAAGTGAATTCAAAGTCATATAATAGAAAAAACCTTTTTAGTTTGAAATGCATGCTCGAAAGCATGATATTCTATCTAAGCTACTCAATATTCGGTTAATTAATTTGTTACCTAGTCATTACTACCATCACTATTAACTTAAAAAAACTAAAGCTAAACCATTTTGTAATTATCATGTAATTAATGGATATCATGACATGATTTCTATGGTTTATAATGAAAAATCCAAAAACTTGACCGTAAGAGATTTATTTCATTTATTACACAACACTATGTTACACATTCATCTCAAGTTTTCACATCTCAATTGGTTCCTAAAGATGATCCACCTATGTCTATTGAACATAATTAAATATCAAATGATGCAACTTTTACAAGAATACAAGATCCACCTATTCAATAAGAGAATAAGAATTCCATACCTTGTGTAGAATTTCCAACCTCAGTAATAGTATCATATCCTACTATTGTGTAAATTGAAGCACTATCAATTACACATAAGCCATTTCCCACCAAAAATCCAATAATATTGGTTAAGACACCACAAAACCAATACGTGGAAACACAACAATGGATTCTAAAAATGTATCTACTCCATAAAAAATTGAGATAGATTATCACAAAACAAGTATCGATGAATTTCTTGATGATATATGGATCTCCACATACATGAGATCATATATAGAAAATCCTAAGTATACTTTTAAATGATCTTCTGGGAGAAATATGTAACACAATATCACTAGTGCTAAACAAAATTACACTATTTAACTTGATGCATTATAAATTTTTTGACATCTAGCTGCAGAGTATAAAGCTACACAAATGGAAAAATGTAAAACCCTAGTAAAACCACATCCTCACTTATGGTATAACCCTTTAAAAAATCCATGGGATCATCTAACTTTCCCCTCATTTATTGATGAAACACCTTGTTTATAGGTTAAACTTGACTGTTGAGGGAGTGGATACATACTTGAACCTCACTTTACACACAAACACACACTGAGGGAAACATTGCTTTCCCATCTCTAGTTACATAGTATATATTAAAAAAAACACACTAAAAATATAGATATTCCCCCCCGAGGTCATTTTTAGATCACCCTTCTTTCTCTTCAGAGAATAAGTTTTCATCTATTCCTTAGGGGGCCTAAAAATACCAAAACATTTAAATATGCTAAAAATTCCAAAAACATTCACATATTCTAAAAATCCAAAAACATTTAAATATATACAGAAATCCAAAAATATTTGCATCGGTCTTTCTTGGTTGTTTCTATTACACACTTATATTATTCATGTTGCACATTACTTATCATCTTAGTTTGTTATATAGTACAATATATAATTTTTCTATAAATGTGTGTTCATGTGGTGCATTGAGTTGAATGCATGCTACACAAATTATTACGTGATGGAAGATGCTTGAGAACTCTCTCTACCATTTCTTCTACAACAACTGGGGGCATATACTTTACACTTTCTCACATGCATGTGCTATTATTCCAATCCTTACTACTTTACTTTCTCCAAACTCATTCACTTAGTACATATAATATGTCATATTATTTATTACTCTAACATGATAATGGGTGCTTCATGTGTATTATCTATTTTTCATCCTACTTCAAAAATAAAATATTTTTCATCATATGGCTTGTTTCTTATTTTACATACTTTCTCTATGCTTTCACTTGTTTGTTTCCTACTGGCCTTGAGCGTAGACACCAAAATTGGGCCACACTCCCCTTAGTGCCCCATTGAATAACTAACCCAAACATACTCACATAACCACACCCCCCTCCATACCACATTAATATTAATTAAATTAAATCAATACCCATCCTCACAATATTCATCATTTAATTACATTAATTGACCTAATTACCACCTCACCTAGACACCTCATCCAACCACCTCACCCTAGACCTTTTCTTGGCATGTTTCCATAACTAACCAAGACCTAATATTACTTGCCTTAATGAGCTAAGATTTTGTCCAATCCTAAAATCAATGCCTAAGATTTCTCTAACCACATTCCTGCCCATTAGAAGGGAAGTTTCCATTCTGATCCGCATGAACAAACGAACTGGGCCAAAGAAATGGAAAAGATATGCCCACTTTAGTAAACCTAGGGAATCCCACCTTAACCAACGCCGGTCAGACCTAAACTGACGCTGATTAAACTAGAACCACCGTCGGTTACCATTTATTCAGCCAAACAACCTTGTTTTTGAGTTGGCACATTTTGAGAGTAAGAGGAGAGAGACCAAATTTGCATGCAAGCAGAACGAGTATCCTTTTACGCATCTAGATATCCATAGCTATCATTAGGACCAATTTTAGAAGCATTTAACTCATGGAATAATTTTGGGAGCCACTGCTATGATATCTAACACTATTCTTCTGATCAACAACCACCTCTAATCAGCCATCTAAATCTACATCATAGTAAGTACTTCTCTACCAACATTTTCTATTTCAGCATAGTCAACTTTTTTCATGCCTGTCATTAGTTTGTACTTTGCATGTTCATTCCTCCATTGCTTATTAGCTTGTAATCCCACCATTTCCATTACCCACACCACCAAATCACCATTCTGACCTAATATCTATTTCTAAGCATACCTGAGATCTCCATAGACCTTCTCACCCACTCTCCCAACCTCATTTGACCTCATATCAGCCCCTACCATTTGATCTATTCGAGTTTCTTTCACCTCAACCATACAGATGCCAGTTATCCAAAACCATCGTTGGTTCTACCTAAACAGGCATCATTCGTACTTGAATGACGTCGATCTCTGTGATTTTCACCTTGACCAAGAATAGACCCAATAATCATCTCACTATTTGTTCTAAACAACCTAGAATCTGACCCTAACCAGTTACAACACCCTGACAACTACCTACCTTTCTGATCTGACCATAGCTTAGCCTGTTATGTTAAGATTTTCTTATTGTGCTTGAATGAGATACCTAAATCATATCAACTATAATAGGACTTTACTTGTTTCTCGCATTAATTTTTTTAAAACAATGGATTGACAGCCATCTAGGAAGTATCACACTTCCCGGAACTAGCATATGCTAGGTAGTCCATTGTCATATATCATTTAACTATCTTTTTGTGGTCTTATTTTCTATTACAGGTAGTTCCTCCTAGCCAAAAGGAAGTCTCACATTTAGCTGAGGATCAAGAAGTCAGAACACGCACAACAACCATCAACCGAACAACATTTAATAGGTATTCCTCCTTGGCCCTTACCCTTATCTTTTTTGTCACTTCGAAAATGTAAAGAAAATAGTGAAACATTTTGGCACCCTTGGTGGTCCCCATTAAGGGTTATTTTACATTTATTCATTCCTAGGCTAAAGTTGTGTGTTTTTTTCCCTTCAAAAAGCTTCCACATCAATTTTTTTTCTTTTGAATCTTTCTCCTTCTTTCTATTATCTAAAGACAATCATATTTTTGGTGCTTTAAAAAGAAAACATATTCCTTTCTTTTGTATTGCATTAGTGAAAGAGAATCCCTCTTCCTATTCATCACTTGCTACATCGAATATCACACTTCGATTGGGTTTAAAACACTTGCATTGCATTATGATTTTTTGCATTATTAGCTCACATTAAAACTGAGGGCAACCTATATGCTGGAAGTCATGCCCAGCTGATGGTTGACACAACGAATCATAGAAAGCACATTTCTCTCTCTCTGTGTCTTACCAAACTTACACAAAATCAAAATATACACATCTATCTTAAACAACATCTTACATGGGAACATCTGTTAGTGATCACATGATCTAATTGACAGGTACTCCCCAACTCATTACCTCTGTCAAGTCATCATCTCAGAGGATGGGCCACCCCTACCATAACATAATTGAAACCTATCCTTTTAGATATCCTTCTTTGTAGGATTCCTTCCTAACCAAAAAAGTCTATTCTAAATACACACAGGCAGTCCTAAATAGAATAAGAGAAACAAACATAAGAAAATCACTATTAGGATCATGATTTTTCTTAGCGTTCTTCTTGACTTGTGTTTTGAGGTGTGAGACTACAAATCTCCATTTTTATTCTTCCTTGAACACTCCACCATCGTAGCTAGAGTATTATGACTTTATCTAAGTGTGTCAGGGCCCCATCTCCTCATTCTTAGGTTTCTGAGTTTGATTCTTTACTTAATTTAATTCACAAAACTCATTTTCTTCATTTCTTTCTAATTTCACAGTCACTGATGTCGGTCCAGTGATTGTCACTGGTTAACATATGACCATCATGGGTTAAACCCTAACCAGTGACAACTTCTAGATTTCTAGTCACTTTACCTAGAATAGCCTTCATCACTCTTTCTGTTCTATATCTGGCGCTCAGAGCATCATCATATTTCTCCCCTATTGATACCTGTTGTCATACCTAGGTTTCTCAGTACATATCTAACATTCTTGTTGCATTCTTTAAGACTAGTTTTCTTCCAAAGTGACTGGTATCAGCTTCAGTAACCATCATCAGTTTTCCCTCAAATTTCACCAGTCAACTTGATCATCGTCGGTTACCTATGTTATATTTTCAAAATCTAGACATTGACTAGATTCACATCATGGACCCCAGTGTTCTCTATTTCTACTATTTTCTGTGTCATCTATAGAATAAAGTCTTACCAGATCAGTAATTATTCACATGGTCTTGACTTGTAGCCAGACTAACACCCTCATATTCCATGTTAGTCGTCAACCACTCCCACCTAGTCCCTCACCACCTTCCGTCCTATCACCCATGGATCCAACCTTACCTACCACCATTTATGTAGGTGACAAAGAGTTTACATGACTCCTTGATTAGAATCTCGCGACCTTAAAGTTATACCTTTCCCACTCTTCCACCTAATACTCCTCAGGTTAGTTGATATACAACATGCTAGTATCCCTATCTCCTACCCTTATTCCTACTTCAACATCAACCCCCTAATAATGTAGCGTTACCCTCACTTGATTTACCCCTAGTAGTTTCTTAGTTAGGACCCATACCCACCATGACCACTGCATCTACAGTATTGCTCGTACTTGTCGTATCTATTGTCCACTTATCAACCACCTAGACCATAGCCTAGTCTGCACCCATTGTCTCACAAATACCCATTACAACCCAACCACTCATGGTGTTGGTAACCCCTATGCCATTCAAGAACCTTGTCCTCTCCATCCCAAAAACACTACCCCCAATCGCTACTAGAGTCACCACTACCGTCCCACCTACATACACATACTATCAACCACCCCTATCTTATCTGTTACCCATTCAAGATATGTGCCTTCTATGATGGTGCCCTATTCTCAACCTCCCTATTAGGTTTAATATCTACCCCTTATGCCACAGGAGTTGTCCCTCCATCACAACCTACCAATGACCTCATTAAGTTGATGGAAAAGATGCAGACAATGGAAGCATCCGTTTCTGGCTCACAAAATTCCCTCACCTATGACAAAATTTGTAATGAGCCTATTCACCCATCCATTCCTATTATACCATACCCTGTCCATTGGGAAATTCCAAAGTTAAACTGCTTCAATAGCAAAGAGGATCCACAACAACATTTGTGGTCCTTCAAACATGGGTGTTACTTGATTACCCATGATGACACTTTATTTTTGAGAACTTTCCTAATGTCCTTGACAGGACCTGCATTAGATTGGTACAATGGGCTACCAATACACTCCATTTACTCATTTAATCAAGTAGCCCAAGCCTTCCTAGATCAATTCTCCAGTAACATTGTTAAGAAGGTTACCATGACTAATATTTATTCCACATGATAGTATGACGATGAGTCTATCGCTGACTTTTTTGCTCATTGGCGTAACCTAATCAATCAACTCACATTTCAACTGCCTCAAAATGAACTCATAGATTTGTTTACTTGGGCTTGCGCTAGAAATATCTCACCAACTCTGCAAGTGTAGACCTTCTGTACTTTTGAAAATGCATTCACTATGGCACAGAAATTGGAAATCTGTACTATTGAAGAGAAGAAAATTTAGCTTCATAAAAATAACATCATGTTTAAATCAAATGATGCTTCTTCATCTATGAAACCCCAAAACAACTATTCAAAACCCAAAGGGTCTACCAATTCCATAGTTCTCAAAGCTAGTCTCCCTCATCAATCAAACCCAACCAAACTCCCTTGTAATCTCACTTCTATCAAAGATTTCCAGTTCAGATAGGAACAACGAAACTACACTTCCATAGGAGAATCTTATTCTTCTGTGTTGGAAAAAATTATTAAGGCTAGTGCCATTACCCTCCCACCTATAAAACCACAAACTAGTTTTGACCCTGAGTGACCCATGCCCTCATGGTATAAGGAACATGAATTTTGTAACTATCATCGTCTCAAAGGTCATAACAACAATAACTGCATTACCTTCAAGAATATTGTCCAAGAAATGTTAGATAATAGAGATCTAGTCTTGGATAGCCTGAATGCACCCACTAATGAAAACCTACACATCTTCAAGAAACCATTCCCTAATCATGCCCCATCTTCCAACCAAGCTGGTGATACTTCCAACAGTGATACAAATGTTTATGAGGTCCATGCTATTTTCGATGACAATCCAGTTGCTTCCCAACTGCCCCATATTCCTTCCATAGATGAAATCTTAGCCCAAGCTCCCCTACCTACACAAGAACCAATGTCATCTACTCCCCCACCCATAGAGAGACCCCCTTAATTTTCTTCTTCACCTATGGAAGAGTCTATAATTAGCACACCACCTTTGACACCTCAAAATTCCGATAAGTTATTAGTGATACCTCTCCTACTCATAGAAGATGCAGGTCCACTGCCTACACCAACACAAGGAGAGTCCACTTTGGCTGGGCTGTCCTCCCTTCTACCCATGGAGGATCCTATATAAATACCACTACCTTTATATGACCAGTCACCATCGAAATTTCAAGATCCCGTTGATCTACTTTCGGATCTCTTACTGTAGACACTAAAATTAGGTCACACTCCCCTTTGGTCCTTCGTCAAATAAACACCTTGAACACATTCACCTAACCATGTCCCCTTTCATCCCACTCTAATATTAATTTAATTTAATTAATTCATTATCCTCAAAATATTTATTATTTAAATATCCTAATTGGGATAATGCCCACATATCCACCTCATCTAGCCACCTCACCCTAAGAACTATTCTTAGTAAGTTGTCATAACTAACTAAGACCTACCCAAACCCTAAAAATCAATGCCTATATTCCCTCTAACCAAATTCCCATTTGTTAGAAGGAAAATTCCATGCTAATTCATGGAGGAAATGAAACGAGATCCCAAAAAATCAAGGGGATCTTCCTAGTTTAGTAAACCTAAAAAATCCCGTCCTAACCAATGCCAGTTACCCTAAACTGCTGCCGGTTAAGTTGGAACCACTGTTGGTTACCATTTAACCCCCAATATAACCTTATTTTGAGGTTGACACCTTTTTGAGAGATAATCACATATTTTGAGAACAAGTGACGAAACCAAAGCTGCATGCAAGCAGAACCAACATCCGTATACACATCAGAGCATCCATAGCCCATACCTGAAGCAATCACACAACCATCTACCTTCACGGGAGCATCTGGGGAAACACCAACACTATATAAAGTTCATTCCATTTGATCACCCACCATTACCAACCAGGCATCAAGCTCGTACAAACAGTCAATTTTGCTAACCAACACTTATCCATTTATCATTTTGTGGATCCTTTTACATATGTTACTAGTTTCTGCTCTCATTTCCATCCCCCCATCATTTACCTCCATGCAAACTTGACCATATTTTTATCCACACCCTTACATTTCCCACACCTAGACCTTAATCATTCATGTGTATACCTCAGATCCATACAAATCTTGTCATTGCCCTTTTGTCTTCATCTAACCTTAGATCTATCACCTAGCCAAGTTTTATTGAGTTTCTTATACCCCGACCATACCGACGCCAGTTACCCACAACCACCACTGGTTATCCTAAACTGATACCAGTCATACCAAACCAACTTCAGTCTCTTTGTCTTTTACCAGGAACCAAGAACAAAGATCCTAAACTTCCACCAAATACCCAAAACCACCCAGAATCTCACCCTGACCAAGACATTGACCTTCAGATTCAGTCATAGCTTAGCGTGTTGTGAATGAATTTACTTATTGTAGGTGAATGAGATACCTAAATCATTTTAACTACAATAGGATTCCCTTTATTTCTCACATTAATTTGCTTTAAACAGTGGATTAACAACCATATAGGAAGTATCACACTTCCTGAATCTAGCATACGCTAGGCAATCCACTACATATATTGTTTAACTTTTATTTGGTGGTATTGTTTTCCATCCCAGGTAGTTCCTCCAAGAAAAAAGGAAGCTCTCACAATTAGTTGTGGATCCAGAAGTCATACGCACGCAACAACCTACAACAAAAATTTTAACAGGGACTCCTCCTAACCCATTACCCTTATTTGTTTCATCAACATTCAAAGAAATGCTCTAGAATCAGGTGAAACACTTACCACAAAGTTTGAGGCTAGCCATTTACCTATATCTCGAACACATTTTACGGGGATTACCACTCAATCTATGTCGACCTCACCTACATTAGTACCATTCTCACGCTTGGCTGATCGTTTGGAATATGTTGGTAGAGCCTCACTTTGGGGATGCCTTCTACTTCCTGTTTCAACACAAATGCAGCTCACTTGCTGACACCTCCACTATCTATCCAAAAGTGTTTCGAGAAAAAAAACCAAACATAATCACGACTATTACAACACCTTCCATGACACAACTCATGGCCCAAATCACACCTCTACCCATAGCCCAACATGCATCTACACCAAAACCCACACCTATATCGTCTCCCTTACCTAAACCTATCACTACCCTATGGGTCATACCAACAGCTAGCCTTACTCACCCACCCATCAAATTAGATTTAGTCACATCTTTGAAAACTGACGCTAAACATACCCTAGCCCCTAAAAGGAAGATTCAATCTCCTAGGCCTCATACACCAACCTCACCTACCGTGCCATTATCACGTTCACCCCTTCCTTCCATTCTAGGACCTCACCCCTCAACCCTGGCCAAGCAACCCCCTTCCACCGGAAAACCAAGAACCTAGCAGCCCATTTCATCATCACAGGTCTCTAATATACCTAAGTGACCCACATAATTTCCACCCTAACTTGTAACCTTCTTACCACCTATACCACCACTACCTTCTATAACTACCTCACTACCCATGAAATTTTCTTCTCTTTCACTCACACCTCCTACCCAACCTACACCACCTACCCCCATAACACCTCGATTACCCCCATGGGTAACCCATCCTCTTCCAACATCTGGTTTTCCCTCTACATCTTGTACACATGTGTCACCTTTTCCTAAAAATATGCAACCTAAAGCTAAAAATCTGCTACCCTCCAATAAGATAAATAAACCAACCAAACCTTCCATTGCAAGTTATTCTACCTTGCACCTACTCAAGTAGATGTAACCAAGACCTAAGACCACTCCACACACCTAACTAGTGAACTAACCCATTCCCTCTCCTATCAAGCCTCTTTCTCCACAATCAGCTGTACATGTACCCAAACCCACATTCACCTCTCATTGTGATCCCCTAGTAGGGTCCTACACCAAAATTTTAACCAATATCCTCAAAACTTCTGTCATCACAGTACCACCTCTTAGACCTTATGATCAACTCAAACCCAAACCAAAAGGGTATGATGATACCAAAATTTTTGCCAACCATCGTGTACCAGGACATGATGTAGAGAACTATAAGGATTTGAAAACCACCCTAGTCCAATTATGTCCTCTTGAAGAAAAATTTGACGACGACGATATTATCGATGAGGACCCCATTTCACCTTCACCAATTTCCCCAGATCTTCTCCCATTACCTACTCAGTGACCAAAATATCCACCCCCACAACTCTTTGATCCACACCCGAGATTCGAGATCAACATGGTTCGTATAAGAGAGTTGGCTAACTCACCACCCAAATGCCATTGCACCTAGCTCACTTCATAAGGGTTTTCTCCCCCTGTAGGTTTTTTCCCATCATGTTGTTAGACCACTCATCCTACATATTCACCATTTACCCCCTCCCCTCAGATTAACATGATCAAAATTACCACCGATGCTAAAAAAGACAAGGGTAAGGAAAACACGATGGGCCCATCAACCAACCCTGTACCCAACATACCATCCGTACCCATACCTAAAGTCATCATTCAAGGTCCTGCATATCCTATTTTAGATGGGGTCACACATCAGACAATGCTAAATCAACTACACCAATGCCCCCCTCAAGATGTCTTTATATGACCTCGTCCAAACCTCAAAGTCACATCATCAAGCCCTCATGGAGGTCCTTTAATCTATCAAAGTCTTACCAAATGACCCCACACCCGTAGCCTCCATTTTTACCCCCACCATGTAGCCTCTCTCACTAAGTCATCACCTTCCTCTACACCTCCACCTACTCACCAAGTGGCTGCCCTTAGCTTTTCGGATGAAGAGATTGCTCCCTTCTAGTCCGACGACCCCGACCCCGCTCTTTTCATCTCCATCTGTATTTATAATATACGCATAAGACGTGTTATAATTGATGATGTTACTAGCATTAATATCATCTCCTCTCATGTATATGACCAAATGTGGATACCTGCCAATTGTATGCATGATAACCCTATAATGTTGTGTTCCTTCAATGACACCATGACCTCTACATTGGGTACCATTGTTCTCCATGTTTGTGTGGGCCCTCGCACTATCCCAGAATTTTTATATGTTCTAGAAGGGGAGTTCTAATATAACTTGCTACTTAACCAACCTTGGATCTATACTATGGGTTATGTCCCTTCAAATTTACATCAATGCCTCAAATTTGAACACGAGGGACATAATTACACCATCCCTACCAACCCCTCACCTTTCAAGACTTGTAACATGCTATATCAGCCGAATGATGTGCTTGTGCCAGTCAAGGCATCTACCACTGTCACCATTTCACCTTCACCCATGAGTTCATCCACTAATATTACCACTACTTCTTCTGCATCTAACCTTGCTATCCCTACTGCAGCAATAGCCTTTGTCGCTGGTGCCTCTGTTTCCCCAACATCTAGTGAGCCATCTATACTCGCTACCAAAATACCAACTAATGATCCCTTAGAAGGTGTTTTTCAATGCCTTACTCTGAGGGAATACCACCTATACAATATCGATACCTTCCTCACCTCATAAGATTATGTGAATTTACATCAACACCCCAGCTATGACATCCGCATCGGTGACATCTTCCCTTATGGAACTCCCCACCTTCGAACCAATCTAACATATGGGGGACTTGATATTTCCACCTATAAACTCAAACCTCCAACCCAAGCCAAACCATTTTAATCTGACCTACAATCCCTGACTAATCGCCTCTTTGCTCACACTTTTCTCCACCAATGTGCATGGAAAGTATTTGGCTTTGATTTTTATGAACAAGGCCACCATACTGTCATTTCCTGTACCTCTCATAAACATAATGACAATAGTGGCATTGGTTTTGATGCTCCACCCTCCAAGAATGTTTGCGTTGACCTTATCTAGGATGAGAGATATTCCCCCTCTCATTCACCCACATTACCATCTTCACCCACGGAGTCCGTAGATCCTAAATTTATTCCTCTTATTTTTTTTCATAAACACAATTTCCTTGGGACCGGTGATCTATCAACGCAATGGCAAGGCTCCCTCTTCTCTCCCATTCATATATCCTAACATGATTGATGATGATATGCCTTTAATTAATGTTGTTCAATGTCAGGATGATGAGTCCATCCTCACCTACCCTGGTGCAGAAGAATATTATATTCATCGATCATTACCCTCTGAGATGTAAACCATGTTGAACAAATTGACCATCAAAATCAACATTAATACTCAGGACAACCCACACATTCTAAATATCAGCCAATCCTTAGATGCTACTAAACATGAAGCCTTTACCTCTTTCCTTTGGGATCATAGCAATGAATTTTCCTAGTCCTATGTTGATATGCATAGTATTGATACAAAAATCATGGTTCACAATATTGTAACCATTCCTAATGCCAAACCCATCAAACAAAAGCTGTGGAAAATGCATCCTCGCATTGCACTTCTAGTCAAAGAAGAGCTTCAACACCTTCTCTTAGTTTCCTTCATTCTACCCATTGATTATCCCCAATGGATTTGTAACATCATTCCTGTCACGAAAGTGATAAGGGGACTCCATATTTACATGGATTTCCATGACCTCAACCTCGCCTATCCTAAAGATGATTTCCCACTACCAGGCATTGACCAACTCATTGATCTCACCACTGGCCATGAAATCTTTTTGCTCATGGATTGTTTCTCGGGATACAATAAAATATTACTAGCCCTAGAGGTTCAACACAAGACGGCCTTCATTACCCCTTGGGGGAATTTATTTTATTGAGTCATTCCCTTTGGCCTAAAAAACACTGGTGCTACATATCAGTGAACCATGACTTACATATTCCATGACATCATGCATCGCATATTAAAATATTACGTAGATGATTTACTTGCCAAATCCAAACATCGAACCAAACACCTACCTATTCTTAAAGTCATCTTTGACCTCCTCATCAAGTACTGTGTTTGTCTTCAACCTAAGAAGTGCATATTTGTGGTACTTTCTGGAAAACTCCTAGGTTTCATCGTTTCTTTACATGGCATAGAATTCGATCCTAATAAAGTCAAGGCTATTATAGAAATGATGCCACCCACTAATATCCATCAAATTCGCAGCCTACAAGGAAAATTGTAATCAATTCCTCCTTTTATCTCATAGCTTCCCGATCGCTGTTAACCATTTCATCATCTTCTCAAGAAAGACGTTTCATTCAAATGGGATGATGAATGCCATAAAGCCTTTGAAGCCTTGAAACAATACCCCCTTCAACCACCATTGCTCATTCCTCCTAAGTATGACCAACCCTTCTACCTATATATTTCTGCCATTGACCATTCTCTAGGTGTCATGCTTGCTCATCGCGACAACCAACACTGAGAGAAAGTGGTTTATTACATAAGTCATACCCTTATTGACTAAAAAACTAGATATACTGATGGTGAATTTTTTTTCCTAGCCTTAGTTTTCATCACCACCAAACTCTTCCATTACCTACTCAACCACAAAACCTTCGTCATTACTAATACTGATCCATTACACTATATGTATGCCAAACCTTATCAAAATCAACGTGCCACACATTGGCTTATGCTTCTAGCTAATCTCAACCTTGAATTCATCCATCAAAAATCCATCAAGGGCTAGGATATCGCTGACCAATTGGATGATGCACCTATTTCTAGGAATCAACCCTCTAACTTCGATTTCCTAGACGAATCTATAGCTAACATGTCCTTGGACGAACCCACTTACCAAATAACATTCTTCTTCGATGGCTCCAAGTGCCAGCGTGGGGGTGGGGTTAGGGTTATCCTCATTCCGCTTGATGGTGAACCTATCCCTTTTTCTTTCAAACTCTATTTTGATTGTACAAAAAATATTTCTGAATACAAAGCACTTGTATTAGGTCTCTAGGCTACTTATGCCTTAAATGTTAAGTCAACCAACATCTTTGGTGATTCTCAGTTGGTCATAAACCAAGTCAATGGTATATACTAGTGTCATAATGAGATACTTCAAAAGTATAAACATCATGTAGACATACTTTTGACCACCTTTGATTGTTACATGCTTCAAACCACTCCACGTTCTACCAATAAATATACAGATACCATGGCCTGCTTGGCTTCTCAAATACCTGCTTCACCCGCTGACTCTAAAATATTTGTCACTATACAAAGGTTACAATCACCCTATTATTTAACTCAAGAGGTCTACTCCCTTAGAACTATTTTCACTGACCCATGTGACCTTTGGTATAAGTAATTCTTATCCAAAATAAGCCCCCTGCTTATTTTGGCTAACTTGTCTTCATTCTTTCCTTCTTTGTGCCTTAGTCAAATTTTTTACACATTTCAAGCCCTCAAAATTTTCTGGGTATTACTTCATCAGATAGAGAATTTTCTCCCTTTTCCAGAAAGGTAAAGAAGTCATAACTCCTTGTATTTTATAAGTTATGGCTTGACGAAGTTTGGAGGGGAAATTTTCCCAAGGCGGGCCCACGGGAAATTTTTTGGCACTTAGCCTTTTGGGGTCAAAGGGTCAAAGGGAAATTTTTGGCTTGAAATCCCAAAAGGAGATAAGAGGGTGCCACATGGTAGGTCGGTGCGGCAGGGCGGAAGGACTTTGAGTTTTTTGGCATTGGGGTCAAAGGGTTCAAAGGGGAAAATCCAAGTGAAAGACTGCTGAGCAATGAGAAGACACCACGTGTCCTGTCAGTGGTGGAGGTTGGGGCGGTGGAAGGACTTTGGAAATTTTTCCAAAGTGGCTAGTGGCTCAAAGGTAGAAAGTGGAGTGCATCCCCGCCAAGTAACCAGATGGTGCCATGTGTCCCGAGGTGGCGGAGGTGCAAAGTAATTTTGGAAAATTTTCCAAATCTTCAAAGGGTCAGAATGATCGTTTGAACCCACAGATCAATAAGATGGTGCCACATGGCAGCGTAGGTTGGGCTGATGGAGAATTTTTGGGAATTTCTCCCAATTCGAAAAGGAGGGAAAATTTTTGAATCTTGGCCCGTGAACCCTAATTTTTCCCTAAATCTTCAGAGGGCCATATCTTTTGATCCAGAGCTTAGATTTGTGCATTTTTTATATCATTAGAAAGGTGTTGAATTTGTCCACCCGATGAAATATTTAATTTTTTTGGTGGAGTCTGGTGGGAGAAAAATGAGAAAACATCCTTGACGCACAAAAAATACAGAACTGACATTCAACTACCAAAATTAATGAAGTATGGGTCATTTTTTGGATCTGCAAAGCAATGTACTTTGGCATATGGGGGGTTTTCCATGAAGCCCATCACTTTATAGGTGAAATTGAAGGGATTTAATTGGTGTTTGAGCTAATAAATCAATTTTCCCACATTATTTCTTTTCCTTCATTCTGCCTTGACATTAAAAGCCAGTTTTGGCTCATTTGTAAAGGGTTAGACGTCTTTGTTCTTGTAGACTCCCCTCTTCCCCTCTGCATGTGAATTCAAGGAGTTTCAGACCTTCCATGGAGATTTTGACAAATTTTTTTCATTTCTGCCATTGTAATGCATCATATTAAACTTAGAAATGGTAATTCATGTTTTGTGAACGATCCTTCAATCCTCTCATGTGTTTATCATTATCTTCTAATCTTTCATTATATTCTGGAAATCTGTGCATGCTTTCATGTTACATCCCTATGATTTGTGTTTATTTTCAAGAAAAAATTTCATCACTCCTTTGGTGTATCACTATTTTATCTTAGTTTTGTTTTCCATTTCCATGCTTCTCTCAAACCTGTCTCCTTGGAAATTTTAGAGTAATATTTTTGAATCAGAACCTTAGCAAAAATTCATGCGTACACCTAAACAGAGGGGTAAGAAGCAGATTTCTCAGGAGAGTTTTGTCACCTTTCAAGGTCCCACAACTTGGAGAAAACTCAATGTTGTGCAATCACACTAAATGACCCAATTCTAAACTGTAGATTTGCACTAATAGTTTTGGCACACCCAGTGGGACCTTATAGGTCTTCATCTTCATTACAAAAAAGTTTATGTGTAATTTTTGTAAGTTTCTTGCTTGAAAGATCCTTTATTTGCACATCTGGCGACTCCAAAAGGATAGAATCAACTAGTTTTAGTAGTCTAAGCTTGAAGATTCATGAGAAGGATCAAAACAAGGTCAAGAACCAGAAAGGAGGGATTGTTTAATTATCTACAATTATCCCTAGAAAGAGGAGAAAAAGGAAGAAGGATTCAAAGGTCTCCATCTCCACTAAACATAACTCTATCAACTCCTCCACCTGGTAGACCTTTCATCCAATCAATAAGGGTTCTCAGGACAATCAAAATGGCACAACCCAATCCTTATGTCAACTTTACTGGCAGCATTCCACTTTCTTTCAATGCACAAAACCCAGTTCCAATTGGAGCGTTGAAGAATATGCCATACTTTACTGGAGAAAATCAGACCACCCCTAGTGATCATGTTAAAGACATTGCTAGTGTTTATGTAATCCATGAGATTGTTAAGATGTAAATTACTGTCAAATTGCTGGCATCTTCATTCAAAGGGAAATCCTTACAATGGTTTAGGAGACTTGAGGAAAGATCTATCAAAAATTGGAACCAGTTGTGCACAACCCTCCATAACCAATTTGAAGAGAAAGGGTACAACTTGTCTGTATTGGAGAAAACAAAAACTATCAAGAGAGCTCCCCATGAGTAGCTAACAGACTTCAATTTTAGATTTCAAAGAACGTGGGATAGAATCCCATTGGTAGTGAGGCCAACAAGTCAAGGTGTTTTCTTATACTTTCTCAAAGCTTTAAATTCTGACATTTCTATGTTGATCCAATCCATGGGAGGTGCAACTATACCTGCAGCTTACAACATCACCATTAGGGATGAGAATTGTTTGATCCAAGATGGTAAACTTGCACCTAGGCCTCCTATGTCATTATATCTAGAGTTGGAAAGCCCAAGTACTAGTCAAACACCTACTCTAGCTCCTATTCCCACTCCTAGAAATCAGAATTCAAATGAAGCTTCTCCTTCATCCTCCAGTGCCTCAAATTAGCTTCAAGAAATTATGAAACAATTGCAAAATTTGGGTAATGAGCTGGTTACGCTTAAGAGGTAGCAAGCTCAAAGTTTTAGGCCTTCTTATCAGCCTCAAACTCAACCTAATAGACAACCATATCAGCATAATAGGCCACCCAACTCATCTACAAATCAAAATTAAGTAAAGACTCTTGCCAATAGACCATTTCAGCCCTATAACTCCAATGCTGCATCCACCTCTAATGTCTTGGTGCATGTGCAAAATAATATAGATTAAGAGTATGATTGATGTTTCCCATGCAATGAACCTCACAACCAGTCTATGTGCTTCAATGGTGATTTGAACCAAGCTTTGATGGTGAAAAAAAATGGTGTAGAGAGTGAGGTGAGTCAAGAAACAAACAAACAAAAAGGAACATCTCAACAAAATACAACTCCAAATGAGACTACACTTTTGAATTGGTAGGCTGAAGATTTTTGTGGTATGAATCAAACTCCTTCTCAGAGTGTAGTAGCTAACACACTATCAAAGAGGAGGAATATTGGTAAAGGGCAGTCATTATATCTAAGTGATTCACAACCTTCCATCACTCCACAAGGTGTTGGCAAGTAAAATGCAGTTCCAAATGTGCAAGGGAAACCCAAGCCACCTTTTAGACTAGTTCAAATACCAGCTGTTGTAGCCCATGTACAAGAAAAGAGTGTGTAGACTAAAGGTAAACAAAAATATGGTTCATCTCCATTTAACATCATTGAACAGATGAAGAATAAAAATTTGAACATATCTATGTGGGAGTCACTATACATCTAAGGCCAAAGGGATCTACTACAAGCTGCCATGAAGAATTGGTCAACTTTAAATCAACAAGATCATATGCAAGAGAAGGTACTCACAAATGATACTTAGCCTGAGGGAAAGCTTGGAGGACAACAAGGTAAAAATTTGAAGCCCCCTCCATTCTATGTTTCATTGATCATTGGGGATAAATGATTGATTCTGAGGCAAGTAGTTCTATGATGCCCAAGCAAATAGCTAATCAGCTGGGCCTTCAATATGAATTCATATCCAAGGGAGTGGTATAATTAGATGGGACAATAGTAGCCACAGTTGGGGTAATTAAAGGTTTGAGCGTTACTTTGCATGCATGCCCCAATGTCACTGTTTTGAAAGATGTGTTGGTGATAGATTTTTCACCACTTTTTGCCATATCTTTGTCAAGGGATTTCACAACTAGAATTGGAGGCTACCTATCTACTGATTGGTAACACATGATTTTTAGGAAAAGGTATGGAGCCAAGTCCACAATCAGGTCTGAACCTATTGTAAACTTTCACATTGAGCCTCATACTCCAAGCCCAATCAATGCTAACTATTCAACGTTTGATCAAGAGGATTATCCAAGCACATATGAAGCTAACACCAAAGTTGGAAGCATTCCAGATTTGAATCTTGATGAATGGGAAAGAAAGGTACATGCTTTTTATCCCTACAAGGAAATAGAGGAATCTAAACTAGGAGTCTATTACATGCATGAAGAAAATCAACCTCTTCCTAACATCACCAAGCTAGACCATACTAATGAGGTATGGCAGTTGTTCTTTGATGGATCAAGAAGTAGACAAGGTTTAAGAGGGGAGCTATGCTTGTTTCACCTCAAGGCATTAAGTATTATTTGGATTTTAGATTTTAGTTTACATGTTATAACAACACTGCTTAATATGAAACTTTGATACATGGATTACATTGTTCAAGGAAGAGAGGCATAAAAAACTTACAAGTCTTTGGTGATAGTGAGCTGATTGTTAATCAAGTTAAAGGAAAACATGTATCCAAGAATGACTTACTCAAGAGTTATAAGAATAGAGTGTAGGACCTCATTGAGGATTTTGAGGGCTTTGGCATCAACTCCATTCCTAGTAAAGAAAAATAAGCTGCTGATAGGATCGCAACAGTTGGAGAAACTTTTGATGTTGTGGAGAGTATAAAGAGAGATTAAATGCAACCAAACATTCATGTGATTGTGAGGACATCAATTCCAAAAAATAATGGAAGTTGGCAGGTGTTTGAAAGTGACCAAAAAATCATCAATTTTTTGCAAGAGGAGGCTGAGTTCTCAGCCAAAAATCAGGAAAAGTTAGAACAACAGTATGGTGATCATGTGGTACAGCTGAGAACCAACAAATTACCAAAGGGACTTGTGACTTTAGAGTCTATTTTCAACCCTAATGATCAATTTAGGAAAGAGAAAGAAAACATCCAAGTCAAGGGAGAGGATTCAGAGTCCATCTCGGTTGGAGAAGGAAAGTCACTTCAAATTGGTAAAGTGGAAACCGAGCAAGAAAGGTATGAGTTTAAGAAACTTTTCCAAGAGTTCCCAGATGTATTTTCTTAGAGCTATAAAGACTTGAAAGGTTCAATCCCAAGCTACCTAACCACACAGTTGAACTAGATCCAAGTGCTAAGCCCATTAGGCAGAAACAGAGACTGATCAATCCTCACATTGAGCCTCTCATGAAGAAGGAACTAAATAAGTTAATAGAGGCAAGTATCATATTCCCCATCAAACATTCAAGATGGGTTGAAAATTTTGTTCTAGTTAGAAAGAAGAGTGGAGAAATCAGGTTGTGTGTAGACTTTAGAGATTTGAATGGAGCATCCCTCAAGGATCACTACCCACTCCCTTATATGGAGTAGATTTTGCAAGTTGTTGCTGGCTCTGAGAGGTTTTCATTGCTAGATGGTTATTTAGGGTATAACCAGATCATGGTAAAGGAAGAGGATTAGTTCAAAACAACCTTCACCACCAAATGGGGAACCTATGTATATAGAAAAATGTCATTTGGGCTGTCTAATGCCAGAGCTACTTTCTAAAGGGAAATGGATATGGCATTCAAGGGATTGATCAACAAAATAGTGTTGATATACCTAGATGATATTACTGTATTTTCTAAAAGTGCAGCAAGTCATCTCTTTCATTTGAGACAAGTGTTCTAAATATGTAGAAGATTTGGGGTACCCTTGAATACCAAAAAATGAATTTTCCTAGCTCATGAAGGCAAGCTCCTAGGACACATTGTTTCCAAAGAAGGGTTAGCAATTGATCCAGAGAGGGTTGAAGAAATAAGAGCACTTCCATTGCCAAGACATAAGAAGGCTCTTCAAAGTTTCTTGGGAAGAATCAATTTTGTTCGAAGGTTTGTTCCAAACTTTGCAGCCCTTGTCAAGATAATAACTATGATGTTGAAGAAAAGTGTGGCATTCAAATGGACGGATGAAGGTAAAGAAATTTTTTAGGCAATCAAAGAATTTATCTCATAGGCTCCAACTCTCATTAACCCAAATTTCTCCAAAGAATTCATCCTTTATGCATTTGGCGGTGATGATACAATTTTGCAATTTTAGTACAACAGAATGAAGAAAATTCATAGCAGCCAATTGCCTTCTTTAACCAAATCTTGGAGGAATGTGAAGTGAGGTATTCCATCATTGAGAAGTATGTTCTTGCAGTGATTAGGATCTTGAAGAAATTTAAGCATCTAGTTTCAAACAACAAGTTTCAAATACTGGTTTCTCATGTGGGAGTTAAAGACCTCCTCCCCAACAAATATTTAAATGAAAAATGTGTAGGGTGGATTACTCGTATCATGGAGTATGACATTGAGATCAAAGTCACCAAGCTAGTCTAAGGAAAGAGATTGTGTGAGAAATTGACTTTGAACCAATCAATTGAAACAAGAAAAGAGAAGAACGTTATTTTGGTGCTGCAGGACAGCTAAGAAAAAAGAGATATTCAAGAAGAAAATGGTGGTATGTTCACTCCTTGCTGGACCCAAGACATAATGCACTTCTTACAAATAGGCCTATGCCCTCCAGAGATGAAAAAATCTAAAATAAGACACTTCAGATTACAAGCTATTCCATATGCACTTGTTGATGGTGTCTTGTTCAAAAAGGATATCAATTGAGTGTTACTGAGATGCATTGGGACAAATCAGATTGAGAAAATGTTAGAAGAGTTCCATGGTGAATCAGCTGGGGGTCATTTTTCTCCAAGAGTGATAGCTCTCAAGATCATGAAGGATGACTATTATTATCCCAAAATGTTTAGTGATTGTTATGCATGGATCAAGAGTTGCAAGAATTGTGCATTCTTCACAGGAAAAGAGAGGTTAGCAGCACTTCCATTACATCCAATCTCAGTGGACCAGCCATTCATGTAATGGGGTTTGGACTTCATTAGAGTCATTAATCCAAACTCAAGCTAAGGGCACAAATGGATTCTAACAACAATAGACTACTTCACCAAATGGATTGAGGCGGTGACACTCAAAGAGGAAAATGAATCTAGCATTCGAGACTTGTATGAGGGGATAGCAATAAGATTCGGTACACCTGCCACTATAATATTAGATAATGTGTTGGAATTCATAGGATCAAAGGTAACTGAATGGGATGTTATAAATTGGATCTATTGGAGCAGTTCATCAAATTATTACCCTTAAGGTAATGGCCAAGCTGAGTTTACAAACAAGAATATATTAAGGATCATCAAGAGGGCTCTTGATGAAAATTAGAGGACTTGGAGCACTAAGCTCAAATCAGCTCTATGGGCTGATAGGATAACTCCCAAGAGATCCACAGGTAACTCTCCATTTAGACTTGTTTATGGGAGAGAGGAAATCTTGCCTACGTCACTTGAGTTGCCAACATTGGAACTCATGAAGTAATTGGAATTGTTAGAGTTTGAGCCCATGGAGGTTAGATATGCAAAATTTATGGAACTCCAAGAAATCAGAGAGCATGCAGCCTAAACAATGGAGAAGGACCAAGCTTTGATAAAGAGAAGCTTTGATAAGAAAGCTAAGGCTAGAACTTTCAAAGTTAGAGATTTAGTAATGAAATGGGATGCAAACCAAGCAAAGAAAGGAAGGCATTCAAAATTTGATACTATTTGGAGTGGCCCCTTCATTGTCACAAAATGTACAAACAACAATGCCTTCCAATTGTCTACATTGGATGGTGAGGAACTACAAATTCCAGTTAATGGAATCCATCTAAAGCATTGCTACTAGAAGGGAAACTTTTCACCTTGTACATATTAACCTAGATTTTTATTTCTTTCCTCAAAGTGCTTATGCACATTGTTTTGTTGTAGCTTAGATTTTTATTTCCCTAAGTGCTTTGGCACAAGTTTTGTTGCCCCAAAGATGCATCCTTTTGCAGGCCATGTTCCAGATCAAAGTAATTTTCTACTCTCAAAATATTCATCTTAGATATTTTCTAATGGATTGAGAGTAGCAAACAATTAAGTTCATGAATCCGTGGCGTAATGGATTGCTTCAGGCAGCTGGTCACTTCATCCAGCAGGTAGATAACCCCTTTGAGTTGCTAAAATTGTTATCCAGAATAAACCCCCTGCTTATTTTCGCTAACTTGTCTTCATTCTTTTCTTCCTTGTGCCTCAGTCATATTTTTTACACATTTTAGGCACTCCAAATTTTCTAGGTATTGCTTCATCAGATATATAATTTTCTCCCTTTTCCATAAAGGTAAAGAAGTCCTCCTAACTCCTTGTATTTTTCAAGTTATGGCTTGACAGAGTTTGGAGGGGAAAATTTCCCAAGGTAGGCCCGCCGGAAAATTTTTGGCACTTAGCCTTTTGGGGTCAAAGGGTCAAAGGGAAAATTTTGGCCTAAAATCCCGCAAGGAGATAAAAGGGCACCATGTGGTAGGTTGGATCGATGGGGTGGAAGGAATTTGAGTTTTTCGGCGTTGGGGTCAAAGGGGTCAAAGGGTAAAATCCAAGTGAAATCTTGCCGAGCAATGAGAAGACACCACATGTCCTATTAGCGGTGGAGGTTGGGGCAGCGTAAGGACTTTGGAATTTTTTCCAAAGTGGCTAGTAGCTCAAAGGAAAAAAGTGGAGTGCATCCTTGCCAAGTAACTAGATGGTGCCATGTGTCCCGGGGTGGCGGAGGTGTGGAGTAATTTTAGAAAATTTTCCAAATCTTCAAAGGGGCAGAATGATCGTTTGAACCCATGGATCAATAAGATGGCACCATGTGGCAATGCAGGTCAGGCTAGTGGAGAATTTTTGGGAATTTTTCCCAATTCGAAAAGGAGGGAAAAATTTTGAATCTCGGCCCACGATCCCTAATTTTTCCCTACATATTCAGAGGGCCATATTTTTTGATCCAGAGCTCAATTTTTTTTGTTTTTTTATATAATTGGAAAGATGTTGAATTTATCCACTTGATGGACTATTTAATTTTGTTTTTTGGTGGAGTTTGGTGGGAGAAAAATGAGAAAACATCCTTTTGCATGCAAAAAATACAGAACTGACATTCAACTACCAAAATTAATGAAGTATGGGTCATTTTTTGGATCTGCAGAGCAATGTACTTTGGCATATGGGTTTGTCCATGAAGCCCATCACTTTGCAGGAGAAATTAAAGGGATTTTATTGGTGTTTGAGCTAATAAATCAATTTTCCTACATTTTTTCTTTTCCTTCGTTTTGCTTCGCTAGTAAAAGCCAGTTTTGGCTCATTTGTAAAGGGTTGGAAATTTTTGTTCTTGCAGACTCCCCTCTTCCCCTTAGCACATGAATTCGAGGAGTTTTAGACCTTCCATGGAGATTGTGACATGTTTTTTTCATTTCATCCATTGTAATACATTGTATTAAACTTGGAAATGGTAATGCATGTTTTTTGAATGATCCTTTAATCCTCTCATGTGTTTATCGTTGTCTTCTAATTTTTCATTATAGTCTGGCAATTTGTGCATGCTTTCATGTTACATCCATATGATCTGTGTTTATTTGTAAGAAAAAAGTTCATCACTCCTTTGGTGTATCATTGTTTTAGCTTATTTTTGTTTTCCTTTTCCATGCTTCTCTCAACCCTGTCTCCTTGGAAATTTTAGAGTAAGAGTTTTGAATCAGAACCTCTACAAAAATTCATGCATACACCTAAACAGAGAGGTAAGAACCAACTTTCTCTAGATATTTTTCTCACCTTGAAAGGTCCCACACCTTGGAGAAAACTCAATGTTGTGAAATCACACTAAATGACCCAATTCTGAACTGCAGATCTAAAGGTCATTTAGAGGGTGTTGTAGATTTGCACTAACAGTAATATGCAGACTATCTTTCCCTTTCCATTCTACCTGCTGATCTCACTCGTAATGGACAACGTGCCTTTCTTAAAAGTGTCTCCCGTTATGTCATCATGGGTGGTCTTCTTTACAAGCGTGACTTCGAAAAAATTATCTTACGATGCCTTATGAGTTCTAAAATCCCCTACACCATTAAGGAAGTCCACGATGGAATTTGTGGAGGTCACTTTAGTGGTTTATCCATCACAAAGCACATTATTCACCTAGGCTATTATTGGCTAACCCTAAACCATGATTGTTGTCATTATGTCAAACATTGCATAAAATGCCAATAACATGCTAATCTTCATCACACACCTAGTCAAGCCTTATAGGTCACACGAGAAATTTGTCCTTTCTCTCAATGGGGTTTGGATCTTGTTGGTAAGATCAACCCCCATTCTTCACAATGCCACCAATGGATCATAACCACTACTGAATATTACACTAAATGGGTCAAAGCCATTCCCCTCATCTCCATTAAAGACGAGTAAATATGTGAATTCATCAACCATCACATCATTTTTCATTTTGGTGTCCCTCACCGCATTATCACTGATAATGGAAAACATTCCAAAAATAAAACCCTATGCAAAATATGTGATGCTTTCGGCATCCAACTTATTTTCTCATCACCTTCTTACCCAATAACTAATGATCAAGCCAAATCAACCAATAAAACCTTGAAAAAATTCTTATGAAGGTAGTTAACGATACTGGGAAGGATTGGCATATGCACATTCCTTTCACCATGTGGGCTTACCGCACTAGTATTCACAATTCAACTACTGCGACCCCATTTTATCTAGTCTATGATACCGAGGCTATCTCACCTCTCAAAGTCCAGATTCCATCTCTTTGCATCTCGCTACAAGACATGCTCAATGACAATGAATTTTGCCAGGATTGTTTGGCACAACTGGAATTATTAGATGAACGTCATCTCAACGCTCTTGACCATCTACAAATCTACCAAAAATGTATCAAACGTGACTATGACAAACATGTTCATGAATGAACATTTTAGGTCAGTGACCTCATCTTGAAGGAAAATCAACATGTAACCAAAGAGGAGAAAAGTAAACGGGGAAAATTTTCTCCTAATTGGCTCATACCCTATATTGTTACCCATGCCTATAGATCAGGTGCTTATCGTTTATCTTCACTCGAAGGTAAACCTGAACCTAAGCCCCTTAATGTCTTACATCTTCAACCATTTTATTGTTGATATCAAGTCCTATATCACTTTCTGTCATTTGGTTTCTCGTCCCTTGAGTTCTGTTCACCTTCCATATTACCCATTTTGAGGATCCATGACTAAACAAGAATCATGTGATTACCCGTCACCTTTTAGCCTTGTCTTCAATATGAGTACCACAACTTTACTCATAGCATGATTCTCATGGATATTTTTCTTATTCTTCAAGATAGAATCCCATGGTCATTCATCACTTGAAACCTCATCTTCACAGTTAATCTTTGTGCACTATGGTCTTGTCTTCTAAACAACAACATGATTGTCCTCTATGGTCTGGTCCATGACTTAAATGTCCAAAAACAAAAAGGGATACCACTCCTTGAGTCAAACTTCTAGGAAAATATGACTCCCTCAAAAGGGACATCTCTTCGTTATATTCTACCACTATCAATAGACTGCTCCCTTGAAGGACAACTATATACGGTCATTATAAGCATATAATAAATATTTAAAAGTTTCCCACATCGATTAGCTTCACAAAGACTTCAAGGAGATAATGTATCCATCCCATATAGACTTCCTGCATTGACCAGTCTATTAAAAACAAAAAAATAATGAAAAAGATGATATTTTCGTCATGGAATTTCCTATTTTTGATCTTGGGTTCCTTGCTAAGAACACATCTTGTCATACACTAAGTTACACTAAACCACCCATTATCACCTCATTTAACTTCTTATCCTAACTCCCTATCCACTCAAAGGACTCACTGTAACCATGACATTTTGTGATCATGTGAATTTTTCTTCACCCTTAGAATAGCCCATTATGAAAGGCCTGTAGGGTCTTACGTTCATGAGCCCCTCTTGGGTATGATCGACTCATTAGGGTTCTTATCAACTAGGTGGTTCTTTTTCCACCTCTTACCTTTCTACCTTATTTTATCACCTATTGAATATCCTATAATAGGACCAGCTCATCGACACTTATATTTAAAACAACTCAATCATGCCTATGACCTACATCACCCATGACTAACACCTATCAATCCATTCCTCTCCTTAATCACAATCTTTCCTAGCTTATGGGAGAATTACATTGGCCTAAGGTACCTTTTCACCAAGACTATATAGGCATCACTCCAAGGGCATAGGGCCCTTGGAGGTTATCTCAGCCACTCTACCTCGACCAATTCTCCTTTCCTATTCACATTCTACCCTAGTTAGTTTCCTTTTTATATCAATAATTGGAAATTAAACCAAATAAACAACAAATTCTTAACATCTTTACCATCATAACTTACATGTTCATTTCATCTTGTCTACAATTTCTTTACCATAATCAAACATTTTCCTACAAATCATCTTAACACGATCCACATCATCATTAATTATATACATTATTGACTTAGGAACTCACCCATACCTAACCAACATAACTGAATCCATGCCTAAACTAACCTAACTCCACCATGCCTAAATAGACCTGACTCAATCCATGCTTATGACCTTACTCCACCATGCCTAAACCGACTTGACTCCACCAAGCCTACATGACCTTGACTCTATCATGCCTAATCCAATTGATTTCCACCTACATATATATAACAATGAAAATTAACACATGTATAAAATCCATACTATAAACACCATCATCTATAAATTAGATAGTCTATATATAAATAATTGTGAACATATCTACCAATAATAATCAAAATCATCTCAAATCACTTAGATACATCCTCACCATCTTTGACACATAGGCCGGTATATCATCAAAAATCTAAAAAAATCTCATGTACATCCTCACCATCTTCGGCACATAGGTTGGTATATATTAAAAAAATACACAACTATACAAAATAGGAGGTACATATGGCTATCAAACATCACCCTGCTGAATACCCTCCATATCTATCTCACCTATCTCCTCCTCCTCCTCTTCCCCCATACGATGTACAACTAGCATCTCACCACCCATCATCAGTCATGGCTAGATATCTTCTGGTACCTCACTCGGGGCTGGCCTTTGTGAACTGGTGGCCTCGCCCTAACCCTATCTTAGGGCTTGATGGCCTCATGTGCTCTCTACATTATGGGTACGTGACCTAGTCCTCTCACTCGAGGCCTGCTGTGCTCTATACTCCCCATAGGATAGAAAATCTATCCCTATGGCCATCAAAATATCCTAATAATACCTAACCTTGCCCAAGGCATAATTGAACCTACCTATCAGTACTATCTGTGGTGGAGCCATCAGCCTCGGCCCCTATGTATATCTCTCGGGACCCTGCCCCACTGATACCTGTAAAGAGGGACCCTGTCTCTTTACCTGTGACTGTCCTGAGGGACCATGTCCCGCTTCTGCCTATATTTAGGCTTGAAGGGCTGTAAATTGTGCCTATACAGTGGCCAACTGACCATGTAAACCTATAATCTACACTTGTATGGTGGCCACATGTACCCCATCTCCATCTCCACCTTGTGTGGGTACCTGTCCCTATGCTACATGGGCATGTAGACTGGCCACCTATGCCTGTAAAATAACAACCTATTCCTCTGGGCCTATCAGTTGCCCATACACTATACCCAACTATGTAATCAAGGTCACCACCTACCCCTGTATGACATCCCTTTACATTGTGATGGTGGCTAAATCTGGCTACCCTGGCCTCAACGGTATTGCTCGTAAATGTGCAGCTCGACACTATCTATATCTATCTGTAACCCTGACATCATCAATCCTGTGGTCTATCACCTACTCCTCCTACCTTTTTGGCACTGTCGGTTATGGTAGAGGTAGCGGCCTCTCCACATAATCCCTCCTATACTGTCGAAAAGGTGGTGGTATATCCTGCAGCAACCTGAACTTCCGTCTAACCCTGTCGACAAGTATCATCTCATGCTCTCTTGCATGTCGCCCCTCTATTTACTGGAGCAGATATAGATCTTTTAGCTCCTTGTCCATCCACCCATATGATGAAAAACCCACATAGGGCCTCCAAATGATGTCGACACCAGACAAACCCTCTAGTAATCTCGTGTAATAGGCTACATCGTGTGTAGCTCTAGTAACTTGGCTCTCCCCAATTGTAGGCACCCATCTCTTGAAGCCCACTCGAACAAAACCTGACTCGAATGCATCATCTCGGGGCATACCAACTGGACACACACACATGATGTGCTCATATGCCCAACAGTGAAGTAATAAAGTACAACATAGGATAAACCTCTGTAACCACCCATAAGCCCATAACTCTCTTTATAACTAAACCAGAAATGCTGGTGCCCATGAAAAATGGGCCCTGTCCTCCACCATGTCATGTAGAACCCCTATCAATGATCATGGGAATCTCCCACCCTCCGCATCTGGTAGTGAAAAGTAGTAGACTGCCTCCATCAGCAACACTACTAGCCTCATGTCCTCTAGATGGGCCCAGTACATATCTCCATAGCTCATACTGGCACTAAGGAACCTCATCTCCACTATCCCCTCACCAATTACGGTCAACATCAACTCCTCAGAGGCCCCTAAGGAGATAGAATACACCTGCGTCCCCATTATAGGTACCTGCAAGATCCTGTACACATTCTCTAGGGTGACTGTGATCTCACCCGTCAAAAAATGGAAGGTATTGGTCACTGAGTCCCATCTGTCGATGAGAGTGACCATCAAACTTAGATCCTAGACTACATGCCGGTAGCATCTAATCCCAATCAAGTCAACCTCTGCAACATGACACCAATCATTACCTGTCACACCCCATCGTACCTCCACAAGTAAGGGAGTTACCCTATCTCTCATTTGTAACTGGTCCCTAGTCTACATTCAACCAATCACAGACATTATTAAAACTTACTTTTACCCAACATTGACCTTCTTCCCCTCCCCTTACCTGCTATCTATTTTACCCACTTTACCTATTATTTCCCCTTACCCTTCCTCGATCTCTATTCTTTTTACCCTAACCGGCACTAGTTACTTCTGACCGTCATCGGTCCATTATAACCGGCATTAGTTCCCCTCATCCCTGATCGATGTCAGTATAACAAGATTGACATCGGCCATACCTTGACCAACATCAGTCACTGTTACTATGCCCAAGCCCAAAACCCCAACTTTTTTTACCCCCATTTCTTTCCCATTTCCCCTACACACGTACCCAAACCTATCCCAAATTACTCCCCAAACCTATTTCCTCTAACGATGACCTTTCCCACCCCCTCTTTCACCTATTTTAACCATCAAAATTTAAATTCTCTACCCTATCCAAAATAACCTATGCATTGTCTTCTTCTTATATCACACAACATATAAATGATTAGATCTTACCTCATCTCGATGTTGCCTCCATGGTGGCATGTCTCCTCGTTATGCCGGTGGTCCACCAGAACCCTCTCTTGCCTCTGCCATGTCCAAATCAATCTCTAACCTCTCTACCAATCACTCCACTTTGCCTAATCATATGGACCCATCTACCTGGTCCCTCTGACCAAATGGATCTCTCCAACTCAGCAGGATATCATCCTTTGTTCTTTCCTCTCGATAAAACACAACTCATTCAATGCTTTGTCATTTTCACAAAATCCAAAAGATACAAATGAATCCATATTATATGGCCTTTTTTATTTTTATAGACCCACGTCGACTTGACCAACATCATTTATACCTAAACCGACATCAGTCCTATTCCCTAGCAAACCGTGGTTGGTTTACACAGACCATCAAGGGTTCCTTATGAATGGCATCAGTTACTTATCATACTCTTGTCAACTACCCTCTCCCCAATTTTGAGCTAACTTAGCCAACCCAGCCACCATTTGACCTCACCTACCCTTATTGCAACCTACCTCCAAGCCTACATTACCTATACATGTCCTTAATTACATTTAGGGACTTGTTATTTTATCCGTACCTCAACCCTATCCATGCCATGATGTCGCTACCTAGACCTGGAACATTGTTAATGACCTATGAACTCATGTGCTCGTTATACCTTGTGACATTGTTACCCATGTTGATTGACCTAATGACCTTATCTTGCCTACTATCATCCTATTTATCCCAACCTTACCTTTGGTATATCGGAACATACCTAAATGTTCCTGCACATGACCTGCAAAGTGCTTCTGCACCATATCCTATAACTTGGATACCGGAATCACCTTAACCTTGTTTGGATAAACCTATCGACCTTAGATGACATAGAGTTTTCATGCTCTTCATACTCGTACCATGTCGTAGTTTATACGTGTGCGTGTGTTTGACTGTCGCTACCTTTGACCCTAGCCCATTAACTTGATTACCTAATTTGACCTTTTACCCCATTACCCCCGTTACCCACCTTCCTCTTTAGCACATCCACCTTTATCAAACCACTCACTGATTCTGTCTTCTACCTCATTAGCTCCTAGTTTGAGGGGGATCACCTTCACCCACACATGGGGCAACCACATCTTATTTTTATCACCGTCACTTACCAATACAAGAAATGTAACAAAAAGGGGCAAAATGTAGACACCAAAATTGGGTCACACTCCCCTTGGCACCCCGTCGTATAACTAACCCAAACATACTCACCTAACCACACCCCTCTCCATACCACATTAATATTAATTTAATTAAATTAATACCCATCCTCACAATATTCATCATTTAATTACATTAATTAACCTAATTACCACCTCACATAGAAACCTCATATAGCCACCTCACTCTAGACCTATTCTTGGCATGTTTCCATAACTAACTAAGACCTAATCTTACTTGCCTTAATGAGCTAAGATTTGGTCCAACCCTAAAATAAATGCCTAATATTTCTCTAACCACAGTCTTGCCCAATAGAAGGGAAGTTTTTGTTATGATCCGTGTGAACAAACAAATTGGGCCAAAGAAATGTAAAAGATCTATCCACTTTGGTAAACCTAGGGAATCCCACCTTAACCGACGCCGGTGAGACCTAAATCGATGCCGGTTAACCCAAAAATGCCATCGGTTACCATTTATTCACCCAAATAACCTTATTTTTGGGATGGCACATTCTAAGAGCAAGAGGAGAGAGACTAGAGCTGCATGCAAGCATAATGAGCATCCTTTTACACATCTAGATATCCATAGCCATCACCATAATCGATTTTGGAAGCATTACACTCATGGAATTATTCTAGGAGCCACTGCTATGATATCCAACACTATTCTTCTGATCAATAGCCACCTCTATTCAACCACCTAAATCTACATCATAGTAAGTACTTCTCTATGAGCATTGTCTATTTCAACATAGTTAAATTTTTTCATTCCGGTCATTAGTTTGTACTTTACATGTTCATTCCTCCATTGCTTATTAGCTTGTAATCCCACCATTTCCCTTACCCACACCACCAAATTTCCATTCCGACCTAATATCTATTTCTGAGCATACCTGAGATCTCCAAAGACCTTCTCACCCATTCTCCCAACCTCATTTGACCTCAAATCAGCCCCTTCCATTTGATCTATTTGATTTTCTTTCACCTCGACCATACCGATGTCGGTTATCCACAGCTGTCGTCAGTTCTACCTAAACTGGCATCAGTCATACTTGACCGACGTCAGTCCCTGTGATTTTCAGCTTGACCAAGAACAGACCCAACAATCATCTCACCAGTGGCCCTAAACAACCCAGAATCCGACCCTGACCATTTCTAACACCCTGACAACTACCTACCTTTCTGATCTGACCATAGCCTAGACTGTTATGTTAAGATTTGGTTATTGTGCTTGAATGAGATACCTAAATCATATTAACTAGAGTAGGAATTTACTTGTTTCTCACATTAATTTTATTTTAAACAGTGGATTGACAACCATCAAGGAAGTATCACACTTTTTGGAACTAGCATACGCTAGGTAGTCCACTGTCATATATCATTTAACTATCCTTTTGTGGTCTTGTTTTCTATTATAGGTAGTTCCTTCTAGCCAAAAGGAAGCTCTCACATTCAGCTGTGGATAAAGAAGTCAGAACGCGCACAACAACTATCAACCGAGCAACATTTAACAGGTATTCCTCCTCTACCCTTACCCTTACCTATTTCGTCACTTTGAAAACTTAAAGAAAACATTGAAACATTGAGTTCCTAGATTGTCTTACAATATATTGAGTTATGTCCAATGTATACGACATCTTATTTTCCATAATGTTATATTTGTGTGCCTTGCATGTTTTTCTTATATTTACTGTGATGTTTCTTTGTTGCTTGCTACTAACACTTTGCTAGTTTTTATACTATATTACTATATATGCACCATGATATACACCATGTGTAATAATCTATTTCCCATTGTAGGAATCCTAAAAAACATGTGCACATAATATATAGGTCCTCTTACTTGGGTTGCGATCACATCTCTATTTCATATGCCCAAACAAGGGGGAACCATCGGGTGATATCTCACCCTCACAACAATACAAAATCAATAAAAAATGACATAGTACAAGATCAGATAATTTACAGGTTTAAAATATGGCTCAAAAATAGATTTGTGTTAGAAAACATATAGGGACCAAACCATTAAAAAATAACATAACATAAAAATGCTTTGACCCATTCCATACGTTTCCATTATAGGGAAAAATTCAATAGTTTTCATTATTGGTATAGTTTTTGAGTAAAAATTACAAGCTCTTTACTTAGTTTCAATGAAAAAATGCATGGTATAGTTCAAATTATGGTGGCACTAAGGGCACATGCAAGCTATCATTTCCCTAGTATATTCTGTCATCATTTAAAAATCAATTGGGTTTGTGTGCATCTTTAGTGGGTCTTGGGAAGTGTTGAGGTGAATGTTATCCTCGTAGGATTGAATTACCATTACTAATTTTTTTTTTAAGGGATGCAGAGTAACTAGAAAACTCTCCATATAGTTCTCTTCACAAAGTGGGGTATATTTTCTCTTTTTTCTTGACACGTTCCACTTAGGGAATGATCACCTCTAAGTACTTCCAACCAACTATGATACAAATTAAAAAAATATCCACAAAAATAGTAGCATGAGAACTCTGTCTCCCTCTCTTACAAAATAATCAAGTGACATATTTCTATTTTCACACAAATTTCAAAATTTTCAAGTTAAAGTTCAATTTCTTATACTATGGACATTAACTACACTCTTCTCTACAAGTTCTCATCATGGTAAAACAAACACAACCAACACAAAGAAAAAATCCTAACATAAAAACAAGGTAATCCAAGTGAATAAAATGTGTGTCTACAAACTTAGGTAACTTTTCTTGTAAGTACATAATTTTTATTTCCATACTTAAAGGGGAAAAATGCAGGTGCTCATTTTGTTAATTCATGTTTTGTAACAACAAAAACTATGCAACACTTTTATATTAGACCACACTTGCTCATTCTTTCTTGCACACACAAATTATTTTTTCTTATAACTATCATATTAATCCATCAAATAATAATACACCCTCATAAATTACAATCTAAATATTTAAATCACTTGCACATGTATCTGGGACCATAACACCCAGAAAGAGCCATAACATCCATACACTATGGGCTGAATTGCCCACTTTTTTCCTTGCCTCCAAAAATAATTTTCTTAATTTGAACTTCTTTGGAACAATTCTAGTTAGCTTTATCTGAGTTTTTTAGAACCAAAACACACACATAAACAAGTAATTCATCTCTCATAAAATAGGGCATTCTATCTACTTGACACCTAACACTCCAATGAGAAAATACTAAGAGAAATCACAATCAAATATACCCCAAGAATCCCTTGAGCTTCATATACTCTGCATAATAATTCAAGGGAAATCATCCACTCAGATCTGCAAGCACAAAAATCATATTACCAAATTCAATTCAAGCAAGGGAAAAGGTTCAAATAAAATTACATTATTTCAAGGTCACGGCTATCAGTTTGGTTTCATACATTGTAAATATCACATGTTAGGAAGCAATGATGTGTGGTTTGAGACATATTTGGAGTAGTGATGATGTCAAAAGTGCATAGGGATGCCCAAAAATTCAATAATGTTTGTTTTATAGGACCCCCTCACCATCTAATTGTTTGAAGATTCAATCAGTTATACAATGAGAATCACATAGTGCTGAAGGTCCATATTGCATACATGAACAAATTAGGAAGTAGTCCATAGACCAAGAAGTTTTAGGAGCTAAGAGAATAAAGGGAAAGAAGCACATGAAAGGGAAATAATGTGCATACACTTTGGTCCATGCCATACAACTTGTTCAAAGTGTATTTAGAGGAAATTTTTTTAGAGATGAATCCTTTTCAGACCATTTCAAGTAATCAGGTCAGCCTAGATCAACACACAGTTTACAATATCAATCTATCACTATTTATCTTTGTTTATATATTACTAAAATTATATTCAGAAACTAGTTGATAAGGATAATATACCTTCAATTACCACCACTTAAAATTTAACCATTTAGGTTAAATTAGACGCCATGATGAACTTTAGATCATGTAGTAAAGAGAGAATCAGAAATCTATTTAGAAATATGAGTGAGAATCTCATAGAAGATGTCATTGAGGGAGAGATGGGGGAAAGAATACATAGGAAGAGAACTAGATGATGGTATATAAGGTTATTCTTATGGTGGAGGATATCAGACCCTTTTCTTTGGTACACAAGAATATGGTTCTCAAACTTGATGTTTATAAGAAGTAACTTGAAAAGTATCATCTGTATGTGAGAAAAATAAATTATTAGAGAAATAGATTGGTGAAGAAGAATAATGTTGAGTGGATTTAATTTTTATCTCACCTAATCTCTTATTTAAATTTCTACATATGTTGTCAATAAGATCTATAATCTATGAAATCATGCCTGGGATCCTCATGCCATGTGTAATATGGTTCAACCACAGGTGGTCCAAGAACCATCTAAAGAAGAGATAGAGATGATATTCTGGAGGGTAAATCCATAAAAAAATGTGGATATTTAGAAGGGGTAGGAGGAGGATATGTCACAAGAGGTGTTGTGGGAGTAGAGGAGCTAACTAAGGGAGTAAGTTTTTGAAATTACATCATTAATCAAAGGGGAATAGCTCATGAGTTTATCCTTAGAGTAAAATTAAGGGAATTCATGCTCATTATCTATGAGGTCATCTTGTTTGGAGTCAACATTAGGAGTCTTATATTATGAAGAGATAGTTATATTTTTGATACAATGAGTAATACAAGATTACAATGATTCTTGATACCACAGGTTCTTAAAATTATTTACATGGACATAACATTATAAAAGTGGTAATCTATGGTATATCCATCATCATAATTGGGTGTACTAAATTCAATATCATGAGATTTAATGGTAGTATTTTGATGAACTAGATAATCAATAAGATGATACTTAGTGCAAGTAATAGTTATTGGGAATCAATTGAAATCCTTCCTATGAGAACGAGGTCATAGAGAAGGAGGTAATTATGAAATAATTATATTGATAAAATTAAAAGTGTTCATTATTAGGTTGATTTCATCAAGATCATCATCATCGAGGTCAATAAGATTGGATGGAGTATGGCCCATGACCTCAGGATGATCACTAGATCCATAAAGGGAATCCTAAGGATATTTAAAGTGTTGATATTAAAAAATGAGATAGTTGGGAGATATTCCAAAGTAGAAATATTAAAGGTCCCATGTTATTGAAATAGATCAAAATTATAAGGCTTAATGTTTCCTTCTAATTTATAAGCAGCCTCTATATGTAAAAAATTAACACATTCGTAGGTGAATGATGTAAGTGCATACATGTAGTGGTTCCTTGATCAACATAAGAAGATATTATAAGATAAGGGGAGTTAAAGATCATGAATTTGACATAGATAATGTGAGGATGCATGGTGATAGGTATCCAAATGAAAACCATAGGGGGAATATGTCAATGATCATAACCTTGACACGTGATCCTAGTGGATTTGAGATTATAAATACAATAACCAAGTGCCTTAATGAAATCAAGGGAAACAACAAAATTTCCAAAACCTGAATCTATGAGGGATATATCAACTATAGTATGGCCAATTTTGAACGATATGAATAGGGATGGATTATTTGTCTAAATGATAATCTCATCAAGGATCATAGAATTGTGAGGGAAATGAATGCATGAAGAACAATACATAGAAAGGTTAGTATAAATAAATAGATATTAAAATTGGCATAATATGATTTATATCAAACCATGAAGGGAAGGTTATTACCCTAAAGTCGGAAGAAAAGGTATATTCATAGAAAATGGGGATGACATAATATGCTCAAGATGTTTGGGTGAGGTACAAAAGAGATTTAAAAATGGAATTTGACTTGGGAGTAGTTATGCAAGGGGTTTATAATCTTCAGGGATAGACTATGCAATAGTTTCAATCTAGGGGTAACAATATAAATTGGTTATCAAGAAGTGTGGCTTATACAAAGATCAATATTTTAAGTTTTCTTGATATCTCTAAGAGATCAAAAAGTGTAGAAGAATATTCACATGGGATGATGGAGTAGGGAAAAAATAAGTGAGATAAGATGGAATTATATGTGTAGGGGAATAAGTCAATGATGTCTAAAGAGGATGATGAATCCATATAAAAGATCAACCATGCCTTAAAATATATAAAGGGAAAAATGGTGTTTATCTAGAATATGGAATCCAAGATTGATTATTAGTCATATTGTTGGGGTTAGCACACCGGTTGTACAAATAATATATAAGATCTAAGCATACATGAAAATAAAAGCATATACTCTACCAGAAGAAATATAAAAAATAAGGGATATAAATAAACACCATATTTAATGTGGTTCACCCAGTGTGGGCTACGTCCACCAAGAAACAAGCCAATGTATTATCCAAAGCTTTGACAAGATATACAATTGAAGATTTACAATCTTCCACACCTCTCAGATGTACAGTAATTTCTTTCTCTCAAGATTTTTGATTCATCACCAAGAATTCTATCTCTCACCAAAATTTGCAAGTTATTCTTAATTCTTGTTAATACTTACTTATAAACCCTAGATTTCATGCTTATATAGTCATTTATATACTTAAGGAACTTATCCATATAATTATAATCACTAGATATACTATAATGCTAAAAATAGATCTAATTCTCAAGAGTTAATTAAAACATCCTCGCAGAGGTAACTAATGTCAGTTCTCCCTAACCAATGCTAGTTTCTCCTTTCCTAATGGATGTCGGTCCTAGGTGACCAATTCCGGTCCCTCCTAACTGATGAAAGTTACTGTGTTTTCCAGCAAGTTTTACATTACATGATAATCTGAAGTAATTGAGCTCCACAACTCAACAATCTCTCACTTGGAGATTAATTACTACACCATACCTGTATAACGTCATTTTTGGATCCTTCCTTAGCTCTGTTTCTTCCTCTTCAAGTCTCAAAATTGAAGACCAATAGAAGTGGAGCGTAGCTCCAACTTATCCTTTACTAATGGATTCGTTAGCATATCCACAGGATTCTTGCTCGTATGAATATTTTCTAGATTCAAATGTCCATCCTCCAATACCTGCCATATGAAGTGATACCTTAACTGGATGTGTTTCGTTATCGAATGAAACACTGAGTTCTTTGACAAATGAATTGCACTTTGACTTTCACTAGATAATTTACAATCATCTTGCTACTTTCCCAAATCTTCCATGAACCTACTCATTCATATCATCTCCTTGTTAGCCTTTCTAGCTATAACATACTCTGCCTCTGTAGTAGAAAAAGCCACAACCTTCTATAATCTTGAAATCTAGATAATTGTTGTCCCACCTACTATGAAAATATATCCAGTAGTGATCCTTCTACCATATAGATCTCCATCCATATCCAAATCAACATAGCCACATAATGAAATATCCAAACCTCCATAGCATAAATGCATGCTAGATGTCCCTTTCTAATACCTGAGTATCCATTGGACTACTTTCTAATGCTCTTTACCTAGATTGGCCATATATCTACTCACCACTCCCACTGCATGTGCAATGTCTGGTGTGGTACAAACTATAGCATACATGAGACTCCCAAATGCTGAAGCATATGGTACTTGTGTCATATATTTTACCTCCTCATGTGATGATGGAAACTGATCTTTGCTTAATTTGAAGTGTGTAGCCATAGGTGTACTAACAGGTTTTACATTCTGCATCTTGAACCTTTCTAACACCTTGTAGACATAATCCTCCTGAGAAAAATGCAATTTCTTATTTTTCCTTGCTCTGCGTATTTTCATACCAAGGATTATTTTAACAGCTCCTGAATCCTTCATAGAAAATGTGTGAGCTAGCTTTCGGTTAAGCTCACCAATGTCCTACATACTAGATCCTGCAATAAGCATATCATCCACATACAATAACAAAATAATATATCTCCCATTTTCAAGATTCTTGAAATAAACACAATGGTAAGATTCACACCTCAAGTAACCATGCTCATGCATAAAACTATCAAACCTCATGTACCATTGCCTTGGAGCTTTCTTGATCCCATAAAGACTCTTTTTCAACATGCACACTAATTTCTCCTTACCATTGACTTCATACCCAAGTGGCTGCTGCATATAAATATCTACATCCAAATCACCATGAAGGAAATCTGTCTTCACATCTAGTTTCTCTAAATAAAAATCCTCTACTGCAACTAAACTCAATACAGTACGAATAGAAGTCATCTTAAAAACAGGAGAAAATATTTCACCAAAGTCAATACCTGCTTTCTATGCAAATCCTTTTTCTACAAGCCTTACCTTATACCTTTTTTGTCCACCCTCTTCTTCCTTTAACCTATAAACCCACTTGTTCTACAATTTCCTCTTACCTACTGACAACTTACCAAATCCCAAACCTGGTTATATTCTAAGAAGTCCATCTCCCCATACATGCCATGATCCCACTAGACATGGGTATTATCTTGCATTTCTTCTTCAAAAATTTATGGTTCACCATTATCATTCAATAATAAATAAAATAGAGGTGTAAATCTTTCTGGAGGTTTAATTACCCTATGTGACCTTCTCACAGGAGTTTGGGGTACTGGAGGCTCAATTTGGAACTCCTGGACATTTGTATCCAAATATGACAGTGACAGATGTCAGTCACCTATAACATACATTGGTTCTGCTAACCAATGTTGGTTTATCTCTTATGTAACTGATACTGGTTCATCTAATCGATGTCAGTTAGGGGTCAACTGACACCGGTTACTGTGTAACCCTGTCGGTAATACTTTTAAATCCAAGAGTTCATTTTTATTCACAAACTTCTCAACTGGTTCATCCTTGGGTACTAAAATTTGATCCCTATACATTCTCTTTTCATTCCATTCAACATCACGACTCCTAATAATTTTAGAATTCTCTAAATCCTAAAAATGGAATCTGAAATCACCAGATCCATAACCAATGAAAGTGCATCTCTTGGATTTTGCATCTAACTTTTTTGTATTTTCCTTATCAACATGCACAAAACCTTTTGAACCAAAAAATTTAAGAAAAGAAAGATCTACCTCTTTTTTGGTCCAAGCTTCCTCTGGTATTCCTCCATCTAGTGATCTTAAAGGCCTAAGGTTAATCAAATAAACTGTTATATCAACTAATTTTGCCCAAAACTGTAAGGGCAGTCTAGAATGTATCCTCATACTTCTAGCATGGTCCATGAGTATCTTGTTCATTCTTTCTACAACACCATTCTCCCATGGTGTTCTTGGAACTATTATTTCTCTACGTATCCCATTCACTGAACAATAATCATTGAAATCCTCGCTACAATATTCACCACCATTGTTAGATCTAATGCACTTTAATTTAGAATTTTATTCATTCTTAACAAGGTCTTTCCATCTTTTAAAAGTATTAAAAACATCAGATTTACGTTTAATACACTAAACCCATACCTTTCTTATAGCATCATCAATGAAAGTAACATAATACTGGGATCCTCTATGAGAAGCTACCTAAGTTGGTACCCACACATCTGAGTGTACAAAATCCAATTTTTGCTCCTTCTTAGTTGCCCCAACTTTGAGAAATCTCACTCTATTTTTCCTTCCAAAAACACAATTCTCACAGAAATCAAGATCTAAATCTTTCAAATCTGATAACTTACCCTTACCCTTTAAGATCTACATTCCTTTTTGACTCATATGGCCCAACCGATTATGCCACATCCATGCATTTGAAGTTGAAGTAGATAATGCAAAAAAAGAATCAGTAACACAGGTAGATAAACATAATCTTGAATTTATTCATTCAAGATTATACTAACCACATCATCAAAATTCAAAATATTATTAGCAGATGTTGTATTACTAACAACCATTACCAAGTTATCCCAACTATCAAGAAAATAACATAAGAATAAAAGTGCTTTAACTTCATCATCAAATGGTATATAAACTGATTTTAACTGATTTACAATAGATCTGAAATCTTTCAAATGACTAGATACAGATCCACCTTCATGCATCTTAGAACTAAATAGTTTTTTAATCAAATAAAATTTATTTTAAGCACTAGGTTTTTCATATAAATTAGCAAGATATTTCATTAACCCTACCATAGAAGTCGCTTCTGTAAAATTGGAAGCCACAGATGCTTCCAAGATTAATATTATAGATCCCAAATCCTTTCTGTAAAGAATATTCCATTATTCATCAGTCATCTTCATAGGTATAGACTTCTCATCCAACGGTAAAGACAAATCTCTTTGATACAGATAATCCTAAATCTGCATCTTACATAATTGATAATTTCGGCAGTTAAATTTCTCTACCTTGTATTTGTTTTCTTTTTCCATTGCTGTAGATCCCACTCAATCAGAAAACCCTCTGTGAGTAAATATGTCAACACACAAAACCCTCAAAAAAATCTCTGATACTAGTTGTTGGGGTTAGCACAACAGTTGTACAGATAATATATATAATCTAAGCTTACATGCAAATAAATATGGATATTCTACCACTAGAAATATACAAAACAAGAGATATAAAGCAATACTAGATTTAACGTGATTCACCAAGTGTGGGATACATCCACCAAGAAACAAGCCAATATATTATCCAAAGCTTTAACAAGATATACAATTGAATATTTACAATCTTCTAGACCTCTCAGATGTACAGTACTTTATATCTCTCAAGATTTTTGCTTCATCACCAAGAATTTTATCTCTCACCAACTTTTGCAAGTTTGTCTTCATTCTTGTTAATACTTACTTCTAAACCCTAAATTTCATGCTTATATAATCATTTATAGACTTAGGGCACTTAGCCATGCAATTATAATCACTAGATATACTTTAATGGTAAAAATATATGTAATTCCCGAGAGTTAATTAAAACATCATCACACAGGTAAATGATTTTGATTCTCCCTAACTGATTGTAGTCAATATTTATACCCCTTAACAAATACGAACAACCCCATGCGTGTCGACCTATCACCCAGTAGGCGCTGGGTGCTCACCTGAGGAATGCACAGGCATTGCCCCCCTCTTTTATGTGAGTTGTGAAATAATGTAGCATAGATGTGAAATAGAAAGACCAAAGAATCCCTTATTCATCCGAGAACTTCGAGTAAATGCTACAATAATGTATCAATTCAGATAAGAAGCGCCTTGACAAAAGATAGGTCTGAACCATGAGGGAAAGAGGATGCATAATGATCATACTCATTCATATGAAATAGACTAAAAGTAACAAAAAGAGATATGTATGAACCGCGAACCACATATTTTCATATTTGAACATGTCCAGTAATCACATTACATCTATCAGGGTCATTATAGACCAAAATGATAGTGCAGATTAGAACCATGTACTAAGACTAGACTTACGTCCCTTACAATGCAAAAGAAAAATATATACTCATCCCTTGATACAACATTCTTCCTATAGATATCCTAGCCCAACCATAAATCTCTTCACATATTTCTGCAGAGCTTCACCTTTCATCTGCACTCTCTAATCTCTATGTTTCTCTACCGATATCTTTTTCTTCTAACATGCACTTGTATTTATAGCCTTTCGCAACACCTTCAAGTCTTTGTGGGAGTTGCAGATCCATTTTCCAAGTGTCTAAGGTGGTCCTCCATAGGAACATGCTTCTTCAGGCTCGAACCTACCACTCTTTGCAATGATGGCCTTCTAGAAACTTCCATCACAAGGTATATTCCTTCCTAGGACACCCTGTTGCTAGGTTGGCACCTTATCTACTCCACATGTGTAGTTGGGTCACACTTTTCTCATGTTTTGTCTGATATGCCAAATATGGCTAAGTCCCAAAAACCTTTGCTATGCCTTACACGTGTGCCATTGTTTCTACTAAACCTTCATAGAACCCTGTCCTATGCACTTTCTCCTTACTCACCCTTCTTTAAGTAGGTCCTATGTACCCACACGCTTCTCAGTACTTAGCCAATAAATTAGGGGCCCAACATTACCCCACACTATGCCTGTTCTCTACCCTTGGCAACACCTTCTTAATGAATATAGAATGATTGTTTTTTAATAGTCTAGAGAATGAATAAAGGAAAGAATAATTTGGGGAAGAATGAAAGAATGTGGAAACTATGATTACTTTTGCAAGAGGAGAGGAAAATATTTTGTCAAGTCTACCTCCAATTTATTCCAGGTATTTATCTCGCTCTGTGCCTATTGATAGAGGTTTTTGACTAAGGTTCTCACCTCTTCAAAGCTTATCGCTTCTCCTTAGGTATCCATTGTTTCCATAAATCCCCTCTAACTGTTTTCCTAAATCCTTGAGTGCATCCATTCTTTGAGTGATTTGGATATACAACTCTTCAGCTGGTTTTTGATTGAGCCCCACAAGGTCTCAATAGCCTCTGATTTATTTTCAACCTCAGCTAGAATTTTGTCTCTTTCAGCCCAATTCCCCTTTTTATTTTCTTAAAAATCCTTGAGCTACACCTCATGGGTGGTGACCAGGATACTCACCACTCCATCTCTATTGGTGTAGTTATCATAGGTCACCTCAACAACTTGGGTGACAACTTTCACATCTACAAGGACTTTCTTGTACTGAGCCATAATGGCCACAAACTTCATCTTTTCCTCTTTTTCTTTGCTCACCAATGCCTCCTTTGTAGAATCTAAGGCTAGTGGTTGTCTTTACATTATGAGGATGTGGGTCAAGTCATCTAGGAACTCCACGGTGGATCCATACTTCTGCGCTGGTGGCATTAGATCTGGATGCTTCAAGAAAATGACATTTGTGATCATATCTACTTTCTTGTAGACCTTGCACACTATTACTTTCTCTTCTTTTAACTCACACCTTAGCTACACGCTGATTAGCTCCTCATGTTTTAACTCCTTAGTTATTTTCTCCAACTCCTCTTCCTTCTTCTCTAGCTCTACCTCCAGGAACTTCCCCCTATTGTTCCTCTTAAAGAGTCTTTCCTCTACTTCCACCGAAACCTTGTTTATCGCGTTGCATATTCGTTCATCTGATAGCTGCTAAGTGTTTACCAAAGGGTTATCACCTTTTGACTCTAGTACCTTCATTACTACCCCTTGGCTTACTTTGAATTTTAGTTCATCGATGTTGGATTCAAATGACCAAGAAATCATTTTCCTTGTTTGAGGGTATGCAACTTCCTCATCAAATGATGTCATAGCCAAGAGTTTCTCCTTTAGAATGGTTCTTTGAAAGCACACACGCAACACCTTGTTTAGGTCATCAATATAGCCCATAATCTGAACCTATGATGCTTCTGTGCTTTTTCTCCCTATGTGCACGGCCTTTGAAAAGCTTATAACCAAACTAGGATCCCCTCCCATGCTGCCATATTCTTTTTCTATGCTTTCCTCCTCTGCTTCCCTCATCACTAGGTTTGTGCTGCATTGCATCTCTTACTTCACTAGGTCCTCAATGATCTTGGCCAGTTCCTTCTGTACGGCCTCGTCTATCTAATCCTTAGTGAGGCTTGGGGTCATTTGTTCTATTGTGACTTCCTCACCTACCCCCCTATCCTGAGTATCTTATTCTTCTTTGATAAAATCCCTCTTGGAAAATACATATTTATTTTATTCTTCCTCTTCTTCCTCCTTTGAGTCATGAACCTCATAAATAGGATGGTCCTCACCTCCTAGTTCATCTTCATCATCATCATCTCTCTTAACTCTATAGGCCTCCAAGCTCTCTATATCCTTTGAATCATTTTCTTCTATTACCTTTTGCTTCTTCTTGGTAGGAGATTCTACTTCCTTATCCTCCTCCTTTGGTGACCTCTTTTGGATGAAGGGTTCCTTATGCTCCGACACTTCTTCCTCTGGAGTCTTTTCTTTCATTGGGGGATTCTTTCTCCACACGTAACTACTGAACTTAGCGCTTGTCTCTGGTGTGCTTACCGCTTGCGTAGCCTAAACACTTGGTGCTTTTTGTACCTCTTCTCTTTCCCTCTTCTTTGGTATGGGCTTCTTTCTTCCTGTGGGGTCCTCATGGATGGATACATTGTTTTCCAAGTATACACCCTTTTCAAATTTTGGCCTGATGCTAAGGTATATCCTTGCTACAGCCCTTCCAGCGATTGGTAAGGTCACTGGTTTTATCATCTATATCTCATGGGAGATATATCTCTCCACATATGTGCGCGTCTTGTGGTAAACCAACTTCTTGTATAGTTCTCTATGGTCTTGATCTACTTTGCTAAGGTAAAACCTTAGTCTCTTGGCCTCTTTGAATATTTTTACCCTTGCTTGGAAGTATAGCACAGTGAAGGAGAAGGGAAGATTGCACCATGGGTTCATTTTTTCATCTGTCAACCTAAATATGCCAATGTAGAAGTGTTGATATACTGCAAATTTTGTTTCTTCATGCATGAGTGTTGGTTTGGAATTATCCATTCTACCTTGAACGCATCCCTCATGCGCTTGTACCATTTTTCTAAACATGCTTTGTGAGTGGTTTTCATATTCTTGCAAGTATATTTTGTGAATCGCTTTGCGGGTGAGGGATCCTCTTCTGGGTACTCCCAGATAGACCTTTTTGTCCCATTAGGCACTCTGATTTATGAGAAGACAATAGTGAGGAGGATGTTGCCAAATAATATTTTTTCACCCTCCTGCGCACTGCTTATGATTTCATCTACGATGAAAGCGGATAAGTTGTAGATTCCCCACTCAGGTATTTTCTGGCATACATTAAGCCATAGTTTTTTCACTAGCGTCTATCTCTCTTAATCATTAAGCTTCATAACTAGGCATGCGCTTATCCTCATCATGGGGTCTAGGATCTCAACAATGTCAAAGTATCACAACCATTCTTGTAGGCATACATAGCTACTATCTCTTTGATGGCCTCTTTGTTGCTTAAGTCATCATCTAGACTCTCTCCCTCATAGGTAAGGCTTGTGAATTTTGAAATCAACTGGGGAGTTATGCACATATTGCACCCCACGAAATAGAAATGATCCTCATGCACATGTAACATTAGCCACTGGTAGAGGCACTCAGGCTTTCCAAAGTATGGTAGCTCATAAAGTTACAACCCTACCTTCTCTATCTTAAATTTTACGTCGTCACTGTAAATGGGCATGCATTCTATTGTTCTCTTGTTAGTTGGGCACACCAACTCCAAGGCCATCTCCTTCTCTATTGTAGTAGTGTGATGGTTATAATCACTCACTTTCATCTTCCTTAGGTGAGATTCCATTATTTTCCTAGCAACACCCCATATGGGTATTGCATTTATGTGTACCATTCTTCATTTGTGCTCTCGATGGCTATTGTTTGTTTTCCCTTTCCCTTTTGTTTCTGCTTCTTTGGTGAGATGGTTGGTTTTCTGGGTGCCATCTTTCTGACCGGTTTTAGTACTTAGAAATTATCTCTCTTTCTCTTCTTTACCACTCTATCTAGCCCTAGGCTCGATCTCTAAGGAAAAATCCTTCTAACTTCATGCCCTAGTCGCCAAACCCTAACTGGAAAAAACTTTCCACAAGACGACGTGTGCTTACTTAACTTCTCCATGCTCGTGTAATCCTTTCCTACTGGTTTGTGAATTTAACCTAGCTATACACTTCAGATCTCTCAAATGCTTCCTTTGTTGCAAAGATCTTGCTTTGGATGCCCCAGTTAACAAGAGATTTCTTCCCTTTGTAATCGCAATGTAAATAATGAAGTGCTCGACCTCTTATTTATAGCTTTTCCCTTTTTCTAGCATTAAAATCTCTCTCACCTACCACCATACTTTGACCTTAAATGTAATTTTTTTCACTAAGCTAGTCTTAAGCACCTTTCCCACATTCCACATCTTGCGCAAAAACCCCTTTACAACCTTTTGGCGCGTAAAAATCCAACGCGCACATTCATAGCACCGAAGGAACTTCTTCCATCCCTTTCCCTAGTTTTTCCCTCGCCTACCTTATGTTGTTCCTGCACTCTTCCTTTTTCCTATATGTGGTTTCTTCAAGGCTTTCTTGACACCAACCATTCACGTCCATCTTTTTCTCTATGCACCTATTAACCTTACGCATCTTTAGTCCTTTAACCGGGCCATTCATTGTAACTTCTACTGTCAACATACACTTGTATTACAGGCCTATACTTCCTTTCACTCCATCCCACACTAAACTGATGCACTATCCTCTGTGCATACAAAACCTTCAAAAATTAATATGGCTACTAGTTCACATGGCACAAAAAAAACCAACAGAAAGGAAGGAACAATGAGAAAGGGAAACAAAAGAAAAGAAAATGCACTAAGGGAAAGTCTATCCTAACTGGCAACACTACCTTATTTACAAAAACCAAGAAGACTTATTTATAGTAGGCCTTCAAATTACTCCCATTAAAGTGTCCTGGTAATCTTGTCCCATCCAGCGCTTGCAACTGGCACATGTATGAATAAAGGATGTACAAGATGATGTAAGGCCCCACCTAGTGGACTTTTAGCTTCCCAGGATGGCACAAAAACTTGGAATCATATAGCAAAACCATCTACGTAACCTTAAACTTCTTGTTCTTGATGTGATGATCATGCCATGCCTTTTTTTTTGCTTTTTCAGTCTTCTGGCTCCGTCTAGCAAGTGACCATATTTAATCCAACTGAATTAATTTATAAATCCTTTCTTCTAGCATTTTCTCATTGACTAATCCTCCTACGTGCGCTATACACAAAGAAGGTAACCTGAATTCAACTGGTAGGATAGCCTCCATGCCAATCACCAATTGAAATCGTGTGGCCTTATTTAACCTCTCTTAGGTTGTCCTGTATGCCCAAAGAATGGATGATATCTTATCATCCAAATCTTGTCTACCAACATCAAAGATCTTAGTTAGCGTGTGACTAAGTATTTTGTTAAATGCCTCAGTAGTTCCATTTTCTTGAGGGTGATAGGGGGTAGTCTTGTGATGGGCCACCATGAATTTTGATAAAAGAATCCTGAACATCTCATTGAGAAATTGCATACCTCTATCACTTGTTAAAATCAATGGGCATCCATACCTACTGATTATATTCTCCCATAAAAATCTAGCAGCTATAGTCATTGTATAATCTTTTGTAGGTGCTGCCTCTACCCACCATGTAAAATAATTAGTGTAAGTGATGATATAATGTGAACCAGTCCTTCACGCTATTGGCGACATTCGTCCTAAAAAGTCAATAACCCATTTCTCAAATGGTTCCATGCTAGCTATTGGTCATAAGGGAATTTCATCCCTCTTTCTAGGTTTTTTAAGGCGCTAGCAATAATTACAGGCCTTGCAAAACTCAATATAGTCTTAGTAAATGGTTTCCCACCAAAGTCCTATGAGAAGAATCTTCTGGGCGGTTACATTTCCTGCATAATGTCCTCCAACGATCCCACCATATGCTTCTTCCATAATTACAATGTGCTCATGTTCTAGCACGCATCATCGTAGAACCTCATCATGGTCCTATTATCCAAAATAAGCCCATGCTTGTTTTGGTTAACTTGCCTTCATTCATCCTTCCTTTTGCTGCAGGAAGATTTTTACAACTTTAAATCACTCAAAAGTTCTTGGAGATGGCTTCATCAGATAGGATTTTTCTTCTCCTTTCCATAAAGCTAAAGAATTCCTCCTAAATCCTTGTATTTTTTGAGTTATGGCAGGATGGAGTTTATAGTGAAAATTTGCCTTGGGCGGGTGCGCAGAGCTAAGGAAGAAAATTTTCCAAATGAGATTGCGGGTCAGCGGAAAGTGGAAGACTTTTGATACTTAGTATTTTTGGCTAAGAGGGCACAAAGGTAATTTTTGGCTAGTGAGCTTGCAAAGGTACCAAGGAAGAAATTTTTCCCAAGGTCCAAGGAGGACACATGGCCGCATATTAAGCAAAGTGAGAAGGAAAAGGATCGGAGGGAATTTGGAACTTAACACTTTTTAATTCCAAAGGGAAACAGTTACAAGGTGACCCACACTTCCTGCCAGAGACCAAAAGTCAAAGTCAAAGTAGGAAGCGGGGTTGCGGGCTGTAGGAGGTATTTTAAACTTTAACGTTTTTTGTGATTTTAGCACAAAAGCAATCTTTAGACCCGCGAAGCCATTTGAACACCATGTGGCACTTTTCCCCTACAGGGTTGTGGGGTTTTTTGATACTTTTTATAAATTTTTCAAAAAAGGGAAAAAAGGAAAGGTTGAACCCGCGAACCCATTTCTCACCATTTTTTCCCTAATTTGGCCGCAGAATTTCAAAAGGTCATATCTTTTGATTAATTGGTCAAAATTCATCAAATTTGGTACCATTGGAAAGCTATCAATGACCTCTACACCATGGAAGATTCAATTTTGAGTTTTTGGTAAATTTGGAGGGAGAAAAGTGAAGAAATGTCTCCAGCACGGGAAAAAATGTAGAAACGACCCCCAACCACCAAAATTGATGAAGTATGGCATCTGTTTCTTCTCCAACATGGCTAAATGCATCGAAAAATGGATTTGTGAGGGTACCCTTGCTGTTTTAATGAATCTTGTCAGTGGTTGGAGATGTCAAAAAATCAATTTTCTTGTGTTTTTTCACCTTTCTTCGTTATGTTTGATTGATATATGCCAAATTTCGTCTCATTTGAAAGGGTGCACAATTATTTCTTGTTTTGCAGACTCCCTTCTTCCCTTTTTCAAGTGAATTTGTGGATTTTATTAGACCTTCCATTAAAATTACATGTATTTCTACCTTGCGGCCATTTGTAACATGTTGTATTGATCAGTAGAGAAATAATAAATGCTTGTGGGTGATTTTTACCCCTTTTTTGTCTTCATTGTTCTTAGTTGATCTTCTATTACAAGATTGGTTATCTGTGTTTGGCTATTACATGGAAATTTATGGTTTGTGTTTACCAACAAAACAATTTTTCCTCACTCCATTGGTGTATCACCATTTTGTACTTAGTTCTTGTTTCCTTTTGCATCTCTTAAGTTTGTCTCCTTGGAATCTAGAGTAGGATTTAGCATTGAACCTCTGCAAAATTCATGCATAAACCTAAATAGAGGGGTAAGAACCATACTTTCTCTTGAGATTTTTCTCACCTCACAAGGTCACACACCTTAGAGAAAAATCAATGTTGTGTAATCACACTAAATGACCCAATTCTGGAATGCAGATCTAAAGATCATTTAGGGGGTGCTGGTAGATTTGCAGTAACAATTTTGGCACATCCGGTGGGACCTTATAGGTCTTCATCTTCATTGAAAAAAATTTGATGAGTAATTATCATAAGTTTCTTTCTTGAAAGAGCCTTGATTTACACATTTGGTGACTCCAAAAAGATAGAATCAACTAGTTTCAGCAGACCAAGCTTGAAGATTCATGAGAAGGATCTAAACAATGTCAAGGAATAGAGAAGAGGGATTGTTTAACTATCTATAATTATCCCCAGAAAGTGGAGAAAGAGGAAGAAGGATTCAAAGGTCTCCATCTCCACCAAATATAACTCTATCAACTCCTCCACCTAGTAGTCCTTTCATCCAATCAACAAGGGTTATCAGGCCAATCAGAATGGAAACAACCCAATCCTTATGTCAAATTTACTAGCAGCAACCCACTTGCTCTCAATGCACAAAACCTAACTCTAATTGCAGCATTGAAGAACATCTCATACTTTACTAGAGAAAATCAGACCACTCCTGGTGATCATGACCAAGACATTGCTAATTTTTTTGCAATCCATGAGATTGTTGAGATGGATATTGCTGTCAAATTACTAGCATATTCATTCAAAGGGAAATCCTTACAATGGTTCAAGAGCCTTGAGGTAGGATCTATCCAAAATTGGAACCAATTGTGCATAGCCCTCCATAACCAATTTGGAGAGAAAGGGGACAACTTGTCTCTATTAGAGAAACTGACAACTATCAAGATAGCTCCCAATGAGTAGCTAACAGACTTCAATTCCAGATTTCAAAGAACATGGGATAGAATCCCATTGGAAGTGAGGCCAATAGCTCAAGGTTATTTCTTATACTTTCTCAAGGATTTAAATTATGACATTTCTATGTTGATACAATCCATGGGAGATGCAACTCTACCTACAGCTTACAACATCACCATTAGGGATGAGAATTGTTTGATCTAAGCTGGTAAACTTGCACCTAGTCCTACTATGCCCTTATATCCAGAGTTGAGAAGTCCAAGTACTAGTCAAGTACCTACTTTAGCTCCTATTCCAACTCCTAGAAATTAGAGTTCAAATGAAACTTCTACTTCTTCCTCTAGTGCCTCAAATGAGCTTCAAGAAGTTATGAAACAATTGCAAAATTTGGGCAATGAGATGGTTATGCTCAAGAGGTAACAAGCTCAAATTTTTAGGCCTTCTTATCATCCTCAAACTTAGCCTAATAGACAACCATATTAGGCTAATAGGCCACCCAACCTAGATGCAAATAAAAAATCAAGTAAGACCTCCTGCCAATAGACCATTTCAGCCCTATAAACCCAATGTTTCATCTACCTCTAAAGGCTTAGTTCCAATGCAAAATAATATAGCTCAAGAGTATGATTGGTGTTTCCCATGCAATGAACCTCACAAGCAATATATATGCTTCAATGGTGCTTTGAAGCAAGATTTAATGGTGACAAAAACTGGTGTAGAGAGTGAAGCGAGTCTAGAAACAAACAAACAATAAGGGACATCTCAACAAGATACAAATCTAAATGAGACTAAAATTTTGAATTGGTAGGCTGCAGATTTTTTTGGTATGAATCAAACACATCCTCAAAGTGTAGCAGCTAACACATAGTAAAATAAGAGGAATATTGGTGAAGGGAAGTCATTAGATCCAAGTGATTCACAACCTTCCATCACTCCACAAGGTGTTGACAAGAAAAATTCAATTCCAAATGTGTAAGGACAGCCCAAACCACCTTCTAGACAAGCTTAAAGGCCAACTATTGTAGCCCATGTATAAGAAAATAATTTTTAGAATAAAGGGCAGCAAAGAGATGGTTCATCCCCATTTAACATCATTGAAAAAATAAATAAGACCAATGTGAACATATCTATGTGGGAGTCACTATCCATCCCAATACAAAGGGATCTATTACAAACTTTCATGAGGAATTCGTCAACCTCAAATCAGCTAGCTCATATGCAAGAGAAGGTACTCACAAATGCTACTCAGCCTAAGGGGAATCATGGAGGATAGTAAGGTAAAATTTTGAATCCCCCTCTATTTTATGTTTCATTGATCATTGGGGATAAACTAGTACATAATTGTATGATTGATTTTGGGGCAAGTAGTTTTGTGATGCCCAAGCAAATAGCTGATCAGTTGGGCCTTCAATATGAAGTCGTATCCAAGGGGGTGTTGTAATTAGATGGGACAGACAGTAACAAAAGTTGGGGTGATTAAATATTTTATCCTTACTTTGCATGCATACCCCACTGTCACTATTTTGCAAGATGTGTCAGATGATAGATTTACCACCACTCTTTTCAATATGTTTGTCAAGGGATTTCACAGCTAGAATTGGAGGCTACCTATCTGCTAATTGGTCACACATGCTATTTAGGACAAGGTATGTAGCCAAGGCCACAATCAGGTCCAAACCTATTGCAAAATTTAACATTGATGCCTCATACTCGAAGCCCAATCAATGCCAACTGTTTAATGTTTGATCAAGAGGATTATCCAAGCACACATGAAGCTGACACCAAAGTTAAAAGCATTCCAAATTTGACTCTTGATGAATGGTCAAACAAGGTACATGATTTTTATCCCTATAAGGAAATAGAGGAATATGAACTAGGAGTATATTACATGCATGAAGAAAATCAACCTCTTCCTAACACCACAAAGCCAGACCATAAAGATGAAAATGAGGTATGACAGTTGTTTTTTGATGGATAAAGAAGTAGACAAGGTGCAAGAGGAGGAGCTATGCTTGTTTCACCTCAAGGCATTAAGTATTATTCATCTTTTATATTTCAGTTTGCATGTTCTAACAACACTGCTGAATATGAAGCTTTGATACATGGATTGCATTGGTCAAGGAAGAGAGGCATAAAAAACTTACAAGTCTTTGGTGATAGTGAGCTGATTGTTAATCAAGTTAAAGGACAACATGCTGCCAAGAATGACCTGCTCAAGAGTTATAAGAATAGGTGGGGGATCTCATGGAGGATTTTGAGGGCTTTGGCATCAAATCCATCCCTAGGAGAGACAACCAAGTTGTTGATTGGCTTGCAGCAGTTGAAGAAAATTTTGATGTTGTGGAGAGTATCAAAAGAGATAAAATGCAGCCAAAGATCCATGTGATTGTGAGGCCATCAGTGTTATATAATAATGCAAGTTGGTAAGTGTTTGAGAGTGACCATCAAATAATCAATTTCTTGCAAGACGAAGTTGAGTTCTCAGCCAAAAATCAGGAAAAGTTGGAATAGCAGTATGGTGATCAAGTGGTACAGCTGAGAACCAACAAACTACCAAAATGACTTGTGACTTTAGATTCTATCTTTAATCCTAATGATCAATTTAGGAAGGAGAAAGCAAACATCCAAGTCAAGGGAGAGGATTCAGAGCCCATCTCAGTTGGAGAAGGAAAGTCACTTCAAATTGGTAAAGTGGCAACCGAGAAAGAAAGGTATGAATTCATGCAACTTTTCCAAGAGTTCTTGGATGTATTTTCTTGGAGCTATGAAGACTTGAGAGGTTTCAATCCCAAGCTAGCTCAACACACAATTGAACTAGATCCAAGTGCTAAGCCCATCAGTTAAAAATAGAGACTGGTCAATCCACACATTGAGCCTCTCATGAAGAAGGAATTGAATAAGTTAATAGAGGCAAGTATCATATTCCCCATCAAGCATTCAAGCTGGGTTGCAAACTTGGTTCCAGTTAGAAAGAAGAGTGGAGAAATCAGGTTGTGTGTAGACTTTAGAGATTTGAACAGAGCATCCCTCAAGGATCACTACCCACTTCCTTCTATGGAGCAGATTTTGCAAGTTGTTGTTAGCTCTGAGAGGTTTTCATTGCTAGATGGTTATTCAAGGTATAATCAGATCATGGTAAAGAAAAATGATCTAGTTCAAAACAACCTTCACCACCAAATGGGGAACCTATGCATATAGAAAAATGCCATTTGGGATGTCTAACGCCAGAGCTACTTTCCAAAGGGCAATGGATATGGCATTCAAGGGATTGATCAATAAAATAGTGCTGATATACCTAGATGATATTACTATATTTTTTAAAAGTACATCAGACCATCTCTTTCATTTGAGACAAGTGTTCCAAAGATGTAGAAGATTTGGGGTATCCTTGAATCCCAAAAAATGCATATTCTTAGCTCATGAAGGCAAGCTCCTAGGCCACATTGTTTCCAAGGAAGGGTTAGCAATTGATCCAGAGAGGGTTGAAGCAATAAGAGCACTACCATTGCCAAGGCATAAGAAGGATCTTCAAAGTTTCTTGGGAAGAATCAATTTTGTTTGAAGGTTTGTTCCAAACTTTGCAGCCCTTTTCAAGCCAATAACTATGATGTTGAAGAAAAGTGTGGCATTCAAATGGATAGCTGAAGGTAAGGAAATTTTTGACGAAATCAAAGAAGCTATCTCATGGGATCCAACTCTCATTAACCTATATTTCTCCAAAGACTTCATCCTTTATGCATTTTGTGGTGATGATACAATTTCTGCAATTTTAGTACAACAGAATGAAGAAAATGCAGAGAAGACAATTGCCTTCTTTAGCCAAAGCTTGGAGGACTATGAAGTAAGGTATTCCTTCATTGAGAAGCATGTTCTTGCAGTGATTAGGAGCTTAAAGAAATTTAAGCATCTAGTTTCAAACAACAAGGTTCAACTATTGGTTTCTCATGTGGGAGTTAAAGACTTCCTCCTCAACAAAGATCTAAATGAAAAACATATAGGGTGGATTACTCGTGTCATGGAGTATGAAATTGAGATCAAAGTCACCAAGCTGGTATGAGGAAAGGGATTGTGTGAGCAATTGGCCTTGAGTCAACCAATTAAAGAAAGCAAAGAGAAGAATGTTGTTTTGGTGCTGCAAGAAATCCAAGAACAAAGAGATGTTCAAGAAGAAAATGGTGGTGTGCTCACTCCTTTCTGGACCCAAGACATAATGCACTTCTTACAAATAGGCCTATGCCCTCCAGAGATGAAAAATTCCACAATAAGACACTTTAGATTGCAGGCTATTCCATATGCACTTGTTGATGGTGTCTTGTTCAAAAAAGATATCAATGGAGTGTTGCTGAGATGCATTGGGACAAATCAGATTGAGAAAATGTTAGAAGAGTTCCATGATGGATCAGATTTGGGTCATTTTTCTCCAAGAGTGAAAACTCTCAAGATCATGAAGGATGGTTATTATTGGCCCAAAGTGTTTAGTTATTGTTATGCATGGATCAAGGGGTGCAAGAATTGTGCATTCTTCACAGGTAAAGAGAGGTTAACAACACTTCCATTGCACCCAATCTCAGTTGACCAGCCATTCATGCAATGTGGTTTGGACTTCATTGGAGTCATTAATCCAAACTCAAGCCAAGGGCACAAATGGATTCTAACATCAACAGACTACTTCACCAAATGGACTGAGGCAGTGGCACTCAAAGAGGAAAATGAATCTAGCATTCTAGACTTCTATGAGGGGATAACAACCAGATTTGGTATACCTACCACTATAATATCAGATAATGTGTTGGAATTCATAGGATCAAAGGTAACTGAATGGGCTGTTAGAAATGGGATCTATTTGAGGACTTCATCAAATTATTACCCTCAAAGTAATGGCCAAGCTGAGTCCACAAACAAGAATCTATTAAGGATCATCAAGAGGACTCTTGATGAAAATTAGAGGACTTGGAACACTAAGCTCAAATCAGCTCTATGGGCTAATAGGATAACTCCCAAGAGATCCACAGGTAACTCTCCATTCAGACTTGTTTATGGGAAAGAGGCAGTCTTGCCTATATCACTTGAGTTGCCAACATTGGAACTCATGAAGCAATTGGAATTGTTGGAGTGTGAGCCCATGGAGGTTAGATATGTAGAATTAATGGAACTGCATGAAATCAGAGAGCATGCAACCCAAATAATGGAAAAGGACCAAGCATTGATCAAGAGAAGCTTTGATAAGAAAGCTAAGGCTAGAACTTTCCAAGTTGGAGATTTAGTGTTGAAATGGGATGTAGACCGAGCAAAGCCAGGAAGGCATTCAAAATTTTATGCCATTTGGAGTGGCCCCTACATGGTCACAAAATGCAAAAATAGCAATGCCTTCCAATTGTCTACATTGGATGGTGACGAACTGTAGATTCCAGTTAATGGAATCCATCTAAAGCATTGCTACTAGAAGGGAAACTTCTCACCTTGTACATATTAGCTTAGATTTTTTTCATTCCTCCAAGTGCTTATGCACATTGTTTTTGTTGTAGCTTATATTTACATTTCCCTAAGTGCTTTGGCACAGGTTTTGTTGCCCCAAGGATGCATCTTTTGTAGATCATGTTCCAGGTCAAAGTAATTTTCTACTCTCACAATCTTCATCTTAGAGATTTTCTAATGAATTGAGAGTAACAAGCAGTTGAGTTCATGACTCCATGCCCAATGGATTGCTTCAGGAAGTTGGTCACTTCATCTAGTAGGTAGATGACCCCTCTGAGTTGCCAAAATTGTTATCCAAAATAAGCCCATGCTCATTTTGGTTAACTTGCCTTCATTCTTCCTTCCTTTTTCTATAGGAAGATTTTTATAACTTTAAATCACTCAAAATTTCCTAGAGATGGATTCATTAGATAGGATTTTTCTTCCCCTTTCCAGAAAGGTAATGAAGTCCTCCTAACTCATATTTTTTGAGTTATGGCTCGGCGGAGTTTATAGTGAAAATTTTCCCTGAGCGGGTCCACAGAGCTAAGGAAGAAATTTTTCCAAAGGAGATTGGAAAGTGGAAGACTTTTGATACTTAGTATTTTTGGCTAAGAGGGCACAAAGGTAATTTTTGGCCCGTGAGCCCTGCAAAGGTGCAAAGGAAGAAAATTTGCCTAAGGTCCGAGGAGGACACATGGCCGCATATTAAGCAAAGCGAGAAGGTGGAGGATCAGAGGGAATTTGGAACTTAACCCTTTTTCATTCCAAAGGGAAAAAGTCACAAGGTGACCGGCACTTTTGCCAGAGACCAAAAAGTCAAAGTCAAAGTAGGAAGCGGGGTTGCGGGCTGCGGGAGGTATTTTAAACTTTAACGTTTTTTGTGCTTTTAGCGCAAAAGTGATCTTTGGACCCGCGAAGCCCTTTTAACACCACGTGGCAGTTTGCCCCTATGGGGCCGTGGGGTTTTTTTGAGACTTTTTGTAAATTTTGCAAAAAAGGGAAAAAAGGAAAGGTTGAGCCCGTGGACCCGTTTTTCACCATTTTTGCCCTAATTTGGCCGTAAAATTTCAAAAGGTCATATCTTTCGATCTAGTGGTCAAAATTCATCAAATTTGGTACCATTACAAAGCTATCAATGTCCTCTATGCACTATGGAAGCTTAAATTTTGAGTTTTGGGTAATGTTAGAAGGAGAAAATTGAAGAAACATGTTCCATCATGGGAAAAAATGTAGAACTGATCCCCTAACCACCAAAATTGATGATGTATGGCGTTTGTTTCTTCTCCAGCATGACCAAATGCATCAAAAAATGGATTTGTGAGGGTGACCTTGCTATTTTAATGTAATCTTATCAGTGGTTGGAGAAATCGAATCATTTTTTCTCACATTTTTTCACCTTTCTTCGTTCTGTTTGATTGATATATGCCAAATTTTGGCTCATTTGAAAGGGTGGACAATTATTTCTTGTTTTGTAGACTCCCCTCTTCCCTTTGGCAAGTGAATTTGTGGAGTTTATCAAAACATTCCATTAAAATTACATGTATTTCTACCTTGTGGTTGTTTGTAACACATTATATCGATCTGTAGGGTAATAATACATGCCTGTGGGTGATTTTTACCCCTTTTTTGTCTTCATTGTTCTTAGTTGATCTTATATTACAAGACTGGTTATCTGTTGTTTGGCTATTGCATGAAAATTTATGGTTTGTGTTTACCAGACAAAACAATTGTTCATCACTCCTTTGGTGTATCACCCGTTTTTACTTAGTTTTTTTTCCTTTTTCATCTTGTAACTCTATCTCCTTGGAATCTAGATTAGGATTTAGCATTGAACCTCTGAAAAATTCATGCATACACCTAAATAGAGGGGTAAGAACTAGCTTTCTCTGGAGAGTTTCCTCACCTTGCAAGGTCCCACACCTTAGAGAAAACTCAATGTTGTATAGTCACACTAAATGACCCAATTCTGGACTACAGATTTGAAGGTCATTTAGGGGGTGTTGTAGATTTGCACTAATATTTTTGGCACACCCGGTGGGACCTTGGAGGTATTCATCTTCATTAAAATAAAGTTGATGTGCAATTGTTGTAAGTTTCTTGCTAAAAGATCCTTGATTTACACATCTTGCAACTCCAAAAGGATATAATCAACTAGTTTCAGCAGTCTAAGCTTGAAGATTCATGAGAAGGATCTAAATAAGGTCAACGACCAGAGAAGAGGGATTATTTAACTATATGCAATTATCCCTAGAAAGAGGAGAAAGAGGAAGAAGGATTCAAAGGTCTCCATCTCCACCAAACAAAACTCTATCAACTCCTCCACCTGGTAGAACTTTCATCCAATCAACAAGGGTTCTCAGGCCAATCAGAATGTCACAACCCAATCCTTATGTGAACTTTACTGGTAGCAGCCCACTTGCTCTCAATGCACAAAACCCAGTTCCAATTGTAGCGTTGAAGAACATCCCATACTTTATTTTAGAAAATCAGACCACTCCTACTGATCATGTCCAAGACATTGCTAATGTTTGTGCAACCCTTTGGTGTATCACCATTTTTTACTTAGTTTTGTTTGTTTTTGCATCTTTTAACTCTATCTCCTTGGAATCTAGAGTAGGATTTAGCATTGAACCTCTGTAAAATTCATGCATACACCTAAACAGAGGGGTAAGAACCAAATTTCTCTAGAGAGTTTTCTCACCTTACAATGTCCCACACCTTGGAGAAAAATCAATGTTGTGTAATCACACTAAATGACCCAATTCTAGACTATAGATCTTAAGGTCATTTAGGGGGTGCTATAGATTTGCACTAATAGGTCCAATTTATATATATCTCCACTAATCAACTTGTAAGGCATGATGCATATGGCCAATTGTTTCTTCTCTAATGTCTTCATCCCTTTTGGCACCATACCCATTTTGAGAAACACCTCAATATGCTCTAAGTCTGAGGGCGCATGCCACAACCTAAACATCTACGTGTCTGAAATGGTCTCCTCAATACTTTACGTGTCCTCTCCTAAGTCAATTCTAGACAAGTGATCGGGTCTAGAATTACTCTTTCTTGGCTTCAAAACCACGGTGAACTCAAATTTTTTAAATAGTAGGACCCATCGACATATGCATCCTTAAAGAACAAGCTTATTGACTAAGTATTTTAATGTCATGTGGTCCATGTAGAATATAAAGGGTGTTGCCAACAAATAATGCCTAAACTTATGTAGTGCTTAGATCATGGATAATGCTTCGTGATCAGTAGTCATGTAATTTTTCTCTGCTAATGTTAAATTTCTGTTGGCAAAACACAAGGGATGATCAACAATCCCTTCACCAGGTTGTGCCAATACTACTCCAATGGTTGTGCCTGAGGTATCAACATGAACATGGAAAGGCTTATCCCAAGAAGGGAATCGTAGTATGGGTGTGGTGACAAGTTTATCCTTTAAAGTACTAAATGCCTTTTGTTGTGCCTCTCCCCAAAGGAAGGTACTCTTGTATTTGAGAAAATTTTCTAAGGGCGTGGCTATCCTAGCATCTCCTTTGATGAACTTTCTGTAATACCTTGTATGCCCAAGGAATCCACGCACTACGATTTGGCTAGTAGGCTCCCCCAACCCCACAATGACAACAAATTTGATGGGATCTACTAGTAAACCCTCCATACATATGATATGCCCCAATAATGTTCCAAATGGGGTAGCAAAGACACATTTCTTAATGTTGAGGGACATCCTCAACTACTGACATCTCTCAAACATTAATCTTAAGTTATCACAGTGGTCCTTCACTAGCACATACACATTCTATTCATCTAATTAGAATTGAAGAAATTTGTGGATAAAGTTCTGAAATGGTTGTGGCATAATGCGTGAGAACACAACAGGCACATTCTTCAACCCAAAGGGCATGACCATATAGGAAAAAATTCCCCACTCGGTTGTGAAAGTTATCTTCACCTAGTCCTCCTTTGTGATCTAAACTTGGTGGTACCCTGAAAATTCATCCGTAAAGGAATATACTTCACATCCGGCCACTCCTTCCAAAATTTCTTCAATGAAGGGGGTTAGAAAAGGATCAATGACACAAACTACATTCAAGTCCCTATAGTCTACACAGATCCTTATCCTTACATCCTTTTTAATACTAATGACCTTAGGACTTACCCACTTTGACTCTTCAACAACTTCAATGATTCCCAATGCTATCATCTTATCTATTTCCTCCTTGACCTTTACACACAGGTTAGGATTCATTTGGTATGGCCTCTTCCAGACTGGGCACACACCTTCCTCATTTTTATCTTCATCTCCCCTATGGAATGGAATACGCCTTTGAGTTCATGCTACCCATGAGGGAATAAATCTTGGAACTCATGTAAAAAATCAGAGATCTTAGAGACCTTCACTGACCAATAATCCCAGATGATGGCCTCTTTAGGTTCCTCTTCTCTACTAATGTTAACCCTTTTTGTATTTAACGGTTCATGGTAGGTGCATTCTCGTTCATCAGTTCTATCTATCACTTAGCGCATCCATATAGAATGGTTAACATCCAAGATTTATGCTTCCTCTCCATCAATTACATAGACCATCTTCCATTTTTTATTTTTCCATGCATGTGTGTTCAAGTTGTAACTCCTTTGATTCTTCTTCCTCAAAGCACACCTCCAAGCCAGGTTCTCCTAGCAATTCTTGTATTCTATCCTCTTTCATAGCACTATCCCCTATTGTAAGACAACCTATAACACCTTATCCACTGATGGATTTGTACTCCGATACTTGAATGTTTGAATGAGATCAGCCATCAATTCTTGCCAATTACCAGTTTGAAGATGCATCTTTGAGTGTATATACCATATGGGCACACAATCTTACAGGGTGGATTACAACTTTTGAACCCATAATGAAGGTGGTAATGCTTCTACACTTCCCATCCAGACCATCTCACATGCTTCAATATGGAATGAAGGGGTCTCTTTACCATGGTAGTCTTGAATGACCGTGAGTGCATTGCTTCTAGAAAACCTTATAGAGAACGTGATTCTTACCTCCCACCACTCCAAGAGGCTCTCCCAATGTGTATGCCACCAGTGCTCTATAGTCTCGAGTAGGCTATAATTGAGCATCCCTCTTCTTTCGTCCTCATCTTTCCACTGATCTTCCATGTCCCATAAGAAAATATCAGGGTATGCCCCTCTAGAGTAACTTGGTAACTTATTTCCTCCTAGGCACTTGAGTGTGTGTGCCTTGGTCACTTTTTTTACAGATCCCCTTAGTTATCACCCAATTAATTCATAGGTCCCATGCACCCAATTGTCACACGCCATGTTGGTGGTATCACTCATAGACCGAGAATCCTTAAATTGGATAACTCCTTCTATAGGGTGAATTATCTCCGGGTTTCTAATGGAGCGCACATAAATTATAGCAAAGACCTCTTCTCCCAAAGGTTCAATGTAATGTGACGAATTCCCATCCATTAGAGGGATGATGACCCGTTATTCCTTGTTCTTGAAACTAATATATCCTTTGTTGAATATCGGGTCAACATTGTTCTTATAGCACCATGGGCACCCAAGAAATGCTAGAAAATTGTTTTCCTCGACGAGTGCCAAGACTTCAAAGTCTCTAGTAAACTTGGCTCCATGAATGGTAATCACTACATCCTTTAATACTCCAATGGGCATTGCCTTAGTTTTATTTTCCATATACAACACATTCGAAGATGGCTGCAATGTGGGCCTTCCCATTTGATGCCAGGCATCTAATGTAAGAACATTGACTTTTGCTCCCATGTCAATCAATATGTTGCTTAGAAGCCAACCATCCACAACTGCATTCAATGTGATCTCCTTATCATAGTCAAGGCTATAGGGAGGGAGGTTTGCATGAAACACCTACCTTTCGTGTTCTTCTCACATGCATAGCATCTTCTCTCATAGCCATTCTCCTAGTAAGGGAATAATATTCTCTTGCCTTAACATTTTTCACACTTCCTTGACCTCATCCAGGTCCTTATGTGGAGTCTCAACATTCCTTCTTTGCTCCTGTTGTCTATACTGCTCCTTTACACACTAGATTTCCACCTGTAAACTATGAATGAAATCCATTATCTCTTGGTACACTTCCTTCTTTTGTGTAGGGTCTAGATACTTCCCATGCACCACTTCCTCTCTTGAGACTAGAGTCTTTTTCCTTGGTACTTCTTTGGCGTGCGTAACTTCTTCTCGTGTTATCACTAAAACAAGTTCTAACCCTAACTCATATGCCACTCTAGGCATCCACTATGTGTCAGACTTATTTATACTCACCATCCCAGTGCCCTTGTCCTTTTGGTCCTACTGGTTCATATGCTCAAACAACTTAGGGCACTCCTCATACTTATGCTTCTTCCCTCACCATGAGAACTAAAATAACTCTAGGAACTTGCGCTTGTAGTGTTCTATAGACCCATAATTAAAACAGGTTCCTCGTGGAAACTCACTTCTTCCTCCTCCATGGTTATTGCAACCATAGAATTCTCCATGAGAACCTCTTCCATGTGTCCCTCCATCCGTGTGCCCTTCATAATGATGATCATCATCCTTGGAACTACTAGTAAGGCTGGTCTGGTGCACACCATGATCAATGGCTTCATGGATCTAGTCAATAAGTCTACAATCCTTAGTATCATGGGTTGTAGAGGTGCAAATATTATAGTAGCAAGACACATTCTTCTGAATCACATACTACAACAAGGGACATCTACTCGTATCATGGTCCTCGTGGAAAATTTCACAATCTACCACTATGGCACGTACCGATTTTTGGGGGCAGTTATCCTTGGAATGCCCCTCTACTTTACAATCCACGCACTAAAGATCACTACGAGTCTCATGTGTAGAGTTTACAGATAGATTTTCTAACTGCTTGGCCATGGCAGTGATTTAAGCCTTCAGAAAAGGGCTCACACTAGTATCAACACTCCCAACTGATTTAACGCATAAAGCAGCCTCTTGGGCCTTGCGTGGGTCAGTAAATGTTCTATGGGACAATTCCCTCTTAAAAAGATTAATCAACCCTAAAAAAACCACTGAGCATGCTATGAAGGGTGAATGTCATATGACAGTTTTGACAAGAGAGTTTTAAACTGTGCATCATACTCCCGCACACTTTCTACCATTTCCTACTGGATTTCTTTCAAAGCGTTGATGCTCTTCTGCTCAAACTCCAGTAAGTGGAACTCTTCTAGGAAGGCATTTTTCAATGTTGTGTAGTCTACCACTGGTTGATGGGGATCACACTTTATATACCAGCTATACGCGCACCCTTGCAACATCGTTGTAAATTGACTAGCCTTCCATTCCAGGGTTGTGATCCCCTTCACGCGCCATAGCAACTCACACTTGTGGACATGCTCTGCAACATCCTCTATGCCTTGGTAGTGTGGAAATTGTAAATACATTTTAAATAATATGAGGAGGGAGTTGAGGCCCCTGTCCTCTTGATTCAAACCCTTGGTTTCCTCCAGTGTTTCCTCCTTCATCGGACCCACTAGATCCACCAGGTCTTGTGCCCCCAGATCCACCAGTTCCACCTCTAGATCCTCCCACGACTAGTAATGGGCCTGAAGTGGTCACACATAGTGTCCCCAATTTCCTGCTAAACTACATGCTAATGGTCTGGGAGATTATTCCACTACTAGATGTATGTCTCATGCCACTTCTCGATGCGATGCCTAAAAATTGTGCATTTTCCCCTTACCAAAAAATTCCTCTAAACACTAGAATGGTATGTGCAGCCATAGAAGTTCCAAATAAGAAATTATATCTCCTAGGCACAGATTGATCACTTCCACTGATAAAAACTGGGTTAACAATACTTCTCCCTTGATTTGGAAAACAAAGTTCTAAGGTTTGATCACTAGGTGGGTTTAAATGTGCACCAATGAATATCCTTTGTCCATGCGATGAACTCTCATCAAAAGCCAAAGGGGGTCTCTTTCCCATGCTTGCAAAGGTTTGTTAGCATAGACTGCTCAAGTTCCATGTCCTCTGCGTAAACCTCAACTCCTTCCTGCAACATCTACCTCCATAGATCCATCACACTTGTAACCTCACATTGTCTAGAAATCTACCTTTCACGCACTTCACTATACTTGGTGTCATCTCTCCTCCCTTTCTTTCTTAGCCACAATGTCTGCCATCTTCCTTTCCCAGCGCTTAGAAGGGTTTAGTAGGCCATTGGAAATACCTCTAAACTTAAGGTAACGATCAAGATCTTCATCTCAAAAGGAATACGACATAGAAATGATCCTCTGGGCTTCCTTAGAAACTTGAACTCAACAAATTCTGGACAAGAGTACGTAGAAATGGCATATTCCAGAGTGTAGCTAGCTAGCACTCCCTTCCACTAACAATCCACAACACGAGTCCACATTAGATCTACATCTTACAGCCTCTGGTAATCATCTTGGGTCCATACATGCAATAAATAGCACCAGCTTGATATGGATGCATATGCTGAGAGCCATTCGTACAAGTCTATTGGGAAGCAATAGAAGAAAGTTTCATATAACTCATGGTAGAGGTTCTCTTCTTCCCATCTATGTGCATCAAACTTAGGTCCATTGTTGAATCTCTTAGAAAATTCATCCTCTATGCTCTTGAACCATGTTTCAACACTTTCTAAGGTTAAATGCTTTTTAATCACATATACATATACAAAGATTCATGCCATTTCTTACAACAACTTCAAAAAAAGGTCCTGGTAACAGAACCAATATGTATTCAATTTTTATACCCCTTAACAAATATAGACAACCTCATGCATGCCAAGCTATCACCTAGCGGGAACTGGGTGCTCACCTGAGGCACGTGTGGGTGCCAAGCCCCTATTTTATGTGATTTGTGAAATAATGTAGCATAGATGTGAAATAGAAAGACCGAAGAAATCCTTATTCAAGTCAGATTTTTGAGTAAATGCTACACTAATGTATCCATTCAGACAAGAAGCACATTGAAAAAAGATAGATCTGAACCATGAGGGAGAGAGGATGCATAATGATCATACTCATTCATATGAAACATAATGAACATAACAAAAAGATATATGTATGAACCGCGAACGATATATATTTGTATTCGAACATGTCCAGTAATCACATTACATCTATCATGGTCATTACAGACCAAAATGATAGGGAAAATTAGAACCATGTAGCAAGAATGGACTTACATCCCTTACAATGACAAATAAAAATATATACCCATCCCTTGATACAAAATTCTTCCTACAGATCTTCTAGCCCAACATAAAGCTCTTCACATGTTTCTATAGAGCTTCACCTCTCACCTACTCTCTCTAATCTCTATGTTTCTCTACCAATATCTTTTTCTTCTTGCAGGCACTTTTATTTATAGCCTTTCCCAACACCTTCAAGCCTTCATGGGAGTTTCAAATCCATTTTCCAAGTGTCCAAGGTGGTTCTCCATGGGAGAATTCTTCTTCAAGCTCGAGCCCACCACTCTTTGTAATGATGGCCTTCTAGAAACTTCCATCGCAAGGTATATTCCTTCCTAGGCCACCCCATTACTAGGATGGCACCTTATCCACTCAGCATGCACAGTCAGGTCACACTTTTCTCATGTTTTGTTTGATACAAAAAATATGGCTAAGTCCCAAAAATATTTTCTCAGCCTTGCACGCATGCCACTTTTTCTACTAAACCTTCCTAGAACCATGTCCTACGCACTTTCTAATTACGTACCCTTATTTAAGTAGGTCATGTGTGCCCTTGTGCTTCTCAGTATTTAGCAAATAAATTAGGGTCCCAACACCGATGTCAATCCTAGGTGATCGATGCTGGTCCCTCCTAACTGATGATAGTTACTGTGTTTTCCAGCAAGTTTTACATTACATGCTAATCCAAAGTAATTGAGCTCCACAACTCAACACATGGGATATTTTTATTTGAAAACATGGATATATAATTATATAAGTTAAGGTATGAGTAGAAGAAAGATATGATGGATTGATGTGATCAATAATATACTTGGAACCTTTCATGTTGACCATGTTTTCTATGGAATTACTAGTGGATGGGGTTAGTTACTGCATTATTATTCTAAGTTGGACTAGGATTAGGATTTTCAAATTTAGAGTGATTAATGAGTGAATCATTATACATGTTCCTTAGATTGATGAGATACCTCATGTTGATCACATTATTAGAATTTATTGTGTTCCTTGATAGATTCATCAAACCTCTCCCAAGTAATGGCTTCATGATAAAATTTATTTATGAGGAGGAAGTTGTAGGTGAAGGATGGAAGGGAATAATAATTTTTGTAAGAGTGACCCCAATTGGCATGCCACAATTTTTTTCTTTCATTGTGTTACTGAGGAAGATATTAAGAAGGGTCTACAACCATGGTGAATGGTTATGGTAGTTGATGTATTAATTCATCCTTAACAAATGTTAGTGATAATAATTATGGGAAGAATAATGTGTTTGATATTTTCCTTGTGACTTAGGAGTACAATGACCATTGTTATGGATTGTCATATTATATTAAGTTCCTTAAGGAATATTATATGTGACATCATTATCATTCTCATTTTTATTTTTTAGGATATATGAGAACTTGGATATTCCTATGTTGTTTTTGTTTAGGGGTAGGCATTTTTAATTCATTCATGTGATAATATTAGGATTTTTATTTCTTGAATGCTTCTTCCAACATGGTAGGAGAGAAGTATATCAAATTTTATTAAAGATGAGGTTCGAGGGCTCTAAGGAATAGAATCACATAAGTCATAATGTGTTTAGCCTTAGTGGATAAAATTTTTAAATGCTTGATAATATCTTGGGAAAATATATTTCCATATTGTTTGTATTTAACGAAAGCATTGGTATTGTTTTCATGCTGATTATGAAATCAAAATTCATTGACCAAGGGGGTCGCCAAAATTTAAAGTGTGACAATAGATTTGGCTGGCAGAGTAACAACAATGTTATGATCATCCTAATTAAGGGATTTGTTTAAAACATACCCTTAATGTATAATTAATGCTATTAATGATTAACATTATTATTTAGGTTACTGCTAAATAATCGAGTATTATTAAAATAATCATAATCCATCTGATAACATATGATAACCATATACAATTGTAAGGGTATATCTAGATCTCCATGATCCCCCTTAAGTAAATCTAATTGAGTGTGTATACTTTGTATACTAGGTTAAACCTTTTATAGGTTATGAGAACTATGCGTATCTCATAAGTTCCTACTATTAAGAAATTCATGCAACTTCCACCCGATATCCAACACTAATAAATCAGGGGATTAGTGAACAAACAATATAGTAGGCTAACACAGTGGCCAAAGTTTCAAGCATTGCTTTGTAAGATTAGTTTTGAGTGCTGGCATGGTCCTAATAGGTGTTTTAATTGATGCAAAACCACATTAATGAAAAAGTGAATGTTTTTTGATGATGTCATGATGATGTAATGATGCTAACATTTTAGAACAAATGTATATAATCTACTATAATAGGATTCAGTAATGTGAGCTTGCTCTTGTAAACCTATACAGGTGCCTAGGAGGTGTTGATTGGTAGTATGAGATTCTTGGTTTGTTGAGAATAATTTTGACATGATGTATAGAATTATTTGAGGGTTCTTAATCACTCACAATAGTGCATAGTGTAGGTAGAAGTTGATCACTTGGTTATAGGTGCTCATTGGGAGCATGTATAACAACTTAAAGGTGTGACAGAGTGTTTTGGAGACATATTAGCTCATGGAAGCTTGAGTTCATGTGTGTAATGGAAAATTAGGTATGTTTGGTTCATCTTCATATGTTTCATGTTCAATTATTACATTATTTCAGTTGGTCCTAGTTTCTACAGTAAGGATTAAGCATGCAAGAATAGGTAAGTCTTAGTGACTGGAGATATTGAGAGATGGTGTTGTCATTATGATGATTTGAGATGTTATAGGTATGATTCATTATGATCTCATTAAACTTTAGGTTCCCATGGTGTGTATTGTTCCAGATATGATTGATTTTGTGAGACAGGGTGAAAAATAAGGCAAATTCTAGCTCGAAGTGTAACTTTAGATGCTCATTGCGAATAGTGTGATTTGCATAGGAGCTTGTAGATTTTAGGAAATATTATATGGTGAGTTTATAAGGTTTAAAAAAATAATGAGGTTAGTTGATCATCATTATTTTATTAACGAATGTTAAGAGGTCTAAAACCCTAGTTAAACCCTAGCTAGGAGCAGTTTGTAGAGAATGAAGTATACTGACCTAGTTATGATTGGTTCATAAAAAATTATGATTTTAATTTGTATAGTAATCTTTAGGATTTCCATAAATGTATGGTTGAGCTCATGGTGATGAGTGGTCCCCACCTAAAAATTGCAGTTTATTAGAAAGAAAGTTTAAGGACAATATGGTCTAAAGAAGTAGCATGAAAAGTTAATGATTCATGATGATTGGGAGTTTTTATTGATGTCCATAGAGGTTTAATATCATGTAAATTCAGGTTCATGGTGTTTTTAGGTCTAAACAAGTTGATTGGTCAAAGGGTAGTTTTGGGATCTCAAATAGCAGGGTTAAGTAAAATGTTCATAACTTGAGCTACAAGTAGAGTTTTGGGATGATTAAAGTTGTGTTAGAAATTTTATTAAGATATATTTCCATTTATATATGTATTGAATCATGATCAGGTCATTTGAAAAGGTTTCTAGGTCATTCTTTGAGAAAGATTATTTTTCGCAGTTCAAGACAACATCTGTCTTAGTGTAAGTTTGATGTTGTTTGAAGCATGATATGGATTTGGTGATGCTTCCTATCATATGGAATGTGAATATGGATGAATTTTTAACCAATAAATCCATTTGGAGGTCTTTAATGTTTGTATAAATGATTTTATGAGCTAACATTTGGAAACAATAATTTTGGCAGGTTGATATGGTGAAGGAAAATGTTATTTTTGTTTGAAGTGAAGGATGTTTCATGACTTATAACTTGGTTATAAGTATTATACAGGTTTTGAAATTTAATTTTAGTGGTCATATGTCATGTTTTGGTTTAGTATAAGTGATTTGGTGATCAAATGAAGTTTCCACGGTGCTGAAGGGTGCAAGAAACAATTGTTTTGAGAATTGTAAAGGGAACTGAGATCAATAAATGAAACAATCTGATTGGTTGATATTAATTGCAACTATGTATGAATTTTTTATTCTATTTTAATAAAATTTAAGGGGTATTAGGTCATGAAAAATTATGGCACTAATGTAAGGGCATTTTAAAGAATGTACCCATGGGGTTTTGAACCACTTTTGGAATATGTAATGTGGATTTTAGCTAGGCCGACCTATTTGGGTCTTATGTAGCTGTTGTAATTATTTTTTTTGAATTTTATAGAGATTTATGGGTTGAAATTATCATGGACTGAAATATTTTGTTTTGGAAGGAAGAAAAGCATATTTAAGTGTTTTTTTGGTTCATTTTTGAACTAGTGCTCTTGGAGGGAAGGTGTGCGACCTAGAGGAAGATATTTTGTAGGTATTAGTACATGATTTGAAGTATGAGGAAGATAATTACAGGTTTATGAATATTAGAGATCATGTGTGCATGTGATTAGAGCTTTGACAAGTGAAGAAAGAGTAATATTATGAGAGATTTAAGACCTAGTGTGTGAGCTAGGGTTTGTGAGATGAAATTGTGTTCTCCATCAGCTGTGGTAGTAGAAAAATCAGAGATCAAATATGTTTAGGTTGCTGAGTTGGTGCTTGGTCATCTTTAGGGGGTTGTAGCCTCCTTTTGGAGTGGGTTCTTCACTAAATTAGGGGTTGGTTCTCTACTAAACTAGGGGTTGATGCTCCTTGTGGGGTTGATGCCTCACTAAACTAGGGTTTGGTGCTCCTTGTATAGTTTTTTCTACACTAGATAAATTTATTTTGAATAATATAAGTAGATTTTTAATATTTTTTATTTCCCATGAGGGTTTCCCACTTACATATGGTGTTCTTGTGTTGATTACTTTTCTTTCTTACTCTTGTGGTTGATTTTTCATATATTAATAATCACACATGATCATGGATATTGTTTAAAAAATATAATGGATGAATGTATGGTTTGGTAAATAAAATGAAATTTATCGTAGGACTAATTCACCCACCTCTCAGTCCCTTGTGCTTAAAACATTGAGACCAAAAACAAGCCTATGAAACTTGTATTCTATCACCACACAACCATCTCAATATAGTTATCTAGATTCCTTTTTATTGTTTAAGAAGGTAAATTAGTTAAGAAGAGGGAGATTCCATTACCGACTCATTTCCCTAAATGATACTACCATCCGTACCATCTTGGGATTCCTATGGGAGAGATAGGTACCATGTAATGATTACCCATTATCATGTCCTCACTACCCTTCCCATAGCCATCCTAAGTTGGAACAAAGCTAATATCATAGCGAGATGACACATGATCATTATGCCCTACTGTCCTATACTTAGGATATCTTAGTTAAATCATGTAACTAAGTCATCCTTATCAAGTCATTCTAAAAGTAATATTTTCAAAATACTAATAAGTTTCCCATAAGAGGGTCTTAGTAACTCAACGAGTTACTAACTAGTATTAGTTCCTCTTGTTGTATTTTATACATCTTAGTAATTTTCATTAGAAGTAGAATCATTATAAATTTTCTAGATTGATTTTTTAGATATATTTACTCATGAACATTAGTTCATTACTAGTGTAAATTACATAATCATATTTATTTTGTTTCATATGTTTCCTTTTATTTTATCTTTTTTCATTCATCCTACTTTGATTTTTTTTTGAATTAATGATATCACAAATAATCACATAATAATTTATTAGCTTAATAAATCATCTTATAAGTAAAACATCTATATTTTTATTTCATATAATAAGATAATTCATAAAACAGATTTCAAATAAGGTCAATTATCCCAATATCCATTAATAATGATATACAAAATCAACAAGTATAATACACTAGGTCTAAATGTTCTTTTTATGATGCAATGATATTTTAATCACAATATCTATTGATTACAATAACCCTTTTCAAATTTATATAATAATAAATCAAAACATAAAAAATGATCAAGAATATAATCTAATCAGTTACTTCAAGTATGTCGGCCTTTTCTAAAATATTGTAGGATATATATATATATATATATATATATATATGGGTCAGTTCATATGAACTGCCACGAGTCTACATAATCTTAATCTATGTTGTGATTATAATATAATAATATAATAGGAGATTGGTTAAGAACTTTTCCTCTTAATTCTCATATTTTATATAATGAAATCTACCTAATATCATATCATAATGAGACTTCATAGTTACATAAAACATTTTGTCCACTAATATTGTTTACAACCAACCTAAATAAGACCCAAAAATTTAAACAATAATGGAACATTTACTGAATCTCAAACATCAAGTACACATGCAATAAATCAAAATATTTTCCAACTTCTTGTTATTAATAACATCAAGGATGTTCCTAATGTGGGAGGTAAATAATGACAACTAAATACATCTTAATCAACATAGTTAAACTTCAGAAAGTTAAAACGATAACTCAAGCTAAACTAGAACCTTAATTAACTATAAAATAATGAAGTAATTTCTATTTTATAAAACCTTTTTAGATGACAATAGATATACTCGTTGTTTACCACAAATTCATCAATTTCATACAAGGACTCATTGAATTGAAATTTTAGTTAACCACAATGTCTATTCCCAAGATGGGAGAAATAGTATATTGATAATAAGAAAATAAACATAAACTGGATTACTTATCTCAAGAATAAGTAAAAAAGAGGAGACATAAACCAAATCAGTCATGTTTAGCTATCCAAAAATTTGAACCAACATTCAAATATAACAACATAAGTATTCCAAAAATGTCTCAACTAAACTCATATATGTTCATAATGATAAAAGTGATTCCTTCACTATGGTTCACCATCTATGGAATTGTACATTGTTCCTACAATTCCATTTTTCAAACAAAATTGAAGCAATAATTATCTAAAATGTAAGTTCAATCTACATTTTCCAAAACCTCCATTCTTTTGAAGTTTCCTGTTAACCCACAAAATTACTGCCATATTAGAACTAAATCCATTAATTGTTCCCAAATAGACAACTAAGGTTCAACCATAACCCATGATTCCTAGCAACCAATACCATTTTCCAAGTTTAAAACCCACACAAGAACTAAATAAAATTTGTCTATGAGGGAGTGGAAATGAAAAATCTTCAATCCATGATTTTAAAACCATATTTTCCAAAAAATGAATATGGTTATAAACATAACCCCAAAACACATTTAATTCTTGCACACAATAAGACATTACCTGTACTAGTTATTCATATCAAACTACAAATGAAAAAGTGCAATTCTCTAGAAAGAGTTATAATAATAAATAATAATAATAATGCTCAAGAAGGAGCTTTAAAAATGATTTCCTTATTCAAATTTCCAAGTCAGAAAAAACTAAATCTAAAAATGAGTTTAGAGAAGGAATAATAACGTCAATTCTCCAAAAGGAGTTGTAACTAACTCTCATTCTTTTTCCATATTCCACAAAATAAACAAAACCAAAAATGTAGTCCTTTCAGATTTCACATAATAAAAAGAAAATAAATGTATTCCTTTCTAGATTTCACAAGTAATCAAAGCCCAAAACATTTTCAGAAAGGTAACAACCATGCTCTAAAAAGAGCTACAAAAGTAAACAAATTTACTTTTAATGAAACTATATCTCCTTATTTATTTTTACAAATCATGCACATACTAATCCAAAATTCATGACCAAAACATACCCAGTAAAATAATAGACAACAATGCTCTAAGAAGGAGCTGAGTTAATTGAATAATTTTTATTACACTCTACCCCTTATTTACTTTCTAGATCTCATATATTGAAAAATCCCAAAACATTTACAAATTTTAAAACATAACCTAGAGCCAAAAAAAAACATTCATATTTCTCATACTCATCCTAGCCAAATTCGTATTTAGCTATTTCATTAAAATGATAGTTAATAATAAGAGTAGAAAACCCATGCCCATATTTTGCTTCTAGTCTTATCTGAATTTTGTTTCCAAGTTGCAAACTTCTAATTCAAAAGCTTCAAAAACACTACCAAATCTTCCAATAACATATTCATATAGTAAAAACATCATGTTTATCGGAGATAAGAGTAGTAAATTAGCCATCCAAATTCACCAAAAATATATTTGCCACAAAAATCCATGCACAACCCACAACTGAGCTCCAAAAACTAAACAAATGTAAATGAAACACTAATATCATGCATGTATTAGCTTCTCAAGGAAGATTCCACTTTCAAATGCATCACATTTAATTCCCACCAATTCCTCCTTAACTTACCTTTCCAGCTCGTGGCTAATCAAACGATCAAACCTTAAACCACAATAATCATTCATTTCAAATTTTCCATGCAACTTAAGTTTAACTTAAGATTTTTAAACTTTTCAAAACCCATACCAAGGTGGACCAACCAACTCAAAAACCAAACCAAATCACATGGTGGGAATCACATTACCATGTAGCTAATGCCATAAAATTAACCAATTAACATTTCCAAGAAATCTAACAACTCACTTCCCATTCTTATTAAATAGTTCATAAGTTCATATATATATGGTAAATGATCTTTGACCAATTTATATTCCAATTAATAATAAACACGCACACACGCACGCACGCGCACACGTGCGCACGCACACACACACACACACAAATAATTCACAATGCCATCACCAATCATATACATATCAATATGTGTGTGTGTGTAAAAAATCATTTGCAAGGGGAAAAATTAATGATCTTAATCATTCAAAAAATGAATTTAATTAATTCGATGATGTTACATACTTCCCCTCTAAAAAGAATCATCATCCCAATGATTTAATTATAACTATTTCTAACATATCAATCATAATAAAATTAAAAAATAACATGGAAGAATACAATTCAACTTTCTTATTTTTGGAAATTTTCCAGAATTTAACCAATCATAGTTCTAAAACATGGTTGTATCAGCCTTATCTCAACAATTTAATTCCCAAGAATTACTTCAATATGGATTAAATTTCCATTTATTTATAATTAGTATGGAATAGTTTTCAATGAATCCATCACAAATGATAAAAAACAACAATTTGTTTACTTAAACAAGAAAGTAAAAGTAGTCATCATATCATCCATGTTCTCCCAAGTTGTGTTGTTATTAGAATATTGGTCCCATTGGACCTTACATTGCGTAACTTCTCGATTTATGAGACGTAATTTGTTAGTTTAAAAAACTCTTATTGGTTCAACTACAATGATTCTCGGGTCCTGAACTTGTAATGAGTTCTAATTAATAATATTTGATATATAAAAAACATACTTTTAAAGTAAATATATATGAAAAACATTATGAATCCTAGACAATGTGGGAGGTAAAGATAATCTGTAAGCCACTAGAGTTATAACTTATAAGACTTCAAAGGGTCCTACATATCTTGGAGATAAACTAGAAACTTTATCAAATGAGATAGATCTCTTTTTGGATTTTACCCTAAAAAGACCTTGTCTTCTTCCTCATTTTTTTATCAATCCCTTTTAAATCAGCATTTTTTTCTGCATATCAGCAGTTTTTTTCAACTGCTCACGAATGAGCTTAGCTTGCTGTTCCATTTTAGTCAGAATTTCTGTACCCACCACCTCTCTATATTTCATGATATCCCAGCTAATTGGAGTTCTACACTTTATACCATACAACACTTCAAATGGAGACATTTTCAATGAGAAGTGGTAAGTGTTATTATAAACAAATTCAAATAATGGTATATATCTCTCTCATTTATATTATTGATCCATGCAATATGTTCTAAGCATATCTTCCAAAAATTGGTTCACTCTTTCTAATTGTCCATTTGTTTCAGGATGGTAGAAAGAAATCAAATTTAATTTCATTCCCAATACATCTTTCAATGTGTCACATCCCACATTATCATTTCATGTAGTTACAAAATTAAGTAATTAACATGAGGTGGGTCATGAGGACTTGGTAATTGGAAGAGTTACTCGGTTGATGTCATAGCTAGGGGTACGTACGTTTACCTTTAAAATGATAAACATACTCACACGTAGTTGAGAAGCCACCACGTAACGATGCTTGTCACTAAGCACTTGTGAGATACTTTACGTTAATAACTTTTTTTTCTTCCTAGTTGTTTGAATTTACTTACCTTGCTGAGTGTGAGGATTTCAATGATTGGATACTTTTTTTGATTGTTGTTGATTTAATTTTTTTCGTAAAACCCTAATTGTATAGAAATAAATGTAAACTATAATAAACAAATGATAGATACACGATGACACAAACACTAGTTAGATAAATATGAAGCCATAGGTGTAAGAGAGGGAAATAAATACTTAGTTGATTTACACCAGATGATGGGATTGTACATACTGGAGAAACTGCTGAACATGAAGGGAAGACTATCGTAACTGTGCACAATAAATTATGGAGATATTGGATGAGCTTGGAATATGGATCCTGGAATGGGTTAGGGGTTCCTGTGCACTAGGGTCTACTACTAGGTGCCCGTGTCTACAAAAATGGATGGAACCTAAATTTTATGGTGTCATAAGGTTTTCGCTAATGGTCATATGTAAGTCAATGGATGATCGTAACATTTTCATAGAACTTGTAAAGAGATGATAGCCTGTAAAACCATCAAATTACATCAAATTTCAAAAAGAAAAGATGCAATATGAGGACTTAGACTAACCCCTACGGTCACTTGATTTAGTGAACTTACAACTGAGCACTACACTACATCTTAGACTCCATATAATTCTTGTGCATGTGTGATAGAATCATGCCCTAGTAATCCCTTATGTAAGTTCACATGATTAGATGTACCAATGTAAATAGATGTGTGGATGTAAAAAATGAACTTACCTTCCTATGCGTGTATGTAGAAAATGTAGTCCTGTGTCCCTTGAGTGAGTGCTAGAAGGATGCCTTTAATGCTCTTAGAATGCCTTTGGATACAACCTTAGGTGATGATAATAGATGCTCAAAACTTGGTCCTTTATTTTGGTGACATAGCTTTGTATTTATATGATTCCCTTGGTAGAATTTCATAATTGAGAAATGGAAGGCCAACCCATAAGAAAATAAGATGCCCAAAATAAAAAAGAATCCCAAGAAGAGTGAGTAAAGTAGAAAGAGGTCGGGGGCACACAGAAGGACGAGGGAACCTGGGTGTTGAAATCTTGTCTGGGTGCTAGTGTATAGAGTACTAAAAGATAAAGCAATAAAGTTTAGACTGGGATATAGTGGGTAGGACGAAAAATTGAAAATAAGAAACACAAATATTTTCTAACTTATGAACATATGAATGCAAGTATGATTTTAGGACCTAGAAATGTACCCAAGTGCATAATTTTGTGTCTACATTTTCCCCCAATTTATTTTGTTGAATGAATAATCAATAACATAAAGTAGATAAGAAATGTGTACTTGATAACCATGAAGAATGTGATAGCGATAGCGTACCGAAGAGAAAAGTGAAAGTGTGAAGTGATAAAAATGAAGTGTGGAAGCTAAGAAAGAGGAAGTGACCCTAGGGGCGAAGTGTATAATGTTGTACCATGTTTTACCTTTCGTTGTACTTGATGTAGAGATACTTATTATTGGATATTAAGGACAAACCTGTTTCAACAATTTACAGATTAATTCAACATTAATGCTAAACATTAGTACATTATGTAATGTTACCATAAATATTTAAATAAACATTACATCATCACATAAGTAAATAAAGAAATACTTACAAGAAATAAATAACATAGGTGACACAATATTTATAGTGGAAAACCCCAATAGGGTAAAAACCACTTTGAAAATAACCTTTTACTTCAGAGAACTTATTTTACATCGAGTAAGATCACCTCCTCCTTTGAAACCCTAATTACCAAGGGTAAAACCAAATCACTTGATTTGCACACCTTTGATATATTTCCGAAAATAATCAAATGAGGACCTAAATTCTCTTTTTATATAAGGTGATTGGGTATGTCTCCCGACCCACCTTTTCAACCTAAAATGGTTGACACATATACCTAGGTTAGTGTATTTAATAAATAAAAACATAAATGATTCACATTATTAAATACTTACCTAATGTATATTACCTAGGTATGAATATTTAATAATAGAAAAGAATTTCATATTATTAAATATTTAACCTATATAATAGTGATGGACCCATATTAATTAAGGGGTGGCCAACCCACTTAATCATTATGTTCCAACACTCCCCCTTAATGTTAAGTGGGATAACATATGCCAATAGATTACCTGTCTATGGTACACTACAGGATTTACAATCCTTAAACCATAAAGGTTTTATGCTAGCATATAGGTTGAAGGAATTATAACACCTTCATCATACTCAAGTTACCTTTTGGTACAAAAGGATTTGGAATCCCAAATATCATCCCATGATCAGTGGCTAAGTATGATTTGTGAGTTTTACATGTTCTCACAAGTTCTCATAAAAGGTTACTGAACCCAAGCATATAGGAGCCTTTTATAACCAAGGACCTCCTTTACAATATGCTTGCACTAGATGTTTACTAGTAAACTCAATAGCACTAAAGAGTTTACTGAAGACCACCTTTAAGGTCTTTCTACACTTCTTTCTAAAAAAGAATTCGAGGAGGTATATACATGCCCGAAGGTATTTTTTACACTTATACATTTTCCGAAGGTCTTTATACATTTTCTTGAAGGTATTTTACATTTGGATTTTTATATTACAAATACCAAGTTCCATTATGAGGTGACATTGTCAGACACACTCCCCCTCAATGGAAACTCCGACAATCCAATTTTTTCATGAAAGTGACAAAACTTTGTAGCACTTAGGGGCTTTGTGAAGATGTCAACAACCTTCTCTTCAGTTGACATGAAATTGAGATCTATCTCACCACTTAGCACCTTCTCACGGATGAAGTGTATATGTATCTCAATGTGCTTCATCCTCTGATGTTGTACTAGATTATGTGCAAGATCTATGGTGATTTGGTGGTCACAGAATAAAGTAACACTACCTAGATCCTCCATTTTTATCTAGTTCAATAACCTCTTCAGCCATAAAACCTCTTTTACAGCTTCCATTGCACTTCTATACTCAAATTCAGTTGAAGAGATAGAAACAGTTGGTTGATTTTTTGCTGCACCAAGTAATGGCACCTGCACCAAATTTAAACAAATAACCATAAGTAGATTTTCTATCCAATACATCACCAGCATGATCAGAATAAAAAAATCCATACAAGTTAGCATTTTCATTCTTAGTATAATGCAACCCATAATTGATTATTCCCTTAATATATCTAAGAATTCTTTTTGCAAGATTCCAATGATCTCTATAAGGTTCCTGCATAAACCTTGAAGCAATTCCTACTGCATAGGAAATATCTGGTCTAGTTATAGTTAGATAAATTAAACTACCAACTAACTGCCTATATAAAGTAGGATCAACTTTTTCACATGCAGGTTTAGGATCAAGTTTTAGTCCAACTTCCATAGGAGTAGAAATTGGTTTACAATCAATCATGTTAAAATTTTTTAGTACATTGGTTACATATTGTGCTTGAGAAACAAAAATAGAATGCTTATCTTGAAATACAACCATGCCAAGAAAATGATGTAAGAGACCTAAATCAGTCATTTCAAAGTACTGTTTCAATTTTTCTTTAATTCTATGCATTAAAGCAGGACTATCACCAATCATAAGAAAATCATCAACATATATACATCAATGATAATATGAGAGCCATTTTTCTTAATGAATAGATCATTTCCAGAAGACAATTAACAAAACCTAATTAGGATTTAAAGAATGAATTAATTTTCTGCATACCAGAAATCTAGGAGCTTGCTTTAAACCATAAAAGATTTTTTCAACTTACAAACATAGTTTTCTTTACCAGTTTCTTCAAATCCTTTAGGTTGAGACATGTAAAGTTAATTCTTTTAAATCACCATTCAAAAAATATAGAATTTTTCACATTCCATTTGGTGATTTCCCACCCAAACTGAGCAGTAATAACAAACATGGCCCTAACAATACTCATCTTAGCTACAATAGAAAATTTCTCACCATAATCAATACTAGGTTTTTGAGTGAAACCTATAGAAAAAATTCTTGCTTTGTTTTTGTCAATACTACCATCAACATTATATTTTACTTGTATAACCATCTAGACCATATAATACTTCTTTTCATCCTGGAGGTGGAACCAATTCTCAGGTTTATTTTGAATTAGGGCATTATATTCACCTACATTGCATTGAATCCACTTCTCATCCTGAGAAATCCTCTTCAAAACTTTGCATCTCAGGTTCATACAAGGTCATTAATGCAATATACGTATGATGGCTTTCACTGTAATTTTCCTAAGATCAATAAGATTATAACTTTCTAACACAGATTGAGCCCATTTTGGTTTCTTAACTAGGGAGATAGGAGATATTCAAAAACATCAATAACTATCAACAAAAGAAACATCATCATGGCCATTTACTTTGAATTTTCACTATCAGAATCAGAACCATCATTAGAAATACCAAGAATATAATTACCATTAGTAGATGACCATGAAAACATTTTTCCAATCACAACAACATTGTGATTTTTTAGTGACTTACTTTTTACAAGGTTTAAATCCTTAGAAATATTGTTAATACCATATCCAATGAAAATACAATTTAAATGAATTCATATCAAGTTTTTTTATTTTCTTTATAGGAATATATAAAAAAGAAGGATCACCAAACACTATTTAAATGAGAGACATTAAGTTTTTCATATTGGACCACTTCTCTAATGAGGTCAAAAGGTGAATAACTTTAGTAGGGACCCTATTTATGATTTAGATTGTTTGTTCATTACTTCTGCCCATTCAAAAATTTGGGAAGACCAAAGAATGAAGCATAGTGTGAGCCATATCTAGGAAATAGTCATATTTTTTCTTTTTGTAACACCATTAGATTCGGTAGAATGGGGACAAGTTAATTCCCTTTTAATACCACAATCAATACAATAGATTTTCAAATGTCTTATGTAAAATATTTACCCCCATTTGTTCTAAGTCCTTGATTATATAATTTGACACAATTTTTCAACAAATGCGTTAAATTCCTTAAAATTTCCAAATTACATCATATTTAAGCTTTAAGAAAACAATGTGAGAAAAAATCATTCTGAGTGAAAATTATCAATAAAAATCACAACATATAAATCTTCACCATTTACGAATATCCTGTAAGAGGTAATAACATCACTAGTGAATAATTTCTAGAGAAGAAGAGGAACTCTCCTCAAGATGTGAGTGAAAGGGTTTAGCAATTTTTTTTGAGTGTAAACATTCCCTTCACACGCATGAATATTGAGAAGAAGAAAAACACAAGTAATTAGTTTTTCACTAGATTATATCTAGATAATTTCATCCATCTAAGCTTTGATGCTTTAACACCGATAAATCCTGCCATAGTTTTGACAAAATTCAGGAACTTTGAGATTTCAAACCATTGGAGAAGAGAAATCATACCAAAAAATGCGTACAGAAATAAGCTTAATTCCTTCAACAATTATAGATCATAGCGTATCCTTCAGATGGAGTATCCTAATTGTGTTCATACCTCAATATAAAATCATCATGTTCGATAGTTGCAACAGTTAACAGAATATTTTAAGCTTAGGAAACATTGCAAAAAATCATTCATAGGGCCTCTTTGTAAATGTGAGACTATCAGGTTTTTCGATTATTCTAAGTCGCTTGATGACCATTTATCACCTATTTTTGATGATACAATCGTCCATTGTTTCATCCCCATAAGTTTTGAGAGAACCCAGATGCCTTCAAACACCTAGTTTTCTTAACCACTTTGGCTCCAGGTTTTTTTCCCTCACTTTTTGCTGAAATTTCTGGAAGAGCTGATTGTCACGGCAAAAATTAATCCCTTTACCACTACCATTCATTCCTCCTAAACTTTTCATCACACCTCTTGCTAATATACAATGTTCACCCCCATTATCTCATGTCCCAGCACAACATGAGTTTTCAAAGCATTAGATAAATTCCTAACTGATATTCCACCCCTTGACTTATTTTCTCATCCAAAAGGATGCTTCAAGCTCATTATGGTCAAGCAGCCAATAATCATGTAATATAAATGGTTCAACATTATATCCTCCTCTGTTATCAAAGGATAACTAGAATTTCCTGCCCCATATCTCGGCTAGAAGAAGAACCTAGTGCCCTCATGGAGGGGCTAGCACTAACAGCTTCAACATTCTGAAATCAGATCAAAATTTGGAAGAATATGGGAAAGAAAAAAAGGGACGTACTAACCATGACCTTCATTCTGAACTTATGTTGTAGGAAGGTCTAAGAAGTGAATATAAGCTTTGAAGTCCATCAAATTAACATGTCCAGATAAAGGATTTCTATGCCATAGTTTTGAAATGTCCAAAAATTTCAACCTCAGATGCCTCAAAACTTGCTGATGCAGAATAGAGAAATCATAAGGTAAATATAATAACCATTTCTTTGAATTCCTTCAATGAAATTATTATTATATAACTAGGCTTTCTTGATGTACCAAGTATCTGTTTTTTCAAAATTTGAATAGATAAACCATCATGAGTTACTGCTTTGCGAACATGATATCATATTGTGTTTTGGAGCTTAGGGAAAATAAAACATTTTCAAAACACCATCCCTGAAAATTTTACTTTTCTCTTTTTCTATTGCTTCTAATGGATGAGCTATACAAGATAATCAAAAATTCATTTACCAATTATTCATAACATCATTAAATAGAGAATTGGAAATACTAGTCATATGATTTGAAGCACCTAAATCTAGAATCCATTAAGAGGATTAAAGTCAACAGTATAATGCAACAGTTTTAGGAGCATCATTAGAACTATCCTTTTTCTCTTAAATTATATTTAGAAGAGACATTCTGTTTCTAGTTTTTATGGATAGGTTTCTTAGATTTGAAATATTTCTTTTTATGTCCAAATTTACCACATTTGTGACATTTACCATTAAATCCTACACGTAATTGTTCAGAAGAAAATTTTTTCTTATCAACACATGAATATTTAGTTCCACACTTTTGATCAGGGAAGGACTTGTGAAACTTGAACTTCGAATTCTGAGTGAGAAGTTCTTGAGAAGCATTCTCCTTAGAGTCGAAGTTGGATCATCACTTGCTTCTTCCTGTATCAGTAAGAGCACTTGAAGTATTTAAATATAGCAATTTATCTTGATTCTGAATATTTAGAATTTAGGATAGAAATAAAATTCCTAAATTTTCATGAATATTTAACTGAACAATAAAGTAGATTATTTTTCTAGAATTAAGTCACAATTGCATCCATCTAATTGTGCTTTAATATTTTAAATCATGGCTAAGAAATTAACTAATTTTTCATCTCCTTTCATACTCAACTCCTTGTAAGCTAATTCTAAAAAAGCAATAATCTTAGATAAATGTGTACCTTCATGCATGGATTCTAATTGTGTCCATATCTCTTTCGGATGTTTGATATTACCAATGTGTAGAATATATTCATCATTCACATTGCACAGAATCATGAAAAGGGCCTCCTACGTACGCTATGAGATTACATTCATATTATCTACAGTCACTTGAAAACTGGTGGGTGTAAACTCAGTTCCTGAAACAATCGTCCAGAGTTTCCTCACCACAAGTTTCGATTTGACCTTGATATTCAAAATGTTGTAGATGGATCCATTTTGGATCTGATATTTATTGAGGGAAAAGTAAATGGACGCCATTTTTTCCTGAACCTGTAAAACACACACCATTATAATATACAATACACCACAGAGTTAGATACATATTTATCAAAAAAACTAAAATTTTTAATAGAATTAGATCTAAAGAAACTATTTGATCATAACTAATTATGTCATTAAAATGCATACTAATTAACCTCCCATGATCAAAATAATAACCGAAAATATAAAGGGCTTTGCATTATACCCCAGGACATTATATTTTATTCTGACCATATAGAAGTGAAGAAGAAACCCCTAAGAATGCATAACAACTTCAAATCTCTTAAATTTTTTTTTAATGTAAACAAAGATCCGACCAACTAAAATTTGATTTCTAAATGACCATCATCCTACCTTATTTTTGGTCTGTTGTGATGGTCATTTGACCGTCAATTTTAACGCAGTGAAAATTTCCTAAAACTTACTAGCTTAAATTTGACGTCTAAATGACCATCATTTGGCCTTATGTTTGGTCTGCCATGATGGTCATTTGACTTCAAATTTAAAACTTGTTGTGTATTTCCAGAATGTGAAATTCAAGAATTTATTCTTCTGTAGAGTATTAGGGAGGTTATATTTTAATACATTATAATAACCTATTATAATTGATAATGTAAAAATTATGTATAAAAATAGTTTTTATATATATTTATAAAAAACATATACTTTATAAACCTTATAACTATATTATATATATATATATATATATATATAAACTTATATAACCCTTATTACGGGGGCCCCTTATGAAAAAGATTTAAAACATTTACCAGGAAAGGGAATTTAAATTCTACATTAACCTTAGAATTTACAGAGGAAAAAACATTTTTCATGCTTCCAATGGAAAAAATTCAAATCCTATTTTGATGGAGCTTTGTCTCCTCCTTCATTTACCATTGAAAAAATTCAACCTGCACATATTAAAACTATAGAGAAAAAATATTTCAAATATTTTACCCTTACCTGTACACAAGTTTTCATGAGGAGGTAAGAAATTTCTAAATTTTCCACCTGTGAATTCACCTTGATTCTTCACAAAGCAAAACTTTTAGGTTGCACAAAAAATGGAAAGAAGGGGCCTAGTTATTTTAAATACCCTTTTGGGTTGGTTGAAAAAACCAGTAAGAATTAAATAGAATAAATACAATCATTATTAAATCTAAACTATTTAATTCAAACCATGCTCTGGTACCATGTTAGAATTCAAGGATTCAACAATTTATAGATTAATTCAACATTAATGCTAAAAATTAATACATTATGTAATGTTACCATAAATATTTAAATAAACATTACATCATCACATAAGTAAATAAAGAAATACTTACAAGAAATAAATAACATAGGTGACACAATATTTATAGTGGAAAACCCCAATAGGGTAAAAACCACTTTGAAAATAACCTTTTACTTCAGAGAACTTATTTTACATCCAAGTAAGATCACCTCCTCCTTTGAAACCCTAATTACCAAGGGTAAAACCAAATCACTTGATTTACACACCTTTGATATATTTCCTGAATATATCAAATGAGGACCTAAAGTAATTTTTTATATAAGGTGATCAGGTATGTCTCCTGACCCACCTTTTCAACCTAAAATGGTTGACACATATACCTAGGTTAGTGTATTTAATAAATAGAAACATAAATTATTCACATTATTAAATACTTACCTAATGTATATTACCTAGGTATGAATATTTAATAATAGAAAAATATTTCATATTATTAAACATTTAACCTATATAATAGTGATGGAGCCATATTAATTAAGGGGTGGCCAACCCACTTAATCATTATGTTCCAACAGATCTCACGCCAAAAATAATTTTTTTTGGCGATCTCATGTCAAGTGTGAATTTCTTGGGTGATCTCATGCCACAGAAGAAGAGTGTTGGGGAGAGAGGTATATTTTTACCCTCCTTCCATGACTTCTTTATGAATTTATACACCACTAAAAATTGTGTGATTCATGTTTTATTTTCATATTGTCCCGTACAGAAAATGGAGATAGTAGGATATTGCATATATTCTGTATTCTGAGGCCAACGTCTGATCCTGTGAAACTTCTCTATGAACTACTATTAAATGTGCTGATATCAGAAAGTAACTATAACTTCTAGTAGTCATAAGTACCCAAGAAAGTTTAGGAGCACCCAGATGCTAGTGTCTATAGCTGGGCACTGGTGTCCATCCTGAACTGAGGATCCAAGTAAGAATTTGGGTTGTTCAAGTGAATGTGTGTGAGTATGAGAGGAGGTTCATTTATAAAAGACCCTTTAACAATCAATAATTAACTAGAGAGCAAGAGTGCATCATCGGGAAATGGTTTTATAAAGTGTGATAAAAAGATAGATCAATGGAACATAAAGCGTAGAGTATAGAAGAGGGTAGTATGATGTGTGAAAATAAAATGATAGAAAGATTTATTGTGAAGTTTAGAGCGTGAAATTTTTAGTGTGTGAGGTTCATTTCAGGTTTATACCCTCAACAATCGAGTATAAACCATGGAACTAGAGCGCGTCATACGGTAATGATAATAAAAATTGTATTAAGTTGTGTAATGATGCTTAGAAAGATGAAGTATGACACACAAAGCGTAATAATATAAATGATAGATACTTGATAATGTTAGGGGGGAAGTAAGAATCATGCCCCCAAGTGTATGATGATGAGTAAGCTATCCAATGAAAGTTAAGGGAAAGGTTCCTTCACCCGATGTCAAAGGAGATAAAAACATGTGAACATGATATGAGATCGGAGATGCATGACAGTGACAATGTATTGGTGAATGAGACTTATGTGCTGAAGGAGGTGGTGAACACCTACGTGAATCATACCTAAGAGGTGACAAAAATCTATGTGAAGTATACCTAGGAGGTGACAAAAATCTATGTGAAGTAGACCTAGGAGGTGATGAGCTCCTATGTGAAGGAAACCTAAGAGGTGATGACCACCTATGTGAAGTAGACCTATGAGGTGAGGAACACCTATGTGAAGAGGCTTCCCGAGTAGAAGACTTAAGCCTAAAATATGGACTGGTAGACCGATGAAAATGAGTAGGTCATGTGGGAATAGGCGAGTTAAGTGCAGAAGATGCCTTAGATTTGAGAGGCCCAGGGGACCTAGATGGTCTAGCAAGTGCAATGGAAACCTCAAGAGGAGGCTATGGAAACATAGTGGATGGTGGAACACCTTTGAGAGTGATAAATTTCTTATTATGAATGAATTTTAGACACAAGTGATGCATGGAATTTATAGCTTGAGTAGAACGAAGCCAAGGAAGACCTAAGATCATGTCACAACCTTTGACAAAAGGTGCCACAATAAATGTCATAAGTAAGGTGAGAGTCCCAACTGTAACTGGAAGCTTGATGAAGACATAATATTTTGGAATTAGATATGAAATTTGAGATAGTGAATAGTTGATAGCAATAAGGAGCACAATAGAGCATAGCAATAAGGAGCACAATAGAGCACACACCAATAGAACCCAATAGATCAATCATGGTATTATTGATAGCATAAGAAATGATAGAAGCTTTGATATGTAGTGTATTATAAGAAAATGTAGCATGATAATCATGATAAGAAAAAGTGATGAGTAGTGGAGATGCCTTAGTATGAGTAACTACAAAATCAAGGTCCCTCGATGAAGGAGGAGGCACAACATGATATGTATGATTAGATGAGGAATCAATAACTTGCTTGGAAAATGGATCATTAAATATTTTAAGCTTTTTTTTTTCACTGAACGGCTTGGATATCGAAGGCTCAGGAAGCTCAATTGCGTCATTGTTGATGAGATCTTGAATGAGATGCGTAAGTTTGAAACATCGATTCGTTTAATGCCCAACACATTGATGATAGTAACATCTATCATTTACGTTATAATTTAAGCCCTTAGGGAGAGATGGATCAAGATTCAACGGTGGTGGAAGCATAATAAGATTTCTCTTTATGAGTTGTGGCAATAGAAAACGTAGAGCATAAGGCAATATTGTGAATGTATGCTTTAGAGGTTTCCATTTTATCTTTTCAAGGGTAGAAACAACGTTAACAACAGATTTTTATTCGATGGGATTAGTAGATGTCTTGAAAGTATATTTGAATTGAAAATGATTAGAAGATAAATTCAGATCATTATATTTGAGCTTGCCCATAGATACTAGTTTGATTTCATGTAAATTAAGAGTATGGAATAGTTGACCAAATTGTGGAGAGGTCTCAAAGATGAAACTCTCTTACAATGGAGACAAAATAATTTAGAAAAAAATATCTTGCAATTTAGATTCCATGTGTATAGTAGACATCTTAGCTAAGTTTTTCTTATATCATAACACATAATCTACTAAATTTTCATTAGATTGTTGTTTAAGTTTTGCAAGGTGAGCATAGGATATCTTAGAACCGATATTGATTGAAAAATGCATGAGAAACATATTAGATAAATGTGTAAATGATGTTGTTGAATGGATAGGTAGATTGTAGAACCAATGCATATCATAATCTTTGAGGCTTCTAGGAAAGATATTTGCTAGTAAAGTATGATCATCTATATAATCTAGACATGCAACATAAAAATCTTGGATATTCTCTTGAGAATCACCATGGCCATTGAAGGTAAGAAGCTTAGGAGTGACGAAGTATGGAGGAAGTTCATAAGTGGAAATGGAGGGTGTAAAAGAAGTATGAACAAGTAAGGTGGAATCAAGAGATGGAGATGCACGAGAAGTTACTATTTGAAGTTACAAAATCTAAGTTTACAGATCATAATATAAAGAATTTAAATCAGGAGTGTTTGATGAAGACCCAAGTTATGAAAGAGAAGCGTTAGGTTGAATGATCAGAGTGGTAGTAATGGGAACATAAGTAGGCAAATGAAGGGATTGAGTGGAGACCATAAAAACCAAGGAAGAACCTACAAGAGGTGAAAAAGCAACATGTCATAATTTTTTAGCATCCATAAAAGCATGGAGAATATGTGGAAGATGCGTAGGATTATCACACAAAGCTTGACGAAAATTGGTAACCTTTTCTAGTTGTTTTTGATCAATGTTGGTGTCCTCATCATAGGATTGCTCACTATTAGATGTTTTAATGTTTTCAAGAGGAAATTTTTGAGAGTTGGTAAAGGGGTTATCAGATTCAACCATTGATTTAAGAACCCTACAAAAATATGGAGACAACTACGGGTAATTTTCTCAAAAGACCCAAAATGACCACTACGGGTAATGAGAATAATAAGAAAACCATAGAAAGAAGGTGGAATTTGAGAGATGGGTTCACCAAATGATTTAACAAAAATATTTTTTTTGTAAAACCATAATTGCAGAGTAACACATGTAAACTATAATAAATAGTTGTTAGATACAAGATCACACAAGCACTAAGATAGATAAATATGAAGCCCTAGGTGCAAGAGAGGGAAATAAAGACTTAGCTGATTTACACCTGATGTCGAGACTGTAAAAATTGGAGAAACTGATGAAAATGAAGGGAAGAATGTCACAACTGTGCACAGTAAATTCTATAGCTATTGGATGAGACAATACTAGGGCACCTAGACCAGGTCAGGGGTGACTTGGTGCTGGAGTTTGCTACTGGGAACCCACATATGTGAAAATGGCCAAAACCTATTTTTTTTGGTTTTGCAAGGTTATCATTGATGGTCACTTTTGGTATCCTATATGTTGATGGATGATTACAAAATTCACCTGTAACATGTAAAGATATGATGACCTGTAAAACCTTTAAATTACTTCAAATCCTAAAAATAAAAGATGTAATATGGGGAGTTAGACTGACCCCAGCAGTCACCCAACTAAGTGAACTTATTATCGAGTGCTACACTACATATCACATTCCATGTAGTTCTTGTGTGTGTGATAGAATCATGCCCTAGGAAGCCCATGTGTAAGTGTGCATGATAATGGGAAATAACTAGATGTACCTATGTAAATAGATGTGTGGATGGAAAAATGAACTTCCCATCCTATGCATGTATGTAGAAAATGTAGTCCCTTGCCCCTTGAGTGAGTGCTATATGGATTCCTTTGATGTTCTTATAATGCCTTTGGATGTTCTTAGAATTCCTTTGGATGAAACCTTAGGTAATGATAATAGATGATTAGAGCTTGGTACTTTATTTTGGTCACATAGATTTGTATTTATATGATTCCCTTGGTTAAATTTCACAATTGACAATTGGAAGGTCGAACCATAAGAAAATAAGATGCCCAAAAAGATTGAGTAAAGTAGAAATAAATCGGGGGCACCTAGAAGGATGAGGGCACCTGAGTGCTGACATCCTATTTGGGTGCCGACGTCGAGAGTCACGAAAGATAAAGTAATAAAATTTAAACTGGGATGAAGTGTCTAGGAGACCAAATAGAAAATAAGAAACACAAAAAAAGGCCAAAGATGACGATCAATTACTAGTTTTCTCACTTAGGAATCATATGAATGCAAGTATGATTTTATGACCTAGAAACATATCCAAGTACATGATTTTATGTCTATAACTATACATGTAATTGATATTGTAGTTCACATTACTTGTTTAAAGTAATGAATTGCAAAGCATGGATTAAATTTATACATGGTTAAAATTGCATTATTCTAGTAAGTGGAAAAGGTGATGAATGTTTATGAGCTCACTAACTCTTTTTAATACTATGACGATCATTGATCATACAAAAATGAGAGAACCTTTGATTGGAATAGGTAAAGCATTTTTTTCGTCAAGGTGAAGGTTTAAGTATCTATGGTACATTAAAATGTTTGTACGGTTTACTCGATTATGATTATTTACTAATATGTCTCATAGCACGGTCATAACATATTTATCATTTAACGAATAATCACCATTCATATTGATTAAAACTATTGGTTTTATTATTCCTTTGAGCGATTGATACTCCCTTTGTATTAAGTGGTCGAGTTTGGAAATGTTAAATTTATTTGCAAAGTTGGCTTAATTGGTTTGACTTATATGATTTTGGTTGACTGGTTAGACTCCCTTTTCAATGGTAAGTTAATTTGTTGAAAGGTAATGGTTGGTTATGATTAGGTTGTATGAACCTTCAACCATATTCAAAGGTCTTGATTTTTTTTATAAAATTAATTCAACCATAATCGAATGACAATTGTTAGTTTATTGGTTAATGGTTGATTTATGACCCATGCAAGATATTGTGGTATTTATTTTAATTGGTCTTTGACTGACTGACTTAATCACTTCCCAACCAATTTTGGAGGGAACTTACAATTGGCGGTGGCATGTTGAGTTGAAATACACTACGTGGCATCTGTGGAAGTTAATAACAATTAATTCCTTGGGAAGACCAAAGCTTCCTCCAGAAGCTACCCTTACATGCATCTATCAAATTAATTTTTATTATTTGTTGTTCGTTTTTGGGTTTCCTTCTGGCTTGAACTGTTAAATGTATTTTGATGTTCTTTTTCTATTGAGCTATTTATGGGGATATTAATGGCATACTTATCTATTTATATCCATGTTTTTTATTAGTTCATTGGGTTATATTTGTTTGATTTTGGGTCGCACTATTTGGTTTTTCTAGAAGAGAACGTGGAGAAATACTGTGGGATGGATTTGAATTTATTGAAGAAATATTTAGAAGATTTTAGCAAGGAATCTATCTTTATTAGGCATGGATATATCTCTCCCTGTCTTGTTATTTCATTACTAAAGAATGGGATATATTCTAGGTGTTTTGATGGTTTATTGTTGAAATTTTATATTTCTCTATTACCATATTCAAATCTTATAAAATTGGGTTGCTTCTTAGTGTAGGTTTTTTTAAATTAGTCTGTACTAAAGTTCCCTTCATAGATTAATTTCTCTAAGTTTATTTTTCGGCCTGTATAGGCTATTGCAAATATGTGACATCAAAACATGAGTTGGGTATTAATGTTTTTGCTAAAAAGCAAAAGGTTTCCATTGACACATGTTTTACAAGCACTATTCTAAGTTGTTTAAAAAAGTGTCTTTAAGGTTTTTAGGATACTCTTGAAATTCGTTAGATTAAAACAACTTCATGTGTCGAACCCATAAGGGTATATCTTACACTAGGGGAATATGGTTGTCTAATGGTCAGCATACACAAGCTGTCAAATTCTGGTTTAAACCTGTGATATTGGAATCATTGTGCTCGAATGGAAAATGGGTTTTATTCAAACCAAACTCACTTATTGGTAGTTGTTATATGCAATTGGGGTTTGGGATTTTTGTTGACTATTTAGATTTAGGTATCCCTAGTTGAATGTCATATGTTCAACATGATTATTGGTGTTGAGTTAATAGTGATGGATATGTTTGTTATATTTGTTTTTGCTATTAAACTTTGAAACAAGTTTATTGATAATTGTAGCATCCTTATGATATTTTGAGTTATGATCATAGGAATTGAAGATTTGTCTCTCCTCTAGATGAAAATATGTCAATTTTATTGAGCTTGATCATCATAAAATGACTTGGGTTTACATATAACTGAAAGGTTGTATTAAACTTGGGGTTAGGCTATCAATGGATTATATTGTTAATACCTTATACAGTTTGTTGGGTAGTCGATTCTGGTATAAATATAACTGTGATCTTATTTCTGTGAGATAATTCAAATTGTTATGAAGTTGATGCTTGCATTATATTCGAGTCAATAATAATGTTAGTCGCATGGATGATGCGGGTTGCATTTAGAATAAGAAGGATTAAAAGGTTGAATCATTCGTGTTGAAAATGCATGATATATTAAATTGGGTAAGGGGAAGTTATATGTATAAATGGTTTTCATTATTACCTATGGTACTGGTTAGCTCTATAAGGAACTTATGGTATGGAAGTATGTATTCATAATGGAATATTTCTTAAGTTAGTATCTTAATAGTTAGAGTAAAAGAAAATATTCATCTCCTTCTATGATTTCTCTTTATCATCCAAAGTTGATAGTGTAATTGTAAACTATATATTGCAAGGGTGCTTGAATAATTGATGTAAGGAAGAATGATCTTTAGGTTATTATGATATAAGTATTAAGCATGCCACTATTAGGTGATTTAAGGAATTGTGGATTGATATAAATATTAATGATAGGAATTTGATTTACATTAATAAATCATTTATTTGGGGTTAATATAGTTTGTTGGAAATGATGCTTGGTTATTATCATTAAAACAAACAGTAGATGTTCAATTATTTCATAATAAAACATCTAGGCAGAAAGATATAAATCCATGCCATTTATGAGAATTGACCATGTACATTATCATTTTTATCTTACAAATAACAGGATGGATTAATTATTTTGAGGATTTATTTGGATTGTTTACTTGCATGCTCATCATGTGATAAGTTGTTTACCTGATTGAAAACATTGATTTAATGTATATCCTGAATTGGATCATGCAATCCTTATTGAGTGAAATATTATTTAGGCAAAACTGTAAATGGTAACTGTCCAATTATATGATTTTGAAATTAAAATTGTACTTTTGAATAAGGAATTATCCTTAATGATTTTAATACATACTTTATTATTTGATCAAATTCTTATGAGATGTCATGATGAATTACATTGTTCTATCAACAACTGTACTTGTTAATGATTGTTGAACAAATGGAACTTGATTATTTAATTGTACCTTATTATATCATTTAATTTGAATTATTAAATGACAATTATTACAATGTTAACCATGACATCATTATTTAATGAATAAATTAATGAAGTAAACAACTAACGTTGTTTTTGGACAACAGTACAAGAGTCATGAAATAAATATATTTCTTGACTTGTTCAAAAGTGTTTAAGTATATAATTGATTAATTATATAGTAAAAACCAATAGTAAATAGATGAATAATGGTACCTTTATGATTATAATATTTTAAACGACGTAATGATGTCAAAGTAAAAAATTACAATACCTACAATCAGTTATTAATGTTAAACAAGAATGAAGTATCTCTACACAATGTTGATATTAAAAATTATACAAAAGTTTAAGAAGAATATATCTCATTTTAAGAGGTACTTCACATTAGATATTGTTAAGGTGAAACATAACATTATCTAATTAGGATTGGGATGATTACCTAATCTTAATATGATAATTAAACTAAACTAGTCCTAACGATGGAAGTCGTAAAGTGACACTTCGATTTTGGAAACTTAGAATGACAATAATTAGTGTGTTATTAATGATTGGTCTTTAATCATATAACCTTACTTAAAATCTTAACGATAGACCCACCTTATAATCGTCTTAACTTTCAAGTAGGAATGGACTCCAATTCCACCTTGCGAGTTGAATGTACTTTGACCATACCATCTTACGACAGATATGAGAAGGGTAGTGATTACTCTTGATGGGAGTCAAAAGTAATCAATATCTCTCCCATAGGGTCCTAAGATGGTACTGTTAGCATACACTCAATTCAAGAGGCGAGACATAGATTTTAGGCCTTCTTAATACACAAGTTTAAAACATTTAATTATTAAGATGTGATCAAAATAACTATGTGGGATGAATGTATGGTGATGGGACATGTTTTGATTGACTTATGTGTGGTCAAAAAACTAAGCATGCAAAGCATAGCTTGAATTTTTTTCCTAAGTAGTGTAATAGCTAATTACACTGTTAGTTCACCAAGTTCAAATATAATGGTGTGAGATACCGTATGAAACTCAGTAAACTGATTTTTCAGGTAGAAACTTGGAACTACATCAGTTCTCAAACTTAGATGAAATGGTTAACCAATTACATACAAGATCTTAGATAAAGTGATGATTAAGGAGATCAGGTAGATATAAAGTTATGTGCACACTCAAGAGATTGATAATAAAGGGTATCTGGTATATCTAATTAACATTTACAACTACACATGGTTTTGATGTTATCAGAAGGATTTTAAATTAGATTACTTGCTAGATTCTTATTGCTATATTATAAAATCATTGAAGGCATGTAATGAGGTTAAGGGGTTTGTCTAAAGTTTTTTCTCCTTAATATGGGATTGTTATAAGATTGGGTGTTACATTTTGGTATCATATCTGAAGTTTAATACAATTCTTAGACACAATGGTTCCTTACCCTAACACTAAAATTTATTCTTGTCTAATAAAACAAAATGGTTAGGATAAGGGGAAATGTTACAAATAATCAATCAATTAGGGTTGAGGCTAGCCACATTGGCTCATAAATTGGAAGAGATACTTCTTGTCATGCAAGAAACCCTTGCAATTGTATATTGTTGTTATTGAACAACGTATTTTAGTTGAGGATGAAGATGATGTAGGGGGAAGAAATTGAGCAACCATGAGGGACTTCTTAATGTAAAAATCATAACATTGTAAATAATAATGAAAATGTAACGGATCCCAATGCCAAAAATAACAATGTAAATGTTGGTAATAACAATGCAAATTTCGGGAATCACAATGTTAATGTTGCAGATCCTAATGATGCAGATCAAAACTGACCTGAGAATAAAAGAGCACATTTGACAGCAAAACTGTTAAACGATATTAAGCATATTAGTCCCCCAAAATTTGATGGGAAAACGCTAGGAAATGGAGCTGAGATCTGGTTTAATGAGATGGGAAAGTATTTCACCATCAAAAACTTTTCAGGAAACAAAGGTAGTTTGGGGTGCGTATCAGCTCTCAAATGAGGATTCCTCATGGTGGGACAACCAGAAGGTAGAACTGGGGGTTGATGTAGCTAACATCACCTGTGATCAGTTCAAATTCTATTTTAGGAAGTGTTGGTTGCCATAAGTTTACTATGACCAAAAGATGTCTGAATTTCAGACATTAGTATAAGGAAAGTTGATCACTGTAACAGAGTACTGGGAAAGGTTCACTAAGTTATTAAAATAATTCCTCAGTACTAAGCTGATGAAAATTTATGCATAATAAATTTCATCATGGGACTTAATCCCGTCATAAGGGGGGAAGTGGATGTGCATGGACCTTCAACCATGGAGGCATTTTTCAAAAAATCCATACATCAAGAGCAGAATTTGCAAGCTATATCTACTCATCATGATGAGAAAAGAAAGGAAAAAATTACAACTCACCATCACCGCTCACACCAAATAAAACTTGGTGGAAGAAGGTGGGAAATAAAATCTAAAAATGGAAAGAAAAATACAACAACAAATTCTTGTTACAAATCATAAGAAAAATAGGCCAAAACAATGCAACAGTGAATGAAAACAAAATAGAAAGGAAAGGGCATATAGGAGGATGATTTAAGTGTGGTGGTGATCACTACACAAATAACTGTCCTCAACGAAACAAGGATAACAACTAGTAGCATAATATTAATTTTGCAGTGGAAAATATGCAAGCAAAAAAACAAGCCACACTTGTTGAAGTACCAAGTAAGTTATATGGATTACTGGTAACTATTCTTTTTGATACTAGTGTTACTGAATGTTTTATTTCTAATAAGTTAGCTGGAAAGTAAAAAGAAAAGATGGTTATATGAAGAAATAATGGACTGTAAAATACATAAAAAATGTTGTCCATACAGTAAATAAATGCCTTTTTGGTGCAAAATTGGTGTTTCCCAGTTTTACAATTGAAATAGACTTGTATGTAGCTCCTTTAGGTTCATATGATGTCATTATAGGTGTAAACTAGTTATCACAACATAAGGCAATTATAAATTGTTATGAAAAACAAATTAAGTGCTTGGATGACCTGTAGAAAACAAAAGTCATTCAGCGCATAAAAAAATACATAGTGGAAAGAAAAAAATATGCAATATAACTTAAAAAGGCTAAAAAATAAAGGTTGTATGCTTTATGCAGTTAAAATATTTAATTCCAGTGAAGAAGGTAATACTTCTTTGGTTGATTACCCACTGTTACAAGAATATAATGATGTCTTTCTAGAGGAGTTACCTAGACTCCCTCCAAGATGTGAATTTGACTTCACAATAGACATCAAACCTGGAACAAAACCTATCTCAAAATATCCTTACCACATGACTAAAACAGAACTAGTGGAACTCAAGGTACAACTGAATGAGTTGTTGTCCAAAGGACTAATCAGATTGAGCATGTCTCCTTGGGGAGAACCAATCATTTTTGTCAAAAAGAAAGATGACACACTAAGGTTATGCATTGACTACCACATGTTTAACAAGGCCACAATAAATAATATGTATCCTTTTCCAAGGATAGATGATATTTTTGATCATATGTGATGCATCAGTTTATTCCAAGATTGATTTAAGATCAGGATATCATAAGTTGAGAATTAAATATGAAGACATACACAAAACTACTTTTAGGAAAATATATGACCACTATGAGTTCATGGTTTTACCATTTGGACTCATGAATGCACCTACTGCATTCATGAACTTAATGAACAACATATTCCAAGAATATTTAGACAAGTTTGTGCTGGTTTTCTTGGATGAAATTTTGATCTACTCCAAAAACATTGATGAACATAATGAGCACTTGAGAATAGTGTTGGACATACTTAGAAAAAGGAAATTGTATGGAAAATTTCTAAGTGTTCCTTTTATCAAAATGAGGTACAATACCTTGGTCATATCATAAATAAGGAATGGATATCAGTAAACCAATCAAAAATCAAAGCAATAATAGAGTGACCAACACCAAAGAAATTTCATAAAGTCAGAAGCTTCATGGGGCTGGATGGTTATCATAGAAAATTCATAAAAGAATTTTCTAGAGTTGCTGCTCCAATAACATCACTGCAGAAAAAGGATAAGAAATTTGTTTGGTCTGAAAAATGCAAGAACACATTTAATTTTCTGAAAGATAAATTAACTACACCACTAATTTTTAAGGTTCCATACCTTAACGTGAGCTTCACTGTGGTAACAGATGCCTCTAGTGAAGGTTTGGGTGGAATTATTATTCAAAATGACCATGTGATAACATACAAGAGAAGAAAATTAAAGGTACATGAGCTGAACTATGCTCCCCATGATCTAGATCTTGTTGCCATAGTGCACACACTTCAAGTTTGGAGTCATTACTTATTGGGAAAACATTTTAAACTTAAAATAAACCACTTGGGGCTGAAGTATATCCTCATACAACCCAATTTAAATGCAAGACAATGTAGGTGGTAGGAATTATTATCATAATATGATTTTGATATAAGTTACATAAAAGGAAAATAAAATAGAGTGGAAGATGCACTAATTTATCATAAGCATGTTTCCATGATTGTTACCCTTAGAACCCAATTTAAGGATGAGGTAAAGAAACAATTGATGACTGATTCTTATTATCAACATGTTAAGGATGATTTGATAACATAGCCTAATGATAAAAGGCATGTAGGATTCAAATTTGATAATGAGGGAATCTTGAAATATGAAGGTAGAGTCTATGTGCCTTTGGAAAATGACTTAAGGATAAAATTTGTGAAATAATTTCATGATTCACCACACTTTGGGAATCCTAGATTAATTAAAATTCTTATTAATATAAAACAGAAATATTTTTAGAAAGGAATGTAAAAGGACGTGATAAATACTATTCTTACTAGAATGTCAGTGTGTAAAAGTTGCACCCTGTTGGTCTGTTGTATCCACACAACATTCTGCATTATAAATGGTAAGTTATTAGCATGGATTTTTTGCAGGGGCTTGCCTATGTCAAAAAATAAACATGACATGATACTTGTTGTTGTTGAAAAGTTAACAAAAGTAGCTCATTTTATACCAGGAAATCTGAAAGATGATTCTCCCATGCTTACAAAATGATTTGTGCATGATATTTTTAGATTGCACGGAGTTATGGAGTTAATAATTTTAGATAGGGATCCAAGGATGACATCTAGATTCTAGTAAACCTTGAATTCAACCTTGGGAATGAAACTAAATTTTAGTTCAACATACCATCTAGAAACAAATGGTCAAACTAAATGGGTCAACCAAGTTATGGAGGATATGCTCAGGATGTACTGCATGGATCAACAATATAAATGGGAAGAATACCTTCTATAGGTTGAGTTTGGGTAAAATAACACCTACCATGCTTCACTGAAAATGGCTCCTTTTGAAGCATTATACAGAAGGTGTAGAACACCCATCAGTTGGGATAGTACAGAAGATAGAGTGTTAGTGGGCCCTGAAATGTTAACAAAAATGGAAAAGCAAGTGAAGTTCATCCATAGTGATTGAAAGAAACTACTGATAGGAAGATCTAAAATGAGTAAACAAGAAATTTGAAATAAGAGACAATTTTCTTAAGGGTTAAGCCCAAAAAGAGCTAGATACCATTTAGAAAGGCTGTCAAGTTATCACCAAGATATGTTGGACCTTTTGAAGTTCTAGAAATCATAATTCCGGTAGCATATCATTTGGCATTGCCTCCTGCATTGTCTAAGATACATGATTTCTTTCATATTTCCTTTCTTAAGAAGTATGTTTCAGATGTAACACATGTACTTAATTAGAATGCTTTGCAGGTTCAAGATCTGGGAATTGTGGTGGTTGAACCAATCAAAATTATAGAAAATTGCATATTATACTTGAGAAATCGAGAGATTGTGTAATAAAAGGTCTAATAGGACCAATATTTAGAAGAAAGTGAAACCTAGGAGAATTCAGAAGAAATAAAAACAATGTTTCCTTATCTGTTCCAATCATAAAAAATTGATTTTTTGGCAATTTATTATGTTATACTTGATATTATTTTATAAATTTTGAGTTCTGAAATGAAAAATTCTGTCATATTTAAGATAGTATGCCAAAAATTGATGTTTTATAAGGATGTAATAGCCAATCAATTGATTATAGATGAGATACAAATCTAAAAAAAATTTATGAGTTGGATGGAAATACATGACTATTTTCCTTTTCTGTATGATATAAATATGCATGTGGCTTATTCTATTACTATTAATTAGAAAAATCATCGGGACAATTATTCATTAAGGGGGGGAGTATGTCACATACTGCATTTTAATTTCTTGTAGTTCTAAAATTAAATTATTAACGTGAGGTGGGTCACCAGGACTTGGAAATTGAAAGTGTTACCTGACTAATCTCATAGCTAGGTGTACGCACATTTACCCTGAAAAGAATAAAAATAATTACGCGTAGTTGAGAAGCCAACCGTGTAATGCTGATTTTCACCAAGAACTCATGAGATAATTTACGTTAATACCTTGTTTTACTACCTGGTTGTTTGAATTCACTTACCTTGCTGAGTGTGATGATTTCAATGATTTAATACTTTTCTTAGTTACCGTACATGTAATTGATATTGTAGTTCAAATTTATTTTTGAATGTAATGACTTACAAAGTATGGATTAAATTTATACATGGTTAAAATTATATTACTTCGGTGAATGCAAAAAGGTGATGAATGTTTACTCAATTTATTTGATATTATGAAAATCATTGATCATACAACAATGAGAGGACCTTGATTGAAACAAGTAAAGCATTTTTTCATCAAGGTAAAGGTTTAAGTATCTATAGTGTAGTAAAATGTTAGCACATTTTACTTGGTTATAATTATTTACTAATCTAGCTTTACCATAGCATGATTTAACAATTAATTATTGCTCAACAAATAATCACCATTCATTTTGATTTAAACTGTTGGTTTTATTCTTCCCTCAAATGACCAATACTCCCTTTGTATTAAATGATCAAGTTTGGCAATGTAAAATATTTACAAATTTGGCTTAAATGGATTGGATTATATGATTTTGGTTGACTGGTTAGACTCCTTTTTCAATGGTAAATTAATTTTTTGAAAGGAAATGGTTGGATTTGATTAGGTTTTATGAACCTTCGACCATATTCATAGGTATTGATTTGTTTATAAAATTAATTTTACCATAGTCGAATGACAATTGCTAGTTTATTATATATAAAGATCGATTAGTACGACCCATGAAAAGCTATTAATGGTATGCATTTTAATCGGTCTTCGATCAACTGATTTAATCACATCCCAACCAATTTTGGAGGGAACTTATAATTGGTGGTGCCATGTTTAATTGAGAGCCACTACATGACATTTACAGAAGTTAATAGTAATTAATGCCTTGGGAAGCTCGAATATTCCTCTAGAAGCTACCCTTGCATGCATCTATCAAATTCATTATTATTTTTTGTTGTTCATTTTTGGGTTTCCTTCTGGATCGAGTTATTGCATGTATTTTGATGTGTTATTTCTATCGATCTATCTATGGGGATATTAATGGTAGAATTATTAGTTTATATCCATGGATTTTCTTGATTTATTGGGTTATGTTTGTTTGAGTTTGGGTCACACTATATGGTTTTTCGAGAAGAGAACATGGAGAAATACTACAGGAAATATTTGAAGTTATTGAAGGAATGTTTAGAATATTTTAGTAGGGACTCTTTCTTTATTAGGCATGGATATATCTCTCCCCATCTTGTTATTTCATTAAGAAATAATGGGATATTTTCTGGGTGTTTTGATGGTTTATTGTTGAAATTTTATATTGTTGTGTTACAATATTTGAATACACTATTTAAACAAAATAATTGGGTTGTATTGTATAGACTTAGGTTACCCAAAAATTGGCTATAACTGTAATTGGTTGATTCATACGAGCTCATTTAATGGGTTGTTAATAGTTTATTTGTATCCATTATTGTGAAGTAGGAAATGGGTGACAAGTAGTTCATGCCATTCATAACCATTGTTAGCTTTTTAAACAGTGGCATGTACTGCTAAAAAGGAATAAAAAATTCCATGGGATGTATGTTTTACAAGAACTATTATATTGACTAACATGTTGAGTCTCTTTTCTTCTACTATTGATAAAAATAGTTAGAGAAATGAGTAGGTATGTCTCTATTTTAAAACCCATGATTTATGAAGCTCATTTAATTGGTTATGAGTGGGATAAAATGGGTTTGGATATTTAAAAACTTGTGACATTTAAAGTCACGGAGCCATGGAAGATAATGGGTATGAGTCAAATTTTTATGATTGGGGTAGGTTAATATAACAAGTTATAAGATTAGGAAATCTTTGCTTGTAAGTATTTTATGTTATTTTAAAGTTAGTCTTGAGAAGTAAACAAGGCAATTTTGGTTAGCTTATACTCGTTATTCTTCCCTTCAATTTTTTTGGCCCCGTGGTCATTTAGTTTAATCGGATTTAAAGACCCTAATTTATGTCCTTTACATTATGAAAATCTGGTTCTATTAAACCAACCTCTGCCCAAGCTTAACTTATACAAACCAACCCAATAGGAAGGGAGTTTTTTTTCCTTTGAGATTGAATATTGTTTATTGTCTTCAATAGGATAATTCTGTAAGAAATAAGGAGAAACTTGTATTTTTTAATAACACAATGCTTATCAATATGGTGTGAGATAAAAATTATTGTTATCTAATCGATATGGTGTGAGATAAAACTATTTTTATCTCTTAAGTAAGATAATGCTTGTATTTTATAATAGTTAATGAAACTGATAATTTGTAAGGGATTGATTTTGGTTACATGAAAAATAGGGAGGATTAAAATTTATGAATCAATTCGAAAAGTTGAAAATGCTTGATGATTGCTAAACTTAGATAAATTGGAAGAATATAGGTACAAATGTAGCCTATTCATTATTGCATATGACATTAAAAATCTCTAAGAAAGAACCACTTGATTGTATTAAGCATGATGTAGTCTCAATGGATTAACTAAATGAGTTAGTATATTGATTGTTTGAGTATGATGAAGTACTTAGTCTTCGATTCTTTGATTTCTTTATTATAATGTAAAGTTGATAGTGCAACTAGAAATTATGAACTATGTGCAAGGCTGGCATTAATTATTGTTGAAGTAAATAAGAATGTTCTGTTGATGTAATCTATGATCATAAGTATCAAGATATTGCCAATATTAGGTCATGCAATAAATTATGAGATTGCAGATAGGAATATGTATCATAGAAACTTTGATTTAAATTAATCAGACCATTTTATAATGGGTTTTGTATAGTTTCAGATTATGGTTCTTGATGTATTGTCATTAAAAATAATTGAATATGGTCATTTATTTTGTAATGAAACAACTAGGTAAAGAGTTATAACCCATGTTAGTTCTATGAATTTACCATGTACAATACTATTTGTTATTTTATAGATAACATGATGGATGTGTAATTACAAGGATTTAATCGGACTATTTCCATGCATGCTCGTCATGTGATAAATTTCTTATCTGATTGTAAACATTGATTTAATGTATATCCAGATTTGGAATATGTAATATTTTTTTTAGAGAAATATTATTTCATGAAGTTGTAAATGGCGATTGGATAAGTATATCATTCTAAAATTACTGTAATACTTTTGGAATAATGAATTATCCTTAATGAGTTTAATATATACTTTATTTTTTGTCTAAATTCTTATGAGTTGTAATGATGATTTATGCTATTATTATCAGCAGTTGTACATGATAATGATTGTGAATCAAATTGAACTTGATTGATTAATTGTACCTTATTACAACATTTAATCTGAATTATTAAATGACAATTATTACAATGTTAACCATGACATCATTATTTAATGAATATATTAATGAAGTAAATAACTAACACTTTTTTGGGACAACGGTACAAGAGTTGTGAAATAAATATATTTCTCAACCTGTTCAAAAGTGTTGAAGTATATACTTGATTAATTATATTATACACACCAATAGTACATAGATGAATAACGGTACCTTCATGATAATAATATGTTAAATGACATAATGATGTCAAATTATAAAATTACAGTTAAAAAAACACATCCAATATGAACATGAATTATCTAAAACCAAATTTATACATGAAGAATGATGTTATTAATTCACTTAAAATTGGTCTATAACAACTTTCTAAACACATAAAAAATTGATTAATCTATCCAACTAAACAAAAGAGTATGCAAAATAAACAGTCTACCAAAAATTATTTACATCTAAGCTAATAAAGAAGAAACCATATAATATAATTCAAAATAACGATGTCTAAAGACACTCCTAATATATTCCACAATGAAGAATAGATAGAATCAAATTCCCCCAAGCATTAACGTAGAATGTGAGAGAATTGGATCAATCCAAAGAGTGGAGTGAGTTTTCAATAAAGGTTGAGAAAACAAGACAAAGGAAATGATATGGTTATTAAGAAATGATGTTGATCTGGTGATTATCTAAACTAAGGGTGTTGTTGATAATTAATGCCTTAGAAAAGTATTATTGTTACTGTCTTAAGCTTGTAAGCATTAAGTCAATAAGTCTCATGAAGTATTGCGAATGAATTACGGGTCAAAAGTCTCTGCTTTATGATATACATTACTGCAAATTAATCTTGGGCCATGATATCACTTTAGGCCTGGTCTATATATTTCTAAAAACTAATATACATGTTTGTGAGATAATGTATCATTGTGACAGCCTTAGAGGGTAATGTGTTTTAAACATTAGAGTCGAGTGGAGAGACTCACTCAACCCATATTAATGATTAATCACTTTAGAGACTAATTGACATGGGCTTGTAAATTCTGGGTCGAGATGTTAATTTTAGGACCTTTGAATTATTGAAAATTGATTGCGTGATTTTCAGGTAATCCTTTTAGGGTGTCAGAGTTTGTTGAACAACAATTTAATGACCATAAAATGGTAGAACCAAACCCACTATGTATAGATCTTTGATAACTTAAAGGAGGTCATATACCTTAAGAGACTTGCCAACATAAGTAAAGTTATGTATTATAATCCATGGACTTCGGGAACAATGGGCCATTTAAATAATTTTTTTTAAGGCCATGCATGTTTTATAACGTTGGTCTTATACTAAATTATAATTCATTCTCTCCAAAGGTTATTCGACATATGTTATAGAAAGAAATTAAATAATTGATATTTGGTTAATTTGTGGAAAAGGTAAATGAGGATTTAAACTGAAGTAATCTCATGAATTTTAGAGGAGAGTATGAGGACGATGGTAGTTGGATGAGTCACTAGTGTGGTACTCCAACAGTTAACACCACTAATTTCACATTTAAAAAAATTACGGAAATCTGTAAAGCTCCCTAAGGAAGTGAACCACATGCAACTACTCCATTTTGTTTTTGTTGTTGAAATCTGGGGAAAAGCTCCACTTCTGGTAGTTGTGCATGGTGATCAAGCTATGAGTTCCTGTAGCTATTTTTAGAAGTGGAAGTTTACTTATTTGGGAAAATTGATAGATGGGGGATGTCATTATTTGGCTTTTGAGGAGAGTTGAATTGTTGGCTGGTTCGAGGTGGATGGTTTTGGAATCCATAAACTCTCTGTTGCTAAAACACTTGCCAGAGATAGACTTCAAAAGGTTTAAGAATCGAATTTGTAGGCAAGAAACATTCCTTATCCCCTTTATCTTGTTATTTCATTAGATATTAGAGTAAATACATATTTTAATTGTGTTTGAGCTAAGGAAAAAGTGGGTACGTGATATTTTGAGGTTGTTTTTATACTCTATTTTATACGAAAAGAAATGGTAAATAGTATGACTGTAAAACTTGGGTATCTGATATTTTATATTTTATATTGCTCAAAGCATGTTTGCCAATTATGAATGTAAAGGATACTCCAGGGAGAGGTTTTGAGCCACTACAATTTTTTGCATTGTTTCGATTAGATTGACCCAGTTAGCAGTGTTTTTTTGTGCAAATAATATAATATTATGTAAAATCAAATTTGGGAGAATGGGTTCTCTTTTTTTATATGACCGAAATCTTGATATATGGGTCTGGTAATAAACTGATTCTAGATACTGGTGTTTATTTATTTCACTTCTGGTTTGTACATATCATCTGTAGTAAACAAAGGTGTATTTGGGCATGTGCCAAGGTGGAGTTGGTGATTTCCAGTTGGTGTTTCCATCTCATGCATAGGATATTTAATATACTTCTATTTCCATTGATTGGACTATGAGAGAAACATGATTTCTGCTGGGGCTTAGGATTTTCTAGTTACCCATCGTAATCTTTTACCTTTAGTGGGTCTGTGAGCAAATTACATTTACCACTCCCTCTTCATAAAGTAAACCTGGGTATAAAAATTTCTGACATGGCTCATTTAGAATGGTGTGTTTTTAAACTGATAACACTTGTTGTTATCCTTGCATGATATGTTGATCTTTGTAACTCCTAAGGAATTTTATTGGGAAGTAGCTGGGATTACTCCTAGTTTCTTAGTAGCTGGAAAACAATATACAACTAAGTTACATAATGCATCTTCTTTTTCCACCATTTAGTCTAGTGTAGGTTGTAATCTCAACATAAATGTTCCTTTTCTTAGGATATGGAAACTTCCTTAGTTGTTGTAATAGAATGTTGATTATGTCAAGCTTTTAGCTCAACCTAATTTTAAGGTATTTAACTATTTTTTATCTTCTTAACTAGTTGTCTAAACTAGTTTGAATTGATACTCGAGAACAAAAAATGTATTTGGGGATTAGGTTTTGAAGGAATGATCCTAACTTATCTTATGCCGGGTATGGAAAACCATTTCTTCCTCCTTCAGGAAGCTATTCGGTTAAGATATTATATATTTCTATAACTAGTTATAAACATGAGAAAAGCTCGGTTGGAGCTTAGGCCTTAATGGATAAGGATTAGAAAAATGATTGATTGTATCATGTTTATAAGAAATACTGAAAATCATTATTTGAAACCAAGGGGTCTTGGTTGGTTGGCACCCTGGATATATTTGATAAGTTATTGTTGATCTAGTTGTAAGGTGAAACTGTGGAATTGAAACTTATTTTTGTTTCCATTTCTTTAAATCAAATTTTATTGAAGATTCTTTTATTTGTATTATGTGGATATTATGTAACTAAATGAATCCTTGTTGAATGATAAAATCATGTGTATTACTTTCCCATTATAGAGGAGTAGTACGTACTAGTCAATATGAAAAACTCGAGAAGTTTAGACTTCTAGACATAAGTTCAATCTAGCCATGGCAGTGGCTGTATTTTTGGAATTCTTATTACAATGGAATGTAGTAGGATATAGTGAGAGGTGTAGTGTTGTATTAAGGAATACCCAAGTATGTATAGTTGTGAAATGAAGTCTTTATTGCCTCGTGTTTTCAGATTCTTATTGCAAAAAAATATAGTAAGATATAATTTGAGATGTTGTGTTGTAATAAAGAATACACAAGACTGTTCAATTGAGAAATTAGGTTTATATTTAGTTCCTATAAGTTATTATGACATATAACTTTGAGATATATAATTCTCTTTCCTTATTAGGATATTATTGGTTAATACATAATATGTTGTTTTACGAAGTTATGACATAAAAAATTCTTGGAATGAAAGCAATAAGAGTGCAGTGTGTAGACCACACTTATTGATGGATATTTTTGTATTGATGAAACTGGTTGGTTTCATGTGTGTGGCATGGATTACCTTGTGTGTGTCCAAGGTTAATACTCGTTGAATTTCTAGAGCAACAACAATAGTTGCAGCAAATTTTAGTTATGAATGAGATGATATAGATACATACCATGATTTATAAGAGTTTAATACTTCCATTTAAGTTTTGTGGAATTTGATTGTATTTATATTAATAAGTGGTATTGATTAGTAGATGGTCACTATTGGATTTGAATATACTTATCTAATTTTTCTTAACTTATTTATGTGAAGTGCTAATAAGATTCTGTTACTGAGGAATACTCAAGAAGGTAAAAGAGTTGTACTTAATGTATGCAAATCAAGTTAATAGAGTATGATGTTTGTTGCATTACATGATTAAATTACAAGAATAAGATTATTATTGCAGTATATATTCATTCTAACATTTAATGACATAAATTGATAAATGGGATAAAGGACTTTTCTTTCTCAGTTCAGTTGAACTGACCTTGCCTAACCATTGCAGGAAAGTGAGTGAAGATTATAGGCGTAAAGTAAAGAAATGCCTAGGTTATCTAACTAAACCATTTTCTTACTTTTAAAGAATAAAGTTGCAGTCAAATTGTTGAATAGAGATATTCTTATTTATGTTAAAGAAGTTATTTGTTTTCATCGAGTAAGGGTTTTCTTATTAAAATCTACTGAGTACATTTATGATGTATTTTAACATGGTAAAGATTCCATATTTTGATCAATAGATACTTGCTTCATATCATTGAAATATTGTTGATCCCTCTCTACAATTTCTGTAACAACTTCTACTAAGTTGTAGTAATATCGGTATAGATATGGCTATATGCTTGTGATATTTTATGAAAATTGAATCATTGGATGACCATATTGGAGGGTTATTATAACTCTTTGATTCAACAGTATATTAACTACCTTATGGACTAGATGAACCTAGTAATTTCAATGATGGAAATGGGAAGTTAAAAATCAGTAATATAACTAAAAGGTTAATGGAATATTTTTAATCGGAGCAATGTTGAAGTATTCTTTTTAATTTAAACTGATTAACTTATGGGAAATTAATAGTATTGTTAGTAAGAGGATGTGATTCCTCACTAGTCAAGTTAAAGGATTAATGCTTGGTAGATGAGAAATCATCTAGTTATGAACCTTGATGTATATGCATATGTATACACATTTTTGGTAGCTTCTTCTAGTAAATTTTGAGTAACTATACTAGAGGAAAATAATATGATGAAGCTTCTGAATGATAAGATAAAGTTCAACATATAAGGGTTAAGTCCTTAAAACTTAAGAGATGTTCCTTTTTGGGCAGCACTCCAACCTCTAAAGGAGTTAAGTTGATATACTATGTAAAATTACTCCAATCCTCGTAACATGATGGGAAGCTCATCATAATACTACAAGGTGAAACACTAAATGAGATTAGAACATGGATGTTCCTTGATGCTTAGGTGAACTGTCATTCCATAAAATGGAGGAATGAAGTATAAGATCTATCAGATTACCATCATTCAAAATATGATGTGATGATCATTAGAGATGAAGTTTACTCCAACTAGCAAGGTGTAATGAAGACAATTCATTATCAATCAGGATAAACTTAAATACTAAAAGGACCCATAGGGTATGGGATGAATTTGGTGAAGAACTTTATGGGAGACTAAACTCCTGGACACCAAACTTATATGAACCCTTGGTTATGATGCCTAATGCAGATGATGAAATTGTTGTTAGGAACAAGCAGATTGTGCTCACCTTGAGAACTTATTATGAGATCCATGGTGAAAGTTTGGTATCTATGCTCCTAAAATTAGTGAGTTGAAATCAACCATAATTAATATATGACGGTGTAGTCATATAAAGGATAACGATGATCTGATAGATGGAATGCGTAGAATATATTTTGGATGCCAAGGAAATTGGTATAAGATCCAAGAAAAATGAATATATTGCCAAGGTGATAGTAAACATGCAAATAAACCTAAGATGGGTTTGGGCATTGTTGTAGAAGTCCTCCAAAGAATTGGGATTACTACTGAAACAAGAAACTTAAAATGAGTAAGATTCATATATAGATAAATTAGACCTGGCTAATATAAATGTTGAAGTAAAAATGAATAACAAGATTCTAATGAATAGAAAAAGTGTTATTGAAAGGAGGATAATGGGAATGACTTCATATGTCCCTAATGATGAGTAGTTATGTAGCTTGCATGATTTCTTATAGTAGTAAGAACAACATTAATGATTATTACTCCTTGATAATGTGAGGCAATATTTTATTCGGTTGAATTTGAATCATTAATAAATTTAAGATTAGGAATTTATATCTAAAGAGTGATCTATCTTATATCTTAGAATAGATAGGTAGAAATGAGTATTATCAGAACTACATTTGACCTATCATGATACTATGGGACAAGACTCTAGATACACTTCACTAAGTGATGAAGACATGGGAACTAGAACAACCTATCATGTTTAATTTATTAAGATACTGTGTTTCATTTTAGGACTCTTGACAGGTCAACTCACTACCGCCATTACGTGGTCGTATCCATTTAATGAAAGTTTTTGTTATTTGAATACTACCACTTAACAACTATACTGAGTTCCCTTTTCAAGACCTTAAAATGTGGCATGGTATTACTTAAGTACAAGCTTGTTAAAGTTACAAGGGTGGATGGAACCTCATGGGTTGGTACTCCGATGCCAACATATGATGGCTATGGGAAGGGAAGTCATCTAGTAATGATGTGAATCATTACAAAGACACTTTCTTTCCCATAGGCATCATAGGATGACATCGAGGTACAAATTCATGTAGGTTAATCCAGACTTGTACCTTGTACAAGACTTGTAGATGTTTACAACATCATTGACTACAAATCCATATAACTGAACAAGTGATTAAGGTGAGATGAAAATATTCCAATGGTGAGCATTCCATCATGGAACCGAGCATGGTATACATGACTCAGAAACTTTGCACAAGGCAGTGTAACTGCTGATTACACTGTCGAGATTTCACCATTGTCTAAGTTATGAGATGCCTGTGGATTTCATAGGTGGAACCCAGGTACACACTTAGGGGTTATCACTTATATATCATATCCTATTAAAGGAGAACCAAAGGGATACATTTTATGTATGGGCTCATAAAGAGCATTGAGGGAGAACGAGTAAGTTCAGTATTCTCTCATACAGCTGCACATGGTTCATGATAGTTATCAGAAATGGATTTCATTAAGACTTATGTTGGATTTAAATATATGGGTATTTAAATCAGCTACATGAGGTAGGATAAAAAATATATTCTCAAAGATTGAAGTGACAAAAGTGGATGTTACATTTTGGTATCAGAGCTGAAGGTTGCAGCTCTTGGGCCTAATGAGTCCTTACGCTTAGAAAATTTTATGAATAAAATAAAAGGAAAGAAGGATGTACCATGGATAATGAACCATATCAAACTAAGCTTTGGGTCCGGGGGTAAAAGAGTTAGTTAATACTCTAAGATTCCTTCATGACACACTATACTGGATAGATGCAGGGAGCAGCTGGTAAGTGTGAATATGAGCAGCCAAGTAAAACAACTTAGGCTGAATGATGATGATCATTAGAGTGTTACTTGATTGATCAAACTGTATTATGACAGAATTGGAGCATAAATCCAATATTAAAAGAAATCTGCATAGGATAAAGGTAGTATATAGAGGAAGACTAACTGCTAAAATGGTAGTGACTGGAAAGGCCAATTGGGCCAGAATGAAATTTGCAATAAAATTCTAGCTTTATATAGCAAAATCATGTAAGAGCATTAGCTCTTATTTATTTCTAACTTTTAGAAAAGAGATAAAGGATGGGGAAAAGTCAGAAAGTGTGATCTTTCAGAGTAAAGCCTAGCAGTAAAGCCTGTCATAGTTATGTGGAAAAAGAAACAAGTCATCCTATCATAATGACAGGAAAGTTAAATAAGACCTTCTTGTTGCTAGTCAAGTACAAGATTAATGCAATAGAGTTCTTTGTGTGAAGTGACTAACTGGAAACTAAGTTGGAATTCATAATTTTTAATGGAAAATAATAAGAAAAATTGCATGAACCATAACTTGGTGTCAGTTATCATGATATAGTCACTGATTGAACTCATTTTAGAAAAGAAGGAAATCTTTTGATAAGGTTGATTTGCATAATTTTGGACTATAGTATAGTTGCATGAGATTGTTTTTATAACAAGATGCAATGGTAAAGTGAATTGAAGATAGATTCAAGAAAATGCATCCTTATGATATCCTTACAGGTAAAAATAAATCTGTTTAGGATTCATATGTGTTATGAATGGTGCAACCTTGATTGGTCATGACCAGATAAGATTTCTATGGCTCTAAATTGGAGTTTAGTAGAAGTAAAGGATGTTTACGAGACTAACTACAGATGTAAGAGGTCTATTTTAAACTTGTACTGTGAATGTATAAAACTTTCACCCTCCAAATTGGATCGTATACCTTGTTAAGGTATAGAGTGACTGTTTTATGTTTTACTGTATTATGACCTTAGTTCTTAAGCTTCTTAAGGGCTGAAAGTAATAGGCGTAGATATTAATATGACTATATAACTGTATTATCATTATTCGGTTTGTTACCCTTGTGGCAGTGTGTGATTGTTGTATGGTCACTCTATTAATGTACTACTTGGATTATCATGGCCAAATAAGTCTGGCTGGTTTACTTAAGTGTTATTGAGTAAACACTCTTTTGGAAGATTGAATGATAACTATGTTATTTACTTCACCTAAGGTGCTATGTAATCTTGAAATATCATACAAGGACATGGTACTCATTATTATTGCAGAATTTTCTACAAAATTTGATACCTTGAGTTGAATTTAAAGTGTAATAGGCCCAAATCATATTTTGGGCTGAGACAACATTGCCAGGTTGGTAAATTTTCAAACCTAGAAGGAATCTAGAGGTTGAAAAGTATAACGAAGAATCTTAGGTATGTAACTTGATATTCATGATTCCAAGGAAATATGTAAACTAACCTTCAAGGTTTTAAAGTCAAAAGTTTCCTTAAAATTAAGATTTTTATCAATATTATGTGCCTAAGATGGTAAATACAACTAGCCTAGTTGTAAAGGAATGTTAATTTAAAGCTAGCAGGAGTTAAAGGATTGCGAAAGTAAAGTCTACTTAACTCAAGTCTCAGGTCTCTGAACTTTAAATCTGGGAATCATTGAATTAGGGTGCCACATTATGGAATGTTTCATAAGGTTCTGTTGATCCTTTTAACAATGTGATTGTTGTGTAGGCACTCTGTCATTTATACTACTGTTACTTGATTACATTGATGAACTCATAACTTACGTTATGAGATGACTGGTTAATTATAGTATGTATCTTTGTCTGATGATACATTGAAGTATAACTTATATTAAAGAAAAAGGGAAGCTTATTCCATACCTTTTATGAAAACTAAAGAGGTATATACTCATATTATTATGATCAAGTATCGAATGTATGACCTTACTTGAATGATTAGTCTTATTATGATGGAATTGTAATGGGAGGTAACTCACTATACAATGTTGTATTAATATTATACATGAATGTATAACAATTTAAGAATTAACTATCTTAACTAATTTCATATGAGTTTTCTGTGTATATAACTCAAAGATATATAGATTGATATTCTGCTCTATCAAGGTATCGATGGACTAATATATTATAACTATTAATGAATTTTTGATATTCAAACTTAAAGGAACTAGAATAATAAGATTTGAGTTATTTAAGTATGGGCTTATATGACTGTAACATTATTATTCTAGCACCACTTGAGCTGATTGTGAACAGTTATGTTGGATTGATTACTTAGGTTTATCTTGAGTAAATGCTTGTCAGGATCAAAATAGTGGTACCCTGATGCTTCAAACCAGAATTTTGAGAATATATTTTGTATATATTACATAGTACTGCATGGAATAATTGGCTGTAAAGATCAGGACTATGACATGATGTCTATTTTTTCATTGAATTCTGATTTACCAACTATGACAACCAATAATACGAGCTTATGAGACATGAAATTACTAGTTTCAATGAAAATAATGACGATTTTTCTCAAATAGAAGTATATAATTTTGTACTTGATTGATTTAACTGAGTAGCAATAATAAATCATCAGGATGATGATTCATTAAGGGGGGAAGAATGTAATACCCCACAAGTACAGTCAATAATTTAACAAGATTGTCACCTTCGACCGATCATGACATTAAGCGGAAGAGAAACAAGTGTTTTCAATAAAGGTTGAGAAAACAAGACAAAGGAAATGATATGGTTATTAAGAACTGATGTTGATCTGGTGATTATCTAAACTAAGGGTGTTGTTGATAATTAATGCCTTAGAACAGTATTATTGTTACTAGCTTAAGCTTGTAAGCATTAAGTCAATAAGTCTCATGAAGTATTACGAATGACTTACGGGTCAAAAGTCTCTGCTTTATGATATACATTACTACAAATTAATCTTGGGCCATGATATCACTTTAGGCCTGGTCTATATATTTCTAAAAACTAATATACATGTTTGTGAGATAATGTATCATTGTGACAACCTTAGAGGGTAATGTGTTTTAAACATTAGAGTTGAGTGGAGAGACTCACTCAACCCATATTAATGATTAATCACTTTGGAGACTAATTGACATGGGCTTGTAAATTTTGGGTCGAGATGTTAATTTTGGGACCTTTGAATTATTGAAAATTGATTGTGTGATTTTCAGGTAATCCTTTTAGGGTGTCGGAGTTTGTTGAACAATGATTTAATGACCGTAAAATGGTAGAACCAAACCCGCTATGTATAGATCTTTGATAACTTAAAGGAGGTCATATACCTTAAGAGACTTGCCAACATAAGTAAAGTTATGTATTGTAATCCATGGAATTTGGGAACAATGGGCCATTTAAATAAATGTTTTTAAGGCCATGCATGTTTTATAACATTGGTCTTATACTAAATTATAATTCATTCTCTCCAAAGGTTATTCGACCTAAGTTATAGAAAGCAATTAAGTAAATGATATTTGGTTAATTTCATGGAAAAGGTAAATGAGGATTTAAACTGAAGTAATCCCACCAATTTTGGAGGAGATTTGGAGGGCGGTGGTAGTTGGATGAGTCACTGGTGTGGTACTCTAGCAGTTAACACCACTAATTGCACATTTAAAAAATTATGGAAATCTGTAAAGCTCCCTAAGGAAGTGAACCACATGTAACTACTCCATTTTGTTTTTGTTGTTGAAATTTGGGGGAAAAGCTCCACTTTTGGTAGTTGTGCATGGTGATCAAGCTATGAGTTCTAGTAGCTATTTTCAGAAGTGGAAGTTTACTTATTTGGGAAAATTGATAGATGGGGGACGTCATTATTTGGATTTTAAGGAGAGTTGAATTGTTGGCTGGTTCGAGGTGGATGGTTTTGGAATCCATAAACTCTCTGTTGCTGAAACACTTGCTGGAGATAGACTTCGAAGGGTTTAAGAATCAAATTTGTAGGAAAGAAATGTTCCTTATCCCCTTTATCTTGTTATTTCATCAGATATTAGAGTAAATACATATTGCAATTGTGTTTGAGCTAAGGAAAAAGTGGGTACGTGATATTTTGAGGTTGCTGTTTTTATACTCTGTTTTATGTGAAAAGAAATGGTAAATAGTATGACTGTAAAACTTGGGTATCTGATATTTTATCTTTTATATTTCTCAAAGCATGTTTCCAATTATGACTATAAAGGATACTCTAGGGAGAGGTGTTGATCCACTGTAATTTGTTGCATTTTTTTGATTAGATTGACCCAGTTAGTAGTGGTTTTTGTGTAAATAATATAATATTATGCAAAATCGAATTTGGGTGCATGGGTTCTCTTTTTATGTAACCAAAATCTTGATATATGGGTCTAGTAATAAATTGATTCTAGATACTGGTATTGAATTCTTTCACTTTTGGTCTGTATGTATCATCTGTAGTAAACAGAGGTGTACTTGGGCATGTGCCAAGGTAGATCTGGTGATTTCAAGTTGGTGTTTCCATCTCATGCATAGGATATTTAATATACTTTTATTTCCATTGATTGGACTGTGAGAGAAATAGGATTTCCCCTGGGGCTTAGGATTTTCTATTTACCCATTGTAATCTTTTACCTTTAGTGGGTCTATGAGAAAATTACATTTATCACTCCCTCTTCGTAAAGTAAACCTGGGTATAAACCTTTCTGACATGGCTCAGTTAGAATGGTGTGTTTTTAAACTGATAACACTTCTTGTTATCCTTTCTTGATATGTTGATCTTTGTAACTCCTAGGGAAGTTTATTGGGAAGTAGTTGGGATTACTCCTAGTTTTGTAGTAGTTGGATAAAAATATACGGCTAAGTTACAGAATGCATCTTATTTTACCACCATTTAGTCTTGTGTAGGTTATAAGCTCAACATAAATTTTCCTTTTCTTAGGATATGGAAACTTCCTTAGTTGTTGTAATAGAATACAGATTATGTCGAGCCTTCAAGTCAACCTGATTTTAAGGAATTTAACTATTTGTTATCTTCTTAAGTGGTTGTCTAAACCAAGTTGAATTGATACTGGAGAACAAAAAATGTATTTGGGGATTAGGTTTCGAAGGACTGAGCCTAACTTATCTTATGTCGGGTATGGAAAACCATTTCTTCCTCCTTCAGGAAGCTATTCGGTTTAGATATTATATATTTCTATAACCAGTTATAAACTTGAGAAAATCTCGGTTGGAGCTTGGGCCTTGATGGATAAGGATTGGAAAAATGATTGATTGTATCATGTTTATAAGAAAGACTGAAAAGCCTTATTTGAAACCAAGGGGTCTTGGTTGGTTGGCACCCTGGATATATTTGATAAGTTATTGTTGATCCAGTTGTAAGGTGCAACCGTGGAACTGAAACTTAGTTTTGTTTCCATTTCTTTAAATTGATTTTTATTGAAGATTCTTTTATTTGTATTATGTGGATATTATGTAACTAAATGAATCTCTGTTGAATGATAAAATCATGTGTATTACTTTCCCATTATAGAGGAGTAGTACGTACTAGTCAATATGACAAACTCAGGAAGTTTAGACTTCTAGACATAAGTTCAATCAAGCTTTGGTAGTGGTTGTGTTTTTGGAATTCTTATTATAGCGGAATGTAGTAGGATATAACTGGAGGTGTAGTATTGTATTAAGGAATACACAAGTCTATATAGTTGTGAAACGAAGTCTTTATTTCCCTATGTTTTCGGATTCTTATTGCAGCGAAATATAGTAAGATATAATTCGAGATGTTGTGTTGTAATAAAGAATACACAAGACTGTTCAATTGAGAAATTAGGTTTATATTTAGTTCCTATAAGTTATTATGACATATAACTTTGAGATATATAATTCTCTTTCCTTATTAGGATATTATTGGTTAATACAAAATATGTTGTTTTATGAAGTTATGACATAAAAACTTCTTGGAATGAAAGCAATAAGAGTGCAGTGTGTAGACCACACTTATTGATGAATATTTTTGTATTGATGAAACTGGTTGGTTTCATGTGCGTGGCATGGATTACCTTGTGTGTGTCCAAGGTTAATACTCGTTGAATTTCTAGAGCAACAACAATAATTGCAACAACTTTAATTTATGAATGAGATGATATAGATACGTACCATGATTTATAAGAGTTTAATATTTCCATTTAAGTTTTGTGGAATTTAGTTGTATTTATATTAATTAGTGGTATTGATTAGTAGATGGTCACTATTGGATTTGAATATACTTATCCGGTTTTTCTTAACTTATTTATGTGAAGTGCTAATAAGATTCTGTTACTGAGGGATACTCAAGAAGGTAAAAGAGTTGTACTTAATGTTAATGATAAATTGTTTTTGCTAAGGTGACATTACGACGTTTGTAATGTAGTATTTCATAAAATATTGGTGTAAATTTAAGCTTAAAAGTTATTTATGATGTTTCCGTTTATCTCTATTAAATTTTGAGCATAATAGTTTTTAACTATGTATGTTAAGACTTTTACAGTTGGATGGTTCGCTTAATGACCAAAATTGGAACTCGAATAAGATTTTATTTTGACTTATAATTTATTTTGAGTTGACCATTCGGTAGTTTGCGTCACCTAATGGCTAATACTAGCATGGTCATATTTTCTTGGGTAAATGACTACAGTCGTTAGTCAATAACTTAACTATTTGAATTAAGGGAATCAATTTCCATAAAGCTTTCATGAGGAACTTTCTTGATTAATGCTAACATTATAACATATATATATATATATATATATATATATATATATATATATATATATATATATATATATATATATACATATATAGATTACAAAAAAGGAACTTGTTAAGTTTGAAGTATAAAAATAACTACTTCGGGAGATTTATTAACTTTGTGTAATAAAGGAAGGGACAATCTAATCTTATGATATGGTTCTAAAACCTAACATGCAAATGTACTATTTGGGAAGCTATGTTAGGACATCACCTTAGCTATTTGGAAAGGATGTATAAATATAATTATTTGATTGAGTCCTTAAACGCAAAAGAGATGGGGATCTAAAATTTCTATTTGCATAAGTTTTTTATAGTTCTTTTAAAAAAAACTATATACAATCTAAAGTTTCAAAATTAAATTAAGTGGTGAGTTGGGCACCCCACTACCAATATATTTTACTGAATTATTTATTGTTTATTTATTGATCCACCAACCGAGTTTGAGGGAAATAATATGGGTTAACTAAATTTAAATAGCCTTGCATGGCATGAAGAGCAACTTTGCTAAATTTAAGGAAAAACTAAGAATAGTTGGTTTGTAAAGATTGGTGGAAAGCTCCTTCAACCACTGCATTAATGACATTTAATATGTAATAAAATCCCACCTTTCTTGGGCCATGTGAGGAAGGATTGGGAAAAGTAAGGCAATTTTCAGTATTGATTCTATTCATGGCTAGAAACCCACAGAAGCTCTGCATGCAAAAATTGAACTGCAAGTTATTACGAGTTTGCATGAGGAAAGCATCAGTTGAGTTGATTATACAACAAGTTTACCAGACTCATTAAATATCACAGAAACATTGTAAGTTGTTGGATGAAGGAATTCATTTTAAAAGTTTGGGGATTTTCTGAGGAATTGTGAAAGCTTTGCAAGGAAGGAAATACTGGAGTAACATGCATGATACGCTCTGAAATCGTCATAATATCTTGCTCTATTTAGTTATTTCACAAATAGAAATTTACCTGGATTGAAATTTGTGTTCTTAATCCTTGGTGATGTGAAATCGATTTAATCCTTATTTTTATAGAATTTGTTTGATCTTTGAGTGTGATGAATGTTGTTTGAAAAAAAAAGTAATGTTTTTCGGATTCAATGTGATTTATTATTGTGATGAGATAACATATTTCATGCAATGAATGAGAAGTTACAGCTGTATTCATCATTGAGTTTTGGTTTGACATTTCCCATGTGTTTTGATTCTTATTTCAATGTTGTGATTCAATAAGGAATTAAACTGTAGAAAACCTTGTTTTAATGGTTACCCATTTCTCCTCGATTATATAAAACTAGCAAGATAATATGAAATACTGGAAGTTGATGTTTGAAAGGTTTTGCTATTGATGACTTCCCTTGTTCTGGTAATCATTAGATGTACAGAATTGGGTTGATTCTTTTTTAAAAGAAATCTATTCCCGTGAAATTGTATTGGTTTTGTGAGAGGTATCATCTATGCCTAGTAGATCTGGTTTTAATACTAGTAAGTAGTGGTGTTGAGAGTAAATTAGTTTTATTAAATAATAATATCTAGCTTCAGATGCTGAGGGCTGATGCAATAAAATACTAAGTCTGATATTTAACCCTTGAATGGGTTTTCTTGAATGACGTTAATATTTTAATCCTCAAGATCCATATGAAAACTTGACAGAATGCCGAGTCTCCTAAAAACTAACTGAAGTAATTCATTTGAAATCTAGTTTCAGCTGGTTACTCATCAGGTTGAGGTGCTTGGGTTTACTTCGCTTTGTTTGCTTGCATTGATCTTCATTTTTTTCTTCTAAACTCAGGTAGTATCTGACTCTTTTCAAGTTTAATATAGGTTGAGGACTTATTATGTTCTAAGTTGGTTATTCTTAGAGACAAACTATACCTCTCTTAGTACCCAGATGTTTTTCCAAATCCTTCTATAACTGGGAATTTTTTGGGCTATTGTAAAAACTAGTAGATATCCCGAGGTCTAAGTCAGTTATTTTATCACCTTGGCATCCTTAACAGCTTGGTTGTTCTACTCGTAATGCTGTGTTCAGTTTGAAAGAAAAGTCAAGTACGACTAAGAATATTCTTTTTGGATTTAAAATCTACATTGAATGTATGATGATTATTTATTAATGGTATTGAACTACCTTTTAATCAATTACTAGAAGGGTTGGGAAACAATTTGGAACAGTTTCATGAGTATAGCTGATTTCTTGATGAGCTGTTCAATTTTACCTTAAGCTGGTTTTTTATATCTTATGTTTGGACTTGAGTCATCATGCATCATATTAAATTTGATCAAGATAGAAATCCTCTTAAATTTTGGAGTGTTAAAAATTGGGAGTTATTACTCCTTCGTTGAAATCGGTGCAGAGAAAAGCTCGATTGTTTTGATGACCTTACTTTGATATTTAATTGGAAAATAGGATGTGATGAGTTTTAGTTAAAATCAACTTAAGGTAATAATATTCTAATTATCATAATCCTCTTACGGATATGACAGGATGCTATATAACTAAGATCTTATGAAATGCTAGATCCTTGATGGGCGTAAGTTCATGTAGATGATTGAGGGTTATTCCAATTCACCGGAAAAACTTGACTCCTTAAAAATATTATCTAGCTGTATTTCGTTCTCCCTTGAGGATTAAAGAGTTCTCTTGACATTTAAAATTTCTTCATTGATTTCTTTGGGGTTGCGTCATGAATTATTTGGTATGCTCCAACCTTGTTCAATGGAATCGGGGGGTAGATATTTTTCATTATTATAATAGAGTCTTTGACTCAGTGAGGAATAAGGAAAACTTTCATTTTGAATTTTGTGAAGAGAAAACTCATACGAATACGAATTCCTAGTTTGGGCTAATAGGTTAAATTTCAGTCATGTTATCATGACTCCCTTTTGTTAAAACATCTTGAAATACTTTGGCAATTTTGGTATTGATATGTTGATAACCAGGCTGAGGAAAAGAAATCATGTTCTCTTTCCTAGTCTTGGAATGTTTAATAAATGCTTAAGTCGAGGAAGGTATTGGTTATGTAACCTATTGCTTGAATTTTACCTATTTTCTAAATGGTAGGATGCTATGAATTCTCTCTCTCATCCTTAAAGTTAATCTAATATCATAATTTTAACTAATTACACTTGAATGGACCTTAGTATACCTTTTGGGTGTATGAAATACTTCAATGTATCTGTTAAGAATATTTGAGAGATTACTTGAAGTGATTCTTGTTATATTTATGGTTACTTAATCAATGAGTAAAAATGATTCCAGGCATGCAAGTATGGGATTGCATGAGTCGAATCTTAATACTCTTATGAATAGTCTTTTGATCACTTGTGATTATCAGGTACCTTATAATTTAGGTGGCTATTCTGAGTGATTGAAATAGTTGTATTGAAATGAAGGTTTGAAACTGATTTCTTTTTTGGCTCATGAAAGTGCGTTCTCTTGACATATTATAGAAAGAACTGTTATCTTCTTAAGTTCTGCAATATTGATTCATAAAAATAATATGAGTTTTTTTATGAAATAATTAAGTAGAGTATTTTATTATGATGAGTTGAGGCTTATCATGCTCAGTTCTTGTGAACTGACTTGTGCTAACAATTTTGCAGATAAATTCCATGGAGAAAGAGTGAAGTATTTAGTTTTGTATATTATTCTCATCGAGGAAAGTTAAAGATATGATTGATTGGAATGTTCTTATATAAAGTACTTCTCCTTAGAATTGGGAAAGGCCTTGTTATTTAATGTCTCTGTATTATTCATTAAAATGAAAGACTTTGATCATGCTTATAGACATGAATTGTAATTATCTCTTGAATGAAATTAAAAAATATTTTATGTTGCAACATATTGTCTTATAAGTGATTGATTGGCAAATGATGGGTTAAGAACCAGAAATTTATCAAGATAGGTTATTAGTATCTTTATCACTATTGTATTAAGCGTTAGTCTTAAATACATAGTAATTACTAGCACACAACATATGTGTGGATGCTAGGGAACATGTAAGGAACTATGAGTGGACTGTTTCCTAAGAATATCATGATCTAACGAACCATATGTTAAGCATACTTGGAAATAGTTAAGGTTGCTAATGGATAACTGTCTCATTATAAAATGTAATTTATCAACCTTCTTGTAAAGTTGTATTAAGTTCTCCAAAGGTTTTGTATAGGGTGTACTTAACTAGTCAAAGATATCTAGAAATATGACTGTCTAATCTTAATGGTAGCTGCTAAGTAAGTAGCAGGGTTATGATGAACCATGGGAAGGTTATGATAATCAAGTACATCTGTGTTATGGCTGTTGTGTAAATTCAGGATATACTAACTCATAACAAAGATATGAGAATGTAATATTGTTTTCTAAGTGAAATCAACATTAATTCCTATACAAGGATGACACACAGAAGCAATAAGAGGAAGGGATATGGTAGTCTAATAGGAAAACATACTGAGTACAATCCCACTATTTGGGAATTGCTTAATTGTGGTAAATTGTATTATGAAATATTTTGATCAAAGAGATGAAATGTTTTTATTTAGGGGTTGTCACATGATGCATCATTATGAGCACATAAGCATGTTGGATATGATTGAAGTAAGAAGGGATATGCATACTAAGTTTAAAACAACATACCTTCTTTCTTAAGGACTTAGATGGGGAATTGTTGGAGCTGCCTGTTAATGGTAGACATTTGAAGCATTTCTTGGATTAATCCCCAAATCTGAGGTATGTACCAATTGTACAGTTGTATAGTCTTTGTTTTCTACTTTTTTTTTGTTGTTTTGTTGGTGTGTGGTTTGCCCTTGTTCTTGGTAGCCATTCTGGTCGGTTTCTCAGCTCATTTTTTAAGGATGGTTTTGGTTTTTTGACTACCTTGCATATTGAATCCTTTTCCCAATGGATATTTTGGCACTTGGTCTACGTTTTTTCCTTGTGGAACTCACTGGGAGTGCCCATCCCTAAGTAGGAGCCGATGTTGGTGACATTTTTGAGCTTGCACCATGTTGCCCTAAATTTTCAAATCTGTATCTACTCAAAAAAATGTTTTATCCTTTGATTTGATGGTCTGTAATTCTTCCCCTCTAGCTGAATGCTTTAAAAATGCTCAAAAACTTGTTGTTTTTCCCTAATTTGAAAGAATAATCCAAGTTTTCCCTTTTCTGTGCCCTAGTTTTTCCAATTTTGTGGGCTATGTCATTTTTCCCTTTGCCAGATCATGGAAAAATTGAAATTGATCAAATCATACTTGTGTGCAATTGAAAATCCTATCCCAAGGTTGAAAATGTTCAGAAATCATGCTTCAGTTGATTTAGAATAAAAAAATTTTCCATCCTTGGTGAAAAAATTGAATTCTAGGGCATCCCTGCAATTTTTTACGTTTTGACGGTCAGACGGGTGTCATTTTCCCATAAAATTCATCCTCAGAAGGTATTGGCAATGTGGCGGGTTTTCATTGGCTGAGGAAAAGTGGGGAAGTGTTGTAACTTTTCATTTTTCACCTTTTTTGACAAATGGGGCATTTTTGGGCCCAGGGACCCATTTTTTCCAAATTTGCCTACGTGGCATGTTCTGATTGGCAGGTGGGATGGTGGGTGGTCAGATTCCCTTAAGGTTTTTAGACCTTATTTTGTAAAAAATGTTAAAGTCACAAAATGGTCTGAAGCCCTGCAACAAATCGGGAGTGGGCACATGTCCTAAAAGACCAAAAAGGGAGAAGCAGGCCGATGGGGGACTTAGAGTTTTTAGCTCTATTTTTCTAAAGTTTCAAAATCATTTCTAGCCCCGCTCCAATCAGAGGAGGACACGTGGCATCAATTTTGAGTGGGTCGGTGGGCCAGCGGAGGTAAAAGGGAATTGTTTCCCTTTTATGAAAAGAAGGCTTAAAATTAAAAACTTTGGAGCATGGCCCCGTGGCCAATCACAGGTGGACACGTGTCCAATAGGCTCAAATCGGAAGTGTGGGCCATGGAGGGAAATGGGATTTTTTTCCTTTTTGGCAAAAGAGTTTAAAACAAAAATTTGAAGCGGTGGCCCACAAGCAAATCAATGAGAAACACGTGGCAGAGGACAAGGCGGGTCAGCAGGCTAGTAGAGGCAGGAGGGAATTTTTTCCCTTTTGCAAAAAGGACTCAGAATCAAAATTTGGAGCACTGGCCCATGACGAATCACAAGGAGACACGTGGTAGAGGACAAGGTAGGTTGGTGGGCTAGTGGAGGTAAGAGGTAATTTTTTCCCTTTTGCAAAAAAGGACTCAGAATCAAAATTTGGAGTGCTAGACCGTGACGAATCACAAGGAGACATGTGGCGAGGGAGAAATTGAAGGTGCGGGATCGCTGGGAAAAAGTGAAAATTTTCCAATTTTCCAAAAAGGTTAAAATGCGTAGAATTGAAGCGTGATCCTAATGGGACCCACCATGTGCCACGTGTCAGCTCCAAAATTCAAATGTGGAGGGGTGGGGGAAAAAGTCAAATTTTTCCATTTTTTCAAATTTCCAAAAAAGGTCATAAAGTAAATGTTTTAAAACTGGGCCAGATCCAATCATTTTTTGCCACATGTTCGGCCTTATCCAAAAAATTAAAAAGGTAACTCAAGCTTATTTCTAAGTCCGCATCTTCCATGTGGAGGGCCAGGATTAAAAGATGGATAAGATCGATGGTTGCTATGCATCCATTTGTTTTGACCCCCATGGGAGCTCCAGGAAGCTTGGAATCACAATTTTTACATCAAAATTCATCAAATTTATAGTGATTTTGTGTCATCTTGGCCTTCCAGGATCATTGGAATCATTTTCATGACTCAATATTTTGATTTGAGATGTTTTTGAATTAATTTTTTTCCCCAGCTCGAGCAAACACGTGAAATGACAAAATTAAAAGTTGCAGAGGTAATTTGAAAAGGTAAAAAGGTGAAAATGATGAGTCAAAGGTGTTTTCATGCCTTAATGATGACAAAAATGCCTCCAGGATGGATAATGATCTAGATATTTGTAATGATTTAATATTTTTGGGCACACCTGGCAACCTGCAAATGTTTTTTTGTTTGATGTCATTTTCATTGAATCATGAGGTTTTTGTAACAAACTTGATCCCATGGCATATTCTTTGCTTGGGAAAGAAGGCTCCAATGTGGCATGAGGTATATAATGCATTTTGGAGAAATTGTAAAGGGGGGGGAAGTTGAAAATCATGAGAAAATTCTAAGAGAAAGCTCATTTTTCTGAAAAAACCCACCAAAGAACCAAAATAATTTCTTCTATGTTGGATCTTCATGTATGTGAGTTGGTTACAAGTGTATAGCCATCACACAGCTCTAAGATTGTTCATGAAACTCTCCCATGCTGATGAATCTAATAGGATTTTCAGTAAATCTTTGTTTTTCTGGGCAATATGATGTCTATTATCATTTTTTAAATGCATGTAAATAGTTTTCATTGTTCTTGTTGCAATCTTGCATTGAAAGTCTTTAGAAATCACACATAATCTCCATTTCTTGTTGATAGTTTAGTGGCATTTGCAATCTCATGTTCAGAAGAGCCTTCATCTGATAAAGAGATAAACAAATTTAAAATCACTTTACCTTCCTTGACTTGTAGAGATTGCTTGTAAGCCTTTGGGGGTACCTTAGGCATGTCGTTTGATCAAGGATTTTTGTGTTTAATTGAGTTCTTTACTTCAAGATTTTGTGGTGAGTTCTCAAATATTGTGTGAAGAGTGCAACCTGGGCTTCCATTTATGCCTCTTCTGGTTGAAAGAATATCCTGATTATTTGAAGCATTTTATCTGATAGTTGTTCAAGTATTGTAGAGGTTGTCAAAGATCTGATATATCCCAGTTTGTCTTGTCAACACCCCACCAAAAAATTCATTCAAACAAACTAATCCTACCCATACTACCCCTGCATTGCATTGTGTGTCAACAAAAGGATCAACCCATCTACAAAAATGCACAAGGAAAATTAGGATTATACAATGTCTTCAGTAACCCTTGCCTTGCATTGAAAATATCTCCATGATCTGGGAGTGACAACTTGTGAAAGTCAGATTTGGAGTGTTGATCATATTTTCCCAAGGCCTTTTCATACTATTTGCATAAATTGAGGGATATCTTCATCTCCTTCACCATTTGGGGGTTACAATGTAGGTTCTCTTACCTTGGTTGAAAGGCACAACCTAAAATAGTGAGGGTTAGATCAAATCCTTTCAAAGTGCTATCCATCTCTCCACAAATCTGAGTGCCAGTTAGATCACATCCCCAGCTACAAAATCACACACATCATGATCTATCTGACTTCAAGCTTCATGCCATATCTCTGATGCTGCTCAGACTAAAAAGGAGAACAAATTTGGGTACCAACACCTTTTTGGCACCATTGCCGAGGACTTCTTGGAATTTATTGGTGTTTTTGAAGTGTTTGAAGAGTTTGATAATTTGTGTATTCAATTATTTGAGCTGCTACATTGTTAAAATATCATTCTATGCTTTAGATCTGCAAGTTTTAAACAAGGGTTTCAAGTTTTGTCTACCCTTTTTCATTTCCTAGTAGTTCATACACTTTGGGTGCATTGTGATTGATTGATTTAAGAAGAAGAAGGTTTGATTTATAAGGCTTCACAAAGTTTTCAGTGCTAGCAAATATTTGACAGATTACTTTAGTGCATTTTCATAACTAAGGTGAAATTCCTTAGTGGTGACTCCATATTTATTTGATATTAAAAATACCAGTTGTCTTACCTTTCTGTCATTTACTTTTGTGTTGCTAGTCCCTGTAAAACTAGAAGGAAGAAGATCTCTTTTCATCAATGAATCTACTAAGAAGTTGTTTACAGATTCAAGAAACTCAAAGCTAGAGGGGAGAAAGGTGTGGAAGGTTATTGGAGACTTGACTGCAAGAAAGGAGATCCCTATTGTTGAGTTTGAAAGTGAGCAACCTGTTATTGAGGACTACAATTCTTCTTCAAGTGGATCTGATTTAGACAATCCTATTGCTGATTTGAATTCCCCATCAGGTGAGGGACCTTCTTATGCATTTGAAAGGCTTGCTCCTAAATCTACTCCTGTATTTTCTAAATTTTCTCGATATCATCAAGAAGGAGAGCCCTTAAGAGAGATCTGTTTTGAAGATTTCATTCCCATTCCCCAAAGACCTCTCACTCCTCATCATTTTGTTTCTCCTCCAAGATCACCACCACAAAATAACATGGCTCATCCTCCACCTAGACCCCCATTTTTTGTTAACACCTTTGGTCCCATCAATTTTAGAGGAATGGATGGTTACCCGAATGCTATTCCACAAGATGTCAGAAATAGATTTCCAAAATTTCAAGGTAACAATGCAATAACTGGTGATCAGCATCTCAAACTCCTTGATAATATGATGGAATAATTTGAGATAGAGTTTAAGGATGTGTATGTCAAATTGTTTATTCATACACTAGAATAATATGATAGGGATTGGTACAAGGCTCTACCTAATAATTCTATTGATTCATGGACTGAAATGAAAAATGCATTTAGGTTGCAATATGGTGACAAGACTGATCCTAGATTTCTTTTTTCTGAGTTTGAGAATATCAAGAAGAACCCTAATGAATCAGTCCATGACTTCAACACAAGGTTTAACAAAACTTTTAGAAGATTGCATGTTTGTTTGAGGCCTTATGATGAATCTTGTTTAATCAAATATGCAGATGCATTTGATAAAAATACAACCTATTACCTAAGAGACAAGAACCCTACCAATCTAAGACAAGATTTCACCATGGCACTTCAAATTGAAAACAATATCAAAGCAATTGGGAAACCTCTCAAGAGAGATGGTGTAAAATTGATAAACCCTGAAAAACCTCAAGCTAGCAAAGGTGCTAATTTAGAAGAGGTTGTGAAAACTTTGGTAGGGGCTATCAAAGAAATCTAATACAAGTTAGTAAGAGCTAAGAAGGGAATTGGGCAGAATTCACAAGGTAAACGTAGGAAACAAGCACAAGATAGATTTGACAATCACCATAGGAATGAGTATAGGTTTGATGACAAAGGTAAAGGGCCTGTTGGATCTGCAAATAGAAATCCTCAAGCATGTGAAGGAAGAGTATTTCTTCATCCCTTAGCTACTAGGGTTGTTGCTATTGAAGAGGTTGCTGATATTAATTGGTGTGATAGGTGTTTTCTTCCCCATCCTCCATGTGAAGCAAACCAACAAGAAGGTGAAGTTAATAATGATGATGGTACTGATGATGATATTTGCATGATGGGTTGTTCTTCAAGCTCACAAGGAGGAGCAACATCTACTGAAGTAATAAGTGCTAGGACAACTACAAATTTTTGGGATTGCATCAAATGGGTACAAGTATTTCTTCCCCCTCATGCTCTTGAAGTTGATGTAGTGCAAGCTTTTGAAATTCCTAACAATGACTTTGAATACTTAAGAGCTTTGATGATTAAGAAGTATGATGGTGGTATCCCTTTGGAGGAAGATAGAAAATTGTTGATGAATGTTGTTATAGCTCAAGAGAAATAATATAACACTAGAAGCAAGGTTGTTAAGAGAGTTGGGCCTCAATCCAAACTTAAAACAACCTTTCTCACAAGCATTCCAAAAGAATCTCTTAGGAGAGAAGCACCTGAGAGAAGCTGCCAAGAATCCGCTGCCATCTAATGAATCTTCTTGTATCCCTTCTAATGCTATTTTGCCAAAGAGTGTCCCCTATGACATAACCCAAGTATTGAGCCAAATTAAAGTGAGTTTTCTAATCATTGAGTTTCTTAGAATTCCTAAGCATAAGAAGAGAGCATTTGAGTACTTGGGATTGAAAGAAGAGAAGGTTACTGCAGGTAGAAATGTAAATGTTGTTGAAACTCCATCTCAGATCATTGTTGACCTTGAAACACCACCAGTAGTAGAAGATCTTGGAGAGACACCTGAGGTATATTTGGGGACATATTTGGTTGATTTCCAATTGAATGTTGATCCATTATTCATAACTTCAATCATAAAAGATAGGCTACTTCATAATTGTATGTTTGATTTCGATGCATCATGTAATATCATGCCTCTAGAATTCATGAATGAGTTGGATATCAAAGTGACAACTACCTATGGGAAGTTTACTACCATGGATTCAAGGGAAGTTTTGGTGGTAGGTTATGTGAAGGGTTTGGTAGTGCAACTTGCAACCTATCCGGGTAAGAATTTGAAACTTGATGTTGTAATTGTTGACTTCCCTGCCAAATGAGGTATGCTTTCGTCAAGAAAATGGGCTTCAAGTGTTGGTGGCAGCATTTAGATGGACATGTCTTTTTCCACCATTCCAATTGATGGCATCCTTATTATACTTTATGGTGAGAAGAAGATGTTGCACCTAATTGAAGATCCCAACAATGCTTCCTATGAAGTGTTATTTGCTGATGCAGATGTTGAGAATTTCATTGGTTTTGTTGATGGAAAAGAAAATAAGATGGAAAAATCAAAGTTCCTTGATATGGTAGGTTCTCCATGGACATTGCTATTTGATGGAGCTTGCTCCAAATTTGAGAATGGTGCTGGTATAGTTCTTCTTTCTCCTAGTTTGGAAGATTTTTCTTTTTCCTTCAAACTTAATTTTGAATGCACTAACAACATTGCTGAGTATGAGGCATTCATTTTGGGGTTAATAATTGCATGGAAGTATGGAGTGAAAGATATTGTTGCAAAAGGAGACTTAGAGATGGTTGTCAAACAAATAAGAAAACTGTATGCTACAAAAAATCAGTGTGTGAAATAGTACAAGCATGTAGTTTGGGATCTAATTGAATTGTTTGATTCATTTAACATTGTGAATCATGATAGAGGTTTCAATGTTGTTGCTAACAATTTGGTAGTTCTGGGTTCTAGATTTGAAAATTGCACCATTTCACCTTATTGTGAATACAACATTGAAGTGCTAACCAGGCCAGCTATCCCTGATAATGTGAAACATTGCCAAGTTTTTAATGATGATACAAAAGTGCTAAGGTTCTTACAAAACCAAGGTGAGTTTGAAAATTGGAATATTGATTTGGATCCAATGGTATGCATGACTGAAGGAAGAGAATTTTTTTTTGAGAAAGACATCATCCAATCGAAAACAAACACCATTCCCAGAGGTCTTGTTGCACTTGAGTCAAATTTTAACAATGCTGATTGCATCATAAATACAAACATGTTTGCCTCAAGGGATGTGGAAGAGCATAACTTGGGTACTAATGGTAAACTAAGGAAGATTTGGCTGGGAAGCAATTTAAGTAAAGAGGAAAAACAATCATATGCCAAACTCTTGAAAAAATATCAAGACTGCCTCGCTTGGTCCTATTCCAAGCTAAAAGCATATAGAGAAGACTTGTTTAAACATGAGATCCCTCTTGAGGCCAAGAATAAGCCATTCAGATAGAGGCAAAGGCCAATTAATCCACTTCTCTCCATAAAAAATTAAGAGGAGTTAAAGAAGTTGAGAGATGGAGGTATTATTCATCCCACTAGATATTCATCTTGGGTTGCAAACCTTGTGCCAGTCATAAACAAGAATGGAGACATCAGAATTTGTGTGGATTTTAGAAATCTAAAAAAAGCATCCATGAAGGAAAACTATCCATTGCCAAATATGGAAAATATGTTGCAGCTTGTGACAGGGTCTGAGTTACTTTCTACATTGGATGGTTTCTCCGGATACAATCAAGTGGTTATCAAAGAATTAGAAAGACTTAAGACAACATTCACTACTCCTTGTGGAACATATGTTTTTGTTAGGATGCCCTTTGGTTTGATGAATGTTGGTGCCACTTTTCAAACAACAATGGATGTTGCTTTTTCTGGTTACATCAATGAGTTCATTGTAGTTTAACAAGATGATGTGACTGTGTTTTCAAGGCAAAGAGGTGATCATTTGCAGCACTTGGAGAAAATGTTGATTAGATGTAGGGAGTATGGAATTTCTCTTAATCCAAAGAAATGTCATTTTGGCATGCGAAAGGCTAAGCTGCTTGGTCACATTGTGTCAAAATATGGTGTTATGATAGATCCTAAGAGAGTGGAAGCAATCAACAAAGTATCTATCCCAAGAACCAAGAAAGGAATCCAATCTTTCTTTGGTCAAATTAATTTTATTAGAAGGGTTGTTTCCAAATTTGCTGAGTTAACTCTTCCAATCACAAGAATACTAAAGAAGGACCATGTTATCAGGTGGGAGGAGGCTGCCATTCAAGCTTTTAAAGGAATTAAGGATGCACTTAAACATGCACCTGTTTTAGCAGCCCCAAACTATAAGAGGCCTTTACAAATCTTTTCCTTTGCCTCTGCATATACCATTGCTTCTGTTTTGCTACAAAAGGATGAGAATGGGAATGAGAGGCCTATTGTCTTCTTTAGTAAGGATTTACAAGCAGTTGAGCTAAAGTATACAATCATGGAGAAACAAGCATTTACCTTAGTGAAAGCAACAAAAGTTTTCAGGCCTTATATATTGAGTTCAAAAGTTATTGCTTATGTTCCTCATAGCATGGTGAAAGACATCTTATCAGAGATGGAGATCTCAAACAAAATATGTAGGTGGGTGAAAAAGCTACAAGAGTATGATATGGACATCCAAACTACAAATTTGGTACGTAGTTTGGGCCTTGGTAAGCTCATGGCTGACAACAACTTGCAGAATGTGGAAGTGAATCAGCTAGAGGAAGAAAGGGTAGATGCGCTTACAAATTTGGTAAGTTTTGAGTGGTACAAAGATGTGATATTCTACCTCAGACACCTATGCTACCTTAGTCACTTAAATAAAAATTAGAAAAGAGCCCTCAAGCTGGCTTCTCAAAAGTATATCATCACAGACCTTGGGCTGGCTTGGAAGAACCCTGAAGGTGTCCTCTTGAAATGCATAACTGAAGATGAAGCTCCCAAGATAGTTGCTGATTTCCATGGGGGATTTTGTGGAGGACACTTTGCTGGAAGAGTAAAAACACATAAGATTTTGAGAGTTGGTTATTGGTGGCCTAATCTCTTCAAAGATATAACCCAACTAGTTAGAAAATGTGATAGTTGCTAACATTTCTATGGAATACTGAAAGCTTTAGGCTCCCTTCATTTCTAGCCTATATCAATTGAAGCTCCTTTCAAGCAATGGGGGATGGACTTCATTGGTGAGATTTCAGATCCTTCTAGTGTTGGCCATAAGTGGATCTTTATAGCCACTGATTATTTTAAAAAATGGGTAGAGGCAATCCCCACCAAGAAAGAAACACACCAAATAGCTATAGACTTCTTTTTGAATCAAATCATATGCAGATTTGGAGTCCCAGTCAATATTGTAGCTGATAATGCCATGTGCTTTAGATCCAAACCTTTAATGGCAATGTGCAATGAATATGGAATCAATCTGACTTATTCTTCAAACTATAAGCCCTAAGGGAATAGACAAGTTGAGTTCAATAATAAGAATTTTTTGAAGATCATTAGAAGAACCTTGGAGCAAAACAAGAAGAAATGGGGTGAACAATTGAAATTTGTAGTTTGGGCTGATAGGATAACTCCTAAAAGAGCTACTGGTAAAATCCCATTTGAATTGGTGTATGGAACTCAAGCTTTATTGCCCTTGCACCTACAATTATCTTCATTTCAGTTTTCCCAACAGTTGGAAGATCAAGAGCTTGGCCCATATGAATCAAGGATCAATCAGATTATTGAGCTTGATGAGGAGAGAAGAGCATCCCATCAAAGGCATGTCAAATTTAGGGAAAAATTGAAGAGATTTTTTGACAAGAAGGTCACTCCTAGAGCCTTCAATGTTGGAGATCTATTTTTGTTGTGGGATAGTAGGCATGAAGACAAGGGAAAGCATGGAAAATTTGATGCATTATGGATGGGCCCTTATGCCATTGATATCAGAATTGGTGAACATACCTTATTTCTCAAGGACTTAGATGGGGAATTATTGGAGCTTCCTGTTAATGACAGACATTTGAAGCATTTCTTGGATTAATCCCCAAATCTAAGGTATGCACCAATTGTACAGTTGTATAGTCTTTGTTTTCTGCTTTGTTTTTGCTATTTTGTTGGTGTGTGGTTTGCCCTTGTTCTTGGCAGCCATTCTGGTCGGTTTCTCAGCTCTTTTTTGAAGGATGGTTCTAGTTTTTTGACTACCTTGCATATTGAATCCTTTGCCCAATGGATATTTTGGCACTTGGTCTATGTTTTGTCCTTGTGGCACTCACTGGGAGTGCCCATCCCCAAGCAAGAGCTGATGTTGGTGCCATTTTTGAGCTTGCACCATGTTGCCCTAAATTTTCAAATCTATATCTACTCAAAAAAATGTTTTATCCTTTGATTTGATGGTCTTTAATTCTTCCCCTCCAGTTGAATGCTTTAAAAATGCTCACAAACTTGTTTTTTTCCCTAATTTGAAAGAATAATCCAAGTTTTCCCTTTTCTGTGCCCTAGTTTTTCCAATTTTGCGGGCTATGTCATTTTTCCCTTTGCCAGATCATGGAAAAATTGAAATTGATCAAATCATACTTGTGTGTAATTGAAAATCCTATCCCAAGGTCGAAAATGTTTGGAAATCATGCTTCAGTTGATTCAGAATTGAAAAATCTACCATCCTTGGTGAAAAAATTGAATTCTAGGGCATCCCTGGAATTTTTTACGTTTTGACGGTCAGACAGGCATCATTTTCCCATCAAATTCATCCTTAGAAGGTATTGGCAATGTGGCAGGTTTTCATTGGCTGAGGAAAAGTGGGGAAGTGTTGTAACTTTTCATTTTCACCTTTTTTGACAAATGGGGCATTTTTCGGGCCCAGGGACCCATTTTTTCCAAATTTGCCTACGTGGCATGTTCTGATTGGTAGGAGGGATGGCAGGTGGTCAGATTCCCTTAAGGTTTTTAGACCTTATTTTGTAAAAATGTTAAAGTCACAAAATGGTCCGAAGCCCTTCAGCCAATCGGGAGTGGACACGTGTCCTAAAAGACCAAAAAGGGAGGAGCGGGCCGATGGGGGACTTAGAGTTTTTTAGCTCTATTTTTCTAAAGTTTCAAAATCATTTTTTCCCCCGCTCCAATCAGAGGAGGACACGTGGCATCAACTTTGAGTGGGTCAGTGGGCCAGTGGAGGTAAAAGGGAATTGTTTCCCTTTTGCGAAAAGAAGGCTTAAAATTAAAAATTTTGGAGCACGGCCCTGTGGCCAATCATAGGTGGACACATGTCCAATAGGGTCAAATCGGAAGTGCGGGCCATGGAGGGAAATGTGGATTTTTTCCTTTTTGGAAAAAAGGTTTAAAATCAAAATTTGAAGTGCTAACCCACAAGCAAATCAATGAGTGACACGTGGCAGAGGACAAGGCGGGTCAGCGGGCCAGCGGAGGTAGGAGGGAATTTTTTCCCTTTTGCAAAAAGGACTCAGAATCAAAATTTGGAGTGTTGGCCCATGACGAATCACAAGGAAACATGTGGTAGAGGACAAGGTGGGTCAGTGGGCTAGAGGAGGTAGGAGGGAATTTTTTCCCTTTTGCAAAAAGGAAGTTAAAATGAAAATTTAGAGCCCGCTGAATTCGCGACGAATCACAAGGAGACACATGGCAGGGGAGAAATCAGAGGTGTGGGCCTGCGGGGCAAAAAGTGAAAATTTTCCAATTTTTCAAAAAGGTCAAAATGTGCAGAATTGAAGTGTGATCCCATTGGGACCCACCATGTGCCATGTGTCAGCTCCAAAATTCAAAGGTGGAGGGGCGGGGGAAAAAGTCAAATTTTTCTTATTTTTCAAATTTCCAAAAAAAGGTCATAAAGTAAATGTTTTAAAACTGGGCCCAATACAATCATTTTTAGCAATGTGTCTGGCCTTATCCAAAAATTTAAAAAGGTAACTCAAGCTTATTTCTAAGTCCGCATCTTCCACGTGGAGGGCCAGGATTAACATATGGATAAGATCAATGGTTGCTATGCATCCATTTGTTTCGATCGCCATGGGAGCTCCAAGAAGCTTGGAATCATGATTTTTGCATAAAAATTCATCAAATTTATAGTGATTTTGTGTCGTCTTGGCCTTCCAAGATCATTGGAATCATTTTCATGACTCAATATTTTTATTTGAGATGTTTTTGAAGTAATTTTTTGCCCCTACTTGAGCAAACATGTGAAATGACAAAATCAAAAGTTGTAGAGGTAATTTGAAAAGGTAAAAAGGTGAATATGATGAGTCAAAGGTGTTTGCATGCCTCAATGATGAAAAACATGCCTCCAGGATGGATAATGATCCAAATATTTGTAATGATTTAATCTTTTTGGGCACACCTCAACCTGCGAATGTTTTTCTGTTTGATGTCATTTTCATTGAATCATGAGGATTGTTTTGTAACAAACTTGATCCCATGGCATATTATTTTCTTGAGAAAGAAGGCTCCAATGTGGCATGAGGTATATAATGCATTTTGGAGAAATTGTAAAGGGGGGGAAGTTGAAAATCACAAGCAAATTCTGAGAGAAAGCTCATTTTTCTGAAAAAACACACCAAAGAACTAGAATAATTTCTTTTGTGTTAGATCTTCATGTATGTGAGTTGGTTACAAGTGTATAGCCATCACAAAGCTCTGAGATTAATCATGAAACTCTCCCCTACTGATGAATCTAATAGGATTTTGAGTTAATCTCTATTGTTTTGGGAAATATGATGTCTGTTATCATTTTTTAAATGCCTGCAAATAGTTTTCATTGTTCTTGTTGCAATCTTGCATTGAAAGTCTTTAGAAATCACATAGAATCTCCATTTCTTGTTGATAGTTTAGTGGCATTTGCAATCTCATGTTCAGAAGAGCCTTCATCTGATAAAGAGATAAAAAAATTTAAAATCAATTTACCTTCCTTGACTGCAGAGATTTCTTGTAAGCCTTTGGGGGTACCTTAGGCGTGGTTTGATGAAAGTATTTTTGTGTTTAATTAAGTTCTTTACTTCAAGCTTTTGTGGTGAGTTCTCAAATATTGTGTGAAGAGTGCAACTTGGGCTTCCATTTATGCCTCTTCTGGTTGAAAGAATATCCTGATTATTTGAAGCATTTTATCTAATAGTTGTTCAAGTATTGTAGAGGTTGTCAAAGATCTGATATATCCCAGTTTGTGTTGTCAACACCCCACCAAAAAATTCATTCAAACAAACTGATCCTACCCTTACTACCCCTGCATTGCATTGTGTGTCAACAAAAGGATCTTACCCATCTACAAAAATGCACAAGGAAAATTAGGATCATATAATGTCTTCAGTAATCCTTGCCTTGCATTGAAAATATCTCCATGATCTAGGAGTGACAACTTGTGAAAGTCAGATTTGGAGTGTTGATCATATTTTCCCAAGGCCTTTTCATACTATTTGCAAAAATTGAGGGATATCTTCATCTCCTTCACCATTTGGGGGTTAAAATATAGGTTATCTCACCTTGGTTGAAAGGCACAACCTAAAATAGTGAGGGTTAGATCAAAATCCTTTCAAGGTGCTATCTACCTCTCCACAAATCTAAGTTCCAGTTAGATCACATCCCAGGTACAAAACGACACACATCATGATCTATATGATTTCAAGATTCATGTCATATCTTTGATGCTTCTCAGACTAAAAAGGAGAAAAAAATTGGGTACCAACAAGATCAACTTAATCCAAACCTTAGGTATGACCCATTCATGGAGAAGGTGTCATAAAACCCAACTATTCATTAATGATAATAATTACTTGAAAACATAGAACACTATACACCAATGCAGGATTCTAGGTGGAAGAACTCGTTGCATATGCTACACAGTTGTATCCCTATGATGATGATTGTCATGATTTGGATATTGCTGTGTAGAAGTTATAATGAGTTGTCTCATCAAGAGGCTGGATTGTAGTATGGTGTTTTCCTAACTACAAACCTTGATAGAGTTACAAGACAAATTGGACCTCCTGGGTATGCACCCTTATAATCTTTGATGCCTACGAGAAGATATGTGGTCAAGTAACAAGGTGAAATTTTATGAGAACACTTTCTTTCCCATAGGCATCACAGGATGACATAGAGGTAGGTCTTCGTGTAGGTTAATTTGGTTTGTACCTTATTCAAGGCTTGTAGCTATTATAACATCTAAGTTATGAATCCATATAACTAAATAAGTATTTAAGGTGAAACAATAATTTCCTAATGACGAGTGTGTTGTCTTGGAATAGAGCATGGTATACATGACTTAGAAACTTTGCGCAAAGTGGTGTAATCTGCTGATTACATTACCAAGCTTTCCCTTTAATCTAAGTTGTTGGATGCCTGTGGATTTCCTAGGTGGAACCGGGGTAGACACTTAGGAACATTCACTTATATATCATACCTTGACAAAGGAGAACCAAAGGACACAGCTCATGTAAGGACTCATATAGGGCTTTGACGGAGAATGAGTAGGTTCAATATTCTCTCATACAGTTGCACATGGTTCGTGATAGTTATAAGAAATGGATAGCATTAAGGTTTATGTAGATTTAAATATATGGGTATTTAAATCAGCTGCATAAAGTTTTAAAAAAAAATTTCTAGAGACAAAGTGACGAAAAGTTGTTGTTACATAATGTATGCAAATCAAGTTAATAGAGTATGATGTTTGTTGCATTACATGATTAAATTTAAATAATAAGATTATTATTGCAGTATATATTCATTCTAACATTTAATGACATAAATTTATAAATGGGATAAAGGAATTTTCCTTCTCAGTTCAGTGGAATTGACCTTGCCTAACCATTGTAGGAAAGTGAGTGAAGATTATAGGCGTAAATTAAAGACATGCCTCAGTTATCTAATTGAACCATATGCTTACTTTTAAAGGATAAAGTTGTAGTCAAATTGTTGAATTGAGATATTCTTATTTATGTTAAAGAAGTTATTTTTTTCATCGAGTAAGGGTTTTCTTGTGAAAATCTACTGAGTACATTTATGATGTATTGTAACATGGTAAAGATTCCATATTTTGGTCAATAGATACTTGCTTCATATCGTTAAAATACTGTTGATCCCTCTCTATGATTTCTATAACAACTTCTACTAAGTTGTAGTAATATCGGTATAGATATGGCTATATGCCTATGATATTTTATGAAAATTGAATCATTGGATGACCGTATTGGAGGGCTGTTATAACTCTTTGATTAAACATTATATTAACTACCTTATGGACTAGATGAACCTAGTAATTTCAATGATGGAAATGGGAAGTTAAAAATCAATAATATATCTGAAAGGTTAATGGAATACATTATGGAGAAATTTTGAAGTATTATTTTTAATTTAAGCCGATTAACTTATGGGAAATTAATAGTAATGTTAGTAAGAGGATGTGATTCCTCACTAGTCAAGTTAAAGGATTAATGCTTGGTAGATGAGAAATCATCAAGGTATATGCATATGTATACACATTTTTGGTAGTTTATTCTAGTAAAGTTTGAGTAACTATACTAGAGGAAAATAATATGACGAAACTTTTGAATGACAAGATAAAGTTCAACATATAAGGGTTAAGTCCTTGAAACTTAAGAGATGTTCCATTTTGGGCAGCACTCCAACCTCTAAAGGAGTTAAGTTGATATAATATGTAAAATTACTCCAATCCTCATAACATGATGGGAAGCTCATCATAATACTGCAAGGTGAAACACTAAATGATATTAGAACATGGATGTTCCTTGATGCTTAGGAAAACTATCATTCCATAAAATGGAGGAATGAAGTATAAGATCTATCAGATTACCATCATTTGAAATATGATGTGATGATCATTAATGATGAAGTTTACTCCAACTAGCAAGGTGTAATGAAGAAAATTCATTATCAATCGGGATAAAATTAAATACTAAAAGGACCCATAGGGTATGGGATGAAGTTGGTGAAGAAATTTATGGGAGACTAAACTCTTAGAAACCAAACTTATATGAACCCCTGGTTATGATGCCTAATGCAGATGATGAAATTACTATTAGGAACAAGCATATTGTGCTCACCTTGAGAACTTATTATGAGATCCATGGTGAAATTTTTTTATGTATGCTCCTAAAATTAGTGAGTTGAAATCAACCATAATTAAGATATGAATGTGTAGTCATATAAAGGATAATGATGATATGATAAAGGATAACGACAATCTGATAGATGGAATGCATAGAATATATTTTGGATGCTAAGGAAATTGGTATAAGATCTAAGAAAAATGAATATATTGCCAAGGTGATATTAAACATGCAAATAAACCTAAGATGGGTTTGGGCATTGTTGTACAAGTCCTCCAGAGAATTGGGATTACTACTGAAGCAAGAAACTTAAAATGAGTAAGATTCATATATAGATAAATTAGACCTGGCTAATATAAATGCTAAAGTAAAACTGAATAACAAGATTCTAATGAATAGAAAATTTGTTATTGAAAGGAGGATAATAGGAATGACTTTTTATATCCATAATGATGAGTATTTATGTAGCTTGCATGATTTGTTATAGTAGTAAGAACAACATTAATGATTATTACTCTTTGACAGTGTGAGGAAATATTTTATTCGGTTGAATTTGAATCATTAATAACAACAAGATTTGGAATTTAGATCTAAAAGGTGATCTATCTTATATCTAGAACAGATAGGTAGAAATGAGTATTGTCAGAACTACATTTGACCTATCATAATACTATGGGACAGGACTCTAGATACACTTCACTAAGTGATGAAGACATGGGAACTAGAACAAATTGTCATGTTTAATTTATTAAGATATTGTGTTTCATTTTAGGAATCTTCATAGGTCAAATCACTACCACCATTACGTAGTTTTATCCATTTAATGATAATTTTTGTTATTTGAATCTTACCATTTAACAAATATACTAAGTTCCCTTTTCAAGACCTTAAAATGTGTCATGGTATTACTTAAGTACAAGCTTGTTAAATTTACAAGGGTGGATGGAACCTCATGGGTTGGTATTCCGATGCCAACATATGATGGCTACGGGAAGGGAAGTCATCTAGTAATGATTTGAATCATTACAAAGACACTTTATTTCCCATAGGCATCATAGGATGACATTGAGGTACAACTTCATGTAGGTTAATCCAAACTTGTACCTTGTACAAGACTTGTAGATGTTTATGACATCATTGATTGCAAATCCATATAAATGAACAAGTGATTAAGGTGAGATGAAAATATTCCAATATTGAGTGTCCCATCATGGAACCGAGCATGGTATAAATGACTCAAAAACCTTACGTAAGGTATTGTAACTGCTGATTACATTATCGAGCTTTCACCATTGTCTAAGTTGTGAGATGCCTTTGGATTTCATAGGTGGAACCCATGTACACACTTAGGGGTTATCACTTATATATCATATCATGTTAAAGGAGAACCAAAGGGATACATTTTATGTATGGATCGTAAATAGCATTGAGGGAGAATGAGTAAGTTCAGTATTCTCTCATACAGTTGCACATGGTTCAGGATAGTTATCGAAAATGGATTTCATTAAGACTTATGTTGGATTTAAATATATGGGTATTTAAATCAGCTACATGAGGTAGGATAATTTTTTTTATCTAAGATTGAAGTGAAAAAAGTGGATGGTAAAAGATTTATAATAATCAGATGATGAAATTGACGAACTGAGTTATACAACTATGGATGTTTTTGTTGAACATTTTTAGAATGTTTTTATTTTTAGGATTTTCACTAGTTTTATGCTTTTTGGGGGGGTTTTTAACACATTTCAATGGTTTTTTGTGTTTTGTGAAACATATTTTATTTTTAAACTTTTTAAACCATGTTGGTTAGAGAAAATTATTAAGTGTCAATGGGGCACAAAGGCTATACACAAGAGGACACACGAGAAGAGGATAAGAGTAGCACGTAAGGGGTGTGCGTAAAGGGAAAACAATCCAATATGTGAGGCTATGTGTATGCATTCAGAAGACCAGGGACTTAGACAATTTTCCATAATGGATAAAAATAGAAAAGCTGAGTTGGAGTTCCGTTCAAGTAAAGATCTAGAAATAGAGAAAAGAACGAATATTTAGCAGACAAGTAAGGGAAAAGAAAGCACATGTAGAGAAGGATAAAGCATTTATATATTTAGTCTAAACTATTATTAGGAAGGAAGGCATGTTATTTTTGTATGCACACCTATTATTAGGAAATTACATGAAGCGGTGAAGGGAAAGCCCCCACCCCTATATATAGGTAATGCATCCTAGTTGTAAGAGAGGTTCTTGAGGATTTTTGTATGATAGAGTGAAGTTTGAATGGAGGGTTTAAAATTATAGGGTTTGAGTCTGTTAAGAGCGTGCATGCTCCACTGTGAGGATGTATTGAGGTTATTATAATAAAATACTTTGTTTTGTATTTAATTATGGTTTGTAGTGGATAAATGCATTTGGGTTGGTAAATTTACTATGTCTGAGTATGGAGTAATGAGAATTCAGATTTTGTTAATCATTCTTTACATTGATTAAGTTTCCTTATTATATGTGTTTTTGGATTTCCATGGTTATGTTACTTCTCTATGCATGAATGGATCTTTGGCTATGAATATGATGAACATGCATTCTAATAATATGATAAGCATAAAAAAAGGATGGACCTGGTGGTTGTGTGTGATTTAAGTGAGCATCCAAAATTTTATAGATGAGGTGTTAGTGCACCTAGCTCTAGTTTGGTTAAACAAAAGGCTACATTTTGGTTATGTTGCTAGGACCTATTTTCAATTTTTCTACCAAGATGTTGTAAGAAGATAGCATATCGACTCTCTTTGAAGAGTATTGAGAGCTAGATAAAAGATGACCAAGACACTTTTTCATAGAGATGCAACATTGGAATTGAATTTAATGCACAAAAGTGGGTGGAAGATAATCTATATGAATGCTTGTATGAGATGTTTTCAAAATTTTCTCGTAGATTTGTACCAGTGGTTGGTAGCTTATGTGAAAAATAGAGGTGTCCACCAAGGAAAGAGATCTTGGATGTAGGAATTTATCAAACACTCTTTAATTCAACTGAGACATGGAATAAAGATGTATCTTGTTGGTGGTAAGGTGTACTCCATAACTATACTTTGAAGTACGTAATATTTATCTATTCTTTCCATGATGAAGCATAGTTTTGGTTCTTAAGTGAGCAAAGGGGGTATTATTTACATGCAATACCTTTAGATATTAAGACCTTGATGGTAGAATTTGGAATGGAGAATTTATCTATGGCTATCTAAAGCCCCACTGCACATAGGGGAAGGAGTAGGTTTGGAGAGGATGGTGGCATTCCTAGTGGAAGAAAGATAGAGAGAGGAAATATAGCTCAAGTATAATGAGGCGTGAAAAAATGGAAGTGTATGAAGTGCTGAGATCGAGAAGAATGATGACTAGCAGAAGCAATGAGAGCCTCATGGAAGATTAAGAGCCAAAATATCATGTCCTATCGAAATTTTGAAAGTGCAGTAGAGACCCCATTGGCTTCTATTGAGAGTCTGTCAAAGGAGAGAATTAGGACTACAGACACACATCTAACCCTGTTTGGCTACCTAACCCTTCCATAAGATGCTCTAGATCTAGAGGTAGTTGTTGAAGAGAACCATAGTGAAGGTGAGAAAATAGAATCTCCATGTTGGGTAGGAGACACAGGTAGACATGTTTTAGTTACCGCTCAAGAAACATGACAAATCAAGGATACGCACATGGAAGCGCACCAAGCGCTAGTGTTTGGAAGTAATTTTGGAGGAGTTTTTATAAGCACATCATCAAGAAAAAGTGTTGGTGTAAAAAATGTTGGAAACATTCTTATAGGTGTTGTGATAGAATATATAATAGGTGTCTAGTTCAGAACAACAACTGAGACACAAGGGAGTTCATCTACTAGACCAAATATCATGGTGGGAGGATTAGAAATTTCTAGTCAGCCACCATGTGGTGGAAATCTTGGTGAAGGCTCAAGATCTGGGTCTGGCCCTAACCCAGGGTAGGGTATGCCACCATAAAAACCTCCCTAACAACTACCACTGAATCAACCTCAAGAAACACTACCTTAACAACCATAGTAGTAGACACCTCAAGTCTACTTTTAGATGTCTCTTCACTTGCTAGAGTATAGAGGTGTGGAGGATGTGGATGAGAATGTGCACAAGTGTGAATTTATATAGAGAGAAAATGGCACTATAGACCCTGAGAGAAAATAAAGTCAATTTTCCACCACATTTCAAGGGTGCACACATAGTTGGTATAGAAAGTATGATCCACACCAGATTGTAGTGGACTATGATGTATTGCGTGTAATATTTTTATCTAAATTTCACATTTCAGAGTTTGAGAAACAGAGTATTAGCATGCTCAAGGACATTAAATAGGGCTTATATGAGAGTGTGAGGGAGTTTGATGTGTGGTTTAAGACCCTTCTATCTAGGATTTATGATGATATTCACCAGATCTAGCATGCCTAGTGGTTCATTGGAGGCTTGCTGACTCCATTTCAAAGGGCCTTATCCCATAAGACATACTAAGACCTATGTGACACTTTAGATGTAGCTTTGCATGCTAAATTAGTTGGAAGTGCAAACACTAGAGTGAGCCCTTTTCTAGAGGTGCAAATAATAGCTATGGTCAAACAATTAGAGAATATTTTTGTGAATTCAGTGCATGAGGTATGAAGTGGGTTATTGTGCATTGATTATGATGTGGAGGGACATACTAAGGATAGTTTTCCATGTAGGAATGTGCACGCACTATTAGATTCTTTTGATATTTACCACAAGAATCATGATGTCCAGAATTTTCCACTTTTGTAGTGTGTAATGATGAAGAATGTCTCTATGTACTGCAAAAATTGATACACTCACACTCATGATACAAAATATTGTCTCCTGATAGACAAAATTCAAGAGGCATGTGAGACTATGTTACATCAAGTGACTATGGAAAGTAGCTATCAAGTTCAGGAATCCCATCCCAATGAAGGAAAAGATAATGGAGATGGTGGGTTTCGAGGTGGATATAAGTGTTGATGAAGTTTCTTCATTCCTATCCAGATTAGTGAACTATTAATAAATAAAACATGTGACTCCAATTATGAAAGGGTTTATGGTACCTTGAGATGATATGGATGGATACAAGACTAATATGAACACCTCCTCACTCTAAGCTAAGTGGCATGCACAAAAAAGAAGACTAAAATATGAGGTATATTAGTAGATAGATGGGAGGGTTTCCTGAAAAATTTAGCCTCGAGAAGTAAGATCTTCCTAGGATAGATGTCAACCCTCATTTTGATAAGATAAGATAAAATCAAATAATGATAAATTAGATGTAGTGAAAGAGGATATGATGTAGAATCTGAGATAAGACAAAAACTAAAATGTAGAAAGGTAAAGAAAGTTAAAATTTGATATAAATAGATGCTAAATAAACCAAACCTACATGGATCGATGGTGACCCAAGGCTGTATAGGGCCAATCAACGGAAACCAAGGATGGATGAGAAGAAAATGTAGAGAAATAGGCCTACAAGTTCTCATGTAGCTGGATTTGGATTTGATGACAAAAAAGAACCTATAGATAGTCTGGAACAAGCTGAAACATAAAGGATGAAATAAAATTAAGAAAAAAAATAATAAATAATATGAAAATGGATTGGGCCGAAGGAAACTAGGATGGGTCAGCTATGACTAGGGGCTGAAAGAATGGATATGAGATGGAAGAGGGGAAAAAATTACTAGATTTGAAAAAAGAATGATGGGGATCAGACAGGTCATGGGGCAAGTGACAGGAAAACAGAAACAGAGAGGCAGGTCGATGATGACCAGGGTTGATTTATACTTGAATGAATGAAATGGGAAAAATGAAATCCTATAGATGAATATGGGGGTGAAAGAACGAGGTGAAGAGATGACTAACTAACCTGCAAACACAATGAGAATGGTTGGAAAAATATGATGATGATGGATCAAACCATGCAACGAAAAGAGGACTCCAAATCTCCCAAAATGAACACAATATCTCCAAGAAGGACTCCAAATGGCTTGAAAACTACAAACGAGGTCACAAGATGAAGGAAAGATCGTAAGAGCTTAGAAAATATCAAAATTGCATCCATTAATAAGGAGGGGTAAAGGTGGTTTTATATGGTCGATGACAAAAAGGAAGTCAATAAAGAGTTTGAAAGAGATGGATGAAGAAAGGATGAAAAAATAAAGGGGTAAGATAAGATATCCTAGACGAGGATTAAAAAATAAAAAAATAAATAAAAACATGGTAGTGATTTCGGAGTCACTTTGATAGGGAACAAAGTATGACCTCAATGGAGATGACAGTAATGTCTTATCGACCTGTGAGATGGGAAATACCACTGCAAAATGTAGGGAATCCAATGGTGAACTGCTCAAAGGAATGTGCAAGCCAGAGGACCAACAGGTCAGAGGTAGACATCAAGTATGCACCAAAAATTGTGAAACATGGTTGAGACAAAGGTCATGACAAAAAGGATAGGGGGTTAGGTGGGAATATGCATCTGAGGTAGGACAATAAAGTTGTAAAATAATGGTGCCCTAAGAGGGAACAAAAAGATGACCATAATGGTGAGATGATGCAAGATGATAGATGATGAATCCCAGGGGAAAATAAAGATGTAAAATAATGGTGCCCCAAAAGGGAACATAAGGATTGTCATGAAGGCAAGGATGCAAAAGGATGATACAATGGATAATGAAGCTTGCATAGGACACAACAAGGATGTGATAAGGGAACCACTCAAGTAAAATTAGAAGAGAATATAATTTGAAAGGAAGGATTGAGCAAATAATGTAAGAAGTGAGATTAACTAAGAGGATAGGGTTGGGTTGATGATGATAGGAGGTGGTCAATGGTGACTAGGGTAAAGTGGCAATGACCCAAGGGGGGTCAGCGGCGACTGAGTTTGGTGGGCTATATAAGCCCATGGATCAGCCTAATAAGCTCATTTACATGCTACAGAGTGATGATCGAGAGCTCTGAGATATAAAGACAGATTGAGATTGTGAGAGAAATGGAGGCTAGAAGAGCTGCGAGGAAGCACCAGAGGACCCGTAAGAGGGTGAGTGCCTAAACCCTAGCTTTTTTAAAAGCATTTTTTATGTTTTTAAAATTAATTTTTTACATTTTCTCAAATTTTGGGGCGGGAACAAAGGGAGGTCTCTAGTGCCTAGTTACGGTCACCATCAAACATGCCTAAAATGGTGTTAACCTGACCTTTGAGGCATTAAACTGACCTGGGTCGACATCGACCAAGGATAGATGGATTTTTTTTCTTGATGTTGGATTTTTTATGATGAAGTACCTAATTTTTACGTTCTTGATTGGTTATGCAGGCATGCAAGACCTTATACTTGCGAGAGAGAGAGAGAGAGAGAGAGAGAGAGAGAGATGAGAGTTTGAGGAGAGAGATGAGAGATTGAGATGAGAGAGAGAGAGTACTGGAATTATTTGATCATATGAGAGGTGATGCGATACCCAGAGTGGGATCACTTAGAAGTAGTTGGTTTGGGTGGTTTCTAGCATTACCAATGGATTCCATGAGATGTTGGTTTGATGATACCATTGGTGGATCGATGGGATGTGTGGATAGGAACATTCTGATTCAGGAAGAGCAAGATGAATGTCACCTTGGAGGATGTATACTATATCCTTAGGCTTCTGATTTAGGGTGAGAAGAAAGTGCCCATCATAATTGACAACAAATTAGGGGTTTTGATACATATGTTTAGACACGATGCCTTGTGTATCAATTTTGTATATGGGGCCTTTCACATTGAGACTAGATACGAGAGGGTTATAGTCAAGAGTATAATTTATTTGTTTGGTGATGATGGCCACATCTAGTTCCACACTTCCAAATTAATGGGGTGTGAGATTCCCATAGAAATTGGTAGGAGTTATCATAGATATTGATAATCACAATACTATATTTTCATTTTATACGACATTATTGGGATATATTTAACATGATTTTTGCATGTATTTGAAGAGGAGGGGGAAATTATTATATGGGGGATTCCTACTTCATTTTTGGTCTTACAAGCACATCATAGTCATTAGGCCACTAGGGATACTATGGATTACTAATGACCACATTGAGCTGACAATCGGATTTCTGAGGTGGTGAGCTAATCAGGCTCATGGTGATAAGGGTAATAGGAATGCAAATTGGTATGGGGATAGATTTATGGAGTTGGAGATAGATTAGGCTAGATGGTGGCCATACCATGACTTTCTTGTAGTGATAGGAGTTGATAGTGAGTTTATGGGGATGCGACACACTAGGTTGGTATAGGGGCACTGGCCAGAGATGATAGAGGCCATGCAGTTTGATAGAGTCCTGATGCAACCTAGAATTCACTGTAAATGACCCAGGTGCATTGAAACATCACTCATCCTAAGATGAGTACTCACCTTAAGTGTGCAAAGGCACAAGGTCCCTCTTTAGAGTTTCTTGTATAAAATGTTAGCATGATAGTGCATATGTATATTCAGATTCACAACCGACATTAAATAGTATGCAGTACATAAACCAGATCTAGATCTTAGAATATATAAAAGATGAACTAAATAATGACTATAACAATATTTACTACACAAGAACCAGTTTCAGTCATGTTCAACACAATTATCCAGTGAATATGATCCATTGTATTAAATAATATAAAACACAAAAGCTTCATACATTATAAAGGTATCTTCATCAGTCATGCGAGTGACAAGACCAACAACATAACTCTATAATACTTGAAACTTTCTTAAGCATACAAATCAATACATATATATAGGGGTGGCTACTTTCCCTTCACCACCCATGTACTATCTCAAAATTGGACACATTCTAATAATAGCCATGCGCCTTTACAAAAGGATAAAAAAACATGCAAGCTCCCTAACAATAGACTTACTATAGTTAACTTTGAGTAGAAATCCTATTATTAGCATAAACTATGCATGGTGCTCGACTGATGCTTGTTCCCAAAATACCCTTGTATGGACCGCAATTCTTCATGTCTTTGTGTGCGTAATATGTTATCTCCAAAAATATCCTTATAACAAAAATGGATAAGTCCTGATCCTGGGCACTTCAGCCATATTGTAGCATTGTGCGCTCTTCCGGCACCCTACATTCGTGAGCCCAACACTTAGCCCCTTTTTTTCCATCCAACATTACCCCACACTAAAATAGATTATAGCCCCAAAAATGGGTAATCACCTTGTCATTACAAAAAATATAGGATAATGAATGAAAGAATAAAGAATAAAAAATACGTTGAGTCATCTTATTGTGTACCCTTTTGTTTTTATAGAAGAATTAATTCTTGATATTCACTTTGAATTTCCCCTTCAAACTCATACGAGTCCTTAAGTGTTTCATTTGTCTTTTCAGGGATTTCCAAAATGATTCCATCTAACTCATCTAGAGTCATGTTTCCACCCTTACTCTTAAAAATTCTAAGGATGATAGCTATACCTAAGACCATCCCTTCCATGACATCCATCTTTGTGGAAATTTACTTCCCAATGCTTTTGATTTGATCCATATGTTGTTTCCTTACAACATCTAGCATGTCATGCTTCATTTCTACCTAGGTAACTCTTTCTATTTGCCTGTGTGTTTCATCTTTTGTTGCCTATAGAACTTCATTTTCCTTTGCTTTCATTCTTATCTGTACTAAGTTATCAGGTGTTGTACACATGGCCAACAGTGAATCTACCTTCTTCATTTCATCCCTTAAGGCTTACAAAATAACCTCATAGATATATATCTTCCTTACAATTGACACCTTGGCCCTCGATGCTTCTTCCACAACATCTTTTTATTTAGGAAGTCGTGTTGGTCCTTCCTCCAAAAGTAGATGAATTGTTGTGCAAAGATATTGCAGTTAAAACTTAAAATCCTATGACACCTTCTCCTGAAAATTGAACCTCTTTTGTAATATCTCATCCGCTATTTGTTCAACCATCTTCTTAAATTTTTTGTCTCATCCACTGCATTATTCCGCTCCTGTGTGAGTCACTTGATATTTTTGTCTTTATCCTTCTTATCATTCAACAATGCCTATATTGTTACTACCTTATCAATATTATGGCCCACTACTTCTGTTGACACTTTAACCAATGTTTTTCTCACCTGTTCATCTGAAAACTACATGGGTTTGATGGTCATATGGTGTGTATGTGGCACCTTCTACAAATTATTTGAGCTACACACCTCCTCGCAGACATCCAAATAGGGCTCATCCATGTGAGTCCACATACTCCATGATAGTTACTTGCGAGTGTGCACATTTTCCATCTCTAGGTCTATCCAATCCTAGAAATAAAATTACTTGTTGGGTAGAGTGCTTTGAAAGCAGGCATGAATAATTTTTGATGGGTCATCCATATAGCCCAAATTATGAGTACCTACTACCTCTTCATCTTCATGTCGACTTGTATGTTTCCCAATGTCCTCATGAACATATGCACCCTCCTCTTGCTATACTGCAATGTCTGCATCCTATTGCATAATACCACCCACATTCTGGTCTAATTTTTCTTCATTCTCTCCTTCCTTTGGCATAAGGTGTACTAAGACTTCTGTGTCTCCACCGATGCTACTTTCCCCTTCACCTGAGAAATTTTCATGGACACTCATGTTTTGGTCTATAGTCTCATAAAATACACGCTCTCCAATATCATCATCCTCCTACATTTCCACACTAGTGGTGGCCTCTAATCTATGCTCTCGCACACTTGGACTGGCCTCCTTGTTCTTCACACTTAACTATGGGGAATCATCCTCACTATCCTTTACTTGAACATATTTTTTGCACTTTCACCTTTCTTATTCCTCATTCTTCATAGGAGTTACACATGGTGATCTTATTACTAACTGTGAAGTCCATACGCCAGTGCACTTTGATGTGTGCCTTCTCCATAGAAATTTCCTTGAATGAATCAGTCTGGTGATGTCTTCTGGTTCCTTCTTCTTGAGGATTTTCTCTAATCTAGTAGGCATTGAACCTTCCTGGGTAGGTGGCACTAATGCAAATTGCTTTGAGATTCCTACTATCTACCCCTTCTTTGAAGGTCTTGGTAGTGTCATATTTGAACCCTTCACCACCTTTCCATCTTTGAACCTTGGCCTTAGATTGATGTACACATGCACTGGTTCAATTTTTCCTACTGCCAAACTCTCCAGCATAGTGTTCACGTTGTCAGACTCCATGGTTTAAACATAGGCCTCTTTACTTAGCCATACATAGGTCTTACACAGAATGTGAACATCTGCATCTACTTTATGCATGTTAAACTAGAGTTTTTACACGTCATGAAATCTATTAAAAGAGTCATTAAAGTACCTTGCAGTAAAGGTGAATGGTAACTTACACCACAAACTTTTCTCACCAGACTTTATATGGAAATTCCATAAAATGAAGTACTGGTAAACCAAACTCCATCCAACACCTTGGGCAATTCATGTGAAATGTGTCATTCTCCCTCAAACGCCTCGCACAACCTCATGTAACACTTCTCTAGGTGCTTGTTATATGTATCAGAAATAGCCCCATGCATAATATACTTATCATATTTCTTTGCTGGGGATTTTTTTTCCAAAAAAAAGTCCTAGATGTTCTCCCTTGGTCCTTTGGGTATGCCAATTTCACTAAACACAATTAACAACAGGATGACGCCCCAAGTTATTTTCTCACCTTTATCTACATAGATGCGTGCCTCATTCATCACGATTTCTACAATGTACCCAAGAATGTTGTAGTATGACTTATTTACCATCTTGTGTGTTATATGCAACCATCACATATTTACCTCATTCCATCGCTCAGTGGTACCCAACTTGTTCCTTGCTAAGCATGCTACAACCCTAGTGGCCATGTCTATAATGTTGGTTACTTTAAAGGCTCAACCCACCTTCTTATACTAATATATGTTGGACGTCGCATCAATTCCATCATTTTCTGATAAATTTCAAGTGATATTTGAGCTCGAGTCGCATAACCATATAGCCTTCCCAATCATCTTGGTGGTGATCTTCATTCTCCTACTAGCGAAGTAGAAAAAATATTCATGCATGCACGACATGAGCCATTGATACCACTACTCGAGCTTTCCAAAATAGAGTAATTCTAGAATTTTCATAACCCTCACACTGTCAAGTAATCTTTTCAAATAGGTTTCCAAAACCCTAGTTTCGTCCACTAACCACTAGTTAGTTTTCCTCGAGACTTCTATTATAATGTCCTTAAGGAACTTCTCAGTTCGGTGGTTGATTTCTGAAACCCTACACTGTGTTATTTTTGTCTTTCATGATTTAACCTCAATCACTTCTTTTGGGTATAACATTTAACCCAACCATTATTTTTCTGGGGTTTCAAACTCTGCCATAGCTAAAGCCCTGTGCGGTGTCATTTCTCCTTTTGATTATGTAAGTGTAAATGAAACCCTAGTTGTTGTGTGACCAAAACCCCAGTCACCCCCTTGTCGCGCACATGCACCACCTCTTGAATTCTACTTATGTGCCTAGATGTTCAACAACGTGCTTTGAATCTCGATAGGTTTAATCGATATACAAAGTGCTCATCGTCTCCAACTCTTCTTTGCACTTTTCAATTTTCTTCAAACTCACAACGTAACAAATGACGTTACAAACATCAAATTTAATAATTATCAAAAATACCCTTCCTTAATCACTCCACCTACCATTGTACATGAAATTAATTCCCATTGAGTGCATTTTGCGCTTCTTTGTCCTGCACCCATATCTCTCACACCACAAAATTTTGCACCTCAATCATAACTTTCTAGCATGCCAATACTTATTTGTCAGAAATCTCCTATGCCTACACTTCCTTATGAAAAAGTAGTTTATCCAATGTGACCCAACATATGTAGTCTCTAATGCTACATCCTCCTTTCTTTATACCGAGCTCTCATCACCTTACGCATGGTGTTAACTTTGAGTAATTTATCCTAAATTTCTCATTAATTTTGAATGCGTTTTCCCTTTATGGTCACCTTTAAGTTTATTTCTTTTCTTTACCAGACTAACCTTCATTATTCACCCCACACTAAGGGTATGTGCAGTCCTCTATGCATGAAAACACAGTAGATTGCAACCATCTTCCTGAAGCGCAAACACAATTATTACTGATAAAACTGAACTAAATTGACAAATCATAGAGACGATGAAGGAAACACATATAAAATAAATAAATTAAGGGAAATATAATCTAAATGGAAATAGTCCCTTATCACAAACACCAAGAAGTCTTATTTATAGTAGGGATTCAGCCTACACCTGTTAAAGTAACTATGAAACTGTGTTCCATCAAGTGCCTCTAACTGGAAAGTGTCTAAGTCTAGTATATGAGTGATAAAATACGGTCCCAACCAATGCACCTTAATCTTGCTTGGGTGGTGTAGAAAATTTGAATCATAAAGGGGTACCATCTTCCCAACTTCAAGCTTCTTTTCCTTGATGTGCCTATTGTGCCATGCCTTTTTCCTAGCTTTATATTGCTTCTGACTCCATCATGCTATTGTGTGTCTCTCATCTAGTTGTATCAATTTCCTACTTCTCAAAAGGTTTTACGCTAGTAATAGGTCTTAAAGTAATTTCATCTCTCTACCTAGGTTTTCCAAGGAATTGACAGTGATCAAATGCCTTGTAATATTATTTACAATTCATGTGCAAGTTCTCCCACCATAAACCAACTAGTAGAATCTTGCACGTGGTGGCATTACCTGTATAGTGTTCACCTGCAACACCGCTATGAGCCTCCTACATGATTGTCATTTTCTCATGCTCCAGTACATACCGGCGTAATTTTTCATCTTGGCCTAGTTTTTATAAGTCACCACTATCAACATGAAAGGTGCTACACAAATTTCAAATTATTTCATTTCCAAGGCCTTCATTCCTTTGGGTGTCATACCTATGTGTAAAAAGACAAAAATATCCTCTAATTTTGAGGGTGTACAGTTTAACATGTATAACTGTGCATCTAGCATTGGATCCTCAATGATTTTTGCATCCTCTCCTGAGTGAATCCTTAACAAATGATTTAGACCATAATTTATTTTACCTGGCTTTACCACCACTATAAATTCAAAATCTTGGAACAATAGAACCCATTTCCATATGCACCCCTGTAAGATGGGATTTTTCACCAAGTATCTCGATGCAATGTGATCTGTATAAAAAATAAAAGGTGTTACTAGCAAGTATTGTCAGGACTCATGTAGTGTGTAGATCATTTACAAAGCCTCACACTTCGTAGTTGTATAATTTTGTTCTATAGGAGTCAAATTTCTACTAGTAAAGAAAATAGGATGATCTACAATACCTTCTCTAGGATGAGCTAGAACTGCGCCAATGGCCATGCCAGAGGTGTTCACATGTACATGAAAATGTATATTCCATGAAGGAAAACGTAGAATAGGCACAGTAGTAAGCCTTTCCTTCAGTGCTTCGAATGCGCGCTACTGCGGTTATCCCCAATAGAACTTGCCTTTAACCTTTAATAAATCCTCCAAGGACAGATTAATCTTAGCATATCCTTTGATAAATTTCTTGTAATACCATATGTGGCCAAATAATATGTGCACCTCACTCTGAGTAATAGGCTCCTCTAAGCCTAATATGACTACATCCTTAGCTAGATCTACTAACAAACCCTCCTTGCAGATGATATGCCCTAGAAAAGTTCCAAAATGTGTAGAAAATAAACACTTCTTGATATTTAAAGATATGCTTAATTGTCTTCACCTCTAAAAAAATAACCTCAAATTTTTACAATGATCCTTAACAAGCCCATACACGGTTCAATCATCCAAGTAAACCTACAATAATTTTTGAATAAAATCTTGGAATGCTTGAAAAAAAATGCACAAAAATACTACATGCGTTTTCTTCAATCCAAAGGGAATCACCGTGTATGCAAAACTTTCTCATTCGGTGGTGAAAGTTGTGTTCTCTTAATCTGTTTTATCAATTCTTAAATGATGATACCCAAAGAATCCATCTGTAAAAGAGTAAATTTTACACCCTGCAATGCCTTCCAATATTTCTTCAATGAATGGTGTAGGGAAAGGATCAATCACACATGCATCACTCAGGTCCCTGTAGTCCACAAAAATCTTGATTCTTCCATATTTATTTCTATTGATTACCATAGGGCTAACTGAATCGGATTCCTCTATGGGATAAATAATGCCAGAACTCAACATATTATCAATTTATTCTTTAAATTTTACGTGTAGGTTAGGTTCCTCCTGTAAGGTCTCTTCCTAACTAGGTGTGCACCTTCCTTTAACTTAATGTTCATATCACCAAAAGATTCATACACTCTTTTCAAGTCATGGTAACCTCTAGGAAACAAGTGCTAGAAATCACGTAATAACTCAATTATCTTAGCTACTTTAGAGTCAGACCAGTAATCTCTAATTATGGCCTCCTTAGGCTCAACATCCATTCCAATGTTCACTTTCTTCATCTTCATAGGTTCATGGTAGGCACGCGCCTTCTCATCTGCACTATCTAAGACCTCGTGTGTACCCTGTGAATGATCTATGTCCAAATTTTCCACTTATTCATCATCCACCATGAAGACCATGTTTCCTTTCTCCTTCTCCAAAAAAATGCACTCAAGTATTTCTGCATCTATATCATCTACTTCTTTAAACCACGCTTCTAGGTCTGACTAACCAAGTAAATCCTAAATGAGTTCTTCATCTTCTGTACTATCTCCCATACTCAAGTGCTTCATAACCTGTAATGCCTCATTCACCAGAGGTTTAGTGGAGAAGTAGTCAAAATTATGGATCATACCTGCAGTCAAGTCTTGCCATTTTCCAGTCTCTCTATTCAACTCCACATAAAGATACCATGTGCACATGCAACCTCACAAGGTGAAATAAAGTTTGTGTACCCACAACGATGGTGGTAAATATTCCTACCCCTTTTATAGAGTCTCTCACACTGCTGAATGTGGTACTGAACATGATTAATACCATGATATTCACATATTTGAGTAGGTACATTGCTTTTGAGAAACCTTAATGATAGAGCAGTTCTCACCTCTCTCCATTCTATGAGATTATCCCTATGAACCATCCACTAGCATGTTATTGTCCTACGTAGGATATAAAATAACATGTTTGTTCTATCCACCTGATCCTTCCACTATTCTACCATGGCTCATAGGAATACCTCAGGGTTTTCTTCTCCAATGTACTGGGGTACATGGTTGTTGCCTAACAACCTAACACAACGCATCCTACTTATGCATGTAGCTATTCTTCTTACCTCGCACCCAACCATCTCATAGGTGTCATGTGCTCAATTATCATGGGAAATACTTGTAGTATCATTGATGGATTGTGCATCATCCCACTCGATAACTCCTTCCTTAGATGACTCAAGTACTTCTGGGTCTAGAATGGTGTGCACATAAATTTTGTTCAAATCTTCTTCACTTTAGGGCTCAACATAAGGTGCATATTTCCCCTATATCAAAGGGATAATAACTCATTCTTCCTTGTTCTCAAAATTGATATATCCCTTATTGAACCATAGATCAAAATTATTTTCATAGCACCAAGGGCACCCAAGTAGAGCTAGGAAGTTTTCCACTTTTGCAAGCACTAAGACCTCAAAGTCCCTAGTGAACTTGGATCCTTATATAGTAATGGATGCATCCTTCTAGATTCCATTTGGTGTGGCCTTAGTCCAATTTTCCATATGTAGTACATTGGAAGATGGCTATAATGGAGGTCTACCCATCTAAACCCATGCATCTAGAGTAAGCACATTAACTTCCGCACATGTCTCCATCAAAATATTGCTCAAAAGCCAACCATCCACAACAACATTCAGAGTGATCTCCTTGTCATATTCCAAGATATGAGGAGGAAGCTTAGCATGCAAAATATGTCGTCCATCTCAGTTTCAGTGTGTGGAGTGTTTCCCTTTAACCAACTCCCTAGTAATGGAATAATGTTCTCCTAATGAAGAATCTTGCATACTTCCTTCAGATCATCAATGTATGACTAGAAAGTCTCACCTTCTTTCTTCTATTCTAACTTCTATGAATGTTCCTTTAAACACTATATTTCACCCTGTAGATTTCTGAGTACATCCATGATTTCCAGATAAACCTCCTAATGTGTAGGGTCTAGATATTGTACATGTAAAACCTCCTCCTTAGTAATGGTAGGATTCTATTACAACATTTCTCTAGCGTGCGTAGCCTTAACACATGTAGTAATCTTCACAAGTACCATCTCAGGATCCAGTGCTAACTTTGGCATCCATTGGTTTTCCATGGTGTGTTATATTCTAACTATCTGTATGCCCTTGTTCTCCTATTTGTGCTTATTTCTTAGATGTTCATATAAACCTGAGAAATATTCATAGCTACGATTCTTTTCGTAAAAAGAACAAGAATCATTATGAGGACAATCACACCTATAATGGTTAGGATATCCACATGTATAACATGTTCCATGAGGGAACTCACCTCATCCACTACTATTTCCTCATCCTATGAATCCACCACAGTATCCTCGACCTCTACCATGGTCTCCCTCAAAGTTCCCTTGACTATGATCATGATCATGTTGTTCACGTTTTTCCTTTGATTTATTCACAACTCCATTTTATTGTACACCAATATCAATGACATCATGGATATGATCAATCAACCTCCAATCTTCAGTATTGTGAGTTGTGGACTAGAAAATATTACAATAATAAGACACATTCTTCCTTAGTACATATTGTAATAATGGGCAGTGGCTCACATCATGGTTAAAATTACATATCTCATAATCTAGTAACAAGGAGCGCACTGATATGTGAGGAAAATTATCCTTAGTATGGCCCTCTACTTCACAATATGTCCCATGTGTTATATTGGCTAATAATTTCTCTGACTATTTTTCCACTTATACAATCTGAACTTCCAAGAATGGCCTCACTTCAATTTCTATGCTCCTGATTACCTCAGCATGCAAATATGATTCAAGCACCTTGCGTGGGTTTGCATAAGTCTTATTTAAGAACACCCTTCTAAAAGGCATGATCAGGCCTCTGATGAACCACTGTGCATGCTGAATTACATGGATATCATAAAATATTTTAGACAAGAGTGTTTTGAAATGAGCATCATATTCCCAGACACTCTCAGTAGTGTCCTTCTTGATATCCTTAAGCACACTTATACTTTTCTTCTTGAACTTAGGGATATAAAATTCTTTAAGGAAATCATCCCCTAACACCATATAATCCACACAAGTTTGATTAGGGTCAAACTTCATGTACCTGCTGTGCACACATCCCTATAACGTAGTTACATACTGACTATCCTTGCACTCTGAAGCTATGATTCCTTTCGTACACCATAGTATCTCACACATATGGACATGCTCAACAACATCTTCTATTCCCATATACTCTGGGAGACAAAGAGACATATCCAATTAAATATTCTTGGATTGGTGAGGACCATGTCCACTAGATCTATAACCTCTTGTGTTACCTCTTCTTCTAGATCCACTAGATCCACCAGATCTTGAGCCACCTGTGCCTCTTGATCCTCCCCCTGTAACATGAATTAAACCAGAGGATACACTTCCTTGTTTCCCAATAGTGGTGCTAAACTAAACTCCCACATTCTACAAATTTGCACTACTCCTAGATGTGAGTCCAAATTTTTATGCACCTATGTTATGTGTCGATGAAGTGCTTAAAAAGGTACCTCTAACCAGACCTCCAAATAACAAGGAAGGCATCTACGTGGCCATAAATGTACTTTCTATTTGATTTACTCCTGAACCTACTGATAAGTAAAATTTACCTCTTGCTACTCTACTACAAAAACTATCTTTTTGTCTACTGGCTATACTAGAAACTTTAAAACCAAGCACAAGGGCTAGGTTACTAGGTAGATTTAGATCCACGCCCATGGCTAATGTCATCTCTATTGGTGCACTCTCATAAGAGGTCGATGATGGTTCCCTATCATTTTTTCTCAAATGGGGGAGTTCCATATGCTCTGGCTCCATGTCCTCTACGTGAGCTCCAAATCCTTCATGAACCATCTCTCTCCACGATGCCATTCATTATGTAACCTCACATTGCTTCTCTAAATCCCTCTCGCATGCATCATTGAACTTAAGATGCCTTTCTTCTCTTTTCCTCTCTACCGCTAGGTCTGCCATCCTTTACCACCCCTGCTCCTGTCCCCATGCATGGTGGGGTTTAGATAGCCATCGAATTATCTTCCAAATTCAAGGTTACCATCAATATCTTGATTGTCAGTGGAATACCGTTTAGATATGATCCCCTAGGATAACATAAATATTTAAATTCAGCTACCTTCAGACAAGAGTAAGTGGAGATTGAGTACTAAAAAATATAGTTATTTAGAACACTACTGAACCAAGTATCACATCACACGTCTAAATCAAATTAGTATCATAGAGGGTCTAAAATTATTCTTGAATCTAGACAATTGTACAAAAATTTCAATTCCCTTTAGACACATAAGAAACCAACCACTCATATAGCTATATGGGAAAAATAACAAAGAAGATCTCATATAAGTAGTGATACAGATTCTTCTCAACCCACGTGTGTGTGTCAAACTCAGATCATGTGCTAAATATCCAAGCATATTCTTGTTCCAGATATACTATCCACTCCTCAACACTTGTTAATTTCAATTGATACATCTTCATCACACAACATCATGAAAATAACTGAGAAAGAGGTCCCAACAATGGAGCCAATGATGCAACCTAAAATTCACTGTAAATGACCTAGGTGCACTAACACATAACTTATCCTAAGCTAAGCACTCATCCGAAGTGCAAAAAGGCACCAAGTTCCTCTTTAGAGTTATTTGTAAATAATGATAGCATGATAGTGCATATGTATATTCAGATTCATAACCAACAGTAGACAATCCACAATGCATAAACTAGATCTAGATCTCAGAATATATAAAAGATGAACTAAATAATGTCTATAACAAGATTTACCACACAAGAACCAGTTTCAGTCATGTGCAACAACATTATCCAACCAATATGATCCATTTTATTAAATATTGTAAAACAAAAAATCTTCATACATTATAAAGGTATCTTCATGAGTCATGCGTGTGACAAGACCAACAACATAAATCTATAATACTTGACACTTTCTTAATTGTATAAATCAATACATACATACATACATACATACATACATACATACATACATACATACATACATACATACATACATACATACATACATACATACATACATACATACATACATACATACATACATACATACATATATATATATATATATATATATATATATATATATATATATATATAGGGGTGGGGAATTTCACTTCACCACCCATGCACTATCTCAAAATAGGCTACATGCTAATAATATCCATGTACCTTTACAAAGGGATACAAAACATACAAGTTCCCTAACAATAAACTTCCTTTAGTTAACTCTGAGTAGAAATTACATTATTAGCCTGAACTATGTATGGTGCTTGGCTGATGCTTGTTCACAAAATAGCCTTGAGTGGAATGAAATTATTCATGTCTTTGTGTACTCATTACGCTATCTCCAAAAATAACCTTAACAAAAAAAAAAGTAAGTCATGATCCTTGACACTTAAGCCATATTGTAGCATTACACGCTCTTCCAGCATCCTGCATTCACGCACCCAACACTTAGCCCCTTTTTGTCCATCCAACAAGTCTTGCAAAAATTTGGTGTTGTTCAGATTGGCCCTGAAGAGCCTATTACATACATGTGTGATGAGGCATAGAGAGATTTAACAAGCCCTAACATGACAGACCCATTAGAGGAGGCAAGGGCGTCATGGGATGAGGATGACAATGTGGGAGTTGGGGCTAGATTTTTAGATTGGATGACGAGGGCCTGATCAACCTGGATGGTGGTGGAGGGGGATGAGGATGATGGTTAAGAGGAGGAGGAATCTTCTAGAGGTGGTGGTGGTGGTGATGGATATGATGGAGGGGAGCTAGTTCAGGTAAGCACAAAGTGTGACTTAGCTTGCATGGAGAGAGACACCACTTGCTAAGAGTGATAGGTAGTGAGGAAGGAGGTGCTAGCTCTTTGTTAGGAGAGGGATACATCAATAGAGTAGTGAGATAGATATAAGAGACAAACTGTGGCATATAGAGTATGATTTTTAGGTCTCGTGTTGATCCTAGCAATGGAGTCAGCCAGTTGTGCACCAGTTGCATAATAGGGAGCTGTTGGAAATATGACACTTCTAGGGATTATGCCCCTTATTTTATACATAACATTAGCTATTGAGGAAATATATTATGAGATGATTATGACACATAAGTTTCCATGGACGCTAAGATACGTAGAGTATCTAGCTATACAGAGAGCAAGAGTGAGTGATGCAACAACCTCTGGGAGTACTGTCAGCATGGAACAACCACTGCGAGATGAGGGCCATGATGCATCCTAGGGGTTGATATAGGCACCTTCCCCAAGAGGGAAAGAATTGAGATTGTCTAATGTATATTTTACAAATTTTGATGATGTATCTAGATTGAGACAGGACCCATAGTGGCATGTAACTTAATGTATGGATGTACTTAGATTATATATATATATATATGATTTTTGTTGTGGTTTATTATGTGTTATGAGTTTTGATTCATGAATTTTGATGATGCTCTCATGAGATGTAGATGTAATGGTCATGGATGTCATGGATTTAATTTGGATGGTTTATTATTTAGTTTGATGTAGATGTGATTACAAATGTGATTATGGTGATTATGTATATTTGATGATGTAAACTAGGGATTTGATTATGTTATGTTAGTGTTAGATGTTTGATGATAAATGTATGTGTAGAATCATGATGTGATTGATATTTTTATGATGGTTATGAATGTTTTTTGAATCATATATAGATGTTTATGACATAGATATACATGCTTATGTTGTGATGTAGATATAGAATTATTATATTACAAATTTGATTTAGATGTAGATGATGATGGTTCATGATGAATTAAATATTTTGGATGATTATGGCATAGATGTTTGATTTGGATGTTTGAATTATGATGTGATGTGAGTTTATTTTTTAGATCATGATGTGTAGATGATGAATTTTGATTATAAATTAAGTATAAAATAAGATGGATATATTTTGTTGAATAAGATGATGGATACGACCTGTGTTAAATGTAAGAAAGATTGATGTGGTACTAAAAAGTATAAACATCAATATAGATAAAATGATTATGATATGAATAAAATCACAATGTGACATGAATAGGTGATGACCCAAAATATATAAATGAAACTTGATCATAGAAAATGAGCACACAAAGGAATGATGCTTCAAAATGGATTAGGGTAAATAAGAAAAGGATACAATTAAGGCAATGCACTTGCAGCCAATAACATGTGTTAACACATGACCATCGCTAGTTATTAATCTCAAGGATCATGAAGGAAAGTATAAAAGGTGAACTTATAGACATAAATATCGACACGACATAAGGGGTTTTATATGTAAATCATATGTGGGAATATATGTTCTCCATAATAGGTGTTCCTAGGTCTATGTCCCATCTCTGAGCAATATGAAAAAAAATGATCAATGTGGGAAGTTTGTTATGGATGAGAAAGATGATCGATGCAGGAAGCTTTCTTAGGGTGTTTGATTTTGAGATATATTCTTTTAATTTTGAATATATAGAAGGATGGTCAATGTGGGAAGCATTTTCTACCATTATATGAGATGGTATCCATCCTTTGAGGGAGTGGTCTACATTTTTCTTTTATGCTTTTTGTATTTTTATTTTTATCGATGGTAGGATAAGATATGCATGACAGTTTTACTTTGAGTGATTAGTCTATACTTTTTAATATTTACTTTTCAGATACAACCATCCTTCGAGGGAGTATTCTATTTTTTCTTTGTGATATGATGACTTTTGAAATGAACATCCATCATTTTTGAATTTTTATGGAAGATTTGGGGATTTCTAGGTAGTCCACTTAGGAGGGGATGAAGAATGTACAAGTGACACCTATAAAACCTTAACGTGGTTTCAATAGGTAAATAAGAGGGTGATGGATTTAATGATTACATATTACTCACCAAAAAAGGAAAAATCTATTCATAAGGAATATGCTATGGGAAAATTCGTGGTGCCCATATTCAAGGTCATATATAGGAAAATGATGATAGACCACATAATTTCATATCATTACGATAAAATATGGAAATGGATAATAGATGGATGGATGACCAGTAAGATGACAAAGTTCATAATGGTAGGTATGTTAACAATAGAAAGGAAACAAGTGTAGTGTATTAATAGGTTCCATTTTTGGTTTACAATCAAGGGAAACCAAACGATATGCTCTAGACCCGTACTTGTTGGAAGAGTGTGTCAATTGTGTTGATATTGATGTCAAGTCCATTGATTTCATGTCTAAGTGAACTATGTGTGTTGTCTAGGTGATCTAATATGTTTTTTGGCCATGTGATCTAGGAATGTTGGCTAGGTGGTCTAGGAATGTTGGCTAGGTGGTCTAGTTGTCTCCAAAGTTAAGTCATTCCATGCTGAGTCAATCGATGCCTTCTAGGTGCATGTGAGTCATGTAAGTCTCTGTGGTGAAAATTGAAGTAGTGAAATTCTTGAAGCATATGTATAATAGGTTAATGAACTCATTCTAAGGATCGGAAATTCAAGAAACAAGTTTTGGAGCAAAAATCCACTTCTAGCCAAAATTGTCTTTAAGACACTCAGTTGTTATTGCATGACAATGGGATGGGAGAGAAAATTTCAAAGTTATTAATGTAAAAAAATATGGAAGATGATGAAGGAATGTGTCCTTGTGCTTCATGCAAAATTTCAGGCTTTCAAGAGGTCATTTGAGCAATTTGTGTAAGTGTTTGCAAAAATGGTCTATTGAAAAGTTCATTTTGAGATGCCTAGCTTCTTAGCAGTCATGTAAAAATATAGTGTCTCCTTTAGATAATTCATAGAATAAATTTTTCAAGATAAATCCAAGCTTTAAGTAATGCAAATTTTTTTATGACAATTGGACATGTTTTGAGAAAATTATGAACATTTTTTTGAGAAAGCTTTTCTAGTGCCCAAGCAGTGCTCTAAGTCAACTAGAGAAATAAGGTGTTTTGGTATCAAATGTCTCCTGTTATCTCTACTAAATATTTTATCAATTCTATCATAGCCTATAATTTGTTTGAAGGTCAATCTCTTTGAAGTGGAATATATGATCTCATGTCTTAGAGCTTGTCTGATGGGTGCTCCTAGCACAAACATGTATAAGGGCCAAACAGTGGTGAAGTTTTCACAAGAAGATATCATTATCTCTTAAATAATATTTCTCAAAGTTTTAGTTCATTTTAATGTAGTTTTCAAATGAATATCAAGTTAAAAAACCCTTTCACCATGTTATCTTGGAGTCCTGAAGGCTTGTTGTGCTCAAACTCAAGCATGCAACTGAGTTAGCTTCAAATTAAGGTGTAATTTCAAGTTGATTCAAATGATCCATTTCTTATATTGAATATTAAAATTCTAAAATCCATACTCTTAAGGTCCTAATTTACTTTAGAGATCAATTCTAAGGTCTTCCTCAATTCTTTTATGCTGTAACAAGACTGCTCAATTTCTTCTTAGGTATAAACTGCATTGCTATGTCTTTAAGGTAATCTAGGGTTCTTGAAAATTTTTCAGTTAAAAATATCTTGATGAAGGTCCTTTCCTCATATGTAATGCAACTAAAAAATTGAATCAATGCCTAAGTTTTTTTTTGAGGAAATTGTCATAATAGTGAAGATTACTCCAAGAGCATGTGAACTGTATCTTTCATTGCTAAGATTTTTTGGAAGTTTTTCAGGATTAAATATTATTTATGAAGGTGGATAACATGTTCAAAAATACTCAAAAGTTTAAAATTTCGAATTTCATCAAGTAATGAGAAAGAAATCAATTTTTTGTTTCTCGCGGGCCCTATACAGTCTTATACCCCGAACTAGGGTTTTGGGAGAAGATTTTTTCTTGAATCTCCTTCTATATATAACCAAAGAACTTAAAATTTTGGAAATATCTTTGTGAAGGGTCTAAGAATTTTTTTCAAAAGGAATCATCCCAAATGGTGGAGTGTACGAAGATCAGTTTCTAGCAAAAGTCTCACAATTCATGCTTAGACTGGTAAGATCAATGTTTTTGCATTGGTTTCACAAATTTCTTGGAGTTCAAAAAATTTATCAATTGAATCATCATATAAAGAAATATAACAAGGATAAGGAATATTATTTGATGCTTAAATGTATTCTATCTCTTCAAATGAAAGGATCTCTTCAACCAACTGACTGTATCAATGGTTCCTCATACAAAATGGTGAAAATGAATGTGATTCGCTCACACAGTTGTATGTTTGCTAGCAAAGAATTGAGTTTGCATCATCATAGCTCCACTCAAAGACTATGAGTACATTATCTCATCTCACATTAATTCTTTCAAAATAAGTAAGTGTCAAGAAAATCTCGGCACAATGCAAAATTAATAGACTATGGAAAACATGCATATTTGTAATTCAAGTCAAGGTATTGAAGGGTATCTTAGTTTAGTATGTCGAGATCCTATAAATGTGTATGAAGTGTCAATAGTGACTAAAAAGTGAGAATTCATTAAAGATGACCACATGCCTAAGTCAATTTATGAATTATCTATTCATCTTAAAAGGAAGGTAAAACTTTTGAATTGTTGTCCTTTTCAAATGTTTGTTGAACTCTCAAAAGAGGTAAAAAGTATCTCTTTGAGCTCAAGGGGAATTTGAAAGATCATGATGAGTGGTTGGAGATAACAGTTACACAATAACTTAGACTTCCTTTTTGAATATAAAAAAATTGTTGCAATATCAAAAAGGGGTGGCTAAATCTTGGATATTACAACTACATCGGAATAAGGGTATGATTCAAATCTTGAGAAGGAGAAGTCAAACAATTGGGAATACAAAAAAGTGTGTACTCTTGATTTCCTTGGAGAAGAGGAAAAGTATGAGTGTTAGAATGTTTTATAAAGGACATTATGTGCATGTTGAAGATGTAGATGAAAACCCCCCTTTTTTCTTATGTTGAAGATCTCTTTGCTGTAAAGAAAAACCTCTTGGGCTTAGCCCAAAATCCTTAAAAGTCACTTCTAGGTCTGTAGCTGGTTGTAGTGGATTGTAGTAGCTAAAGTTTTTGAAATGAATTTTTTTTAAATAAGAACATTCTTACTATTTTGTAATGAATTCCATATCTATGAGCTCTTGTTTGTGTTTTGTAAACTGCTGATAAGGATCAAGTCATTGTATTGTATTTTTGAATATCAATAAAGACAAGATCACAGTTTGTTCTATGTTCTTGTCATGTATGTATATCAAATTTTGATAAAGAACTGGTGTAGGTGATTCATATATTGTATATTCATTGTTTGAAGTAGAAAATAAATTTTTTTATTACATGACTGATTCACCACCCCTCTCATTCCTTGTCAATTCTAAAATTTGGTATCAAAGTAGGCCCTTGGAAGTCATCTTAAAAGGCTAAAGGGAGATCTTCAGTAACACGGATAGGAGATCTTTATCAGATAAGGAGAAGTGTAGAGAACTTTGTAGAGATGCTGGAGGAAGTTATCAGATGTGTGAAGACTCAATTCAAGGAAGTTTTATCTGAGAAAGAAGAGTTAAATAAAGAGTTAAGAATCATGACAAGTAAGTTATAATCCTTTCAAGAGAGCTCAGAAAAATTGGATAGGATGTTAGGAAAACAAAACATATATGGTGATAGAATAGGTCTAGGCTTCATTAAAAAACTCATACAATATAGAAGGTGAATCAAGTCAAGGGTCAAATGGATAAATGCAGTCAAGCAAGGGAAGTAGTACAAAGAATTCATTTCATAAACGATCACTTGTTAGGTAGCCAAATGCATTTAAGCATGGCATGTTTCATGGTAATTGCTATAAGTGTGGTGCTTATGGCCACATGGCTAGTGCATGTAATCCTAATGTGGAAAATAATGAATATTCTAAAGAAGAAAATCAAGAACAAGGATAGAAGGAAGAGAAAAAATATATGGAATTGATTTTTATCACTTCCATGAGAAAGGACATCTAACAAAGTATTGCAACAATGAGACATAAAACATAAGAAGGTATGAAAGAAAATTTAATTGTTATTACTATGCTTATAATGAGTTTGGAAACAGGTCATTTGAATGGAAAGGAAGACAAGTGGAGTGCCTCAGGTTTCAAAAAATAGGGCACATTATGAGGTTATGTAATTCAGGTCAGTTGAAGAAAGATCCTCAAAGACCTAAGCTACAAACTCAAACATACAAGAAGAATGGAGAAGCTAGTTAAGGTGAGAAAGAGGATTCCAAGAGTGTGAATGATCAAAAGCAAGAAGTCTACTGTGAAAAACAAAGAATTAGAAAAAGAAAAATTAGTTAAGAAGTAAAAATAGAGCTTAAGACCTTATTAGGTCTCTCATCATGCTCCTCCAGGGTATATAGGTGAAAATGGATTCTTGAAGTGAGGGGGAGTTGTTTAAGTCAATACGAGTCTCTTCCATGTAAAAAAGGTCTATCACTAGGTTATGGATCATCTGAATCATATCAAAAGTCTTTGCAAAGGTGTTCTAAGTTTGTATGATGAATTACATTGTGTAAGGTGGTCTTAGAAGTATATGTTTCCCTCAAAGTATATCAGGAGCATGATATTGAGGTATTATGGTGGATCAAAGGGATTTTTCTCTCCAAGGTTTCTATCACAATATCTCTATGTTCATAAGTGTGTTTCCAACGTCTTCTTAATGTCTTACTGTATAAAGAGCATAAAATTATCATCAACATACCAGAGAATTAGTGAAAGTTTAGATGGCTTCTCTAAAACTGTGTTGAGAATCCTGTGAGAAGGATTATGCAAAGATGTCACTAAAATGGTTTTTCAAGAATCCTGACAACATTTAGATAAAAAACATGGTATGCTACAGGTCTATCAAGAAGCAAAGGGTCATAAAATGTGAATGCTTAAGGTTCATAAAGTTGTTTGGTGCTCTTGATAACAATGAGATATTTCAAAAATTGACTGTGACTGGAATAAGGGTTAGGAACTAAAACCCTATCTCTGTGATTGATATATACAAGAATTTTAAGGCTTCTATATGGTCATAATCCTATTTAGAGAATCCTATGAAGCTAGTGGACCCCTAAGATGTTTTCAAAGTCTGTGATCGAGCTTGAAAAATGAGGTAGAAGGACATAAATTGCTAAAAGTATCAAAAGATGAGTATGACTAGTAAAGAGAAAGGATAAGAATCTTCAAATGGGCACAAAATTATACCTACAGGATACAAGGAAATTATATAGGTTGTTTTGGATATAACAGTATGGTCTTGAAGATCATTTACAGTGTGCTCATGAGCATGAAGGCATCCTTCAAACATTGAAAATAAGTGGAAAGATACATAGTTTCATGAAGGATCAGATGTTGATAATGGTTTGAGAAGTTTCCTAATACAATCTATTTAAATATGTCAAATAAGTATGTAGTGTGAATAGTGAATCATTGTGTAGAGTTATTAAGATCTTGAAGCTTGTATTAGTGGCTACAGTAAGGGTATCTCAGATAGAAGGGTTTTCAGTTGAAATACTATTGAGATGATACTATATGAAATATGCATCAATATAAGAGCACAATTTTTCAGTTAAGAGCAGTATACAGTCTCTATGACATGGGAAAATTGATCTAGGCTACTGTGAGTAAGCTTAATGATGAAAAATAGAAGGTACAAAGATATTTATGTTAACCCTCAAAGTTTTTTGACAAGAAAGGGAGTGTTAAAGTATTCCTATGGTATTTTGATGTTATTATTTTTCATGATGAAGTGGCCTTTTCTATTTTTTGACTGTTGGAACCTCTAATTTGTGTTGAAGAAATAATGCACACTTTCAAGTGTGACCACTAGTATGTATCATCCAAGATAGATAAGAGTCCTATGAAGCAAGTAAATAAAAAACGATGAATTCTATATGGTCTAAAGTATGTTAAGTGACTCATTCCAGGTGTGAATAAGGATGTGTGATTCTCATTTGTGTCTTAAGCTAGAATTATGCATCTACAGGTACAAGTGAATGAGAATGCAAGAAAACAAAAACCTATTGGAATAGGTGAAATTTTTATATCTCTTGACTCAAATAGCTAAGGTGATTAAAAGGATTATATGGAAGATTAGATGGATCTCATTAGTATGGTGGAAGTAAGGCACAATTTTTTTTCTCAGTTCTTTCTTAAAATTATTCTGATGCATCTATATGGAGTTGTTTATCTCATATCTTTTGTGATCATATTGAGACTTACTAGTGGTTTCTTGACCTCAAAGTAAAGAATTGAGATAAAATCATAGTACTTTGAGACTGAGAAAAATTTCTCAAAGTGATATTGTACTATAGATGATAGGGGGAGCTTGTGTGAAGAAATTGATGGTGAGTTGGAGATTTGTATGATTGGTATCATAAGGATACTTGCTTCATTTCTCAAATTGTTCCTTTCTCTTTAATTTCTTTACTTCATACTTGGTGACTGTTATAGACTAAAGTTGAGATTGGGTACTGAGAAAAATAATTCATGATGATATTAAGCTAATAAAGTAAGAGAAGGAGCTATAAAATTTCATAATCAATAAAACAGAGGTAGTATGGCTCTAGGGGGAGTATTTTGGAGGCTTAACATGAGAAGACTATGAAATCTGTTAAGAAGGCACTGAAATTGGATCTTAAGGACTATAAAATCTAACATGTGACATCATAGCTTGTGAAATTTTTTGTCAATGAACTAGAAAGTGATGAGAAACATTGAAATGGCATCTCTTCATGACTCATAAGATGGTGTTATGGAGGTCCTAGCTATATGAGAGAGGAAACTAGGGCGAGAAATTGATTATTTGAGCATGAAATAAACAAATAAGATTATGTAAAACATCATTGAATTCCTAATATGAGGAGTATCAACTCATGAGAGACCTTTACAGGTCCAAATGATCATCATCTGCTAAAAGAATCAAAGTGAAGACATTTCAATTCCAGGGGGAGCTTCTTGGTCAAGTAAGTCATTGTATGAGTGTTGTTACCATTTTCTATTGTCTTTGGTTGTCATTGTGTTATGTCAAGTCAATGCATCCCTTTTTCATAGACGTAAAAGGAGGATAAGTGTGACAAGAAACATGCAAATGAGGGATATCTAAGTGTGTGTGTGCCATCAATGTTTCTAGGTAGTTACCATTAATGACAAAGGGGGAGTTTGTTGGAAGAGTGTGTCAGTTGTGTCATCATTGATGTCAATTCCATTGATGTCATGTCTAGGTGAAATAGGTGTGTTGGCTAGGTGATCTAGGCATGTTGGTTAGGTGATCTAGGAGTCTCCAAAGTTAATTCATTCCATGTTGATTCAATTGATGCCTTTTAGGTGCATGTGAGTCATTTAAGTATCTGTGGTGTAAAGTGAAGAAATTAAATGCTTGTATCATATGTATAACATGTTAATGAGCTCATTATAAGGCTTAGAAAGTCAAGAAATAGGTTCTGGAGCAAAATTCTACTTTTATCTAAAATTGTATATGAGACACCCTGCTATTCTCAAATGAAAATGGGATGGGAGAGAAAATTTCAGAGATATTCATGTCAAAAAAATCATGGGAGATGATGGAGGAATGTGTCTTGTGCTTAATGCAAAATTTCAAGTCCTCAGGAGATCATTTGAGCAAGTTGTCTAAGTGTTTACAAAACTAGTCTATTGAAAATTTCATTTTGAGCTTCCTCACTTCTTAGCAGTCATGTAAAAATATAGTGTCTCCTTTGGATATATCATATAATTTTTTTTTAATATAAATCCAAGCCCAAATTAATGCAAATAGTTTCAGGACAATTGGACTTGTTTTGAGAAAATTATGAACAATTTTCTGTGCAAATGTTTATGGTGCCAAAGCAGTGCTCTTAGTCAACTAGAGCAAAAAGGTGTTTTGGTCTCAAATTTCTCTCATGATCTCTACTAAATATTCAATCAATTTTTTCATAGCCTAGAATTTATCCGAAGGTCAATCTCTATGAAGTGGCATATAGGATCTCATGTCTTAGAGCTTGTCTGATGGTTGCTCCTAGCACAAACTTGTAATGGTGAATTTGTCACAAGAAGGGATCATTCTCTCTTCACCAATATTTATAAAAGTGTTATTTCATTTTGAGGTAGTTTTCAAATGAAGATCAAGTTATAATACCCTTTAACCATGTTGTCTTGGAGTTCTGAAGGATTATTTTTCTCACACTCAAGCATGCAAGTGAGTTAGCTTCAAATTGAGGTACAATTTCAATTTGATTCAAGGTATCCATTTCTAATATTGAAGATGAAATTTCTCAAATCCATAATATCAAGGTCCTAATTGAATTTTGAGATCAATTCTAATGTCTGACTCAATTGTTTCATGCTCTAACAAGACTACCCAGTCTCTCTTCTCAGGTATAAAATGCATTACTATGTCTTCAAGGTAATCCACAGTTCTTGAAACATTTTCAGTTGAAAATATCTTGATGAATTTCATTGCCTCATATGGAATGCAAATAAAAACTTGAATCAATGCCTAATTTTTTTTAGGAAACTTTCATGACAATGAAGATTACTCCAAGAGTCTGTGAACCGTATCTTTCATTACTTGGAGTTTATGATTTTTTTCAAGATTGAATCTTGTTTATGAAGGTGGGGAACGTGTTTTAAAATCATTATAATTTTAAATTTTATAATTTCATTAAGAAATGAGAAAGAAATCAAATTTTTGTTTCTCTCGGGCCCTATACAGTCTTATATCTGAACTAGGGTTTTAGGAGAATAATTTTCTTCAAATTTCCTTTAATATCCAACCAACGAACTTAAAATTTTGGAAATATCTCTGTGAAGGGTCTAAGAATAGTTTTCAAAATTAATCATCCCAAATGGTGAAGTGTACAAATATTATTTTCTACCATAAGTCTCTCAACTTAGACTGGTAAGATCAATATTTCTGCATTGGTTTCAAAACTTTATTGGAGTTTAAATAGTTTCTTAGTTGAATCACCATCTAAAGAACTATAGCAAGGATTATGAATCTTATTTGATGCTTGAATGGATTCCATATCTTCAAATGTAAGTATTTCTTCAACTAACTTACTGTATCAGTGGTTCCTCATGCAAAATGGTGAAAATGAATGTGATTCTCTCACACAGTTGTATGTTTTCTAGAAAAGAATTGAGTTTTCATCATCATAGCTCCACTCCAAGACTGTGAGTACATTATCTCATCTCACATTAATGATTTCAAACTTAGTAAGGGTCAAGAAAATCTTGGCACAATGCAAAATTGCTAGAGTATGGAAAACATGCATAGTTGGAAGTCAAGTCAAGGTATTAAAGGGTATATCAATTTAGTTTGTTGAAATCCTAGCATTGTGTATGAAGTGTCAATGGTGAATAAATAGTGAGAATTCATAAAATATGACCACAATCCTAAATCAATTTATGAAATATCTATTCATCTTAAAAGGAAGTCAGAAAGTTCAAATTTTTGTCCTTTTCAAATGTATGTTGAACTCTCAAGAAAGGTAAAAATTATTTCTTTGTGAGGAGAAGTTAAAAGGTCAAGATGCATGGTTGGAGCTAACAGTTACACAATAAATTAGAAGGCCTTTTTTAATATAAAAAAATTGTTGCAATATAAAAAGGGGGTATTTTAAGAGTTTCATAGTATAACCACATCAAAATAAGGGTATGATTCAAAGCTTGAGAAGGAGAATTCAAACAGGTGGGAATACAATAAAGTGTGCAATCTTGATTCCCTTGGGGAAGATGAAAAATATGCGTGTTAGGATGTTTTATAAAGAAAATTGTTAGCATGCTGAAGATGTAGATGAACCCCCTCCCCCTTTTTCTTCTATTGAATAAGTCTTTGTCGTAAAGAAAAACCTCTTAGGCTTAGTCCAAAACACCTGGAAGTCACTTCTAGGTTTGTACCTAGATGTAGTGGATTGTAGTAGCTAAAGTTTTTGTAATTTCAAATTTTTGAAGAAGAAAAATCTTACTATTTTGTATTGAATTTCATATTGCTGAGATATTGTTTGTGTTTTGTAAATTGCTAATAAGGATCAAGTCATTGTATTGTATTCTGAATATCAATAAAGAAAATATTTGAGTTTGTTCTATGTTATTGTCATGTATGCATATTACATTGTGATAAAGCACTGGTGTAGGTGATTCATATATTGTATATTCATTATTTGAAGTAGAAAAGAATTTTTTTTGTTACAGGAATTATTCACCCCTATCAGTCCTTATGAATTCTAACAGTACTTATGTGTCATAATGTAAGGTCTAATCTAGTTGGGATCAAAATTTCTACGTTGGATCCTCTCTAGATTAAAATTTTTTTATTACCCTTAAGGAAAAGGTCATCGATGTTAAAGTCACATTCCTTGAGGTGTTTATTGTAGGAATGTTTAATATACTCTTGATAGACATGATGATGGTCAATAGCATGAAGCAAAAGTTCATCTAACAACTCAAGTTGTGTTAGATGATCTTGGCAATAATCTTCATTAGAGATGAAGTCAGGAAGAGAATCACACAAAGAAGGGTTCTGAAATTCAAGAGGAAGAACGACCTCAGAACCGTAGACAAGAGAGAAAGGAGTAGCACCCATAGAGGTGTAGATGCTAGTATGATAGGTCTAGAGAGAAAAGGGGATATGAAGGTGCCAATCACAACCAAATTTATCAATAGTTTGTGAAAGAATGTTACATAGATTTTCATTAGTGGCTTCATCTTGACCGTTAGCTTGAGGATAGTATTGTGATGAGAAACTAAGAGTAATATTAAATGAGTCATAAATCTTCATGAGATCTTTATTTTTGAAGGACTTTCCATTGTTTTTTATGAGCTTGTGAGGAATGCCGAAGTGAAAAATGATATGCTGATAGATAAAATTGATGGTTTGATTGGCTTTGGTTGATGTGAGTGGAATCACTTCCACCCATTTATTGAAGTATTTGGTAGCATTGATGATAGAATGATGGCATTGGGAAGAACGTAGGTTGATGAGGCCAATGAGGTCCACTCTTCATTGTGAGAAAGGTCAAAGGTCACGAGCTGGCTGTAAGGCGTGACTAAAATGTACATTAGATTGGAATGTTGTTGGCATTTGACACATTTCTTAGCGTATTCATAATAGTATTGATTAATATAGGGACAATAATAACCCATGCGAATGACATATTGGGCGATAACAAAACCACTAAAATTTCCACCATATATACCTTCATGGAATTCTTGGATAGCGTGAATGGATTCATGAGATTTAAGGCAACAAAAAAATTCCATCGAAGCCGCATTTGTAAAGGATTCCGCTCATGATGATGTAACGGTTAACACATTAAAGGAAAGACCTCCTATCATTTTTAGATAGGTGGGAGGGGATGATAAATTGAGGAAGATAGTCAAATATTTGATAATACCAAATATCATGTGGATTAACATCAATATGGTTGATATGAGGGAGCTCATGAATGTGGGATGGTTGATCTTGACACCAAAAAATGACAGAAATCTTAGATTCCTTAGTTTTCCATGGGATGAGAGATATGAGAGATGCCATAGTGTCTGAAAAATTATTAGATGAATGAGGGATGGTTTTAATAATGTAGAAATCAAATGCCTTGAGGAGGAAGTAAATGATGTCCTTATACTTTTGAAGGATTTCAGTTTTACATTGATAGATACCCTTGAATTTAGTGATAATAAGATGAAAGTCCTCATAGATGTCAATTATTTCAATGCCAAGTAATATGGTGGTTTCAAGGCCTAAGATGAGGGATTCATACTCAGTCATATTATTGGTGCATTCAAAATTAAGATTATTGGCGATAGGATTAGGAGTGTCCCAAAGATAAATGATAATGATGTTAGTGTCTCCCCCTTGCTGACATTTTGAGCCATAAAATAAGGGAGTCATCTTGAGAGGATAAAATTCATGTTCAAAGTGGTTGATGGATTCATCTGGAAATTATTTGTGAGGAAGGAAATTATCATAAAGAGGGGTGTCGACTAGCTGATCTGTGATAGCTTGGCCTTTAATTCATTTTTGAGAGATGAACTTTAGGTCAAACTTTTTCATGAGCATAAGCCATCGAGTGATGTGATCATTGTGATAAGGATTAAAATGCATGGTCTTGAGAAGGTGAAATCTAGTCACAATGTAATTCTTATGATTGAGAAGATAATGATGAAGCTTAGAGGTAGTGAAGAAAAGGGTGTGACACAACTTTTTAGCTTCATTGTAGTGAGTCTCATAATTATGAAGGGTGTGACTGATGTAATAAACAACTTGGTCCCTACCTTTTTCACCGTGATGTGGCAACATGGAACCTATACATGATCGGAGGTAGAGACATAGAGATAGAAATGGTCCACCTTGTATGGAGGTGAAAGCATAGGTAGGGATAGGAGATACTACTTGAGATAATCAAATGCTTTTTGGTAGTTATTATCCCATCTAAATTCATCATCTTTATGAAGAATGTACTGAAAGGGTTAACAACGGTCAGAAATTTATGAGATGAAACAATAGATTGATTGAAGGAGGCCTTGAAGAATGCAACGTTGCTTCAATTTAGAATGAGGGCACATCTCTAAGATAGCCTTGATTTTCGTGGGGTTAACTTCAATACCCCTGATAGAAATTATAAAGCCAAGGAATTTACCAGTAAGCACTCCAAACACACATTTGGCTGGATTGAGATGAAGAAAAAAAAAAAAAGGAATTTGAAAATGATCTTAAGGATGACGAGATGGTCATGGAGATGTTTGGATTTACCCAAGAGGTCATCAATGTAGTCTTATATAGTCTTATGGATGAGGTCGTGAAAGATGTAAGTCATGACACATTGATATGTGGCTCCGATATTTTTTAAACTGAAAGGCATAAGACAATAGAAAAAGGTACCCCAAGGAGTAATGAATGAATTATTTTGTTGGTATTCTAGTACGATTAGGATTTTATTTTATCTAAAGAACCCATCCATAAGAGAGAGCATCTCATGGTATGTAGTAAGATCAATGAGTTGGTTGATGTTGGGAAGGGGAAAGTCATATTTAGGGAAAACAAGATTAAGGTCTCAAAAATCAATGAAAATGTGAAAATTTCCTGAAGCTTTGGAAATAGGTATGATGTTGGAAACCCATTATGGATAATCAATGGGAATTATGAAATTAGTAAAAAGAAGACATTTCAAATCCTCTTTGACAATGAGGGAAACTTGAGGGTGCATGCAGAGAAGCTTCTACTTAACCGACTTGGCATTAGGAAAGGTGAAAATGTTATGGATGATGATGGATTGATCGAGGCCTTACATGTCAGAGTATGACCATGTAAAGTATTTTCCATTATGAGAAAGGAAGTTGGTGAAATATTAGAGATCCTGGAGATCGAGGGATTGAACCACTTTGAGAATGTGAGGCTCCTATGGATTCCCTATGTTAATGTCGATAGTGGATTCATTAAGAAGGGTGGATGTTTTTTGTAGTAAGGAATTATGAAGATAGGAATCTTCTTCCCCCAAACAAGAAAGAATGGCATCATCATCAGTGCATTGAAAATTTTCAATGGTAGAATAGTCTTCTTCTATCATATCTAGATGTTAAAGAGGAAGGGACCTAATTTCAGAGTCACACTGATAAGTGACCGGTCCCAAGGTGATAGTGGAAATTAAAAAAAAAGTGGAGGAGATGGAAATGGTGTCATCCATAACCATAACCTTGTGGGATGGAGAAGATAGGGGATCAATGTCTATGAGAGAGAAATATGGTGGGAGAGGTTTTTTAGATTGTTATTAAAATGCTAGTCTAAATTTTTCATGGGGTTTACGAGATTTTTTGGGACCCTAATTTATTGGCTAATTACACAAAGGTGAGTTGGCATGCAATTCCTAGTTAAGGAAGGGTGTAGAAGGAGAAAGCATACATGACAGGGTTCTAGGAGGGTTTAATAGAACAAATCATGCATGTGTAAGGAATAAAAAAGGTTTCAAGACTTAGCCATATTTGACACATTAGGAAGAACACGAGAAAAATGTAACCTGACTATGCATGCGGAATGGATAAGGTGCCAGCCTAGTGACAAGTTGGCCTAAGAAGGAATATACCTTGCGATGGAAGTTTCCAGAAGACTATCATTGCAAAGAGTAAAGAGCTCAGGCTTGAAGGAACATTCCCCCATGGAGGACCACATTTGACACTTGGCGACGGATATGAAGCCACATAAAGGTAATTTGGTGATTCAAGAAGCCTATATATACAAGCGCCCACTAAGGAGAAGATATAGATAGACATATATAGATTAGTAGAGAGTGGAGCTCTGCAGATAAATTGTAAGGAACTCTGTAGGGTTGGGTAGAGATCTATAGGAAAAGGATGTAATAAGGGGTTGGGATTTTAAATTTTCTCTTAAGAACTGAGGGGTATAAATCTAGCTATGATGTATGACTTCAGTTTGCATAGTTTTGGTAGTCTATAATGGATGTAATGAGGTTTCCAAAATTGACTAAATATGATTATTAATGCTTATGGTCCATGTTTATAGCTTACAATTCTGATTCATGAATTTCTATGGAATAAATATAAATCCTTATGAATTTCTTTTATGTTTTGGTTCCTATCTATAATCTGTTAAGTACCATTCGGTCTGGGATGACTGCATTTGTCTACAAGCCATTCTGAGTTATATGATAAATGTATGTCTCATTTCCACTCACTCTTTTTAAGTTCCTATCATAGATGATGTTTCCCCACTTAAATCACATAAAAGAGAAACTCGGTACCCGTGCTTGCCTCGGGTGAGTTCCCAGCACCCGCTGGATGGTAGGCTGATGCGCATGGGATTCCCTTGTTCTTTGGTTGGTGTAAAAATGACTACATCTTGGTTCTTTTTCTAGGAATCTTTTCAAAGTTGTAGAGGGAAATGGCATACATCATGATATGTGTAATGAGTGATGACAAAACTTCTAACTCTGGAAAGTGTTGAATCATGGTTCAAGAGTACAAAGGAAGAATTTTCTCAGAGATTAAACACTGGGCCTGAGTTTGATGCACAAATATGGGTAGAAAAGAACCTCTACAATGAGTTGTATGAAACTTTTTTCTGTTGCTTCCCATTAGATTTGTATGAATGGATCTCAGCATATGCATCCAAATCAAGATAGTATTATAGATCATGCACGTGGACTCAAGAAGAGTACTAGAGGCTGGAAGATGCAGATTTGATGTGGAATCATGTTGTTGATCATTTGTGGAAAGGAGTACTGGCTAGCTACACTCTAGAATACCCTATTTCTACATATTATTGTCTATAATTTGCTAAGTTTAAGTTTCTGTGAGAGCCAAGAGGATCATTTCTACATGTTATTCCTTTAGTGGTGAAGATCTTGATCATTACGTTGAGTTTAGAGGCATTTCCGATGGTTGGCTAAACCTTTATGAGCAATGGGCGAGGAAACTAGGGTGGAGGAAGATGGTAGAAATTGTGATTGAGAAAGAAAGCGAGTAGAGACGACTCAAGTATAGTGAAATGCGTGAAAGGGAGATTTCTAGACAATCCGAGGTTCTAAGTGTGATGGATCTATGGAGGCATACGTTGTGGGTGCCCGCTTCCCTTTGACCCCTTTGGATGCTTATTTTGATACTGTTGTTTACGTTATGGACATTATTATGCTTTGATTTAGTATGATGTTAGACATTTGATCATGGATTATTGTTGATCTTGATTTGGTTATGATGCACATGATGATTATTAGAGACACTCATATGTGGATGATGATATACTATTTGACATGGATGTTTTATGGATGTTGTTCAGACATGTGATTTTGGATATTATGAGTAGATCTAGAAAATGGATATTATATGATGATGATATAGTTGTTGATATAAATTGTATGTGATAATGTTAAATTGCCTTGATGTTGTTGTGATTCACATATTTAGATGATTTTGTGATTATATTTATATTCATTTTGGATGTTTTGATATGGCCACGAGGCCAAAGGAGGTATTTGTGTTTTGTAGGTTAAATATCACAACAAACATCAGGGGATTGGAGACCAACCACAATGGAATTCTAGGTGAATTCGACAAGGTCACCATGGCAACTTGTTTTATTGTGTTGTGTTTGTTGTTGTTAGGGATTCCCATGATGTGCATGGGTGTGTGTGTATTTTAATAATGTGGTTAATTTCTATTTATTGTGTGTGTGGTGTGTGTGTATGTTTTGTTAGGGGGGGGGGATCGCATTTAGATGTGACCATGGGTTTTGTGTAATTATTAATGTGGTTAATTTTTTATTATTGTTTGTATGTATTTTATTAGTGATGTGTTCCTTTCTTTTATTTAATTAAATTGTGGTAGATTAATGTGAGAAATCATATGGTTAAAATTTAAATAAATCAAATTGGGATATGGGAAAGTAATAATGGAAGTTGTTGGCCCTTTGTATTAAATATGTAAGGGATGTGTAAGTTTGTGTAAGAGTTGTGTAAGTCAGATTTTGGAGTATGAAACACTCCACCTCCTTGGAAATTCGAATTTGTCCTTGGGGGTTGTTTTTGGAGGCTTGTGGGACAAGTAAAACTTGTCCCATACCTCTAAATTTAATTTACCAACCATACTTATGGTTGGAGAGGTGATTTTAGACTTTTTAATGCATTTTATTAATCATGTTGCATGTTTTGATTGCACTCTCTTACATTTTATTTAATTTGCAGTCCTTTGGGGTGTGGGCTTTTTGGAGTGTGCAAGTAAATTGTCATATTTTCACCCACCTCTTTATTGTGCTTTGGAGAATGAAATTTTGTCTTTTGTGATTGGAGTTGAGGATGTGTGATGTGGCATCCTACATGGATCCACATCATCCTCTTCTCTTCCCTCTTCTATAAAATTCAAACTCTTTGCTTGTTTTGGGTTGTTGAATCATTTTGCATACTTCTTTGGGGGCACATTTTTGCTGTTTGGAGCTCTTGTGGATTGTGGAGGAGATTGGAGATAATTTCATACTTGGTATTGCTATTTTGGGACTGTGTTTTGGCATTGAAGCTTGCTGTTTGGAAACAAAAGCTACCATGGAGAGGTAGGAGCTTAGCTCTTCTTTTATGATTGTTATTTCTTTTGTGTATGAATGAATGGTGCATGTTTTTGATTTATTTGTTGGCTGGTTGGGTAGACTACCATAGGAATGGTGTAGGAGAAGGCTATGGGGAATTCATGTGGGGGGGCATAAGGGAATGCCAGTGGCATCATATTTTGTGGAGGGAGTTTGGGTTTGGGATCCACCATGGAAAAGAAATAGCTTGCATTTCTTACTTTGTGGGGGGCATAAGGAAATCTGTGGGGGGCATAAGGAGGGATTGTGGGGGGCATAAGGATATGTGTGGTGAATTTTATTTGCGGTTTGTTTTGGTGGATGCCCAATTCCCATTGGGAGGCATAAGTAGCTTCCCCCATAGTCCTTGCTCCTTTGGCTTGCATGATCAAGCCTGAGTTCTATTTGAATGTTTTCAAATGCAGTTGTAAACTGTTGTTTTTGTTTGGACTGTGTTTTATATTGAATTATGCATGTTGAAAGAATGTTGTGTGTTTGTGGAAGCCAGTTGTTTCCATGGGTTGAATCACATATGTTATTGTATTTTGGTTGGGGCTCAGGGGCCAATGATGAAGGATGGATTCTCCTTTCATTGGATGTCTTGGTTGGGTGGAGAGTGTTTCCTTTCCCCCACTTTTGTTGTGATCAATTTGGAAGAAAAAGAAAACTTGCATGTTGTTGTTCTGGAGCAGAAGAAGACAGTTTTTCCAGCCCCTTGTGAAACAAATTCATTTGTAACCTTTCCCACTTGAAGTGGATGAAATTGTAATATATATTTGTGAAGAAAAGATGTTGTAATTGGTTATGAAATTTACTTATTTGAATTGTGAAAGATATTTATATTATGTTCTATTTATTGGAAAGAAAGAAATAGAATTCTGTTAATTGCCTTCAAGGAATGGAAGAATGTAAAGATGTATTTCCTTTTTGAATTAATAAAGAATTGCAAGATTTCCCTCATTTACATTGTTTGATTGGTTCAAATTGGAATATGCCTTGTTTTCAAAATTGTGATTTGAAATCCCTTTTTTTGAAAATGGAAAAAAGAAGAAATACGTATGAAGGAATTATATTACTTTGTCTCTTTTGGAAATATATTAAATTGGAAACTAGACTTTACAATTTAGCTTTTAAATGATTTTTTTATAAACAAATAAATTCCTTAGACTAGAATAGGAATTAAATTTCACACTTGAATGATGAAATTGATAAACAAATTTTCTAGAAATGGATCTCTGTTGTAAATTTAAAACTGGCAAATAAATTTAATTAAAATGTACAGTTCAGGCCTGCACATTATAATCAACTTGGAAATGTTAAAATTTAGCATGTTGTATTATCAAGGAACTCAAATTGACAAAGAACACTTAAGAAAACAATTTAAAACATTGCAAAATCGAGCCCAATCCCTTTCACAGTCAATTTTTCTATCAATTGTTGGAAAATTCAAATTGGAATCAATTGAGAAAATTTACCTTCCTAAAACATTCTAAATCCTTCCTAGAACAATCCTCCATGTCTGTTTGGCATGTTGAGTGAAGGAGGAGATCAAATTGAATCAAATTTATAAGTTAAAAATTACCAGTTGGCTATTTAAAATCCTGCAGGCCATTTTCATAAAATTGACCCCTTAAACTTTATCAAAATGTAAAATTTATGATTCTGTGCAAAGAGGGCATTGAGAGATTTCTAGAAAGTCCTTGTTTTCCCAAAACTGAGCTTTCTAGAAAAATTTATGGCCCTCTGAAGTTTTCCTTCCTTGGCGGGAAAATTTTCCCTGGCGGGGCCGAGCCCGAAATTTTCCTGTTGAAAAATCCTTAGAATTTTTTTTGAAAAATTGTTAGGGAAAATTTTTGAAATTTCCTCCTGTAGCCCTACCATGTGCCCATGGGGCACAGAGGCCAACATTTTAGAGGCTTTTTAAATTTTGGGAAAATTTTGCCACGTGGCAGCTTTAGGGGTGACATGGGGTGGGGGGGGGAAAACCTTGCAACCTTTTTTTTTTGAAATTTTTGTTTGGAAAATTTTTTTGAAAAGGACCCCCGCGGCCCTGCACTCTCGCCCTCGCCTTGGTGAAAGACCCTTCTGCGGGTATGCAGACCCACGCGCACTATTTAACCCTTTCCCTCCCTTTGGTGAAATTCACCAACTTTCTCTGTTGCTCTACCCATCCCTCTCCCTTCTCCCTGAATTGGTTTGTGGAGTGCCACATGTCCCTAGTGGACTTATGGGTGCGCAGGAGCTAATTGGAATTTTTCCTCCCTTAGGCGAAATGTCTTAAATGCCTCCACCACCCTACTCTTCTCTCATCCTCTCTTGCCTTGGCTTAGATCTTGACACGTGTCCTTGGAGGACCCATAAAGGCGCAGGAGAAATGTATTGAATTTATACTCCCCATGCAAGAAAATTTAAACACCACCCCGCGACCCACCAACCTGAAAAAGGGTCTTCTTCCCCACTCGACACATGTCCCTTTTGGGAAAATCTGACCCCTAAGGTCCATTGGGTCCATAACAAGAGTTTTACAAGGAGTTAGGAGGAATTCTTTATATCATTGGAAAGGTGAGAAAATTTCCTATCCAATGGGAATGATTTAGGGAAATTTTGAATGTGTTAAGTGTGAGAAAAATCAAGTTGAAACTCTAAGCCTGTTAGAGAGTGGGTATGGTGATAATTTACCCCTTGAACCTAACTGAAACTTCTAACCCTAAAATTTGGACCTTGTGACCTCTGATAATTGTTAATAAATGAAAAGTATGTTCTAGCAGATTAAAATTGTTTCGAAACCTGATAGTGTCAACTGTTGTCTTGTAACCTGGTTTTAGACACTTCTAATAAAAAAAATTATTCCATAATTTTCCTAACTAACCCTAGGTTGTTTCTTGGGTCTCAAGTGGGTTGTTTTTATGGGCATCATAGTTTGGAGGAATTTTTGTACAAGGTGAAAATACACAAGGTTTGGGAAATGTATCTGAGAGTGACACATGGCATACATCTAGCAATGGAACAATCTTGTAGACCATTGGCACACAGTTCAGTGGGACATTGGGAAAACTAGGTACGACCACTTCAGGCCCATTACTGGCTGTAGGAGGATTTGGAGATGAAACTGGTGGATCTGGGGGCACAAGATTGGGTGGATCTAGTGGATCAAGTTGTGGAGGAAACACCAAAGGTTACCAAGGATCTAGATTAGAAGGACAGGGGCCTCAACCCCCTCCTCAGGTATTTTTCAAAATGTCTATACACTTGCCAGATTATAGAGATATAGGAGATGTTGCAGAGCATGTGCATAAATGTGAGCTGCTATGGTGTGTAAAGGGAATCACTACCCTAGAGTGGAAGGCAATCCAATTTTCAATGACGTTGCAAGGGCACGCACATAGTTGGTATAGGAAGTATGACCCCCATAATACAGTGGTAGACTACACCTCATTGAAAAATGCCTTCCTAGCAGAATTCCAAATCCCTAATTTTGAGTAGAAGAGCATCAATGCTCTCAAAGAGATCTAGTAGGGCATGGTAGATAGTGTGTAGGAGTATGATGCATGGTTCAAAACTCTCCTATCAAAGTTTTCATATGACATTCACCCTTCACAGTATGCTCAATGGTTTTTTAGAGGGTTGATAACTCCATTTAAAAGAGCATTATTTCATAAGACTTTCACAGACCCACGTGATACGTTAGAAGCTTCTCTGCATGCTAAAGCTATTGGAAGCATTGATATTAGAGTTATCCCATTTCTGGAAGCTCAAATTGCTGCTATGGCTAAGCAACTGGAGATTTTTTTTGCGAACTCATCCCATGAGACTCATAGTGGTATGTGGTGTACAGACTATGAAGTAGAGGGGCATGCAAAGGATAGCTACCCTCAAAATTTGGTACATACTATAGCAGTGGAATATGAAATCTGTCACGGGGACCATGATGCAAGTAGGTGCCCTCTACTACAACACATAATCTGTAAAAATGTATCTTTCTATTGTAAGATATGTACATCCACATTGCATGACACCAAAGGCTATAGGTTGATTGATCATATTCATGATGTTATTTATCTTGGTGTGCGCTAGACTAGCCTTGTAAGTAGTTCTAAGGGTGATGACTACTATTATGAAGAGCATGCAGATGGAGGCACACGTAGAAGGGGATTTTATGAAGGATTCCATGGTCGTGGTAACCATGAAGGAGGAAGAAGTGATTTCCCTAAAGGAACCTATTTTAATTGTGGATCTATAGACCACTACAAGCGCGAGTGCCCAGAGCTATTACAGTGCTCATGGTGTGGGAAGAAGGACAAACATGAGGAGTTCCCTGAGTTTTTTAAGCACATGAGTCAACAACACCAGAAAGACAAGGGTGCTGCAATGGTAAGCATAAAGAAGGATGACACACAGTGGATGCCATGGGTAATGCATGAGTCAGGATTAGAGCCTGTTTTGGTAACAACATGAGCAGAAGCGGCACGCGCCAAGGTAATACAAAATAAAAGGACCCTAGTTTCAAGAGAAGAAGTGGTACATGGGAAGTACCTAGACCCTACTCATCAGAAGGAGGTATATCAAGAAACCATGGATGTCATTCAGATTTTACAAGGAGAAATACAATGTCTAAAGGAGCAGTCCAGGAAGGAGGAGTAAAGAAGGAATGTCGAGGCCCCAAAGGATGACCTAGATGAAGTCGAGGAAGCATGTAAGATGCTAAGGAAAGAGAATATTATTCCATTGCTAAGAGAATGGTTGCAGGAGAAGGTACCACGCACTGGAGTAGAGCATGAGGTGTAGGTCTTGCATGTAAACCTTCCCCCTCACAGCCTTGACTATGATAAGGAAATTACCTTAAATTCAGTCATTGATGGGAGGCTCTTTAGTAATATCCTCATTGACACAGGAGCAGAGGTCAATGTTCTCACCTTGGATGCATGCCATCAAATGGGAAGACTTGTATTATAACCATATTTAATGTGCTATATATGGTGAACAAGACCAAGGAAATGCCCATCAATGTCTTAAAAGATGCGGCTATCACTATTCAAGGGGCCAAGTTTACTCAGGAATTTGAGGTCTTGGTGCTTTCTGAGGAAGACTAATTTCTAGCATTGATTGGGTGCCCCTGGTGCTACCAAAATAATGTTGACCTGTGGTTCAATAAGGGATACATCAGATTTGAAAATTCATTATACCATTGGCTAATGGGAAATCAACAACCTATACCAAACCCTTGGGAGAAGAAGTCCTTGATATAATATATGTGTGCTCAATAAGGGATCCTAAGATAATTCATCCCACAGAGGGAGTTATCCAATTTGAGGATGATCAGTTCATAAGTGACACTACTAGTATAACGTGTGATAATTAGGTGCATAAGACCTATGAGTTGATCAGATGGTGTTTAAGAGGATCGGTAACCAAGGTAACAAAGGCACATATAGTATGACACCTAGGAGGAAGAAAAATACCAAGTTACTTGGGAGGGGCTAATCTGAAAGATTTATTAAGAGAAATGTAAAGGAAAGAAGAGAAATGATCAATTACAACCTACTCGGAACTTTTGCGCGCTAGTGGGAAACACATCGGGAGAACCTCTTGGAATGGCGTGAGGTGAGAATTTCCTTCTCTGTAAGGTTTTGCAAGAGCAACACGCCCACGACTATAAAAGACTACCATGGTAAAGAGACCACTTCCTTCCATATCCAAGCATGTGAGACATCCTGGATGGGAAGCATAGAAGCATTGCCACCTTCATTATGGGTTCACAAGTTGTACTCCACCCTGCAAGGTTATATGCGCACATGGTATATCCACTCAGAAACACATCGTCAAACTGGTAATTGGTAAGAATTGGTTGCTGATATCATTCAAACATTTGAGTATCGGAATAAAAATCCATTAGTACATAAGGCATTGTAGGTTTTCAAGTTCCTTACAATAGGAGGTAGTGCTATGGCAGAGGACAAAATACAAGAATTTCTAGGTGAACCTGGCCTGGAGGCATACTTTGAGGAAGAATAAACAAAAGAGATACAACTTGAGCATGCATGTATGGAAAAATAAAAAGGGAAGATGGTGTATGTTATTGATGGGGAAGAAACGTAGAAAAATTGGATGTCGACCATTTTGTACAGGGATGCGTGAGGTGTTAGATAGTTCTAATGAATGGGCATGCAGCACCTAATCATGAAACTTTAAAGCTGAAATAAGGTTAATATCATGGCTTAGATGAAGAGACCTAAAGAGAGATATCATCGAGAGACTAATGGTCAGAATAAGGAAGTCTCTAAGATCATTGATCTTTTACTTGAGTTCCAGAGGATTTATTCCTGCATTTGGGTACCATGAGCTTAAAGGCATTCACCATTCCTTGGGGAAAATGAGAATTAAGTTGAAGGAAGGTGTGCATGCCCGGTCTAGAAAGATACCATATCTGGATGAATCCTAACATATTCATGTAAAGGTTAAGGAGGAAATAGATAAAATGATAGCATCAGGTATTATTGCTAGTTGTTGAATCGTCAGAATGGATAAGTCTAATGGTGATTAGTATCAAGAAGGAAAGAACGATAAGGATCTGTGTTGATTACAAGGACTTGAATGCAATATGTATCATTGATCCTTTCCCAACCCCATTTATTGAATAAATATTAGAGGGAGTGGTAGGGCATGAGGTCTATTCTTTCATAGATGGATTCTCGGGCTATCACCAGGTAAGGATCGTGCAACAGGAGGACCAAAGGAAGATGAATTTCACCATTGAGTTGGGAAATTTTTCCTATACATGGTCATGCCTTTTGGGTTGAAGAATGCACATGTTGTATTCTCGCGTATTGTGGTACAAGCTTTCATAGAACTTCATCCATAAATTCCTTCAAGTCCTACCTAGATGATTGGACAATATATGGGTTAGTGTAGGACCATTGTAAAAACTTAAGGCTAATGTTTGAAAGGTGTTGGTAGTTGAGGATATCCCTCAACATTAAGAAATGTGTCTTTATCTACCTCATTTGGAACATTATTTTGGACACATCATATGTAAGGAGGGCCCTACTAGTAGACCCCGACCAAAGTTGCTGTAATTATGGGATTAAAGGATACCTACTATTCAAAAGCATGTAGTGCGTGGTTTTCTTGGAATACATAGGGTACTACAAGAATTTCATTAAGAGATATGCCAAGATCACCACACCCTTATAAGATTTACTTAGACATAAGAGTTCCTTTCATTGGGGAGAGGCACAAAAGAAGGCATTTGATGCAATTTAAAGGATCGGCTTATCACCACACCCATATTATGTTTACCTTCTTGGGATAAGCTTTTCCATGTTCATGTGGATGCCTCAGGGACCGCCATTGGAGTCAGTACTTACACAACCTAGGTGATGGGATTTTTGTATCATCCTTTTTACTTTGAGAAGTAGAAAATTGACACCACCGGATTAGAATTATACTACAACTACGTGCATGAGGCATTGTTGACATGATCTACGCACTTCATAAATTTAGGTAGTATCTTCTTGGAAAACCCTTTTTATATTTTACACTGACCATATGGCATTGAAATACTTGGTGAATAATCCTGTTCTACAAGGGCACATATGTTAGTGGGTACTATTGTTCCAATAATTTGAGTTCACGGTGGTTGTTAAAACCAAGAAAAATTAATTCCTGACCTGATCATTTATCTAGGATTGATTCAGGGGAGGATGTGTAATAGCATTGAAGACACCATGCCAGATGCACAACTATTTAGGTTACGTAGTACGCACCCTCTGAATTGGGGGACATTGAAAGTATTTATCAAAATGGGTGTGGCACCAGTCATGAATGAAGGCCTTGGAGAAGAAGATCAGTTGGTCTATACACACCACACCCTACATGTTAATTAGTCAAGATCTGTATACAAATTATGATGTCATGATGAGGTTCTACATCGGTTATCGTGCTAGAACATGAGTGCACTTAGCCATTATGGAAGAGGCATATGGTGGGAGTGTACAGGAGGAAACTATTTGAGGAAATGCAACTGCACAAAAGATATCTACTCACAGTTGGCTTGTGATGGGAGACCATTTATCAAGATTTCATTGAGTTTTGTAAGGTCTATGCGACCATTACCAGTGCACCTTGGAAAACCTTGGAAAAAGGGATGAAATTCCATTATGTACCAATATTCCAGCAGTGCCGAACCATTTGAGAAGTGGGCTATCAGAATTTTTTGGACCCATCTCTCCACCAGTTGCACAAAGGACTGGTGTCATGGTATATCCTCACTTGCATTGATTATTTGGCAAGGTGGGAAGAGGAAACACCTACAAAGGCTTGTACAATGGCTACCGCTAGGATATATTTTTATGGGAAAACATAATTAGCGAGGTATAGATACCCTATTGATTTTGACTAGGTGATAGAGGTACACACTTCCTTAAATGAGACAGGTCAGGATTCTATTGTCAGCGTAATTCATGGTGGCCCATCACAAAACTACTCCCTTATCAGCCACTTAGGCAAATGGAACTTCTGGAGGCATTTAACAAAATACTTAGCCACACATTGAACCAAGATCTATGATGTTGGTAGACAAGATTGGGATGGACAAAGTATCAGTCTGTTCTTTGGATGCATATAGGACAACCTACAAGAGGTTGAATAAGGCCAAACCATTTCAATTACTATTTGGTGTGGAGGTTTTCTTACTAGTTGAATTCATGTTACATTCTTTGCATATAGCACGTGTACAGGAGGATTGGCCGATGAACAAGCACTAGAAGAAAGAATTGACAAGTTAATGTAAGTTGGATGAAAGACCATCACTCACCAAGTGGAGCCAGAAGATGGAAAATAAAAAAAAAAGGCATGGCATGATCATCACATTAAGAACAAGAAGTTTGAGGTTGGGCAGGTGGTCTTACTATATGATTCCATAGTTTATGTGTCATCCTGGGAAGTTAAATGTCCATTGGCTAGGTCCCTACATCATCTCATACATCCTTGATTTAGGCGCGTTCCAGTTACAAGCGCTGGATGGGATGAGACTACTAGGACACTTCAATGGGAGCAGGTTGAAGCCTTACTATAATTAAGTCTTCTTATTGTTTGTAAATAAGGTAGTGTTTCCAGTATAGTTTAGGATTTCCTTTCAGTGCATTTTATTTTCTTGTGTTACCCTTTCTTGTTGTCTATTTTTTGTTGCGCATTTGGCATTTGGTAATCTCATTACTTTTTAAAGGTTGTGAACTGCGTAGAGGACTGCATACATCATTTTAGTGTGGGGTGGAGTAATAGGTGGAAGGAATTGCAAGGGTGCAAAGTGCCAGGAAGGATTACATTGGAAAGCCCAATTTAATGGCCCTGTGGAATGAAGTACATGACAAGGAAATGTGTAAAAAGGATGGTTGGTTTTAGGGTAAGGCTACATCGAGGACCCGTGTACAAGAGAGGAAAAAGTGCAAATACAACATGAGGTAGGTGAGAAAAAATCATGACAGAAGAAGTACCCTTAGCACTAGTTACATGTGCACAAGAGTCTCCTATCAAGATGTGATTGGTTTGCACACTAGAATGTTGGTAGAATTGTCCGCGCAAGGTTGGGTGCGTGAGTTAAAGCACTAAAGTTTGAATTTGGTGGAAAAATTTACAATTTATTGTTAAATTATGGTGGTAGGTAAAGTAGCATTTAATGTCTAAAAAATTCAGGGAAAAACTATAAAGAGAAGGTTAGGTACTTCATTATTTACTTTACAAATACAAAGAAGGAAGAGATCTCTTAACGAACTATAGTTTCCAAATTTGATTCTGTGCGAAGAAAATTTTGAGAATATTTTAAGGCATGAGTGACTAGATGTGGATCTGTCAAACTAGGAGGAAAGTAAGTTCATGGGTGTGGGGGGAGTATTGTGGAGAAGCGTCGTCTTATGAAAGAGGTATATTCCACTTGGGGTTTGGAAGGTAGGCCATGGGTTGGAAAATATTATTCTTCGTAGGTTTGAGATTTAAACTTGGAGAGGGTAGATAAACAGAGCAGAGTTAGGAAGATACGTTGAAGTGCTAGAGAAAACCTACAACTATGGCACCCAAGAAACCAAATAGTAGCACCTAAGAAGCCGAAGGGAAAGGGAAAGAGCAAGGAAAAACAACCAGACTACCGCTTTAAGTACTGAATGAGGATTGGTATGCAGAAATACAATACCCTAGATGGAATTTCACTCGAGGATGGAATAGGAATCCCACTTGAGAAAAATGATAGCAAGTGACTATATTCATCGCATGAATGTGATTGAGAAGTAAATGGATTCTGGAGTTAGTGCACCTCAACTAACCAGAGAACACCTAGAGGGGTTACCAATTTATAGCGATGAGGTCAAGGAAAAGTTGGAGAAGGAAAGATTGTTTCAACTCTATGAGTTGCCTTATTTTAGAAAACCTGAGCACCTCTATCAATGGTTAATGTCACACGTACATGAGGACCACTTTAACTTTGTGGGGTGTAAGATGCGCATAAATCCTCAACTGATTTAAAAATTCACAAGCCTCATATGTGAAGGAGAGAGTGTACATGATAACCTGAGTGAAAATGAAGCCATCAAAGGAACTATCGCCGCATATGATTATACGAAGGGGTCACAGTACTTTGATATTACAAAGATCTGAGACCCTGTCATGAGAATGGCCGCCCACCTAGTGACAAAGCTAAATGACCAAGAAAGGTGGACATAGGTAAATGTTATCCAAAATTCACCCCCCAGGGTAATTTTGATAACATGCATTAAATTCTCAAGTCCCAGGAAAATAGATTGATTCAGGGCAAAAAATCATGTTTCTAGGGTCCCCTCAGATTTTTTCTAACTCCCCTGTCCAAGAAGAAAAGAGCAAGTTCTGAGAAACTGTGAAAAAGTCGCAGAGAATAAGCTTGGGCAAGGAAAAATCATGAAAAATGGCTAAGTCCTAGTCCTCGCAACAGTTGGGACATGAGGGACATTTGGGCGCGAATCAGCCGAAAGGCCGCCAGGTAGTCGTGTAGAGCAAAGGAACATCCGGGCCGTCGGGACACGGAAAGCCGGTTCGGCCGAAGGAGAAGAAAATCGACTAACTGCTCTGGGACATTTGGGACAAAAAGACACGAAGGACGTGAACTGGCCGGTTCGGCCGAAACCGGGAACTTTCACACTGGGACAGTTGGGACAAAGGGATGCATGGGACGCGGATAGCCGAAGGAGCTGAAAGCCAATCAAGCAACGCCATGTGTCATCGGCCGAAATGAGGGACAAGGAAGCCCATTTCAGGTGGATCGGAGGTTTTTTTCCCAAACAGTATTGGGACATTTGGGACAAAAATACGCGGGAGACGTGAAAGAGCTAGCAGACCCGTGGACCAACCAAATCATGACACGTGTCACAAGGAGAAAAGTCCAAAAGTTCAAAGGGCGAGGTTTCAAGCACTAACCCGAGCCAATAAAAAGAGGACACATGTCCAATGAGGAAGGGAAGCTCGGAGCTCGGGGAGGAGTTAGAGAATTTGGCAAGAAGTTCACCCAAAAGCTAAAAGTAAAGGTCTGCCCCACGCCCCTGCCCCAATACATGACGTGACCAATCAATGCATGTTCCCACGTGTCATCCAGGTGGCAGAGAATTACGCAGGAAGAAATTGGGAAAAATTTCGAAATCCATTTTTGCCTGTTTTGTGCCCTAAATCTTCAGATCTCCATATCTTTCGATCCAGAGCTCAGATTTGCACGTTCTTTATATCAACGGAAAGCTTATGAAATTCTCTACATGATTCTGGGGTTAATCTTGAATTTTGGTGTAGTCTAGAGAGAGAAAGTTGAGAAATGGCTCTGACGCATGTTCATGGCTAGAAGTGACATTTCAGCGACCAATTTAATGCAGAATGGGTCACATTCTCCTCCAAATCGGTCAAAAATGGTAGGGTATGGGTTTGTAAGGTGCCCCATGCCATTTTAATGCATCTGAAGTCAATGAGGAATGGGCTTGCATGTTTTCCCATGTTTCTCTCTCCTGGGCTCGACCTATGCAATGTAAAAGCCAGATTTGGCTCATTTGGGAAAAAAAAACAAGTTGTTCATCTTTTCGGCTCTGCCCTCCCTTCTCTTCTTCTCCAGGGTTGAAAATGGAGTTTGAACCTCCTCCCTTGCTCTGTAATGGCGTTTTTGCCTTTTACTATTGAAATGATGTTCTGTGCAAACTTCTGGAGCAACAAAAAATGTGTTTTGTGATGCATCTGTCCATCCTTGCTCGTTTTTTGCTTGGTTCTCTTCTTGCCTCTCTTCATTGCAGGTATTTGTGCATGTTCTAATGTTCATTACAGGTTTGGAGCTGTGTTCATGGAGTTTTGGGACATTTTCTGTGTGAAATCTATCCTTGGGCTTGTGATGCATCTGTCCATCCTTCCCATTGCTCACCTCTCCTTGTTCCATGGCAGTTTTGATAGATGTTCAACATTCTCCTTCTCTAGTGTATCACCATTTTAGTGTAGGATTTTGCTATTTTTCCCTTTTTCTCTCTCTCTCTGTCTCCTTGGCATGGTTAGATTAGGTTTAGATTAGCTTGTCTGCACTGGAATAGCTCGTGGCAGGTAGTTTAGGAGCAGGAACCAACCTTCTCTGGAGATTCCTCTCTCAGTTTACAAGTCCCACAACTTGGAGAGAGGTTTCCATGTCACACGCTTGGAGAGAGGTTTCATGTTGTGCAATCACACTGGATGCTAGAGTGATCAACCTAGAAGCCTGATCTACATCCAGGGGTGCTGTGATTCGACACCAATAGTTCTGGCATGCCCGGTGGGACCTTAGAGGTCTTCCACTTCATCTTTTGCAGGTTGGTGTGTTCCTGTGAAGATTTCAGCCTTTGGAGGCACTTGCAAACACATCTGGTGACTCCATCTGATCAGCAACCCATTTCTGAAGTTGCAGACCCATTTTCCATCCATTTCCATTTTCATCCTTCTTTCCATCTCTTTCATTCTTTTCCATTCCATGAAGTTGTGCAATCATGACTTCATTTCCATCATGGAACTCACATTTACAACAACAGCAATATATCACACCTCCAACATGTTTTACAAATCCTCCAAATCAGCATTTTGAACAAATTCAAAATCAGCATGCATACCCATATGAGCAGCAATGCCAAAATCAGTTTGGCTATGGAGCTTTCCAAGAGCAAGAGTATGCATATAATGAAGACAATCAGATGCAAGATGCTGGTCTGTTGGAGAAAATCCAAAAGATGGAGGTAAAGATGGTGCAGTCCAGAGCAACAGCTCAAATGAGAGCTTTCAGAATTGGTTGCAGGACTCCTTGTCCATGGGGAGGCCCTTTTCCAAGACACTTCAGCCCTCAGGAGAAGCTGGACTTCATGATGAAGATGCTACCCCAACTTGCACAATGGACAGCAGAAATAGAGGCCTATACACTTGTTGTTGAACAACCTTGTCAATGGGTAAGTTCTACACCATCATCTAGTTTTTCTCTTCCCATTACTCAAGCAGCATCATCTCATTTGGAATTGCAAACCCCATCTGCTGTCCCGAGTGTTGATCCCATGTCTCCACCTCTCAGTCTTCCACCACACCTCAATTCTTCTTTCCTTTTTCCTTCCAAACAGTCATCCCCTCCACAAGAGCTAATAGAAATACCCCCTCCTCCAAAGAAACAAGAGTTTCTACCTCCACCACCACAAAAAATTTCCAAATCAATTGAGTTACAACCCATCCCTCCTCTTGCATTCCCAATTCCATGTGGGGAAGAAGAAATTGCAAAAATCAGTCATCAAGGACAGCAAGAGGAAGAGCCAAGAAGAAAAGAAATGACAGACAACTTGAAGGTTTGGGCTGCCAAATTTGGGATGACAAAGATCCCCTTGATGGTTAAACCTACAGAAGAGGTTGAAGTCGGAGAACAAATGGTGGTCAAGACTGATTTTGTTGCAGTAGAAGAAGAAGTTCTTGTAGTCCCAACTTGTCCTCTAGAGCAGCAGATTGAAGAGTTTGACTTGACAAACTTCATGCTGGAGGAAGAGTTCAATCCAAGAGAAAGATTGTCTTCAAACATTAGAGGAAGGAGAAGCTGCTCCAGATCCAAAAGAAGAGGAGCACATCCCAGTTGTGGAGGAGAAAAGTGCAGATCCAAGGGCTTTGAGCACAAAGCAGGCTACAGGAGAACCTTCAGTTCTTCTTTCTACTTCACCTCTCTCAAGTTCTAGTACTGAAGAGGAGTTTGATCTCTCAAACTCAATGTTGGAGGGAGAAAGAAACCATGGTGGTCAAGTTGCAGATCAAGAAGACACCATGGAGGAGAGATTGAGCATTTGCAGCAGGACAGCCATGAGGTAGTTTATCTGTCAGATTTGGAGGACTGTTTTGATGGAGAAGAGCCGGTTGAGTTTCCACCATTCTCTCTTTCATCATCCACATTCCAAACACAAGAGTCTACTGTCATGAAGGAGAACATTCATTTGCAGCAGCCTGCATCCTATAGCAGCTCTTTGGAACCAAGATTGGAAGATTTTAATATTTCATGTTCTTCATTGGAGGAAGAGAAAGGACAGAGGAATTTCACCATTTCTTCCACACCATCCATTCAAGGTCTACAAAAAGAATCCATTTTTGGAGTTGAAAGTCAGAGCTATGGGCATGTCAAACGGATCAGACCTTGCCCAATCAGGTATTTGGCTTCATTCGAGCCAAAGGAGAAGTCACAACCAGTCATGCTTGCTTCTGAGCATGAGGATGAGCTACAAAGTACCAAGGATCAGCTGTCATACCTCTTCAATCCAAATGCAGAGCAACTAAAAGAGGTATTGAATTTTCCTTCAGCTGATACCTTGATGATTTGGGTGGAAGACCAGCTTCTTGTTGATTTTCCACTCATCCTAACAGCCATGATCAGCTGCCAAATCAATTGCATGGCTGCCACTTTTGAGAAAGGGAAGCTATTTCTCACAACCAATTGCAGGGTTTGTTTAGCTTGCCTTTGCTCCAGTTAGAGTAGGGTAGGTAGGTTTGCTTTCAACAGAAGAAGTGCTTGTGCACACTCTGCATGTTTCATTTGGAACATGTATGATTTTCAGTTCTGTACATAGTTTTTGTGGTGCTGGTTTTGCTCTTACACAGATCATCCCAGTGGCATTTTGGTGAGAACAACTCCATGTCCGGTGGGATTCAAGTGGTTCAGAGGGAAGTTTTCAAAGTTCAGATCAGTTGCAGGTTACAACCCATGACTCCATGCCCAATGGATGCTTCAGGCAACTGGTAACTTCATCTAGTAGGCAGATGACCCCGCTGAGTCACCAAATTGTTATCCAAAATTCACCCCCAGGGTAATTTTGATAACATGCATTAAATTCTCAAGTCCCAGGAAAATAGATTGATTTAGGGCAAAAAATCATGTTTCTAGGGTCCCCTCAGATTTTTTCTAACTCTCTTGTCCAGGTTGAAAAGAGAAAGTTCTGGGAAAAGGTGAAAAAGTCACAGAAAACAAGCTTGGGCCAGGAAAAATCATGAAAAATGGCTAAGTCCTAGTCCTCGCAACAGTCAGGACATGAGGGACATCTGGGCACGAATCGACCGAAAGGCCGCCAGGTAGTCTGTAGAGCAAAGGAACATTCCACTTGGGCCATCGGGACGCGCGGGACACGGAAATCCGGTTCGGCTGAAGGAGAAGAAAATCAACTAACTGCTGAGTGGCACATTTGGGACATCTGGGCCGTGAAGACGCGAAGGACGGGAACCGGCCATGGTTCAAGCCGAAACGGGGAACTTTCGCACTAGGACAGTTGGGACAAAGGGACACGTGGGATGCAGATAGCCAAAGGAACCGAAAGCCAATCAAGTAACGCCACGTCATTGGCCGAATGAGGGACAATGAAGCCCATTTCGGGTGGATCGGAGGTTTTTGTCCCAGGACAAGTCTTGGGACATCCGGGGACAAAAAGACGTGGGAGACGCGAAAGAGCCGGCAGACCCGCGGACCAACCAAATCATGACACGTGTCACAAGGAGAAAAGTCCAAAAGTTCAAAGGGCGAGGTTTCAAGCACTAACCTGAGCCAATAAAAAGAGGACACGTGTCCAATGAGGAAGGGAAGCTCGGAGCTTGGGGAGGAGTTAGAGAATTTGGCAAGAAGTTTGTCAGCCAAAAAGCTAAAAGTAAAGGAAGACCCCGCGCCCCTGATCCTCCAATCAATGCATGCCAAGTGTCCCAAGTGGCGGGGTGCGTGGAGGAAAAGTGAAAAATGTTCCAAAATCACAAGAAAGGTCAAATTTTCAAGGAAAACCCACGCGTGAGTAGAGCAGAGGATGCATCCAATCAGACTTGAATTCATCCATGTGGCAGAGTAATCAGATGCTTGACATGTGTCGTCCAGGCGGCAGAGCGCGGGAAAAATCGAAATCCATTTTTGCATGTTTTGTGCCCTAAATCTTCAGATCTCCATATCTTTCGATCCAGAGCTTGGATTTGCACGTTCTTTATATCAACAGAAAGCTTATGAAATTATCTACATGATTCCAGGGTCAATCTTGAATTTTGGTGTAGTCTAGAGAGAGAAAGTTTTAGAAATGGCTCTGACGCATGTTCATGGCTAGAAGTGACATTTCAGTGACCAATTTAATGCAGAATGGGTCGCATTCTCCTAAAAATCGGTCAAAAATGGCAGGGTATGGGTTTGTAAGGTGCCCTATGCCATTTTAATGCATCTACAGTCAATGAGGAATGGGCTTGCACGTTTTCCCGCATTTCTCTCTCCTGGGCTCGACCCATGCAATGTAAAAGCCAGATTTGGCTCATTTCCAAAGGGGGACATTTTACAAGTTGTTCATCTTTTCAGGTCTGCCCTCCCTTCTTTTCTTCTCTAGGGTTGAAAATGGAGTTTGAACCTCCTCCCCTGCTCTGTAATGGCGTTTTTTCCTTTTACTATTGAAATGATGTTCTGTGCAAACTTCTGGAGCAACAAAAAACATGTTTTGTGATGCATCTGTCCATCCTTGCTCATTTTTTGCTTGTTTTCTTCTTTCCTCTCTTCATTGCAGGTATTTGTGCATGTTCTAATGTTCATTGCAGGTTTGGAGCTGTGTTCATGGAGTTTTGGGACATTTTCTATGTGAAATCTATCCTTGGGCCTGTGATGCATCTGTCCATCCTTCCCATTGCTCACCTCTCCTTGTTCCATGGTAGTTTTGATAGATGTTCAACATTCTCCTTCTCTGGTGTATCACCATTTTAGTGTAGGATTTTTCTATTTTTCCCTTTTCTCTCTCTCTCTCTGTCTCCTTGGCATGGTTAGATTAGGTTTAGATTAGCTTGCCTGCACTGGAATAGCTTGTGGCAGGTAGTTTAGGAGTAGGACCAACCTTGGGGAGAGGTTTCCATGTTGTGCAATCACACTGGATGCTAGAGTGATCAACCTAGAAGCCTGATCTGCATCCAGGGGTGCTGTGATTCAGTGATAACAGTAAATAAGGCCTAGTTAAATGTGTGCAGGAAAATATCAAAAGGCACCATCTGTAACTTGTTTGCCTTCATTACAGATGAAATTATCAGTAGCGTGTAGGAAGGAGACACGATACTCTTTGGCAATATCCTCTTGAAAATTGTGTTTTCAGAAATCAGAGTGCCAGATGTAGAAGATAAATTTTTTTAGGGAATATCTAGAGGAAGACCCCTCGCCCATGAAAATATTTGTATAGTACACTTGCTACAACATGATAGCTTCTCATAAGTCACACCTAGAGAAATGGGATACACACTTAAGGGATGCATTTAGGGTAGAGTGGAGGATCTCAGAGTAGCTGCTAGCACTCATTGATGGAGAAGCCAAATTTTTAGTGTACCAACACTTCTGCATTGGTAGATTCAAGTTGGTAGATGAAACTATGAGTCCCTGATGCAAACTCTACTTCTCTTTCACAACATTATATTTCCAAGCAGGGGTAAACCAATTTACGTAGGCCAAAAGACTAAGGTTTGACATTAGTGAGGTGGATCAAGACCACTGGGAGCTGCGTAGATATCTCATTTACCCAAAGAAGCATGCATATGTGGAGAGTTATGTCTCCCACGAATTTCAAATGGAAAATCCCCTTACTTTCCCAATAACAGTAAGAACCACGAAGAGGATATATCTATGCATAAGACCAAATTTTGAGAAGGGCACATACCTAGAATGTGATGTCTCCATTCCTGAAGACCCCATGGGAAGAAGGAATCCCACACCAACAAAGAGAGGAAAAGAAGAGGTGCAAGGGAAAAAGGATCCAAGTGTTCAAGATACACCAATGGTAGGTGCCCTAGGGACAAGCATTAGGACTAGTACTTACACACGTAGGAAGAGGTACCCAGTCAGAGAAAAGGCACTAGAACAAGAAAATCCTATCACAAAAGAGAAGTCACCAGAGAATGAAGAAGAAAGAGAAGAATCTCCTATACTGGAATCCCCAGTTAGGAAGAAATAGAAGGTGAAGGAGGATGCTAATTTAGAGGACACAGAGAGCTTGGAGGCCTATAGAGGTGAGAGGTATGATGATGAAGAAGATGAACCTGAAGAAGCCCAAGGACCACCAGTGTTTGAAGTGCATGATTTGGAGGAAGAAGGTGAAGAAAAGAAAAATTACTATCTCTTTGTGCGGAGGAAGGCACCCAAGAAAAGGGAGAAAGTGAAGAAGTGAGTATGAAAAATTAGACTCCAAGCCTCACACATGAGTAGATAAATGAGGTGGAAAAAAAAGAAGTGGTGAAAATCATTAAAACCTTGGTAGTACAAGAATTGGAGCACAACACTAAACTGATAATGAATGAAGATTAAGAAGAAAGTGTGGGAAAAGATCATGAAAACACAAGAGGAGGCCCCAGTTTGACGGTATGTATTCTGAAGGGTACGTACACAGGAGGAAGGTGCATGAATATCTAGAGACCAAGAATGGACTATATTGATGATCCAAACAAGGTGTTGCACACACATTTCCAAAGTATTTTTCCAATAGAACAACTCTTGGCCATGACATCGTTTGATGCAGAAGGTGCCTACCCACAGACAAGGAATATGCTTTCATGGGAATTTGAGTCCCACCTCGACAAGCCCGAATTCGAAGTGACCTAAGGGGCATTGATGTAAATTCTAAAGTTTAAAGGAACCAACCCCCTAGTGAACACTCAACAGCTATCTGATGAACAAATCTGCAATGCACTAAAGAAAGTCTCAGTCGAGATTGAAGCCAGACTCTTCAGGAGGAATGACAGAGTGAAGGTTATAGAGTTAGAGCTAGAGAAGAAGAATGCAAATCTCTTGGAAAGAACTAAGAAGTTAAAACATGAATAATTAGTTAGTGCTCAGCTAAGGTAGGAGTTAAAGGAAGAAAAACCAAGGGTACATGAAGTATCCAAGAAGGTGGAGATGATCACAAGCGCTATTATCTTGAAGCATTCAGAATTGACTCCAACCACCCAGAAATATGAATCAAGCCTATAGTGCTTAGAAGATCTAACTCACATTCTCACCATGAAGAGGCAACCTTTGGCATAGGAGTCTAAAGAAGAGGCATTGGCATGCCAAAAAAAGGAGGATAGAATGAAGGTGGTGGAAATTTTCACTCAATACAACAGGATATTTTCCAATGTAAAGGTCACTGCGTTGGTAGCAGAAGTTGCCTATTATAACTGTGCAGATAGAGATAGAGTGGCAAGTATCATGGTCACCACTTATGAGGTAGAGCTCAAATAATTTTAGGAAAAGAACAAGGGGAATAGGGATGAGAGGGATAAAATTATTGCTGAAGTGGAGAAGAAATCAGAGGCTATTGAGACCTTGTGAGGCTCAATTAAAAACTAGCTTAAATAATTATATCCACAGATCACTCATCGGACGGACGCACTTGAGGATATGTGAAAAACGTTAGATGAGGTTGTCGAAACTATGAGTACCAAAGGAGAGGAGCTGGGTTTTGATGAAGTGAGCACCCTAGTTGGCAACCTTTGTCAACGAGTAAAAAATGAAGTGGATACTTGGGATAAATTGGAAGCATACCTAAGGAAGGAATTCCCTCTCCTTTTGCAGCAGTAGTCAGAGTTTCCCATATTCTTTCATTCTTCCCATATTCTTCATTTCCATCTTTCTTTTCAATCTTTCTTTATTCTTTAAAGATATTTTCCTGCAGATGGAGAAAAGGTGTAGTGTGGGGTGATGTTGGGACCCTAATTTATTGGCTAACTACAAGAAGGCACATTGGCACGCAAGGCCTAGTTAAGGAAGGACGTGTAAGGAGAAAGTGTGCAGGACAAGGTTCTGGGAGAGTTTAATAGAACAAGTGGCGCATGCACAAAGTAGATCAAAGGTTTCAGGACTTAGCCATATTTGACACATCAGGTATAACATGAGAAAAGTGTGACCTGATTGCGCATGCAGAATGGATAAGGTGTCAGCTTGGCGATAGGTTGGCCTAAGAAAACATATACCATGTGATGGAAGTTTCCAAAAGACCATCATTACAAGGAGTGGAGATCTCATGCTTGAAGGAGCATGCCCCAATGGAGGACCACATTTTACACTTGGCAATGGATCTAAAGCCACATAAAGGCAAGTTGGTGGTTCAGTAATACTATATATACAAGCGCTGACTGAGGAAAAGATATAGATAGACATATATAGATTATTAGAGAGCAGAGCTCTGTAGATATAATGCAAGAAACTCTATAGGGTTGGGTAGAGATCTATAGGAAAAGGATGTAATAAGGGGTTGGGATTATAAATTTTCTCTTTATAACTAAGGGATATAATTCCATCTTTGATGTATGACTTCGGTCTACACAGCTATGGTAGTCTGTAATGGATCCAATGGATGTAATGAGATTACCAAAATTGATTGAATATGATTATTAATGATTTTGGTCCATGTTTATAGCTTACAGTTCTTATTCATGAATTTTTATGGAATATATATAAATTCTTATGTATTTTCTTTCTATTTTGGTTCCTATCTATAATCTGTTAAGTACTATTCAAATTGGGATGACTACATTTATCTAGAAGTTGTTCTGATTTCTATGATAAATGTATGTCTTGTTTCCACTCTTGTTAAGTTCCCATCATAGAGGATGTTTCCCCACTTAACTCACATAAAATAGATACTCATCACCCGCACGTGCCTTGGGCGAGTTTCCAACACCCACTGGGTGATAGGCCGGCATGCATGGGATTCCCTTGTTCTTTAGTGGGTGTAAAAATGACTACAAGATTGATCAATGAAAAGGTCATTCATGCCTTCTTCATAACATCCATTCTAATTCCTTTCTAGGTGCATTGATGAAGATAGGTGTAGTAAAATGAATTCTTGTAATGAAAATCAAATCCATTGGTGTATGGTTTGGTAAGTGGTTAATAGTCAATGTGTGATGAAGGGTGATCAATAACACCATATATGAGATTGGTACAAAGATAAGGTGGACAAAAATAAATGATGTGCCTGACATTAGGTTGATACATAGGATTTGTTGGTGCAAAATCACAGCACCTCCAAATGAGTTATGGATCTAATTTTATAAGGCAAAGTCATTTAGTGTGATTGCACAACATTGATCTTTCCAAGAGTGTGGGACCTTTGCAAATGGGGAAAGCTCTTCAGAGAAGGTTGGTTCCTCTTCCTAAACTACCTACCACAAGCTATTCTAGTGCAGGAAATATAATCTAACCTAATCAAACTTCCAAGGAGACAAGGAGAGGAAGAAAACAAGGAAAAATAGAGCCTACACTAAAACAATGATACACCAGAGAAGGAAAGTGTTGATTATCTATCAAAACTATTATGGAACAAGAAGAGGTGAGCAATGGAAAGGATGGACAAGTGCATCATAGATCAAAGATGGATTTCACACATAAAATTTTCCAAAACTCCATGAACACAGCTCCAAAACCTATAATGAACATCCAAACATGCACAAATACCATGTAATGAAGAGAGGTAAGGAAAACAACAAAGAAACCGAGCTAAGGATGGACAAATGCATCACAAAAACATGTTTTTTTATTGCTCAGAATTTACACAATGCATCATTTCATGGGTAAGAGGAAAAAATTCCATTATAGAGCATGGGATGAGGTTCAAACTCCATTTTCAACCCTGGGGAAGAAAAGAAGGGAGAGGCAGAGAAGAAGGATGAACAAACTTTTTCAAAATGAGCCAAAACTAGCTTTTATCACTCAAACAGAATGAAGGAAATGAGAAAACACGGGAAAATCATTTTTAAAAATCTAACCACCAACAAAATCCATTTAATTAGCTTGAAAAATGATGGGTTTCCATGAAAAATCCCATACTTCATCGTACATTTCTTCGCAGAGAAAGAAAGAGGCCCATGCTTCATTAATTTTGGTGGTTGGGGTCATTTTCTATAATTTTTTCATTACAGAGAAGTTTTCCCATTTTTCTCCCACAAAACTCCATCAAAATTTAAAATTGAAGTGTCCACCATTTAGAGGATTTCAACAGCTTTCCATTGATACCTAAATCGTAAAATTCCAAGCTTTTGATCGAAAGATATGGCCTTCTGAAGATTTAGGGCAAACAAGGTAAAATTAGGGCAAAAATCAGGTTGGCGGGCCAAAACTTGAACTTTTTCCCCTTTTCATGAAATTGGAAAGTTTCCAATAATCCTCTGTGACCCCACTACTCTGATGACACATGTCACTTTCTAATTGGTCATGGGGATGTGGTTCCATTTTTGCCTTTACGCTTTTCACCACTTTGGCAACAATTCCAAAATCCTCCTAATGCCCTGATCCCTGCCGATGAATGGACACGTGGCACCTTTTGATTGGTTGGAGGAAATGCACTTCCATTTTTTCCTTTAACACATTTTGACCAAACTCTAAAAAACTAGAAGTCCCTCCAACGCCCACCGCTTTACCTTAACACGTGGCATCATTTCATTGACTGCGGGCCTTAAGCAATTTCATTTCCTTTGCGGGCTCGTGGGAGCACAAATGAATTTTTTGCTTTTAGCCCAAAAAGCATTAAGTTCTTAATTTCTTCCTCCACTCCACTTGCCTTAGCCTCTTTGGTAAAAAACTCTCCCAAGCTCCGCGAGCCCGCTTTCGGAAAATTTCCCCTCTAAACTCCACTGAGCCATAACTCAAAAAATACAAGGAGTTAGGAGGACTTCTTTACCTTCTTGGAAATGGAAAGAAAAATCCTATCTTATGAAGCAATTTATAGAATCTTTTGAGTGCTTGAAATGTGTGAAAATTGAATTTGAATAAAAAGGAAGGAAATAATGAAAGAAAGTTAGCCAAAATAAGCAGGGGCTCATTTTGGATAACAATTTTGACGACTCAGAGGGGTCATTTGCCTACTAGATGAATGATCAGTGACATTTTGAAGCATCCATTAGGCATGGAGTCAAGCTTGATAACCAAATCTGATATGAACTATGAAAATATGACCTCTGAGCCACTTGGAAACCCATTGAAACTTGGAGTTGATCTTCGCCAAAATGCCACTAAAATGGATTGTGCAAGAGCAATACAACAACACCAAAAACTATGTACAAACTGAAAATCATACATGCTCCAAATGGAACATGTAGAGTGTGCAAAATCACTTCTTCTACTGAAAAAAACCTACCTACACTACTCTAATTGGAAGCAAAGGTGAACTAAACAAAACCTACAACTGGCTGTGCAAAATAGCTTCCTTTCTTCAAAATGGGCAGCCATGCAAATGATTTGGAGCTGATCATAGTTGGTTGGATGATTGGAAAATCAACAATAAGCTGGTCTTATACCCAAATTAGCAAGGTATCAGCTGAAATCAAATTAGATACCTCTTTTAGTTGCTCTGCATTTGGATTGAAGACACATTGCAATTGATCCTTGGTGCTTTGACGCTCATACTTATGCTTAGAAGCAAGCATGACTATTGGAAACTCCTCCTTTGGCTTCAATGAAGCCAAATACCTTATTGGGAAAGGTTTGATCCATTTGATATGCCCATAGCTCTGAAATTATCCTCCAAAAATTGGAGTCTTCTTGTAGACCTCCTTGGGTGAATGGTGTGGAAGGAATGGTGGAACATTTTTTCTCTTTTCCTTCCTCTTCCAATGAAGAACATGGAAGATTAATATCTTTCAACCTCGATTCCAAAGAGCTACTATAAAATTTAGGCTTTTGAAAATGAATGCTCTCCTTCATGGCAGAAAGTTATTGTGTTTGGAATATGGATGATGAAGGAGAAAACAATGTGATTTCAACAGGTTCCTTTCCATCAAAACAGTCCTCCAAATATGACAGATAAACTTCCTCCTTGTTGTCCTGCTGCAAATGATCAACCTCTTCCATGGTGTTCTTTTAATCTGGAACTTGATCACCATGGTTGTCTTCATTCTCAAATATGAAGTTTGAAATATCAAACTCTTCTTCAACATTGGATCTTGAAGAGAATGAAGTAAAAGGAAGAACTGAAGGTTCTTCTATAGCCTGTTTTGTGTTCAAAGCTTTTGGATCTGCACTTTTCTCTTCCACAGCTGAAATGTACTCCTCTTATTTTGGATTTGGAGCACCTCCTCCTTCCTTTTCTACTTGAATACCATCTTTCTCTTGATTGAACTCTTCCTCTAGCATGAAGTTTGTCAAATCAAACTCTCCAATCTGTTGTTCTAGAGGAAAAGTTGGGGCTGTAAGATCTTCTTTAGAGCTCCTTTCCATGGTGGATTCATCAACCGAAATAGGCCCTTTGAATGAAAGGAAGAAATTATCAATGATGCCTTCTTCTTCTATGGTTGATATAAACTCTAATTTGGTCTCACCCATTTTCTCCTTTCCAATGGGACTTTGAGCTGATTTTCCTTCTTCTTCCATGTCTGATTGTGCAACTTGAATTGGACCAGCATTTTCTTCAAGAAGAGTGCCAACATGGACACTACATTCTGAGCAGATGAGATGATCTTCTTGCTCCACTGCTGCTGCTACAAACTCATCCTTGGAAACCTCTGGTTCTTCAACATTTACCTCCTCTGTTGGCTTAACAAACAAATGAGTTTTTGTAATCCCAAATCTTAGAGCCAAGTTCACTATAATATTAATCATTTATTCTTCTTTCACTTCTTCTTCTTGCTGTCCTTCATGACTAATTTTTTCAATTTCTTCTTCCCTACATGGAATTGGGAAGGCAAGAGGAGAAAAAGATTGGGATTTAATTATTTGTGAATTTTTTGGTGGTGGTGGGAGGGATGGAACTTCTTGTTTCTTTGAAGGGAAAGGTGTTTCTTTTTTCTCTTGTGGAGAGGATTTGGATTTGGAAGAGAAGAGAGAAGAAAAGCTGAGATGAGATGGAAGACTAAGGGATAGAGGGATGGTTTTCATAACTAGAGTAGTAGTAGCTGGGTTTACAACTTGACATTATTGAAATGGTAAAGCTTGAGATGAATAATTAGAAATACAAGGAGCTACTGAATGACTTACCCATCGACAAATGCATCACAAAAACATATTTTTTTATTGCTCTGAATTTACATAGTGAATCATTTCACGGGTAAGAGGAAAAAATTACATTACAGAGCATGGGAGGAGGTTCAAACTCCATTTTCAACCCTAGGGAAGAAAATAAGGGAGAGGTAGAGAAGAAGGATGAACAACCTTTTTCAAAATGAGCCAAAACTGGCTTTTATCACTCAAACGAAATGAAGGAAATGAGAAAATGTGGGAAAATCATTTTTAAAAATCCAACCACTAACAAGATCTGTTTAATTAGCTTGCAAGATGATGAGTTTCCATGAAAAATCCCATACTTCATCATACATTGCTTCACAGAGAAAGAAAGAAGACCATACTTCATTAATTTTGGTGGTTGGGGTCATTTTCTACATTTTTTTCATGCCAGAGACATTTTCCCATTGTTATCCCACAAAAATCCATCAAAATTTAAAATTTAAGTTTTCCATCATGTAGAGGATTTCAACAACTTTCCATTGATACAAAAATTGTGAAAATCTGAGCTCTGGATCAAAAGATATGGCCTTATGAATATTTAGGGAAAATAGGGCAAAATTAGGGGAAAAAATCAGGTCAGCAGGCCAAAAATTGAACTTTTTCCCCTTTTTGTGAAATTGGAAAGTTTCCAAAAATCCTCCATGACCTAACCACTCTGATGACACGTGGCACTTTCTAATTGGTCACTGGGATGCAATTCCATTTTTTCCTTTGTGCTTTTCACCACTTTGGCAACAATTCCAAAATCCTCCCGATGCCCCGATCCCTACCGATGAATGGACACGTGACACCTTTTGATAGGTTGGCAGAGATGTAATTCCATTTTTTCATTTTGACCAAACACCAAAAAACTAGAAGTCCCTCCAATGCCCGCCACTCCGCCTTGACACATGGTATCATTTCATTGGCTGCAGGATTTAAGCAAATTCGTTTCCTTTGTGGGCTCACGGGACTGCAAATGAATTTTTTTTCTTTTAGCCAAAAAAGTGCTAAGTTCTCAATTTCTTCCTCTTCTCCACCATCCCAAGCCTCTTTGGCACAAAACTCTCCCAAGTTCTGTGGGCCCACCTTAGGAAAATTTCCCCTCCAAACTCTGCCGAGCCATAACTCAAAAAATACAAGGAGTTAGAAGGACTTCTTTGCTTTCTTGGAAAGCGGAAGAAAAATCCTATCTTAAGAAGCCATTTCTAGAATATTTTGAGTGCTTGAAATGTGTGCAAATCTAATTTGAAGCACAAGGAAGGAAAGAATGAAAGAAAGTTAGCCAAAATAAGTATGGGCTCATTTTGGATAACATGATCTTTATTGGGTCTTCCAAGTCTATGAGTTGTGGGAATAACATTAAGTGTGAGAAGAGGATACTCCCATAAGTCTATGAGTTTTTTGAATAGTATTAAGTTAAATATGGTCCATTACTTTGTCTAAGGAATCATTGTTGGGAAGATTGGATGTAGAGACAGATGAGATTGTGGATTCTTTAGAAGGATATTATTTTTGGATGAGCATATCGTTTGTTCGATAAGTCATGTGAAATTATTTGAGTGGAGGGGTGTCAATAGGGAGAGTTAGAATTTACCCCTCATGTTCATATTTTATGCATCGATGGAGGGTGAAAGGAATGCAATGCATGGTGTAAATCCATGGTCACCCAAGGAGGATATTTTATTGAAACTCCCCCTCTATGATATAGAAGAATGCACATAGGAGTTTTTCACCAATGCGGATGGGATTAATAATTATGCCTAAGGTAGAGGGTAACATCATCATTAAATGCGTGAATTACCATGGGTGTTTGGGTGATAATGGAATTAGGGTGCTTAAGCTGATAAAAAGTGTGAGATGAGATGATGTTGATGTTATATCCATTCTCAATCATAAAACACTAGATGAAGGTGTCATTGATATAGACTGTGATGAAGAGGGGAAGTTCATGTTCTTAAGATGATATGTTAGGATTTTAGTGTCATTAAAATATATGGAGGCAGAAGCAGTAAGTTCTCCAACAAGAGATGCGAAAGGTTGTGCCTCATCATTGGAGTGGGGATGCACTTAAGATATTCAATGAGGGATTTCTTATAGTTTAGAGAGCTTTGGATGAGCTCATAAAGTGACATATTAATTGGGGACTAGTGAAGTTGTTTCATAACACTTCATTAAATAGTAGCAAGATGAGGGGTAGATAATATAGACACCTTAGGTTTTGATGAGGAAGATGGTGGGGTAGGCTCATTAGAGGGAGAGGCAATAATGACTTTTGATTTGGATTGAGTGGGTGATCGGAATCCTTGTGAATGAGAACAAGTTATAACCCAAACCGAATTCATGAAGAGAGGAGGACATTCTTTGGGAGAGGTTGATGTTGGTGGAAGAATAACAACATAAGTCTTAGATGAAAGAGGGTATTTTGATGTCTTGATGGATGAGGGTTGGGATGACGAAGATGATTTGGTAGATGGAGGAGTGTGGTTCTCTTCAACAATAAGATTGTCTTCATTGATAATATTATGGATGATGGTTTGAAGGGATTTTTAATGTTTAGTGTCATGTCCTAGTGCACAATGGTATGCATAAAAGATATTAGATTCAAACCATGAGGGTCTTGGACTACGCGGATTGAAAGGTTTAATAGGTGGAAGGGTAATTTTGGATGATTGGAAGAGACATTGAAATATTATTGTATAAGAACCCATGGGGGTTGTTGGAGACAAGATTATGGATGAAATAATCTCAGTGACGATGGATGATGATGAGAGGGGAGATTTTCTTTGATGAGGCTTGATGAGGGCATTTCTTTCTATTATAGTTTTAGAGGGAATGTAAATATTGGTTTGAGCTTTGGTTAGTAATGACTTAGATGATTTGAATTCTGATTTGATAGTCAAGGATGTGGATGTTTTGGATGAAGGGTTGATTCTAGAGGGAGGATTAGATTGCTTTTATTTGTTACATATATTGGTGATGGGGGATTTGGATGAAGGACTTGGTCCTAAAAAGGAAGGGGATGCTCCTAAGGGAGATGATGTAACACTTAATAGGTTATGAGGGTTTGTCTTAAAGGAAGGACACTCCAAATTCTTATGTGGATGAGTTAGAGACTTTTGAAAGGGCATGCCAAGGTTCTTAAGCTTTGGTTGTGATGATTTACCTTGGGTAGGAACAATGAGTATTTCACCTAATGGATCTCTGAAGGTAGGTTTGGGTGATGTGAATTGAGTTGTGGATATTAAATTTGGGAGTGGTTTCTCTATGATATGATTGATGAGGTCTATATGGTTTGGGGATTGTGTGGATGTAGATGTTGATGAGGTAGGAACCTTACTTACAATTGGGTTGGATGTTTTCAATATAGTTGTGGTCATAGATTCAGATGTTCATGTGGGTATATTGATAGTAGTAGATGAGGTTTAAGTGCTAGTAGGTATAGATATAGGGATGTTATATAACAATGTCAAGGTTATTGTTTGGGGTAGATGAAGAATTATAAGTGCTAGGTAAATATCTGGGTGGTATAGATGCAGGAATGGGTGTAGTTAAAATTGAAGTTGATGTAGTAGTTGTTGACATAGTTGGGATAGATGTGATAGATGTAGTAATATATGTAGATATCCATTTTGATGGTGTTATGATGATGGGGGAAGATTATAAAATGGGTGTCGAGATGAAAAATGACGAGATGATGGGTGTAGGTAATGGGGTTAGATTCTGGTTGATAGTATGGGAATTAGGTGGTTATGATGTGGAAGGTTAAGATTGATTGTTAGGTGAATGATTAGGAAAGGGTTTATTAAAGATATCAAAGGGTTGATTGGGTGGCACATTAGGGTTCTCCACTTAGAGATCACTGGATTTTATGAATTTCTAGACAACTTCTTTAAAAGAAGGAAACCTCTCAATGTCATTACCACGAACTTGGTGGTATTTTCAATAGTGTTCCTCACAATACCATGCTAGTTTAGGTAGTGATCCATCAAATGGTCAGATGGGAGGAAGGATAATGAGGTTAACTTCCATCAACTTGTTAAACATTGAACTATAAGATTCCCTAAGAGGGGTATAATTTGTAGGTGGTCTAGGAGATCATTCTGGAGGCTCCACATGAGAAGTGGATGAAGATTTGACCACGATGGCATCGGTGGTGTTCTTAGGTTTGTCACCATTCATGGAATATTTAGTTAACTTTGATTTGGGTTTGTTTGATCTCAGTTTAAGGTGGCCTTGTTCAAGGGCATGCAATTTAAGTTTGTGAGCCATAGTGAATGCCTCTTAAAAGGTTTGAAATGATTGTAATTGAAGAGTGGATGAGATGTGATTCACATAAGAATGTGAGAACCATTCAATAAATTCAATCTGTGGAAGGGAAAATGATAGTTGGTTGATGATTCCATGTCACCTTGCGAAAAAATTTATGATAGATTTATCATCATACTATCAAATGGCATATAGGTCCGTGATAGTGAATTTATGAGAAATATTGATTGAGAGATGTTATAGGAATAGTTTCATGAGTTGGGTGAAGGTGAATAATGAATTTTTTGGGATGCCATTGTACCAATCCAATATAGGAATGACCAACGACATAAGGAATGTGTGAAGCATGAGGTATGGATCATGGGTGATAAGATAACATGCATATCTAAAAACACGATAGATGTTGTTTAGGATCCTCCTTATTGTTGAAATTAGAAAATTTTGGCATTTACCACTGAGGAGGATTAGGTTTTATGGTGATAGATGGATTAATTAGTTCATTACAAATTTGATCATATGAAAAGGTGGTCTTGGATCCCAGAGTAACAACTTCAAGACTAGCCATTCTACTTAATAATTATTGCATGGGATTGTTAGATGGGTGTGGTTGTGAATTTTAAGGATGATATTGTTATGTGTATGAGGTAGATGGATTGGGTTGTTGATAAGTTTGATACATTTGAGGATGTGTTGGTGTTGGTGGAAGTAGTTGATAAGGAGGTATGTAATTAAGGGGTTTTGATTTGATAGGTTGATATAAAGGTTGATGTTGTTGAGAAGTGGGTATGTAATGAGATTGGTTAAATTGATTTGGTTTTTGTGAGATGGGGACATTTGATTGATTTGCGATGGGATAAGTTGGAATATAAGTGATAGATGGTTGGGATACTTGATTTGGTTTAGTGGGAAGGATTTAATGATAATCACCTTGAGTGAGAGGTTGATGGGTTTGGAATGCTTTAGAATGGTGTGGTTTTAAAGTTATTACATTTTCATGGATGTGGGAAGTGGAGATGAGAGGTAAAGTCATGTTAAGTTTTTTGGATATAGGAGGGAGCAAGTGAGACTCTTGAGATGATTGGATGGGGGCACAAGTGACCGTAGTGGATGATGAGGTGATGAGATTAGAAGAGGTGCTATTAGTATTGACACAAGGTAAATTAGGAGGGATGGGAACCACTAATTGGGTATATTTTTGATGATGAAGAATGGAGGAAGATGTTTGATTAGGATCAAACTCATGTTGAACCCTAGAAAGCTCACTCATGGCTCTAGGAAAGAAAATGACAAGTTGGAAAGTAAGAACTTGGGTAGATTCTGGATTAGAATGGTAAGCATATATTTTTTGCAAAGGAGCTCCATAAATGGGAAGATTGATGGTATTACAAAGGAGATAGTCATGAAGGAAAATTTGATTTGCATCAAGAATATCCTAAAACTCCACAAAACCACAAGGGATGAGAGGAGGCCTAGAAGCATCGATAGAGGTGGAAGAAAGAGGTGTTTCTAGTCCAAATGAGATATAAAGAAAAGGATTATTTTTGACATGAGTGTTTGATTGGTTCAATTAGACCTCTTAAAGAGGAGGGATGAAGAGAATGGGTTGAGAAACAGTGGAAGTGATAATCAAATTGGAGGATATAAGGGTTGAAAGTGTAGAAGTTTGTTGAAAGAAAATTGTAGTGGGATTGAGGTATTGTTTGATGTCATGTTTTTATCCATTTGTTTGGCTTGATATCTTATAATAACTAGCATATAAAAAACAACAATAAAGGAAACTATGTATATGTTTGATTAAAGAAAGCAAGTCACGCAATTTTTTTTATTATCTTGGTTATTATGATGTGGAAAATAAATGAAAAGGGGCTCAAAGGGAACCTAGGAAATGGTAATATATAGCTGGTTTTAGGTGGTTTGGGATGGATTGCTTGATATACTCAAAGGTACGTGAGGAAAAAATATGTGTTGGTACTAGTACGAGGCCTGGTATTGGGGCCTACCCCCTCACTTCATAATCATACATCAATAAGGGAGTCTTGTGCTTAGCCAATATAATTAAAACAATCTTTTTTATACTCGACCAGAACATTGAGTTGGATTTCCTATTGGGTGATGAAATCCCAATAGTTCCACCTAGGAGGAAGTATTTCGAATGTGTAAATTGGATTGTGTTTTAGGATGTGTGTGATGAAGGTGTATGCAAAGTGTTAAATCCCCTAGTTAAACTAAATTTCTAAGCAATAATGAAGGGTTATTTTTAGATCCAAAAATGAAATGTGGAGATTCAATGAGAAGAAAACACAAGATGCAATGCGATAAAAGAAAGAGATGGGAAATAAAAACAAGGAATACCTGATAATGCTTTTAATTTTTATCTGATCTTTAATTTTTTTCATTTTTAGCAAGTAAACAAGAAAAATCCAATTCAAGAAACATGATCCAATGCGAGAAAGAAAAATGGATACTCCTACCTATAAGGTTAAAAGAAGATGTATGGAAGAAAATGAAAATGAAAGACAAATGAAAAAGACTCACTAAGAAAGGGTGGGTCCCAACAAGCATGCCAAAATGTTGACCAAGTTTCTTCATTCCTATATAGATTAGTGAAATAGTAATAAAGGAAAGAAGTAACTCCAATTATGCAAGGGTTTATGGTACCTTAAGATGATATGGATGGATACGAGTGCAGTATGAACTCATCGCTGCAAGCTAAGTGACCTACACAACAAAGAAAAATAAAACACGAGGTTGATTAGTAGATATATGAGAGGGTTTCCTGAAAAAGTCAGTCCCAAGAAGTAATAACTTCATAGGATGGATGTTAACCATCATTTTGATAAGATTAGATAAAAGAAAATATTTATAAATTAGATGTAGTGAAACCTAATATGATGCAGAATCTGAGATAAAAAAAATTGAAATGTAGAAATGTAAATAAAGTACAAATCTGATCTAAATAGACACTAAATAAACCAAACCTAGATGTGTCTACAGCAACCCAAGGCTATAAATGGCCAGTCAATGGTGACCTAGGTTTGATAAGAAGAAAATGTTGAGAAAAAATCCTACAAGTCCTCTTGTAGCTCGATCTGGATTAGATGACAATTAAGAACCTACATAAGGTCTAGAAATAGATGAAACATAAAGTATGCAAGAAAATTAAGAAAACAAATTATAAATGGTATGAAAATGGATTTGGTCGATGATGACTAGGTTGGGTTAGTGGAGATTGGGGGATGGTAGAATGGATCTGACATGGTAGAGGGGACAAATGATTAGATCCAAAAGATAAATTATGGAAATTAGATAGGTGATGGGGTAGGTGACAGGAAAACAAAAATAGAGAGGGGAGTTGAAGGTGACCGAGAACGATCAACGACAAGTGGGGATGATTTAGACTTGAATGAATGCAATAGGAAAAATAACATCCTATAGATGAAGATGGGGGTAACCAGATGCAAGAATGAGGCACTGAGATGACTTCAAAACCTGTAAACACAATGAGGATGGCTATAAAAATATGATGATGGATCTAAGCATGCAATGACATGAAGACTCAAAATCTCCCAAAATGAACACAATATCTCAGAGAAGGCTTCCAAATGTCTTGTAACCTACAAAAGAGGTCACAAGATGAAGGCAAGATCACAAGAGCTTAGAAAATATCAAATTTACATCCTTGAAAAAGGAGGGGTAAAGATATTTTTATAAGGTCGAAGGTGACCCAGATGATTTGACGCTAACTATGGGGATCCATCCATTGTGGCAATGGAAGGATTCCCAACTCAAGGAAAAATGGACCTAAAGAGGAAAAATTAGGGTTTTGATGGATACGGACAAGATTGGGTGCATAGAAAAGGTAAATGGGTAGGTGGATGGTTGAAATGAATAATAAAAGCCATGGATGGGTAAAAACATTAAATGAAGTCCTAGAGAGGATAAAATTGGGGATATAGGGAGGATAAATAAATTAAATGAGGATTAAGAATGATTAAGAGTGATTAGGAATGATTAGGGAAGAAAAAATAAATGGTGGGAGATAATGGTAAGTGGGATAAATTGAATTTAGGGGGGAATATCAATATTTGAATGGATGATCATGACAAAAAGAGTGTGAACGTGGGATGAGGGGTAAAGATACCAAATTTGGGTGTCTATAATAGGATAAGAGGTCGTGGTGGTAAATGAAGATTTACGTATGAGACTTTCTATAATTGTGGGTCCCCGTATCATTACTAGCATGAGCATCCCCTGAATCAAGTATGCACGTATTGTGGAAAGCACCATAAGGTTGAAGACTACCCCAATCTATATGAGCATATGTGTAAAAAAAAAGGAAGGAAAAAGGATCGAGATTGATCAAGGTATAGAAAATGAAGAATGCATAATGTATTCCTAATCTGGAAATACAACCAATGCTAGCAACTACTCATATAGAAGCAGTGTGTGCGCGTGAGCCTATTAAAGCAAAACCCCTCATTAAAATAGAAGATATTATGCATGTGAAATATCTAGATGTTTCTCACCAGAATGAATTCTATTAAGAGACCACGGGAGTGATCAGAGATTTGCAAGGTGAGATTTAGTGCCTAAAGGAACATGCACACAAAAGAGAACATAGGAAGAATATTCAGCTCCCATAGAAAGATGCAGATGATTTGGAAGAGGTATGGAAGATGTTGCATTATGAGAACATTATCCCGCTTTTAGGAAAATAGTTGTGTAAGAAGGTACTGTGCACAAGGGTTAAGCATGAGCATCATGTTGGTATCCAAATTTGTTCACCCTTTCAAGCTGAGAAACATCACAGATTTGATACAGAGCTTAGAGAAATATAGATAATGATGTGTGTAGTTTTGTAGCTGGGGATGAGATCTAATTGGCCCTTTGTCACTCAGATTTGTGGAGAGATGGATAACACCTTCAAGAGGATTTGACCTTCCCTCACTACTTTAGGTCGTGCCTTTTGACCAGGGTGAGAGGACCCATAGTGTAACCTCTATTTGATGAAGGAGATGGAGATATCCTTCTTTTACAAAAATTTTATGAATAAAACCTTGGGAAAATATGGTCAATACTCCATAATTTAAATCTTAAGAGTTGTCACTTCTAAAAGATGGAGATACTTTCAAAACAAGGCTAAGGTTACTGAAGACATTATGAGATCCTAATTGTTCTGCATATTTTAGTAAACAAATTTTGTTCTTTTTTTGATATATAAGGAAAACAGGGGTAGTTCAAGATGGATTCATGGTTTTTTGAATGATTTTGGTGGGATATTAAGTAGGATAAATTTGATCATACTAGATATCTAAGAAATTTCACAAAAATGGACAACTCAATAATAGAAAACTTCAGAATAGTTAAGATGTTACTTCAACCAGAAGGTGTGCTTTGATAGAGGCCCAGATAAGCACATTTTCACAAAATCTTTGAGAATCTAACAGGAAGGCTAGAGTTAAAGAATCAATTAAACACCAAAATCTTTGATCGATCACGCCTAAGGTATACCCAAAGACTATCAACAAATGAAAGTGGAGTGATTTTAAATCATTTATCTCATCACAAGATGAAGGATCTTCTTGAAATGAAATTGTAAATGCCACTAAACTATCACATGGATGAGATCCTGTGAGATTTCACAAAGATTGCAATGTAAGATTGAAATAAGTATGAAAGAAAAACTACTTGTAGACATTCTAGAACAAATCAGACACTAATTGCTCCAAGATTGACACAAATTAATTTCAAAATTTCTTAAATTCATCAGTAGGGGAAAGCTTCCAGAGCAATCTTAGTGCTCCTCAATGGCTATACATCTGTAACCAACTTAACATGATAGAAAATCTAACACAAAGGAACTTAACCATGTATCTCATACGGGTTTCTTAGAATACAACTTTTCTCAAATTTTTTCTTATGAAATTTAATCCTTGACCATTTGCAAGAGTATTCTCATTGCATTTATACATTTTGCTCACAAATTTTCTCCCCCAAAAGAGAAGAATATTTGAGGGACCTTTGCTTGTTACCAATTTGCCTCAAAAATGACATATAACAAATTCACATCTGAAAGCTGCTAGATGGACCAATTGTGAGCTGATCACATTTCTTGGGCCCTCGACTAATGATTAGGATGCCATGCCACAACTTTTTGGAAATATTTCTAATCATTACGATTCTATCATGTGAGAAATCCCCATTTTAATCATTTTCTAGAGGCTCTGCACAACTGGATATGACAGGTAATCATTTTCACCCTTGAGGCAACACCTTTTTCATCTTTTGCACCTGCTACTTTCATCATTTCATCCTTTTCCCTTTCTTTCCTTTACAACTCTATCCCACATCCAGCTTCTCTGGTAATTCCCATTTTTGCAAGTTCCCAAGCAATTCCCACTTCAAAATATCAATATTAACAATCCTTGGACTCATAAATTAAATTTTGAATCCATTCAATGGCACTTTACAAACAAAGATGACAAGAAATTTCATCAAAACTGATGAAAAATAGTGGGTATTCGTGTTTCCTAGAGTCTTGGAACAAAAATGGTAGAAAAATAGATGCAATACACAGCAACCGTTGATTCATCCCCTTTACTACTTTATATCATATTTTTCCATGTCTTTCCTTGGAGAAACTACAAAGGAGAAGTATAGGGGAAAGTTTCCAAACAAGCATGGGCCTTCCACGTGCCCTGGGCCCAAAAAAATGCCTTTTGGCCTTTGAAAAAGTCTCAATATAAAAGGAGCCAGCGGAAGCCTCCACGTGTCGCCTTGGTGCACCTTTGGTATTATCCCCGAAAGTAGAGACCCCAAACAAGCACGGGATCACCACGTGTCTCAGTCTGACAGAGTTGATAAAAAATTTAAAGGATCAGCTAAAGGTGCCATGTGTCTAGGGTCCGAGACATTTTCCTTAGCCATTGAAAAGTCCAAGTAGACGGCATAGTGAGTGGAAGCCTCCAAGTGTCCTCTAGGAAATTCTTCAAAATAAATATTAGGGGTCTGTCCCATAACAGGTGTGGTCCCTACACATGTCCCAGGCCTTTTAAAGTTGCTTTGAAAATTTTAAGTATAGAGCGGAGCCGGCGGAAGCCTCCACATGTCTCTCTGTTACACTTGTTAGGGTGAGACCTTGAGGTAGATCCTCAAATGAGTGCCATCCCTCCATGTGTCCATGGTCTGCCAAACCTATACCGGCCGCATGAAAAAATTGTCTAATTCTGGGAAAGGCAACTGAAACCTCCATGTGTCTCCTTGATGTAACTCTAGGGCCAAACAAAAAAGTGTAACACCCTTGACAATTGTTATATTCCTCTTTTGCATTTCAAGTGTTGACATGTGATTTTATTGATAAATATGTGTTCTTTTAACTACTGAAGATCATGCTTGATATGGATAAATCATTTCTACTCTTTGATTGTAGGGTTGATATGTTGTTTCTTACAATAATCTATTTCACTTCTTATGAGAAAGTTGGAAACTGGTTTGAATGGTTGCCAACTTATCCTTTTCAATTGGACTCATCCTTGGATCAATTCCATTAATCCAAGGTATGTTTTAATCTTCTTATCTAAACTGAATGAAAAAATAACATTCATTGATTAAGAGACTTAACAAACTGAACTTGTGTTTGTTGCAAATTCTTTATTGTCTCAAAAGACTGTGCCTGCATTTTGTTTTGTGTTATGCTCGGCTCTTCTTGATTGACCCTGATAGGGCACCTAATGGTGTTAGGGAAAACCTACTTTAGGATTTTGGGGAAAGAGAGAGAAATATGTCCTATATCTCTAAGGTCTATTCTAATGGGATTTGAGACTCAGGTAAAATTGCCTAAGACTTTCTACACCACTTTATGTGGGATGACATCCTAACCTAAGTTGTTAACACTAAGTTAGTATGAGGGAAATAACCTAAGGGGTGTAAAGTTATTTCTAATCAATTGCCTATACTATTTGGTTAAGCTAAGACCTAACCTAGGGTGACAATCTATTTAATTATGGGTTATATCCTAAGGTTATATATTTTAAACTAACCCAAGATCTAACCTAAAAAAATTCAATCTATTCTAAACTAATGGGATATGAAAGGGGACCTATGGGCATTAGCAAGTGGGAACTAAGTGGTGATTCCTAAGATTTTAAGGAGATTTGATTTTGATTTGGTTTTAAATACATGTAAGTACTACCAGTTTCGAAGGGGCTAGTGAAAGTTTAGTGGAACCTACGTGGAGGAATCACTAAGTTGGAAATGTATGTTGAAATTCAATTTTCTCATGCCAACTTTGGATGGTGGTGGCAAAGAGAGAGAAGTATGAATATGTAAATTAATGTCATTAATTTTCCTCGATTATGGTGAGAAAACTATCTTAGAAGGCAAGCTGGAAGATTTTGTTAGGGTTGTTTTATTTTGCATGCTTCCCAATTTTTTCTTTGTATGGAAATATCTGGTTCTTCGAACTAGTAGTTTGATCTCCACTTAGTGGCTATTTTTGAATTCTTTGAGCTATTTTTGGTTTGAGGAATGTATAAGTGGCATTATGGAAAATGATTATGGTTGTTTGATCTTGCTTGGAACAGAATAGGTGTTGGAAACTTGGCTGGAAGTCTTCTTCGAATCGGCAGAGGCACTATTAGGCATGACATGCTCTACCCATTAAGATTTCTTACCTTCCTTTAAATGATCATTAAAACAATTCTACTCACTAGAAATTTATATTTGCATGATGTATTTAGTTATTTACTTGCATGTATTCTTGAAAATTATGTGGGTTTTGGAATGTGAATCCTTTGTTGTTATTGGTAGTATTTGGGAACTTTCTCTATCTTGGTGTTAGAGGTTTGCATGAAATTTGTGTTGGAACTCTATAACCTGTGATTGAAGCTCTATTGAACTCTATAGCTTGTATGTGAAACTTTTTTTCTATCATTTGAGACTAATGTTGTTCGAATGAGCTTGTTGCTTGTTGGGTTCTGAATCTCTGTTTAGACTTGTGTTTCGTGAATTGGAAGTAGAGATCTGTAGGGGTTCTAAACTTGTATTGAAGCTCAAAATTTATTTTAGCTTCATTGGGACCTTGTGTTTGTTTTGGACTATGTTGGAACATATTGAAGTTTTGAACCTTAGTTGAATCTTCATATTCAACAACTGTACTTGTATACAGTTCTTATGAATACTGAACTTGTTGTTGAGTTGTTGCGTTGTTCCCTGTACTTAAGCTCTAAACTAAGGTTTTATTCTTCCTTAGGGAAATGGAAGGCTTGAACCCATAATAGGGTGTTGGTGTTTATTCTGAGCTTTTATTAGGGCCATGGGATTTTGTTTTAAACTCTTATTTGAGCTTGTGTTGTTAGTACTTGAGTTTGAAGCTTGTATTTGACATAGTGCAGGGATTCCATTGTTGGTTGTTTTCATTTTGTATTTGGAATTGATGTGTTGTATATTTATAGGTATTCTGAGCTGGAGTTTAGGGGTGTTATGAATTGTAAAACTTCAGTCTCATTTAATACTATCTGATGGAAGGGGTCTTGTGAGTTTTGTTTGGTCAGAGTAAACCATGTAACTTCTTTGAGGTCTCCTTTGTTTTGATTTTGAGAAGGATTAATTGTATTACTTCTGAATTTTAGAATGCAATGTGTTCTCGAACTTGATGGGGTGTGTGAATTAAGGAGTGTATTCTATTCATCTCTGTTCTGAGCATAACCATGTCTTGGTGGAAAACTTAATTGTTTTTTCATAGAAATAAATAAAACTAGAACTGTGTTCTATTATGGGATAGTCGTATCAGTTGCAGAGGTTTATGGAATGAATTACTTACTTCCTTTCTATCTTTAATGTTGAGAAAATTCTTAACTATCGTAATTTTTTTTATGGAAATCAAGAATCTTGTGGTGATTTTGTTTGGTCATATTGGAAGAAATTGGGATAGTACCTGTCTTTGACAAATTGTTTAGTTCCTTATGCTCTTCTTACCTTTCATCCAATTCATGGGTTTCATCTGTATGTTTAATTTAAACCTTGTATACTAGTGTAGTATGAAGGGATACAATATCCTTGTTTGGAATGCTTGGAAATTCAGTCCTTGGGTCTGTGAGTTTTATTGACCCTTGTCTATCTTGCATTGTTGCATATTTCTCTTCCTTGTTGGGCTCTTTGAATGAATCTTTGAGTTTTAGTCAGAGAAGTGAATAGGATCTCTTAGGGATAGTATGTTGTTTAGAGATAGTTCTGTGAATTTCGTTTTGAGAATTGAATCTGAACTTGAGCTTGGTAAATGGAAATAGGTAATCTTTTTGTAAGTTTGTAATCAAAATTGGTAGTATGCATGTTTGACTGTGCATTCAATTTTGAGTTCTCTTTAGGGAACTAGCTTAAGAATTTCTAAGTTTGTATTAGATAATGGATTTCATTTCATAGTATAAATGAAATGAAATATGGTTTGGGTCCTTGTTGGTTTGAGATCTTTTTTCAGTTGACTAATAAGTTCATTGATTGAATTTCTCGTTATTTGATTTTATTCTTTGTCTATATGGAAAGATGAAACATACTAATATGAGATAAGTTATAACTAACTCTTTTGCAGATTGGAAAAATTTAAATGTTTCTTTCTATCTTTAGGGATTTATGAAATAATTTAATGACAAGACTTGTTGACTGTTTAAAGTGATTGATAGGATCAATTAAGTCTTGTGATATAATTCTGATGTTACAGATTATAATATGTTCTTTTCTTAAAAGTAAATTCAGATCTTCTTAATTGTACTTCTTTCTAGATGTTATTACTTATGATTATTTGTATGATGTTTATTAATTGTTTCATTAAAGTAGAGTTGTTTAATGAAACAATTAGTGGAATGCACTTTACTTTAATGCTTAGTGCTTATCATGCTCAGTTCATTGAACTGACCCGTGCTAGCAATTTTGCAGATGGACATCGTAAGTGATTAAAGAAGACAAGAACTTTCATGTTGTATTGGGCTTATTTAATTTTGAACCTTATGTAAAGAGTTTCGATTCATTCTTGAATTGTATTGAAAAAGAAAAGTTGTATTCTTTTTGGAATGGAGGTTGTTTGTTATACAACATGCCTGAAATACATAGTCTTGTAAATGAATAAGTTTATAATGAGGAATTGAATGTTGGAGATTTACTTGTATTGGTTGTGTAAATTATCTTGTATTTATGAAGAAGATGGAATTCCTATCTTGATGATATTATTCATATCTGTTATATGCTTAATTCGGATAAACTTGATAAGTTAGATAAAGGGAATTAGTTTAATCTCCCTTAATAAGTTGCAACTTGTTAAGTTGCATAAGATAACAATTTTTATCTAAACAATTCTAACATAGTAATGGAATGTGTATTGAATATTCAGTAAAACTATAGAGAATGTGAAAGATATGAAGGGTTTGAAAAACCCTAACACATAATCATGTAGAGGAAGACTCTTCCTCACTCAAAGGAATGTAATCTAAAGAATGGTGATATGATCGTAAATCATTAGACTTCATTTCCCTATAAATCCTACTATAGTTGAACCTATTTGGCTGATACGCCTTCTTTGAATGGTTAAGTTACATTAAATGGAACTTATGATATTGCTGTCCTATTTTGGTTAACTTCTTGTTAAACTAAGTAAACGAACATTAAAAGCAATCATGAGTTAAAGGAAGTTCTTTAATGCTTAATTGATTCAAGTATAGAACAAGAACTTATGGAGTGTTGGATTAGGGTTTAGCAGGGTTATTGTAATTGGTGTAATAATCCAAATTAATAATGTATTAATAACCTCCTTGGGGTATGTACATCATGATGAGGTAGTTTCTATAGGATGTTGGCACACGCCAACTATAGGGTTGTACCCTCGAGAAGACATGGGTCTTCTCGAGAATACAATGATGCAGTTGACATGTGGCAACACCCTTCTGCATTGATCATCTAGATCTACACACAAATAAGGACTTGAACTTAGTTTCTCTCTAGGTCAAGTTAGTGGCATATTTAGGATAGGTAGTAGTTTCCAATGGCTTAGGGTACCTTGGCACATCCGGTTGACTTAGGTCAACCGAGTATGCCCATTTACCCTAAGTCATTGTGAGTGTCTTCCTATAATAAATTATGTTTCTAACTAGGGCTAGGGTTAAACCTGGGACAAGTGGACTGATGGTAGTCAGTAAAGACCATTCTTGATAACAGAGGAGTGAGGTGAAGGACGTATTCTGAAATGATGAGTATGTCGTCTAGGAATAGTGACATACATAGTATGTTGAAAATCTTTGGCCAAAGTATCGCAAGTTGCTGGTTACGTTGTGTTATGTCACCTAGTTTAAAGTAACGTGATATCAGATGAATATTGGTAACAAATATTTAGATATGTTCTTTAAATAGATCACTCAGTACCTGGTTTAGGGTAGGAAAACCAAGTATACAATAAGTATTCAATACTTAAAAGATCAACATAAATAGATCGAAATAAATAGATTACTGAGTTATGAAATGAATAGATCGGTGGATCACCAATTCATTTACAGCTGCATATGGTTATCTGTTTGAGATTGATTGGCATGGAATGTTTGTTCTAAATAATGCTTTATTTAGAACAAAGAACATTATGTAATAATTTTTTTCCCTTGTTTCTAAATTCTTAAAATGGGAATGTTACTTCTTGGTATTAGAGTTGAAGGTTGCAACTCTTGGACCTATTGTGTCCATAATCTGATGAAAATTAATTTTTCTTGTTATAGAAAATGGTTAGAACAAGAGGAAATGTTGCAAATAACCCTCAACCTGAGGAAGGAGTATCAACTTCCCAGAATCTAGATGAGATCCTTGCTACCCTGTTGGACACAAGAGATAATTTGGTTGTACTTGAACAACAAGTAATGGGTAATGAGGAGGAAGAAGATGCTGAAAACAACAATCAGCCACCTCTTGGGGACAACGCCAATGTAGGTGTTGATAATAAAAATGTGAACATACCTGTTCAGCCTGAGAACAAAAAGGCTAGGCTGGCAGCTGAACTCACTAATGATATAAAAAGGATAAGTCCACCCAAGTTTGATGGCACCACATTAGGAGATGGGGTTGAGAACTGGCTCAGCAAAATGGAGAAATACTTTGCAATAAGGAATTTCTCAGAAGAAACAAAGGTGATATGGGGAGCATATCAACTTTCTCACGAAGCATCTTCATTGGTGGGACAACCATAAGGCTGAGTTAAATATTGATGAAACTAATATCACATGGGATCAATTTAAAGGTTACTTTAGGCAACTTTGGCTACCGTAACTTTATTATGATCAGAAAATGACTGAATTTCAGAACTTAGCTCAAGGAAAGCTAACTGTAACTGAGTACTGGGAGCGGTTTACAAAAATTCTTAAGTATGTACCTCAGTACCAAACTGATGAGAAGTTTAGGATACAAAAATTCATCATGGGATTGAATCCCATTATAGGAGGAGAGGTGGATGTTCACAGCCCAACCATGATGGAAGGGGTTGTTGAAAAGGCCATAAGGTAGGAACAAAAATTAAAGGTAATTTCTACTCATAAGGAGGAAGTAAGGAAGAAAGTTCCCAACTCCTCTTCATCATATCTTACACCTAAGAAAGGACCATGGAGAAAATTCGTAATAAAAATTAATTTTTCATCTAATACTAATAAGAAAGTAGCAACAAACAAGTTTGCTAGTAATGCACGGAACAACTTTGCTAAGAACAATAATAATGGATAGAAGTCCTATGGGGGTCAAAATGATAACTCTAAGGCTGGAAATAAACCCGAGCCTAGGAAGGGACCTGTAGGAGGCTGTTATAACTGTGGTAAAGATCATTATACAAATTAGTGCCCTTTGAAAAAGGACAATCATAATCAGCAGCACAAGATACACGCTGCAGTAGCTGACAAGCAGGATGAGAAACATGCCACGCCTATAGAAGTTCTGGGTAAGTTATTTGGTTTACCTATAACTATTATTTTTGATACCAGAGCTACTAAATGTTTTATTTCTAGTAAATTAGCATCAAAATTAAAAAGAAAAGATGGAAACATGGATAAAACATGGACTGTACAGTATGGAAACAATGTTGTTCATACAGTTAGTATGTGTCTTTTTGGAGCAGTCCTTGATTTACCTAACTTTTCCACTGAAGTTGATCTTTATGTTGCACCTTTGGGGTCTTATGATGTAATCATAGGTGTTAATTGGTTAGCAGAACATAAGGCTAAAGTGGACTATTTTGAAAAACACATTAGTTGTTTAGATGACCTACAGAAAACAACAGAGATTCAGGGTGTGAAACATGAGATTTCTATTAGAAAACTGTCAGCTATGCAACTTAAAAAGGCCAAAAATAAAGGTTGTACCTTATATGCAGTGAAAATTGCTGAAACAACTAAAGAAAACAATGATTATGGAATGATATCCTGTTACGAGACTTCAGTGATGTATTTCTGGAATAATTGCTAGGTCTTCCACCCAAAAGGGAGTTTGATTTCACGATTGAGATCAAGCCTGGAACTGAACCTATTTCTAAAGCACCATATCGAATGACTACTACAGAATTAGTAGAGCTTAAGGCTCAGTTGCAGAATTTTTTTCTAAAGGTTTGATTAGACCAAGTGTTTCACCTTGGGGAGCACCTATAATTTTTGTGAAAAAGAAGGATGGAACACTTAGATTGTGCATTGATTATAGAATGTTAAACAAACCAACAATCAAGAATAGATACCCACTCCCTAGGATTGACTATTTATTTGATCAGATGCGTGGGGCATCGGTATATTCTAAGATAGATCTTCAATCTGGATATCATCAATTGTAGATTAAGGATGAGGATATTCATAAAACAACTTTCAGAACAAGGTATGGACATTATGAGTTCACGGTTTTACCTTTTGGATTAACTAATGCACCTACAACATTTATGAATTTAATGAATAATATCTTTCAAGAATACTTGGAAAAATTTGTGCTCGTATTCTTGGATGACATTCTCATATATTCTAAAAGTATTGAGGAACACCATGAGCATTTGAAGATAGTTTTGGAAATATTAAGAAAGAGATGTTATTTGGTAAGCTGTCTAAATGTTCTTTCTATGACACAGAAGTACACTATTTGGGACATGTGATAAGTAAGAATGGAATTGTTGTAGATCCTTCAAAAATTGTAGCTATAACTGAGTGGCCTGTACCCAAGAATGTACATGAAGTTAGAAGCTTCATGGGACTTGCTAACTACTATAGAAAATTTGTAAAAGATTTCTCTAAGGTGGCTGCACCAATAACTTCTTTACAGAAGAAGGATAAAAATTTTGTTTGGAATGAGAAATGTGAAATTGCATTCAAAACTTTGAAGGAACAGTTAACTTCAACACCTATTCTTGCAGTACCAGATCCTAATGGATATTTTATGGTGGTAACTGATGCATCTGGTGAAGGTCTAGGAGGTATTTTGTTACAAAATGGTCATGTCATAGCTTACAAAAGTAGAAAAATAAAGTTACATGAGTTGAATTATGCTCCACATGATTTAGAGCTTGCTGCCATTGTTCATGCACTGCAAGTTTAGAGGCATTACCTGCTTGGTAAACCTTTTGAATTGAAAACCAATCATCTTGGGCTGAAGTATATCTTCACTCAGCCAAATCTTAATGCAAGACAATGAAGGTGGTTGGAGTTTTTGTCTCAATATGATTTTGACATCAATTATATACAGGGTAAAGAAAATAGAGTGGCTAACGCTCTAAGTTGTAGGAAGCACATTTCTGCTCTTATAACATTGAGAACTCAATTTAAGGATGAAGTAAAAAGTGTTATGGAATCTGATTCTTATTTTCAACAAGTAAAGATAGTGCTTGCTACAGATCCTAGTGATTCAAGGTATAAAGGTTTTCACTTCGATAATGAAGGAATCTTATGATTTGAAAACAGAGTATTTGTACCTTCGCTGAATGATTTAAGAAAGAAATTGTTAGCAGAATTTCACAATTCACCTTTTTCTAGACACCCTGGTATTACAAAAATGCTTGCTGATATAAAACAACAATATTTCTGGAAGGGAATGAAAAAGGATGTTATAGACTTTGTGACACATTGCCTTGAATGTCAACGTGTTAAAGCGGAACATATGCACCCAGCCAGTTTATTGTATCCTCATAGCATACCGTAGTACAAATGGCAAGTGATAAGCATGGACTTTGTACAAGGGTTGCCTATGTCAAGAAATAAACATGATGTTATTTTAGTAGTTGTGGATAAACTAACAAAGGTAGCACATTTTATTGCTGGTAATCTAAAGGATGATTCTCCTGTGTTAGCTAAAAGATTCATACATGAAATTTTCAGATTACATGGAGTACCTGAATTAATCATTTTGGATAGAGATCCTAGAATGACGTCAAGATTTTGGCAAATGCTTAATGTAGCTCTAGGAACTAAGCTGAATTTCAGTTCTGCGTATCATCTGGAAATGGATGGACAGACTGAAAGAGTTAATCAAGTTTTAGAGGATATGTTAGGAATGTATTGTATGGATCAACAGTATAAGTGGGAAGAGTACCTTCCACTAGTTGAGTTTGCATATAATAATACATATCATGCCTCTCTTAAGATGGCACCTTTCGAAGCATTATATGGAAGAAAATGCAGAACCCCTGTTAGTTGGGACAACATGGAGGATAGAGAGGTAATTGGACCTAAAATTATTACTGAAATGGAACAACAAGTTAAATTGATTCGTGAATGCTTGAAAGAAGTAGCAGATAGAAAAAATAGTTATGCTGATTTGAAGCAGGTTGATAGGAAATTTGAACTTGGTGAGAAAGTCTTTCTTTGGGTCAAACCGAAAAAGAGCTCTATAAATTTTGGCAAGGCTGCCAAGTTATCACCTCGTTATGTGGGACCTTTTGAGATAGTTGAAGTAATCAACCCTGTAGCTTACCACTTAGCATTACCTCCTACTTTATCATGAATGCATGATGTTTTCCATATTTCTTTGCTTAAGAAATACGTTTCAGATTTATCACATGTGTTAAATTGGAATTCCTTGCAGGTCCAAGACCCAGGAATAATTGTGGTTAAACCCATACGAGTGCTTGAAACTCGCCAGTTGCATTTAAGAAATCGTGAGATAAGTCAATGCAAGGTCCAATGGGACTAGTTTAATGAAGAAAGTGCAACTTGGGAAAACCTGGATGATATGAAAACTACTTTTCCATATCTATTTGAACAGAATTGATTCTGTTGACTAATAAAAAAAATTGTGATTTTATCTTTATAATACAATAAGTATGCCAGTTTTGGGCAGATATTTATTTGTTTTGAATAAACAGCTATGTAATGCTGATTTTTGAAACTTAAAATTCAGATATTGTTGCAAACATATGATAAGAAAGTGAATAAAAAATTGATTAGCCTAAATTCAATGATTAAAATGAGGTAATCATCGGGATGATGATTCTATTTAGGAGGGAAGCATCTAACACCCTTGACAATTGTTATATTCCTCCTTTGCATTTCAAGTGTTGACATGTGATTTTCTTGATAAAGATGTGTTCTTTTGACTGCTGAAGATCATACTTGATATGGATAAATCATTTCTACTCTTTGATTGTAGGGCTGGTATGTTGTTGCTTGCAATAATCTATTTCACTTCTTATGAGTAAAGTTGTAATCTGGTTTGAATGGTTGCAAACTTATCCTTTGCAATTGGACTCATCCTTGGATCAATTCCATTGATCCAAGGTATGTTTTAAATCTTCTTATCTAAACTGAATGAAAAAATGACATTCATTGATTAAGAGACTTAACAGATTGAACTTGTGTTTGTTGCAAATTCTTTACTATCTCGAAAGACTATGCCTACATTCTATTTTGTGTTGTGCTCGGATCTTCTTGATTGACCCTTATAGGGTGCCTAATGGCGTTAGGGGAAACCTACTTCAGGATTATGGGGAAAGAGAGAGAAATGTGTCTTATATCTCTAAAGTCTATACTAATAGATTCAAGACTCAGGTAAGTTCTGCCTAACTCTTTCTACACCACTTTACGTGGGATGACATCCTAACCTAAGTTGTTAACACTAAGTTAGTATTAAGGAAATAACCTAGGGATGTAAATTTATTTCTAATCAATTGCCTATACTATTTGGTTAAGTTAAGACCTAACCTAGGGTGACAATCTATTTAATTGTGGGTTATATCCTAAGGTTATATATTTTAAACTAACCTAAGATCTAACCTAAGAAAATTCTATCTATCCTAAACTAATGGGATATGAAAGGGAACCTATGGGTCATTGGAAAGTGGGAACTAAGTGGTGGTTCCTAAGATTTTAATGAGATTTGATTTTGATTTGGTTTTAAATGCATGTAAGTACTGCCAGTTTGGCAGGGGCTAGTGAAATTTTAGAGGAACCTACGTGGAGGCATCACTAAGTTTGGAAATGCATGTGGAAATTTGATTTGGTCTCGCCAACTTTGGATGGTGGTGGCAAAGAGAGAGAAGTGGGAATATGTAAATTAATGTCATTAATTCACCTCGGTTCTGGCAAGCAAACCATCTTGGAAGGCATGCTGGTGGATTTGTTTGGGGTTGTTTTGTTTTGCATGCTTCCTGATTTTTTCTTTGCATGGAGCTAGCTGGTTTTTCAAACCAACAGTTTGATCTCCACTTAGTGGCTATTTTTGAATTCTCTGATCTATTTTCGGTTCAAGGAATGTATAATAGGCATTGTGGAAAAAGAGTATGGTTGTTTGATTTTTTTTAGAAAAGAAGAGGAGTTGTAAACTCAGCTGGAAGTCTTCTTCAAATCGGTAGAGCACTATCCGGCATGATAGGCTCTACCCATTAAGATTTCTTTCTTTCTTCTAAATGATTCATTAAAACAATTCTACTCACTGGAAATTTATATTTGCATGATGTATCTGGTTATTTACTTGCATGTATTCTTGAAAATTATGTGGGTTTTGGAATGTGAATCCTTTTCTGTTATTGGCAATTTTTAAGAACTTTCTCTATACTGGTTGTTAGAGGTTTTCATATGATTTGTATTGAAACTCTGTAACTTGTACTTGAAGCTCTCTTGAACTCTGTAGCTTGTATTTGAGCTTTTTTTCTATCATTTGAGACTAATGTTGATTGAACGGGCTTGTTGCTTGTTCGGTTCTGAATCTCTATTTAGTCTTGTGTTTCGAGAGCTTGAAATGGATCCCTATAGTGGTTCTAAACTTGTATTGAAGCTTGAAATTTGTTTTAGATTTATTGGGACCTTGTGTTTTTTTTGGACTGTGTTGGAACATATTGAAGTTTTGAACCTTGGTTGAATCTTCATATTCAACAATTGTACTTGTATACAGTTCTTATGAATACTAAACTTGTTGTTGAGTTGTTGCGTTGTGCCCTGTAATTAAGCTCTGAACTGATATTTTATTCTTCCTTAGGGAAACGAAAGGATTGAACCCATAATAGGGTGTTGGTGTTCATTCTGAGATTTTATTAGGGCCATGGGATTTCGTTTTAAACTCATATTTGAGCTTGTGTTGTTAGTACTTATGTTCGAAGCTCGTATTTGATGCAGTGCAGGTATTCCATTGTTGGTTGTTTTGATTATGTATTTCTAATCGACATGTTGTATATTTACAGGTATTCTAAGTTGGAGTTTAGGGGGTATTATGAATTGTAAAACTTCATTCTCATTTAATACTATCTAATGGAAGGGGTCTTGTGAGTTTTGTTTGGTCGGAGTAGACCATGTAACTTCTTTGAGGTCTCCTTTGTTTTGAGTTTGAGAAGGATTGATTGTATTACTTCTACCTTTTAGATTGCACTTTGTTCTCAAACTTGATGGGGCATTCGAATTAACGAGTGTATTCTATTCATCTCTGCTCTGAGCGTAACCATGTCTTGTGGGAAAAATTGACTATTTTTTCATAGAAATAAATGGAACTGGAACTACATTCTGTTATGGGACAGTCATATCAGTTGTAGAGGTTTATGGAATGAATTACTTCCTTTCTATCTTTGATGTTGAGAAAATTCTTAACTGTCGTAAGTTTTTTTATGGAACTCTAGAATCTTGTGGTGATTCTATTTGGTCGTATTAGAAGAAATTGAGATAGTATTTGTCTTTGACGAATTGTTTAGTTCCTTACTCTCTTCTGACCTTTCATCTGATTCATGGGTTTCATCTGAATGTTGAATTTAAACCCTGTATACTAGTGTAGTATGAAGGGATACAGTATCCCTGTTTGGAATGCTTGGAAATTCAGTCCTTGGGTCTGTGAGTTTTATTGACCCTTGTCTATCTTGCACTATTGCGTATTTCTCTTCCTTGTTGGGCTCTTTGAACGAATCTCTGAGTTTTAGTCAGAGAGGAGATTAGGATCTCTTGGGGACAGTATGTTGTTTAGAGATAGTACTGTGAATTTTGTTTTGAGAATTGAATCTGAACTTGAGCTTGGTAAATGGAAATAGGTAATATTTTTGTAAGTTTGTAATGGAAATTGGTAGTGCGCATGTTTGACTATGCATTCAGTTTTGAGTTCTCTTTTGGAAACTAGCTTAAGAATTTCTATGTTTATATTAGATAATGGATTTCTATTCATATTATAAATGACATGAAATATGGTTTGGTTCCTTGTTGGTTTGAGATTTTTTTTTAGTTGACTAATAAGTTCATTGATTGAACTTCTCGTTGTTTGATTTTATTCTTTGTTTGTATGGAAAGATGAAACATACTAATATGAGATATGTTGTAACTAACTCCTTTGCAGATTGGAAAAAGTTAAATGTGTCTTTCTATCCTTATGAATTTATGAAATAATTTAATGACAAGACTTGTTGACTGTTTAAAGTGATTGATAGGATCAATTAAGTCTTGTGGTATAATTCTGATGTTGCAGATTATAATATGTTCTTTTCTTATAAGTAAATTCAGATTTCTTAATTGTACTTCTTTCTAGATGTTATTACTTATGATTATTTGCATGATGTTTATTAATTGTTTCATTAAATTAGAGTTGTTTAATGAAACAATTAGTGGAATGCACTTTACTTTAATGCTTAGTGCTTATCATGCTCAGTTCATTGAACTGAACCTGTGCTAGCAATTTTTACAGATGGACATCATAAGTGATTAAAGAAGACAATAACTTTCATGTTGTATTGGGCTTATTTAATTTTGAGCCTTATGTAAAGAGTTTCAATTCATTCTTGAATTGTATTGAAAAAGAAAAGTTGTATTCTTTTTGGAATGGAGGTTGTTTGTTATACAACATGCCTGAAATACATAGTCTTTACAATGAACAAGTTTATAATGAGGAATTGAATGTTGGAGATTTACTTGTATTGGTTGTGTAAATTATCTTGTATTTATGAAGAAGATGGAATTCCTATCTTGATGATATTATTCATATCTGTTATATGCTTAATTCGGATAAAATTGATAAGTTAGATAAAGGGAGTTATTTTCATCTCCCTTAATAAGTTACAGCTTGTTAAGTTGCATAAGATAACAATTTTATCTAAACAATTCTAGCATAGTAATGGAATGTGTATTGAATATACAGTAAAACTATAGAAATGTGAAAGCTATGAAGGGTTTGACAAACCCTAACACATAATCATGTAGAGGAAGACTCTTCCTCGCTCAAAGGAATGTAATCTAAAGAATGGTGATATGATCGTAAATCATTAGACTTGATTTCCCTATAAATCCTACTATAGCTGAACCTATTTGGTTACTACACCTTCTTTGAATGGTTAAGTTACATTGAATGGAAGTTAAGATATTTATTTCCTATTTTGGTTAACTGCTTGTTAAAAAAAGTAAACGATCATTAAAAGCAATCATGAGTTAAAGGAAGTTCTTTAATGCTTAATTGATTCAAGTATAGAACAAGAACTTATGGAGTGTTGGATTAGGGTTTAGCAGGGTTGCTGTAATCGGTTTAATAATCCAAATTAATAATGTATTAATAACCTCCTTGGGGTATGTACATCATGATGAGGTAGTTTCTATAGGATGTTGGCACATGCCAACTGCAGGGCTATACCCTTGAGAAGAGAGGGATCTTCTCGAGAATACAACGATGCAGTTGATATGTGGCAACACCCTTCTGCATTGATCATCTAGATCTACACACAAATAAGGACTTGAAATTAGTTTCTCTCTAGGTCAAGTTAGTGGCATATTTAGGATAGGTAGTAGCTTTCAATGGCTCAGGGTACCTTGGCACATCTGGTTGACTTAGGTCAACCGAGTATGCCCATATACCCTAAGTCATTGTGAGCATCTTCCTATAATAAATTATGTTTCTAACTAGGGCTAGGGTTAAACCTAGGACAAGTGGACTGATGGTATCTAGTAAAGACCATTCTTGATAATAGAGGAGTGAGGTGAAGGACATATTTTGAAATGACGAGTATGCCATCTAGGAATAGTGACATAAATAGTATGTTGAAAATCTTTGGCCAAAGTATCGCAAACTACTGGTTGCGTTACCTATGTCACCTAGTTTAAAGCAACATGATATCAGATGAATATTGGTAACAAATATTCAGATATGTTCTTTAAATAGATCACTCAGTACCCGGTTTAGGGTAGGAAAACCAAGTATACGAAGTATATGATAAGTATTCAATACTTAAAGTTAACATAAATAGATCAGTAGATCACCGAGTTATGAAATGAATAGATCGGTGGATCACTGAGTCCTTTACAAATGCATATGGTTATCTATTTGAGATAGATTGGCATGGAATGTTTGTTCTAAATAATTCTTTATTTAGAATAGAGAACATTATGTAATAATTTTTTTCCCTTTTTTCTAAAGTCTTAAAATGGGAATTTTACAAAAAGAAAATTTTCAGATGAGCACCAACTCTCCACGTGGACAAGTTTGGAGTCAAACCGAGCCTTAGAGTTTTTAAAGTGCCCCGCCAAGCTACATCTAACTAGAAATGGCCATGTTTCCATTGATGCTAAGAAGTAATTTTGACCGGAAAAATACACCGGTCCAACTGTAAAATGTAGGAAAATCACCATTGGAGCTTGGAAATGAGTCTTTCTTCATGGACAAAGAGTTTAGAGATGATATAAGGCCCAAATGTGATCCTTCAGGCTATATTTAATCATGTTTTCATATATATTTGGGACACAAATGACAGGGACAACAAAACGTGACCGTGGAAAATGGAAGGAAAGGAAAAGCCCGAGTTTTATGCCCAAGTTACAAACTCTTTCACACAGATAGAGGAATGAAAAAAAAATTCTAGAATTTTAAGAGATCCTCAACCAAAGAAGGGATTGATCATGGAAACCAAATGGAGGAAAGATTTTTTATGCATCAATACGGGAGATAGAGAACATGCCAGAGCCCGCAAACTGGAGAAATTCAAGGACAAACGAGACGAGATTAATTTGAGCACCAACATCATCTCTGACTCTGGGATGGAAACTCCTTGTGAGTTCCACAAGAAAAAATAGAAAACCAAGTGCCATAAACATTCCATTGGGAAAAAATTCAAAGAATAAGCTTGTAGAGCCAAGAAACCATAACCATCCACCAAAAAATAAACTGAGAAACCAACAAAACTAGGTCACCAAGGACCAAAACGAACAAAAACACAAAAGCAGAATGAAAACAAAGAACTATACACTTTAAAAATGGAGTATACCTTGATTATGAGAAAGTAATCAAGGAAATGTTTCAAATTCCTACCATTAATAGGCAATTCAAGTAGTTCCCCTTCTAAGTCTTTTAAGAAGAAGGTATTTGCACCAATTCGAATATCAATTGAATAAGGGCCCATCCACAATGCATAAAATTTACCATGCTTTCCCTTAGCTTCATTCCTGCTATCCCATAATAACACAAGATCCCAATTCTGAAAGCTCTTAGAGTCACCTTCTTGTCAAATAACTTCTTCAAATTTTCTCTAAACTTCACATGCCTATGATGGGATGCCCTTCTTTCTTCATCTAACTAAATATTCTGATTAATTCAAGCATCATATGAATAACTTCTTGATCTTCAATTTTTTGAACAAATTGAAATGAAGACCATTGCAAATGAAGGGGTAGAAAATATTGGGTTCCATTACCAACTCAAATGGGCTCTTACCAGTAGATATTTTGACAGAGATTAAGTCATCAAAAACAAAAAACTTTAGTTGCTCACGCCACTTATTTTTTTTCAGCTCCAAGGTGCTTCTAATGATCTTCAACAAGTTTTTATTGTTGGATTCATCTTATCCATTTTCTTAGGGATTGTAGTTAGAAACATATGTCAAATTGATTCAATAATCCTTGCACATTGCCACCAAAAGTTTGGCTCTTAAACTCATGGAATTATCAGCAACAATTTTAGCTGGCACTCCAAATCTACATATGATTTGATTCAACATGAATTCCATGATAACTTGGTGTGTTGCTTTCTTGGTGGGGATTGCTTCCACCCACTTAGTGAAATAATCAGTGGCGACAAGAATCTATTAATGACCAACACTGGAAGGATCAGAAATTTTGGCAATGAAATCCATTCCCCATTGCTTAAATGGGACTTCAACTGACACAAGATGCAAAGGAAGGGAACCTAAAGCTTTCATTCTTCCAAAAAAATGTTGGAAACTTTCACATTTCCTAACCAATAGAGTTGTGTCCTTGAAGAGAGTTGGCCACCAATAACCAGCCCTAAAGATTTTATGTGTTGTAACTCTTCCAGCAAAATCTCCCCTACAAAATCCTCCATAGAGATCAGCAATTACCTTTGGGGCGTCATCCCTAGAAATGCATCTTAAGAGCACTCCCTCTGGGTTCTTCCAAGCTAACCCAAAATTAGTAATGATATATTTCTGAGAGGCTAACTTAAGATCTCTTTTCTAATTTTTACTCAAATATTTAGGGTAGCATAGATGTTTGAGATAAAAGATTATATCCTTTTACCATTCAAAGCTTACCAAATTTTCAAGAAAATCCATCCTTTCTCCTTCTAAGTCATTCATCTCAATAGTCTAAAAGTTTCTCTCATCCATAAGCTTAGCTAGGCCTAAACCTCTTACCAATTTCATGGGTTGGATATCCATGTCATATTCTTGCAACTTGTTCACCCATCTACATCTTTTTCTTGAGACCTCCATCTATGATATGATGTCTTTTACCATGGTGTGGGGAACATAAGCAACAACTTTAGAGCTCAAGATGTAGGGTCTGAAAACCTTTGTTGCTTTCACCAAGGAAAATGATTTCTTCTCCATGATGGTGTACTTCAACTTAGATCCTTGCAATGCCTTACTGAAAAAGGCAATTGGTCTCTCTGCCCCTTCATCATCCTTCTACAAATGCAATGATGTTTTCTGAAAAATAGAGGAAAACAATTTGAAAATGTCCTCCTTCTAATTTGGGGCAATGGTGTTTTCTAAAGCAAAAGAGAACACTTGAAAATGATTCTTGTAATTTGGAGCTGCCACAACAGGGGTATGTTTCAGTGCTTCCTTGATCCCATTGAAAGCTTGAATGGAAGAGTTTTCCCATTTGATAAATTGGCCCTTTTTCAGCATGTTAGTAATGGGGATGGTCATCTCAACAAAGTTAGACACAAATCTTCTGATAAAGTTTATTTGTCCAAAGAAGGATTGAACTCCCTTCTTAGTTCTAGGAATTGGAACCTTGTTGATGGATTCCACTCTCTCAGGATTAATCATGACCCCTTCCTTTGATATAATGTGACCAAGAATCTTTTCCTTTTGCACTCCAAAATGGAACTTCTTGGGATTCAATGATATGCCATATTCTCTACACCTTAACAACATTCTCTTCAAGTGTTACAAGTGATCATTTATTTTTATGGAAAACATAGTTACATCATCTTGATAAACAAAAATCAAGTCATTAACATAACCAACAAATGCTAAATCCATTGCTCTTTGGAAAGTTTCTCTAGCATTCATTAAGCCAAAAGGCATGCTGACATAGACATAAGTTCCCCAAGGAGTAGTAAAGGTAGTATTTATTCATTCTGAATCCTTCACAACTTGATTATAGCCAAAGAAACCATCCAGAGTGGACAACAATTTAGAACCAGTTACCAATTGTAGCATATTCTCCATGTTTGGCATAAGGTAATTATCTTTTAATGATTCTTTATTCAAGTTCCTGAAGTCTACGCACAAACTTATATCACCATTATTTTTTCTAACAGGTACTAAATTTGTAACCCAAGAAGAGTACGTTGTGGGCTGAATGATCCATCCATCCCTCAACTTCTTCAGTTCTTCTTGCATCTTCAAAGAAAGTATTGGATTGATGGGCCTCTGTTTTTCCTGAAAGGCTTGGCATTAGATTCAAGAGGAATTTCATGTTGGAACAAATCTTCCCTGTATGCCTTCAACTCAGAGTAAAACCAAGCTAGGCAGTCTTAATATTTTTTCAACAATTGAACATATGACTGCTTCTCTTCCTTGCTCAGAATGCTTCCTAACCAGATTTTACATGGTTTTTCCTTTGTGCCCAGATCGTGCTCTTCCATATCTCTTGAAACTGACATACTTATTTTAATAATGCAATCAATATTATCAAATTTTGATTCAAGAGTGACCAAACCTCTGGGAATCGTGTTTGTCTTTAGTTAGATGATGTCTTTTCTAAATAAATTTTCCTTTCCTTAAGCAACACACACCATTGGTTCCTAATCTATATTTTGGTTAGAAAACTCACCTTGGTTCTATAGAAACCATTTCACCTGGGCATCATCATCAAACACTTTCCAATTTTTAATGTTATAAGGGACATATTGCCTTGTTAGTATTTCAACATCATACTCACAAAATGGATATACTATACAATTCCCAAATCTAGATCCTAGCACTACTAACTTGTTTGCAACAACATTAAACTTTCTATTATGGTGCAAAATATTAAAAGAGTCAAAAATTTCAATCAAATCCTAGACTGCATGCTTGTATTGTTTCATTCTCTAATTTTTAGTAGCATACAATTTTCTAATTCACTTGACAATCAGTTTTGAATCCGTTTTGACAATGATATCCTTTATACCACATTTCCATGTAATTATCAAACCTAATAGCAATGATTCATATTCAGAAATGTTGTTAGTGCATTCAAAGTTGAGTTTGAAAGAAAAAACAAACTCTTCCTGGCCTGGAGAAATTAGAACAATGCTAGCACCATTTCCAAACTTGGAACAAGCTCCATTAAATAACAAGGTCCAAGGTAAACCTACTTGTTCAAGAAATTTACATTGATCAATCTTATGCTCTTTGCCATCAACAAACCCAACAAAGTTATCAGCATCTACATCAACATATAACACTTCATAAGAAGTATTATTGGGATCTTCAATAAGGTGCAACATCTTCTTCTCTCCATCCATATTCACAAGGCTACCTTCAATTGGAATGGTGATAAAAGAAATATCCATCTGAACACTTCCACCAACACTTGCAGCCCACTTTCTTGATAACATGACCCATTTGGCAAGTAAATCAACAATAACAACATCAAGTTTCAAGTTCTTACCTGGATAAGCTGCAAGTTGTACCACCAAAAATTTTACAAATCCTACAATAGGTACCTCTCTAAAATCCATTACAGTACACTTTCCATAAGCTGATATCACTTTAATGTTCAATTCATTCATGACTTCCAAAGGCATAACATTACATGATGCTCTAGAATCAAACCTACAATTGTGTAGCAGTCTGTCCTTAATAATTAGTGTTGTAAAAAATGGATCAACATTTAATTGAGACTCAACCAAATATGTTCCCAAGTAAACTTTAGGTGGTTCACCTATCTTCTCCAATGTTGGTGGTTTTTCTAGGTTTGTAATGGTTGAAGGAGGAGTGTTTACATTATTTATATTTCTTCCTAGGGAACTCCTATCTTCCTCTGATCCCAAATACTCAAAATACCTCTTCTTGTTCTCAGGAATCCTAAGGAGTTCAAAAATTGGGACAGAAATCTTGATTTGATTCAAGACTTGGGAAATGTCATAAGGAATGTATTTGGGAGAAGTCACATTTGGAGAATGATTGAAAAAATCATCAGATGACACAAGATTTTTCACATTTTTGGCATGGGTGGAAACACTAATTCTACTTGAGACAATAAGTCTTTGGAGTTTCTTTTGGGACATTGGTGAGAACTGGGGTCTTTGGTTTGGCTTGAGGCCCTACCCCTTTGATAGATTTACTTCTTGTCTTATACTCTTTTTCTTGGGAAACAAAAACATTCATTAACAGTTGTCTATCCTCTTCTGATGGGATTCCTCCATCATACTTCTCAATCATTACATCTCTTAGGTACTCAAAATCATTATTAGGAAGTTCAAAATGCTTGTACCATATCTATTTCTAAAGTATGAGAGGGAGGAAGAAGAGGTACCCGGTGAATGTAGTCCCAAAAACTTACAGTAGTTCTTGCACTTATTACTTCATTTGAAGTTGATCCTTAATGTGAGCTTGTAGAGAACTCCACCATGTATGCATCATCATCAATGTTTTCATCATCATCAACTTCTTCAACTTATTGATCTACTTCACATGGCAGGTGGGGTAAGAAACATTTTTCACACCAATCAATTTGATTTGTCTCTTCAACAACAAAAAATTTGGTATTTAGAGGATCAGCACTACTCTATTCTCCCTAGCTTGGGGTTTTCTATCTCCCATGGGTCCTTTACCTCTGTCATCAAATCTATGATCATTTCTAGGATGATTTATGAATTTTTCTTATCCTTGTTTCCTATGCTAACCTTGAGAGCCTTGTCCAATTCCTTTCTCTGCCTTGGCTAACTTGTGAGAGATTTTTTTTATAGCCTCGACAAAAGTATTTACAACTTCCTCAAGATCCACAACCTTACTTGATTGAGGCTTCTCTAGGGTTGATTATTTTAACACCCTCCCTCTTAGGAGGTTTTCCAACTGCTTTAATGTTGTTCTCAATTTGTAAAGCCATGGTAAAGGCCTGCCTCAAAGTTCCAGGGTTCTTATCCCTCAAATAGTAAGTAACTTTCTTATCAAATGCATCTAAATACTTTATCATACATGATTCATCACATGGCCTCAAATTAACAGGAAGTCTTCTCAATGTTTTTTTAAATATTGTATTGAAATCATGCACTGATTCATTAGGATTCTTTTTTATATTTTCAAACTCTGATAAAAGAAACCTAGGGTCTATTTTATCACCATATTGCATTCTAAAATCATTCTTCATCTCATTCCAAGAATCAATGGAAATATCTGGCAAAGATTTATACCAATCCCTTGCATATTCTTCTAGAGTATGGATAAACAATTTAATGTATACATCCTCAAATTCTATTTCAAATTCCTCCATCATATTGAAAAAGAGCTTCGAGTGTTGATCACCAATGATTGCATTATTTCCTTGAAACTTAGGCAATCTATTTCTTACATCTTGTGGCACAACATTTGGATAGCCATCCATACCTCTAAAATTGATGGGACCAAAAGTATTAACAACAAATGGAGGTCTGGGTGGAGGCTGAGCCATATTATTTTGAGGAGGTGATCTTATAGGAGAAACATAATGATGAGGAGTGAGGAGGTCTGTGTGGTACAGGGATGTAATTTTCAGAATGACTACCCTCTAAAGGATTTATTTCTTGGAAAAATTTATTAGATTTAGAAAATAGCGGGGAAGATTGAGAAGAAAATGTTTCAAATACAAAAGAAGGACCCTCTCCAAATGGAGAATTCAATTCAACAAAGAGACTACCTATGATTCAGAATCACTTGAGGAAGTATTGCAATCTTCAATCACAAGATTAATCAGTTTCACCAATGGAGATCTCTTTTCTTGATGTTTGATCTCCAACAATCTTCCAAATTGTTCTTCCTTCTGAATTATACTTTCCCAACTCTTGAAACAACCTTCTACTAGGGGCCTTGGTGAAGAAATATCTTCTTCCTTCTGGCTTTGAAGATAATAATGACAAATCTTACTTGATATATGTTAAGACACTAGTATTTATTAAGAATTTAAACAACATAGAGTCGCCACTAAGGATTTTCACCTTAGTTTGTATAAATGCACTATGAAATACCTATCAAATGTTTGTCAATACCAGATTCATGTAAAGATTACAATATATGCTCTTCTTCTACCCAAAGTTTTCAATGATGATACAAAATTTAGTGCAATAACTATATAAGCTGGAAATATTGCACTAAGAACTTACAACTTTGAACAATTCTTATAGATCTGAAATAGATAATGATGTTTCAACAATGTATTAGCACTTAGATCATGTAAGAGAGCATTACCAGGGTCTATACATTGTATACAAACCTTTTTTCACAATACTCCCTGGACAATGGCGCCACTAGTGTTGGTATCAAAATTTGTTCTCCTTTTCAAGCTGAGCAGCAACACAAATTGGACACAGAGCTTAGAGACAAATAGATCATAGTGTGTGTCATTTTGTAGCTGGGGATGAGATCTAACTGGCCCTTTTTCACTCAGATTTGTGGAGAGATGGATAACACCTTCAAGAGGATTTGACCTATCCTCACTACTTTAGGTCATGCCTTTTGACCAGGGTGAGAGGACCCGTAGTGTAACCTTTGTTTGATGAAGGAGATGGATATATCCTTCTTTTGCATAAATTTTATGAAGAAAACCTTGAGAAAATATGGTCAATACTCCATAATTTAACTCTCAAGAGTTGTCACTTCTAAAAGATGGAGATACTTTCAAAACAAGGCTAAGGTTACTAAAGACATTATGAAATCTTGATTGTTCTACATATTTTAGTAAATAGATTTTTTTCCTTTGTTGATATACAGGGAAAATAGGGGTAGTTTAGGATGGATTCATGGTTTTTGAATGATTTTGGTGGGAGATTAAGTAGGATAAAGTTGATTATACCAGATCTTTGAGAAACTTCACAACAATGGACAACTCAACAACATAAAGCTTCAGAATAGTTAAGATTAATTTCTTCAACCAGGAAGGTGTGCTTCAATGGAGGCCCAAATCAACACATGTTTTTCCACACAATTTTTGAGACTATAACATGAAGGCTAGAGTTGAAAGTACTCAATTAAACACCAAAATATCTTATCGATCACACCTAAGCTACACCCAAAGACTAACAAACAATCTTTATCAACAAATGACAGTGAATTGATTTTAAATTCATTTATCTCATCACAGGATGAAGGACTATCTTGACGATGAACCGGCCAAATGCCACTAAACTGTCATAGGGACGAGATCTTGTTTGATTTCACAAATATTTCAATGTAAGATTGTAATAGGAACAAAGTAGAAAAATTTGCAGACATTTTGAAACAAAGCAGACATCAAATTGCTCCAGGAGATTGGACACAAATTAATTTCAAAATTTCTTAAATTCATCAATAGGAGAAAGAATTCCAAAGAAATATTAGTGCTCATCAATGGCTATACATTTGGAACCAACTTGACATGATAGAAAATATAACATAGAAGCCGAAAAGAACTAGGTTATCTCAGATATGGTTTCTCAGGAACAAGGATTTTCTCAAATTTTCTCTTATGAGAATTTAATCGCCCATGACATTTGAAAGAGTATTCTCATTTCATTTATACGTGAGACTCACTCAATTTTCCCCCCAAAAGAGAAGAATATTCGAGGGACCTTTTCTTGTTACCAATTTTCCTCAAAAAGTGACGTTTAACAAATTTGCATCCGGAAAGCTTCTAGGTGGACCAATTGTGAACTGAGCTCCATGTTTCTTGGACTTTTGACTAATGACTAGGATGTCCATACGCCAAAATTTTTTGGAAATCCTTCTAATCATTCTAGATTATTTTCATAAAGAAATCCCCATTTTAATCATTTTTAGAGGCTCTGCATAGCCGATATGATAGGTAATCCTTTTTGCCATCCTCAAGGAAACTGCCTTGTTACTCAGTGAATCATTACACCTTTTCATTTCTCAAAGAATATCATACATAATTGGTAGCTGTTGGAATCGTTGATCCGAGCCCGATAACATGGGTCCTAAATCCAAGATTTCTGGGAATTGTCTACTTGAGATAACCTTACGAGAAATGGTTCTGGCTTCAAAATAGTGATCAATAATAGTAGTTGGGGTGAAATTAAGTATTCTGGTCTACATTCTTTCTCTGGCACCACCTGGAGAGAGAATACATAGGAAATCAAAGCCTAATGAACAACAGTGTGATATTCTTTCACTGAGGGTCTTGAGAGAGCCTCTTACAAATGGTGAAATACAAAGAAGTGTTTACAGGAGGGGTGATGACATTTTCCATTCTAGCAAAATGCCTTTTCAATAACTTTAATCATAGCTATGATAATTGGATGTTGCAAGAACATAACAAAGACACAATAGTTTAAGGTCAAGTTAGCAAGGGGCAAGTCAAGAATGCTTTGTGAAGCCAACATGTTGCATGGGCCCAAGATACATCCACCTTGCATTTTTTAGGCTTCTTGATAGATGAACAGTCATATCAGTTACGCAATAAGGGCCTGGATCACCAGTTTGTGGATAGGAGTCCACCATGTTGCCTCAGCATTATTGGTGCACCTTTGGTATGATCTTCCCTACAAAAATTACCCCTAACTTTATGCACAGGCTCACCATGTATCATTTTGCAGAAGTTGATAATTTTTTTGAATGTATTTTGAAGGGGGAAAATGGAGAACTGTCATCAAAATATATCTAGTGGGCGAGACACTTTGTACCTTGGCATTGGAAATACTCTCAAACAGATTGTAGAGTGTATCACCGCTTTAAGGCTTTCATTCTAATTGTCCTCCACTTCTTGCAGTAAAGAAAGAATTAGACTGATGCCTCTTAATTGAGGGTCCCTGCAACATACCAGTAATTGTGGCACTTTAGGAGTAAGAACAGCTGGAAATGTTTCAAGTAGCAAGTATACAACTTGGATAGCCTCCACATGTTTCTGTCACACTTGCTGTGAGTCGGGATCGGAACCAAGGTAGATCCTCACTTGAGTAAACCAATTTTGCTGTGATTTCATTGATAACAACTGCCAAAACTAGACACTCGGCCATATGAGATGCAAAATAGTCTAAGACATTTGGGAAAGGCAACGGAATGTGTTCTATCAATGTCTGATAGGCCCAACTTTAGAGCACATTAACCACTGGAGCGAAATGTTTCTTTTAATCTAACACGGCTCTACCATCAGTTAAAAATACTTTTAAATCCAAAATTCTTATCAATGGCCTTAGAGTACATCTAAATTTTTCCAGAACAATCCAATTTATGTGCAAAATAGGGCTCAGTGGTTTTAAATTATATTTGAAGTTTCACAGGATCAAACGTTGACTTTTCTTCTTTGATGAAATTTCAAGAAAATCAGCCGAAATTTTCGTAGGGATGAGATCATTTGATTTCACAAAGCTGTCAATGGATGACAAATCTCCCAAATCAGAAACCATTTGTGCTTCCTGAATCTCAAGCGGACTTTTCAAATTGTTAGAGTGTAACCGCGCGTATTAATTGTCCCAAATTCTTAGGATTCAAGCAGGGGAAACTTTCAGAGCAATCTCAGTGCTCATCAATGGCTATACATCTGTAACTAACTTTACATGATAGAAAATCTAACACAAAGGAAATTAACCAGGTATCTCATTTCCTGTCTCTCAGGAATATCGCCTTTTCTCAAATTTTCTATTAAGAAATTCAACTGCCCCCCGACCCTTTGACAAGAGTATTCTCATTACATTTACACATTTTACTCATTCAATTTCCCCCCAAAAGAGAAGAATATTCGGAGGGACCTTTTCTTGTTACCAATTTGCACCCTCAGAAAATGACATTTAAAACAATCCTACAACCTTATTTTTTGCATTTTTTTCCAACTCGTTGAATTGATTTTTTCTTGGATGGGAGAGTTAGATGAGAAGCCGAAAGGGCCCCATGTCACAACATGATTTCAGGCCTTCTAATCAATCTACTTGCTCGGGACTAAAGAATTTGATGCATGTTATAAGAATTACCTTGAGAGGTGAGTTTTGGATAACAGAAACACATTTTTAATCTTTTACACGTGCAACTTTCATCATTTCATCCTTTTCCCTTTCTTTCCTCTGTAAATGTGTCCCTCATCAAGCTTCTCTAGTATTTCCCATGTTTGCAAGTGTCGGAGCTTTCCCAACTTCAAAATATCGATATTAACAATCGTTGGACTCACAAATTTAGTTCTAAATCCATTCAATGATACTTTAAAGACAAACACGACAAGGATTTTCATCAAAAATGATGAAAAACAATGCATATTTGCATCTCCAAGAGTCTTAGAGAAAAAAAGGTAGAAAAACAAATGCAATGCACAAAAATAATTGATTCTACCCCTTTTCTACTTTATATCATAGCCATCCACTTGTTTCTTTGGCACAAATGTAAAGGAGAAATACAAGGCCAAGATTCCAAACAAGTGTGGGCCTTCCATGTGCCCTGAGCCCAAGAAAAATCTTAGTGTAAAAAGCATCCAGCGGGAGCCTCCATGTGTCACCTTGGAACATATTTGGGATGGCCCTCAAAAGCAGAGACCCAAACAAGTGTGGGCTCACATCATGTCTCAGTTTGACAGAGTTGTTAAAAATTTAAAGGATCAGTGGAAGGCACCATGTGTCGAGGGTCTGAGACATTTTTCCTTGGCCATTGAAAAATCCAACCAAGGGCAGAGTAAGCGGAAGCCTCCAAGTTTCCTCTTGGTGCTTCTTCAAAATAAATATCAGGGGCCAGTCCCCAAACATGCGTGGACCCTCCGTGTATCCCAAGCCTTTCAAAACTACTTTGAAAAGTTTAAGTATACAAATGAGTCAGTGGAAGCCTCCACATGTCTCTCTATCATAATTCTTAAGGTGGGACCCTAAGGTGGATCCTTAAATGATCGCCTGCCCTCCACATGTCCATGTTCCACCAAAACTATACTGGTTGCATGAAAAATTTATCTAAGTCTGGTCAAGGCAGAGGAAACCTCCACATGTCTCCTCGGTGCAACTCCAAGGCCAAACCAAAAGGTAATTTTTCAAATGAGCACTAGCCTTCCAAATGGACAAATTTTGATTTTAAGAAAGCCTTAGAATTTTTACAGTGCCCTGCGAAGCCACATCTAACTAGAAAGGGCCAAATTCCCATTGATGCTGAGATATGAATTTGAATGGGAAAAATATACCCATCAAACTGTAAAATGCAAGAATATCAACATTTAAGCCTGGAAATGAATCTTTCTTCATGGAAAGAGAATTTGGAAATGATATAAAGCCCAAATGTGATCCTCCAAGCCACATCCAATCAAGTTTCCATAGATATTTGGGACACAAATGACAGGGATAATAAAACATGAATGTGGAAAATAGAAGGAAAGGAAAAACCTGATTTTTATGCCCAAGTTATAGACTCTTTCACATGGATAGAGGAACAAAAAAAAATTTGAACTTGTAAGTGATCCTTGACCAAGGAATGGATTGATCAAGGTAACAAAATGGAGGAAAAAAAAATTATGCATCAATACGGGAGATAGAGAACATGATAAAGCCCACAAACTGAAGAAATTCAAGGACAAATGGGATGAGATTAATTTGAGCACCAACACGTCAGAACTACATGAAAATTTACCACCGCAAAACCATGAGTATGATAAAGAAATCACACTAGATGTTGTTATAGATGGCTGGATGATGAGTAATATTCTGATTTACATAGGCACCATGGTGAATGTTATGAATTTATATGCATAGAACCGTATCAGAGGGCCACCATTATAACCATCTTATAATGTGTTGTATATGGAAAATAAAACAAGGGATATGCTTATTGGGGTGTTAAAGGATGCTTTAATTACCATTTAGGGAGCCAATTTTACATGGGATTTCAAAAGGTTAGACTTGGTTGAGGAAGAAAAATTTCCAGCATTGCTTGGGTGACCTTAGTGTTATGCGAACAATGTTGATTTGTGCTTCAACAAAATATATATGAGTTTTTAGAACAAGGAGGAACACATGGTCATACCCCTAGAATACGTGAAGGTTACACCTTATATTGAGCTAGTGAGTGAAGAAGAGATTAATAGGATTTATTCACATAGAGTGCGCAATCTTGAGAATGTGGAACCATATAAAGAAGGTGTACTTCAGTGGGAAGACATGTGATTTTCTGTTGACACCACCAATTTTTCCTATGAAAATTGGGCCCATAACATGTATGAAATGTTCATGGGAAAGGTTAAGGGAAGAGTCACCAGGATGATCAATCCGCACATGATTAGGAATTTGGGCGTAACACAGTTACCTAGGTATATTGGTGAGGATAATCATTAATCTTTATTATGAACCATGGAAGAAAAATGGAGGAACGATGGAGATAGGAGGAATATATTGGTGTATACCTTGTGTGGAACAACAATTCACTAGTGGGAAACACATAGAGACAACTTAAATTAGGTTGGCGAGAAGTGAGAATAACCTTTTCAACATGGTTTATGTAGAATAATGTACTTACACTTATACATGAGTATGATGGTAAAATTCCTACTTTGGTACACGTCCATAATTGTGAGAGAAAATGGGCATAAGGATAGGAGGATTTACCACCATCTCTATGGTTACATAAGTTCTATTCCACTTTTTGTGGATGCAGACACACTTGGTATGTTCATGCTGAGTTGAAACAAGAGATTGTAAGCTGACGTGACATGTTTGAAGGTATTGTTCATACGTTTGATTATTTTTCAAGTAAACCACCAGCAAATGAGGATATACAAATCATGAAGCACATCACATTGGGTGATAGTGAAAAAGTATAGGAGATCATGCTTCAGTTACTTGGGGAACCTAATCTTGAGGCACATGTAAATACATTGGAAATAGAGGAGACACTTCTAGGATGTTCCTGGAAAGAAAATAAAAAGAGAAAATGGTATACCTCATTGATTATTAGGAAGTGGAGACTTTGGATGTTATCCATATAGAGGGTGTGCACGAGGTAATGGAATTTGCAGATGAAAAGGTGTGAGTGTACCCTGCTCCTATGAAGATAAATAAGGTTAATATTGGCATTGAGGATGCACCTAAGAAGGCTATCATAGGATATTATTGGTCAAAGCAAGAGGTTGTAAAGATAATTAAACTCTTGTATGACTTTTAGGACTTGTTTTTAAGACTCTATCATGAGTTTAAAGGTGTGCATCCCTTATTGGGAGAGATGAATATTAAGCTGAAAGAAGGTGCACACCTTATTCAGAAGAGGCCTTATAGAATGAATTTGAACCTGTGTGTGAAGGTGAGAGATGAGATTGAAAAAATTATTGATTATAGATTAATTGAACCAATTGAGGAATATGAGTGGGTCATCCCCATGGTTATTAGCATCAAGAAGGATGTGTAGATTAGGATCTATGTATATTACATGGAACTTAATTCCTCATGTGTTATATATCCTTTTCCTACACTAATCACAGAGGAGGTTATTGAGAGAGTTGCAGGGAACAAGATGTACTCCTTCAATGATTGGTTCTCATACTATCACCAGGTGCACATTGTGTGTGAGGATCAGGAAAAGACCACCTTTGCCATATATTGGAGAATTTTCCCTTATACTATCATACCTTTTGGATTGAAGAATGTGGACCAGTTGTATTTTCATGCATAGTTGTGGAGGCATTTACTAAATTTATCTCTAAGTTTTTACAAGTTTATCTGGATGATTGGACTATTTATGGGATTGTCAAAGATCATTGTGATAATCTGAGGCTCATTTTTAAGAGGTGTTATCAGTTAAGTATCTCTCTTAACATCAAGAAGTGTATCTTTACTAGACCATTTTGCACTCTTCTTGGGCATATCATTTGTAAGGATGGGTTGTTGGTAGATCTAGCTAATTAGTAGTCATTTAAGAGCTAAAGGAACCTACCAATCAGAGTGAAGGGCATGGTTTCTTTGGGGTGTACTAAGTATTAGAGAAATTTTATCAAAGGATATGAAAATATTTTCACGCCCTATGAGGAGTTTCTCAAGGCTAGAGGAAATTTTTATTAGGGTGACGTGTAACAGCAAGCATTTGAGACCTTGAAAGAAATATTGACTAATGCTCCTATATTATATTTTACTTCTTGGAATAAAACCTTTCATGTACATTTCTATGCCTCTGGCATGGATGTTGGTGAATTCTTGATGTAACTAGGATAGGTTAACATGTATCATCCAATATGCTTTTCAAGTAACAAGTTGACAAAAACATAGTAGAACTATATGATGACTAAGTGTGAGGAATTATCCATGATCTACATGCTTCACAAGTTTTGACATTAATTATTGGCCACAGTATTCATCTTCTATACTGATCATATGACATTGAAGTATTTGGTTAACAAACCTATTTTTCAAGGGTGCATCTTCAAGTGCATACTCTTTTTTAAGGAATTTGATTTTACGCTTGTAGTAAATATAGGAAAGAGCAATTTAGGACCTGATCACTTATCAAGGATCAATTCTAGAGAGGATGCATAAAACATTTAAGATAATATGCATGATGCAAAATTATTTAGGTTGAATCACACAAAAGTTGTTTTGAGGACATAGCCATATTTTTACGCACTAGACTTGCGCCAAAGGGGATGAAGACATTGGAAAAGAATAAACTTGTTATATGAGTTGTGTCAAATCAGCTCATTGGATGAGACTTGTATAAAATGGGCAGAGATGAGGTCTTGCATTGATGTGTTCTAGAGTATGAGTGTGAAACCATTATGGAGGAATCTCATAGAGGCATCATAGGAGGAAATTATGCATGAGATGAAATTTTGCACAAGATTATTTTAGATGGCCTATGGTGGGAAATGTTGTACAAGGGAACTAAGGCCTTTGTTAAAGCATGTGATCACTGTGAGTGAATTGAGAAACCTATAAATAGAGATGAAATTTCATTGAGGCCTATAACAAGTGAAAAACCTTTTGAGAATTGGGTCATTGATTTTATAGGACCTATTACATCACATGCGTGTAAGACTGGGGCGTGCTACATCATCAAATGTACTGAATACTTGATAAGGTGGGAAGAGGCTGCACCTAGAAAATATTGTACAACCACATAAGCAAGGTTCCTTTGGGAGAATATTAACTGTAGGTATGGATGCCCTTTTTACTTGACAAGTAATAGAGGAACTCATTTTTTGAATGAGATAATAAGAATTTTGCTAGCAGAATTTTTAGCACACCATAAGATTACTCCTTATCACCATCAGGATAATGAAAATAATGAATCTTTTAATAAGATATTAGGACTAACAGTAACGAAGATATGTAAAGTTAAAAGAAAGTATTGGGATGAAAAGTTATTATTTTTTCTCTAGGCATATAAAACAACCTATACATGGTTGAACATGACCACACCCTTTCAGTTGGTGTTTGGAACAAAGGTTGTAACACATGTGTAATTTATGTTACCATCCCTACATATTGCACATGAATGTGGATTTTCTAATGAAAAGGATGTGGAGGAGATAATTGAAAAATTAATGTGATCGGATGAACGGTGTTTCATTACACATTAGAGCCAAAAGACAAAGAAGGTGCAATAGAGGGCTTGACATGATAGGAATATTAAGAGAACATATTTTTTTGCAGTTGGAAAGATGGCACTTTTGTATGAATCCAATTTTGTGCACCACCTAGGGAAGTTAAAATTCCATTAGTTGGGACCCTTTCTGGTAACCAAGATACTAGAATGAGGAACATGTCAGTTACAAATTCTTGATGACACCATGTTGCATGATTAATTCAATGGGAGTAGGCTCAATCCCTAAAATAAATAAGCTTCTTTGTGTTTGTAATAAGGCAATCTTACCACTTAGAATAGATTTTCATTTTATGTTTTTTTTTTGCTTTTTTTTGTTTTCTTGTAATAAGCACATTCACACACAGGAGCATATTACTACTTATTAATTTGATGTGCAAAGGACTGCACTTACTTTTAGTGTCGGGTGGAAATAGGTGTAACTATGTGTGAAGGTGACTGAGATGATGGTACTTTCCGTGGAGTAGTTCAAATGTGTTGCATATTTTTAAGATGATGGCGCTTGAAAGGAATTGGTTGGATTTGGAATCCATGTGATAAAAGAGGTCACGCCATGTAACACAAAGAAGGAAACAACGTTATAGACTACATGGTATTTATCATAGAGGAAGATGGGTTATAGTGCAGAGGATTGTGTACAAGGATGTCTACATCCTGGAAAGTAGTGATGCGTTAGAAGGTTACTGTAATACACCTATTGTCTTATAAGTCTTTCTTTCATATTGAGTTTGGTTTGACATAATTTTTAATTGGAATGGTATTCTGCTTGTTGTTCTTTTCTAGCACTTTATGTGAATGTTTTTCTGTAGCATGACAAGACAATTTGATTTTACTCAACTGATCTAACACACTTGCATATCTTGGTTATTAGGATTCAGTACTTTATGATATGATGTTAGGTTTATATAAAAATGGTGATTACCTATTTATGGTTTGCTAATCATTTTTATAAGTTGGGACTACTAGTACTTGGATAATGTGATTCGTAATTAGGAATGGAAAAGTATTGACATATATATGGTAAGCTCTAATGTGCTAATATTATCATTGCATAAACAATGCACGACCTTAGTAAATATGGACTTGGATCAGTTTATAATGGACTAGACTATTATCTTGAGTTGTCATGAAAAACTAGATTTGTAATGTGATGGCTCTGCTTTATTTGTATAAGGCTCTAAGATTACTAAATTAATGGTCCTAAGTTGATATGGAACCTAACCTTGATCTAGACTAAGGTTTATATTTACATCCAAAATCATGAAGGATTATAAGCATTGGCATACATATATTCAAAGGGACCAAACAAGGCATAACTATGTTTGAGTTGAATTATTATAGCCCAACAAATGGTTTATAGTGTTAGGGGCCAATGTTAAATTTATCGTGGCATTGGATTCAATTTTGGAGCTTGTTAGTAATATGGTGATCCTTATCACCATGTAGTTGCCATATTTATGAGGAAGTAATAAATTGTCACCACCATTGAAATTGGTAGAAATCCTAGCTAAGTTTAAGTGGTCGTGGCTATGGGAATGGATAAATTATTCAAAAATTGGAATATGAACTAAATATAAAATCCACTAAATTTAAAAAAGAGAAAATAGATGGCGGGAAGGGAGGAAAGGACTGACAAACCTCACATACATTAACCCACATCGAAATTCTCCTCCACTGCTTTGGGGAATTCAATAGAAGTTTTTTGGGGGGGAAGTTAATGGTTGTTTCATTTGGTTGGTTTTTATTGATAGAACATGGAGATCTACATGTTTTTTTTTCCTATTTTTATTTCTTAATCTATATTCAACTGGTGCATGTGATTTCTATAACTGCAAAGGAGGAATATTAGGAAGTTATTATTAGATTTAATCAATAAATAAAGAGAATGGAAATTGGAGCATTTTGGGTTTTTTTCGGAAACGATTGCAGGTTCTCTGTGGAGCTACATTGCATTCGAGCTCACAAAGGAGAAATTAGAGAAAAGATAAGGAGCACTACCATGCATGATAGGCTCTATCTCTTCTATGATATCTTACTCATTCTGATATTTGCATAAATTAAATCCTGTCTTAAGTTTTACTATTTTAATAGATCTATTTTTTGTGGAATGACTTAAATTTGTGTTATCCCGTGTCTTTGCAAATGTGTGGATTTGGGTATACAAAATAATACCTAAAAGTGATTATTGGAATGAAATTTTATGCAAACTATCTTTACGTATATCTTTACATGTCATATAATGTGTATGGCTTGTTTTGTGATGGACTGTGCGTCCTGGGTTTACTTATTTTAATGGTTTTCATTCATATTATATCCTTATGAATATATGGAGTTCTAGGTATATCATCTAAATGGATATAATACCTTAAGAGAATTATGTAAACCTCTGAAGAGGTATAAATGATAGATAGATATCCTTGATGTGGAATGTACCTTCTCTCTTCTATCGTGGGTTGCATTAAGTTAGTTATATATATAATTATATTTTGTTTTGGTTTCCATTTGTGTTATTGGGATGGAATACTTACTTGGTGTTACCAAGTATAAAACCCTTGGTCTTTGACCTGGGTATTATTATGTCTTGGAGACATGATCATTTCCACATGATGTTGTATTAGTTGAGTATTTATGGAAACCTTGTGAAGTTGATTATTCTATGTTAAACTAAGAAATTTTCCAAATGTATAAGAATTAGGTGTTATCCTTTCAATTTGGTATAGTGCCAGAGTTATGGCACTATGGGAACAAAATCATATCAATTTTGACTACTTAGCTTTACCCTTTGTGGCTATCTAGATGTTTCTGCATTCAACTTATCGGTTGTGGGTATATATATATATATATATATATATATATATATATATATATATATATATATATATATTCTTGAGTAGGTTATATTTCATCTCCTCACATCGCTTAAATACTACCTGGATGTTATGTTACACTACTCCAGTTTTTACTGGTGTGGGTCAAGGATGATGGTATATATGATTGAACTGGGTATTTAAGGTTGGGTTAGTACAACAGTGACTTCGTATCTTTATCCTTTCATGAATATTAAGGTAATTACAATACCTAGATATGCTCAATTTGTGGACTGTTTGACTTAAATGGAATAAAATGATTTTAATATTGTAAATTACTATTATTTAATCAAATGAAATATAGTTTGCTGAATCTTGAAATAAGATATGTGATATTTTATAGAGTAACAGTAACTTTATATTATGAAGTTATAAAGGTTATGATATTTCTAATATACTCAATTAGATAACATTGAATGATAAATTTATTGACTGACCTTAAGGGTTATATTATTTCTGTGTAAATATATAGTGTATTAATAACTTTAGTTATAAAGTTACAACAATAATAATACTACAAGTATATTGTGTACTGTAAACAAAAATGAATTGGTTGTTCATAATGATCAAGTAGATTATACTTTAGTGTTATCCTTAAGTTACTTAATCAAATGAAGTAAACATGAATGTATGTTTGTAGTTATTTTGGGAAATGTTTAAATTGTTAAGTGCTCTTTTGATCAATAAAGTGATTATAACTTAATGCAGTATTTCCTTTATGAAAATAGTACTTGATGTAAATTATTATAGGAGTTATAGATCCTATCATGCCAATTATTATGAACTGATATTTTCTAACAATTTTACAGATGGAGTTCATGAAAGGTGAAAGATGGATAAAGCTAAAAGGATTGCATTAGATCAATTTGATAAAGAAATATGACTTATATTATTTGTTGTATTTATCATTAAATCTAGTACCATTATATAGTTTGGATAAATTAAAGGCCAAGTTGGCCTAGTTATTGTATCAAGTCCAAAAAGGGAAATTATAAGACTTACTTTGTCTTTAGGCAATTTTGTTGTACCTTATTTGAACTAAATGAATAAGAGGATTTTATTTATTCAAAGTGAAATAAATTGCATTTGATGTGAAAAGTAAGTTTATTAAACTTAGTGCATATATGATTTATATTTAAGATGCTACAATATAAGCTATTGATACAAGTGTGAATGTAATGTGTACTTGGCCTAATATAAGATTGTTGTATTAATGACAATTTAAATTGATATGTATGACCATTCTTTCAAGAAATTAAAAAAGTGGCCATAGCCTATTATAGTGATTCATATAAACATATAATAAAATGATATATATATATATATATATATATATATATATATATATATATATATATATATATTGTAACTTTCCCATTTTAAGACTTAAGAAACAAGGGAATTTTTAATTTATTTTTACATCCATAATGTTCTCTATTCTAAATTAACAAATTTTAGAACACACATTCCAATTCCAACCCATATCATTATAGAAAACCATATGCAACTATAAATGACTCGATGAAACACTAATCTCTCATGTTAACTCAATAATGTGTATACAACATATAATTGGTTCTTTTACCATTTTAGGGGTACCCAAATGTTCATTCTAAGAGGCCTATATGAATATATACTATCGATATTCATCTAAAATCGTGCTTCTTAAACCAAGTGACATAGGACAATGCAACCAAAATCTTGCGATACTTTGGCCAAAGTTTTTAAGCATGGTTATCATGTTTACATTCCTTGATAACATACTCGTCAAATGGAATAAGTCCCTCACCAAACATGTTATGTTATATATAGTGGTCTTTACTGAATCCTGTCAGTCCAATATTATTCAAGGTTTCATACTAGATAAGGGTAGTAACATGCACTAGTGTGGAAGAATGCTCATAGTGACTAAGGGTACATAGACATACTCAATTGACATAAGTTGATTAGGTGTGTCTAATTATCCTAAGGCAAAAATATTTGACCTCAAAATTGGATCATGTTCCTATCCTTGTATAGGATGGAACCATGATCCAGTCTTACTTTTATGTTAGTCAAGTTAAACAAACTAAGTGCGGTGTTGAGACATATCAACTGCATCATAGTATTCTATAATGACCCATTTCATTACAAAGGTACTACACTATGGTTTATGTGTGCCAAAATCCAACTGAGTTTCCTCAACTGGACTAGCATGCCTTATATTATAATTTATTAACTCATTAAACATTATCTTTAAGATCAATTACAACAATGCTTAAAGATTCAACTAGATCATTTAACCTATAAGGTTACAAGTTGAAATTACATGTGAGGTAGGTATGCTGATAAAATCTATTTCCTAACCATTTGATTACATGCTTAAATTTTTCTTTAAATGAAACATCTTCCATTATATCAAGACATGATTGATCTTGAAGTTATGAAAGTGTGTTAATTGATTCCTTACTTATTTCAGCCATAACTTAAATAACTTCCTTATAAACCTTTATTTTAGACTTCATGGAGATGAATTTTAAATTCCATTTAATTCCTTTCTAAGAATTCTAAAAAAATTTATTAAGGAAACCTTCCTAAGGAAGTACACATTAAATCATTTACTTACAACATTCATGACACTTTAACAAGATCTTAAGTTATGTCTCTATGATTGATTTCATGGGAAGTAACCTTATTCCCTATATTATGGACTAATGTCCATTTATGAAATGGATTACACATGTTTAAATACATCAAGAATTCAAACACATACATCTAAAAAATTCAAACATAGTCCTTTTATATTGTTTAAGGATCTCCTTATGAGTGTTAAATTATAAGTTGTACCTCTGATTGAAAAATAAACCAACTAACATTTTAGATTTTCCCCAACCATTCCATAACATTTAAGTATATAAACTTCCTTCCTTCATTTGGATAATACTTAATAATACATCCCAATTCATGACAAGAAAGTATTACAAAAATGTATTATTTAACAATCAACACCTCATTTATTCATCAAGAAGGAGTGATACATTCACTGAATCTAGAAGTATCTCATAGATTATAACAACAATTTAAAAATAGTTTCATTACAAATTTCTTTACCAAAAAATTACATAAGTAATGACGCAACATAATCATCATAATAAAGGTACATTTTTCTTAGTAAAACAAATGTAAATTTCTATAAGTATTTCTCCTTTCATCTTTTACAAAATCCATCTGCAAAATTGTTAGCATGGGTCAATTCATTTGAACTGAGCATGATAAGCACTATAACATTAAAATGTTGTGATTTTATCTAACTGTTTCATAAAAAGAACCCTTTTGTTTATGAAACAGTTCCAAAACACAATAAGATAAAACAAAATAATTTTCTCTAAAAGATGACAACCAAGAAGGAGAGATGTGTATAAAGTTTCTAATGTGTAAAAAGGGGTTAATTAATCAACATATCAACCCTAAAATTTTCATTATAAAATTATTTTCAACATGTAGGAAATAAAACAACATAATTAAGAGAGGGAACTTCATGTCTTAATCTAACTTCACTATCACTAGAAGGTGATCAAGATAAGTTCCTTCATTCAATTAGTTCAATATTTTAAGAAGTAATATGGGATATACTTAGACTATCTTTCATAAAATGTATTATATTTTTAAAATTCAAGGGAACATGAAAGAGGTACTACAATACATAATTTTTACTCCATCCAAATCATAATATTTCAGAACTAACCTAGTGTCTAAGAAATATATTGAACATAATTAAGCCCAAAAATCCTTATTGCAAGCCTTCCTACAAACCTGCAATTACTTCAGAGGTGGATCTTAAGTTATCCATACAAAGCAATAATTATGGTTTTCTAAATACATCCTTATCAGAAAAATATCCTAAAGACCTTACTCCAACCCAAATAGAATTCTATGTTATTGTTTCAGGTCTACTAAGTAGATCTTTAAAGTTTATTTACAATGTAAAATATAAATAAGAATTCTATCAATACATATTGATGGTTACAACTAAATAACAGATCACAATCATTTACAAATGATGGAGCTCATCATTATGAAGGATCCAGTCATGAATGTAACCAAAATCAGTCTACACAAAGGAACGTCCTACAAAAAGTCTTAACTGGGTCACGGTCTTAAGAGATCTTAACAAGTCAAAGATTCAACATATAATAACTAAAGTAGAAAAAGGAAGGCCGATATACAACTATGTATACCAAAGTCCTCATAACAACAGGGTTGGTTAAAAAATTCACAAAAAAAGGATCAAAAAAGGAAGAACATACTTTCCACTATGTCGACTAAGCAAATGTTATAACATGCAGGGATAATTTTAGTGGTGAATATTCATAATATGGAGAAAATTTCATTTTAGGAAAATTTGAAAAGGTGATTTTTTCAGAGTGGGTCGGTGTCCTATTCGCCTAGAATTTATAGTATATATATTTTTTGGGGTTAGATTCGCCTACATTTGAAAAAATCTCCTATAAAAACCTAGGTGATTCACTAGGTAGTATACTATGGTACTACCACAAGTAGCTTACCAAATTACCAATACCGTGAACTCACATACTCTTAAGCACCAAAGATTTCTGTTAGCTTGTTAGAAGTTTAGAGTTAGGTGATAGATGATATTTGCTGACATGTGATAGGGATATAGTTGACGCATGATAAGGAGGTATTGCAGACACATGACAAAGGGGTTAGTTGTTGATGCACAACAGGGATATAATTGATGCACGATAAAGAGGTATTGCAGATGTGCGACAAGGGGGTTAGCTGTTGACGCGCATAGGAATAGAGTTGACGCATGAAAGAGACAGTTTACATGTTTTCAATGCATGATAGAGATGGTTGATGTGTTATTGATGCACGAAAGAGACAATTGACATGTTGTTGACACACGATAGTGATAGTTGACTTGTTTTTGATGTGTGATAGGGGGTTTGTTGTTGACACGCAACAGGGATTGCGAAAGTTGATGCGTAATAAGAATTTTTACTTTGACGCGCTACTTGGTTATTCTGCTGACACAAGACTCTGTTCAGGATAATGGAAGGTGATAGTCCTCAGATTGTGAAGACCATAAAAGTAACTAAAAAATATCATAAGTCCCTCTTCAAGTATTTTAGAAATTATGCTGATACAAATATTGAAACTACCAACAACCATATAGCTGTCACTAGAAATAATCAAAATAATGACTTTGTGGAAGGTAATATTAAGGTGGACATGCAATCTGTACAGTATCAAACAAATGACACCTACGATAATATGCCATATCTTGAAGATATTCTTATTTTTGGGGTGCAACCAGGAGTGCATCAAGATATCACACATATAAATACTTAGCAAAATGGAACAAAAAAATCAAATTCAAATTCCGGTTCACGAAAGAGGAACCAGGTGATTGTGATATTGCTCAAAATTCTACTAAAAAAAGTAAAACATTGAAAATGAACAAGAATATGTGGACCATTGGAAGGACATACAAGTTTGATTGGGCAGCCAAATTTCTATTTATCAAACCTGTACAATCATCTAATTCAGAAGAGATCCCATCTAACTGTACATGTACAATATGTACGTGGAAATTGGGAAAGCAGTAAAAAATCCAAATGAAGATGGACACTATAGAAAAACATTGTGGAAAATAGTATTTGACTGTAACAGGGGTGGATGGCCAGAAAATCAAAACAAACATGTGGAAAATTGAAAAAGAATGCATGCACGTTAAATACGCAGTGGATTATGAAGCAGAGCAAAAAAATGAAAACATCTCATGGAAAAGGGAGGAAGGATCACATCACAAATTGGTAAGTTGAATCAAACAAATATACATGTAAAACTTGTACAATTCTCTACTTTATTTCACATACTAAATAAAGGAAGACCGATTTCGGATTTCCTCGATTTCAAAGTTTTGTATGAATATAATGGAATGTCGAACGTACCTCAGTCTCATTGGTCTGAAAGTAGTGGATGGGAAATGGAAAAATGCCTTTCGATGATAGAGAAGGAGGATTTGAAAGAGAATGTAAAAAAATCAAAGTTTATCTGTCTTTCAATTCACATATATAATTTATAAAATCATATAAGGACACCTCATCTGTTGGGTGTTATGAAAATGGTTGAAAACTGTAATGCCGAAAACCTACATAAAATAGTTGTTTCTCATTTGAAAGATATTTTTGGAATGACTGATCATGAAATTTCTACGAAGTTGGTATGCATGGGAGAAGATGGTGCATCTGACACGCAGGGTCACTGAACAGGGTTGTTTGTTAGATTACAAACAACATTGGCCCCATATATGCTACTAATTCACTGTATGGCTCACATAATGAATTTATCATATAAAATGGTAAGAAACTACAAAATTTTTGCTAAATTAGAAGACCTTATAAGATAAATTCATGCCTATATGGAAAACAACCCAAAGTGATTTCTTGAGTTCCAAAAATTTACAATTGGAATTACAGATCACAAAAAACTTCTGAAAGATGTTGAGACTAGATGGATCTCTTTATATGAACCTGCATGCAGAGTTCATGAGGAGTATTCTTCGTTGGTTGGTTTCATGCAAAAATATCATCATGAAGTTAATAGGGTGAGGGACTTGTTGTTCCGTTTAACTAATTTGGAGACATTTCTTAGATTAGTTGGTATTCTTCTAATGTTACACGTGATCAATACACTGATGAAGCATGCATAAGGGAGATTAATCTATATTGTGGATTTTATACAGATGAGAAAAATGGTATGTCAAAGTATTTATATCTTGTATTGTTCCCAAGATAGTTTTGATACACCTATTTTTGAGAATTGGAAAGCTTTATTAGATCTTAAAAATCCCAGTAACTATTTGATATTTAATATCAATGATCACCTTTGCATCACTATTAATGGGAGGGACATACCACTGCACATTTTGCAAAAATATCTAGATATTATAGGATCAAAACGAGAAGACACTCCTGTGACACGTAATCTCTTTGAGTCTATTATAGTTGAAACAAGAATAAAGTTTAAAAAATTTCAAGATCCTTATCATCAGAAATTAGAGAACGTTTCTCTAAAGATAAAAGTCTTGAAGCCATGGGTGTGATGAATCCTAATTTTTGGAATACTGAAGTTGGTCGTACTAACTTTATAAGAAAGCATTTCCATAAATCGATGGGTACAATAATGGAACATTTCACAAAGACTTCGGAGTTCAAGGGTATGGAAATCAAAGGTATACTGAATACTGATTTATTAAAGTTTCAATCAACAAATTTTGCAACAACAATGAGGAACCAATATAAAAATTTAGATGAACCTTCTAAAAGTGGTGCTATTATAAGGTTGTGGCGAGGAATCTATCAAAGTTCTATCTTACAAGAAGATATTAGTGAATATTTCAGATTATATGAGTTATGTCAAACAATGATTTTGGGGTCTGTGGAGGATGAAAGGGTTTTTAGTGCATTATCATTTATAAAATAAAAACTAAGAAACAGGTTGGATAAAAATTTGGAAAGTTGCATGAGGTGTTATGCATCCCGCTACTCCATGGAAACCTTTCCTTTCGACAAAAAAATTACACATTGGATTTCCCTTTGTAAAAGAAAAGGTGTGAATAATACAGCTACAAGTACAACTGTTCCCAATGTTGAGAGTGTAATTGGTGCATTGTCACACTCTACAGAAGAGAACATCGAGTTTGAAGAAGATATTTATAATGGATTGTTTCAACTTTAAATACGTATCTCCTTCACCTTAATTTTATTATTTTTCACCTTAAATTTTGTTTCAGGTCTTGTTATCATTAAATATGTTATAGGTATATATATTTACATTTATTTAAATACATTTTTTTTTAAACGTGGGTTGACATCCCTCCGAGGAAGTTGGTACTTCTAAGGACTGACAATGTCAATAAACTCACCCATCTATCTACTAATCCATTTCTCATGTTGAGTTTTCTTAAAACAAAGATCTAGCACATTACGAGTGATGATTTCATAGCCATCTAAAACACTAGAGGTAACTTAAACCCTATCATATGACCTTTCTTGATTTTTTACAATTATGTTTAATTTATTGTTTATATTTGTAAAATGCTTCGATATATTTTTAAAACTTTGTGGGATAAAATCACACAATCAAATTTCACACTGAGGAAGATTTTTCCATATTATACAATTCATAATCCACTATCCATTATACAATTCATCATCCACGATCGTGCTTGAAGCTAAATCTACGTTCACATAAAATTCATCATCATCCATATTATTATTAAATTCATCATATCATTATCATAATTTTGACACTCCAATTATTATTAAAACAATTATTTCTCTATTTTAAATTTGCAGAAACATCTCTATCCTAACACATTGCATTTTTTTAAAAACAATTATCCATTATCATCATTCATCATCATCCATATCCATTCTAATGTCATCATGATCATATCATTACAAGTATAGAGAATAATAATTTAAGAAAATTTAAATGTCTTTGTCATACAACATTCCAAATTTTCTTAAAACAATTATCCATTATCATCAAACAGATTCCATGATCATGCTTGAAGCTCAATCTATGTCCACATATAATTCATGATAATCCATATCTATGAGACCAATTCTATTGTAATGTCATCATCCACATCTAATGCAATTGTCATTATAAGTAGAGAAGAAACATAAACACCATATACAATTTAGAAATTCTATACATCATTATAAGTAGAAAAGAAAAATAAACACCATATACAATCAAAGGCTATCAAACTCAAGTTTAAATTTAAAATCCAGATAATAAAATTCACATTTCATGACCATAACATTCAATGTTTCAAATTTTCAAATATAGATTCAATTTTTCAAGTTTCCATACTCAATAATGAAAATTTTCAACCCTCAATTTTTTGTACCCCTTTCCACATCTGTACTCCTTTCCCCAACGGCTTCTCCGCCTGTACCCCTTTCCCCAATGGAAAAAATAATCCCAGAACTTATGAGATCTTCTGTAGCACTATCTAGATTTTTTAAAAATTCTTTCTTCTTGCTTTGTTGCATCTCCATGGGACAAAAAATTTGGATCAGCATCTGCCTTAGTTTTGAATAAAATTTCAGTGTCGAATCCATGCTCTTTAATTATCCGCTTCAGTGTATTGTTTTGTTTGTTAACAAAAGCAATATTTTCCTTCAAATTCTTCATTGTGGATAAACTGTTCTTTGCGGTTTCCAAGTGAACTTGGAAAACCTTTGCTTGACTCTTTAAATTTTCATATTTCAACTGTAAAAAAAAGTGATGTCAATTCAACATATTACTAAAATAAGAAAACTTTAAATTAACAAAAAATATTGTTTGTAAGTGATAATACTTATGACCTCTCTATCTCTCTTGGCATTTGCAACTGCTACCAGATCCTTGTCCTTAGACCATTTGTTAAAATATGTCTAGGCCTCAGCACTAATATTTTCTAATTTGTTTAATGTCTTATCCAAAATGTCATCTTTATAGTTGTTGTTATACGTGATAGTTCCACTTCTTACTTGGGTAAGTAAGGAATCCATCTTTGTAGGTTGATTCTAGACTGCAGTGTATAAACTATCCCTTTGCCAATACTTTTCATAACGACTTATTATCTCATTGATAAGTACTTTAGCCCTTTTCTCCCATTATATGAGCTGAATGATATGAGGTAGAATAAACTCATTGACATGGGATTGAAAATCATAACCAATTAAGTTATCTAAAGGAGAAGGTATCAATTGTCCACCATCTGTATCTAATGAAGATGATCTCGCTGGAGAGGTATGGGGGCTTTTAGGTTGATCAACTACTACTTGTTTCTACCTTTGGGTGGAATGATCCTGTTTGTGATAAAATAAATCAAGATTTAAAAAAATAAATCTAAAGTGAAATGTAATTCAATATGGTAAATTATGTTGAAATAGAAGTATACCTGTTGGCCTTGAATCATCTCACGTGTATTGAAAAATCCAGTTGGATCATTTCTATAAATGCCCAAGTAATCTTCATCTAAATTTATATTATTTAAAACCAATATGCCCATTGCGTTGGGCAAGCAACCAAGTGAGAGGGTTGGAATTCAAAATGAGGAGGAAATGTTTAGTGTCCCACTAGGGGCCGGAGCAATTGACATGCATTTACCAATGTTATTTTTTCTTGATCTTTTGGTTGGCATTTTGAATATTATTGGTGGAGGGGGGTGGTGCCACTATTTGTACAGAAGGAGGACTGCAATTTGCTAGAAAGTTCAAGAAAAAACATATGAAAAACTAGAAAACAATGCAAAAATATGAAATTAAATGAAGTACTTTTCAAAATGTGTACCTTGTTGTTGAGGGGTAGCTTGTCACAGTGCTTGAGGTGGCCGTGTTGGAGTAGTAATTGGTGGTTTTTGAGATTTCTATTTCTGGGATTACTGAGGTGGTTGTTGAGAAGACACAAATGCATGTGAATGAACTGAGTGAGTTGGGGAAGATGGTTGACTTTGAGAAACCTGCGTCTAGTCCAAATTCCCTACAATTTCATCAAATTATGAAAGTATGTCAATTCAATAGGGTAAAATTTAAATGGGAAAATGAAAATACAAATTTGGAATTTGTAAATAGTACATGTAAGGGTATTACTTCTCTAGAATTTAATGAATTCAAATGGTTAGGGATTCCAAGATGAGTGAGCTTCTATTTCAGGTTGTGAATCTCCTGATGCCTTAGCGTGTTGTTGGCCTCTTCCTCTTGATGCCACCTTTTTTCAGGGAAGGGCCTCCATAAATCTTCTCTACAAACAATAAATAGTTAATATCTGTGCACAATGTATGTCACAATAAATTTTTTTATAGTGTATACTTGTTGTTCTTCAAATGAAGTTGACAAATTCATCAACGCCTCATCCGTGCAAGTGGGAATTGGTTTGTCTTTTAAATTTAAAAGAGCCTCGTAATAAAGGCCAAGGATATAGTTGGTGGAGTAAATGACAGGTTTTTATGAAAGCTTTGTATTTGTAATGTCATTTCTTATTTTTTTGATAAAAAGGTACACAAATTAAATTTTTGTTTTTCAATAGTTGCAACAATGTATGCAATGGCCCAGTTTGGTATATTTGTTTGCCAACCCTACAAAACTATTTTGGATTAAAAGAATGAAATCATTGCAACAAGAAAGTGGTGTGTAATTTCTTGCATATCCACACCACATCTGGATTTATTGACATGAGTTGCAAATGCCAAAAAAAAGAGGGAATTAATATAAATTTAAATTATATTAAAATCAAAAACTGAATAAAAAATGACGAATGAAAACAGTTTACACTTACAATAAACATGGAAACCAAAATTCGATTCGAGATATTTCTTATCGTCTTCAACGAGTGTTGCCTTTGTTGTAGAAAAGGGTAAATTTCTAAATGGGAGGCCTGTAAACTGATGAATATCAGCTGGGTCGATACCAAATTGAAACAAGTGGTCGTCATCCATAGTAACATTAAACAGGTCATCCTCTGTATTATAAGAGGAGAGAAGGTAGTTCAAAATATCTTGGTCTGTTTTGAAATGGGGCATCTTAACGATCCCACCAAACTCACATGCATCGATTAAATCCTTGTATTCGGAATTTATTTGTAAAATAGTCTTGATGTGGGGTTACAAAGGATTCTTGTAGAGTATCTTGCCCGTGGATAAGGCTTCTGGGTTGACTAGATTTTACTCTTGATTTTTGTCTTGATCTTGGGATGCACTTGTAGTCACCATTGTAGTTGTCCTTGATCTTGATTGTACCTGACCTGGATAATGGATTCATGTATACAAGAAAATTTGACAGTTGGAAAGTGTAAACGTGAAAATGACTAAAGGGAGGGTATTTATAAGAAAACCAGGGTCAACGAGCCTTGTTGATGCGCATCAACAAGGGTCATTGATGCAAATCAATGAGGGTAATTGATGTGCATTAATAACCCTCGTTGACGCGCATCAATGACCCTCATTGTTGCGCATCAATGGCCCTTGTTGACACGCGTCAATGACCCTCGTTGATGCGCGTCAACGAGGGTCATTGATGTGTGTCAACGAGGGTCATTGACACACGTCAATGAGGGTCATTGACACACGTCAACAGGGGCTATTAACACATGTCAATAAGGCTTGTTAACACGTGTCAACAAGGCTCATTGATGCATGTCAACAAGGCGTCAGTGAGGCTTGTTGACGCGTGTCAATGAGTCTTGTTAACGCGCGTCAAAAAACCTTGTTGAAATGTGTTAATCATGCATTAGTGTCTGTAAATTTGTGGTCTCTCTGGCTCAAAAAAATAGGAAAAAATTTAGTTATGAAAAAATGGTAAATTCACCTTTCACTGAAACCGGTTCCGAGGATATTCGCTAGGTATTTTCCACCTCCAATTTTCTAGAGGTGTCTTAAAATGAACCCTGATAACATGTTAAGGAGGAATCCACGACCCATTCTCAATTCAAAGTCTAAACAAACACTCCATTCCATATGGAACAAAAAAAAAGATAACACATACTTCGAGTACTAGATCGATCATGGAAAAACCATTTAGGTTATGTCAGATCTTACATGAAATAATACATAACCTAGAATTGGGTAAAAACCAACAATTCAGGTAGAAAGGAATGGTAACAAGACACTCAACAGTCCTACCAAAAAATTATTTCTCCTAAGAAATATATCATCCCATTACACGAATTAAAACCAATAAACAACTGACTTGTTTCAACACCAAATAACTCAGTTACGAAAAGAAGGGAGAGAAACCTAGAATGATCTCGTAACCAGTCTCCATAGAGCTTACAAACATCCAAAAGGAGGTAATTAAGTCATTTGAGTAACTTCCCATAATAAGGGATTTAAAAATCTATCTATAATTTAGAAAGACTTACCCAGATCAAAAGATCTGTTTAATTTCCAAAATCCTAGTGTGGGTTTATGTTCATACTCCAAAGAGCCAAAACTCTCAATGGAGTCGTTCAAGCTCAAGGTGGGTTTTCTTATACCCAAAAATAATGGAATCAGATCCGAGAGATTTTTAAAAAAGAAACATAAAGATTATAATCGGTTCCCATTAGAGGGAAAAACCCAAAATATTCATAACCTAAATAGCACATGAACTATATTTAATTCAGAAATTTAGTTTCGAACCAAGTTGAGAAAAACAATGGTCTATACTTAAATTATCAAGAAAACATCCCAAACCAAAGAGTTCACATTTAACCTTAATGATGACATAATGCCAAAATGGAGACTCCTTCAAGCTATATTTCCAACGACAATAGTAAAGAAGCATGACAAGTAAAGATCTATAGATTTCCACGAGCCATGCAAATGTTAAAAGTATTTTAAACCTCCACATAAATTTTCAATCAGACAAAGAACCACATAGACTTGTTTCAATAGAAAGAAGGTTCTAAATCTATAAATAAGCTAGTATTACATTTATAGTTCATACTTCTCATATTTTTTTTTCAACAATGAAGAACTGGTAACATATGAAAGTAATGAAACAGCATTAATAAAGCAAAAATAATCAATCATAAAATCAGAACCAAAATATTTCCACAAAGAGCAGAGTTATTTAAATAAAGCATTTAAGTAAAAGCAAAAGACTTCAATGGATAGAGCCTATCATGCCTGATAGAGCTCCTGTGTTCACTTTCTTAATTGTAAAAATCTAATTAGAACTTCAAAAACTTATTCCTTTCCATGAAACACCAACAAAATCCTCTGAAACCTTATTCTCCTTCTTATTATAGTTTCATAGTGCTATTTTCATCTTCTAATGCCATGCAAGGAACAAAAACATTCATGCAAGGATTTGAACTCGTGGTTCAAAGAGTAAAAAAACACATGCAGAGCTAAAGATGGAAAAAGGCCAAATGACCAAAACCAAAACTGAAAACCCATCTTCTTTCCATCTTCCTCCTTCATAGGCAGTTTTTTGCCATTTCCAAGGATATTAAATGCCAAACAGGACTGACAGTCCTTTCCACATCTCCTGCCACCACTAACTTGCATTTGGCTAGGTTAAAATTTAAGTTTCCATGTAACAATCACTTTGGCAGAGGTGTCAACTGAACCTCCCTATCAAATTTATTGCATTCACCAATTTTGGTCAATTTTTTTTTTTAATGTCCACAAATTCCTCATAAATACCTTGAAGATGGTGCCACTGACTTTCCCTTTGCATGAGATCCCTTAGGCCCCTTTAGGTTAGCCCATTTTTAGGTTAGGTTCAACATTATTTTAGGAACTAACATAGGTCCTTAGGTAATGTTTAAAGTTTAGTCTAGGTCCTTTAATTGTTAACATCTCATCATTAATAAAAAGAAAATAGTAACTTAGAATAGGTTACCACTTTAGGATAGGGTTACCAATTTAGGAACATTAATTTAATTAGGTTCCTTAGTCTATAACAAGAATTACATCCCAAAACATACCAAAGAAGAATTAGATTACCATCCAAGATGGCATACAGAATTAGGAAGCAACAAAGATCATCCGACTCCGAGACAACCAGGATTCAAAGATCACATGATCTATCCAAGCTTGGTCAATATGACCACAAGGTCATGAATTATAAGCATACCATGGATCAATGAAATTGATCCAAGGTGCTGCTATTCTGCATCCAAAAATTATGAAAACTAAAGCACAGATTCGAGTGCAACAAAGACTCATGGATTAGTTTATTTGAATCAATTTCTTATTCTCCCAAGCAATGAAATTATAAGAAGATATGAATTACTTCATTTTCTATTCAACATAAACATGGCATAATTATACCTATTTCAGTAGATAACATATTATCTATACATCAAACATGATTTCTTGATTCAAAAGAGTATATCATCTTCAACAAGAATCACATGTCAATGTTTCCAACTTCAAAAACAAAAGTCATCATAGATATCATTCATGCTAGAGGAGTGTTACAATGCTTGGAAATTGGTAAGTCTATTATTTCCTAGTCAAGGTGAGATGGTACATCTTGGGTATGAGGAGTAGGAGTAGCAGTGGAAGGTGGAAAAATATAGGGCTTCTTAGGGACTTAAAGATGAACTAGATCATTCTCCCCAAGCTCCATTTCTATTACAGAATCCTCTATTTCTCTGACTTTGTTAAATAGTCTCTTATAGTAGGGGGCCTCTGATTCCACTAATTTATACTTCAATCTCTTCCCATAATTACCTAAGGCTTAAGTCTTCTCCACAACCTTCAAAGAATAATGATGCGATGTCTATCTCTGAAGGTTGGGGAAACTTCCTGTTTTAATAAAGGAAACCTTTTTCTTCTTGAACCATTCCTTTTATATCCTAATTACAACCTCGGTCCACTCACCTATGTATCCCAATTTTTGAACACTTCATGTTACCTACTGAAGGGATGAATTCTTCACTACTTAATATTTAGGATAATATAACTCTATGCCATCATCTTGAAGTCCTTCCTCATACCATTCAAATCTGAACATCTTAATTTACTATATGGTCATCTGCATATGGTCTCTTTCCCTAAAATCAAATTCATTGATCTAATTGACCTAATAATATTTAATCTATGGAACATGATATGACTCTAGAAGATGGAAAGTGTTTGGATCACTTTGGATTTCAAATTCTAACCTTAGAGTGTATGAATACATGTTTAGGGCTGCGAAGGGAAGCTTTTAGATGTGAAACATTACGAAACTCTTGTTGGTGAAGATTCCAAGTGAGATGGAAAATGATGCATTCTTTCTCTTTTGGTTTTTGAGCTTACTATTAACATGGGAAATTTTTCAGCATAGCTAAAAGAATACGATATTATTGCCTAGATATTGATGTAACCTTCGAAGAGAAATATCAAAGACAGATACTTGGATGTAGGATAAAGTGGAAAACTGAGTGAAATATGAATCATACTTCTTGATCAAATAATCCTCTTGTGATGACAACCTTGAGTGAGGATTCCCCTCAAGTGTTCTAATGGAAAACATGGTGAAGGCATTCTTCACCATCGCAAGATTTTGATTTCTATCCCTCAAGAAAAAAAAATTATATCTTTCAAATGTTGGAGCCTTAGCAGAGATGGTCTTTGTAAGTGTTAATCTATTGAATGGCCTTGAGCTCGTAAGATCATACACCAAATATGAAGTCATCATAAATTTATTTGATATCTATATCTAAAGAAATTGGTGGTGCAGGTAGTCACTCATGATCTTCCCCCAATCAATTCTCTGCACACCTTCAATAATCATGAGCATGAATAAGGACATCCAATTTTGAAATTCTTTTGTGTTTTATTTTCCCATCACCTGAATGATAAGGATGATTACATTTGAATAAAATTTGTGAAATTAACTCTACAAGAGATAATTTTTGTACTTGAGAAGGCTTTCTTACTTTTTTTAACCATGATCCCAATACGAGGCCCAAAATGTAATAATCTATCTTAGTTCATTATTTCACTACAACATCTTTTGAGATGATAGTCATATTGCTCCAAGTTGGAATTTTCATCGCATTAGAGATGGATTTGGGGGGTGAAAATTGTTAGGTTGGATTTATCATCCACTCAAATAGTACAGATACCTGGCACATAGTGTGATAAAATGCCAACACCAACTCAATACTCTTCACTAACACTAGATGTCAACCTTTTACATACAATTCAATCATGAAAAGTTTGTCTTTTATTGGGCTCTCTGGATCCACCAAACATGTGATCTTTGAGATCTTCGAGGTCCATGTGGGTGACATCACTATCCCCCACACTTGAGTACTCAAATGAGATAATCAAGACTGGTTTGAGGCCTATAAATTTGAACTTCATGGTGATACTAGAACATATATGTAACTCGAACTCTTTTTCACTTTCAACCACCTTGTTTTGTTCCTTTGGATGTTCTCTATGCACACTTCCTTTGAAAAATTTTCCCTCCACTGAGATTTTAATAATTATAGTAAGTTCTCGTGTAGAGACTTATTATTTTTGGAAATTTTCTTTCCATACCTTGATTTCTGATGAAACCACCTCCACTAGGATAGATTTTGTCTCATGATCTCCTATACAAATTTTCAATTTTATTCGATCACTAGAACGACAGGAAATAAAAAATTACAAAATGAGGGAACAAAGTTGAGGTTTTTTACTATAAAAAATATGGTCTGTTCATGTCATTTATATCACTTAGGTTGTGAGATTTCCTAGAAATGATGAAGAACGTAAATGACCCCACCTCCATCTATGCACTGATTTGCAAGATATGAATATTTCTCCTTTGTGAGCTATGAAGTTAATATGGAAAAAAAAATGTGTCTCGATATTTTAATTTTTTTAAATTTTCTTATGAAATTTATTCCACTACAATCATGGAAAAATGGATATTTTAATTTAAGAATAAAATTAAAAATCGAGAAATATGGAAATATTTCACCAAATTTCTAGGTAGAAACAGAGCAAAATGGGGGAGAGTGAAAAAAGTGCTAAGTGTTGGGGTTTTATAGGAATGAAGAAGGGGGGTGATTTTTTTGTCTCTTTATCCCCTTGGAAAGTGATAAAGGGACACAAAAAGTATGCCTTAGCTCCTAGGTGACAAGTGGCATGAATGTACAGGTGGAGGAGATAGCGGAAAGGGTTGAGTTTAAGCACCTAAGAGCTGATTTTTGGGAACATGAGGAAACTGATGGGAGTAAGGTGAGGGTTGAATTTTTTTCCCACTTGTCCCCTTGGAAAGGGATGAAGTGAATCCAAAATTTCACCTTATCCCCTAGGTGAAAAGTGGCAAACATGTGTGTTTTGGAGTGAGGGCTAGAAATGTAACATCTTTGACAAAATGTTACTTTGATTCCATTTCCTCTCAACCTTGCAAATGTTGACATGTGATTTGTCTTAGGAAGGTGTATTATTTTAACTATTGGCACTCATGTGCAAAGGACTCAAATCATTATTGAAAGGATAAATCATTATTGAATAGATATTCACTTTGTTGTGATTTTGTTTACTTGAAAATGAAGCCATTCTTCCTTGTGTTCTGAAATTTAATGAAACGGTATTGTTGTTTTCCATACTTATCTAACGTTAACAGAGAAAAACCTTAGATCAATTCCATTGATCTAAGGTATGCTTCAGTTCTTCTTACTTGTTCTGTATGATAAACCAATATTTTGAAATGAAAGGTAATAAGAGACTGAGTCTTTGTAATGTTTAAAATTTTTATGGAACCTTCTTTTGGTGTCCTTACTTTGCATTTTGCTATAAAAATATGAGCTTAGATATTCTTGTAAAATATCTTATAAAATGTTGAGCAGCGTAAGAGGAATAAACGGTCTACTTTAGGACTATTAAGGTAAAAACCTTAGTCCATGTTATAAAGATATATCCTAATCGAATTCTGACCTTAGGTAAATTGGACCTACCTTAGACCTATTTCTAAACTATTCATGTTCGCACCCTAGCCTAAGTTTGTATGCTTTATGGGTGAATGGGGGTTTCAGAAATAACCTAAGGTAATAAAAAAGCCTATCTATTACCTATTACCTAATACTGAACTACTATGGGTTATGACTTAATCTATGTTGTCATGATTAACTATGGAAATTTTGGAATGACCTAAGGTAAATACTATATACCTAGGCTAAAGTCAAATCCTAATCTAATGTCAATCTAACCTAAAATAATGCTAGGATAAAAAAATGAAAATTAGGGGTTGCATGGAAATTTCGATTCGGTGACGATGGTTTCTATGGCATTAAAGTGATTTGAGTTTTCAATTTATTGAACTCGGTACTACTAGTTTTGGTGGAGGCATGGAGAATTGAGGGAATACCTAGCTGAAATCATCACTAAAGTTAAAAATGCATGCAATAGTTGAAATTGAGTTCACCAATTTTGGATGGAAGTGGCATGGAGATTTAGGTGGGAGAGTTGGTCATCCTTTGTTTAATGAGTCTTAGTCTTAGTGAAGAAACTACCTTGGCAGACATATAAGTGGATTTTTCGCAGGTTGTTTGGTCATTTACTCTTAGCGACCAAGTTTTTTCTCTACATGGAGATTTTGGGTTCTTCGAACTAGCAATTTTATTTTCAATCCCTTGCTATTTTGGCACCTCTGGACTATTTTTGATCCATTTGAGGTATATGAGGCATAAGAAAAAGGTTTGGGTGTTACGTTTCTTGGAAAAAGGAATAGATTGTGGGAGGCTCATCTTAAAACCTTTTGTGAATCGATAGAAGCTCTATTAGGCATGATAGGCTCTATCCATTAAGTTGTTCTACTTTTTCCTAATTATTTTCATTAAAAAAACTCTGTTATGGGAAACAAATAGTTTTTTAATGTCTATGATGGTTATTTTGCATTCATGCTTGAATTGTTCTCTGTATTTTGATGAAGAGCCTCTATTAGATAAATGGAATGTGGGTTCGTTCCCTACTGAATATAGTTTTGAATCATGTCTTAACTTTTTTGGGACTAGATTGATGTCAAATTTGTGTAAAACTTGTTGTATGTGCAAAATGGGTTATGGAAAAAATTGTTTTCTTTTAGATTCAATGTAGGTTTGTCTTCCTTTGTTGGAAGGAGGTAAGAAAGGAATTATTCTCAGTTACATCTTTAGTTGCATTGAATATTGTACTAATGTTGAGGTGTGTTTGAAATAGTTATTGGGATTCATGTTTTGTAGATTCAAACTTGATTGGAAAATATAACTAATGAAATACTTCTTCTGATGTAACACCTTTGAAAAAATGTTATATTTCTCTTTTACATAACAAGCATTGACATGTGATTTTCTTGATGCAGTGTGCTCTTTGCTTGTTGAAAATCATGATTTCCAGGGATAAATATTTTTTTCTTTTGGACTAATTAAGATGAAATTCCAATGGTTGAAATAATCCATTTTCACTTTGGATAGGTGAGTTGTAATTTGGATATGATGGTTGCAAACCTATCTCTATTAACTGACTCATCCTTGGATAAATTCCATTGATCCAAGAAATGTTTTAAATCTCCTTACCGGTCTGAATGGTAAACTATCATTCATAGGTTGAGTGACTAATAGACTGAACTTTGTATGTTTACAAATTATTGTTGGTCTTGTAAGATCGTCCATGCATTTGGTTGTATGTTTTTTTCTTAGATCTTTGGGATTGACCTCTCAGGACATTTAACAGCGTAAGCAAAATGAATCCTAATTCACGAATATGAAGGGAATCTAAGTCCTAAACCTATGGGATTTATCCTATTGGTATTCTAAACTAAGGTATTATACCTACCTGCTACCTATATCTATTTTACTGGGATGGCATCTTTAGACTAAGTTGTTGTACTAAATGGAATAAGGGAGAAATAACCTAAGGTAATGCTAGGCTATTTTTAACGTAATACCTAATACTATTTGGTTGTGAAATTTGATCTAACCTAAGGTGAAAATTACTTATTGAAATGATTTTTTTAAAACCTAAGGTTATTATTTCTAAATTAGCCTAAGGTCTTATCCTAAGCTAATGGTACCTATCCTAACTAATGAAATGTGGAAAGGGGACCTAAGGGTTGTATGGAAAATGGGAGGCTAGGTGACGGTCCCTAAGCTATTTATGAGATTCGATTTTTGTATTAAATGCCAATTAACTACCAGATTAGGCCATAAGCATGGAAAGTTAGTGGGACTTATGTGGAGTCTTCACTAAAGTTGGAAATGCATGCTGAATTTGAAATAGGTTTCACCAATTCCAGATGGTGGTGACATGGAGAGATAGGTGGTAATTTTGTAATCAATGGCATTAATGAACCTCAACTTTTGTGAGAAAACCGTTTTGGAAGAAATGAGGGTGGATTTGTGGGAGGTTGTCTAGTCTTACATGCCTTACAATTTTTTCTCTACATGGAGCTATCTGGTTCTTCAAACCAACAATTCAAATTTTACTTCATGGATATTTTTGGTTTATCTAGTCCTATTTTTGATCCAAGTAAAGTATATAAGTCATTGGAGAAAGAGATGTTTAGTTTTTGATATTTCTTGGAGGATAAAAAGAGTTGGAAGCTTGGCTGGAAGTCTCCTTTGAACTGGAAAAAGAACTATCAGGCATGATAGACTCTACGCATTAATATTTCTTACTTTCTTCTAAATGTTTCATTAAAATAATTCTTCTCTCATGAGATAAATGGTTACATGTTTTCTTTGGTTATTTAATTTCATGATTGAATGAATCTCTGTGATTTTGGATATGAATTCATTGCATGATAATTTTAGTCTTTCGATTTTTTTCGCTGTGCAAGTTCAATGTTAATATGTGTATGGAATTTTAGAGGCTTGTGTTATTTTGGAACTCGTATTTGAGGCTGGTTGCTCAAAAAGAGCTTGGGAAAATGGTTTTTTATTTGATTTGATCCGATAGTATGTTTTTAAATATTCTCCTTAATGCATTCTTGACTTTGGAAAGGTTGTAATGGAATTATTATCTCAGACTCTACTATTTACTTTGAGCATGTAACTGGCTTGAAAACATTGTAAGGATATTCTTGTTTTCCTCTATTATGGGTAAACCACGTCTCGTGTTAATTGAAAGTATCTGACTATTTTGTTAGAAGGATGGTTGCATGACCTTGTATGGAAGTTGTATCCTGTTTGTCAGGATATAGTACCTCTAGTTCGGATACTGTATTTTTTACTTATCCTTCGATATGAATTCAAATTCGTTTGAAAGGAATCATGATAATGGGTTTTTGAAACCATATGGAAGTGTTGTGTTCTTTTTGCTTCAACTTGTGTTAAATATGACAGGAATAATTATCCCTTCTCTGCATCTTGATCTTAACTGTCCTAGATGGAGCTATGAAAGTTATTTTTTTCTGATTTTTGTTACAATTGAGTTAGATGGAGCTAATGTTGAAACTTTTCTTGACTTAAATTTGTGTTGGGTTTTCATATTCTCTTTCAGATCCAATTCAATGAATTTCTAGTTTTTAAAGGAGATAGGATGTAGAATACTCATGTGGAATGTAACTTGTTTTGCCAAGATTTGTACTTCTACTTTAGGACTGTACTGTCTACTATTAGATCTATAGTAGGAACCCAATTTATGTGTTTTTGAAAGAGAAAGGAGTTAAATACTCTCGTAAATTGTATCTTCTCTGCACTGAACTTCCCATCCTTAGATCTTATTTGTGCTAGATGGAGCTACCGAAAGGTATTGTTGATAGGGTTGTTCCGTTATAAGGTTCAAATTCATAAGGGTAATGTAGAAAGTATTGTTTGACTATAAAACTAAGTGTTGGGTTTTTTTATTATCTTTGGGATCTGGTGAAATAACTTTTGGGATTGAAATGGAAAGTGGAATTGAATTGATAATACAAAGTTGACTAACTCTCGTTGATTGGATATCTTCTATTGAGTTACTTAAAATTGTGGAACTTATGCTTCAGGATTGTACTCTATCAATCTACTGTACAGTCTCTGTAGACTTGAACTTGTGTTAAAACAATGATGAATAGGAGTGAATGTACTATCCTTGGCATTATATCAACTTATAGAGTTTGGATTTGTCTGTGAACCGGGTTTCTATGTTGGTATTGAAATAGTCTGAACTAAGGTCTTCTAAATTCATAAGGCAAAATTCTTTGTGGAATGTTTTGTTTAAATTTGTTGCGTAGTTCGATTGTTGAAAGTTCTCTTTTGAAACTTTAAAAATATGATTCTAGGTTTTAAACTTTGGGATCTAGTCATTCAATTGATTACTAGGAAAATGGTGAATGATTTCTAGGTTCGGATCCTCTCTGTTGAGTCTTATTTTAACTTTGTATTGAGTCAATTGTTCTATTTTGATGTCGAGCTACTGAATAGATTAACTCTCTCCCATAGTTAGGGGAATATTTACCCTCATGTAGGCCTAGACTAACCACTTTATTGAGATTGGAGTCATGCTACCCTTTTGATCTTGTTTTGAGTAATGAGAACTCCCTCTTTGTGAACTAGCTACTTATTTATTGTTGTTTAATATAAACCTGTAAGGCTTATACGAGTAGGATGATTGAATTTTTTTTAAGTCTCTCCCTTCTCGGATTGGTTTGGGATGTCTTGTTATCATATGTTGTCTCTTAAATGGTGATCTTCTATAATGTATTGTTTTCCCTAAGGATTGATATAGTAATATATGTAATCGATTATGTCCCTTCTCGGATTGCTTTGGGATTCTTATTACTAGATATTTCTTCTCATGAATGGTGAATCCTTTCATTGGTTCCCTTGAATTGATGTAGTTGTGTAGGTAATCAGTTGTGTACTTTCTAAACCTATTTTCTATCATCTTAGATGAATGGCGAATCATTGATAGTCTGCATATTGATTGTTCTTCTTATTTATTTAAGTTGTAGTATGAATCATCCTAAATATGTACTATGCTGAAAGTGAACTTGTCTATACATGATTATTGGGAACTTGGTAAAATGAAAATAAGGTTTTTGGTTCTGAAAGTAACTCTTTTTGTTACATAGTAAAGTTAATTTTATATGTCAAATTAAGAAAGAATTATGAAATAATTAGATGACAAGCTATGTTGTTGTTTGATAAAAATAAGTTATTGATTGGGGTCAATTCATATATGATATAATGTAGTAGTTTTTTATTATATTATCCTCTTTTCTTAAAAGAGAATTCAGACTCCTTATCTATACTTATTTTCTGATTTGATATTACATTTGATTATTGTATGATATATTAATTTTTTCATTAAAGAAGATTTGTTTTAATGGAACAACTAGTGGAAATGCACCTCGTTTTAATACTTAGTGCTGTATCATGCTCAGTTCAATGAACTAACCCATGCTAGAAATTTTTACAGATGGACTTCGTAAGTGATAAAAGAAGGAAAAATTTTGTATGATGTATTGACTGATGTAAAGTCTGGTTCTTTTTGTAAATAATTTCAATTCATTCTTAAGTTGCAATGAAAAAGAAAAGTTACATTCTGCTATGATCTTAATTCTGATTGACATGCAGTATGCCTGAAATGCATAGTCTTGTAAAGTGTATACTTTTATCATGATGAATTGAAAGGTTTGGATACTGACTCCAAATTGTAGTGTGAATTTTCTTGTATTTTTTATGAAGGAAATTAGTAATGCTATCATGTTCAATATTCTTCATAACTGGTTTGTATAATTATTACTGTTATCATTTAATAAGTTGGATTAAGGGAATAGTTCAACCTCTCGTACTAAGATGCAACTTGCTAAGTTGCATAAAATGTCATTCTCTATCTAAACAATTATAGTATAATCATGGAATGTGTATTGGACATAAAATTAAACTATATGAAGTGTGATATATAAAAAAAGGGTATAGATAACCCTAACATTTAATCATGTAGAGGAAGAATCTTCCTCTTTTCAGAAGAATCTAAAAAAAAAGGAATGGTGTTTATGATCGTTAATCATTGTACTTCATTTCCATGAAGTTTAGTTTAGTTGAATGTATGTGGACGCTACACCATCTTGAACAGTAAATATATATTAAACTAACCTTATGATGTTTGCTGCCCTATTCTTTGGATAACTGCTTGTTATGTCGAGTTAATGAACTTAAAATTAATCATGAGTTAATGAAGTTTTTAATATTAAATCAGATTAAATATGGAAGAAGAACTTAATGAATGTTGGAATTAGGGTTTTGTCCAAGGATGCTACAATTTGAATCTTAATCCAAATTTAATTATGAATGAATGACCACCAAGGGGTATGTACATCGTGATGAATAATTTCTAACGGATGTTGGCACATGCCAAATGTAGGACTGTACCTTTGAGAAGATAGTGTTGCAGTTGACATGTGGCAACACCCTTCCATATTTTTTCATCTAGATCTACACACATCTGGACTTGAACTTAATTTCTCTCTAGCTCAAGTTAGTAGCATGATTAGAATAGGAAGTATCTTTCTATGACTCAGGGTACCTAGGCACATTTGGTCAACTTAGGTCATTCGAGTATGCCCATATACTCTAAGTTATTGTAAGCGTCTCCCTATAACAAATTATTTCACTAACCTGGGTTAGGTTCAAACCTTGGGCAAGTGGACTGACAGAATTTAGTAAAGACCAATCTAGATAACAAAAGAGTGAAGTGGAGGACATATTATTATGTGATGAATATGTTGTCTAGGAATAGTAACATGAACAGTATGTTGGAAATCATTGGCCAAAGTATCGCAAGATGCTGGTTGCGTTGTCCTATGTCACCTAGTTTAAATAAACATGATGTCATATGGATATTGGTAACAAATATTCAGATAGATTCTTTAAACAGATCACTCAATACTAAGAATAGGGTAGGAAAATGAAGTATACATAGTTTACATAAATTATTCTATACTCAAAGACAAACATGAGAGATCAGTTAGAAACTGAGTCATGAAATAAGAGATCGGTAATTTACCGAGTCATTTATAGTTGCATATGGTAATTTGTGATGAAATTGATTGGCATAGAATGTGTGTTCTAAATGATGTTTTATTTAGAATAGAGAAGATTTGGTAAAAAAAATTCCCTTGTTTCTAAATTCTAAAAATGGGAATGTTATATCTTGGTATCAGAGCTAAAGGTTGTAACTCTTGGACCTATTGTGTCCATAATCTGATTAAACTTATTTTTTTTGTTAACAGAAAATAGTTAGAACAAGATGAAATGTTACAAATAATCCTCCACCAAAGGAAGGAGCAGTAACTGCCCAAAAACTCGATGAGATCCCTGATTCCCTATTGGACACAAGGGACTATTTGGCTGTACTTGAACAAAAAGTAATGGGAAATGAGGAGGAAGAAGATGTTGGTAATAATAATCAACCACCTTCTGAGGAATACACCAATTTAGGTGTTGATAATAATAATGTGAACATACTTGATCAGCCTAAAAACAAAAAGACTAGGCTGGCAGCTGAACTCACTAATGATATAAAAAGGATAAGTCCACCCAATTTTTATGTCACCACATTAGGAGATGGAGTTGATAATTAGCTCAATGAAATGGAGAAGTACTTTGTAATAAGGAATTTCTTGGAAGAGACAAAGGTAATATGGGGAGCATATCAGCTTTTCCATGAGGCATCTTCATGGTGGGACAACCGTAAGGCTGATTTGAATATTGATGAAACTAATATCACTTGGGAACAATCTAAAGGTTAATTTAGGTAATGTTGGTTGCCGCAACTTTATTATGATCTAGAAATGACTGAATTCTAGAACTTAGCTCAAGGAAATCTAACTGTAACTAATTATTGAGAGTCTTTTACTAAACTCCTTAAGTATGTACCTCAGTATCAAATTGACGAGAAGTTCAAGATACATAAATTCATCATGGGGTTGAATCCCATTATAGGAGGAGAGGTGAATGTTCACAGCCCAACCATGATGGAAGGGATTGTTGAAAAAGCCATAAGGCAAGAACATAAATTGAAGGCAATTTCTGCTCATAAAGAGGAAGTAAGGAATAAATTCCCTAACTCCTCTTCATCATCTTATGAACCTAAGAAAGGACCATGGAAGAAATTTGGAATGAAAAGTAAGTTTTCAGCTGATAATAATAAGAAAACAACAACAAATAAGTCTACTAGAAATGAACAAAACAACTTTGTCAAGAATAATAATAACAGACAGAAGTCCTATGGAGGTCAGAATGATAACTCTAAGGATGGAAATAAATCTAAGCCTAGAAAGGGACCTATAGGAGGCTGTTATAACTGTGGCAAAGATCATTACACAAATCAATGTCCTTTCGAAAAGGATGATCGTAATCAACAACAAGATACACACTACAGTAGCTGACAAGCAAGCTTAAAAACATGCCACACCCAGAGAAGTTCTGAGTAAGTTATTTGGCATACCTATAACTATTATTTTTTATACCGAAGCTACTGAATGTTTTATTTATAATAAATTAGCATCAAAACTAAAAAGAAAAGTTAGAAACATGGATAAAACATTGACTGTACATTATGGAAACAATGTTTTTCATACAGTTGGTATGTGTCTTTTTGGAGTAGTCCTTGACTTACCTAGTTTTTCCACTAAATTTGATCTTTATGTTGTACCTCTGGGGTCTTATGATGTTATCATAGGTGTTAATTGATTAGTTGAACATAAGGCAAAAGCGGATTGTTTTGAAAAACATATTAGTTGCTAAGATGACCTATAGAAAATAGCAGAGATTTAGGGTGTGAAACGTGAGATTTTTGTTAGGAAACTGTCAGCTATGTAACTTAAAAAGGCCAAAAATAAAGGTTGTACCTTATATGCAATAAATATTTCAGAAACTACTGAGGAGAACAACGATGTCATGGAATGATATCCATTATTACGAAACTAAAATGATGTGTTTCTGGAAGAGTTACCAGGTCTTCCACCTAAAAGGGAATTTGACTTCACTATTGAAATCAAGCTTGGAACCGAGCCTATTTCTAAGGCACCATATTGAATGACTACTATAGAATTAGTAGAGTTTAAGGCACAATTGCAAGAAATTTTTTCTAAAAGTTTGATTAGACTAAGTTTTTCACCTTGGGGAGCACCGATATTTTTTGTGAAAAATAAAGACGGAACACTTAGATTGTGCATTGATTTAAGAATGTTAAACAAAGAAACAATCAAGAATATATATCCACTCCCTAGAATTGATGATCTATTTGATCAAATGTGTGGAGCATCTATATATTCTAAGATAGATCTTTGATCTAGATATCATTAATTATGGATTAAGGATGAAGACATTCATAAAATATTTTTTAGAACAAGGTATGGACATTATGAGTTCACAGTTTTACCTTTTGGATTAACAAATGCACCTGCATATTTTATGAATTTAATGAGTAATATATTTCAAGAATACTTGGAAAAATTTGTGCTTGTATTCTTAGACGACATTCTAATATATTCTAAAATTATTGAAGAGCATCATGAGCATTTAAAGATAGTTTTAGAAAATTTGAGAAGAAGACGATTATATGGTAAGCTATCTAAATGTTCTTTCTATGACACATCAGTGTAATGTTTGGGACATGTAATAAGTAACAATGGAATTGTTGTAGATCCCTCTAAAATTGTAGCTATAACTGAGTGGCTTGCACCAAAGAATGTACATGAAGTTAGAAGCTTCATGCGTCTTGCTGGTTACTATAAAAAATTTGTAAAATATTTTTCTAAAGTGGCTACACTAATGACTTCATTGCAGAAAAATGATAAGAAGTTTGTTTTTGAATGAGAAATGTGAATCTACATTTAGAACTTTAAAGGATTAGTTAACATCAACACCTATTCTAGCGGTACCAAACCCTAATGGAGACTTTACTGTTATAACAGATGCATCTGGGGAAGTTCTAGGAGGTATTTTGTTACAAAATGATCATGTCATAGCTTACGAAAATAGAAAACTAAAGTTACATGAGTTGAATTATGCTCCACATGATTTAGAGCTTGTTCCCATTGTTCATGCACTGCAAGTTTGGAGGCATTATCTACTTGGTAAACCTTTTGAATTAAAAATTGATCATCTTGGGCTGAAGTATATTTTCACTCAGCCAAATCTAAATGCAAGACAATGAAGATGGTTTGAGTTTTTGTCTCAATATGATTTTGACATAAATTACATCAAGGTAAGGAAAAAATAGTAGTTGATGCTCTAAGTCGTAGGAAGCACATTTATTCTCTTATAACATTGAGAACTCATTTTAAGGATGAAGTAAAAAGTGTTATGGAATTTGATTCTTACTTTCAACAAGTAAGAACAACACTTGCTATAGATCTAGAATATGTGAGGTATAAAGGTTTTCACTTTGACAATGAAGGAATCTTAAGATTTAAAAATAGAGTATACCTATCTTCGCTAAATGATTTAAGAAAGAAATTGTTAGTAGAATTTCACAATTCACCTTCCTCTGGATACCCAGGTATTACAAAGATGCTTGTTGATATAAGACAACAATATTTCTGGAAAGGGATGAAAAAGGACGTTATTGATTTTGTGACACATTGTTTATAATGTCAACATGTTAAAGTTGAACATATGCATCAAGTCAGTTTATTGTATCCTCATAGCATACAACAGTACAAATGGTAAGTAATAAGCATGGATTTTGTACAAGGGTTGCCTGTGTCAAGAAATAAACATGATTTTATTTTGGTAGTTGTTGATAAACTATCAAAAGTAGCACATTTTATTGTTGATAATCTAAAGGTTGATTCTCCTATTTAGGAAAAGAGGTTTGTACATGAAATTTTCAGATTACATGGAGTACCTGAATTAATCATATCTGATAGAGATCCTAGAATGACTTCAAGGTTTTGGCAAACACTTAATGCAGCTCTAGAAACTTAGCTCAATTTTAGTTTTGTGTATCATCTGGAAATAGATGGATAGACTGAAAGAGTTAATCAAGTTTTAGAAGATATGTTATGAATGTATTGTATGGATCAACAATATAAGTGGGAAGATTACCTTCCACTAGTTCAGTTTTCTTACAATAACACATATCATGCCTCTCTTAAGATGGAACATTTCGAAGCACTATACGGAAGAAAATGTAGAACCCCCATTAGTTGGGACAACATTGAGGATAGAGAGGTAATTTGACCTGAAATCCTTACGGAAATACAACAACAAGTTAAAATGATTTGTGAACGCTTAAAAGAAGTAAAAAATAGGCAAAAGAGTTATGTTGATTTAAAGTGGGTTGATAGGAAATTTAAACTTGGTGAGAAGGTATTTCTTCAGGTTAAACTGAAAAAGAGTTCTTTAACTTTCAGCAAGGCTTCCAAGTTATCACCTCGTTACGTGGGACCTTTTGAAATAGTTGAAGTAATCAACCCTATAGTTTACCGTTTACAATTACCTCCTAATTTGTCACAAATGCATGATGTTTTCCATATTTCTTTGCTTAAGAAATACATTTTAGATTTATCACATGTGTTAAATTGGAATTCCTTGTAGGTCTAAGACCTAGGAATAATCATGGTTAAACCCATACGAGTGTTGGAAACTCGTTAGTTTCATTTAATAAATCGTGAAATAAGTCAATGTAAGGTCCAGTGGGACCAGTTTAATGAAGAAAGTGAAACCTAGGAAAACCTGGAAGATATGAAAATTATTTTTCCATATTTATTTGAATAGAATTGATTCTGATGACTGATAAAAATTTGTGATTTTATCTTTATATGACAATAAGTCTTCCAGTTTTGGGAAGAAACTATTTATTTTTAAACAACTATGTGAATGTTGATTTCTAGAACTTTAAAATTCTGATATTGTTGCAAACATATGATAAGAAAGTGAATAAATTGATTGTCATTAATGCAAATGGTCAAAATAAGATAATTTATCAGGATGATGATTTTTTTTAGGAGGGAAGTATGTAACACCTTTGACAAATTGTTATATTTCTCTTTTGCATTGCAAGCGTTGACATGTGATTTTCTTGATGTGGTGTGTTCCTTTACTTTTTGAAAATCATGCTTGTTAGGGATAAACCATTTTTGCCCTTGGATTCGTTAGGCTGAAATGTTGTTGCTTGCAAGAATCCATTTTCACTTCAGATAGGTGAGTTGTAATCTGGTTATGATGGTTGCAAACTTATCTCTATTAACTAACTCATCCTTGGATCAATTCCGTTGATCGAAGGAATGTTTTAAATTTCCCTACCTAGTCTGAATGGTAAACTGACATTTAGAGGTTGAGAGATATAATAGATTGAACTTTTGTATGTTTACAAATTCTTTATTATCTTGTAAGATCATGCCTGCATTCTGTTGTATGTTTTGTGCTCTGATATTCTTGATTGATCTCAGTAGGATGATTATGGAGTTAAGTGAAATGAGGCCTGCTTCAGGACTATTAAGGAACAATATATGTCCTAAACCTAAGAGATCTATCCTAATAGGATTCTAAACTAAGGTAGATGTATCTATTTTTCTAGCTCTGTCTACTATATTTGGGACAACATCCTTTCCCTAAGTTGCGTGTTCTAAATTGAGGGAACCACCTAAGGTGATACTAGGTATTTTTCTAATCTAATACCTAATGCTATATGGTTGTGAGCTATAACCTAACCTAAAGTAGAAATTACTTATTGAATTGATTTTAAACCTAAGGTTATTATTTCTAAACTAGCCTAAGGTCTTATCCTAAGCTAATGGTACCTATCCTAAACAAATGAAATGTGGAAAGGGGACCTAAGGGTTGTATGGAACATAGGAGGCTAGGAGGTGGTTCCTAAGCTATTTATGAGATTTGATTTTTGTATTAAATGCCAATGAATTTCTAGATTAGGCGGAAGCATGAAGAAGTTAGTGGGACTTATGTTGAGTCTTCACTAAAGTTAGAAATGCATGTAAAATTTGAAATAGGTTTCGCCAATTATAGATGGCGGTGGCATGGAGAGATAGGTGAAAATTTTGTAATGAATGGCATTAATGAATCTCAATTTTTGCAAGAAAACCATCTTGGAAACAATGAGGGAAGATTTGTCAGAGGTTGTTTGGTCTTGCATGCTTTGTGATTTTTTCTTTGCATGGAGCTATCTGGTTTTTCAAGCCAGCAGTTTGATTTTCACTTTGTGGCTATTTTTGGTTTCCTTGGTCTATTTTTGATTCAAGGAAAGTATATGAGGTATTGGGGAAAGATATGTTTCATTTTTGATCTGTCTTGGAGGAGAAGAAGAGTTGGAATCTTGGCTAGAAGTCTCCTTTGAATTTGCAGAAGCACTATCAGGTATGATAGACTCTACCCATTAAGATTTCTTGTTTCCTGTAAATGTTTTATTAAAATAACTCTGCTCTCATGAGATATATGGTTATCTATTTTTCTCTGGTTGTTTACTTTCATGTTGATGGAATCTATGTGATTTTTGCATATAAATCCATTGCATGATAATATTGGTTTTGGTTGTTTTCTCTCCGAGTAAGTTCAATGGTGAAATGCATATAGAACTTTCAAGACTTTTGTGTTTTGATTAGAATTTGTATTCTAGACTGTCTTCCTGGAAAAGAGCTTGGATAAATGGTTTTTGGTTTGAGTTTGAACTTGAAGTCTCTTTAGAAATATTCTCTTTGATGCATTTTTTTGAGTTTAAAAAAGTTATAGTACTTATTTCTTGGAATGTACTATTTTCTTTGAACATGAACTATCATGAAAACGTGTAAGGATGTCTTGTTTCCCTCTGTCTGGGAAACCTAGATTATTTTTAACTGAAAGTCTTTATTGTTTTAAAAGATAGGTGATTATCCTTTTTAAAAAACGTAGCTAGTTTTGGGAAGATAGTACTTCTGTTCTGGATTGTATGGTATACTTTGTTATTCATTATGAAATCAAACTTTATGTTTCTTTTTGGTATGGAGCTGTGTAAGCACTTGTAGTTGGAATCATTGCTACAAATCAAATTTGTGAGGAATAAAGAACAATGTTTAACTTTAAACTTAGTGTTGGGTTTTTGTATTCTCGTTCAGATCCTTTTGAATGGATTTTTGGGTTTTTAAAAGAGAAAGGAGTTGAATACTCTTGTAAACTATATCTTGTTTGCTAAGATTTAGTACTTTTGCTTCTGTATTGTATACTTTACTATTATATGAACTCGAACTTGTGTTAAAACAATGATGAATAGATGAATGTGGATTTTGGCATTATATGTGTCCTAGATTTCTATTAGTATATGAATTGGGTTAGTGTTGGTATTTGATGTTACTGATACAGTTTGAGTTCATAAGGAAAATTAAAGTAATGTTTACATTAAAAATTCATGTTTGGTTTTGTATTCTCTTTCGGAACTATCAAAATAAATTCTGGGTTTTAATTATGATTTGGAATTCAATTGATGAAACAATGGTGAATAAATTATAGGTTTGGATCCTTTCTATTGAGTTTCCTTTAACTTTTGGGAAGTTAAGTTATGTTTTCTCGAACTACTCTGTAGATCAACACTCTTCCATGTTGTAGAGTGTTTACCATCCTAGGCCTATTCGACTCCTTGATTTTGGCTTTCTGCCCTTTTGATCTTGGATGAAGTAATGTCAACTCACTCTTCAGAATCAAAAACTTCCTTGTGGATTGTTTAATTTAACTTATTACTAGTTGATTGTGGAATGTTCATGGGAATAGTAGTATGTTCAGGCAACCTTTGGGACTGTCACTTTTTAGTATAGCGGAAAACCAAATTGTCCTAGTTTGATCTTTTTTGATCTCGGCTAATTTCTGTAGAGTCAATTATCATGTCGATTCAGGAAGTGTACAGCTGAGTCTGTCCTGTAGAAAGGAAAACGTAATCATTACTAGATTGAAAGTTTTGAATGAATGAGTCATGCTGATGAGGGTCGTCAACCCTCACCATTATTAATGTTAATCTAGGGTTGGTGTCTGATGGCTGTATGCATTAAGAGAATACTATCTTGGAAAGTAACTCCTTTAAACACAAACCAAACTTGCATAAAATAAATCACACTTGCAGAAATTGAAATCCACACTTGCAAAAATAAAGACACACTTGCAGAAATAAAGTTTGAATAAAATAAATTGCACTTGCATGAAGGAAATAAAACTTGTAGGAATGTAAACACACTTGCATAAATTTAAATACACTTACATAAATTGAAATTTCTTGAAGTGGAAATAAACATAATTAAACGAAACACCTGCAGGTTCACAACAGACTGAATTTTCACAATACAAAATAAAAACAATACAACAAAATGAATTACAGACAAATAAATAAACATAAACATAAATACATAGATCCATCTTCCTTAAAATGAGTCGCCAAATCATTTTTTGGAAGAGGATTTAAATCATACTTCCAATTTTAAAACTACAGAATATTTGAGAGGAAAGAACAAATCTTTATTTCTTGGGAGAAAGAAAAACTACATATCTCAGTGTGGAAGGTTGCCTTTATAATTTATGCATCCAAATAACTACTTATTTTAGAAAATACAATTTGATCTTATCTTTATTCCAATCCTAACTACTAAGATCTCCATCTCTACAAAATATGGAGAGAGATATATTATTGAAGTCGAATATTATCTTGCTTAGTTTAGGAAGATTTGCTCCCAAATCTTCTCCTTGGATTTTGGTAATAAGAATCATAATGCTTTTATAATTCTACATTATTGGAAGGAATTTTTTCCTTAAAATATGATTTTGAATAAATACCTTTACCAGATTTTCTATTTGACTTTACTTTTTTTGATTGTGGAACTTTTGACGCTTGTCTGATACACTTTTTCCTCAAACTATAGTTCACTAAAAGTTATATTTCTATTGATTTTTAAAACATGTAGTAATTTTGAATGATATTTTTATTAAAAACATTGCTATGAACAAAAACCTCTCTCATATTTTTTATTTGAATTTTCTGTTTCTATTTATAGAACTTTTAGTGTTCATCTGATACACTTTTCCTCAGACTGCAACTCACTAAAAGTTAGATCTCTCTTCATTGTTAAAACCTATAGAAAATTTGAATGATTTTTTTGTTAAACACATTTCTATGAACAAAAACCTCTCTTAAATTTTATATTTGACTTTTCTGTTTCTGTTAATGGAACTTTTAGTGCTCGTTTGATACACTTTTCCTCGGACTGCAGCTCACTAAAAGTTAGATCTCTCTTCATTGGTAAAACTTGTAAAAAATGTGAATGATTTTTTTGCTAAACACATTTCTATGAACAAAAAAATCTCTTATATTTTCTATTTGACTTTTTTTGTTTCTGTTTATGGAACTTTTAGTGCTCGTTTGATACACTTTTCCTCAGACTGCACCTCACTAAAAATTAGATCTCTCTTCATTGATAAAACCTGTAGCAAATGTGAATGATATTTTTGTTAAATGCATTGCTATGAACAAAAACCTCTCTCATATTTCCCATTAGAATTTCTAATTTTTTAAAATCCCTCAAAAATTGTCATTCCATTGATGCAAGTTCTAGAACTAAAGTTGTCATTCCTTTTATGCAAGTTCTGAAACTAAATATGATTTTTCCATGAATCAAAAGTTCCAGAACTAACTATCATTCAATTAATACAAGTTTTGGAACTAAATCTGCGAGTTCTGGAGCTAAACCTATGAGTTCTGGAACTAAACCTGCAAGTTCCAGAACTAACTCTCTGAGTTCCGGAACTAACTCTCTGAGTTTTGAAACTAATTGAAAGGAACGATAACCATATCGTACCAAGCTAGAACAAAAATGCTAATCAAACACCGTGATCAATAAGATGAAATTAATTCGCCATAATAGTTTTACATAAAACCTTTGCAAACAAATGAGCAGCAATATCATATATTATTATGGAACTCAATGCAATACAATGAGAATGGGCCTTGCTTAAATAGGCAAGGAATATCAATCTAAGAACTAGTCAAGGTCATAGATCAAGCCATAAATCAAGGAAATAACTAGTCATTAAAGAACTAGTCAAGACCATTGATTTAGGAGAGAACTAGACATTAAAGATCTAGTCAATACCATAGATCAAGGAAAGAACTATACCTAACAACTAGATAATATCTCCTAATATCTAAATAAGATAAAATAAATATCCACACACATAAGTGGGTGAGGATAAATACAATAAAATTAAATAAAGTACTTAGGTGAATATGAGGTAAGGTAAATACCTACTCTAACACTAACTCTGTGAGTTCTGCAGCTAACTTAAAACAACTATAAATTTTACATGCAACCTTGGATTGAGATGATTCTTTTTTTGAAATTACATAAATTTTGAGATAAATCTAAATATAAAATCAGATTTGATTTTAAATGTATTTTTCATGATCAATTCCAATTTTCTCAATACTAGCATTATCTTTCCTTTATGGCCTAGATACACAAAAGTTTACATATTTTCCCAAATAATCAATAGGATTAGTCAACAAGATAGATAATAAAATATTTCTAAAGAATGAACAAGATATATATCTTATACTCTATCTTAAGCAAACTATAAGTTCCTAGATTATATTTAAATCCACTTTCAAAGGTAACTTGGAAAGACAAAATAATGGTAATTTATGACCAACTTATGGCCTCATCATTGCCCCACACTTAATCTTATGCATATCCTCATGCATTACATCATTATCTCTTCTTATTATATTCTTCTTCGTATTGAGGACACGTTCTTATTGATCTCCTTCTATTGCTTCTGATTTTTTTATTTTACAACAGGTTCTTGTGTGGATCTCCTTCTGTTGCTTTTGATATTCTTTTTTTACAATAGGTTCTTGTGTGGATCTCCTTTTGTTGCTTTTGATTTCTTTCTTTTACATTAGGTTCTTGTGTGGATATCCTTTTACTGCTTTTGATTTCTTTATTTTACAACAGGTTCTTGTGTGGATCTCCTTCTGTTACTTTTGATATTATTTCTTTTACAACATGTTCTTGTGGATCTCGTTCTGCTGTTTTTTATTTTTTTTTTACATGTTCTTGTGTGGATCTCCTTCTGTTGCTTTTGATATTATTTTATTTTACAACAAGTTTTTATGTGGATCTCCTTCTGTTGCTTTTGATATCTTTCTTTTACAACAAGTTCTTGTGTGGATCTCCTTTTGTTGCTTTTGATATTCTTTTCTTTTACAGTGGGTTCTTGTGTGGATCTCCTTCTGCTTCTTTTAATATTTTTTTATTTTACAATAGGTTCTTGTGTGGATCTCCATCTGTTGTCTCATATTTAAAATCAAAATGCATAGCTCATGCTTCTCCTTCTTTCCCGCACTTAAGCTCATGCATGTTGTTTATTCATGGCTGCCCATAAATTAGACTCTAAAATTTTGATTGCAAAGAGGTGCACATATTTTTCATATAAGTAGGGGAGATATGAATTTTATCTTGCCTTCCTTGGAGATTTTAAAAGTGGATCTAGCAGTAATAAAAAAAAAATCAATAAAGGTAAAAAATAAATTAGTAGAACAAAATAACTTGATCATACCTCTAGTTGTCCTTATCATCCTATTGTTAACATGGTCAAATAGTGTCAAGAAAGAAGCCACCAGGTAACAGTTGATTACTTTTGAAGAAAAGTCACATTTTTTTAATTGACCAACAAGTTGGTTTTCCAATCAAAGTTTTTTGATTTTTTTTTTCCTTTGACTGGTCAGCAAGATAGTTTTCCAATCAATTTTTTTTTTTTAAATTTTTTTTTTTAAATTTTTTTTTAATTTTTTTGCCTTTGATTGGCCAACAAGCTGGTTTTCCAATCAAAACTTTTTTATTTTTTTTCCTTTTTTTTGCTTAAATGATAGCATGAGAAGGATTACAGAAAAATTTGATCTATCATCAAACTATATTCATCAAAGTACAACTTGTGTGAAATAGGAAGCAATGTATGAGATCTCATAAAAAACCTTTTTGCATACTTGGTAACTCCAAAAAGATTTCTAAAAATTATGTAGATAAACTCTAGGTATTCAAATCCCATCTTGAATTGTGCATTATTGGAATCACCATAGTAATCTTCAAAGCCTAGACTAGTGATCTCAGGAGATCGATAGTTTTTAAAAGAGATAATGAAGATATTCGTGTGTCCATTCAAAATTTGCATGCTCCTTGGTTGATATTGTTGGTGCTCCAAAATCTACATGTTGGTATCAGGAACAACTCTGGAAATTTCTATAGATATAGTCCTCAGATGTTAGTATGCAAAAAGTTCTTTTATTGATATTCACCATAATTGTTTCTTAATGTTATACAAACATAAACAAAAATGAAGAAATTGAAAGACATGAAAACAAATTTTTCTAATGGATATGGTTCAGGGATTGAATTTTATTATGGGATGAAAACTAATTTGGATGAGTGGATAATGAGTGGGTTTTTATTTTGGATCTAATGATATCCTTGAATATGGATGGAGTTAACTATAAATGCTACCACTTCATTATTACAAACTTGAAAAGCTAGTTTTTTTAATAAGGTTATGTGTAATAAGATCACTAAGTTGTTAGTTGATACAAAGGGGAATGGTGGTGGTTATCAAGAATGACATATGATATTTCATCAACTGGATCTACTTTCATATTTAATATCATATTTTACCATTTCCATATTTGAATTCTTTGTTCATACCATTATACTTTCTTGATCAAACATCATAGTCATTTTTCTTATACACAGAGTTAGTTTGTGGGGAGATATTTACAATCTAATATTCCTACTTATAAAAATGAAATTTTAATCTACTTACAGGAAATAAATGTCTAAAGAAACTACTTACCAAATACCTCCTATCACAGAGTTTGCTAAAATGTATTCTACTGTCACTAAAATATTCTTTTAGAGAACTTTGAATCTCCCAATAACACCGTGTCCTCAACAACGATGCCAAAATGATGAGGGTTATCAATCCTTTTCATTAATATGTCAATCCAGGGTTAGTTTTTAATGGTTGTATGCATTAAGAGAAGAGGATATTGGAAAGTAAATCCTTTAAACACAAACCAAACTTGCATAAAATAAATCACACTTGTAGAAATTGAAAGCCACACTTGCAGAAATAAAGTTTGCATAAAATAAATCACACTTGCATGAAGGAAAGAAAACTTGCAAGAATATAAACACACTTGCATTAATTGAAATTACTTGAATTGGAAATAAATATAATTAAACGAAACACTTGTAGGTTCATAACAGATTAAATTTTCACAACACAAAAATAAAAACAATACAACAAAATAAATTATAGATAAATGAATAAACATAAACATATATGCACAGATCCATCTTCCTTGAAATTATTGGCCAACTCATTTCTTGGAAGTGGATTTAAATCATACTTCCGATTTTAAAACTACAGAATATTTGAGAGGAAAGAACATATCTTTATTTCTTGGGAGAAAGAAAATTACATATCTTAGTGTGGAAGGTTGTATTTATAATTCATGCATCCAACCAACTACTTATTTTGGGAAATACAATCTGATCTTATCTTTATTCCAATCCTAACAACTAAGACCTCCATCTCCAAAAAATATGGAGAGAGATATATTATTGAAGTCAAATCTTATCTTGCTTATTTTAGGAAGATTTTCTCCCAAATCTCCTCCTTGCTTTTTGGTAATAATAATCATAATAGTTTTATTCTTTTACATAATTGGAAGGAGGTTTTTCCTCAAAATATGATTTTGACTAAATACCTTTCCCAGATTTTCTATTTGACTTTGTTGTTTTTTATTGTAGAACTTTTGACGCTTGTCTGATATGCTTTTTCCTCGGACTATAGTTCACTAAAAGTTAGATTTATTTTGATTGGTAAAACTTATAGTAAATATGAATGAGGTTTTTGTTAAACATATTTCTATGAACAAAAACCTCTATCAGATTTTTTATTTGACTTTTTTGTTTCTGTTTATGGAACTTTTAGTGCTCGTCTGATACACTTTTCCTCGGACTGCAGCTCACTAAAATTTATATCTCTCTTCATTGGTAAAACTTGTAGAAAATGTGAATGAGGTTTTTTTAAATGAATTTATATGAACAAAAACCTCTCTCAAATTTTATATTTGAATTTTCTATTTCTGTTTATGGAACTTTTAGTGCTCATCTGATACATTTTTCCTTGGACTGTAGCTCCCTAAAAGTTGTATCTCTCTTCATTGGTAAAACTTGTAGAAAATCTGAATGATGTTTTTGTTAAACACATTTCTATAAAAAACCTCTCTCATATTTTCCATTTGACATTTTTGTTTCTATTTATGGAAATTTTCGTACTCGTCTGATAAACTTTTCCTCGGACTATAGCTCACTAAAAGTTAGATCTCTCTTCATTGGTAAAACCTGTAGCAAATATGAATGATACTTTTGTTAAAAACATTAATATGAACAAAAACCTCTCTCATATTTCCCATTGGAATCTTTGAGTTTTCACAATCCCACAAAAACTGTCACTCCGTTGATGTAAGTTCTGGAACTAAAGATGTCATTCCTTTTATGCAAGTTCCGGAACTAAATCTACAAGTTCCGGAACTAAATTTGATTTTTCCATGAATCAAAAGTTCGGGAACTAACTGTCATTCAATTAATACAAGTTGTGGAACTAAATCTGTGAGTTCCATAACTAAACTTGTGAGTTCCGGAACTAAACCTACAAGTTTTGGAACTAACTCTGCAAGTTCTGTAGATAACTTAAAACAACTATAACTTTTGCATGTGACCTTGGATTGAGATTATTATGTTTTTGAACTTACATAATTTTTTGAGAGAAATATGAATATGAAATCAGATTTGATTTTAAATGTACTTTTCATGATCAATTCCACTTTTCCCAATACTAGCATTATCTTTCTTTTATGTCCTAAATACACAAGACTTTGCATCTTTTCCCGAATAATCAATAGGATTAGTCAAAAAGATAGATAACAAAAGATTTCTAAAGAATGAACAAGATATATATATTATACTCTATCTTAAGCAAACTATAAGTTCCTAGATTACACTTAAATTCACTTTCAAAGGTAACTTGGAAGGACAAAATAATGGTAATTTGGCCAATTTATGGCCTCATCACATGCTTCATTAGGATATTGTTTTCGTATGGAATCCTCTCTATGCACTCAATAATAATATGAACCTTCCCTGGATGGACAAGAGTAAAAGATAATCCTTGTGTAAGTCTTTTTTTGATTGATGGAACGTATGGTTACAGATCACTGAATGATATCTCCAATAATGTATAATAATACATAAGGCTTGCAAATAGGATGATGACTCTTTTGTTTCTCTCCCTTCTCGGATTGGTTTGGATTCTTGTTATTAGATGTTGTCTCTTAAATGGTGAATCCATTTATTGGTTTCTTTGAATGATGCAGTTATATATGTAAACAATTATGTACTTTCTGAACCTGATTTCTATCTCTTATATGAATGGTGAATCGTGGATAATTCATATTGATTGTTCTTCTTATTTATTTAAGTTGTAGGATGAATCATCCTAAATATGTACTATGCTGAAATGAAATTATCTGTACATGATTTCTGGAAACTTGGTAAAATGACAATAAATTTTTTGGTACCTAAAGTAACTTTTTTTGTTACATAGTAAAGTTAAATTCTATATTTCAAATTCAAAAAGAATTATGAAATGATTAAACAACAAGGGCTGTTGTTTGATATAAATAAGTAATTGTTTGGGGACAGTACTTACTTGCTATAATGCAGTTTTTTCTGATTATATTATGATCTTTTCTTAAAAGTGAATTTTGATTTATTATTTGTACTTCTTTTATGGTTGTTATTACTTATGCTTATTGTATGATACATTAAAGCAGAGTTGTTTTAATGGAGCAATTAGTGGAATGCACTTCGTTTTAATGCTTAGTGTTTATCATGCTCAGTTCAATGAACTGACCCGTACTAGCAATTTTTGCAAATGGACTTTGCAAGTGATAAAAGAAGGAATTTTTTTTATGATGTATTGGTTGATTTAATGTTTGGCTCTTTTGTAAAGATTTCTGATTCATTCATGAGTTATATTGAAAAATAAAAGTTATATTCTTTTATGATCTTAATGTTGTTTGACATGCAGCATGCCGAAAATGCAGTCTTGTAAAGTGTAGACTGACTTCAAATTGTGGTGTAAATTATCTTGTACTTTGTATGAAGGAAATTGTAATGCTATCTTGTCGATATTCTTCATATTTGTTTGTATCCTTATTACTATTATCATTTAATAAGATGGATTAAGGGAATAGTTCAATCTCCCTTACTAAGGTGTAACTTGCTAAGTTGCATAAGATGTCGTTCTCTATCTAAAAAATTATAGTATAATAATGAAATGTGTAACAGACATACAATTAAAATATATGAATTGTGAAAGATAAAAATAGTATGATAACCCTAACATTTAATCATGTAGAGGAAGACTCTTCCTCTTTCAGAAGAATGTAAAACAAAAGGAATGGTGTATATCATCATTAATCATTGTACTTCATTTCAATGAAGTCTACTCTAGCTGAACTTATGTTGATGCTACACCATCTTGAACGATAAATATATATTAAACTCGCCTTCTGATGTTTGTTGCCCTGTTTTGGATAACTGATTATTATGTCAAGTTAATAAACATAAAAGAAATCATGAGTTAATGAAGTTCTTAATATTAAACAGATTAATTATGGAAGAATAAATTAATGAATGTTGGAATTAGGGTTTTGTTAGGTTTTTGCAATCTGAATCTTAATCCAAATTTAATTATGAATTAATGACCACAAAGGGGTATGCACATCATGATGAATCAGTTCTAACAGATGTTGGCATATGCCAACTACATGACTGTAACTTCGAGAAGACTAAGGGATTCTCAAGGATACAGTGTTGCAGTTGACATGTGGCAACACCCTTTTGTATGTGTTCATCTAGATCTACACACATCTGGACTTGAACTTAGTTTCTCTCTATGTCAAGTTAGTAGCATGGTTAGAATAGGAAGTTGCTTTCTATGACTTAGGGTACGTAGGCACATTCAGTCGACTTAGGTCAGTCGAGTATGCCCATATACCCTAAGTCATCATAAGTGTCTCCTTATAACAAATTATGTCACTAACCTGGGTTAGGGTCAAGCCTTAGGCAAGTGGACTGACAAAAGTCAGTAAAGAGAAATCTATATAACATAAGAGTGAAGTGAAAGACATATTCTGATGTGACGAATATGTCATCTAGGAATAGTAACATGAAAAATATGTTGAAAATATTTGGACAAAGTATTGCAAGCTATTGTTTGTGTTGTCCTATGTCACCTAGTTTAAAGAAACGTGATGTCAAATGAATATTGGTAAAAAATATTCAGATAGGTTATTTAAATAGATCACTTAGTACCCATAATAGGGTAGGAAAACCAAGTATACATAGTACACATAAATTATTCTATACTTAAAGACAAACATGAGAAATCGGTTAGAAATCGAGTCATGAAATGAGAGATCGGTAATTTATCGAGTCATTTACAACTACATATGGTTATCTGTTATGAGATTGATTGGCATGGAATGTTTGTTCTAAATGATGTTTTATTTAAAACAGAGAACATTGTGTAAATTTTTTTTCCCTTGTTTCTAAAGTATAAAAATGGGAATGTTACATAAAGAAATATTGGTTGAGATTGCGAAGAAGTGGGAAATGCTCAAGACTATGAGAGATGCCTTTGAGATAAGGATCTTGGAGATTTGTTATTTAGTTGCACAGAATATGGATGCCTAAGAAGGGATGGCATCGAGAATCATTGGAATTATCAAGGAACTAAAGGAAAAGGTTGAGCAAATGACCCCCATGCATGCGTCGGATATTATTGGGTTAATACCATATGCAAATACTAAGGAACTAATAGAGTGTGAGAAGCTAGAGACCATCACAAATACATATTTCCCTGAACTACTTCCACCATCCCATGAATAAAATCAAGTGCACACCTGAGCATATGTGGATTTGTTTAATTCATTGGGTATATGCACAATATTCATTCATTTGCACATTCTTTATTCTTCAATCCTTAAGAATTCTTTCTTTGATTCAATATTGCCAAGGATAGACAATAACGTTAGTGTGGGTAATGTTAGTTATAGAAAATTGCTAAGTATTATTGGATCACAAAGGCTATTCTCAAGAGGATGTGTATGCATAGGATCCGAGTAGTAAACAAGGGGCACACGTAGAGGGAAAATAGGCTAGTGCGTGAGGTTGCACATATGCATTCAGAAGACTAGGGACTTGGCCAAATTTCCATAATGGCTAAAAATAGAAAAGATGAGTTGGAGTTTATTTCAAGTAAAGATCCAAAAATAGAGAAAATTAAGAATATTTAGTGGCAAAGTAAGGGAAAAGAAAGCACATGCAGAGAAGGATAAAACACACGTATAGACCAGGATAAAAATAGGAGTTAAAGCATGCTATATATTTAGTCTTATAGTTTTTATTAGGAAGGTAGGCAATCTAATTTTGTACGCACGCCTATTATTAGGAAGGTGCATGAAGTGCGAATGGAGGGTTTAAAATTCTAAGGTTTGAGTCTATTGAGAGAATGCATGGTCCAACACAAGGATGTATTGAGGTTATTGTAATCAACTACTTTTTTATGTATCTAATTTTTGTCTGCAGTAGATAGTTGCATTTAGATTTCTAAATTAACTATGTACGAGTATGGAATAACAAGAATTTAGATATTGTTAATCATTATTTACATCGATCAAGTTTATTTATTATATGTGTTTCCTTATTAACAAAAAATACCTTAAAACTACCCCAACCCACCCAAATCTTGCCCATATTAATTTACCAACTTAATTAAACTACATTTTCCCACACTTATAACTAATTTCATCCTGTTTAACCCAAATTACAAATTCAAATTCCAAAACCCACCCCTCCATTTTTCACCTTCATTTTTTAATACAAACATGGATGGAAAGCATATCCTACCTCTATCCAATGTCATCTATGTAGTGAGATATTTAGTCTTTGTGCTAGTGGTCCTCTCGATACCTCTCCTTCCTCCTCCATGACCCAATCTACTCCTTATCTATCTCCCAATGAAACTACTCTAATCGATCTCGTGGGCCTGCCAAACACACTCGTCCAACCACTCAACTCTCTTTAGCTCATCTTGACTCATCCCTCTATCCTTTTCCATAACGTCATAAGCCAAAAAATTCCTCTTTGTCATTTTCCAAAAAATATAAAGTACAATTGAATCTGTAAAACATGGATTTTACCTTTTTTACCCCAAATACGACATGACCGACATCGGTTTATCTTGACCGATATCGGTCATGTGCCCTAGTATACTAGGGTTGGTTTATCTTGACCGGTATCAGTTACCATTATCCGGAATCAGTTAGCCTCCTTGAGCCCACTATACCACTTATCACCACATTTGATTTCCCGAAACCCTTTTTCATCATACCTAAACCTCTACCTAGCCTTATCACCCAACCTAATTGCCTAATTGCCTACCACCTAACTGCCTTTCCATTTTGGGTACATTATTTCCTCAACCAGGGCCTTTCCTAGGGCCTTACCTATTACCCAACTTGCCTACGCCTATTTCACACTTGAATTCACCTTCTCGCTAACCTTGCAACGTTGTTACTTGTGTTTTTTTCCTACCACCCTTTCCTTGGCTTATGTCGTGATGTTTATCTTGACTCGACCAAACCTATTGGTTTTTTGGAACACACCTATTTCTCATTCTGAAACTTATCCTAGTTGTGTTTCCAGGACCATATCCTCTACCTTGGATACCTAGATCATAGTTTCCTTGTTTGGATAAACTATCAACCTTTGAGACTGTAGAGTTTGTGAGATCTTCAGTCTAGTACCTTGTCTCATTTTATACCTATGCATATGTTTGAATGCCCCATCCTATTACCTATACCCATATCACAATTTCCCGTACCCACAATTTACCTAGTTTAGTTTTAATCCACCTACCATTTTATCAAACCCGTTAACGATTCAACCTCTTCCTTCACTAGTTCCAAGTTTGAGGGGGATCACCATCACTCATACCTGAGGAAACCTAATTTTAGCCAACACTTGGGACAACCACTTTTGTTTTTGTCTGCATTGTTTATCAAAACAAGCTACGTGACAAAAAGGGGCAAATGTAGACACCCAAAATTGGGTCACATTCCCCTAACTCCTTTCAATCCAAAAATTTGACACTTATATCTAGCCATGACCCCTTTCTATACATTAAGATTAATTTAATTATCCCTAATTAAATTAATTCTCATCCTCACATCATTATTAGTTTAATTAATTTAATTTATTTACCTCATGCCTCATCCTCACCTAATGCCACCTCACCTATCCAACTCACCCAAGACCCATTCCCCAACCTATTAATTAACTAGGACTAGGTCTATACTTATCTTAACTAACTAAGACTTAGTCTAGCCATAGAAATTAACTCCCATAACTCCACCAAAAAAGACTCTACTTATCTAGATGCAGTCTATCACTTATCAATCACATGGAAAATAGAAAATATACGGCTATTTTTTGGCAACCTTGACCTATTCTCCCTAACTGATGCCAATTTTTTCTCGACTGGCACAAGTTATCTAACTGCCATTAGTCACTTAATATACACTTTCACAACTCTTCACATGGGTTAGTACTTTAGTTATTGGATCCCTCTTGCATTCAAGCTTGAATCTTCAAGCTTTCCTACATCCCGATGAAAAACACACAACCACAATGCAAGACAAGTAGCCATGTTCTCCTTCCAGAGCATTGGAATAATTACAAGAGCACAAAGGCTTCATTGTCGTGGCATTAGACATAGACATCTCCTCTTCGATCAACCATACACCATCTCCACTCACATGATCTACCAAATACACAAAAATTATTGTGATTTTATCATTTTTTCTTATTCAAGTGTAGATCTCATGTTTCTTTCTCTATTTCATTCCTTCCATTGCCCATATACCACCTTATTCCCTCCAACCCATTATTCAACCATATTAATCCTTTACACCCTTTCCAACCTCATTTTCAGCATATGTGAGTCTTCTTAACCATATCACAACCTTATCAACAACAATCTTACTCTCTATGTAATCACAAATAGGTTCAGAAACCTATTTTTAATAGTCTCGCACCAATTTCCCCTACCGACACCAGTCACCCAAATGGCATTAGTCACCCTCCTATACCAGCATCGATCACCTATCTAGTGTCGGTCTTTGTGTCTATTAAATTTCCCTAAGATAGTGAACTCGCCACTCTTAAAAAACCCAAAACCCTTCCTAACTCCATCCAGACTTCACCCATAACCTATGCCTCACCTGAAAACCTACCAAGCCATTTAGATCTAAGCCTAGTCTTACCTTTTAGTAAATATTTTATTGTAGGTTCTTAGAGAATCCAAAAAATTATAACTAAAGTAGGATGCACTTTCTTATTATTTCTTCCTGCATTGGTTTGTATTAAACAGAGGATTGACAACCCTCTAGAAAGTATCATACTTCCCAGATCTAGCCACCACTAGGTAGTCCTCTTACTCTTTCTATTTAATAATATTTTGTGGTCTAGTTGTGATTGTTATGTAGGTTGTTCCTCCTAGCCAAAGGGAAGCTCACACAATCAGCTTGAATCAAAAGACTACAATGTGTGCAACACCTTCTACCTTCTACATAACACAATTATTCCTCCTACACCTATTACCTTCTTATCTGTTTCATCTTTACTATAATATTGGTGAAACATTTTGGCACACTTGATGGAACTCTTATTGGGTTTATTTTTCATTGATCATTCTTAGGGAATTATTGTGTGTTTATTTCATTTTGAAACAGTTCACCATAAATTTTTTCCTTGGGAACATTCTTCTTCTTCTAATTGTCTCAGTGAAATTTGTATTTTCAATTAAAAATAATGTATTTTTATATTTTGTATTACATTAGTGAAAGACATACTCTTTTCCTCTTCATTAATTGTTCTCAACGAATTTTATTTGCAGATTTGGGTTTAAAACTTGTGCACTTGCATTTTGAGTTTGTTGCATTATAGCTCACTTAAGTTTAATTGCAACCTATATGCTGGAGGTCATGACCAATTGATTATTGGTGAGAAAGAAGTGTAGATCACTTTTTGCACACACTCCCTAAACCAAATAAGTGAAACAAACAACTCATTTCTTAAAAATCTTCCTTCTTGGCAATTACCATTAATGACTAATAATCAGATTAGTGGAGTATCTAGCTAGTGTTCTGGCAAGTCATCATATCAGAGAAGGGCCTCATGTACTAAAAATTATATATTAGGGACTACAAGACAAAATTTAACTGAAATCATACATAGTTGTCAGTTTCTATAGGGCACCCTTGATGACAAAAAACTCTATTCTACTTATAGTCAATCCTAAATGGCATAATCCACACAACATAAAATCTACTACCTAGGATTTTTGGTGTATTTGTTATATTTTTCTTTTCTTTTCTTTTGAGTTATAAGGAACATTATTATTCTTTTTCTTTCCTACACACCCCATCATTACATTTGATAGCTTCCGACTCTATTTCTAACTGTGTTTGGACTTTTCATTACCATACTCCATTTCTCAGTTGATATCATTTAACTTAATCACCTACAATTCAATTTTTCATCACTTTCTCATATTTTACAATAATTAGTGTCATTTTTACCTGACCGAAATCAGTTATATACTATTTTGGCAATCTTTCCTAAAGTAATGCTTAAATCAAACCTAGTCATCTTTAGTTGTTCATCTTTTTCATTTCTAACATCTTTGAGTCTTTGTTACTAATAGAAGAACTCAGTTTCATCTGATTTACATTTATCATTCCCATTTTTTCAAATATTTTAATCATTCACAGTAACTGACATCATTCCAGTGACCAACATCGGTTACCTTCTTATACTGGTATAGATTCACTGATCCATATTGGTTCCTATCTGTTTTGGTTATTTTACCTAAATCAATATCCAATTCACATTCAAATACTTTTTATGATATATTTCTATCATTCCTAGATTTTTTGAATCTCTATTACAAACAACAGGGTTCAATGTTATCTATTTATACTCTTCATCATAAAATTGGCAAATATTCCATTTATCCAAAGTAACCGGCATCAGTCTATCAGACGGCATTCGTTACCCTTATCTACCAGCATTAGTCTCTGTGTTTTTACTTTTCTGTCAAAACAATGATCAAATTCCACTTTCTGGATTTCTTTTTCTATCTTTTTCTATGTTTTTGTACCATCAACATAACTTAGATTACTTGTTCTCACTCTACTCACATGGTTTTGACTCATCTCCAAGTTAATGCCTTGGTTTTTCACACCAACCACTAGCTGTTACCTCCTAATCCCTCACCACCCTCCATCTCATCACCCATGGACCCCAATGCTCCTCCCGTGATAGCTACAGGGGATAAGGAATTCATAAAATTCTTGGATCATAACCCCGCAGCCTTGCAATATTACTTAGCTCATTCTTTCACCCAAGATTCATCAGGATAGCTCTTATATAGGATGTATGTTTCCATTTATCTTGTTATTGCACCCACTTATGTGTCATCTAGCACTAGTGTAGCATTACCTGTTACTACCTCACCAATTGTCATCTCTTAGATCATCCCTACATCATCAGTATCTATCACACCTACGACATTCACTTCCCCATCATCCAAAAATCTTAGTGTAGGGATCCCTACCTCATAATTCCCTATTAATTCACAACCTCCAGTTTTGTTGACCCCATTCAAAATTCTTGTCATGTCTAGACCCACTACACTGCCACTTATTACTAGGAGGGTCTCGAAATAGATCCCTCCTACCTATACCCTGTATCAACCATGATTTGTTGATTATACTTCCTATTCAGGATATGTACCATCATCAGTTACTGCTACCTACATTCTACCTTCTCAGTTTTCCTACTCAACACCTCCATAAACTTGAGTAAAATCCATGTCCTATTCATCATATCCACCTCCCTATACCACAAGAGGTTCCCCTCAGTCTAATAAGACCATGGATTTTATCAAGATGATGATGGATAAGATGCAGATGCTTGAAGCATTTGTTTCTAGCTCCCAAAACACATTGATCTATGACGATATTTGTAACAAGCCTATTCACTTTTCTATTCCAATTCATCCCTACCCTACACATTGGGAAATGCTAAATTTCAACTGATTCAATAGCAAGGAGGATCTACAACAGCATTTGCGATCGTTTAAACACATATGTTATCTTATCTACCATGATGATGCCTCACTTCTCCAAAAATTTTCAATTTCCTTGATAGGACCGGCCTTAGACTGGTATAATGCTTTACCCAGGAACTCTATCTTTTCATTTAATCAATTAGCTTAGGCCATTCTCGATCATTTATCCATCAACATTGTCAAGAAGGTTTCCATGACCAACTTATATTGGATATGCCAATATGACGACGATTCTATCATATATTTTTCGGTGTGTTGGCAGAGTCTTATTAACATATTTGATTTCTAATTGCCTCAAAATAAATTAATAGAGTTATTCACTAGAGTTTTTGCTCACCACAACTCTCCAATTCTCCATGTCTGAACTTTCCAAATGTTTGATGAGGCATTCACAATGGCTCGGAAGCTTGAAACCTGTGCTATCGAAGAGAAGAAATTACAATTGTGTAGCAAGGGTGCTCCCTTCAAACCAAATGACTCTTCTTATTCTTCCAAATCAAAAAATAACCATTCCAAAATGAAAGGATCTGCCATTGTGGTAGTCCTAAAAGATGGTCCATCTCATCCATCTAACCAACCAAAACCATTTTCTACTCTCTCTCCTGTTCAGATTTTTCAACATAAATATGAACAATTATGTTATACTCCCATAGGGGAACCTTATTCCTTGGTGTTGGAAAATTTGTTGAAAATAGGAGCTATTTTTCTTCAATCGATCAAACCACATATTAGTTTTGATGCTTCACGTCCCTTTCCTGCATGGTATAAAGAAAACAAATATTGTAATTACCATCATGTTATGGGCTATAGTGATGGCAACTATAAGACATTTGAGAATATTATTCAAGAAATGATAGATAATGGAGATCTCATTCTTGACAATCCTAATGTACCGAAAAACCAAAACCCGCACATCTTCAAGAAGCCTTTTCCGAACCATAATCATATGTCAAGCCAAGTAGGTGAAACCTCTGACAACAATGTTCATGAGGTTCACACCGTATTTTATACAATGCCCACTTATTCAACTTAGTTTTATCCCATTCCCATTATTGATTAAATCCTTGTGTGAACTCCCTCACCCATGGAGGAGCCTATTCCTTCCACTCCTCTACTCACGAAGGATCTACTCATACCTACCCCTTCCTCTATAGAATATCTTACCACATCTATGTCTCTACTCAATGTAGAGCCTATCACACCTATTCTTCTACCCATGGAGGAACCTACTGCATCTATAACATTTCCCATCATTGGATCTATTTTACCCAATTCTCTACCTAAGGAAGAGCTAAAATTATCTACTTTGCTACCCAAAGGAAAGCCTACATTACTAGTGTTGCAATATCCTCCACCCATAGAAGATCCATTTGTATCTTCCTTGTCCATAAGCAATACATCTCTCAAGATCTTCTAAGATCCTATTGATCTCATTATGTTACTTCTTCCTACCAAGTCAAAGGAAGAAGCTTTTCTGGTGTCACTCAATTTAGAATTCTAGACAAGTGTCACAACCCACTCATCAATGTATAAACCAAATTTATTTTCATGACTGGTAGATAAGTTGCATTACATCGATCATTCCACACTTTAGGGCACCTACAACTCCCAATATTTACTCAAATGCAAATTTCATCCATAGGTAATTCGACCATATATCTGAAAGTCTTTAAGTGAACCATGACCATAAAACCTTAACCAGCTGTAATCGATTCTCTTTCATTATCCTTTCCTGCACCTCAACCGACACCTGCACCTAAACCTTTACCAACACCAAAAACTTCACTTGCACCTAAACCCACTGCTACATTAGGAGTGTTTCCAATACCATGTCTAACCCATTTGCATGTGAAGATAAATCTAGTTACCACTTCCAAGACTATCATAAGACCTATCGCCCCACCTAAGAGGAAGACCCAAACTCTTAGGATGTGACCCCCAGTCTCTCCACAACGTCCTCTTTCACCTTTTCCAATCCCATCCATCTTAGGTCCTTTTTATCCAAATAACTCTCCTAGTCATTTGGAAAACTTACATACATATTCTAGATCTGAGATTTTCATTGCAAGTTGTGCATACTTTGGTCATCTCCATGGCACATTCACTTGGTTTTTGTTCCCTTGCACACCCTTGCATGCTTCCCCTTATCCCCTTTCCATTTTCCTTTTCCTCTTTATTCCACTCTTCCTCTGTGTGCATCTTTTGCGCATTCGATTTCCTCCTAGCAGTTATTCATCCTACACGCATGCCTTGCACTTGGTTAAATCAGCTAAGTCATTGTCCCTCTCTCATGCCCCTACACATTAAGTTTTAATAGTTACACCTTAACCATACATTTCCTGCTCACCAGTTTTCCTGATTTCCTCCATGCACCTTGCAGTTGTGTGTGCCTTCCTTATATCTTTTTCCCACACCTCATTCTTCTGCACGTATACTTTTACACCCTCCTATGCACCATTTTGTGCCACAAAATTATCTGACATGGTTGAGTGTGCCAGACACAACCTATTAAAGCTTTCAAATAATGTGTCAAACCTTTGCAATAGATCAATAAGTGACACATGGAAGAAAATGAAAAATCATTTACACATTTGGACATCTCCTCAACCAATCAACGCATGTCATGTGTCCTGCGTGCGCAAACGAATATGATAATATTCTGATATCCATATATTTTGATACAAATCCCCAATCAACACACACCCCATCTCAATCGATAGCTATTGATGTAGGCTACAATGCTAGATATTCAAATTCAAATTCTTGGCAGATTTGGTTGGTGATAAATGAGAAAACATCTTTTTGGGAATTAATTAGCAGATCTGATTGCTCCAACTACCCAATTTGATTTGATCCACCCTTATTCCTTCTCCAACATGCCAAACAAACTTGGGAAAATGTATTTGATAGATTTGCAAGTATTGAATGCTTATTATTTGTGGTTGTATTTCAAATTCAGGTTTTCCCTCTTTCTCTTCTTCTTCCATGAATTCATCTATATATGTAAGATCTGGACTCATTGTTAACCTTAGACAATTTGGATTCTTACATACTTTGCTAAGGAATTTGTATTTTTGTATTCTGAGTCACAGACCTCCATATCTGGCTTGTGCATGTGAATATCAACCTCTTTCACCATTTTAACATTTAGTGAATTTTTAGAAATAATGGAAGCATCGTTTCATGACTATTCTCTATCCTAAGAATGTTTTTATTCTTTTTTTGTTCCTTTATTTTACATTGTGTGATTGTTGTGTCACTCTACATCCCTTGCAGCTCCATTTATAGATGTCTCATGAAACTGATCTCGTAAATGCATTTTATTTGTGCTACACCTTATTATCCTTCTTTCATGCCTTGTCCTTTCATTTTCACTCAGAACGGATGGTGTTCATCTCTCTTTTTTTGGTGTTATCACCTTCCATATATTAACTTTCCTTTTTATTATCCTTCTATCCCTATTCCCTTGACATTGTTAGCTTAGTTTTCCCTTTCAACATTATGAGTAACAGTAGTAATAGATATAGATAGAGGAACCAACCTTCTCTAGAGATCCGTCTCAAGCGCACAATGTCCCATAACTTGGAGATAGTTCCATTATTGTCTCAAATGACTTGGTTCTTCCAAATCCGAGACACGGGTGTAAGTTTGAAAACCAATAGTTTTTGGAATGTGAACTTAGTATTTCTAGCCTTTGGAGGCTTATTTCCACACATTTGGTGACTCCCAACATTTCCATAGCTCTTGGTTTGCAGTCTTGAGTGCCTTTTATGAGAATATTGCATACCATATAGAGTGTTATAGTTGAAGGATTATTTGAATACCTCCATCTTTCACTGAGAAGCACACACAATAGATATTCCATGTGCGCATCCCCATCTCTAGCGTGCCACACACACTCTACTCCTCAAAATAGACAAACATACCCTATCATGTCACTTCAACCTCCTCCTCCTCAAAGGAACTTCATAAGTTTCATTGAAGGAAGCTTGCTCAATCTCAATGTCCACCATGATATGTTAGTGGCCACCCTTAAGATTATTACCTACTTCATGGGAGAGAATCAAGTTACTCCTATTGAAAAAATTCAATATATAGCCAATGTATGCTCCGTCTATCTGATTACACATGACGATGGTTCTGTCAGGTTGCTTGCAGCCTCTTTCAAGGGTAAAACACTCCAATGGTACCATGTCCTGGGGCCTGCATCTATTGCTACCTAGGATGAGCTTGGAATGGCTCTATGTAATTACTTTGAAGATAAATTAGATCATCTATCATTGGTGAAGTATCTGACTACAAAAAAGTGTGCACCTAATGAGAAAATGACTGATTTGAACATTAGATTCTAGAATACTTGGGACAGAATTCCTCAAGTGGTAAGGCCTACAACCCAACATGATTTCTTATACTATATAAGCACTTTGAATAGTGGTATTTCAGTCATGATTCAATCCATGAGAGGTAGAATGTTTCATATCGCATACAACATTGTAATAAGGGTTGAAAAAAATCTCATTCAGGTTGGTAAGTTAGTGCCTAGGCCTCATGTGCCCTTATTCCCAGATATGTCTCCAGTGCCCCAACCTTCTATTGCTCCAGTTCTAGTGAAGAGCACATAGACAATTGCATCTACATCCTACTCTCTTGGAAAACAAAAAGAAGATGATGAATTAAAGGTCTTGATTAGAAACTTGTCCAAAAAGGTCATATCATTAGAGAAGTATGAAGCATGAGCCTACAAAGGTAGCGCCAATAAGGCACAAAGCTAGATAAATAAAACTTGGCAAAATCAGTATCGGAATCAAAGACATAGAAAAAACCAGCAGATTGATAGATGGAATGTTAATGTGCACTTGTCTTTGCAAGTTATTCCTCTTGTACAACCTCTTCCAGAACCAAACACAAGTCAAACACTTATCCCAATATAGAACAACATGGTGTAGGAGTCTGAATGGTTTTTTCCTTGCAATATGCATCATAATCAAAATCCTTGCACCAATGTTACACGTGCAAAAGCCTACATGATTTAGAATGCTTCTAGTTGTGAGCTTTCAACAAACCCACCTAAAGTAGATAACCAAGAAAGGCCAGAATCTCTTCTAGAGGAAAATTTGATGTTCTTTAGCATTGAGGAATTTTGTGCAATCAACCAGGTTGTAGATGATGCAAGTAGATCACATGCTTGAATTGTACACAACACAAGATATAAAAGGTTAATGCTCAAATCTAGCATGTAGGTTATAATTCTAGTAACACAATCTGATCCTTAAAAATAAAAGTAGGCAACCAAAGCATCCAAAGGTAAAAGTGCTCAAGTTCCTATACATGAGGCTCCATGCAAATCTCCTCCTAAACTAATGCATGCCCCTCCTTTGGTAGGTAATGCCTTTGTGCCAACTAAGGCTCCTGCCACTGTGCCTGAAAAATCAAGAAAGGACATTGTTGTACCTCAAATGCACAATTCAGTGGGTATTCCATTCAGCATTATTGACTAGATGAATAAAATAAACATAAATGTCACAATGTGGGATGCATTCACTATTCCATCCCAGCGTGACTTGTTGCATGAAGCTCTATGGCAACTTCCGCACACTGATCCAACTATACATAAGTTGCGTACTTCTAGTAACATCTTTCAAGAAGAGGAGAAATAAGTAAGTAAATTTGCTAAAACCCCACCCTTCTATTTGTCTATGATTATAGGCAAACATCTTGTCCATAACTACATGATTGACTCAGGTGCTATTACTTATGTCATGCCTAAGAAAATTTTTTAGGTCTTAAGTATCACCCCTTGACAAAAGTAGTCCTAAAACTTAATGGTTCAACTCTTACTACTCTAGGAATCATCAAGGATCTTGAGTTAACCCTCCATGCATTTCCAAGTCTGATAATAACTCAATATGTGTCAATCATTGATATGCCCCCTTTGTTTGCCTTATATTTGTCAAGATATTTTACCACTAAAGTGGGTGGTTACTTGTCTTATTATTGTACCCATATGTTACTTAAGACAAGGTATGGTACCTGATTTACCATACAAGATGAGCCAATATTTTCCTATCGTGTAGAGTTATATGTCCCATACCCTCTCCAAGACAATTGTTTAATCCAAAAAAAGTAAAGACTGAGTTTCTAAAGAGTAGTTTTTTCCTCCTCCTCTACCTGACCTTATGCTAGATGAATGGGTGGAAAGGCACCATAAATTTGACCCATATGCTAAAGAGTTGGAAGCTTATGAAACAGGGCTTGGTACTTACTACATTCTGGAAGAAGAAGATGTGTTGCTGCACACACTCAAGCAAAGTGAAGAGAACCCTAGTCTATGGAAGTTATATTTTGATGGATCGAGAAGCAGAAATGGAGTGGGAGTAGGATTCATTCTCATTTCCCCTAAGGATGAGAAATTATTCTTCATGCACATGTTGTATTTTACATGTTCTAACAATGTGGAAGAGTTTGAGGCGTTGGTGCATGGTCTACTTATTGCTGAAAAGAAGAAGATTAAGGCACTGAAGATATTTGGGGACACAGAATTGGTTATCCACCAAGTCACCAACAAGTGCATGACAAAGAATAAGCTTCTCAAATCTTATAAACATAGATTTTGGGACCTCCTTAATAACTTTGATGCTCTAAATATGTAGGTGGTGCCACATAAAATGAATAAGGAAGCTGACTAGATGGTCACACTTGGTTCACAGTTTTCTCCTGCAAAGGACTTTGTCAAAGGAAATAGTCAACACATTAAGATGGTGATTAGACCATCCATCCTAGATAACAAAACCAACTAGAAAGTGTTTGAAAATGATGCAAAAATTTTCCAGTTCATCCAGAATGAAGTTGAGTTCTCACCAAGCATGCAAGATGAATTACATGACAACTATGGTGACCAAGTGTTTCAATTGAAGTCAAATAAGTTTCCTAAAGGGCTTGTCACCTTAGAACAAATTTTTATCCATGATTTTGATTTCAAGGGTGTAGAAAGGTATATGTGTGTGGTGTAAGAAGACTTCTCTCCAATCACTATTGCATGCAAAAAGGAGTTGTTGCTTAGTAAATCTTGTGTGCACGATGAAAATAGGCCTTCATCTCTCTTTGTCAAAAATATAGTGATATCTTCTCATGGGAGTATGAATACCTCAAAGGTTTTGATCTAAGTGTTGCTCAACACTCCATTGAACTTGATCCTAGTATCAATCCTGTCAGAAAAAGTAGTGACCAGTCAATCCAAAGATAGATCCCCTCATGAGAAAGGAGTTATCCAAATCCATTGAGGTAAAGATTATTTTTCCCATCAAGTAATCTACCTAGGTTGTGAATCTATTTCTAGTGAGAAATAAGAATGGTGAAATCAGATTCTGTGTTGATTTCAGAGATTTGAACAAGGCATCTCTAAAGGATAATTATCCTTTTCCTAATATGCAATAGATTTTGTAGAATATGTTCGATGTGCAAAGATTCTCAATGCTGGAAAGATACTATGGATTTAACCAGATCTTGGTCAAGGAAGAGGATCAATTCAAAACAACATTTACAACCAAGTGGGAAACATATGCATATCAAAATATTCCCTTTGGTCTATCAAACGCATGCAAAATGTTTCAGTGTGCCATGAAAATTTCCATCAAAGGTTACATAAATGAGTTCATCTTGGTTTACCTTGATGACATTATAATCTTCTCAAAGTAGAGAAAAGATCACATGGCACATCTAGAGAAAGCATTTGGGAGATGCCAAAGGTATGGGGTGCCTCTTAATCCCAAGAAGTTTAATTTTGTAGTGGCGTATGGAAAGCTCTTAGGCCGTGTGGTTTCAAAGGATGGCATCACAATCAATCCTGAGCACAATTCAGACATCCTAGATCTTTCCCTTCTGCCACACAAAAGGCCTTGTAGTCCTTCCTTAGTATGATCAATTATGTTAGGAGTTTTATTCCTAACTTTGAAGGATTGGTTCGGCCCATCACCCTGATGCTAAACAAGGACATAACTTTTAGATGGACAATAGAAGGAAGGAAAATCTTCAACAAAATTAAGCAAGATATTTCTTGCAGGCCAACACTCATCAACCCAAATTACTTAAAGGATTTTATCCATTATGATTATGGCACTGATGTGAGTGTTACTGATTTCCTAATACAAGAAAATGAACAAGGGCTAAAACAACCAATGGATTTCTTTAGCCAGATGCTGAAGGTTTATGAATTGAGATATCTTCATATGGAGAAACAGGTCTACGCCATTATGTGTGCACTAAAGAAGTTCAAAATTATACTTTTCACAAATCACATCAAGGTGTTAGTCTCCCACTCTTTTGTTAAAGACTTCATCATGGGAGAAAAAATTAGTGAAAAGAGAGCACGATGGGTGACAAAAATCATGGAGTATGATGTGACTATCAAAGCCACAAATATGGTAAGAGGTAGCATGCTTTAGAAGCAACTTTCTGAGGATGTGCACAATGAATTTAAGAATTAATTTTTTTCTTGATGAAGCTCTCCCACACACAAAAATTGAGCAGAATACATATCCTGACACACACAATTGGGTAAAGGACATGATTGCATTCCTTTCCGAGGGTGCATACCCGCCTGGATTAAACAAGGAAAAGAGAAGACATCTCAAGTTAAAATCTATACCTTATGCTTTTATTGATGGAATTATCTTCAAGAAGAATCTTGATGGTGTGATTTTAAGGTGTATCAGTGGCACGTAGACTGAAAAATTGTTAGCAAAATTCCACGATGGATTCTCTGGTGGAAACTTCTCTACCAATACTACAACAATGAAAATCACAATGACAGGTATCTTTTATCCTACTCTGTTTGTAGATGCACACAAATGGGTCACAAAAACCAAGGAATGTGCTTTCTTTATAAGAAAGAGAGATTGGAAGTTCTTCCCCTATGAAAAATCCAAGCGGATAATCCTTTTATGAAATGGGGTATTGACTTCATAGGCATGATCAATCCACCTTCATGGGCTGGACATAGATGGGTGCTGACAGCTACGGAATACTTTACCAGATGAATAGAATTTTTCATGCTCATGGAATCAACCGAGTCAGTCATCCTTGACTTTCTTGAAGTCATAGTCATAAGGTTTGGTGTTCCTCAAACCATTATCTCTGATAATGCAAAATCCTTCCTTGGGACTAGAATCATTGATTGGGCTCTAGATTTGGGCATTTATCATAAGACTTATTCTAAATATTACCCCCAAGGAAATGGTCTTACAGAATCAAAAAACAAGAACCTTATCAGAATCATGAAGTGGAAAATGAATATCAGCCAAATATAGTGGCATACAAAGGTCTCGTGTGCGCTCTGGGTAGATAGAATCACAATTAAAAAAGTAAGAATATCTCCTTACAAGCTTGTCTATGGAAAGGAGGCTACCCTTCCTTTGACGCTGGAGATGAACTCATTAGAATTTTCCCAGTAGCTGGAGTTTAAAGGTGTAAACCAGAGAGAAATAAGAATGATAGAGCTGGTTAATCTTGAAGAATTAAGGAATTCTACCATGATAAAGCTAGAAAAACATCAACAACCAATAAAGAAATGGTTTGACAGAAAAGTTAGGCCTCAAGATTTCAAAGTTGGGGACTTGGTTTTAAAATGGGATGCTGAAAAACCTAAACTAGGGTGCCTTTAAAATTTTAATGCACTTTGAAGTGGTCCATACATCATTAGTTCATGCAAGGAGGCTAACTCTTTCGAGTTAACTCATCTTGATGGAGGCACACTGTAAATCCCAGTGAATGGGATCTATCTCAAAACCTTTTATTAATTTTTCTGCATCATTTTGTATATTTTATAATAGTTTAATTCCTTCAAGTGTGTTGCATGAAAATTATTTATTTGTACATAGTTTTTTCTTCTTGAGTTCTTTTTGTGCGCGTTCTTCTTTTGCTTCCAGGGTGCCGATCTTATTCTAGCAATTTTCAGTAGTTTACAGGATTTAAAATAGAGTGAACAAATGATCCTTCAAATGACTTTAGGGACATTTCTTCAAATATGAAAATCAGAATTTCAAGAACACACAATAGACTCCATGCCCAATAGATGCTCCAAGATATTGATCTCTTTCAGCTAATAGGAAGATGGCCGAAATTTGCTTAAAATGTTATTCAAATAACTATCCTAGTCATTTGGCCAACTTATATACATATTCTAGCTCTGAGATTTTCATTGCAAGTTGCATGCACTTTAGCCATCTCCTTGTCACATTCACTTGGTTATTTTTCCCTCGCACACCCTTACAAACTTTCCTTTTCCTCTTTTTTCCACTCTTCCATTGCGTGCATCTTCTACGCATTCATCTTCCTCCTAGTAGTTATTCATCTAGCACACACACCTTACACTCCATTAAATTAGCTAAGTCACGGCCCCTCTCTCACCCCCCCACACATTAATTTGTAATAGTGGCACCTTGACCATATGTTTCCCACTCACCAGTTTTCCCCATTTCCTCCCTGTGCATTAGGATTGTGCGCACCTTCCTTCTATCTTTCTCCTACACCTCATTCTTCCATGTGCATAATTTTGCACCCTTCTCTGCACCATTTTATGCTACGTCATTATCTAACACACTTGAGTGTGCCACACACAACCTATCAAAGCACACCAACAAGGTGCTAAACCTTTGTAACAGATCAATAAGTGACACGTGGAAAAAAATGAAAAAGCATTTTCTCATTTTGCCATCTCCTCGACCAATCAATGCGTGTCACATGTATTACATGTGTAGATGAATTTAAAAATATTCTGACAGCCATATCTTTTGCTACAAATCCTTGATTAGCACACGCCCATGATCAATTGATAACTACTGATGTAAGTTACAATGGTAGATATTTAAATTAAAATTCTTGGCGGATCTAGTAGGTGAGAAATGGGAAAACATATTTATGGGCATTAATGAGCAGATATGATTGCTCTAACTACTAGATTTGATCTGATCCACCCTCTTTCCTTATCTAACATGCCAAAAAGACTTGGGAAAATGCATTTGAGAGATTTACAAGAGGATTTGTAGGCATTAAATGCTTTTTGTTGGTGGTTGTATTTCAAATTTGTGTTTTCCCTCCTTCTCTTCTTATTCCATGAATTCATCTATATATGTAAGAGTTGGGATCATTGTTAACATTAGACACTTCGGATCCTTACAGACTTTGCTAAGGACATCATATTTATGTTGTAGACCTTTATATCTGGCTCATGTATGTGGATATCGGCCTCTTTTTCCATTGTAATAGTTTTGTGCATTTCTTGAAACAATGGAAGCATTGTTTTGTGACTATTCTTTGTCCTAAGCATGTTTGTATTCTTTCTTCTTGAATTTATTTTACATTGCATGCTTATTGTAACATTCTGCATCCCTTGCAGCTCCATTTGTAGTTTTGTCTCATGAAACTAATATGGTAAATGCATTTTAGTTGTGTTACACATGCCTAGCATTATTTCATGCCTTGTCCTTTCATTTTTGCTCAGAACGGATGGTGTTCATCCCTCTTTTTTTGGTGTTATCACCTACCTTAGATTATCTTTACTCTATGTTATCCTTCTATCCTTGGTCCCTTGGAATTGTTAGCTTATTTTTCCCTTTACGCATTAGGAGTAGCAGTAGTTGTAGAAATGGATATAGGAACCGACCTTCTCTGGAGATCCGTATCAAGTGCGCAAGGTCCCACAACTGGGAGATGCTTCCATTGTTATCTTAAATGACTTGTTTCTTCCAAATGTGAGACACAGGTGCAAGTTTGAAAACCAATAGTCCTCATCCATCAACTCTATCAAGTTGCCTCCTACTCAAAGTAAACCTAAAACAAAGTTGTCGACAGCATTATTGTAACCTTCTATTCCACCCAAGCTAATTACATTACCCACACCTACTATATTATGCCTCCCTTCACCTTCCCTCCTATATATACTCCATGTAATTCCTCCTACTACTAATTTCACTGCACCTCATCTCTCGCCTTGGTTAACCCATCCAATTCCATCTTTCGCATTCCCCTCTACCTTGTGCATTACCTCGACACCTTTACCCAGGAAGGTGCAACCTAAACCCAAGACCACACTACCTCCCAAAAATGTAGTTAAACCTACTCATCCTCCAACTCCACTCCCAAAAACACCACTTCCACAATAGTCACCCAAACCACCATCCAAACCCACTCTTAGTTTTCATTTTGATTCCTTAGTAGGGTCCTACACTAACATGTTCACTCAGTTGTTAGAGACTTCCACTATCACATTACCACCTATCAAGCCTTACGACCCACTCAAAACTAAACTAGAAGGGTTTGATGATACTAAGATATGTGCCTACCATCATGTGCCATGACATGATGTTGAGAATTGCAAGGCCCTAAAAGCTATTCTTCTGCAATTATGTTCTCTTGAAGAGTCGTATGAAGAAGATGACCATTTGGATGAAGAGCCTCTTCTACCTTTTCCTGTTGTCATGCAACCTTCACTTCCACCTCCATAACCCTATTATCCTCCTCTGACATTTGAGATCAATATGGTCTGGATTAGAGACCTATCCCAACCCCCTCTGCAATGTAATTGTGTCATCCTTATTTCACAAGGTTCTTATTCCGCATTAGGATTTTGTCCTTCCTATAGTTATACCTTTTATGACTCATCTTCATCTCTTCCCTAAGTCAACATGGTTTGAGTTACCACTCGATCTCAAAAGGATAAAGGGAAAGATAAGATAGGAAACCCATCCACCACACCTGTACCTAACATTCCATCAACACCTACATCCAAGGTAACCATTCGTAGCCTGACCTAACCAATTTTCAATGGTGTTCCACATCGCACTGTGGTTAGATAATTGTAGAAATCCCCTTTAAAAATGTCCTTGTATGATCTCATCTAAACCTCTAAATCTCATCGATAGGTCTTGCTTGAGATTATCCAGACTATTGAAGGGATACCAAAAAACCCTTCACCTATCTCTTCCATTTTTACCCCTCATCACGTAGCTTCTCTTACCATCGCGCACAAAGTTTCTATCCCCACAACCACTCATCATATTTCTGTAGTCAGTTTTTCTGAATCAGAAGTTGCTCCTTTCCATTCAAAAGATCTTGACCCCACCCTCTTCATCTCCATCTATGTCAATGATATGCACGTATGATGTGTTATGATTGATGGAGGTACAAGTATCAACATCATTTCCTCCCATACATACAAAAAATGTGCAGACCCTCTCATTACATGCATAATAAACTAGTTATGTTGCGTTCCTTCAATGATTCCATCAATTCCACCCTTGGCACCATCATCCTTCATATTGATGTGGGTCCTTGCACTCTTCATGAACTCTTCTACATCCTAAAAGGAGAGTTCCAATATAACATGCTACTTGTTTGATCTTGGATTCATGCCATGGGATGTGTACCCTTGACTCTCCATCGTTGCATAAAATTTGAATATGAGGGGCACCCTTACACTATTCCTGATGATCCTTCACCTTTCAAAACCTATAATATATTATACAGACCAAATGACATCCTCATCCCTATCAAGGTATCTACTACCACTATCATTTCATCCACTACCACTGTCACCTCATCTACTACTGCCACTTCTTCATCATCTTTTGTTTCCTCTTAATCTTCTGCTGCCGCCATTTCTTCTTCTTCTATTTCCGCATCTGCTAGTCCTACTATTTTACCTACCATAACTAACTCATCCATCCCTACCACTGTCATTTCTTATAAAGCTAACCCATCCTCATCACCCCAAGATCCTGACAGTGCATCCATTCCCGCATCCCAAGTCCCAACTTTTGATCCACTAGTAGACATTTTTCAACTTCTTTCCTTAGGGGAGTACTTCCTCTACAATGCCAATACCTTCCTTACTCCTCAAGAGTATGGTATTCTCCAAAAACATCCCCATTATGAAAAACGTATAGGAGAGACGTTTTCATACAATCCTCCTCACCTTTGTAAAAACCTATCCTATTGAGGATTAGACACCTCATCTTATTCTCCTGAACCGCCACCTCAAACAAAACCATTTTCTTCTGATTTTAGATACCTTACTAACTTTTTTTCTACACATACTTTCCTCCATAATTTTTCTTGGAAAGGCTTTGGCTTCGGTCTTTATGAACAAGGTTGTTACACAATTATACCATACACTACTAGCAAACACAAGGACCGATGTGGTAATAGATTATCCATATCACCTATCACAAATAATGATTGAATCAATCTCATAGAGTAGGATCAACCTTCCGAACCTCCGTCACCTATCTTGCCATGATCTACACCATCTTCACCTATTTCCCCACCTTCACCCACAGAGTCCATGGATCTATAATCCATTCCTCCTAAAAAGAAAATTTAAACACCATTCCTTTGGGATCTCTGACCTATTAACGTGATGGTGAGGCTTCTTCTTCCATTCCTCTTTGTTATCCTGACATGATTGATGATGACTATAGACACAAAAATTATGTCACACTCCCCTTGGCCCCCCATGGAATAGCCAACTCAAATGTATTCACCCAACCATGGCCCGTTCCAACCCACATTAATATAAATTTAATTAATTTAATACCCATCCTCATAATATTCATCATTTAATTACCTTAATTGACCTAATTTCCACCTCACCCTAGACCTATTCTTGGCATGTTTCCACAACTAAATAAGACCTAATCTTACTTTCCTTAATGAGATAATATTTGGTCTAACCATAAAAGAACATGCCTAAGATTTCTCTAACCACATTCCCATTCATTAGAAGGGAAGCTTCCATTCTGAGTCGTGAGAATAAACCAAGCTAGCCCAAGAAATTGGAAAGATATGCCATTTTTTGTAAACTTAGGGAATCCCGCCTTAACCGACGTCAGTCAACCTAGAACCATCATCAGTTACCATTTATTCATCTTAGCAACCCTATTTTTTGGGTTGGCATATTTTGAGATCGAGGAGATAAGAAGAGAATTGCATGCAAGTAGAACCAGAGCCTTTTTGCACCTATAGACATCCATAGCCAGCACCATGATAGATCTAGAAGCATTCGTACTCACAGTGACATTCTAGGAAGCATTAGTATTGTACTAAGATCCATCTCACCAATCGATCATCCCCACCAAACAACCATTGGATCTGCAACATTGGTAAGTTCTTTTATCACTGATCACTTCCCTTCTTATCCTAGCCATAGGGTTGTTATCATTTTTGTTATCATTATTCCATTAATATTCCCATTCCTTCATAGTCTACTTTTTAACAAACTCAAACATCACCCACCCTTTTATCATATCATCTATCCTAGCCCTTCCACCTCTCTAAGGGTTCTCAACATTCCCTCAGACCTCGCCATCCTGTCCTCTAGCTCTATCTAACCTCACCCAGACTTTGTAATAAGGTTTTTATTAAACTACTGTCACCCGTATGTACCGACACCAGTTACCCATGAATTTCATCGGTCTCTCCTAGACCGTCACCTCTTATACTAGACCAACATCGGTCTCTGTGTTTTACACCTTTGCCAATAATAGAGCCAACCTACCTTCTACCAAGTGACCCAAACAACCCAGAACTTGGCCCTAACTAGTTACAACACCCTAACAACTACCTCCCTTCAGATCTGACTATAGTCTATCTTGTTATGTTATATTTTCTTATTGTGCTTGAATGAAATACCTAAATCATATCAATTATAGTAGTAATTTGTCTATTTCTCACATTAAGTTGTTTTAAACAATGGATTGATAGCTGTTTAGGGAGTATCACACTTCCCAGGTTTAGCACACGCTAGGCAGTTCATTTTCATATATTATTTAACCCTTCTTTTTTGGTCTTGTTTTTTATTTCAGGTAGTTCCTCCCATCTAAAAGGAAGCTCTCACAGTAAGCATTGGATTGAGAATTCAGAACGTGCGCAACAACCATTAATTGGCCAACATAAATAGGTATTCCACCTTAGCCCTTTACCCTTATCTATTTTGTCTCAATAACGTATTGAAAACTGTGAAACATTTTGGCATGCCCAGTGGGACCCATCAAGGGTTCTATTGCATTTTTTTCATTGCTAGGATAAAGTTGTGTGTTTGTTTCCCTTTAAAATGATTACACATTAATCTTCTTCTCTGGTAATCCTCTCTTCTTTCTAATTTCTCTAAAATAAACATTCCTCTTGGTGCATTTAAAAAGAATCATTCTTCTTTCTTACTTTCTGCATTTAGTGAAAAAGAATACCCTCTCCTATTCATCCTTTTCTTCATCGAACATAAATTTTTTTATTTGGGCTTAAAATTGGTTGCATTACATTCTAATTTTCTACATTTAGCTCACATTAAAATGAGGGCAACCTATATGTTGGAATTCATACCCAACTGATGGCTAATATAAAGAATCGTACAAAGCATATTCTCTCTCTCTCTCTCTCTGTGTCTTACCAAACTACACAAAATTGAACTATACACATTTTTCTTAAACAACATCTTACTTGGGAATACCTATCACCGATCACATGATCAAAGGATTGGCAAGTACTCCCCAGCTCGTTACTTATGTTGAGTCATTATCTAAGAGGATAGCCCACCCCCACCATAACATAACTTGAAACCTCTCCTTTTAGATATCCTTCTTTGTAGGAAGCCTTCCTCACCAAAAAATCTACTCTAAATTCATGAGTCAGTCTTCTAAATAACATAAGCTCAACGAATTAAAAATCACTTGTTGGATACATATTTATAGCATTTGATTGACGCACATTTTGAGGTGTGAAGATACATTTCTCCATTTTCCATTCTTTTGCCTTGTACACTCCACTATCATAGTTAGAATATTCTAACTTCTTCTGAGTGTATCAAGACTTCATTGCATCATCTCTAGACCTCTGGGTTGACTATTTATTTGACTCAAATTCATAACAATCCATTATTTTACATTTTTCCAATTTTCACAGTAACCAGAATCGGTTTATCTACCAGTATTGGTCCCACCCTGACTAGCCTCGGTTTTTCCTAATCGGCATCAGTTTTCTGTTCTTTTTGGTTAAATTGCCCAAAGATCAATTATTTCATTTTCTTCGCTATTTTGAGTTTTTTGGAGTCTCTACACTCTCTGTACTCTCATAAACTGTCTTCATACATCTTATCTATCTGACATTAATCAGTTTTTGTCCCCTTTGGTTAAACTATTATTTTCTCACAGCAACTAAATTTGGTTACCCCTAAACCATCATCAGTCATCCTTAACCAACGTCGGTTACCCTATGCTGAAACTCAAATGATACATTACCCAAATCCACCAATAAGCACCTATTTTTGTCATTATTACTACTCTCTGTGTCATATACAGGATACAAAATCACTTGATATACATTCATTCACATGGTGTTGACTTGTAATCAAGCTAATGCTCTTATATTCCACGTAAGTCGTCAACCACTCCCATATAGTCCTTCACCACCATCTGTCTTGTCACCCATGGATCTAACCCTACCTACCACCATTTCTATAGGAAATGAGGAGTTTGCATGACTCCTTCATCAAAATCCATTGACCTTATAGTTCTACCTTTCCCACTCTTCCACCCGGGACTCCTCAGGTCAGTTAATATATGAGATGCTTGTATCCATCTCTCTTGCCCTTATTCCCACTTCTACATCAGCCCCTACAAATGTGGCATTACATTCACCTACTTTAACCCTAGTAGTCTCATAGCTAGGCCCCATACCTACTATGACCACTGCATCTACAGTATCATTCACACCCATAGTATATGTTGTCCCCTCATCAACCACCTAGACCATAACCTTATCCGTGCCCATTGTCGCACATATACTATTTGCAACACAACCACCCGTGGTGTTGGTGACCTCTACTCCATTCCATAATCTTATCCTCTCCATCTTGCAATCTCTACCCCCAATCACTACTAGAGTCACTGTGATCGTCCCACCTACATACACATACTATCAACAACCCCCTATCTCTTTCATCACCCATTCTAGATATATGCCCTCTATGTTAGTCCCATATTCTTAACCTCCTTATTTGGCATCACCATACATTGGAATACCACACACATCACATGTTCAATACCCACCCCCTTACACCATAAGAGGTTCCCTTCCGTCACAACCTATGAATGACCTCATTCAATTGATGGTGGAAAGGATGCAGACACTAGAAGCATCAGTTTCCGGCTCACATAATTATCTCACCTATGATGAAATTTGTAATGAGCCCATTCATCTATCCATCCCTATTCATCCATACCCTATACATTGGGAAATTCCAAAATTTAACCATTTCAATAGTAAAGAATACCCACAACAACATTTGTGGTCTTTCAAACATGGGTGTTACCTGATCATCCATGATGACACTTTACTCCTACAGACCTTCTCGATGTCCTTGACAAGACTTTCATTGGACTAGTACAGTGGGCTACCAAGATACTCCATCTACTCATTTAATCAAGTAGCCCAAGCCTTCTTAGATCACTTGTCAATCAACATTGTTAAGAAAGTCACCATGACTGATCTTTATTCCACACAATAGTACGATGATGAGTCTATCACTGACTTTATCCCTCTCTAGCACAACCTAATTAACCAGCTCACATTTCAATTACCTTAAACTAAACTCATAGATTTGTTTACTTGGGCTTGCACTAGACACATCTCACCAACCCTATAGGTGTAGACCTTTCACACTTTTGACAAGGCATTCACCATGGCAGGGAAATTGGAAATTCGTGCTATCGAAGAGAAGAAAATTCAGTTGCGTAACAAAAGCATCGCATTCAAAACAAACTATGCTTCTTCATCTTTGAAACCCCAAAATAATTATTTAAAACCCAAAGTATCTGCCAACACTATAGTTCTCAAAGCTGGCCCCCCTCACCCATCAAACCTAGCCAAATCTCCTTCTAATCTCTCTCCCATCCAAGCTTTCTAGTTCAAACGAGAACAACAGAAGTACACTTTGATAGGAGAACCTTATGCTTCTATTTTGGAAAAGCTTATTAAGGCTAGTACCATTACCCTTCCACCTATAAAACCACACACTAGTTTGGACCCTGAGTTCCCCATGCCCATGTGGTATAAAGAACATGAATTTTGTAACTATCATCGTGTCAAAGATCATAGCGACAATAACTACATCACTTTCAAGAAATTTGTCCAAGAAATATTAGACAACAGAGATATAGTCTTGGATATCCCGAATGCACCTACTAACCAAAACCTATATATATTTAAGAAGCCATTCCCTAATCATGCCCCATCTTCTAACCAAGTTGGTTACACTTCAAATAATGATAGCAATGTCCGCGAGGTCTACGCTATTTTCGATGACATACCAGTTGCTTCCCAATTGTGTCATGTTCCTTCCATAGATGAAATCTTAGCCCAAGCTCCCCTACTAGCACAAGAACCTATTTCATCTACTCCTTCACCCACAGAGGAACCCCATTTTTTTTGTCCTTCACCTATGGAAGAGAATATAATTATCATGCCACCTTTGACCCCTCAAATTTTTGTGCAGTTATCAGTGGCACCTCTCCTACTCATAGGAGATACATGTCCACAACCAACATCATTATAAGTAGAGTCAACCTCATCTTACCCATCCTCTCTTCTACCCATGGAGGATCTTATACAAATACCATTTCCTTTAGATGACCATTCACCATTGGACCCCCAAGATCCTATTGATATTCTTTCAGCTCTCTTACCCACAGAGTCTGAGGCTAGCCACTTCCCTGTATCTCAAACACATATTATAGGGATTTATACTCAATCCACATTGGCCCCGCTTGCAACAGTACCATTTTTACACTTGGTCAATCCCTTGGACTATGTTGATAGAGCATTACTTTGGGGATGCCTACTACTTCCTGTTTCAACCCAAATGCAGTTGTCACTCACCAACACCTCCACTATCTATCCAAAAGTGTTTCAAGAGACCAAAATAAACACAACCACTACTATTACAATGCCCTCCATGTCACCACCCATGGCCCAACACACACCTCTACCCATAACCTAACATACATCTACACCCAAACACCTACCCATGCCTATATCGTCTCTCCTACTTAAAACCATCACCACCTTAGGGGTCATGCCAACATCAAACCTTACTCACCCACCCATCCAATTAGATTTATCCACATCTTCACAAACCAACACTAAAATTATTCTTTCCCCTAAAAAGAAGACCCAACCTCCTAGGCCTCATACATAAACCTCACCTACACCATTGTCACCTTCACCCCTTTTGTCCATCCTAAGACCTCACCCCTTGACTCTGGCCAAACAACCTCCTTCCACCAGTAAACTGAGAGCACAACAACCCACATCCTCATCATGAACCTCTAATTTACCCAAGCAACCAACACAACCTCCGCCGTCACCTGTAACCTTCTTACCACCCATGCCACCACTACCATCCATAAATTCTTCACCACCCATGACACTTTCTTCCCTTCCACTCAGACCTTCTACCCAACCTCTATCAACCACCTCCACAGCAACTCGGTTATCCCCGTGGGTAACCCTTTCTCTTCCACCATCTAATTTTCCATCTACATTGCATGCACCCATGTCACCTTTTCCCCATAAGCTATAGACTCAAGCTACGAATCTGCTACCCTCTAATAAGGTAGTTAAACCAACCAAACCTTCCATTTCTAGCTCTTCTACAATGCTCGTACCTAAATAGATGCCCATAAGACCTAAGACCACTCTACACACCAAACTAGTGGACCAACCCATTCCCCCTCCTATAAATCCTCTTCCTCCATAATCATTTGTACCTACACCCAAACCCACATTCATCTCCCATTGTGATTTAATTGTAGGGTCCTACGCTAAAATCTTAACCAATCTCCTCAAAACTTCTGTCATCACATTACCACCTCTTAGAAATTATGACCACTCAAAACCAAACCAAAAGGGTTTGACGAAACTAAAATTTGTGCCTACCATCATGTTCTAGGACACGATGTAGAGAACTATAAGGCTTTAAATATCGCTCTTGTCCAATTATGTCCTCCCGAAGAAAATTTTTATGATGATGATCTTCTTGATGAGGACTCCATTTTTCCTTCACCAATTTCCACATATCTTCTTGCCTTACCTACAAAATGACCAAAATCTCCACCCCCACAACTCTTTGATCCGCCCCTGAGATTCGAGATCAACATGGTCTGTATAAGAGAGTTGGCCAAACCACTGTAGACACCTATAATTACGCCCAAGCAATTTAAATACTTAAATTGCGCTAATTATCCCATTTCTCACAAATTAATGACATATCGTCAAAAGCACTCATTTTCCCTCATATCATCATTAATTAATTACACTAAGCTAATTAATTAAGTTGCCTATCCAACAAATACCCTAATTAACGACCTTCTGTTAATAAATCACCCCTTCTACCTAGACTAATTAATTATTATTAATTAATAAGTTTTCCCTTCCATTTAACCAATAAATCAATATTTAATTGATTTAATCCCCTTATAATAGCCTAAATCGCACTAATATTCCTCTAATTGGATTCTATAAGCTTACACCTACCTATTAATTAATCACCTTTGATTAATTAAAATACCCCCAACTCCCATGACTTGCTAAACATGTATTAAACCCTTCTAAAGTAAGGTTACCTTTAATAAAGTAACCTTATCCATTCCTAATCATGTTTTACCTTTATCCCACATTCATGAGAATGTGTTGAATCCTTTATCCTTTGGGCTATATAAAGAGCCCTCCACCTACCTTTTTACTTACACCTAAACTTTCTAAGAGAGCAAATGCAAAGCATATAGCAAAGAGACTAAGAGCTTGCACCTTGCCCTTTTGAGAGTTCATCATCTTGAAGAGTTAAGCCTCTTTCTTAAAGTTCTTGGCTCATATGGGAGGTGTCAAAAGGGTCTTGTAGCCCAACTTTGATTAGCCCCCATTCCTAGGTTCTTGGAACATAAAGGACAACTATTTTGATAGCCATGGAGCTTACTTAGGTCCATTCATTTATTGTTTGTTAGAGAATAGAGGAGTTTAGATATTTAGCATTGTTAGTTTCAAAGTTTGTATTTATGAATGCTAGCATCTAATCCTTGTTTAATTCTTATCATGATGGTGTTTATGCTTTGTTTTAGCTAAATTCTAGAACTATTTTAGGTGGTAGTTCTTGCTTCATTTGATTTAGCATTAAAAAAAGTATACATGCACACATTTGGCACACCTGGTGGGACATACTCCATTGTCCTTTGCACTTAATTTCAAGTTTTTGTAGTTAAGTTTTATTTTTGGTTACTAACCCTCTTTTACACATGTTGATCTAACTTGTTTTTCTTAACTTGTTTTGTTGAGTTTGCATGTGTTGGGTATTCCTTGTAGGTATAAAGGAGGTGAAGTGCTGTCAAAATTAGAATTGAGGGGAAAATTTCAAGATTTCTCCATGTTTTCATTTTTAGAGCTTACTTTTTCAACATTTTACATGCTAGTTTTGTCAATTTCTTGAAAATTTTCAATTCTTGAGCATATAGGTTAGTGTTTGATAGTGTTGAGTCTTCCATTTACATATTAATGTGGTGGCTTACTGTCAAAATTTAAATCTTGGTGAGAAAATTTCAAGATTTCATTATGTTTTCATTTTTAGAGCTTACTTTTTCATCATTCTACATGCTAGTTTTGTCAATTTCTTGAAAATCTTAAATTCTTGAGCATGTATGTTAATGTTTGATAGCGTTGAGTATTTTATTCATATATTAATGTGATGGGTTGTTGTCAAAATTGAATCTTGGTTGGAAAATTTTTCCCATTTTGTAGATTAAGGGACATTTTTTTTGACATTTTTTTAGTGCATGTCAAGTGCACACCCATCTTCCGAAGGCCATAACTTTTGCTCCCGAACTCGAAATGACTCCATTTCTTTTTGCGTTGGAAAGGTATTGAAGTTAACTATTCAATGAAAACATAAATTTGGGATTTATACTTACAGAAATTGCAGGTTTTTCTGTTATTTTAAAACTAGTCATTTTCTAACATGTCTAATGTTTTGATGAATGTTGTATTTCCATGCTTACTTGATTTAGACCAAAGCGTATGTATGCTCTTCTCTTGCACCTTTTGGTGATCTTGAGAATCAAAAACAACTTTGATCTCTATCTTTTTAACATTGGGATTAAACTTGGAAACTTGATTATTCATTTTGCTTAAGGGAATGAACCTTTTACAAAGCATTTTTCAATGGTCCTTTGATTTGAAGTTTTCCATTTCTATATAGTTGGGATAAAGTTTGTGTATGCTCTTCTCTTGCACCTTAGGGTGATCTTGAGAATCAAAAGCAACTTTAGTCTTCATTTTATAGCATTTGGTAAATTGGAAACTTCATCTTTCACTTTTGGTTTAAAGGAAAGAACATTTATCAAGAATTTTTTATGGTTCATTGATTGAAAATATTTTCTTTACTTTTTAGTTGGATTATTTGTTGTGTATGCTCTTCTCTTGCATCCTTGGATGATCTTGAGAATCAAAAGCAACTCTTAATCCTCTTTTAAATAATTTTATTTTCTTGGAGAACTACTAACGCTTAAGTGCAGGACCTAAAAACGCTTGTCAAAGAAAGAAGGAATCAAAACGAAATCAAAAACTACTAATACAGTTGTTATATAGGTTTCCAAAAGGTGTACAATCAAACCGCACCTAATTAAACAAGATAAAAATAACAACATATTCAAAACACTGTATTACAGGTTTCAGAAAAGGGTACGTCCCTCTCCACTCAACTGGAACATAACCCCTTTGGCATAACGCCTTAAGCTACAACAATGGGGGTGGTTCCAGGAACCCCAAAGTAGTCCACGCAAGAGAGAACCTTGTGGACGAAACGGGAAGTGCTCCGCACTACCTACTTGACTAGTGATTCCTTTGTGAGATAGCGTTATAGGTTATCCGTTGAGGCGACCCCAGTGATAGTACATGTAGATGCACTAGTTTCCTACTGTTCTTGAAGGGGGTAAAGTAAAGCCGAGATACTCCCAAACTAGTCAGTGTGACTTTTTGGGTAAATCACACTTGCTCGTGGCAACTTTGTAACACCTAGGGTGAGAGAACCACCTAGGAGAATATACTTTGGCCAGGATCCCACTTTGACCATTTTAAAACAGTGTTGAGTTGTGAACCTTCTTTTTGAGAAACGTGTGAGGTATTACTTTCACCTAGTTTTTACTTGCCTTAGGGCGAGGTGAAACTTTGCCGAAGTGAGGCTAGCATTTTTTGTCATTTTTTCTTGATTTATTTCCTTCATATTCTTTTGACACTTTGTTGATCAAAAGAGGTGTGATTACCTTTGTGTTGTCATTCGACTATTTATCTCACTTTTATGTCTGTTTACACCCATCCATGTTTGCGGCTGGGTTAGTTAAACGTCTAAAGTGAGTGGAGGTGTTTTCACGTCATTTGGTAGCCATTGTGATCTTGATACCCACGTCAAGATCGTCATTATAGTTAGGCGTGGTTCATCACTGCGGACTTCCATAGAGGAGTCATCTTGTTTGTCTTGTATCGTTACAATTTCAATATTTACGTCTTGTTTCTTGTAAACTCGACATAAATACCTATATTGTATGGTTACGATGCACACATTATTAACTATTCCTCGCTATACTTTGAGCATTTTTTTTTTGTTCAGTTTTATTATTACCTCAATTTCAAAAGGTGCTAGGCACTACCATTTGTGCATGTTATATCAATAACACCTCGATATCAATACTTCACTTTCTTGCAAAGTGGGTTAACATATCTTGGTTATATTGTTGTGTCATTCACAAATCGTAATTGACACTTTTTGAGATATAGGTCTTAATCAGACTTGAGCTTGCTCATCGTATATCTTGATTGGGAGATAGCATTTAACTTCATGTATTTACTTACATCTTGTTCATTCCTTTGAGCTTGGCATAAGTGGAGACATCTTGTTAATCATCTGGCATCACAAATTACTTTAAAACGTAGTCTAGGAGGTACTTCATTTGATTAAGTTTTGATACCAAATGATTGTTTCATTGCTGACTTTATCACTCTATCACATTGGTATTCTCACAGTTAATTTACTCTTAACATGTACATCTTGTGTTTTACTTGGGGGTAGTCATTGAATTTTGAACAAATCTACAACTTACCTTAGTGAAACTTATCACGAAAACATGGCTCCCAAGACATGTCTAGGTTTAAAGAAACAAACATATGAGGAACAACAGGCGCAAGCTTGGTAAAACCTCTAACAGACAAGGGTCAAACCCATTTATCGGACATGATCTAGGACCACTATTTTCTGTAGAAAAGGAAATAGAAGAAATGGTCGACCATAGTGGAAATGACTTAGAATCACCACACGTAGACTTTGATTTTGACCCCACTCTACTAGATGAGTTTCTCCTTAGAAATAAAGATAAAGTTTTGGCACAGGTCATGGAATTAGGGGCCAAATTTCCCACTGAGAATGAACCGATATTACCTACAAATGACATTACTAAGGAAGAACTCCCCCTTATCAATATGGAAGATATTTTAACAGGTGGGCATGCTTCCACTTCTTACGTAGAAAATGATAAAGTGGTAGGGCATAGAATACCCCTCATCAAAGTGCCACGAAGAAACAAGATAGAACATGAGATAGGGGAAGAACCTCCATAATACGAAGAGGAAGAACCTTTAGAAGAAGAAGAAACAAATCAAGTCACAATCCAACAACAACTCAGTAACCTAAGCTGAAAACTAGCTTTGCTTACTTTCCAGGTATAGAAAGACACAAACAAGAACATTCAAAAGTCAAAGCCTAAGTTTAGGATCCACGAACTCCATCGAGAAAACCAAGGAGAAGAAGACACAGGGTATCATCGTGTACACATCCCCGCTTCTCCCACTAAAGAACAATTTCTCGCACAAGAAGTGCAATCTATGAAAGCAACACTTGCTAGCATACAAGAAAGCAATATAGGGAGTATTAGGAAATACCAATATGAAGAACTATGCCCCTATCCTTTTGACAAGACAATGGCCCTTCAACCCTTTCCAAAGAAATTTGATATGCCAAAGTTTGAAAAATACAAAGGAAAGGAAGACCCAAGGGATCATGTTAAATATTTCTACATGGCATGTCAAGAGGTGTCTTATAGTGATAATTACCTTATCAGACTTTTTCCTAAGAGTCTCGGAGGTCAAGCATTGGAATGGTTTACACGCTTACCACGAGGATCAATTTTCACCTGGCCAGAATTGGCAGAAAGATTCGTGCATCATTTCTCGTATAACATAGAGAGTGACATCACCATGGCAGACTTGTGTGGCACAAAACAACACCCAAATGAGACCTTTGCTAGCTTCCTCCAACGATGGAGAGGGATAGCTAGTCGCTTCCCTTGCGCTTTCCCTGAGAAGCAGCTGGTCAATATTTTCATCCCTAATCTCAACCCAGATATAGCTTTCCACCTCCAAATGCATTATGTCCAAACCTTTGAGGAGCTTATCGAGAAAGGGATTCAAATAGAAAAGGCTCTCATTTCCAAAGGCACCCTCAAAACCCAATCTAAAGACAACCAAAGTGTCAAACCCGCTGACAAGCTGAAGATCTTTAACAAAAACAAAAACATGGTGGGAGACGGAATCACTGATTCCAAATGTGTTCAAACAGTCCAAACCAGTCAACCTTTTAAACTGACCAAGGGCCCAATTCAACCACCACCGAAGTGACAAACATTCACCTCCCTCAATGAGCCGTTGTCCGTCATACTAAAACAGTTGGATGCAGCCCACATGATGACCTATCCTACAATGCAACCATTTTATGACAACGCTCGTAAACCTTCATGGTATAAGGAGCACGAATACTATAAAATGCATCGTGTTAAAGGTCATAAAATAGATAAATGTTTGCAACTTCGCCACTATATTCAAGACCTCATTGACAATGGGGAGATAGAGGTGGATAACCCTAGCCACATGCAAACACCTAACGAGAAGATGGGGATTTATAAGGAACCATTCCCCAAGCATGATAAGTCGAAAAAGGCAAAACTGGATTGGGGAGAGTCATCCCAAACCTATAAAGCCACGAATTACTTATATACCAAGAGAGATAACAATCATTACGATTCACTTAACGGATGTATTCACTCCCCTGCTGACCGTGTCAACACCATCTGGATTAAGGGAAAGGACTGTGCTGCGGTAACAAGGTGTGCCTGCCTCGTAATTTTGGACCCCTCTCCGTCGACCCCACATACTGGTAAGTATAACCTTTTAGAACAACTTGAGAAGAAATCTGCTAAGATTTTGATCTTAGACCTTCTCAAGATTTCCAATGTACATAAGGACATCTTGTATCAAACTCTTCAGGGGTCGGGAGTGCCTTTAGAAGTTGATCCGACGTACCTTTAAACCACGGTGGCAAATATTACACCAAGTGAGCATCTCACTTTCAACCATAGGGAGGTCCCTACCGAGAATCCTACACATAATCTTCCCTTATACATTGAGGTAGTTGTTACTCGCAAGAAAATCAAACGAGTGCTTGTGGATAATGGATCTGGATTGAACATCTGCACGCTTAAATTAGTCAAACAATTGGGACATAAGGAAGAAGATCTTGAGTCCCATATCATCACTATCACCATATACGACAACGCGGAAAGAGAGTCAGCAAGCACCATTACGCTGCCAATGGAGGTGGGCCCCACTTGCCATCAGACAAAGTTTCATGTCTTAGACTTGGAACTTCCATATAATATGCTTTTAGGCTGACCATGGATCCATGCCATGTAAGCACTGCCATCAACATTTCATCAATGCATCAAGCTGAAGCATGAGGGAAATACAGTAACAATACCAGGAGACTCAGAGCCCTTTGCTCATTGTAGAGCTCTTAATAGCTTTGCATGAAAGGGTACATACACATGTCCCTCCACAGATATAGCTGTCCCTCTTCATTCTGAGGCCATGGAATCTGGAGTAGATTCAAATTCTCTTAGTTCTTGCACTCATGGGGCATCTACTTCAACATCTCCATTTAATTTATGGGAGATGAAAATTATGGAATATGGCTGTGGGGAGTATAACGTACAAAAAGCGCTCTTGGTTTCTGACCTCTCCTTGTCGCCCAAGACTAGAGGTCGACCCAACTACTACTTCAGGAGACCTAGAGAGGAACACACTATTGGGTCGTTCCTACCTGGAGGCTTGTTAGCTGAGGAAAAATTACTTGATCCACCTACTACTTGGGTCCCTGAGGACACTCAGCCATCTTGTTATCAAACCTCAAAATATGAAAAATCTAGCAGAATGATGTACTCCATGGGATACAAAGGCCTAGGATGTGGGAGGAATGAACAAGGACAAAGAGAACCAGTCCCTCTTCCACATTTCAAAATAGAAAGATATGGCATTGAGATTTGCCCTTATGGAGCACACCCCAACGATCAAGATACGACTTGTTCTGAGCATGAGGATAGCTCTGATTATCTAGACAATGATACGGATTCCTGTTGTAGCCAATATGAGGATCTGGCCTCCACGAACCTTTTCATGAATAACGTTGTCCTAACCATCACCCCCATTGAACCAACCCTTGACCTTGTATACCCCTCCCTTGTTGAATGGGACCAACAACGTCACGTGCCGCTAGATTTATTTGAGAACGATGAGGCTATTGCAGAGTTCATGGGCATAAGGGATACAATTCCCATTGGAGATCACAAGAAGGGTTTCTTTATCGACTTAAACACCTGCGCCTACTTCGGCAAGGAGGCTGAACTTCGTGGTCAGAAAAATTTAAAGAAAAACGAGGGCAAGAGTTCTAAAGAAAAGCCTTGGCAAAAATCGAAGTCCAAGTCACACAGTGAAAACCTCTTTGAGGCATTGGCTAACAAAAAAATAAGAAAATCAAAGGACAAACAAAGTGACCACGCCAAGGATGAAAATCTCGTAGAGACATCCTTGGATGAAGATCTCAACCTACCTCCCAATCCTATGCGTATGGAGGATTTATCAAAATTGTTAGTTAAAGAAACCATTGATGTCAATATTGGTACTGAAGAAGATCCCAAGATATTAAAATTAGGAGCATCACTCTCAGCCAGAGAACAAAAGACGTTCACTATGCTACTGCGAGAGTTTATTGATGTGTTCGCATGGTCTTACAAAGACATGCCCGGCTTAGATCCAACTTTGGTCATGCATAACCTGGTTGTGCACGCAGATGCTAAGCCTATCAAATAAAAGCTTCAAAAGATGCACCCAAGAGTGGCCTTGTTAGTTAAAGAAGAATTGGAAAGGTTGCTTGCAGCAGGATTCATCAGGCCAATTGATTATTTTGAATGGATATCAAACATTGTTCCTGTCCAGAAGAAACCTATTGGTATCTGAATTTACACAGATTTTAGGGACATCAATAAAGCTTAACCTAAAGATGACTTTCTGTTGCCCAACATTGACATGATTGTTGACTCGACCGCAGGGTACGAAATGCTATCACTTATGGATGGCTTTTCAGGTTATAATCAAATTAAGATCGCTGAGGAAGTGTTGTCGCCAAATCACTGCACCCCCCGAATGGCCAGGATGTGAATAGGATGTTCGATGTGATTGGGACAAATGGGATCACCTCTCGAGCTGTGGGACTTGGGCTCAAGGTGAACCTCTAGAGAATGCCGGCTTCCTCTTCCTAAACTAAGTGTTGTACTACTCCTAGTGTAACAAAAATGATTATCTAGTCCTACGCTAACATTTTCATGGGGTTTTAGGGAAAGAGATTTACAGAAATGAAACTATACTAGGGATGGTGATGCACTAAATAAAGGGTGTCTTCAGATTCAGGAAGGGTTAATTTGAAGAGGGTGTGTGCACCACAGGTCAACTTCACCTACTGCAACTTAGAGAGGGTACAGGATACCACAGACTAAGAGACACGCGTTCCCTTTGTTAAACTTTATCAGAACGAGAAATATACCAGTTTCCCAGTGAAGAAGGATGAACTCAAGAAGGGTGAATAGACACCACAACTCAACTGCATGCAATACTCCACCACTCGATAAGCACAGAACTCCAAGAACCTGCAATAGAAACTTAAACTTGCACAGTGTACCTACAAGTACGAGAAAGGCACAAAGAAGCATAAAAGGATGAAAGGACCGAGATTAGTCACAAAACACACACTTTTATTGCTTCAATAACATGCACAATGCATCATACATTCAGAAGAGGCAATAGTTGCCATTATAGTCTTGAAGAGGAGGCTTGAAAGTTCTCTCAACACACAAGAACAACTTGCAGAAGAGAGAGGACCCTTGAAAAGTATACACTCGCCTGAGATATCTAACTGTCCAACTTATCTGAACTTTTGGAACCCTTTGAAATGAGCTTCCAACTTACATTTATAGAAAAATATGTGAGAAAGAAGAGGAAATGGTCATAATTACATTCCTAAAATGAAGGCCCATGATGTATTTATTGCAGTTAGTTGAACCACCTGAGAAGGTTCCATCATGGGTCATTAATTGCCTGATGACCTAGTCTTCTCAATTAATTAAAAGAATATTTAAATAAAATATTTAAATAATAATAATAAATATTATTATTAAAATATTTAAATAAAAATATTAATTTAATTAACATAATGTTGAGACCCCCCCGTTGACCCGTTTGACTTGAAGAGGAGGGGGGTCCATGTGGATAGAGTCTGCACAATCTCAACTCGGTGAGCTTCGAATCCTCTAACTCGGTGTTGTACTTGATTTTTGACCCCGCACTAACTCTTTCCTCATCTTGGCAATCGATCTCTTTTGCATTGAGTCCTTCGAATGGTGAGCTATCAAACTTGATTCTTATCATTTTGCTAAAATGTATGTAGATCCTGTGAACCTGGCTTGACGCAAATTAAGACTCGCCTCACAAATGCCACTGCTACGGTCTTGCTTCAAACTCCAAATCGAGCCATTCTGAATTACCAAGCCACCTATATGCATTGTGAACATGAAGCTTTAAGCCCGAAATTGAAAGCCTCTACAAATACATTAAACTTCAAAACCCGCGAGCTTATTCTTTATCTCGACTTGGTACCAATGTTTCCACAATATGAAAAGTTTGACTCTAAATCATACTTAGTGGATTTGATCCATAATACATTGGTTGTACCCACAGAGGTTAAACAATTCAATGAATTTAAATTATTTCACTCCTGCATGTTGCGCCATTTAGAAATGATTTTCGAGCTATGAAAATTGTTAGGGATCACATTACGTGGCCCTGTCAACACTGAATCGATTGATTTCTCTGTGATAGCTCTAGTCTTGACAGATAGAGTTATTTCTTCTTGTTTTGGACCACATATTCACATGCATTCCACGTTCAAACTCCATGAAACAACACCACGAGCTCTTCAACTGATTCGACCTGGCTTTGTTTTGCACATCAACCCGAGAAAACGGTTTGCTCAAACTCACTTGAATGTCGTGCTTAACCCAACATTTCTAAAAAGAATGGTTTTACCACAATGTTCACAATTCTTCCTTATCATATAACACTTGTAGTAAGAATGTTTTAGCTTGGCCATAATAAGCACAATTGTACCTTCCAAACGATGAGAAAATGCCATTATCAACAAAGACCTAATGCTGCCATGATGATGACCCAGGCTTATGCCCGTAACATGTCGATAGACACCCTTGAGACTAATTTTTGGCCAAAGAGCCCTTCGGTATTTTGGCAGTGCACTCAGCAATCTCAGCTCCAATCAACAATTATGCCACTATTGGGATCTGTGAGCTAAACAATATACTCATTTTTCCGGAAACTAAGAAGATCCTTCATGTTACAATTTGTAACACGTAAAATAAGCCCTTCAAAAAGAATACATTGAACAACTGGGGCAGCCAAGAGGACCTTGGAAAAAATGTACAGCAACAACCATATGAATTCTTCCTTAGTCGTGGATAAAAGCTAATAGAAATAAGCTAGATAAAATTGGCTTGAAACTACAGTATAATCATCCATTGTTAAAAACGAGCTTCTTTGAACCTGGTAAAAGAATGTTTTTTATTGTCTGATTGGACGTACATAATGGAAGGGTATGAATATTTCTTTTTCCCTCAGAGTTTCTCAAAGAGACCATCAAGGATGTAACATGCAAAAAGGCCGATCGGGTATTTTCAGAGCTAACCTTCACATTCAATTCGTTTCTAGGAGAAGGAATGCTGAGCAATATGAATCGTTTCATTCTGCACCATTTTAAACCTTCATCTCCTGGTTCGGGAAAATTTTATGAAGCCTTGAACAGCGTGACTCTAATCCATCATACACGGCAGTGAATGTTTGTTTCCTGTAGTTGTTTAAACTGCTAAAAACGGCTTCTACTGTACTGCAACGTGCCTGCTGCCTGTGGTTGATCTGTCTCGCGACCATAATGTTATGCGTGGTAAGTAGAATGTGTAGAGCCTCCTTCGCCCATCTCTGTGTCATACTCAACTTTGGCCAGGCTGGTCAACCACGTTCAATCCTATTAAACACCTCCACTGCCTCATTCCCACGTTCTCTGACTCACCTTCCGTGTGACTCGCACAAAGACTCGGACCACTCCAAGCTGCGCGGGGTTTTGTTTACATGGCCCATGTGGAAGTTTGATGTTGGATTGCCATCGTCAAATCTCCACGCTTGGTAGTTCAACCGGATTTCTCCCCTACGTGGAGTTAACAACATGGTTTTCCATCTTAAAATTTCCACTTGGCGGTGCTGCTCCAAATCTCCCCCGCGTGGAATTTCAGTCATGGTTTTCCAAACCAATATCTCCACATCTAGCATAATAGCTCCAAATCTCCCCGTAACGGCTTGGACAAATTAATTCACGGGCCCCGGCCTTAGCTTTGCCGTGCAAACTTGGCAATTTGACCCGATTTCTCCACTTCATGGAAAATTTTCAATGGCTTGACATCACGTTATTTCCCTTGGCAATGCTCTCCTTATTTCCCACGTCCAGGATTGGAGTGCGGGGTTTCGTTATCATTTGGCCATATTTCATTTTGGACAGATGGCCACCGATCTCCACTTTTCCACCAGCACGCGGGATCTTCATGAATCTTCTCCTGCCGAGTTTTCCTTCAACAAATTTGAGGATAACATTAAACTCTCAGTGCAAACATTTCAGCTGTAGCTTGTAAGGTGTGATAATTTCAACAGAATCCTTTATTCTTGCCAATCTAGTGACTCGTTGAAGATGCTCATATAATCACAAAGCAAATTGTGCCTCATGAATATTCTAATATGAAACAGTCCCACCTCTATGAGATTCGCTTCCATGAGTTACATCGTAAAACAAGTAAGATCTCGATAGAGAGTCTTTGTAATAAATTTCCTCAGGTCTGCTGGTAACACTCTTACTGTCACTTAATCGATTTTCATAAAAATATCTTGAAGGAAAATCCTAAATTTGAGGATGCATTCGATGTTGAATAGATAAAAAACATCGTTGGACGACTTGCTTGCTGGAAGTGCTCAAAAAGGCTTCTACTATACTGCAACATGTCAACTACCTGTGCACCAAATGCTCAGCCGAGGAAGGTCTGAACACCATTATGTAATTACAAACCTGAGATTCAATGATGTTGAACCTCTCATATCTGCATAATTTCATATCATCTCGGTCAAACAAGATAATTCTCCCAAGTGGTTGGTCGAGCACTGTCTTAATGGATTAAACCTGGCATCATGTTGACTTTGACTCTCCCTGACTTGGCCTTCAGATATTTTTGCATCAATCTCCACTGAGATCCTTGTACAGTTCCTTTCATTTGTCAATTTTCAACGAGCTATATTTTTCATTAACAAGACCATCGTCGAGCTCTTACAACTGAGAGTCTCTACTAAGATGATTTCTGAGATGACTATCAATTTGACACCGGGTTCTTTATCAACTCGACCCTGAACTCTCCACTGAGTTGAGATCAACTGGGTGCCTTTCGATGCTAGGTGATCTCTTCATATGCAATTTAGGAATTATTTTTAATTATTGCATCTCGATCATAACCGAAGGTGGGTTCCTGGGACTATTATTTTATTTTGAACATGATAGGACCCCCTTGTCCAATCTTGCCAAGTGTGCAAAATTGGATAACATTTATGGCGACCTCTCGGGGATGATTGCCTACTAAGCATGATTCCAGTAGCCTTAAGTCATCCATTGGGCATGGAGTCTATGTTGGAATCTTGAAAGTAGTATGATTTTCTTTGACACATCTTGAAATCTCCTTGAACATTGCCGATATCCTAGACCTCCCTAGAATTCTAAGCATGAAGTATACTGAATCTATTGAATGCTTGACATCCATGGAACACTGCAAAATTTTGAATGAAGCAGATTTTGAAACTTTTATGGAAATCTTGAACCTTCTTCTCCTTGACACCTTCCAATGATGAAACAATGTGCAGGACAACACAAAACACAACAACAAAGAAAGCAAAACAACAACACACAACAATGTGCATAAGCATTGGAGGAAAACACCTAATTTAACTGTACAGGGGGTGGAACGCTTCTCAAAAACAAGCTTTGAGATGTATCCCATTCACATGAATGGGCAGTTCTTCTCCATTGAGCCTAGATAGATGAAATGAATTTGCCTCTTTGCAACTTGTGATGATGTATGGCCCACTCCAAAGAGCATCAAACTTGGCATGCTTTCCTGGTTTGGCCCTGTCTTCATCCCATTTGAGAACTAAATCTCCCTCTTGAAAATGCCTGTCGGACGCCTTCTTGTCAAAAGATTTCTTAACTTGAGCTTGATGTTGCTCCAAAGTTTTCATAGCCTTGTCTCGTACTTCCTCTAACTCCATGAGTTCAGCAAACCTTACTGTCAGAGGATCACTCTCTATAACTTCAAGTTGATGAGCTAACTCCAAAGAAGGTAACTCCAATGAGAGTGGGAGTTTTTCCTCTCTTCCATATACAAGAATGAAAGGAGAATTTCTGATGGCCCTTTTAGGTGTGATCCGATCTGCCCATAAGGCAGTCTTAAGCTGTGTATGCCAAGTCCTCTTATTAGTCTCCATTGTGTGCTTAATAATCCTTATGAGGTTTTTGTTGCTAGACTCAGCCAATCTGTTTCCTTGAGGATAGTAATTGGATGAAGTTTTGAGGTATACCCCATTTTTAACAGCCCATTCACTCAATTTCATACCAAGAAAAGCCTGCGCATTGTCTGAAATGACTGTAAATGGAACACCGAAATCGTCATTATACCTTCCAAAAAATCTAGAACTGCCTTTTCATTGCTCTCTTTTAATGCTACCACCTCTGTCCATCGAGTAAAATAGTTTATTGCGGTAAGGACCCACTTATGTCCATCACTAGATGAAGGATTAATCATTCCGATGAAGTCCAACCCCCATTGAACAAAGGGTTGATCCACTTGAATTGGATGCAATGGAAGAGCTGCTAGCTTTTGCTTACCTGTGAAAAAGGCACATTCTTTGCATTTCCTTACCCAAAGATGGGCATCCTTGAATAAATTTGGCCAATAGTAGCCAGCTCGCATGATCTTGGTAGCTGTTGTTCGTGTGGAATAATGTCCTCCAGATAGGCCATTATGAAATTCTTCTAGTATCTTACTAACCTATTCTGGTCCTATGCACTGAAGGAGGATGCCATTCAAATCTTTTCGAAAGAGAACGCTATCTACCAAAAGATATGGGATAGATTGAAGATGGAAATTTTGCCTTTGGTTTTTATTCATGTTTTTCGGGTATGCTCCTGAGAAGATGAAATTCTTCATTTTGGATAACCAATCAGCTTGATCAACATCCTCATTAGTATTTAGGAGTGTCACGTCCTCATTACTTTTTGATTCCATGTCTGTTGCAAGTTGCTGACATAAACCCTTACCTCTGACAAGTTTAGTGACTTTGATGTGCACGTCATACTCCATTACCTTTGTGATCCATCCAGCACGCTTTTCGTTCATTTCTTTGTTCAGCAAAAACTCCTTGACACCTGGATGAGACACCATCAGATGAATCTTGTTGTTGGACAACATGTGCTTGAATTTCTTCAAAGCTGGAATAACCGCAAAGACTTGCTTTTCAATGAATGAGTATTTGAACTTGTAGTCTTTGAGGGATTGACTAAAGAAAGCGATTGGTTGCTCCATCAGGTTGTTTTTTTGTTGGGTGAGGATCCCTGAAATGCTCTCTTGACCTGCAAAAGCATAAAGGATAAAATCTTTGTCAAACCTGGGGTTCACAAGCGTGGGAGCTTGAGAAATGGCTGTTTTGATGGCTTCAAAGCTTTCTCGTCCTTCCTTTGTCCATGAGAATGGCATGTTTTTCTTTAGCATGGTTGTCAGTGGTTTAGCCAATGTCGTGAATTGAGGGATGAATCTTCGCACGAAATTTATGGTTCCCAGAAAACTCTGGAAGCCCTTCTTGTGACTTGGGAGAGATAAGGACATAATTGAATGAATCTTGGCTGGATCGATTGATAGTCCTTCTGCTAAAACCACATGCCCCAACAATTTTCCCTCATGTACTACGAAAATACATTTCTTAGGGTTAAGTGAAACCCCAAATTCCCTACACCTTTGGAAAAATTTCCTTAGATGCGTGATGTGATCTTCTGCATGCTTAGACTATATAGTTATATCATCAAGGTAAACTAAAATAATATCATTGATTAGTCCCTTAAATGCCATGTCCATGGCTCTTTGGAAAGTAGCTCCAGCATTGGACAATCTGAATGGCATTTTATTGTAGGCATACATGCCCCACTTGGTAGTGAAAGCCATTTTGAATTGGTCAGATTCTTGGACTAGGATTTAATTGTAACCTGAATATCCATCGAGCAAAGAAAATCTTTGAGCTCCTGCCACCGTTTGAAGGATCTGCTCCATCGATGGAAGAGGATAATGGTCTTTTAATGATGCACGATTCAAATCCCTGAAATCTACGCATAACCGGATCTCTCCGTTCTTCTTCCTTACGGGCACCAAATTGGCTACCCATGAGGGATGCTTGATGGGAAAAATTATATAGGCCTCGATGAGCTTGGTTAGCTCCTTTCTCATTAGTGGCTCAATTTTGGGATTAATTGGTCTCTGTTTCTGACGAACTGGCTTAGCATTAGGATCCAGTTCGATGGTATGTTGTGCTAGACCTGGATCAAAACCATGCATATCTTTATAGATCCATGCAAAGATGTCATGATACTCTTGACAAAGTTTGATGAAAGCTTCTTTCTCTTCAGAAGTACACACTTTTTCGATCTTAAGAAATTTTTCATTTGATACTTCAACTTCCTCAAAATATCCTTCTCTGACCACCATGTTAGGGCTTTGTCTTGTGGCTTGGTCATCTAAATTGAAAATGGATTCCAAAGTGACTAAACCTTTTGGTAACTTGTTTCTTTTCAATTGGATAATTTTCTCACCATATGACTCCTGCAACTTATATTGATTCTTTGTAGCAAACTCCGCCTCTTCTTGTAGGAAGAGGACAATTTGTTTGTCACTATCAAACACTTGCCAACTATTCACATTATCAGGCACTACTGGTCGAACCACCATTTTAACAAATTGCTGCCCTTCTTTCATGATATCAACTGGTATGTTGTATTGTGAACCAATTGTAGCAAGCCTATTTGCATCTTGATTTTGACCTCTAGGAATTACATGGATCCCAAAAGCTTCAAAATCTTCAATCAGGTCCCAGACTCGATTCTTATATGATCGTAAAAGATCATTTTTGGATGCACTACATGCCGAAACTTGATGAACAACTAACTCACTGTCTCCAAAAACAGTTAGGGCCTTGATTCCCTTCCTTTGGGCTAGCTGAATTCCTTGCACAAGAGCCTCGTATTTAGCAACATTGTTGGTGTAACTAAACTGCAACTGGAAAGATGAGAAGTACTTATCTCCCTCTAGAGAAATTAACATAACACCAGCACCGGATCCATTCTTACTTCTTGAGCCATCGAAGAACAATTGCCACAGTCCTTTAGAATCACTTGGTGTTTTGACAAGTTGTGGTATGATCATATCTTCTTCATGGATACAGTACGTACCTAATCCTGTTTCTTCCAAGACCAGCAAACCAGCTTCTTCTTCTGCCAATACATCAGCATAGGGATCATATTGATGATCTATACATACTTCATCTAGAAAAGTATCAGGGACTTCCTCAACAAGGGTGGTTGGTTCATGATCGGCATCTTCCTCTTTGGGATCGCCGATGGTGTAATTTCCATTTATGGGACTAGCAGTGTAGGGTTCTACATGATTATGGCAGATTAGTTCTGCCCTTATAGTTACTTTGGTTTCGTATCGAGTCCTGAGAATCATATGCGACCAATCGGATGATAGGTAACCACCCATTTTGGTAGTGAAATCCCGTGATAGGCAGATGGCAAAGAGGGGAGGGAGATCAATGACTGATATGTCTTGGGTGAATGAAAAACTTGGGCATGCATGAATGGTAAGTTGAAGTCCTTTGATAACCCCAACAGTCTAAACAGCTATGCCATCTAGTTGAACAACCCCTCTTGCAACTGGCGCATATTGTATGCCTAGTACATCTGCAATTTGTTTCGGCATGACTGAGCTACTGGCACCAGAATCGATCAGGCAATTATGTACCAGGTGGTCACCAATGATCAGGGAAATGTAGAATGGTGGTGGTTTGTTTTCTGTAGGAATGATTTTCCCTTCCGGTTGACACAAATTTGTAGAATCTGTCACTCCATGGCTTGGTGATCCGCTGGTTGTACTAAAACTATTCAGAGCTTCTCGCAACAGGTTTCTTTGGGAAGGGATCAAGAGTGCGTCCCACATGGTAATGCTCAGATTGGTTTTCTTCATTTGTTCTACTATGGTGAAGGGAATTGCTCCAACTTTGATGACGCTATTTTGGGCATTGGGGTCCTCCTTTGGAAAATGTTTTTTGGGCACCGTGATGCCTGGATCTGCCAGATGCATCTTTGCTCTACATTGAAGAATCTGTCGTATGGCAGATACATTTTGATGGATCTTTTACGTTTCATGGTTCAGGTGTAGGACTGGTCCTTATTACTCCTTCAGGTGATCCTATACCACAGGCTTTCCGCTTGGCCTTCCCTTGCATGAACAACATTGCGGAATATGAAGCACTCATTGTAGGGATGAAGCTAGCCATCAAGTGGAATATTCAACATGTTAAGGTTGTAGGTGATTCACAGCTAATCATCAAACAGGTTAATGATGAGTATAAAGTTAAGGATGACAAGCTCATACCTTACAAGAAGTTGGTGGAAACTCTGAAGGAGTATTTTGTGCGCATTACCTTTGAGCAGATCCCAAGAGCACAGAATAGATCGGCAGATGATATGGCAACGGTGGGATCTATGCTTCGTATTCCGCCAGGGAACAATGATATGCCATTTTTCATAGAAAATCTACACCAACCCACATATGACGTACCAGAATCTTGCATGGCTTGTGAGGTTGTTGGTCCCTATTCCCCGTGGTACGAACCCATTTTCACCTATCTTAAGGATAGTACTTTCCCTCCCAATATCTCTCGTTCTGAAAATCAAATCCTGATTCGCCAGATAGCCCGTTACACCCTTTTAGGAGGTATACTTTATCATCGTGGCTATGATGGGAACCTATTACGTTGTCTGGATGTGATGGAGTCAATCTAGGAAATTAAAGAAGCACACGAAGGAGTATGCGGAGCACATACAAATGGAATGGTCTTGCCTAAGAAATTGTTAAGAGTAGGTTACTATTGGCCCACCATGGAAACTAATTGTTGTAATTATGTTAGAAAATGTGTGCTTTGCCAAAAGTATGGAAATTTCATCCATGCTCCATTGCAACCATTACAACAAATCACTACCCCGTGGCCATTCTCCAAGTGGGGACTTGATCTAATAGGGAAGCTTACTCCTACTTCATCTGATGGTCATACACATATCATCACAGCTACAGAATACTTTACAAAATGGGTGGAGGCTATCCCTTTAACCTATGTCAGAAGAGCATAGATTTCTAAATTCATCATGAATCATATTATTTGCCGATATGGTATCCTTGCAGCCATTGTCACAGATAATGGGAAGTCATTTAAGAACAAAACTGTGAAATTTCTTTGCCAACGGTTCCAAATCAGATTGAAATGGTCCATGCCATATTACCCTCAGGGTAATGGACAAGATGAGGCAACTAACAAGACTTTGGTAAGGATAATGGAGAAGATGGTTAGCAAAACTGGTCGAAACTGGCACCTACAAATCCACCCAGCCCTCTGTACCTACCGAACATCAATTCTCACTCCTACAGGTGCCACACCATATTCCCTAGTATTTGGGACATAATCTATCATCCCTTTAGAGATTGAACTCCCATCCCTATGAATTTCTCTTTGGGACTATTTGGATAAGGATGAAGATTATCGAGTGGCAATACTGGCTGAGTTAGAGCTCCTAGATGAGAGGTGCATTCGCGCTCTTAATCACCTGAAGGTATATCAACACAGAATCTCCCGCAACTACAACAAGAGAATCATCCCTCACCAGTTTGAGGTGGGTGATTTAGTTATGAAGGAGAACCAGTTCAACACTAGAGTAGAGCGAGAAAATAAAGGGAAGTTCGAACCACACTGGTTAGGACCCTATGTCATAGTTGCCAAGTATGGCACAGGGGCATATAAGTTGGCTCACCCCAATGGTGATGAGCTCTGGGAGCCCATGAATGCCATGCATCTTAAGAGGTTTTATGCCTAAACATGACACAAGAAAGTCATAAAAATCACAAAAAAATATAAAAACATCAAAAAAAAAAAATCAGAAAAAGAAAAAGAGAAAACAGGTCATCCACTAGTGAAAACCACGCAATTATGGTACTTTGGACAAGTCCTTGGGTGAAAACCGGTTTCCGGCACCTTGGGAGGATTTGTTGTTCACAAGCATTCTATATTAGAAGGGTAGTTGTCTTTGTCCTAGACCTGGTTCTACCTTCGATTTTCCTTGTGCACACCATCTAGTCCAGCCTTGATCCGGCTTTGCCTTCTTCTATTCGTCTGTAAGGTACGTGGTCTTTCGTTATTTCCCATCTTACGCTGGGGGCCACTCAACAACTTCACCTTCTTATTCATAAGCGTGTGGCTTCTGCCCTTGTATATTCCCCACCTAACACTGGGGGCATCCATGCTTTCTTGGTTACCTGTACATAGCTTTGGAAAACTATTAAAAACACAAAAACAATAGAAAATTGTTTCAGAAAACACAAAAACAATAGAAAATTGTTTCGAGAAAACACAAAAACAATACAACATTGTTTTGAGAAAACACAAAAACAATAGAAAATTGTTTCACAAAACACAAAAACAATAGAAAATTGTTTCAGACAACACAAAAACAATAGAACATTGTTTCGAGAAAAACACAAAAACAATAGAACATTGTTTCGAGAAAACAACAAAAAACAATATATATATATATATATATATATATATATATATATATATATATATCAAAAAAATCTAAAAACAAGGCAAAATTTTTCAAAAAATTCCTAAAAAGTAAAACACCCTATAAAATGGTAACTTGCTTCTTACGGCTAAAACTTGTGTCTTGCGCATGGTATTTTCTCCATATCCTATTGGTTTGTCTCACATATTCCCTGATTAATATGACACGTGGATCACTGGATTCAAAACCATTCAAAAAATCCAGTTGCTTGCTTCGTCTGTACTCTGGGGCACTTTTGGTTGCCTGGTGATGTTTCGTTGCACACAAACACTTTTCATGGACCCCGTGTCCATTTTCATTTCCCCTTGCATGTATCCTTGCTTGGGGCATCATTTTTAACCCTTATCATCAATCATGAACTTGTGGATCTCTTCAGCACTGATAATAAAACATTTGTACAATTGTCTTGACCATTGTTGGGTTGGATATGTGCATTCGTACTTGTTTTCCCTGTTATATGAGCTTGTTTCCTTCTCGTATTGCATTGCATTATTGAATGTTGCATGAAGTTGGTACTTTTAGCAATGGAAAATTGTTTGTAGTATGGCTTTTCATGTCATTCTACCTTTTTTGTATGCTTATATTTTTCATAAGGACCGATGATGTAGTTCCTATGGCAATATGATGACATCAAATTTGTTCCAAACAAATAAGTAGCTAGAGGTTAAGCTCTTTTCTCCTCTCATCCATATTTCTTCTACACCACTTCCCTTTTACCCCTAATTCTCCCTCTCCTCGGGGCATCCTGCCTCGTCCCCATTCTTCTACCTGCTTCTCATGTTTTTCGATCGTCGATCAGCTTCCTTCATCACCCCATCGACACTCAAGGGGGCATCTCTCCCTCCTATTAATTTTTCTTCTATCCCTTCAAAATCTCTTCTGTCTACTATCTTTGAAGTGGCATCACTTACGCCACCCCAAAGAGGGGCAAATGTAGACACCTATAATTACGCCCAAGCAATTTAAATACTTAAATTGCACTAATTATCCCCTTTCTCGCAAATCAACGAAATATCATCAAAATCACTCATTTTCCCTCATATCGTCATTAATTAATTACACTAAGCTAATTAATTAAGTTGCCTATCCAATAAATACCCTAATTAACGACCTTCCGTTAATAAATCACCCCTTCTACCTAGACTAATTAATTATTATTAATTAATTAGCTTTCCCTTCCATTTAACCAATAAATCAATATTTAATTGATTTAATCCCCTTATAATAGCCTAAATCGCTCTAATATTCCTCTAATTGGCTTCTATAAGCTTACACCTACCTATTAATTAATCACCTTTGATTAATTAAAATACCCCCAACTCCCATGACTTGCTAAACATGTATTAAACCCTTCTAAAGTAAGGTTACCTTTAATAAAGTAACCTTATCCATTCCTAATCATGTTTTACCTTTATCCCACATTCATGAGAATGTGTTGAATCCTTTATTCTTTGGGCTATATAAAGAGCCCTCCACCTACCTTTTTACTTACACCTAAACTTTCTAAGAGAGCAAATGTAAAGCATATAGCAAAGAGACTAAGAGCTTGCACCTTGCCCTTTTGAGAGTTCATCATCTTGAAGAGTTAAGCTTCTTTCTTAAAGTGCTTGGGTCATATGGGAGGTGTCAAAAGGGTCTTGTAGCCCAACTTTGATTAGCCCCCATTCCTAGGTTCTTGGAACATAAAGGACAACTATTTTGATAGCCATGGAGCTTATTTAGGTCCATTCATTTATTTTTTGTTAGAGAATAGAGGAGTTTAGATATTTAGCATTGTTAGTTTCAAAGTTTGTATTTATGAATGCTAGCATCTAACCCTTGTTTAATTCTTATCATGATGGTGTTTATGCTTTGTTTTAGCTAAATTGTAGAACTATTTTAGGCGGTAGTTCTTGCTTCATTTGATTTAGCATTAAGCAAAGTATACATGCACACAACCACCACCCAAATGCCAATGTGCCCAACTCATTTCACGAGGATTATATCCCTAACAAGGGTTTTTCCCCTCATTCCTCTATACCTTCCATGACACACCCTTTTCATCCACATCTCCTCAAATTAACATGGTTCAGATTACCACCTATGATTAGAAAGACAAGGGCAAAGAAAAGGCAGTTGGCCCATCAACCAACCCTATACCCAACATACCATCCACACCCATACCCAAAGTCATCATTTGTTGTCCTACATATCCTATTTCTGATGGGGTCATACATCGCATAATGTTAAAACAACTGCATCAATCCTCTCTCAAAATGTCTTTATATGACCTTGTCTAAACCTTCGAGTCACATCGTTAAGCCCTCATGGAGGTCATTCAATCTGTTGAGGTTTTACCAAATGACCTCACACCCATAGCCTCCATCATTACCCCTCACCACACTGCCATTCTCACTAGGTTATCACCTTTGTCTACTCCTCCACCTACTCACCAAGTAGCCACCCTCAACTTTCTAGATAAAAAGATTGCTCCCTTCCAGTCTGACGACCCCAACCCCACTCTTTTCATCTTTGTCTTTATCGATAATATATGTATACGACGCGTTATGATCAATAGTGGTGCTAGTATTAAAATCATCTCCTCCTATGCATACGACCAAATGTAAATACCTACCAATTGCATGCATGGTAGCCCAGTTATGTTTCGCTCCTTCAATGATGCCATGACCTCTACTCTAGGTATCTTCATTCTCCATATTTGTGTAGGTCCCCGCATTGTCCCAGAACTTTTCTATGTCCTAGAAGGGGATTTCCAATATAACTTATTACTCAGCTGACCTTGGATCCATACCATGGGTTGTGTCCCTTTAACTTTACACCACTGTTTCAAATTTGAACACGAGGGACATAATTACACCATCCTTGCTGACCCATTACATTTCAAGACCTGTAACATTCTATAGTGGCCCAATGATGTGCTTATACTAGTAAAGGCGTCTGGCACTATCCTTAATTCACCTTCACCTACTATCCCACCCACCAAGACTGCCACCACCTCTCTCACACCTGACCTTGCTATACCTACTGCCACTGCAGCCTCTACCGTTGACTCACTTATTTCCACATCATTGAGTAAGTTGTCTATCCCCGCTACTCACATACTGACTATAGATCCCTTAGGTGTTTTTCAATGCCTCACTCTAAGGGAATACCTCATATACAATATCAACACCTTCCTCACCCTGTAAGATTATGGGAACCTATGTCAACACCCCAGTTATGACATCTGCATCGGTGATGTTTTTCCTTATTTCCCTCCCCACCTTCACACTAATCTAATGTATGGGGGAATCGATATTACCTCCTATAAACCCAAAACTCCATCCCAAACCCAACCATTTTCATCCAACCTACATTCCCTCACTAACCACCACCTCACTCAGAATTTCCTCCACTGGTACGCGTGGAAGGAATTTGGATTCAAATTTTACAAATAGGGATACCATACTGTCATTTCATATACCTCTTGTAAACACAATGACCGTAGTGGCATTGGTTTTGACACACCACCTTCCAAGAAGGTTCACGTCAACCTCATCCAGGACAGAAAACCTTCCCCACCTCATTCATCTGCGTTACCATCTTCACCTATGGAATCCATAGATCCAAAATTTATCCCCCTAACTTTTTTTTCATAAACACTATCTCCCTAAGACCTCTGACATCAACGTGATGGAAAGGCTCCCTCTTCTCTCCCATTCTTGTATCCTGACATGATCAATGATGATACACCTTCTATAAATGTCATTCAATTTCAAGACAATGAATCCATCCTCACTTACCTTGGCGTGAAAGATTCTTATATTCATCGGTCATTACCTTTTGAGACATAAACCATGTTGAATGAATCAACCATCAAAATCAACATTAACACTCAGGACGACCCGCATATTCTAAAGATAGGTCAATCCTTAGATGTTATTGAACAGGAAGATTTCACTTCTTTTCCTCGGAACCATAACAACACTTTTTCTTGGTCTTATGCCGATATGCCTGGTATTGACCTAAAAATCATGGTACACAATTTATCACCATTCCTAATGCAAAACCCATCAAACAAAAGTTGTGGAAAATTCATCCTCACATTTCTCTTCTAGTCAAATAAGATCTTCAACACCTTCTCTTAGTTTCCTTTATCTTACCCATTGACTATCTCCATTGGATTTCTAACATTGTTCTTGTCATAAAGGCAATAGGGGGACTCTACATTTGCACGGACTTCCATGACCTCAACCTAGCTTATCCCAAAGATGATTTCCCCTTACCAAGAATCAACCAACTAGTTGATCTCACCGCTAGCCATGAAATCCTATCGCTCATGGATGGTTTCTTGGGCTATAATCAAATATTACTAGCTCCAAAATATCAACACAAGACTGCCTTCATCACCCCTTGGGGGACGTTTTGCTATCGAATTGTGCATTTTTTCCTCAAAAACACTGGTGCTACATATCAGCGAGTGATGACTTACATCTTCCATGACATCATGCATTATATATTGGAATATTATGTAGATGATCTGCTTACCAAATCCAAACATCGAACCAAACACCTACCTATCCCTAATGTCATCTTTGACCACCTCGTCAAGTACTGTGTACGTCTTCAACCAAATAAGTGCGTCTTTACAGTACTTTCCAGAAAACTCCTAGGTTTCATAGTTTCTTTTTGTGGCATAGAATTCACTCCTGCTAAAGTTGAGGCTATTATGAAAATTCCTCCACCCACTAATCTCCATCAACTTCAAATCCTATAAGGAAACATTCAATCTATTTGATGTTTTATCTCGTAGTTCTCTGACCATTGTCAACCATTTCATCATCTTCTCAAGAAATACGTCTCATTCAAATGGGATGATGAATGCCATAAATCCTTTGAGGCCTTAAAAAAATACCTCCTTCAACCACCATTTCTCATTCCTCCTAAGGATGACCAGCCCTTTTACGTATATATTTCCACCACTAACCATTCTTTAGGTGCCATGCTTGCTCATCACGACAACCAACACCAAGAGCAAGCGGTTTATTATATAAGTTGTACCATTTTGGATTATGAAACTAGATATACCCACGCCAAAAAAATATTCTTAGACTTAGTTTCTATTGCCACCAAACTTCACCATTACCTACTCAACCATAAAAATTTTGTCATTACTAATACTGAAACACTATACTATATGTACGCCAAACCCTATCAACATAAACATACCACACCTTGGCTTATGCTTCTTATGAATCTCAAACTTGAATTCATTCATCAAAATTCCATCAAGGGCCAGGTTATCATCGACCAACTATGCAACGTACCTATTTTCGGGAATCAACCATCTAACTTTGATTTCCCAGACGAGTCTATAGCTATGCTTTCCCTGGATGAACCCGCTTACCAAATGACACTCTTCTTCAATGGCTCCAAGTGTCAGTGTGGGGGTAGGACTGGTGTTATCCTCATTCCTCTTGATGGTGAACCTATGCCTTTGTCTTTCAAACTCAATTTTTATTGTACAAACAATATTGCTGAATACAAATCACTCATATTAGGTCTCTAGGATGCTTATGCTATAGATGTTAAGTCAATCAATATCTTTGGTGATTCTAAGTTGGTCATAAACCAAGTCAATGGTATATACTAGTGTCATAATGAGATAATTCAAAATTAGAAGCATCATGTAGACATACATTTGACCACATTTTACAGTTACGCACTTCAAACCACCCCACAAATTACAAATAAACTTACGGATACCATGGCTTGCTTGGCTTCTCAAATACCTAGTTCACCCGCTGACTCTAAAATATTTGTCACAATACAAAGGCTATAATCACCCTCTTATTTACGTCATGAGGTCTACTTTGTTAGAAAATTTTCCCTGACCCACTTGACCCTTGGAATAAGTAATATGCAGACTATCTTTCCCTTTCCATTCTACCTGCCGATCTCACTCGTAATGGACAACGTTCTTTTCTTAAAAGTGTCTCCTGTTATGTCATCATGGGTGGTCTTCTTTACAAGTGTGGCTTTGACAACATTAACTTATAATGCCTTACAAGTTTTGAAATTCCCTACACCATTAAAGAAGTCCACGATGGAATTTGTGGAGGTCACTGTACGTACCAAAAATTGTAGGGTACTGCACCATCGGAACAACGTAACAAGTACCCCAATGATGATACAAGTCTCCTCGCAAGGTGTTTCGGGATCTAGAAAAGCTCTCCAAGTGTGTGTTAACATCCTGTATGCCCCGCTTAGCCCCCACATGCTTTGTTTTTCCCTTTTCCCCTCTTTTCTTGGCCTTTTGCTGCTTCAGTGACGAAACCACCGCCCTACCTAGGTGGTAGTCTCGTGACCGCCACCCCTGAACAAGGCGGTGGTCCTATAAACGCCGCCTTGCTTAGGGCAACGGTCCTTTACGCATTTTCCAGAAAGCTCTTTTAACATGAATCACGTAAATTTCAACGATTCACCAGCTTTTTTTCACCGCCATAATCTTACATTAATGATTTTAGTTCCCTAGAATAGTGTTTTTGTCAATATTTATAGTTTAAGAGTTCTATTTGGTTTTTACCTTGGGTAAATCTAAATGCTATAAATAGATGGCTTGTGCTCAAGCAAATGGCCCCTCAATATTTTGCCTTTAAATTTCTCATTGGAATAGATTAGTATTTTATTTTGTTTAGAATTCTTAGTTTCTTTCATTGCATGCTTAGTTAGCGTTGTTTTGCTGTTAGTAAGCCACATATCCATCTTGTGAAAATGTTGTTGATATTTCATCCAATCCATTAGAGTAGAATAGTTCATTTTCAATAGGAGCCCATTAAAGTTGCAGGTTTTATTCTTCAAACAGGATAGTTTCAGGTTCTCGACATTTTATGTTGCATGACTCGTAATAAATCCCACTAGGATATGCATAAGCCAAGCTCTGTACTCTTGTGCTATCTCTTTCCTACTCGCATTGTATTCAGTCCGTATCCTAAGCTTCCTTTGTCCCAATATCTACTTCTGTTGATGCTAGCATTACACGCTTTTCTATATCCACGTGAACACGAAGGAATGAGGATATCACACTAAGGGGGCATAGCCACACACACCATCAGATTCGCCACTGTTCTGCAGAATCCAGGTTCTAGCTTACAAAGTTCTAATTAGAAGCATATCAAATAGCAGTAGCTAATCAATTTATTTCATTGAATTTTTTACTTTCAATATTGCTAGGGAAGTCATGGGAATTGACAGTTTCTGAGAAAATATGATTCATTTCTCACTTCTAAGGTAGGATTGAGAGTCTTGCAAATAAATTAGATCAGTTAATATTCATTTGCTTAGAATAGATTTACAGTCGCACAGACAAATAGCTATACTTGGTTATCTTGTTTGTTTTAATTTGTTATTCTGAATTGTCAAATTTCTAGATATATAAAATAGGCTGCTCTTTCAAATTCATGTTAAAAATTCATCAAAAAATAACAAAAATATAGGAGTTATACATGTTATAGAGATACTTCACATAGTTAATTTTATTTTACTACATTCAGTTTACAATATTGCTTTTGTATGACAATCACGGGACCTAGAGAGCCCAGGGAATACGTATTTGAGCCAATCGTGTCCCCAACCTAATCTCGTCACAGCCATAACTGATATAGATCAGAATCTCAAGATCCAAGTCTTCCAAACAACGGTAAAATTACAACAAATTAGTTTCCAACTGCACGGGTTAAACATAGAAGACGACCAAGCACACACATTTTGGTTAAATCAACCAAACTACAGATTACCCTAGATTCATATCTGCATGACTGTACCAGGGTTTGAAAGAGAGTAGACCTTTGGTTGTGATCCTTTGGTCCCACAAGCCAGATGCAGGAGACACTCTCACAGATATAGATACCAGTTTGAGAATTCAGGTTGCACAAATGCCTGTAAGATATTTTGAGAAAATCACATAGTTACTGATTCTGAATATAGAAGCTGAGAAAGCTTACAATTACTAGATACTAGGGATTAGGGACTGATTCCATACATGACCATAGCAGGACCACAACAAATACGAATCCACGGGTGTGACCCAAAAATCCCAATAGCCCAGCGAGCCCATAGGTGAATCAGAGATAGATGCTGGCCTACGTACACTAGTATTAAGATCTACTCCACTTCCACCTATCATCATCGAATAGTTATCCTTATTAGACATAGTAGCTAACAAAGCTAAGGAGTTCTGGACTAGGCCAGAGAATCACCCATAGAATCAATTATATTTATCATCCGTCCTATGACCTTATCTGGGGATATACACGAAACTATCCCAGGACATTTTCCACGTATTCCACAACCTATAGACCGAATCACGCCAGAGCTCGATATTGATTGGAGCCTTCAAGCAGTCATCCTTGCTGATCGATCTATCACACCAGTTCAGGTTAGGAGGGCCTTCTTTTCCTTAGATTCACAATTTCCACTAGTGCGCGTCGAAGACATCATATTGCCTAACTAGTTTGTCTGCATCCCACGCATATCCCATCCCCACCGGCTGTCTCGGCACGACCTCGGGAGGTCGGGTGTGAGGAAGAGTTACTTGTAGATTCCCAAGCTCGCTTGTCACTTTTCCGTCGTACAAAATTGGTGAACCCGATGTGAAACTTTCTACTTTCTGCTCTGGAGTCAGATTTCTACTAGTTCTTTTGAAATAAACGACTCTTTCATCTTTATTACCTCATCAGCTTTCACCATCACCTTCGCTCCTTCCCATTATTCTATGGGTATTCATATACCCCCCGAATATGTTGGGATTCGATGCATATGGCAGACCCCTCTTGGGTCTTGAGGCATACTACGCTCAACTGAATAGGCAGTCATCACCCTCGCTCTCGGTATGGGGTGATAACTATTCAATAACCAACTGTCAACACAAACTCCATCTCCAAGGATCAGATATAACTCATCTTTCCAAACAGAAGAGTTGAATCAGTTTCACTCAAACACGGCAAATAGAGCCTTCAGGCTTGAATAATATGACGCTCACAGGAGAATCCAGTTTGTCTCCTGGGGTACTACTTAGACCACAAATTAGTAGACAATCAGACACATACCTGGGTTTAGATGATGAACATTTGGTATGTTATGTTAGGAATGAACAACGTTCTCGAAGTATGTACCCACCTATAGGAGGTTTACAAACACAACCCGAGGTCTCTTTTCAAGAAAATACCTCCATGCCACTACATATAGGAAATGCCCTCGGGGAAACTTGGCAGGGTAGCGATCAGTTCATAGTGGGATATCACATGCCTATACAACACCATGATATACAACAAACGCCACTACGGAAAAACACCGTGACTTCACCAAATGAAGTCATTTCAACGTTAGTAGAAAAGGTGAGAGGGTTAGAACTTGCTCAAGCAAATCACCATTCTCAATTCATACAAACAGGAAATTCTAATCCTCCACACCATCCTAGCCAAGTAGACCTCCTCACAGGAGTAGGCACGTTGGGTATGACCCCTCAGTATTCACAACAAACACCGGTTAGAACCACCACTTCTAACGCCATTCCAATACCTCCCGGTCTGGTACAAAGTAATCCATTCTTGGACAATACCCCTTCATACTTAAACATGTACTCCAAATCACCACAAGGGGATATGTTCTCCTCTCCCGGTATTTTTACTCAACCACAGGGGTTCCCTTATGCTCCTACCAATGCATATGCAATGCCATATCAACAACCCATTCCACCTCCGCTCCCTCAGCAGGCACCATCAATGGTCGAAACCTATGCGATAGGGACTTACTCAGAATATTTGAAAGAACCCTTAGATTTCACCATACGAAGTGTAATGCTTCCAAGGCCTCTTCCTGATTTGCCCAAATACAAAGGTGAGGGAGATCCGAATGCACATATCAAAGCTTACGCTATCGCAGCCATCGAGAGCTACTCCCATGGGACGGGGTTGTTGCCAAAATATTCCCCAAAACTTTGGAGGGCATCGCTCTCGATTGGTATTATAGGATACCTGAGGCTTCCATCCATTCATTCAAGCAACTCGTATCAGAGTTCATCAAGGCCTTTGACATGAACAAATTATTAAGGAAAGGAATCAGGGAATTCTTGCACATTAAACAGGAACATAATGAATCTGTCACCCATTTCATCCAGAGGTGGCACACAGTTCTCTATTCTTCGGCAAGTGCTCCGAACATGGATCAGATGGAACTATGTGATCTATTCCTTCATTCTCTCAGTAGAGAAGTAAAGGAAGAAGTCCAGAAGTTTCCACTAAAGACTTACGATGAAGTACTTGAGAGCGCTCTCTGAATAGATCAAGCGGCAATTGATAGTGGTCACAAAACATATGGAGCAAATGGGAGGTTAATCACCTCCAACCAGAACACTACAACTTATCCTACTACCACGAATGTCAATCAAGGACCTAAAATCCTTAATAAAAATCATGGCGTAACAACGGATGGAGTAACCGATCAGCCTAAGAAGGTAAATGTTGTCAATACTCCATCACAAATAAACAACCAACGAAACAACAACTTTACCCCGACAATCAATGCAGTGGATTTTAATCATCCACAGCAACAACAACAACAATGAAAACGGTGAAAAACCCTACACAGGGATCCAAATCAAAGCTCAACTGGGTATCAAAACCAGAATTCAAACCAAAAACAACAAACGCAAAACTTTGGTAGGCAACGGTTTGATCAAAGTTTTGGGCCACAATATGCACCAAACCAACAAACTAGGAACTACAATCCTAATTCGTATTGTGGTTTCCACAAAATTCAGGGCCATGACACTAGAACGTGCCATGACTACAATAAATTCATGCAACGCTTGCCAGATGAACAAAGACAACTTTTCATAGATATGTTCTTGGCAGATCCTACGTCACCAGTACCAAATACTTTTATAGGGGCAGTTTCCCCTCAAAACGCACCCCTCAAGATCTTCAATGATCCGCTGCCAAATCACAACAATAACAAGTTAAATCTAAGTGGGACAAACAAGGGTGTAATTCCAGGAAACAATGATCATGAAGCATCGACTTCACTAAATCCATTAGTTGCGCCACAATTAGGAAGTCAGCCTCGACCAAAGATAGTCGGTTTAGTGGAATTAGATGCCGAACTACCCGTAGAAGCTGTAACAAGGACACGAGAGTATTCCTCTCAGCTAAGTCCAAGCTGCCCGCTAGAAACAGACAATATCCAACAAGTGTTAACAAAACCCGTGGGTGCTTATGATTTAATTAATGATCTAACAAAAACCTTCTCACATATCTCCTTTTTGGATTTATTGAAGAACTCCCCTGCTCACAGGGCTGCTCTTTTAGAAGCATTGGGTTTAGGTCATTTAATTAACATCACTCCACCTCCTGAAACACAGGTAAATCACATAGACTTTGATGTTCATCCTCCGGGGCAGGCGGATAGGGACACCGAATTCATATTCGAAATAAACAAAATGCCCACAGACGCTGAGATTGCGCGCCGAGGTGATCCGGCCTTACACTTACAAGTGTGGGTCTATAACAATTATGTGAAACGCGCGATGGTGGATGATGGGGCAGTGGTTAACATAGTCCCTTTCTCTTTCCTTCAAAAGCTAGGGTACGGAGAAACGAATTGTTCCACAACCCGAAATACGCTAAGAGGCTATGACAGCCTTAAAGCCACTTCCATTGGAACTATAATACTACCGGTCACCTTAGGACCCAAAACCATCCTGACTGAGTTTTATATTATAGATCGGGAAACTAACTATAATATGATCCTCGGCCGACCATGGATACACCGCATGAAGGCAATCCCTTCTACGCTATTTCAAGAAGTAAGGTTCTTGCATCTAGGAAAGGTGTTCATAGCTAAAGGTGATCCAAAACCATTCGATGTACACCTAGCTGACTTAAAGAAAAGACCAGGCGTACACTCAGAGTTTGAACTCCCAACAAACCAACTTAATAAACCTACCGACGCGAAACCAGAAGAAAAATTGGTACCTACCACAGACCTTGAAACTATGAGCCTAGCCAAGGCAATCCCAACCTCCAAAGATGAGGCTAACACTATAGAAATAGTGTCATTAGGAACTACTGCAAAAATTGTTGAATTACTAGAACAGGATCTACCAATGTTCCTACCATTTGATTCTGTAGGCATGGGGTGCACCCTAGGTGTTGGCTCTCTTCCAGTAGTGGATCTCTACATGATAGAAGTAGAGAACGTTAACACAACAAATGTCCCAGCGCCCATGTTCCCAGCTAAGTATTGGACTCTCCATTTCGATGGAGCTAGATGCCGTTACGGAGCTGGGGCAGGTGTAATCCTTACTTCTCCCGAGGGAAAAGTCCTACCATTTTCCTTTAAGCTAAAATTCGAATGCACTAACAACGGTGCCGAGTATGAAGCCCTTCTCCTTGGCCTCATCCTAGCTAAGAGAATCAGTGTTGATAACATCAGGGTGTTAGGAGACTCACAATTGGTAGCAAACCAAGTCTCTGAGATATACAAAACCAAAGCTGAGCACTTACGACTTTACAAAACAACTGTATTAGATTTAAGCAAAGAGTTTGACTTCATATCAATTGAAGCAATCCCGCGAGAACAAAATCTTCTCGCTGATTCTATAGCAACCTCGGCATCACGCTTCACTCCAAACAATGAATTCCAAGATACCCGTTTCATGGTGTCCCTTCGTACCGAACCATTGGTAAAAAAATTGTTGTCAAATTCTCTGTTAACAAGCAAGGATGAGAACAAATCTACTATCCTAGACCACGCCGATAGTGATACAACCACTCTTGATTACTTAAACACCTATGCGGCATTACATCTCGCCCATCACGCAGTAGATTTATCTTTGATCCCACATTCATCTTCCTATTACGGGAATCCCATGACAGAGCTTCCCCCACAAAAGGAACTCAGCATATACTCAGTCGAGAATGGAGACGATTTAGAACTACCTCCAGCCCTGCCTGAGTTTGAAGAAGGTAACGCCTCTTTGATCGAAGAAACAATTGATGTTAACATCGGAACGGAAGATGAACCAAGGATGTTAAAACTAGGATCCTCGTTAACCCCAGAAGAAGTAGAAATACACACTCGGATCCTCAAGGAACATCAGAAGGCTTTCACATTTAGTTATAAAGAAATGACAGGAGTTGCACCGCACATTGCGGTGCACAACCTCGTCACTAAATCAGATGCAAAGCCGATTAAACAAAAATTGAGACCAATGAAACCTAAGGTAGCTCTCATGGTAAAAGAGGAGGTAATAAAGCTCCTCCAAGTAGGATTCATCAAACCAGTCGATTACTCTCAGTGGGTATCTAATATCGTTCCCGTTCTAAAAAAGAATGGGAAAATACGCATCTGCATAGACTTCCGAGACATTAACAAAGCATGTCCTAAAGACGACTTCCCATTACCATCCATAGACGTCATTGTTGATGTAACAGCTGGAATTAAACTTTTGTCTCTCATGGATGGATTCTCGAGGATACAAATCAAATCAGAATATCTGAACAAGATCAAGCTAAAACCACATTCATAACTCCTTGGGGAACCTATTGCTATGCAGTTATGCCATTCGGTCTCAAGAACGCTGGTGCTACATACCAGCGGGCTATGACATATATATTTCATGATCTTATTCATAAAATTGTGGAATCCTACATAGATGACTTGTTGGCTAAGGCCAAGAAGCGTTGTGACCATCCGGAAGTACTTTGCATCATTCTTTCATGTCTGATAGAATACAGAGTCACGCTAAATCCAGAAAAATGTGTCTTTGGTGTAACAGGAGGAAAGCTCCTAGGTTACATTATATCATCACGTGGGATCGATGTTGACCCAACCAAAATTAAGGCTGTTCTCGAAATGGTCCCACCTTCAGATGAATCTGGAATCAGGTCATTTCTCAGAAAGCTTGGTGCAATCCGGAGATTCAGATTCATCCCGGATGACCTTAAGTTTCGCCATTCATCTAATCAACAATCTACTCAAGAAAGACTATAGCATTGCTTGGACCAAAGACTGCAATGAAGCTTTCAACGCAGTTAAGCATTTCTTGTTATCACCACCTACGCTAATGCCACCTAAGCCAGATCACCCGTTAATTTTATATTCGCGAGCTACCAATGTCTCGCTAGCCTGTATGCTGGCTCAAGAAGATGATGACAAGAGAGAACGTGTGATTTATTTCATTAGCCAGACATTTCTTGACTATGAAACACGCTACACACAAGCAGAATGAGAATGCCTCGCCATAGTCTTTGCAACAAAATGCTTAAGACATTACATGTTAAATCAAGAAACAAAGGTCATGGTAAAAACGGATCATTTACGAACTTTCCTCACGCAAGGGTCCTTGTCTAAAAAGGCTGGACGTTTTATAACCTTAATGGGTGAATTCGAATTAACATTTGTAAATCAGAAGTCAGTTAAAGGAAAAATCATCGCAGATTGGTTAGCTGATAATCCATTAGACGGAGGCGATCTAGTAGATCTAGACTTTCCAGATGAGTGCGTATACTACGTCGAAACCCGACCTTCTATCTCTGAGTGTCCTTGGTACACTGATATTATTAATTATATCATGGACCATACGTATCCAGAAAGGTGTTACATTGCAACAAAGAAGGCGGTTACACATTATCGTAGCCAAATATGTCATTATAGAGCAAGTGCTCTATCGAAAAGCATTCGATGGAATGCTTCTAAGATGTGTCGACATAGAAGAATCCAAGAAGATTCTCCACGAATCTCACAGTGGGATGTGTGGAGGCCACTTCGGTGGCCATGCCACCACTCATAAAATACATCGAATGGGCTATTTCTGGCCTACTCTAGAACACGACGCAGTAGAGTTTGTACGCAGATGTCATAAGTGTCAAGAATTCTCCCATGAGATTCACATGCCAGCACAAGCTCTACAACCAATCGCTACTCCTTGGCCCTTTTCTACGTGGGGCCTAGATTTAATAGGGAAATTCTCTCCCTCATCTACAGACGGCCATAATTTTATAATCATGGCCACCGAATATTTTACCAAGTGGGTAGAGGCTATGCCTCTTACTACTGTACCAGGTTCTGTAATCGCCAAGTTCATCTTGAACCAAATTATTTACAGGTATGGTATCCCGCAAATCATTATCTCAGATAATGGAACTTCTTTTAAGAATGACAAAGTTTGTGAATTGTGCAATAAATTTAAAATAAGCCATCATACGGCTTCATTATATTACCCTCAAGCCAATGGACAGGCTGAGGCAACAAACAAAACATTAAAAGCCATTCTCCTTAAAACGGTGAAAGAAAACAAACGAGATTGGCACTTGAAGTTATATCCAGCCTTATGGGCCCACCGAACCTCAATAAGAACACCAACAGGAGTGACTCCTTTCTCGCTAGTATTCGGGGCAGAAGCAGTTCTCCCACTTGAGGTTGAAATACCCAGTCTCTGCATTTCATTACAAGGGATCTTGGATGAAGACGCTTATAGAGAAGCACGTCTTTCCCAACTAGAAATCCTAGATGAAGCTAGGTTAGATGCTGAACAGCGGCACAGAGTCTATGCTGACCGGATGTGCCGGCAGTATAACAAGAAAGTCTATGAACGCGACATATATGAAGGTGATCTAGTTCTAAGGCTAGACAGCCGGATTGACAAAAAGACCGGCGAAGGAAGGAAGTTCCGGCCCAGATGGTTGGGCCCATACCGAGTCATGAAGGACTATGGAAATGGTGCATACCTCTTATGTACGCTGGAAGGTGAGGAATTTGGTGAAACAGTCAATTCCCTACACCTCAAATGATTCTACGCGTAAGCAATTAGCACTATTTATAATTATATCTACATTACATCTTCATATAGATTAGGATCATTTTGTCCGCTTGTTTTGTACAAAGAAATGTGATCAAGGAATTTATTCTCAAAGCAATTCATTACAAACTCGTGATGTTGTTGGCATAAACACTCTAATCATACTTCTCCATCTCCATGATATCATCAAACTATCTCGGAATCATTTCATCAAATAAAGCTAGATATGACAAGGTCTTAACGGTAACCATGCCAAGATCTGTGGGTTTATTCTCACTTTTGGTTTCTTCTTAGGATAGGTGTCTTGCCTATGGTCTGTTCTAGAAGCTTCATGGTGTCACATCTATCCCGTATATATATCTCTTTGGAAATAAGAATACACTGACATTTTGCTCAAATAAACAAGTCAAATATAGAATCAAACAGAAAATTTTAAATTTACACATTTCCTTGCCCCACCAGCCCTCGGTGATGAGCTTGCGTCTCTTACTAGTGACGTAGGGTTGGGAAAGGATGGAAATGCCCTTACTCGCCTATGCCTTGCCCACGGTGATAAACCCATGCTTCTTACTAGTAGCATGGGGCAAAGTGTAGGGGGTCCTCTTGACAAACAAACGTAAAAGGTCATAGACAAACAATTCAAATCTTAAAATCTTGAGTCAAAAACAAATGAATCAGATGTTCAAAATTCCAAAAGAGTTAAAATCCTAATAACCCAGATTTTGTCTACTATGTGGCCATCTACGGATCTAAGTCTAGATAAACTACAAAGCAAGTTGCATCCAAAACTATGAAGTCACTCGAGTGGAATAGGCTTGTGGTATCCTAATTTGGTTCCACAAAATCTTTGTCTATATTTCATCAGTATCATTTCAACACATTTCATAACTTGCACCCTTCTCGACTCTCGGTGATGAGCCCTCGCATCTTACTAGTTGCGTGGAGTTAGGAGTAGGGGCAAGTTTATCTTTTCATCATACCGGCCTATCTTCACCACTTTGCCAAAACAAATATGGGGCACCCAAAATTGCTTACAGAAACTAAATTCAAATAGTCACATTATGTCTACATTATCATATATCAGCATCATAAAATACAAAAAGAAAGTAAACATTTGTATCATTTGTTCTCCATTTGCATACATTCTAAAGAGCATACAAGCATAAACATCATAATTTACATGAGGAAACTAGAAAGGAAATAAAGCCATGAATGCCAAAAGATTGATCCAAAAGAATATATATATATATCAAAGTTTCTGTACAAAGCCATCATGCGCCAAGCATGGTCAAAATGCTCACAGAGCCCGGTATATACAAAAGAAGATATCATGCAAAATATAGGAGAGCCAAGTGGCTTCTCAACCCCTATGAGACCCCTCCGAAGGTGCACGCCCGCACCTAGGACTCCGGCTATGCTGGCACTCTGAATGAATGGAGGGCTCAGGATCCCAAGGGGCAGCTGCAGTCTCGCCACGAGAATGACTCCTCATCAGGCGCTCGGCTGTCCTATACCCCGCTAGCTCCATGCAGAGATTCAATACCATCTTAGCCACATGTCAGACTAGGAAAAGAAATCAATGTGTCTACCAGCTACTGAGGGCTCCCCAGCATCCACAGACAACTATGCATGGGTCTTCTCCATGGGGATCATCAGGGTATCAGTACATACCCTGCGAATCAAGTCCCGCCACTCATTGGCGGTCTCTGCAAACAAAGGAGAAAACAAATTAGAAATAAACAAGGAATAAAACACAAGAGAAAACAAAAGGAGAGATAGCAACTAAGGACATCCTAACTAAAAACAAACATTAAAGAGAAGGGTGGTAACTTACTCGGATCACCAGGCCTCCAGGATGGATCTCTAGGGTCAGCACCTGCCATGGATGCCGCCGCTGACTGAGGTGTTGCTCCTATGACTAGAGCAACGTAGCGCCCCGCAACAGACTCATCCTCCCCACCATGGCCCTAAGAGAGTGGCTCCTCTGAAACCAGAGTCACCCTCTCTGCACTCTGCTCGGCCCTCTCTTCCTGTATGATATCCTGAGTATCATGCCACTCAGGATCAGTCTCCTCCTCTGTCTCTCCCCCTGTAAACTCCTCAAACTCGGAGTCTATGTCAATGGGGTCATCACTGCTATGGGCAGGACCCACGGCAATCCGAAGCAAGGGTGCTTGAGGCACACCGGCTCTCCCTCAAGCATGTACTACCCTCCTGGCCGTAATAGGGACACGCCAAGAGTAACAACTGTCCAACCCCGGCCTCTAGGACCCCCCTCTGGCCTCTCGAAATGACCTATATACTGGCGCTATTGGGGGAAGCATGCCCATGTAGGGTAGGCCAAACTGCTGAGGGACTCAACCAAAGGGGTGTATCTCCACTCGCCCCACTCTGTCAATAAGCTGCCCTATGGTGGAGCAGGAGATCAAAGTAAGAGCCTCCTCACCCCATATGCCTGCCATGGTCTGATATGGTGTGGCCTCCATGTCATCGGTGGTCAAGGAAGCAACTGGCTGATGAGGTGCTCTGAGCACCAACATATCTATCCATCTAGCTGCCCTCACAGCTCCGAGATTTTTCACCTCCACACATCTACCATAGGGGATGAAGTGCTCATAAACCCAACTCATGACTAGGGTCGGGTGGCTCAAGGACTCTCCCTGTAAATGGACTACCCTGTATAAATCATGGTAGGTAGTCCCAAGAATATCTGCTCCCCAGGCATATATCCGGCCATGTCCCTCTATCTGTGTAATAATGGGGGACCAACAGTATAATAATGCATCTCCTCCCTTGTCCCCGATCAGTCTCGAGGCAAGGATTCCCATAATAGCCTGACGAAGCAAGGGGATGGGAAATCTAGTAATGGATCAAACTCTAACCCCCTTCTTCGACCCCATGGAGATGACTGCATCTCCCATATAGGAAGCCCACTATGCTATCTGGGCCCGCAAACCTGCTGTCTCAAGGGTGAGACGTCTCCCAATAATCGGGACCCCCCAGAATGCGATAAACATCCTCTAAAGTGATGGTCCACTAACCTCGGACCCCTGGTAATCGGAAGGTGTTCCGATCAGCATCCCAATAGGAGAATAGGTCAAAAATAATGTGACAGGATGGTGCAACATGTGGAACGCGTGAGATACGTAGTATCCCGGCCCTCTGAAGAGTGTCCTCCTCATCTTGTGAAAGGGCATCTAGTACTCCTGGGAGCCAGTCACACTCACTCTCTCGACTCCACCGGATATACTCCTCTCTCGCCTGCATACACCCAAAAACACACAAAATAGAGCAAGTTAGCATCTGAATAACATTGGAAAAATCATGAAAACACATAGAAATGCTAAAAATGCAAAAAAAAATCTCAAGCAGATGTTCTTTTGACATTCTGTGCAAAACTGCCGCCCTGAGCAGGGAGGCGGTTTTGTAACCGCCGCCTTAAAGGCGGTGGTCATGTAACCGCCACCCTGAACAGGGCGGCGGTCATGTAACCGCCGCCTTGGGTAGGGCGATGGTCGTTGCCCAAAAACCCACGTGGGTTTTTAAACTTAAAAAACCTAAAAACACCAAAAAAGGACCGTTTTAGCTAAAAGCAAAGCCTACCCAGTAGGTGCCCCCCCCTAGATGGACCTTTTCAACCTAACATTTTCAAAAATTACCCCCCCATGACAAAGATTTTAGCATTTTAAAATTAAGGGGGTAAAAAGGATAAATTGAAGAAAACTAACATGTGATCTCGCGGGTCGATGTTCCGCTCGCGGAGGCATGATCACTATCCTGTCACGAACGTTTTGGCTCTACTCACACAAGAAACCATCACCGTGGGTCCCAGAGCTCAGAATCAATCAAATCAACTCACGCAAATGAATAGGAAAATGGGCCCACTTTCATATATATAGCAGCCTGACTTGTTTTAAAAATGTTTTTTTTTCGCAGGTTTGGAGCACCGACGGAGGTAAGTTCTTACCCCCCGCACAAATGGTACGTCCTCATTTCCCATTATTTTAGCATTTATTTTTCCGATCTATCTTGTCTATCTGCACTTGAGTTCTCTTTCATTTTGCAGGGAGCGGGAATTTTGGATGGTGTCATTTCAACACATGGACGTATCAGGTATAACTTCCAACTTCCCATTTTGGGACCGCCATACTCGGACCCACTATTTTACGCCTCTTCATGGCTAAAATGCTTCTCCGAGGGGGCAATATGTACGTACCCAAAATTGTAGGGTACTGCACCGTCGGAACAATGTAACACGTACCCCCAATGATGATACAGGTCTCCTCGCAAGGTGTTTAGGATCTGGAAAAGCTCCCCAAGTGTGCGTTAACATCCTGCATGCCCCACTTAGCCCCCGTGTGCTTTGTTTTCCCTTTTCCCCTCTTTTCTTGGCCTTTTTTTCTTCAGTGAAGAAACTGCCCACTGCCTGGGCGGAGGTCTCGTGACCCCCGCTCTGGGCGGCGGTCCTGTAACCGCTGCCCTGCTCAGGGTGGCGGTCCTTTACGCGTTTTCCAGAAAGCTCTTTTAACATGACTCATGTAAATTTCAACGATTCACCAGCTTTTTTTCACCACCATAAGCTTGCATTAATGATTCTGGTTCCCTGGAATAGTGTTTTGCCATTGTTTATAGTTTAAGAGTTCTATTTGGTTTTTACCTTGGGTAAATCCAAATGCTATAAATAGATGGCTTGTGCTCAAGCAAATGGCCCCTCAAATTTGCCTCTGAATTTCTCATTGCAATAGATTAGTCTTTCATTTTGCTTAGAATCCTTAGTTTCTTTCATTGCATGCTTAGTTAGCGTTGTTTTGCTGTTAGTAAGCCACATATCCATCTTGTGCAAATGCTGTTGATATTTCATCCAATCCATTGGAGTAGAATAGTTCGTTTTCAATAGGAAGCCATTAAAGTTGCAGGTTTTGTTCTTCAAACAGGATAGTTTCAGGTTCTAGACGTTTCATGTTGCATGACTCGCAATAAATCCCGCTAGGAATTGCATAAGCCAAGCTCTGTACTCTTGCGCTATCTCTCTCCTACTCGCATTGTATTCAGTTTGTACCCTAAGCTGCCTTTGTCCCAATATCTACTTCTGTTGATGCTAGCATTACACGCTTTTCTGGATCCACGTGAACACAAAGGAATGAGGAGATCACACTGAGGGGACATAGCCACACACACCATCAGATTCGCCACTATTCTACGGAATCCAGGTTCTAGCTTTCAAAGTTCTAATTAGAAGCATATCAAATAGAGTAGCCAATCACTTTATTTCAGTCAATTTTACTTTCGATATTACCAGGGAAGCTGTGGGGATTGATAGTTTCTGAGAAACTATGATTCATTTCTCACTTCTGAGGTAGGATCGAGAGTCTTGCAAATAGATTAGATCAGTTATTTCATTGCTTAGAATAGATTTACAGTCGCACAGACAAATAGCTATACTCGGTTATCTTGTTTGTTTTAATTTGTTATTCTGAATTGTCAAATTTCTAGATATATTAAAATAGCTGCTCTTTCAAATTCATTTAAAATTCATCAGAAAATAACAAAAATATAGGAGTTATACATGTTATAGACATACTTCGCATAGTTAATTTTATTTTACTGCATTCAGTTTGCATTATTGCTTTTGTATGACAATCACGGGACCTAGAGAGCCCAGGGAATACGTATTCGAGCCAATCATGCCCCAACCCAATCTCGTCACAGCCATAACTGATATAGATCAGAATCTCAGGATCCAAGTCTTCCAAACAACGGTAAACTTACAACAAATCAGTTTCCAACTGCACGGGTTAAACATAGAAGACGACCAAGCACACACATTTTGGTCAAATCAACCAAACTACATATTACCCTAGGTTCATACCCGCATGACTGTAGAAGGGTTTGAAAGAGAGCAGACCTTTGGTTGTGATCCTTTGGTCCCACAGCCAGACGTAGGAGACACTCTCACAGATATAGATACTAGTTTGAGAATTCAGGTTGCACAAACGCCTGTAAGATATTCTGAGAAGATCACACAGTTATTGATTCTGAATATAGAAGCTGAGAAAGCTTATGATTACTGGATACTAGGGATTAGGGACTGATTCCATACATGACCATAGTAGGACCACAACAAATACGAATCCACGGGTGTGACCCACAAATCCCATAGCCCAACGAGCCCATAGGTGAATCAGACATAGATGCTGGCCTACGTACACTAGTATTCAGATCTACTCCACTTCCACCTATCATCATCGAACAATTATCCTTATTAGACATAGCAGCTAACAAAGCTAAGGAGTTCTGGACTAGGCCAGAGAATCGCCCATAGAATCAAATATATTTATCATCCGTCCTATGACCTTATCTGGGGATATACACGAAACTATCCCAGGACATTTTCCACATATTCCACAACCTATAGACTGAATCATGCTAGATCTCGATATTGATTGGAGCCTTCGAGCAGTCATCCTTGCTGATCGATCTATCACACTAGATCAGGTTAGGAGGGCCTTCTTTGCCTTAGATTCACAATTTCCACTAGTGCGCATCAAAGACATCATATTTCCTAACTAGTTTGTCTGCATCCCACGCATATCCCATCCCCACTAGCTGTCTCGGCATGACCTCGGGAGGTTGGGTGCGAGGAAGAGTCACTTGCAGATTCCCAAGCTCGCTTGCCACTTTTCCATCGTACATTCACTTTAGTGGTTTAGTTGTCAGAAAATGCATTCTTCGCCTAGGCTATTATTGGCCAACCCTCAACCATGAATGTTGTGATTATGTCAAACATTGTATGAAATGCCAGTAACATAATAATCTCCACCACACACCTATTCATACCTTATAGGTCACACGAGACCTTTGGCCTTTCTCTCACCAGGGTTTGGATCTTATTGGTAAGATCAACCACCATTCTTCACAACGCCACCAATGGATCATAACCGCTACTGAATACTACACTAAATTGGTTGAGGCCATTCCCCTCATTTCTACAAAAGCAAAGAAAATATGTGAATTCATTAACCATCACATCATTTGTCACTTTGGTGTTCCTCACTGCCTCATCAATGATAATGGAAAGCAATTCAAAAATAAAACCCTATGTAAACTATGTGATGCTTTTGGCATCCAACTTAGTTTCTCATCACCTTATTACCCGTAAACCAATGGTCAATCTGAATCAACCAATAAAACCTTGAACAAAATTCTTATGAAGGTACTCAATGATACTGGAAAGGATTAGCATACACACATTCCTTTCACCTTGTGGGCTTAACATACTAGTATTTGTACTTCGATTGTTCCCACACCTTTTTCTCTAGTCTATGGTACTGAGGTTGTCTTACCTCTTGAATTCCAGATTATATCTCTCCACATCTCACTACAGGACATACTCAACGATGATGATTTTCACCAAGATTGTTTGGCGCAACTTGAGTTATTAGATGAATGTTGTTTAAATGCTCTTTACCATCTCCAAATCTACCAAAAATGTATCAAACATGCCTATGAAAAATGTGTTCATGAACAAACCTTTTAGGTCGGTAACCTCTTCCTGAAGGAAAATCAACATGTAAATAGAGAGGAGAAAAATAAACAAGGTAAATTTTCTCATAATTGGCTCAGACCATATATCATTACCCATGCCTATGGATCAGGTGCTTATCGTTTGTCTTCACTCTAAGGAAAACCCAAACCCAAGCCCCTCAATGCCTTGCATCTTTGACCATTTTATTGCTGACGTCCATCTCTATACAACTTTTTGTTAGTTGATTGCTCATCCCTTGAGCCCTGTTCATCTTCCATATTGCCCATTTTGAGGATCCACAACTCAAAAAGAATCATGTGATTCCCATCACCTTTCAGCCTAATCTTCAATATGATTTCCACGAATCTACTCATAACATGATTCTCATGGATGATTTTCATCTTCTTCAAGATGGAATCCCATGGTCATTCATCACTTGAAACCACCTCTTTCATAGTTAATCTTTGTGTGCTACAGTCTTGTATTCTAAACAAGAACTCAATCTTCCTCTATAGTCTTGTCCATGACTTAAACGTCCAAAAAAAAGGGATGCAACTCCTTGAGTCAACCTTCTAGAAAAAGATGACTCCCTTGAAAGGGACATCTCTTCACTCTAAATTCCACCACTATAAATAGACTAATCCCTTGAAGGATAATTATATCAAGTTATTTCACAAATCTAATAAAAATATCCAGAATCTTCCTGCATCGATCAACTTCACGAAGACCTCAAGGAGATAATATACCCATCCCATACAAACTTCCCACATCGATCAATCTATTAAACACAAACAAATGAAGAAAAATATGAAATTTTTGTCATGGAATTACCTATTTTTGATCCTGGGTTTCTTGTTCCAAAGAACATGCTGTCATACACTAAGTTACGCTAAAACTGCCCATTCTCACCTCCTTGTATTTTTAGCCTAATTTACCCTTTACTCAAGGGACTTGCCACAAACGTGAAATTTTGTGATTATGTGACTTTCTTCACCCTAAGAATGGTATATTATGAAATTCCTTTAAGGTCTTACGTTCATGCATCCCTCTTAGGTATGGTCGGCTCATTAGGGTTCTTATCATCTAAGCGGCTCTTTTACTACCTCTTACCATTTGCCTACATCATTACTTATTGTTTATCCTATACATGACTAGATCATCAACACCTATATTTAACAATCACTCAACCATGCCTACGACCTAAACTCAATCATACCTATAACCTACATTTAACCATGCCTCACACCTACCAATCCATTCCCCTACTTTATCATAATCTTCCCTAGCTTATGGGAGAACTACATCAGCCTGAGGTTCATTTTTTTAGGACTATGTAGGAAACACTTCGAGGGCATGGGGCCCTTGGAGGTTAGCTCGGCCACTCTTTACTCTAACCAATTCCCCTTTAACTTTCTTATTCACATCCTACCCTAGTTAGTTTCCATTCTCTATCAATAACTGGAAATTAAACCAAACAAGAAACAATTGATAAATATCTTTACCATCATAACACATACATTCATTTCATCACGTCTACCATTTCTTTACCATAATTATACATTTTCCTAAGAATAATCTTAAACATGATCCATACCATCATTAATTACACAAATTACTGAATTAGAACTTCAATCAACCATAAAACCAGGACTCAACCATGCATAAACCAACCTGAATCAATCATACCTAAACCAACATGATTCAATCATACCTACACCAACCTGACTCAACCATGCCTATGACCGAACTCAACCATGCCTACCACCTAACTCAACCATGCCTATAACTTGAATCCATCATGCCTATGACCTAACTCAACCATGACTACCACCTGACTCAACCATGCCTATAACTTGACTCCATCATGCCTATGACCTAAATCAACCATGTCTACCACCTGACTCAACCATGCCTATAATATGACTCCATCATGCCTATGACCTGACTCTACCATGCCTAAACATGCGTATTTTCCATCCATCTATACATAACAATAAAATTCTACCAGCACAAGTACATTATCAACAAATAATCCATCTCATTATACAAATCCGTATATCCATACAATATACACCGATACCCAATACTATGCATCTCTCAAAACCTTGCATATACAACCTTACCACCTTCATCACGAAGGTCAGTATATGATAAAAAATACAAAAATCTCATATAAATCCTCACTCTCTTTGGCACACAGGCCGGTATATATAAAAAATAAACAACTACACAAAACTATAGGTATATGCAGCTATCAGGCATGACCCTACTCGATATCCTCCATATATGTCTCACTTGTCTCCTCCTCCTCCTCTAATACCGTACGATGTCCTGCTAGCATCTCTCCACACACCATGGGCCTCATTCTTCCCTCGGTTAGTACCGCACCTGGACCTGGCCTCCATACACTAGTGGCCTCACCTTGACCCTATCCCAAGTCTCACTGGCCCCATGTAATCTCCACACTGTGTGTGCGAGAATTGGTCCTCTCACTCAAGGCATGATGTTCTCTATACCTTACGTAGGATGGGACATCTACCCCTGTAGCCATCAGGTGATCATTATAATATCGTTCCTCTCTTAAGGAATCTTTGAACCTAGCCATAAGTATTATCTGCGGTGGAGCCATCAGTCCCGGCCCCTGTACCTTTCTCTCAAGACCCTATCCCTGCACATGTATCCACCTCTCAGGACCCTATCCCTATGCCTGTGCCTGTACCAAGGGACCCTGTCTTACCCCTCCCTGTAAAATGGTCCCTTGTCCTTGAGCCTATGTGGGTACCTATCCCAAAGTCTATGGGGGTACCTAAGCCTATTCCTGGGCCTATAGGGCCACAATCTGTCCCTGTGCATTAGCCAACTGGCCCTACAGCCCTATCACTTATGCCTTCAATGTGACAACCTATGCCTCTTACCTTGTCAATTTTCCATGCACTATCCCTAACTGTGTAACTAGGGTCACCACCTACCCTTGGAGAGTGTCTCTCTGCACTGTGATGGTGGCCAAGTCCAACTGCCCCAGCCTCAGTGGTACAACTCCCAGCTATGCTACCCACCACTATATGTACCCATTTGTAACTTCAACATCATCAATCCGACAGTCGACCACCTACTCCTCCTACCCTATAGGCACTGTCAGCTATGGTAGAGGCATATGCCTCTCCACGTCATCCCTCCTGTATTATGGGAATGGTGGAGGTACATCCTGTGGCAACCCAAATTACCGTATGACCCTATCAATAAGTATCATCTCGTTCTCTCCTGCATGACGTCCCTCTATCCATCAGATCAACTGTAGCTCATCTAACTCCTCGGCCATCTGTATGTATGATGGGAAGCTAACATATGACCTCCAAATGATGTCTACCCCAGATAACCCCTCTAGTATATGCCTATAGTGGGCTATATCATGTGTAGCCCTGCCCCCTGACGCACCCCACCAACTAGCATCCATCGCCAGTAACCAACCCAGACCATACTTGGCTCAAATGCATCCAACCGGGGCAACCCAATTAGATGAACACACATAATGTGCTCATATTCCAAACAATGAAGAAGAATGGTGTAACATAAGTTGAACCTCCATAGTCTCCTGTAGGCCGATAAATCCCTGTATAGCTATACTAAGTAGGTAGGTGACCAGGAAAAGTAGGTCCTCTCCTCCATCATATCATGAAGGACTCCTATCAGTGATTATCAGAATCTCCCACCCTCTGCATCTGAAAATTAAAAACAATGAACTTCCTCCATAATCAAGACCACTAGCCTCATATCCTCAGGATGAGCCATGTACATCTCTCCATAGCTTAGGCTAGCACTATGAAACCTCATCTTTGCCATCACCTCTCTGAATACTGTCAGCATCAACTCCTTTGATGCCTCCGAAGAAATAGAATACACCTACACCCCTACTATTGGTAGCCACAAAATCCTGTAAATATCCTCCAAGGTGACTGTCATCTCACCCGTCAGTAAATGGAACGTGTTAGTCGCAGAAACCCATCTATCGATGAGAGTGAGCATCAAACTTGGATCACAATCTATATGGCTATAATGTTGAATCCTAATCAAACCCACCTCAGTCACGTGCCTCCACTCCTCATCGGTCACATCCCCCCAAACATCTAGTAATAAGGGATGTACCCTATCCCACATCCGTAGCTGGTCCCTCACCTGCACCCAACAAAACACACTATTGTCAAAAACTTCCCACACCAAACACATACTATACCCAACAAACCTTGTCCCCAACCCTTATTACTTATTGTAGCCACTCTACCACTTTTCCCTTACTAAACCAATCTATTCATGCACCTTATACCTATTCCTTACTCATTACCCTTTGTAAACATATGAGCCTTACCATTATCACTCTCCTTACTTTTATCTCCCATCCCTTACCATTCTCTTCCTAGTATTTTTTCTACCTATTGACCTAGTATCCTCTAAACCCAATCAACATCGGTTCCTTATGACCGGCATCAGTCACCTATTACATGACTGATGCTGGAAGTTTCCAACCAACATCGATCAACCCTTGACTAGCGTCAGCCACTGTCAAATCACCGAAACCATTCAACCCCCCCACCCCCCCATTTTCTTCTTTCCAAAAATTTTCAAGCCTAGCCTAATCACCCATCCTGCCCACCCATTCCTACCTAAAACCCCCCTCAACCACTCCCCCACCCTCATTCACCTAACTACCCCTTCATTACGATTTCACCCATTTTTTTCCCAAATTAAAAATAAAATTCCACCCCAAAACCCATGTTAACCTAACCTGATTTTTATACACATATCTACCTAACAAAACAGGAAATTGGATAAAATATTATCTCATTGTGACATTGTCTCTGTGGGGGCATGTCTGGCCACTACACCGGTGGTCCACCCAACCCTTCTCCTGCCTCTTCCATTTCCAACTCACCAAATCCAATCCTCCACTCTACCCAATCAAATCAACCACACCACTCTTGTGGACCTCTCATACTCCTATCAATACCTTTTACCTATTTTGACAAAAATTTACCCTTCCCACCACCTTCTTGACCTTACCCACACTTATTGCCACCTACCTACCCACCCATATTACCTATCCTTGTCCTTAATTACATTTAGGGACCTGTTATTTTTCCCTATAACTTAGCACTACCCGTGTCATGAACTATATGCCTTGACCTGAAACATTGTTTATGACCTTTGAACCCATGTGCTCGTTATACCTTGTGGAGCTGTTACCCGTGTTGTTTTTCCTAACGACCTTACCTTTCCTATTGGTGTGTTGTTTATCCTGACCCAATATTTGGTGTACCATAACATACCTAAATGTTCCTACACCTGACCTATTTCATGTTTCCACACCATATCCTATACCTTAGATACCGGAATCACTTCAACCTTGTTTGGATAGACCTATCGACCTTAGACGATGTAGAGTTTGCAATATTTTCACTTTGGTACCATACCACAATTTATATGTGTGCGTACATTTAATGGTCACTACCTTTGACCCTGGCCCATTTCCTTATTTTCCCGAGTTGAAATTTACCCCATTACCCATTTTTACCTCCACTTACCCTACCCACACTCACCTACCTAGCCGTTGATTTAGTGGATATTCCTAGGTCCTCACCCATTACATCTTGTGATGATGGTACCTATTTTTCTCAGCCTAATAGCCTTACCTTGCCTATGACCTTGACCCTTATCTAAAAAACATTGACCTTTTGACCTTTTAGATGTACCGGAACCACACCTACACATACCTGCATCTTACCTTGTTGATTTCCCAGACCGTATCCTTTACCCTGGATACCATACCTCAACAACCTTTGTTTGGATGACCTATACAACCCTAGCTAACGTACATTTGTTATGATGAGAAACCCTGGTATCTCATGGCATTTCACAAATTGTCCATATGTCTAAATGCTCTACCTAATCACCCACCCTACCTCTTATAATCACCATACCCTCGACCATCACCTTTTTCACATCTAACCCTATTTTCTCAAACCACCCACCTCCTCATTTTATCAAGCCACTCACCACTTCATTCTCTCACCTCATCGGTTCCTAGTTTGAGGGGAGTTACCTTCACCCACGCTTGGGGCAACATCACCTTCACCCACACATGGGGTAACTAAATCTTATTTTTGTCAGCACTGCTTACCAATACAAGTTACGCAACAAAAAGGGGCAAAATGTGGACACCAAAATTGGGTCACACTCCCCTTGACCCCCCGTCAAATAGAAAACTCAAATATATTCACCTAACCATGGCCCCTTCCACCCCACATTAATATTAATTTAATTTAATTAATTAAATTAATACCCATCCTCAAAATATTCATCATTTAATTACCTTAATTGACCTAATTTCCACCTCACCTAGACACCTCATCCAACCACCTCACCCTAGGCCTATTCTTACCATGTTTCCATAATAACAAAGACCTAATATTACTTTCCTTAATGAGCTAAGATTTGGTCTAACCCTAAAAGCATATGCCTAAGATTTCTCTAACCAAATTCCTGCTCATTAAAAATGAAGCTTCCATTGTAATCCATGAGAATAAACCAAGCTAGCACAAGAAATTGGAAAGATCCACCATTTTAAGTAAACCTAGGGAATCCTACCTTAACCGACGTCGGTCACCCCTAAACCAATGTCGGTCAACCCAAAACCATCATCGGTTACCATTTATTCATCTTAGCAACCCTATTTTTGGGTTAGCAGATTCTAAGATCAAGGAGATGAGAAGAGAACTACATGCTAGAAGAACCAGAGCCTTTTCAAACCAAAAGACATCCATAACTAGCACCAAGATAGATCTAGAAGCATTCGCACTCACGATGACGTTCTGGGAAGCATCAATATTGCACCAAGCTCCATCTCACCAATCGATCATCCCCACCAACCAACCATTGGATCTAAAATATTGGTAAGTGCTTTTATCACTGATCACTTCCCTTCTTATCCTAGTCATAGGGTTGTTATCATTTATGTTATCATTCTTCCATTAATATTCCCATTCCTTCATAGTCTAATTTTTGATAAACTCAAACCTCACCCACCCTTTTATCATATCATCTATCCTGGCCCTTCCACCTCTCTCAGGGTTCTCAACATTCCCCCAGACCTCGCCATCCCCTCCTCTAGCTCTATCTAACCTCACCTAGACTTTGTAATAAGGTTTTTATTAAACTATTGTCACTTGACTGTACTGACACCAGTTACCCATGACCATCATCGGTCTCTCCTAAACCATCGCTGGTTATACTAGACTGACATCAGTCTCTGTGTTTTACACCTTTGCTAATAATAGAGCCAACCTACCTTCTACCAAGTGACCCAATCAACCCAAAACCTGACCCTGACAAATTCTAACAACCTAACAACTACCTCCCTTAAGATCTGACCATAGTCTAGCCTGTTATGTTATATTTTCTTATTGTTCTTGAATGAAATGCCTAAATCATATCAACTACAATATTACTTTGTCTATTTCTCACATTAAGTTGTTTTAAAAAGTGGATTGATATCCATCTAGGGTATATCACATTTCTTGTGTCTAACACATGTTAGGTAGTCCACTATCATATATTATTTAACTCTTCTTTTGTGGTCTTGTTTTCTATTTCAGGTAGTTCCTCCCAGCCAAAAGGAAGATCTCACAGTCAACATTAGATTGAGAATTCAGAAGGTGCGCAACAACCATCAACCAAATAGCATAAACAAGTATTCCTCCTTGGCCCTTTACCCTTATCTGTTTCATCTCAATAATGTAATGAAAATAGGGAAATAATGTCATGATGATGGTTCCCTTCTCACCTATTTAGGTGTACAAAATTCTAATATTCAACAATCACTACCTTTTGAGACACAAACCATGTTAAATGAATCGACCATAGAGATCAACATTAACACTCAGGATTACCCTCGAATTCTAAAGATAGGCCAATCTTCAGATTCCGTTGAACAAGAAGCCTACACTTATTTTTTCCATGACTGTAGAAAATATTTTTCTTGGTTATACGATGACATGCCTGTTATTGACCCCAATATCATTGTCTATAACATCTTAACTATACCTGATGCTAAACCAGTGAAACAGAAGCTACAAAAAATTCATCCACGCATTGCCATTCTTGTAAAAGAAGAATCATAATGCCTTCTTTTTGTTTCCTGCATCTTACCCATCAATTATCCATAATGGATATCTAACATTGTGCCTGTCACTAAAGTGGCAAGGGGACTCTACATTTGCATGGATTTCCATGACCTCAACCTTTCTTGCTTAAAGGATGAATTTCCTTTAACTATCATTGAACAATTTTTTGATCTCACAACATTCCATGAGATGTTATCTCTCATGGATGGGTTCTCAGGTTATAATAAGATATTTCTCACTCCTAAAGATCAATATAAAACCACCTTTATCACCCCTTAGGGGGATTTATGCTATTAAGTCATGCCATTTGGCTTGTAAAATGCTTGTGCCACTTATTAGTGTGTTATGAATTACATCTTCCATGACATCATGCATGAAATACTAGAAGACTATGTCAACAATATTCTTGGTAGGTCCAAGAATTACGCATAAGATATCCCTATCCTTAAAATCATTTTTGATCGTCTTATCAAATACTTTGTGCACCTTCAACCAAAGAAGTGTTTCTTCACTGTCCTCTTTGGAAAACTACTTGGTTTTATCATCTCTTTGCATGGCATAAAATTTGAATTCAATAAAATCAAGGCCATTCTTGATATGCCTCCACCCACTAACCTAAAACAAATTCATATTTTATAAATGCAAATTTTAATCTATTCAATGTTTCATTTCCTAAATTTTTGATCATTGTCATACTTTCCACCATCTTCTTAAAAAGTATGTCTCCTTCGAGTAGGACGATGAATGCCATTAATCCTTTGAAGTTTTGAAGGCCTAACTTCTTCAGCCACCCGTGCTCATCCCACCTAAAGATGATCAACCTTTATACCTTTACATTTCAGCTATTGACCATTCCTTGGGTGCCATGCTTTCTCATCGTGATGAGAAACATAGGGAACATGTGATTTATTAAATTAGCCATACACTTTTAGACTACGAGACTAGATACAATCATGTTAAAAAACTTTGCCTCGCCTTAGTCTTCATAACCAAAAAACTTCACCACTACCTACTTAATCATAAAACCTTTTTCGTCACTAATACTGACCCTCTCCACTACATGTATGCTAAGCCTTAACAACACCAATGTACCTCACATTGGCTCATGATCCTCATAAACCTAAACCTCAATTTTACTCATCAGAAGTCTATTAAAGGACAAATCATTGTTCATCAATTTGTAAACACACTGCTTCGTGGACATCAATCCTCTAACTTTGACTTTCTTGACGAATCAATTTCAACTATTTTTCTTAAAGACATGGATTCCATGGCCTAACTTATGACCTTATTCTTTCATGGTTCCAAATGTCAATGTGGGGGTGGCATGGGTGTTATCCTCATTCCTCTTCATGGTGAACCTATGCCTTTATCATTCAAACTTGATTTCAAATGTACTAATAACATGTCTGAATATGAAGCACTCATACTAGGTCTCTAAACCTCCATTTCCCTTTATATAAAAACCATTAATATCTTCGGTGATTCTCACCTGGTATTAAATCAAGTCAATGGATCATTTCAATGTTGTAGTGAAACCCTTCAAAAGTATAAACATCATGTTGACATTATTTTGACCACCTTTGATCATTACAACATGTTGGTCATCAAACTTCCACCCATGTCTCAGATCTAGAAGAAATGAGTTATATGCGACACTAATGGAATCATCCCCAAGTTGTGGGGCCTTGCGCTCTCAGGGAGGATCTCTAGAAAATGTTGGTTCCTCTATCTAATTCTACTACTCTTAGTGCTGAAAGAGAAAGATGAACTAATAATGCCAAGGGACTAGGGAGAAAAAGATAACACGAAAGAAAATCTACACTAAAAGGTGATAACACCAAAAAATAGAGATGAACACTATATGTTCTGAGTGAAAATGAAGGGAAATGCATGAGAGAAGGCTAGGAACAGTAGCATAACTTAAAACATTATTTACCATATCAGTTTCATGGAACACAACTAAATAAGGAGCATCAAGGGACATAAAATGGTACAAGGAGCTTGTAATGCAAAAGAAAAGTCATGAAGGAATCCAAACATGCCAAGATAGAGAATATTCACAAAATGATGCTCCTATTACTTCCAGAAATACACAAAGCTATTACAATGGTGAAAGAGGTCGATATCCACATGTAAGAGCTAGATGTAGAGGTTTGTGACTCAAAATACATAAAATATGAAGTCCTTAGAAAAATACGTAAGGATCCAAACTATCCAACGTTAATAATGAGCCTAACTCTTAAATATATAGGTGAATCCATGGAAGAAGGAGAGAAGGAGGGAAAACCTAAATTTGAAATACAACCACAACAAGGAGCATTCAATTCCTATAAACCCACTTGAAAATATGTCAAATACATTTTCCCAAGTTTGTTTGGAATGTTGGAGAAGGAAGGAGGGAAAATCATATCAAATCAAGTGGTTGAAGCAATCAAATCTATTCATTAATGCCCAAAAAGATGTTTTCCCATTTCTTACCTACTAGATCCTCTAGGAATTTGAATTTTAATGCTTAGCACTGTAACTTATATTAGCATCTATTGATTGAGACTAGATGTGCACCGATAAGAGCTCTCTAACAAAATATATGGTTGTGAGAAGTTTTCAAAACTGTTTGACCACATAAGGCATGTGGCACATGCAGATTGGCTGAAAGTAGGGATAATTGTGCAAAGTTTTTATCATTTTCACCACGTGTTAATCATTGATTTGTTACAAGGATATAGTGCCTTGTTGGTGTGCTTTGACTGGTTGCATATGGCACACTCATGTGTGTCAGAGGATAGCCTGGCACATAAGGGTGTAAAGGAGGGTAAAAAGATATGCACACAGAAGAAGACATAAGGAAGGTGCATGCAATACGAGTGAGGAAATAAGGAAAAATTTTAAGTGAAGAATGCATGGTCAAGGCACGACTATTACAAGATGATGTGCGGGGTGCATAAGAAGGTCAGGGACTTGGCTGATTGAAGCAAGTGTGAGGTGCGTGCGGTGAATAACTGTTAGGAAGAAGGAGGAAACATAGAGTATGAGTGTAAGGGAGGAGTGAAATAAAGGGGAAAAGGAAAATGAAAGGGGTGAAGAGGAAACGCATGGAGAAATGTAACCAAGGGAATATGCCAAGTGAGCTTGAGTGCATGCAACCTTGTAATGAATAAATTGGAGCTAGAAAATGTTTACAAGTTGTCCAAATAATTAGGAGAGTTATTTAGATAATAGTTTTGTAGACTTTCAGGACCATCTTCCTACTAGATAAAGGAGATCAATATTTTGAAGCATCCATTGGGCATGGTGTCTACTATATAATCATGAGATTTTAATTTGTAACTTTGGAGAGTTTCCCTTGAAGTCACTTGAAGGATAATTTCTTGACTCTATTATGAATCCTATAAGCTGTTGAAAATTGTCGGCATCCTGGAAGCAAAAGAAGAGCGCGCATAGGAAGCACACAAGAAGAAAGAACTATGTAAAAATAAACAAACGTAGTTAGATGAATTAAAACTACTCTACTATATATGAAATGATGTAGAAAACTTAATGGAAGGGTTTGAGATATATCCTGGTTACTAAGATTTGCAGTGCACCTCTATCAAGATGAGTTAACTCAAAAGAGTTATCCTCTTTGCATGAATTAATGATGTACGGGCCACTCCAAAGTGCAACAAACTATCAATGGCACCGTATTTTATCTCTATCAGCATCCCATTTTAAGATCAAGTCCCCAACTTTGAAAGCTTGAGGCCTAGAATTTCTGTCAATGTAACACCTTTGACAAACTCTTATATTTCTCTTTTGCATTACAAGCGTTGGCATGTGATTTTATTAAATGAGGTGTGTTTTGTTGATTGACGAAGATCATGCTTGTTAATGATAAATCATTTCTACTCTTAGATTCATTGGACTAAAATGATATGGCTTGTAAGAATCCATTTTCACTTCTGATAAGAGAGTTTTAATTTAGTTTTGAGAATTACAAACTTATCTCTTTAACTGATTCATCCTTGGATCATTTCCAGTGATCCAAGGAATTTTTTAAATCTCCTCACTGGACTGAATGGTAAACTGACATTCATAAGCTTGAGAGACATAGCGGACTGAACTTTGTATGTTACAAATTCTTTGATCTTGTAAGATCGTGCTTGCATTCAGTTGTATGTTTGTGCTTGGATATTTGGGATTGACCTCTTCAGGACATTGAATAGCGTAAGAAGAACGAAGCCTACTTCATGACTATGAAGGGAATCTAAATCCTAAACCCAAAGGATTAACCTAATGGTATTCTAACACTAGGTAAATGTGCATATTTCCTAGCTATGTCTACTTATTTAGGTTACAATCTAACCTAAACTTCATATTCTATTTTGTTGGGAGGTCATCCTAACCTAATTTCTTGTTCTAAATGAATAAGGGAGAAATTACTAAGGTGATGCTAGGATATTTTAACCCGATACCTAATACTATTTGTTTGTGATTTTGATGAAACCTAAGGTGGTAATTATTTATGAATTGATTTTGATTAAACCTAAGGTTATAACCTAAGTTAGGGAAATATAACCTAAACTATTGAAAGAGAACCTAAGGTCGCATGACATGGGGCAACGACTCTAAAGGCATTTATTTGATTTGATTTGTTTAAATAAATGGGATGTACTGCTAGTTTTGGCAGAGACAAGTAAACTTAGTGGAAGCATACGTAGAGTCTTCACTAAAGTTGGAAATGAATGCTGAAGTGGAAATATCATTTGCCAATTTTAGGAGGTGGTGGTAAGGAGAGATAGGTGGGAGATTGGGGAGTAATTGCATTAATGAACCTCAAATTTTGCATGTAAACTATCTTGGAAACAAGGAAGGTGAATTTGTTAGAGGCTTTTTAGTCTTGCATGCTTTGTGATTTTTTATCTGCATGGAGCTATCTAGTTCTTCGAACCAGTAGTTTGAATTTTACTTTGTGGATATTTTTGGTTTCTATGGTCTATTTTTGATCTAAGGAAAGTATATGAGACATTGGAGAGAAAGATGTTTGGTTGTTGATCTTTTGTGGAGGAGAAAAAGAGTTGGAAGCTCAGCTGGAAGTCTCTTTCAAATTGGTAGAAGCACTATCAGGCATGATAGGATCTACCCATTAAGATTTCTTGCTTTCTTCTAAATGTTTCATTAAAACAATTTTGCTCTCATGAGATAAATGGTTGCATGTTTTGTCTGGTTATTTACTTTATTGGTTGTTTGAATCCTTGCGATTTTTGGATGTGAAACCATTGCATAATAATGATATTATTGGATGTTCTCTCTCTTAACCAGTTCAATGGTATTATACATGTGGAACTCGTATTCGAGGCTTGTGTATTATGAACTTGTAGTCAAAGCATTTTCTTTGGTTCTGAACTCGTATTCTAAGATTTGTGTTTAGTACTAAACTCGTATGTGAGGCCTGTGTTGTTATTAACTTGTGTTTAAAGCTTTTTGTTTCATTCTAAACTTGTATTCGAGGCTTGTGTTGTTCTAAATTTTTGCTCAAGGCTTTTTGTTGCTTATAACTTATATATGGGACTATTTTCTTGAAAAGAGTTTGAGAGAATAGTTATGGTTTGAGTTGATCTGGTGATCTCTTTGAGATCTTCTCCTTGATGCTCCTTGAGTTTGGAATGGTTGTGGTACTTCTACCCCAAATGTACCATTTTTTTAACATGTAATGGTATGTAAAACATGGGAGGATATTCTTCTCTCCTCTTCTCGGGGAAACCCGCATTTTGTTTGAAGTCTTGACTCTTTTGATACTTGGACCTTTTATGGAAATGTATCTAGTTCAATATTGTATTGTTACTTACTCTTTGGTTTGAAATAGAGCTCATTTGAAATAGTCAATAATGGTCTTTGAATTTTATAGAAATGCAGTGTGCATACTTCTTCTTGTATGAGTTGATTGGAATGAATACATTCTCTGTCTCAATCTTTATGTACGGGATGGAGCTGTGAAATTCATTTGTTGTGATTTTTGTTTCAGTCAATTTCGAGGGTAATGTTGAGACCATTGTTGGACTTGAACACATTTTGGGTTTTTCATACTCTCTTTCAGACCCTTTTTAATTGATTTCTTGGTTTTTAAAGGAAAGAAGAGTTGAATAATCTCGTGTATTAAATCTTGTTTGGAAGGAATTATTACCTCTGGTTCAGGATTGTTTCATATAATTTGTTCTTACTTAGGATCAAAAACTATATTTTATTTTGTATTGAGTTGTTTGAGTCCTAGTTGATGGGATTTCAATTACTATTGAGTTCATGAGTATTTTGGAAACCTTGCTTAGCTGATACTGATTTGGGTTTTTTTATTCTTTGTTAGATTCATGTAATGAATCTCTGGGTCTTTAAAAGGAGAAAGGAATATATTTCTCTTGTGGATAGTATTATATTTTTAGGACTGTACTATGTAATCCTTTTTGTGAAATGAATTCAAACTTGTGTTTAAATAAAGTGGAATAGAGGAAACATGTTGTATTGATTTTGTGTGAATTCATAAGGGAAGCTAAAAGTTTTGCTTTCTATAAACTGTGTGTTTGTTTTTTGTGTTCTCTTTTGGGAACAAGTAAAAGAACTTCCAAGTTTGAAATTAAAATGGGAATTCATTTGATAGTATAGAAAATAAATGAATTCTTGATTGGATCTTTTCTATTTTGAGATCCTTTAAATTTTGTAAAGATAAGTTCATTTGATCAAACTTTCTGTTGCTCGACTCTTTGTAGACTGATTACTCTCTTAGGTCTGTTTGACTTCTTAGGTTCAGATTTTCTATCCTTTTTGTCTTGCAAGAAATAGTGGGAAACCACTCTTCTGAGATGGGACCTTCATTGTGGATTGTTTAGTCTATTTTGTTTTGTACTAAGTTGATTGTTGTATTGATGGGAAAGTGAACATCTGAGTTTGTCCTTTGGAAGGGAAAATGTAATCATGTTAGATCGATTGCTTTGTTTGACTGAGTCATGCTCCATTTGGATTTTGATATTGGAAGGACTCCTTTTTTAACACTCTAACATGATATGAGTCTTCCCTGGATGGACACGGAAGAAACTATTCTTGTGTAAGCCTTTCCTTGATTTGTGGACTGAATGGTCTCAGATCTATGGATGATATCTTCTATGATGTAGAATTTATTTAAGGCTTGTAAGTAGACTATTTTGATTTTCTATCCCTTCTCAGTTGATTTGGGATTCTTGTTTTAGATGTTGTCTCTTTAATGTTGAATCCTTATATTGGTTTCCTTGAACTAAAGCAGTTATGTGGGTAATCAGTTGAGTACTTTCTGAACCTGTTTCTGTCTTTCAGATGATTAGTGAATGGTGGTTAGTATGTATTTATTCTTCTTCTTTTTATTTAAGTTGTGGGATGAATCATTCTGAATATGTACTATGCTGAAGGTAACTCTTTTTGTTACATAGTAAAGATAAATTTTGTATTTCAAGTCAGAATGAATTATGAAATAATTAGATGACAAGATATGTTGGTTGTTTAAAAGTAATTGATTGGATCAATTAAACTATATGTTATAATGCAGATGTTTCTGATTATATTATGATCTTTTCTTAAAAGTGAATTCAGACTCATTATTTGTATTTCTTTTCTGGTTGTTATTACTTATGATTATTTGTATGATATATTAATTGTTTCATTAAAGCAGAGTATTTTTAATGGAATAATTAGTGGAATGCACTTCATTTTAATGCTTAGTTCTTATCATGCTCAGTTCAATGAACTGACCCGTGCTAGCAATTTTTGCAGATGGACTTCATAAGTGATAAAAGAAGGTAATTTTTTTTATGATGTATTGGCTTATTTAAGTCTGGATCTTTTGTAAACAATTTTGATTCATTTTTGAGTTGTATTGAAAAAGAAAATTTATTTTCTTTTATGATCTTAATGTTGATCAACATGCAGTATTCCTGAAATGCATAATCTTGTAAAAGTATATTTTATCATGATGAATTGAAAGGTTTGGAGACTGAATCCAAATTGTGGTGTAAATTCTCTTGTACTTTGTATGAAGGAAATAGTAACGCTATCTTGTTGATAATCTTAATATCTGTTTGTATTATTGTTATCAATTAATAAGTTGGATTAAGGGGATAGTACAATCACCCTTACTATAGTGAAACTTATTAAGTTGCAAAAGATGTTGATCTCTATCTAAATAACTATAGTTTAATAATGAAATATGTATTGGTTATACAATTAAACTATATGAGGGATGAATGATAAGAATGTTATATAAACCCTAACATCTAACCATGAGGAGGATGACACTTTCTCTCTCAAAAGAATAAAAGATATGAGGAATGGTGGTTACGATCTTTAATCCTTGTGCTTCGTTTATAAAAAGTAAAGACTATCTGAATCTAGGTGGATGATACACCTTCTTTGGATAGGTAGGTTGCATTAAAAATTAACCGTTTGATGTTTGCTGCCCTATTTTGGGATAACTGCTTGTTATGCCATGTTAATGAACATTAATGTAAACATGAGTTAATGAATTTCTTAATATCAAATCAGATTAATTATGGACAAATAAATTAATGAATGATTGGAATTAGGGTTAGGAATGGTTGCTGCAATCTGAATCTTAATCTCATTTAACTGAATAAGTGACCACCAAGGGGTATGTACATCGTGATGAATCAGTTCTAATGGATCTTGGCACATGCCAACTGTAGGACTGTACCTTCGAGAAAACCAAGGGTTTTTCAAGGATATAATGTTGCAACTAACATGTGGCAACACCCTACCATATTTTTTCATATAGATCTACACACATCTAGACTTGAACTTAGTTTATCTCTAGGTCAAGTTAATAGCATGTTTAGAATAGGGAGTAGATTTCTATGACTTAGGGTACCTTGGCACATTCAATTGACTTAGGTCGATCGAGTATGCCCATATACCCTAAGTCATCGTGAGTGTCTTCCTATAATAAATTATGTTGCTAACCTCGGCTAGGGTCAAACCTTGGGCAAGTGGACTAATAGTAGTCCGTAAAGACCATTCTAGATAACAGAAGAGTGAGGTGTAGGACGTATTACGAATTGATGAGTATGCCATCTAGGAATAGTAACATGAACAGTATGTTGAAAATCTTTGGCCAAAGTATCACAAGATGTTGGTTGCATTGTCTTATGTCACCTAGTTTAAAGGAACGTGATGTCAGATGAATATTGGTAACAAATATTCAAATAGGTTCTTTAAAAATATCACTCAGTACTCGGAATAGGGTAGGAAAACCAAGTATACGTAGTATAACTAAAGTATTCTATACTTTAAGACAAACATGAGAGATTGGTAAATTACCGAGTCATTACAGATGCATATGGTTATCTATTATGAGATTTATTGGCATGGAATGTGTGTTTTAAATGATGTTTTATTTATAACAGAGAACATTGTGTCAAAAAAAATTCCCTTGTTTCTAAAGTTTTAAAATGAGAATGTTACATCTTGGTATTAGAAATGAAGGTTGTAGCTCTTGGACCTATTGTGTCCATAATTTGATGATACTTAAATTTTATTGTTAATAGAAAATGGTTAGAACAAGAGGAAATGTTGCAAATAGTCTTCCACCTGAGGAAGGAGCAACAACTGCCTAAAAACTTGATGAGATCCTTTTTTCCCTGTTGGACACAAGGGATTGTTTGGTTGTACTTGAACAATAAGTAATTGGTAATGAGGAGGAAGAAGATGCTGGTAATAATAATCAACCACCTCCTAATGACAACACCAATTTAGGTGTTGATAATAACAATGTGAATGTACCTGATCAACCCGAGAACAAAAAGGCTAGGCTAGAAATGGAACTCACTAATAATTTAAAAAGGATAAGTCCACCCAAGTTTGATGGCACCACATTAGGAGATGGAACTAAGAATTGGCTTAGTGAAATGGAGAAGTAATTTTCAATACAAAATTTCTCAGAAGAAACAAAGAAGATATAGGGAGCATATCAACTTTCCCATGAGGCATCTTCATGGTGGGACAACCGTAAGGATGAGTTTAATATTAATGAAACTAATATCACATGGGATCAATTTAAAGGTTATTTTAGGAAACGTTGGCTACCACAACTTTATTATGATCAGAAAATGACTGAATTCCAAAACTTAGCTCAAGGAAAGCTAACTGTAATTGAGTATTGGAAGCGGTTTACTAAACTCCTTAAGTATGTACCTCAGTATCAAACTAATGAGAAGTTCAGGATACAGAAATTCATCATGGGATTGAATCCCATTATAGGAGGAGAGGTGGATGTTTACATCCCAACCATGATGGAAGGGGTTTTTGAAAAATCCATAAGGTAGGAACAAAAATTGAAAGCAATTTCTGCTCATAAAGAGGAAGTAAGGAAGAATGTCCCCAACTCCTCTTCATCATCTCTTACACATAAGAAAGGACCATGGAAGAAATTCAGAATGAAAAGTAAGCTTTCTACTGATAATAATAAGAAAGCAACAATAAATAAATCTCTTGGTAATGCATAGAATAACTTTGTCAAGAATAATAATAACGAACAGAAGTCCTATGGAGGTTAGAATGATAATTCTAGGGCTGGAAATAAATATAAGCATAGAAAGGGACCTATAGGAAGTTTTTATAACTGTGGAGAATATCATTACGCAAATCAATGTGCTTTAAAAAAGGATGATCGTAATCAGTAGCAAAAGATACATGCTACAGTAGTTGACAAGCAGGATGAAAAATAGGCCACGCCCATAGAAGTTCTGGGTAAGTTATTTGGCATACCTATAACTATTATTTTTGATACCAAAGCTACTGAATGCTTTATTTCTAGTAAATTAACATCAAAACTAAAAATAAAAGCTGGAAACATGGATAAAACATGGACTTTACATTATGGAAACAATGTTGTTCATACAGTTAGTATGTGTCTTTTTGGAGCAGTCCTTGACTTGCCTAGTTTTTCCACTAAAGTTGATCTTTATGTTACACCTTTGGGGTCTTATGATGTAATCATAGGTGTTAATTGGTTAGCTGAACATAAGGAAAAAGTGGACTATTTTGAAAAACATATTAGTTGTTTAGATGATCTATAGAAAACAACAAAGATTCAAGGTGTGAAACGTGAGATTTTTGTTAGGAAATTGTCAGGTATGTAACTTAAAAAGGCTAAAAATAAAGGTTAGACCTTATATGCAGTAAATATTGCAGAAACAACTAAAGAGAATAGTGATTTTATGGAATGATATCTGTTGTTACAAAACATAAGTGACGTGTTTCCGAAAAATTTACTTGGTCTTCCACCCAAAAGGGAATTTGACTTCACAATTGAAATCAAGCCTGGAAGAAAGCTTGTTTCTAAGGCACCATATCAAATGACTACTATAGAATTATAGAGCTTAAGGCTCAATTACAAGAATTTTTTTCTAAAAAATTGATTAGACCGAGTGTTTCACCTTGGGGAGCACCAGTAATTTTTGTGAAAAAGAAAGATGGAACACTTAGATTGTGCATTGATTACAGAATGTTAAACAAAGCAACGTTCAAGAATAGATACCCACTCCCTAGAATTGATGATCTATTTAATAAGATGCATGGAGCATCAGTGTATTCAAAGATAGATCTTTGATATAGATATCATCAATTATAAATTAAGGATGAGGACATTCATAAAACAACTTTCAGAACAAGGTATGGACATTATGAATTCATGGTTTTACCCTTTGGATTAACAAATGAACCTGTAATTTTTATGAATTTAATGAATAATATCTTGTAAGAATACTTGGAATTTTTTTTTGTCATATTCTCAGACGACATTCTCATATATTCTAAAATAGAGGAATACCATGAGCATTTGAAGATAGTTTTGGAATTTTGGAGAAAGAGACGGTCATATGGTAAGCTATCTAAATGTTCTTTCTATGACACAAAAGTGCACTATTTGAGACACGTAATAAGTAAGAATGGGATTGTTGTAGATCCTTCCAAAATTGTAGCTATAACTGAGAGGGTGTACTAATAAATTCATTACAGAAAAAGGATAAGAAGTTTGTTTGGAATGAGAAATGTGAATCTAGATTTAGAACTTTGAAGGAACAATTAACTTCAACACCTATTCTAGTGGTACCAAATCCAAATGGAGATTTAACTATTGTGACGGATGCATCTAGTGAAGGTCTAGGGGATATTTTGTTACAAAATGATCATATCATAGCTTACAAAAGTAGAAAACTAAATTTACATGAGTTGAATTATGCTCCACATGATTTAGATTTTTTTTCCATTGTTCATGCACTACAAGTTTGGAGGAATTAGCTACTTGGTAAACCTTTTAAATAAAAAACTGATCATCTTGGGCTGAATTGAATTATCACTCAGCCAAATCTAAATGCAATACAACAAAGATGGTTAGAGTTTTCGTCTTAGTATGATTTTGACATCAATTACATAAAAGGTAAGGAAAGAAGAGTGATTGACACTCTAAGTCATAGGAAGCACATTTCTAGTCTTATAACATTGAGAACTTAGTTTAAGGATGAAGTAAAAACTGTTATGGAATTTGATTCTTACTTTCGGTAAGTAAAAAATAGCACTTGCTACAGATCCAAAAGATGTGAGGTATAAAGGTTTTCACTTTAACAACAAAGGAATCTTAAGATTTGAAAATAGAGTATACATACCTTCACTAAATGATTTAAGAAATAAATTGTTAGTAGAATTTCACAATTCACCTTTTCGGGACACCCTGGTATTACAAAGTTGCTTGCAAATTTAAGACAAAAATATTTTTGGAAGGGGATGAAAAAGGACGTTATTGATTTTGTGACACATTGCTTAGAATTTCAACATGTTAAAGCTGAACATATGCACCCAACGATTTTATTATATCCTCATAGCATACCGCAGTACAAATGGAAAGTAATAAGCATGGATTTTGTATAAGGGTTACCTATGTTAAGAAATAAACATGATGTTATTTTGGTAGTCGTTGATAAACTACTAAAAGTAACACATTTTATTTCTGGTAATTTGAAGGATGATTCTCCTGTATTGGCTAAAATATTTGTACATGAAATTTTCAGATTACATGGAGTACCTGAATTAATCATATCTGATAGAGATCCTAGAATGACGTCAAGGTTGTGGCAAACACTTAATGCAGCTTTAGGAACTAAGATGAATTTCAGTTCTGCGTATCATCTAGAAACAGATGGACAGACTCAAAGAGTTAATCAAGTTTTAGAAGATATGTTACGAATGTATTATATGGATCAACAATATAAGTGGGAAGAGTACCTTCCACTAGTTGAGTTTATTTATAATAACACATATCATACCTATCTTAAGATGGCACCTTTCGAAGCATTATACAGAAGAAAATACAAAACCCCCGTTAGTTGGGACAACATTGAGGATAAAGAGGTAATTAGACCTGAAATCCTTATGGAAATGGAACAACAATTTAAAATGATTCGTGAACGCTTGAAGGAAGCAACAGATAGGTAAAAGAGTTATGCTTATTTAAAGTGGGTTGATAGGAAATTTGAACTTGCTGAGAATGTATTTCTTTGGGTTAAACCAAAAAAGAGCTCTATAAATTTTGGCAAGGCTACAAAGTTATCATCTCATTACGTGGGACCTTTTGAAATAGTTGAAGTAAAATGATTCATGAATGCTTGAAGGAAGCAACAGATAGGCAAAAGAGTTATGCTTATTTAAAGTGGGTTGATAGGAAATTTGAACTTGGTGAGAATGTATTTCTTTGGGTTAAACCAAAAAAGAGCTCTATAACTTTTGGCAAGGCTACCAAGTTATCACCTCATTACGTGGGACCTTTTGAAATAGTTGGGACAACATTGAGGATAGAGAGGTAATTGGACCTGAAATCCTTATGGAAATGGAACAACAATTTAAAATGATTCGTGAACGCTTGAAGGAAGCAACAAATAGGTAAAAGAGTTATGCTTATTTAAAGTGGGTTAATAGGAAATTTGAACTTGGTGAGAATGTATTTCTTTGGGTTAAACCAAAAAAGAGCTCTATAACTTTTGGCAAGGCTACCAAGTTATCATCTCATTACGTGGGACCTTTTGAAATAGTTGAAGTAAAATGATTCATGAACGCTTGAAGGAAGCAACAGATAGGCAAAAGAGTTATGCTTATTTAAAGTGGGTTGATAGGAAATTTGAACTTGGTGAGAATTTATTTCTTTGGGTTAAACCAAAAAAGAGCTCTATAAATTTTGGTAAGGCTACCAAGTTATCACCTCATTACGTGGGACCTTTTGAAATAGTTGGGACAACATTGAGGATAGAGAGGTAATTGGACCTAAAATCCTTATGGAAATGGAACAACAATTTAAAATGATTCGTGAATGCTTGAAGGAAGCAACAGATAGGAAAAAGAGTTATGCTTATTTAAAGTGGGTTGATAGGAAATTTGAACTTGGTGAGAATGTATTTCTTTGGGTTAAACCAAAAAAGAGCTCTATAACTTTTGGCAAGGCTACCAAGTTATCACCTCATTACGTGGGACCTTTTGAAATAGTTGGGAAAACATTGAGGATAGAAAGGTAATTGGACCTGAAATCTTTATGAAAATGGAACAACAATTTAAAATGATTCGTGAATGCTTGAAGGAAGCAACAGATAGGCAAAAGAGTTATGCTTATTTAAAGTGGGTTGATAGGAAATTTGAACTTGGTGAGAATGTATTTATTTGGGTTAAACCAAAAAAGAGCTCCATAACTTTTGGCAAGGCTACCAAGTTATCATCTCATTACGTGGGACCTTTTGAAATAGTTGAAGTAAAATGATTCATGAATGATAGAAGGAAGCAATAGATAGGCAAAAGAGTTATGCTTATTTAAAGTGGGTTGATAGGAAATTTGAACTTGGTGAGAATGTATTTCTTTGGGTTAAACCAAAAAAGAGCTCATTAACTTTTGGCAAGGCTACCAAGTTATCACCTCATTACGTGGGACCTTTTGAAATAGTTGGGACAACATTGAGGATAGAGAGGTAATTGGACCTGAAATCCTTATGGAAATGGAACAACAATTTAAAATGATTCGTGAACGCTTGAAGGAAGCAACAGATAGGCCAAAAGAGTTATGCTTATTTAAAGTGGGTTGATAGGAAATTTGAACTTGGTGAGAATGTATTTCTTTGGGTTAAACCAAAAAAGAGCTCTATAACTTTTGGCAAGGCTACCAAGTTATCACCTCATTATGTGGGACCTTTTTAAATAGTTGAAGTAATCAATCATGTAGCTTACCATTTAGCATTACCTCCTTCATTGTCATGAATGCATGATGTTTTCCATATTTCTTTGCTTAAGAAATACATTTCAGATTTATCACATGTGTTAAATTGGAATTCCTTGTAGGTCCAAGACCCAGGAATAATCATGGTTAAACCCATACGAGTGCTAGAAAATCGCCAGTTGCATTTAAGAAATCATGAAATAAATCAATGTAAGGTCTAGTGGGACCAGTTTAATAAGGAAATTGTAACTTGGGAAAATCTGGAAGAGATGAAAACTAATTTTCCATATTTATTTGAATAGAATTGATTATGTTGACTGATAAAAAATTGTGATTTTATCTTTATATGCCAATGAGTTTGCTAGTTTTGGCAGATAACTATTTATTTTTAAATAAGCAACTATGTGAATGCTGATTTCTGGAACTTTAAATTTTGATATTGTTGTAAACCTATGTGAAGTAAGTGAATAAATTTATCATCCTTAATACAATGGTCAAAATAAGATAATCATTGGGATGGTGATTCTTTTTAGGAGGGAATTATGTAACACCTTTAACAAACTATTATATTTCTCTTTTTCATTACAAGCATTGGCATGCTATTTTCTTGAATGAGGTGTGTTTCCTTGATTGACGAAGATCATGCTTGTTACGGATAAATCATTTCCGCTCTTGGATTCATTGGACTGAAATGATATGGCTTATAAGATTCCATTTTCACTTCTGATAAGTGAGTTGTAATCTGGTTTTGAGAATTGCAAAATTATCTCTTTAACTAACTCATCCTTGGATCAATTATAGCGATCCAAGGAATGTTTTAAATCTCCTCACTGGAGTGAATGGTAAATAGACATTCATAAGCTTGAGAGACATAGTGGACTAAACTTTGTATGTTATAAATTCTTTGACCTTGTAAGATCGTGCTTGCATTCATTTGTATGTTTTTTCATGGATCTTTGGCATTGACCTCTTTAGGAAATTAAATAGCGTAAATGGAAAAAATCTTGCTTCATGACTGTGAAGGGAATATAACCTAACGGTATTCTAAAACTAGGTAAATGCACCTACTTCCTAGCTATGTCTACTTATCCAAGTTACAATCTAACCTAAGCTTCATATTATATTTTGTTGGGATGTCATCCTAACCTAAGTTCTTGTGCTAAATGAATAAGGGAGAAATTACTAAGGTAATGCTAGGATATTTTAACCTGATACCTAATATTATTTGGTTGTGATTTTGATCTAACCTAAGGTGGAAATTATTTATGAATTGATTTTGATTAAACCTAAGTTAGGGAAATCTAACATAAACTATTAAAAGGGAACATAAGGTCGCATGGCATGGGGTGATAGTTCCAAAGGAATTTATTTGATATGATTTGTTTAAATAAATGGGAAGTACTGCCAGTTTTGGCAAAGGTAAGTAAACTTAGTGGAAGCATACATGGAGTCTTCACTAAAGTTGGGAATGCATGATGAGGCGGAAATAATATTCACCAATTTTAGGAGGAAGTGGCAAGGAGATATAGGTGGGAGATTGGGGAGTAATTACATTAATGAACCATGAATTTTACGTGTAAACCATACTGGAAACAAGGAAGGTGGATTTGTTGGAGGTTGTTTGGTCTTGCATGCTTTATGATTTTTACTCTACATGGAGCTATCTGGTTCTTTGAACTAGCGGTTTGACTTTTACTTTGTGGCTATTTTTGGTTTCTCAAGTCTATTTTCGATCCAAGGAAAGTATATGAGGCATTGGAGAGAAAGTGTAACACCTTTGACAAACAATTATATTCCTCTTCTACATTACAAGAATTGTCATGTGATTTTCTTGAATGAGGTTGTTTTCCTTTATTGTTGAAAATCATGCTTGTTATGGATAAATCATCTCTACTCTTAGATTCATTGGAATTAAATGATGTGGCTTGCAAGAATCCACTTTCACTTCTAGTAGGAAAGTTGCAATATTTTTTTGAGAGTTGCAAACTTATCTCGTTTACAGACTCATCTTGGGATCAATTCCAGTTATCCAAGGTATGTTTTAAATCTCCTTACCAGACTGAATGGTAAAACTAACATTCTTAAGAGGAGAGATGTAGCGAACTGAAATTTTTATGTTACAAATTATTTGGTCTTGTATGAACATGCCTTCATTCAGTTGTATGTTTGTTCTTGGGTCTTTAGGATTGATCTCTTTAGGACATTAATGGCGTAAATGAAATATAGTCTGCTTCATGACTATGAAGGGAATTTAAATCCTAAAAACTAAAGGATTATCCCAATAGTATCCTAAACTAGGTAAAATCACCTACTTCCTAGCCACGTCTACTTTTTAAGGTTTCAATCTAACCTAAGCTTCTTATTCTATTTCGTTTGGATGACATCCTAACCTAAGTTCTTATGCTAAATGAATAAGGGAGGAATTACTAAAGTAATGTGAGACTATTTTAACCTAAGACCTAATACTATATGTTTGTGAATTTGATCTAACCTAAGGTGGAAATTACCTATGGAAATGTTTTAATACCTAAGGTAATTATTGTTAGACTAACCTAAGTTTTGGGAAATCTATCCTAAACTATTAATAGGAAATCTAAGGGTCACATGGCACTATGGAAATGGTTTCAATGGAATTTAATTGATTTGATTGGGTTATATGAATGGAAGTAAAGAAAATTTTGGAAAAGGCTAGTAAAATTTAGTGGAGGCATACGTGGAGGCTTCACTAAAGTTGGAAATGCATGTTGAAGTGGATTTAGGTTTCACCAGTTTTTGGAGGTGGTGGCATGGAGAGATAGGAAAGAATTTTGTAATTGATGACATTAATGGACCTCGGTATTTGAGTGCAAACCATTTTAGAAACAAGGAAGGTGGATTTTTGAGAGGTTGTTTGGTCTTGCATGCCTTGCAATTTTTTCTTTGCATGGAGCTATCTGGTTCTTCGAACCAGCAGTTTAACTTTTTCTTTGTGGCTATTTTTGGTTTCTCTGGCCTATTTTCAATTGAAGGAAAGTATATGATGAATCGGAAGAAAATATGTTTGGTTATTGATCTTTCATGGAGGAGAAAAAGAGATGGAAGCTTGGCTAGAAGTCTCATTCTAATTGGCAGAAGCACTATCAGGCATGATAGGCTCTATCCATTAAGATTTCTTGCTTTCTTCTAAATGATTCATTAAATCAATTATGCTCTCTTGAGATAAATGTTTTCATGATTTGTCTGGTTATTTAATTTTATGGTTTTATGAATCTTTGTGGTTTTTTGATATAATCCATTACTATATAATGTTAGCCTTTGGAAACTTTCTCTCTATGCAAGTTCAGTGGCGACATGCATGTGAAACTTGTTTTTTGAAGCTTATTTTTTGTTCTAAACTTGTGTTCGAGGTTGTTGTTATTTTGAACTACAATATGATGCCCGGTGTTTCATTTTTAACTTCTATTGGAGCCTTGTGTTTGGTTATGAGCTTGTATTAGAACTTTTTGTTGTTTAGAACTTGTGTTCGAAGCTTCATGTTTAGAACAATACTCATATTCAATACTTGTGTGTTCTAAAGTTGTATTTGAGTTGATGTGTTTTGTTCTGTACTTGCATTATGAGCTTGAGTTTTACTCGTATTCAAGGAGTTAAAATACTTAGAACTCGTTTATGGGATTGTCTGCTCAAGAAATATTGGGAGGTTAGTTTTGGTTTGAATTGATTTAGTTATCCCCTTTGAGATCTTCTCCTTGTGGCTTCTTGACTTGGAATGGTTGTGGTACTTCTATTTTTGAGATTTTACTGCCTTCTTTGAACTTATAGAGGCATACAAATATGGAGGATAATCTTCTCTCCTCTGCTATGAGAAAACCCACGTCTTATTGAAGGCTTGAATATTTTATTTCAAAGGTTAAAGGACTGGAACTATAACTTATTGAGGGACTAATGAACCTCTGGTTAGTTACTGTATTGTTTTTACTCTTTGGTTGATATAGATCTCTTTTGAAGTAGTCGTTATCAGTTTTAGAGGATTATCGAAATGCAGTTGTATACGCCTTCTTGTGATTGTTGTTGAACTAAATACATTCTCTGTCTCAATATTTATGTATGGAACTATGAGAGTCTTGTTGTGATTTCTGTTTCAATCACGTTGGAGGTAATGTTGGGATCTTGTTTGATTTATTGTGTTTTTGGTCTTCTTACTCTCTTCAGATCCTTTTAGTTGATTTTTGGGTTTTAAGGAAAGAAGATTTGAACACTCTCATGTACTAAATCTTTTTGGAAGGATATATTACCTCAATTTCGGATTGTTTTGTATAATTATTATTACTTAGATCACGAACTATAAATCCTTTTATATTGAGTTGTTTAAGTCCTTGCGTTTCGATTCTAGTTACTTTGGAGTTAGTGAGTACTGAGGAAACTCATTTAGCCTATATTGATTTGGTTTTTTTTGTACCCTTACTTAGATTCATTCAAGGAATCTTTGGGTCTTTAAAAGAGAAAGCAATATGTTCTCTTATGGACAATATACTATTTGTGGGACTCTACTATGTACTCATTTTTAATAAATGAATTTGAACTTGTGTTTAATGAATTGGAATAGATAAACCAGGTTGTATTGTTTTGTAAGGGAAATTAGAAGTGTACCTTCTTTAAACTGTGGGTTTGGTTTTGTGTTCTCTTGGGAACTAGTTAAATAACTTCTAAGTTTGAAATAGAAATGGGGATTCATTTGATAGTATAAATGAAATGAATTATTGATTGGATCTTTTCTATTTGAGATCCTTTTACTTTTGTAAAGTTAAGTTCATTTGATTTAAATTCTCTTTATCTTGACTCTCTTCTTGATTGTAGAGTGGTTGTTCTCTTAGGCCTGTTCAACTCCTTGGGTTCATCTTTCTGTCCTTTTTATCTTATAGGAAATAGTGTGAAACCACTCTTCGGAGATGGAAATTTCTTTGTGGATTGTTTGTCTACTTTGTACTAGTCATTTGTTGTAATGATGTGGATTTAGAATAGCTGAGTTAGTTTTGTTGAAGAGAGAAAGTAAACTTGTTTAGACTGACTGTTTTGTTTGACTAAGTCATACTTCATTTGGATTTGATATCAAAAGGTTTTATTTTTTTGCACTCTGTGTTATTATGAATTCTCCCTTGGAAGGACATGAGAAGAGATTAACCCTGTGTGACTCTTGCTTGATTTTTGGAACGTCCGGTTTTATATATTGAATGATATCTTCTAACATGTAGGAGTTAGTTAAGAATTGCAGGAGGAATGTTTTGATTCTCTTGGATTGATTTAGGATTATTGTTTAGATGATTGTCTCTTTATTGTTGAATCCTTATTGTTATCCTTGAACTGAAGCAATTATGTTTGTCATGAACTTGTTTCTGTCTTTCAGATGATTAGTGAATGGGGAATAAAAAGTATTGATTCTTCTTCTTCTTCTTAAGTCATTAAATGAATCATCCTAATATGAGCTATGTTGTAAATAACTTCTTTTGCTACGTAGTAAAGATAAATGTTGTATTTCTATTCTGATAGAATTATGAAACAATTGGATGACAAGATCTGTTGTTTGTTAAAAGTAATTGATAGGATCTATTAAAATTTATGTTATAATGTAGATGTTGCAGATCATTATAATGTTTTTTTTATAAAAGTGAATTCTAAATCTTTAGTTGTACTTCTTTTTTGGTTGTTATTACTTATGCTTATGATATATTAATTGTTTTATTAAAGCAGAGTTGTTTTAATGGAACAATTAGTGGAATGCACTTCATTTTAATGCTTAGCTCTTATCATGCTTAGTTCATTGAACTGACCCATACTAGCAATTTTTGCAGATGGACATCGTAAGTGATAAAAGAAGGCAAAAAATTTTATGATGCATTGGCTCATTTAATTCTAGATCTTATGTAAATAATTTTGATTCATTCTTAAGTTGTATTGGAAAAGAGAAGTGATATTCTTTTATGATCTTGATGATGAATGGTATGCAGTATATATGAAATGCATAGCGTTGTAAATGTATGTTTTATCATGATGAATTGAAAGGTTTGGAGACTGGCTCTAATTTGTTGTGTAAATTCTCTTGTACTTTTTATAACAGAAATAGTAGTGATCTCTTTTCGGTATACTTTATATCTATTTGAGTAGTTTTATTATTATCAATTAATAAGTTAGATAAAGGGGATAATATAACCCCCCTTATTATAATAAAACTTGTTAAATTACAAAATATGTCGTTATCTATCTGCACAACTAAATTTTAATATTTAATTATGCATTGGTCATACAATTAAACTATATGAGTAATAAATGATAAAAAGGTTATGTTAATCCTAACCTCTAACCATGTAGAGGAAGGCTCTTCCTCTCTCAAAAGAATGAAAATATAAAAGGAATAATGGTTTTGATCTTTAATCTTTGCACTTCGTTTATAAAGTTAACACTAGCTAAATCTAGGTGGATGACACACTTGATTTGGATAGCTAGGTTACATTAAGAATTAAACGATTGATGTTTGTTGTCCTATTTTTGGGATAACTCCTTATTATGCCACATTAACGAACATCAATGTAAACATGAGTTAATGAATTTATTAATATCAAATCAGATTAATTATGGATAAAAAACTTAATGAATGTTAGAATTAGGGTTAGGCATGATTGTTGAATCTGAATCTTAATCCAATTTAATTATTAAATCTAAAGACCACTAAGGGATATGTACATCATGATGAATCAATCCTAAAGGATGTTGGCACACGCTAACTACAGGACTGTACCTTCAAGAATTCCAAGGACTTATCGAGGATATAATGTTGCAGTTTACATGTGGCAACACCATTCCATATTGTTCATCTAGATCTACACTCATTTGGAGTTGAACTTAGTTTTCTCTCTAGGTCAAGTTAGTAGCATGTTTAGAATAGGGAGTAGATTTCTGTGACTTAGGGTACCTTGGCACATTCAGTTAGCTTAGGTTGGTTGAGTATGCCCATATACCCTAACTCATCGTGAGCGTCTTCCTATAACAAATTATGTTGCTAACCTGAGCTAGGGTCAAACCTTGGGCAAGTGGACTGACGGTAATTAGTAAAGACCATTCTAAATAACAATAAAGTGAGGTGAAGGATGTATTCTGAAATGATGAATATGTCATCTAGGAATAGTAGCATGAACAATATGTTGAAAATCTTTGGCCAAAGTATCGCAAGCTGCTAGTTGCGTTGTCCTATGTCACCTAGTTTAAAGCAACGTGATGTTAGATGAATATTGGTAACAAATATTAAGATAGGTTTTTTAAACAGATCACTCAATACCTGGAATAGGGTAGGGAAACCAAGTATACATAGTATACATAAAATAATCTATACTTTAAGTTGAACATGAGAGATCGGTTGGTAACTAAGTCATGGAATGAGAGATCGGTAACATACCAAGTCATTATAGCTACATATGGTTATCTGTTATGAGATTTATTGGCATGGAATGTGTGTTCCAAATGATATTTTATTTAGAACAAAAAACATTGATTTTTAAAAAAATTCCCCTTATTTCTAAAGTTTTAAAATGGGAATGTTACATCTTGGTATCAGAGCTAAAGGTTGCAGTTCTTGGACCTATTGTGTCCATAATCTGATGAAACTTAAATTTTTTTTATTAACAAAAATTGGTTGGAACAAGAGGAAATATTTCAAATAATCCTCCACATGAGGAAGGAGTAGTAACTGCCCAAAACTTGATGAGATCCTTGCTTCCCTATTGGACATAAGAGATCGTTTGGCTGTACTTGAACAATAAGTAATGGGCAATAAGAATGAAGAAGATGCTGGTAATAATAAACAACCACCTCTAGAGGACAACACCAATTTAGGTGTTGATAATAAAAATGTGAACATACCCGATCAACCTGAGAACAAAAACGATAGGCTGGCAAATAAACTCACTAATGATATAAATAGGATAATTCCACCCAAGTTTGATGGCACCACATTAGGAGATGGAGCTAAGAATTGGATCAGTGAAATGGATAAATACTTTACAATAAGGAATTTCTCAGAAGAAAAAAAGGTGATATGGGGAGCATATCAGCTTTCCCATGAGGCATCTTCATGGTGGGACATCCATAAGGATGAGTTAAATATTGATGAGACTAATATCACATGGTATCAATTTAAAGGTTACTTTAGGCAACGTTGGTTGCCGTAGCTTCACTATGATCAGAAAATGACTGAATTGTAGAACTTAGCTCAGGGAAAGCTAAACTCCTTAAGTATGTACCTCAATATTAAACTGATGAGAATTTCAGGATATAAGAATTCATCATGTGATTAAATCCCATTATAGGAGGAGAGGTGGATGTTCACATCCCAACCACAATGGAAGGGGGTGTTAAAAAAGCCATAAGGAAGGAACAAAAATTAAAGGCAATTTCTTCTCATAAGGAGGAAGTAAGGAAGAAAGTTCCCAACTGCTCTTCATCGTCTCTTGCACCTAAGAAAGGACCATGGAAGAAATTTGGAGTGAAAAGTAAGTTTTCAGTTGATAATAGTAAGAAATTAGTAACGAATAAGGCTACTAATAATGCATGGAACAATTTTGTCAAGAATAATAATAATGGACAGAAGTCCTATAGAGGTCAGAATGATAATTCTAGGGATGGAAATAAATCTGAGCCTAAAATGGAACATGTAGGAGGCCATTATAACTATGGAAAATACCATTATGCAAATCATTATCCTTTAAAAAAGGATGATCCTAATTAGAAACACAAGATACAAGCTGCAGTAGCTGACAAGTAGGCTCAAAAATAGGCCATGCCCATAGAGGTTCTGGGTAAGTTATTTGGCATACCTATAACTATTATTTTTGATACCGGAGCTAATGAATGTTTTATTTCTAGTAAATTAGCATCAAAACTAAAAAGAAAAGTTGGAAACATGGACTGTACATTATGGAAACAATGTTGTTCATAATGTTATTATGTGTCTTTTTGGAGCAGTCCTTGACTTACCTAGTTTTTCCACTGAAGTTGATCTTTATGTTGCACCTTTGGGGTCTTATGATGTAATCATAGGTGTTAATTGGTTAGTTGAACATAAGGCAAAGGTGGATTGTTTTGAAAAACATATTAGTTATTTCGGTGATCTGCAGAAAACAATAGAGATTTAGGGTGTGAAACGTGAGGTTTCTATTAGAAAATTGTCAACTATGAAACTTAAAAAGGGCAAAAACAAAGGTTGTACCTTATATGTTGTAAATATTATAGAAAAAGCTGAAGAGAAAAGAGATGTCATGCAACGATGTCCGCTATTACCAAACTTCAGTGATTTGTTTCTGGAAGAGTTACCAGGTATTCCACCCAAAAGGTAATTTGAGTTCACAATTGAAATCAAACCTGAAACTGAGCCTATTTCTAAGGCACCATATCGAATGATTACTATAGAATTAGTAGAGCTTAAGGCTCAATTGCAAGAAATTTTGTCTAAGGTTTTGATTAGACCAAGTGTTTCACCTTGGGGAGCACTAGTAATTTTTGTGAAAAAGAAATATGGAACACTTAGATTATGTATTGATTACAGAATGTTAAACAAAGAAATAATCAAGAATAGATACCCACTCCCTAGAATTGATGATCTATTTGATTATATGCGTGGAGCATCGGTGTATTCAAAGATAGATCTTCGATATGGATATCATCAATTACGGATTAAGGATGAGGACATTCATAAAATAGATTTCAGAAAAAGGTATGGACATGTTATCTTAGTTTTGAGTTTACTCCAAACTATCAGATAACCCCTACGAAATTTTTAAAGATGGTTTTGCAAAATTACCTTTATTAGAGAAAATCAGGTTTTCGGGTTTCACCAACAGGTCAACATGTGTTTTGAATGCTTTATGTCTTGTGTTTCCCGAAACCCGAAACCCGCTTCAAGTGAGTCGAGTCGGGTTTTTGGACCTTCGGTGCATCAGGACATGCCTTATCCGGAACATGTTTTGTGTCACCTGTCTTCTGATACCCGAAGTCTGATTTAGTCCTTTGTGTTGAGTTTTTGGAACTTTGAAGCATCTAAACATCTCATGCTTTGTGTCAATTGTTTCTCGTGACCCGAAACCTGAATTACTCTACACACCTTTGTGTTAGGTTTTCGGACCTCCCGAGCATGCTGACATGGCGTTAATGTCGAGTTGTCGGGTGAGTTGGCACATGCCAGCCGAGGTGTATTAATTGAAAATTTTCTTATAAATATGCGGATTTACATGTCATTTTTACCGGACGTGTTTTTAACTCGTGGATTTTCGTGCATGCTTCTCCAACCTCGAAACCTGAAACTTGCCTGTGCCTGATTGAATCACCCATTTTCGATCTTTTCTCGCTCTGGTTGAAGGTATTTCTCTCTCCATTCTATGTTCTTGGTTTTTACGAATTGATTATAGATGGACTCCTTCCCATTCCCTTACCAGGTTTGTGGGGTTTTTATTCTTTTTCCTTTTGGGGGTTGTTTTCCAAACAGGGTTTATGTTTTAGGGTTTATTTCTTTGGAATTACCACTTTGTGATTTTTTCCCCAGAATTTTGTTGTTGGAATTAAGATATGTTTAGTATATGAAAGGTAAAAAGAATTTACATGTTTTAAATTCAACCAAAACCATGTTCCTCCTTTTCGGGTTTTAAAAGGTGTTGTGCAGTATTGAAGACCCGAAGTATATCAAAAGATTTGGCGTGTCGGGCTTTCTCAAGTTTCCGACATCTTTCAGTCTGTCGGGATTTCTCAAGTTTGCGACATCTTCAGTGTGTCGGGATTTCTCAAGTTTCTAACATCTTCAGCGTGTCGAGCTTTCTCAAGTTTCTGACATCCTTAGCGCATCGTATTTTCTGGATTCCCCGACATACTCCTCAGTGTGTCGGACTCTTCCGTTCTTCCGGCATCTCCAGAAGGTTAGGATTTCCACAGTGTGTAACATCTCCTGATCTCCAAAACTCTCTTCCTTCAACATCCTTCATGTCGGACCCTGGTCCATCGCAAGAAAAGGATGAGAAGTCAGGAAGAATGAAATACACGTTTAGAAAGGTGGAGTCTCCGTCATATATCAATTGCAATTATGACATCCGAGATACAGAGCTCGAGAATATAGATATTGAAGATTTCTGGAGTACGGTAAGGATTTCCTCCCAAACTTTGTGGATGAAAGCGATAGCCGAGAGTGGCTTACCTCTTGCAGCGGGTTTTCCCATGTCTGATCAATGCCCTAAATTCATATTATCCTGCGCTTCCAGTTATGACTCTATTTCTCATTATGTGAGAAATCAAGCAAGAGAAGTAGTGATCAAATTGGACGGAGGTTACTTTGATGACCTCCTCAAACTACCAAATTTTTAAGAATATGGAGAGTTGGATGTCAAGTCAGCTCAGAAATCCTGGGATAACGATAAGGAAAATTATATCAAGCATGTAAATAAGAATTTCCTGATCAAAGCCAAACCGGCTGTCTCCAGATTCCCAAGACTTATCCCCAGGAGTGATTTTGTCTAGGGGATCAATGACTTCATCACTTTGTTGAGTCAGGTTTTCGGTCTACCCGAATCAAATGTGTTCCAAGGGTGGATGTATCAATTCATGATCACCATCAAGAAGAATCAACAAGGGATTGACTGGGGCACTCTCATTAGTAATGAGATAGATTCCCAACTGACAACAGTCTTGTCCATAGGGAAATTTTATATGTCCTCATATGTCATATATGTAGCAGCCGGGATGAGGAACTATCCCAAGTTGGATACCAAGGGAAGCAGGACAGGGAGCCATGTGTATCAATACTTCCCTCAACTGACAAGGAAGGGATCCCAAGACCAATTCAGAAGGGTGAATGACGCCTTCTTTTATGAAAACATCTGCAGGCTAAACCCTGAGTTGAGGAAGACAAGAATCTCATATGAGGCCTGGGCTGAAGTTTCCAAATGGAGATGTGTCTTCTTACAATTCAAGAAGTTCACAAACCTTCGGGTGGTTATGTACTCATGGAACCCTTTCCATCTACCCCGATATCCAGGAGATAAACTGATATTGATGGACTTGGTTAGGCAACTGTTGGATTTCCATAAATTCCAACAAAGTAAACATAAGGCTGTTGTATCCTTCCCAATTTCTATTGGGAGATACACTTGCTCAACAATGGTGAAGGCTAAAAATGTTGTCCATGAGCTTCAGGACAAATTGAAGAAGCATATGACGCCTCGAGATAGTTTTTGACATTCGAGGAGTGCTCAGGGCGTATGGAACCCTGCATCTGCACAGGCCAAACATAGAGGATATTTGGATTGATCTGTGTAATGAGGTTGCTGTTCACAAAAAGGATAATAGCAAGATTGACAATTGCTGAGATTCAAACACTTGAGCTTACTGATTTACCTAGAAGGTACCAGTGACAATGAAAGTGTTTTGGATCTTTCCTATGATGGACTAAATGAAGATCAATATGTTTTTCCAACCTAATGATTGGTCAATCAATGAAAAAAGCCTCCATCACAGATAGGTCGGCTCGGATTCTTGCACACACCAAAGCATGGCTTTCCTCTTGGGGAATGAGTTTTAAAGATGATAAGTTTTCAGAGTTGGTTGCGTCAGAGGTGGGGACCCTCCAAAAAGGAAAAGGACAGAAAATCTTTTAGGGGGCCTATAAAGGTTAACATTGTCAAAAAGAGGAAAGAAAGAGAAATCTCTTCAATTGTTTCTCGATTTGAAACGGTGAATATGCCAGAATCACCAACACCACCAGAAATAGGAGAAATTACTTTGGAAGGAGGAGGAAACCAGCCTCTGGCTTCACCATTTGCTGATTGCTCAACTGAAGAGACCTTATCTCTTGCATCCAAGGCTTTGGAGTCTGAATCTATGCCTCTTTCCTCACAACCACTCCTACCTCTTTATTCTCCATCAACTTCTTCAGTAATGGGCCAGTATTTTCTCTAGACTTTCACCCCTCTCTGCTGGGACCCAAGTAATCACCAACATGCCCCCTCCTGTGCCTCTTTTTATTAGATCTACTACCACGTTGGTAACTATTCCTCCTCCACTAGTAGAATCTTCTCCCCTTGAGAGTATGATACCAGCTTCTACAACCATGGCAAATCCCTCTGATACGCCGCAATGGCTACTCGAGCAAACTCCGAGGAAGAGTAAGGTGATTGTGCCCCTACCAGCATTTGATTTCAGCTCACTCAAGGCTCCTACTGCTAAATCAAGAAAGAAACCCAAAACAGTTTCAAGGGTTTTGGTGGACGCTTCAGGAGATAAGTTCGCAGAGATAGCAACTCCCATGACTGACAAAACTAAAGAGGACATAACAGCCTCTGATTATCAGATAACCAGGGTGGCTCTAGGAAGAGTGACAGCAGAAGGGGCACAACAAGATGCGTGGGATGCCACAAACGTGTTATGCCAGAATTTGAAGGAAACAAAAGACAGCAGAGATGATCTTAAATGAAAAGTGGAGCAGTTGACTAAGGTTTTTCTTAAACTCTCAAAACCCCTTGAATCCATACCATCTTCTTCTGTCCCTGCCGGATTCGATTTCTCATTAGTACCTACAATTGAGAAGATTGCTAAAAAAGGAAGAGTGGTCGATGAATGGATTCAAAGGTTACTCCAACAGGGGAAGGAGGTGATGCAAGACATTGTGAAAGTTCATCAATCTATGGGGGATATTCAGAAGGATGGAGAGAAGATGGATGATGAGTTTTCTTAAGAAATTAGACCATCTTGATTTGACTTATGAAGCTCTCCAAGTATTAAAGCAAATACCAGCACATCTCTTGGTAGAAGAAGGTGTTATCCCACATACGGATAAGCATTTTCAGCTGACTAAAGCCATCAGGTTCAGGGTGAGGATTCTCAACGAAGCCTGCGCTAAGTTGAGAGAATCAAGGGATAAATTGATTGATGGAAAAAGTGATTTGGAAGAAGAGTTGCTGAAGATTTGTCCAAAGGTGTCAATTGGAAACTCAGGTGCCCTATCAGCAGATGATCTTTTCAAACAAGTCCAAGATTCTGTTCAGCATGAACCAACACACGGATTTGGTATTGAGATCATTGATCAATTTGTAAGAATTGAACATTCTTTTGAGGCCTTGAGAAAGCTCAGCAGAAGATTGAAAAAGCTTCCCAATGGTGCTAGTGATATCCATGAAACTTGCGAAATTTGGAATGATCATTCTACTGCACCTGACGAAAATGAAATGCAAGGCATGATTCGAAGGTTCCAAGAATTTCGGAACAAACAGGTGCAGCTGGAGGAAGAGAAAGACGAAGGAGCGAAAGATGATGATTTAGATTAATTCTTAATGTTTCATGTCATTTCAATCTTGAAATCGACATGTCTTTTTCATTTCTATTTCGTCATATAGGAAGCAAATTTTGACTTGGTTTCCTGCGTGAGAGTCAAGAAAAATAGAAATCTTTTTAAAGAACACTATTTTCTAGGATTTATCCTATTTCCTCTCGTTCCCTTTTATTATAAATAAGGGATGCTTATGCATTCCAAAGGGTCGAGATTTTTTTGTAATATTCAGAGCTATTGGAAAGAAGAAAAACTTTGTGTTTTCGTTCAATCATTTCAAAGAATAGGAGTTGATATTATTTCGCAAACTTTGTGTTGTGGGATATATCTTTCTTAAGACATTGTTCTTACGTTCATGATCTTAAGCTATTCTTTGCATAGCATCTTAGTGTTTCTAATTATCTCAGACATTATATTTATGATCTAAAGCTCGTATGATTATTTCGTGCTCTGCATTTACTCAAAAGAAAATACGTTTCTCTCATTTCCTTTCCATTGTGCTTCTTTCATTGTAATAGTTTCTAACCCCGTTCATTTACATGGAAGCAATACCTTTGAATCATGTGAATGCAGATTTCGGGATTCTATCCCAACCCCCAATGGTTAGATTAGTGTGAATACTATATATATTGTTTTACGCTGTGTTTTAGATTAGTAGAAAACAGGCATCCTCACCTGTCTTTGAGGAGGGATTTAATCCCATATACTGTGGTTGAACCTCATATTTTGGGTTGACAAAATATCCAACCAACAGTTTTTGGCGAATCCAGTTGGGGAATACGGATTTATAGTATAAAGCTTATCCTCTTGGTGTCTGGCGACTCTGTATTTGCCTTATTTTCCACTAGGTCTCTTTCCCAGTTCAAGCTGGCCAGGAAGATCTTCACTCAGTCCCGCCGATCCCAAGGTGAAATTGACCCACTCTTTGAGTTGCTATAATAGCACAATTTCAGCCTATCCCCCAACAGCATTATTTCTAACTCGAACCAGAAGTTCTTCGCCTATTCGGAGACACCGGATCCCCATGGAATGGGAAGCGTTTGCAACTTGTCGTGCATTACTCTTGTCTGATACTCGGATCCCTATATGTACTCTTTTCAGAAGGATGGCAGTGCAACCTGTGCCTTGGGGTGCAGTTATTGGTCCTCTTTCTTTAACTCCACCATTGCATGAGTTACCACATGGATCACGTAAAAACATTCCCAAATTTAATGGGGATGGGAAGCAACATCCTGATGAACACGTTGCATCTTTCTTTGTAGCATGCGGCTTTCTTGGAGTAGCTCATGAAGATGTTTCTGTTCGAATTTTTTTTGAGACGTTGCACGGTTGCAGCAGCTGAATGGTTTTATCATCTTCCAAATGCATGCATCATAAACTGGACTACCATGCAAACCAAGTTCGAAGCACGTTTCAAACCAGATGAATATTCTCATGCCTTGTTAGCTCAACTTACTCATATGAAGAAGGAATCTCATGAACCCATGCAGGACTTTGTGGCCAAGTTTAATAAACTGATTCGAAAGATTCCGGAGGTAGCTGTTCCAACTTCAGAAAATCAGAAATGCTTCTTCATTAATGCTCAACCTCCTAATGTGAGCTTTTTATTAAGAAGGTCGGTTATCCCAAATTTGGATGTTGCTCAATCAATAGCTATTGAAATAGAGGATGATCTCATTTTGGCCAGAAGGATCAAGAAGGACATACCCAAACTCAAAAATAAAGGTTCTTCTCAAGGTAATACTGATCCTATGTTTCAGAAAATGGCTAATGATTTGATTGCTTTAAAAAAGCAAATGTCTCAACAGGTGAACAATGTTCCGTATCGGGATATCCCTAGACAAAATTTTAATAACAACAATGGTGCACCTGCAAGGGATAGGCCGCGATTAACTCCTGCTCAACTAAGGCTAGCGATTAAAGCTCCTCCTATCAATGCAGCAATAGAAATAGTTGAAGAAGACAAAGAACTAGAAGAACAAGATTCTGCGGAGGCTTTTGAAGCTTCAGGATATGCCGATGAGTCTTATGATGATTCGGCTAGCGAATCCACCATTGGGTATTTGGAATACGATGAAGATGAATGTGCGCTAGATGGTCAGTCATTTTCTATCTTCACTCGATCCCAATCTCAGAATCCCAGAAAACCTCTTGAAAACACTAAGGATAAGAATAAGGAACTTCCCATAGCCATAGTTAAAAGAGGTACTCCTATTTCAGCACAAACTGAAAGAGAGGTCACCAAAAAGGCAACTGCTCCTTATTCTCCTTCTCATAAGATCAGTGCCCCAACTCAAGCTCATGTGATCAGAACTGAGCCTACCATCACCCCTTCTTATACTGACTTTTGACATTGTTGACCATGCAAAGAGAACCAAAATCCAAATGTCGGAAGTAGAATACCTTCAGTCAAATCCTAAACAGTCTCGAAAAACTTGCTAAATTCATTAGAAGTAAAGTGGCTGTTCCATCACCTTCAAAAGGTCTCCTTCCAAATCCTACTAAAATCCCACCTCAGAATAATCTGACCTTTGCTTCTTCTTCGGGAAAGATTGAACCATTTTATTTGTCTTTACTTATAAATGGGTTTAAACTCAGCAATTGCATCATCGACTCAGGGGCCTCCGACAATGTTATGCCCTCAAAAGTAGCCCATGCTCTTGGGCTTACTTTGACTAAGTCATATGGATGGTGTTACTCTATGGAAACCAAACAAGTTCCTTTGATTGGTCAAATCAAAGATGCGCAGTTCGCATTTGTTGCTTTCCCAGAAAAGAGAGTGAAAATGACCATTCTAGTTGCTGACATCCCTGCAGCTTACGGTATCCTCTTGGGTAGGGGTTTTTGTAAAGATGTCAGAGGAGAGATTAGCATGGATTGGACCAAAGCCAAGATCCCAGTCAATGGGGTTCATCAGGGTTCTCCATCCTGAACTGCAGGCGAGGTATTTGGTAACTAAGTCAGATGATCCTAAAGCTCAAATTATTTTCGAAGATGCTAGCTTTGGAAATTATTTCATGACTTCAGAGATACCCACTGTAGATGTCAAGGAAGAAGATCCTAATGTTATTTGGACCCTGGAATTCGATGGCAGCTGCACAACCACTGGATCAGGTGCTGGTGTTGTTCTTATATATCCTAATTCAGAAATTTTCCCATCAGCTTACAAGTTGCAATTTGATAATACTAACAACATGGCTGAATATGAAGCCCTGTTATTAGGATTAGAAATGGCCAGATAGAAGGGAATCTAAAATCTCAAAGTCCAAGGGGATGTGGAGATGATTATCAACTAGGTCCAGGGAATCTATCAAGTGAAAAATGATCGCTTGAGACATTACAGGAACAAATTTTGGGATAGTATAGAATGCTTTGATGCATTTTCTATTAAGGCAGTTTTGAGAGATTATAATGACAAGGTTGATTCTTTAGCCGTGTCTGCATCCCTCCTTCTTCCTCATCCTCAGTTCAAGCAGGATACATACTCCATCGAGATTGTGTACCGTCCCAATATCCGAGATAATGCAACCCACTAGCAAGTGTTCAATGATGATCACCAGGTGTTAGCTTTTCTAGAAAAGGTTGACAATTTCAGTGAGTTATACTTTGAAGGTTCGGAATCAGCCTTCCGTGTTGAAGGTTCGGAATCAGCCTTCCATGAAACTATCTTAGATCCATATCAAGAGGTTGATGGTGAGTTTATTCAGCTTAAAGGCAACAAGATACCAAAAGGTTTGGTTTCTTTGGAGGGTTTGTTTGACAAGCATGATCGTTTTATTCAAAACAAAAGGCAAGTTGAAGGAGCTTCTTCTTCGGAGGTAGATCAAATCAATCTAGGTTCGTCTGATCAACCTCGGATGGTGAATATTGGGAAATGTTGTTCTCCTAAAGAGAAAGCAAGATTTACTTCACTTCTGAAGAGATACATGGATGTGTTAGCCTGGTCTTATGCAGATTTAAAATCCTTCAAACCCAAAGACGTACAGCACAGTATTCCTTTGAAACCTGATGTGAAGCCGTATAGGCAAAATCAAAGACATTATAATCCCAAGATCTCAGGGACTATCCTTGCAGAAATTCAGAAGATGTTGGATGCCAGGATTATTTTTCCAATCCATCACTCCACTTGGGTGGCTAACATCGTCCCTGTCAGGAAAAAGAATGGCGAAATCCGAATCTGTGTTGACTTCTGGAACCTGAATCAGTCTTCATTGAAGGATAACTATCCCTTGCCTATCATGGATCAGGTACTACAAACTGTTACTGGGTCAGAAATGCTATCCATGCTCGACAGATTTTCAGGATATAATCAAGTTGAGGTAACTACGGAAGATCAACACAAGACGGCCTTCACAACCCCATGGGGTACCTTTGCTTACAGGAGGATGCCTTTCGGCTTGATCAATGCCAGAGCTACCTTTCAGAGAGCTATGGACTTGGCAATCAGAGACCTGATGGGAAAGGTCATAGTTGTGTATTTAGATGACTTGACCGTTTTCTCTAAAAAATGGAGTGATCATTATGATCATTTAGAGCAGGTACTTTTGAGATGCAGGCGTCACGAGATTTCATTGAATCCCAAGAAGTCTATGTTTGGGGTGACCGAAGGAAAATTTTTGGGTCATATTGTGACTAGAGAAGGAACAAAAATTGACCCAGAAAGGGTAAAGGCCATTCAGAGCCTTACCCTACCCATAAGTAAAATTGGAGTTCACTCTTTCTTCGGAAAGGTTAATTTCCTAAGAAGGTTTGTACCTGATTTCGCTGACAAAACCAAGGATATCCTTGGGATGATTAAAGGAAAATTTCCATTTCGATGGAGTACAGAAGTGAAGCTTGCATTCGAAGAAATCAAAAGGGTAGTTGCTGGTGCTCCTATCCTAGTATGTCCAGACTTCAGGAAAGATTTCATCATGTACAGCTACGCCTCTGCTCACACAGTATCAACCATCCTGATGTAGGAAAATGGGGAAAGCATTGAAGCTCCCATCGCATTTATGAGCTGCCCATTGAAGGAGCATGAATTGAAGATGTCTCAAATTGAAAAGCATGCTTATGCGGTGGTACAAGCGGTGAAGCATTTCAGGTACTATGTGCTAAATTCCCATACTCTCGTTCTCGTTCCCGACACTGCCGTTAAATCCATTTTGACTCAACAAGAGCTGGGGAGTCAACGAGGTACCTGGATAGCTAAAGTTCAGGAGTACGACTTGGACATCAGACCTACCAAGTTGGTACGAGGAAGGGGCCTGTGCCAATTGATTGTAGAAAATCATGTTGAATCAGAAGGTGAAAAGACTCAAGATGCTTCTTCAAAGCTGCCCTTGGTGCTTTTCGTGAGTACAACTGATGAATGGTACACGGATATTGATTTCTTTCTAACTTATGGTGAATGCCCCCCGCATTTAAGCCATAAGGAGAAAAGGACAGTCAAGTTGAGATCTGCAAAATACCTTTTGTGGGATAACAGAATATACAAGAAAGGTATTGATGGTGTTTTCCTACGTTGTGTTGATAAATCACAACAGGTAAAGTTGTTAGAGTCCTTCCATAGCCTAGCATGTGGAGGACATTTTTCATCTTCTGTAACAGCTTATAAGATCCTGCGGGATAGGTACTATTGGCCTACTCTCTTTCGAGATTCAGCAGAGTGGGTGTCTAAGTGTGGAGCTTGTCAGCATTTCGTTGGCCGTCCCAAGTTAGCAGCTCTTCCCTTGAAGCCCGTAGTGATTGAAGAACCTTTTCGCCAGTGGGGAATTGATTTCATTAGAACATTGAATCCTGCCTCCAGTGCCAGACATAATTATGTGCTAACTACTACAGACTATTTTACCAAGTGGGTAGAAGCCGCACCAATCAAGCAAGCAACCTTTGAAGTTGTTTGCAAGTTCCTTAAAGAAAATATAATTGTCAGATTCGGTGTGCCTCATAAGATTGTAGCTGATAATGCTTCTAATTTCTTGTCGCATGAGTTGACAGAATTTTGCTATGGATTCGGCATCACCCTGGCTCACTCATCTGATTATTATCCCCAAGGTAATGGGCAAGCTGAATCTAGCAACAAGAACCTGGTTACCATAATTAGAAAACTAGTAGATGAATACTAGAGGACATGGCACAAAGCATTGTATGATGCATTGTGGGCTGATCGGATTACCCCAAAGTGGGCTATAGGAATTCCCCTTTCCAAGTACTGTACGGGATTGATGCTGAGATCCCTATTTCAGTAGAATTGCCAGCCTTATAGTTGGAAAAAGTAGTTGAAGATATGGCCTTTCAAAATTCTATTGAGAAGAGGGTTATGTACCTAGCCAGGCTAGAAGAGGAACGAAGCAAGGTGGTTGATCGCATCGCAGATCATCAGAGCAGAGTGAAGAAATTTTTTGACAAGAAATCAAAGCAGCGTAATTTCCAGATTGGAGACCTTGTGTTGCTTTGGGATAAGAGGAGGGAGCAAAAAGGAATGCATGGAAAGTTTGATTCTTTGTCAAAAGGGCCTTTCAAGATCCATGAGCTGAACGGTGAAAATATTTTCCTTTTATCATATCTGGATGGAGGGTTATTCCCTTTGCCTTTTAGCGAAAAACATCTAAAGTTGTTCAATCGCTAATACAAGATGTTCTCTTGCATTGTACATACTTTAATTTTTGTTGTGTGTTTGCTTTTGGTTTTCTTTCTTTCTTCATTTTGTTTTGTTTTGGTTTTCTTCTTTTCAGACTCTGTAGCCCAATGGATAAGACCAGAGATTCTGAGTTCTCTTCCTTTGGTATTACAAAGGAAGTCCCCAGCTGGAGCCAACTGTTATCTTAGTTTTGAGTTTACTCCAAAACTATCAGATAACCCCTACAAAATTTTTAAAGCTGGTTTTGTAAAATTACCTTTATTAGAGAAAATCAGGTTTTCGGGTTTCACCAACAGGTCAACATGTGTTTTGAATTCTTTATGTATTGTGTTTCCCGAAACCCGAAACCCGCTTCAAGTGAGTCGAGTCAGGTTTTCAAACCTTCGGCGCATTGGGACATGCCTTATCCGAAACATGTTTTGTGTCGCCTGTCTTCCGATACCTGAAGTCCGATTTAGTCCTTTGTGTCAGGTTTTCGAAACTTTGAAGCATCTAAACATCTCATGCTTTGTGTTAATTGTTTCCCATAACCTGAAACCTGAATTACTCTACACACCTTTGTGTCAGGCTTTCGGACCTCCCGAGCATGCTAACATGCGCGTTAATGTCGAGTTGTTGGGTGAGTTGGCACGTGCCAACCAAGGTGTATTAATTGCAAATTTTCTTATAAATATGTGGATTTACACGTCATTTTTTACCAGACATGTTTTTAACTTGTGGATTTTCGTGCATGCTTCTCGAACCTTGAAACCCGAAACTCACCTGTGCCCGATTAAATCACCCATTTTTGATATTTTCTCACTCTGGTTGAAGGTATTTCTCTCTCCATTCTTTGTTCTTGGCTTTTACGGATTGATTATGGATGGACTCCTTCCCATTCCCTTACCAGGTTTGTGGGGTTTTTATTCTTTTTCCTTTTGGGGGTTGCTTTCCAAACAGGGTTTATGTTTTAGGGTTTATTTCTTTGGAATTACCACTTTGTGATTTTTTCCCCAGAATTTTGTTGTTGGAATTAAGATATGTTTGGTATATGAATGGTAAAAAGAATTTACATGTTTTAAATTCAACCAAAACCCTGTTCCTCCTTTTCGGGTTTTGAAAGGTGTTGTGCAGTATTGAAGACTAGAAGTATATCAAAATATTTGGCGTGTCGGGCTTTCTAGAGTTTCTGACATCTTTCAGTGTGTCGGGCTTTCTCAAGTTTCTGACATCTTCAGTGTGTCGGGCTTTCTCAAGTTTCCGACATCTTCAGTGTGTCGGGCCTTCTCAATTTTCTGACATCCTCAGCGCATCGGGTTTTTTGGATTCCCCGACATACTCCTCAGTGTGTCGGACTCTTCCGTTCTTCCGGCATCTCCAGAAGGTCGGGATTTCCACAGTGTGTAACATCTCCTAATCTCTGAAACTCTCTTCCTTCAACATCCTTCATGTCAAACCCTGGTCCATCACAAGAAAAGGCTGAGAAGTCAGGAAGAATGAAATACAAGTTCAGAAAGGTGGAGTCTCCATCATATATCGATTGCAATTATGATATCTGAGATACAGAGCTCGGGAATATAGATATTGAAGATTTCTGGAGTAGGGTAAGGAGTTCCTCCCAAACTCCGCGGATGAAAGCGATAACCGAGAGTGGCTTACCTCTTGCAGCAGGTTTTACCATGTCTGCTCAATGCCCTGAATTCATCTTATCCTGTGCTTCCAGTTATGACTCTGTTTCTCGTTTTGTGAGAAATCAGGCAGGAGAAGTAGTGATCAAATTGGATGGAGGTTACTTTGATGACCTCCTCAAACTGCCAAATTTTGAAGAATATGGAGAGTTGGATGTCAAGTCAGCTCAGAAATCCTGGGATAACGATCATGAAAATTGTATCGAGCATGTAAATAAGAAGTTCCTGATCAAAGCCAAACCGGCTATCTCTAGATTCCCAAGACTTATCCCCAGGAGTGATTTCGTCCAGGAGATCAATGACATCATCACTTTGTTGAGTTGGGTTTTCGGTCTACCCGAATCAAATGTGTTCCAAGGGTGGATGTATCAATTCATGATCACCATCAAGAAGAATCAACAAGGGATTGACTGGGGCACTCTCATTAGTGATGAGATAGATTCCCAACTAACAACAGTCTGGTCCACAGGGAAATTTATGTCTTCATATGTCACATATGCAGCAGCCAGGATGAGGAACTATCCCGGGTTGGATACCAAGGGAAGCAAGACAGGGAGCCATGTGTATCAATACTTCCCTCAACTGACAAGGAAGGGATCCCAAGACCAATTTAGAAGGGTGAATGACGCCTTCTTTTATGAAAACATCTGCAGGCTAAACCCTGAGTTGAGGAAGACAAGAGTCTCAGATGAGGCCTGGGCTGAAGTTTCCAAATGGAGATGTGTCTTCTTACAATTCAAGAAGTTCACATATCTTCGGGTGTTTATGTACTCAGGGGACCCTTTCCATCTACCCCGATATCTAGGAGATAAACTGATATTGATGGAATTGGTTAGGCAACTATTGGATTTCCATAAATTCCAAAAAAGTAAACATAAGGCTATTGTATCCTTCCCAATTTCTATTGGGAGATACACTTGTTCAACAATGGTAAAAGCTAAAAATGTTATCCATGAGCTTCAGGACAAGTTGAGGAAGCATATGAAGCCCTGAGACGGGTTTGACATTCGAGGAGTCCTCAGGGCGTATGGAACCCTGCACCTACACAGGCCAAGCATAGAGGACATTTGGATTGATCTGCATGATGAGGTTGCTATTCGCAGGAAGGATCATAGTAGATTGACAATTGCTGAGATTCAAACACTTGAGCTTGCTGATTTACCAGAAGGTACTAGTGACAATGAAAGTGTTTTGGATCTTTCCTATGATGGACTAAATGAAGATTAATATGTTTTCCCACCTATTGATTGGTCAATCAGTGAAAAACCCTCCATCACAGATAGGTCAGCTCGGATTATTGCACGCACCAAAGCATGGCTCTCCTTTTGGGGAATGAGTTCTAAAGATGATAAGTTTTCAGAGTTGGTTGCTTTAGAGGCGGGACCCTCCAAAAAGGAAAAGGACAAAAAATCTTCTAGGGGGCGTATAAAGGTCAAGATTGTCAAAAAGAGGAAAGAAAGAGAAATCTCTTCAATTGTTTCTCTAGTTGAAACGGTGAATGTGCCAAAATCACCAACACCACCAGAAATAGGAGAAATTACTTTGGAAGGAGAAGGAAGCCAGCCTCTGGTTTCACCATTTGCTGATTGCTCAACTGAAGAGATCTTATCTCTTGCATCCAAGGCTTTGGAGTTTGAATCTATGCCTCTTTCCTCACAACCTCTCCTACCTCCTTATTCTCCATCAATTTCTTCAGTAATGGCCAGTATTTTCTCTGGAGTTTCACCCCTCTCTGCTGGGACCCAAGTGATCACCAACACGCCCCCTCCTGTGCCTCTTTTTATTGGATCTACTACCACGTTGGTAACTATTCCCCCTCCACTAGTAGAATCTTCTCCCCTTGAGAGTATGATACCAGCTTCTACAACCGTGGCAACTCCCTCTGATACGCCGCAATGGCTACTCGAGAAAACTCCGAGGAAGAGGAAGGTGATTGTGCCCCTACCAGCCTTTGATTTCAGCTCACTCAAGGCTCCTACTGCTAAATCAGGCAAGAAACCCAAAACAGTTTCAAGGGTTTTGGTGGACGCTTCAGGAGATAAGTTTGCAGAGATAGCCACTCCCGCGACTGACAAAACTAAAGAGGACATAACAGCCTCTGATTATCAGATAACCAGGGTGGCTCTAGGAAGAGTGACAGTAGAAGGGGCGTAACAAGATGCGCGGGATGCCACAAACGTGCTGTGCCAGAAGTTGAAAGAAACAAAAGACACCAGAGATGAGCTTAAAGGAAAAGTGGAGCAGTTGACTGAGGTTTTTCTTAAACTCTCAAAACCCCTTGAATCCATACCATCTTCTTCTGTCCCTATCGGATTCAATTTCTCATCAGTACCTACAATTGAGAAGATTGCTAAAAAAGGAAGAGTGGTCGATGAATGGATCCAAAGGTTACTCAAACAGGGGAAGGAGGTGATGCAAGACATTGTGAAAGTTCATCAATCTATGGGGTATATCCAGAAGGATGGAGAGAAGATGGATGATGAGTTTTCTCAAGAAATTGGACATCTTGATTTGACTTATGAAGCTCTCCAAGTATTAAAGCAAATACCAGCACATCTCTTGGTAGAAGAAGGTGTTATCCCACATATGGATAAGCATTTTCAGCTGACTAAAGCCATCAGGTTCAGGGTGAGGATTCTCAACGAAGCCTGTGCTAAGTTGAGAGAATCAAGGGATAAATTGATTGATGGAAAAAGTGATTTGGAAGAAGAGTTGCTGAAGATTTGTCCAAAGGTGTCAGTTGGAAACTCAGGTGTCCTATCAGCAGATGATCTTTTCAAACAAGTCCAAGAGTCTGTTCAGCATGAACCAACACACGGATTTGGTATTGAGATCATTGATCGATTTGTAAGAATTGAACATTCTTTTGAGGCCTTGAGAAAGCTCAGCAAAATATTGAAAAAGCTTCCCGGCGGTGCTAGTGATATCCATGAAACCTGTGAAATTTGGAATGATCATTCTACTGCACCTGACGAAAATGAAATGCAAGGCATAATTTGAAGGTTCCAAGAATTCGAAACAAACAGGTGCAGCTGGAGGAAGAGAAAGATGATGATTCAGATTAATTATTGATGTTTCATGTCATTTCAATCTTGAAATTGACATGTCTTTTTCATTTCTGTTTTGTCATATAGGAAGCAAATTTTGACTTGGTCTCCTGCGTGAGAGTCATGCAAAATAGAACTCTTTTTAAAGAACACTATTTTCTAGGATTTATCCTATTTTCTCTCGTTCCCTTTTATTATAAATAAGGGATGCTTATGCATTCCAAAGGGTCAAGATTTTTTGTAATATTCGGAGCTATTGGAAAGAAGAAAAACTTTTTGTTTTCGTTCAATCATTTCAAAGAATAGGGGTTGATATTATTTCGCAAACTTTGTGTTTTGGGATATATCTTTCTTAAGAAATTGTTCTTATGTTCATGATCTTAAGCTATTCTTTGCATAGTATCTTATTGTTTCTAATTATCTCAGACATTATATTTATGATCTAAAGCTCGTATGATTATTTCGTACTCTGCATTTACTTGAAAGAAAATACGTTTCTCTCCTTTCCTTTCCATTGTGCTTATTTCATTGTAATAGTTTCTAACCCCGTTCATTTACGGAAGCAATACCTTTGAATCATGTGAATGTGGATTTTGGGATTCTATCCCAACCCCCAATGGTTAGATTAGTGTGAATACTGTATATATTTTTTTCGCTGTGTTTTAGATTAGTAGCAAACAGGCAGCCTCACTTGTCTTTGAGGAGGGATTTAATCCCATATACTGTGGTTGAACCTCATATTTTGGGTTGATAAAATATCCAACCAACAGGAAATTATGAATTCATGGTTTTACCCTTTGGATTAACAAATGAACCTGTAAATTTTATGAATTTAAAGAATAATATCTTTCAAGAATACTTGGAAAAATTTGTGCTCGTATTCTTGAATGACATTCTCATATATTCTAAAAGTATTGAGCAACATCATGAGCATTTGAAGATAGTTTTGGAAATTTTGAGAAAGAGAAGGTTATATGGTAAGCTATCAAAATGTTCTTTCTATGACATAAAAGTGTACTATTTGGGACATGTAATAAGTAAGAATGGAATTGTTGTACATATCCTTCTAAATTTATAGTTATAACTGAGTGGCCTGCACCAAAGAATGTACATGAATTTAGAAGCTTCAAGGGACTTGCTGGTTACTATAGAAAATTTGTAAAATATTTTTCTAAGGTGGTTGCACCAATAACTTCATTACTGAAAAAGGATAAGAAGTTTGTTTGGAATAAGAAATGTGAATCTACATTTAGAACTTTGAAGGAACAATTAACTTTAGCACCTATTCTAGCTGTATTGGATCCTAATGGAGAATTCACGGTTGTAGCAGATGCATCTGGGGAAGGTATAGGAGATATTTTATTACAAAATGATCATGTCATAGCTTACGAAAGTAGAAAACTAAAGTTACATGAGTTGAATTATGCTTCGCATGATTTAGAGATTGTTGTCATTGTTCATGCACTACCAGTTTGGAGGCATTACCTGCTTGGTAAACCTTTTGAATTAAATACTGATCATCTTGGGCTAAAGTATATTTTCACTCAGCCAAATATTAATGCAAGACAATGAAGATGGTTAGATTTTTTGTCTCAATTACATAAAAGGTAAAGAAAACAGAGTGGTTGATGCTCTAAGTCATAGGAAGCACATTTCTGCTCATATAACATTGAGAAATTAGTTTAAAGATGAAGTAAAAAGTGTTATGGAATCTGATTCTTACTTTCAACAAATAAAAAATAGCGCTAGCTGCAGATCCAAATGATGTGAGGTATAAAGGTTTTCACTCTGACAATGAAGGAATCTTAAGATTTGAAAACAAAGTATACATACCTTCGCTAAATGATTTAAGAAAGAAATTATTAGCAGAATTTCACAATTCACCTTTTTCTGGACACCCTGGTATTACAAAGATGCTTGCTGATATAAAACAATAATATTTCTGGAAGGGGATGAAAAAGGACGTTATTGATTTTGTGACACATTACTTAGAATGTCAATGTGTTAAAGTTAAACATATACACCTAGCTAGTTTCTTGTATCCTCATAGCATACCGAATGGAAAGTAATAAGCATGGAATTTGTAAAGGGTTACGTATGTCAAGAAATAAACATGATGTTATTTTGGTAGTTGTTGATAAACTAATGAAGGGAGCACATTTTATTGTTGGTAATTTGAAGGAGGATTCTCCTGTATTGGCTAAAAGATTTGTACATGAAATTTTTAGATTACATGGAGTTTTTGAATTAACCATATCTAATAGAGATCCTAGAATTACATCAAGGTTTTGGAAAACACTTAATGCAGCTCTAGGAACTAAGTGAAATTTAAGTTTTGCATATCATCTGGAAATGGATGGACAGACTGAAAAGGTTAATCAATTTTTAGAGGATATGTTGTGAATGTATTGTATGGATCAACAATATAAGTGGGAAGAGTACCTTCCACTAGTTGAGTTGTCTTATAATAACACATATCATGCCTCTCTTAAGATGGCACCTTTTGAAGCATTATACAGAAGAAAATGCAGAACCCCCATTAGTTGGGACAACATTGAGGATAGAGAGGTAATTGGACTTGAAATCCTTACATAAACGGAACAAGTTAAAATTAGTTGTGAACACTTGAAAGAAGTAGCAGATAGGAAAAAGAGTTATGTTAATATAAAGCAGGTTGAAAGAAAATTTGAACTTGGTGAGAAAGTCTTTCTTCAGGTTAAACTGAAAAAGAGCTCAATAACATTTAGCAAGGCTACCAAGTTATCACCTCATTATGTGGGACCCTTTGAGATAGTTTAAGTAATCAACCATGTAGCTTACCGTTTAGCATTACCTCCTACTTTGTCACAAATGCATGATGTTTTCCATATTTCTTTGCTTAAGAAATACATTTCAGATTTATCACATGTGTTAAATTGGAATTCCTTACAAGTCCAAGACCCAGGAATAATTGTGGTTAAACCCATACAAGTGCTGGAAACTCTCCAGTTGCATTTAAGAAATTGTGAAATAAGTCAATGTAAGGTCCAGTGGGACCAGTTTAACGAAGAAAGTGAAACTTGGGAAAACCTAGAGGATATGAAAACTTCTTTTCCATATTTATTTGATTAGAATTGACTATGATGACTGATAAAATTTGTGATTTTATCTTTATATGTCAATAAGTTTGCCAGTTTGGGGCAAATGGCTATTCATTTTTTTTAAAATAAACAACTATGTGAATGTTGATTTCTAGAACTTTAAAATTCTTATATTGTTGCAAAAATATGTTAATAAAGTGAATAAATTGATTTTCCTTAATGCAATGGTCAAAATAAGATAATCATCAGGACGATGATTCTTTTTAGGAGGGAAGTATGTAACACATTTGACAAACAATTATATTCCTCTTTTGCATTACAAGCGTTGGCATGTGATTTTCTTGAATGAGATGTGTTTCCTTGATTGTTAAATATCATGCTTGCTATGGATAAATCACCTCTGCTCTTGGATTCCCTCGACTAAAATGATGTGACTTGTAAGAATCCACTTTCACTTCTAGTAGGTAAGCTGCAATCTGGTTTTAAGAGTTGCAAACTTATCTCTTTTACAGACTCAGCTTAGGATCAATTCCAGTGATCCACGGAATGCTTTAAATCTCCTTACCGGAATGAATGGTAAAAATGGCATTCATATGTGGAGAGACGTAGCAGACTAAACTTTGTATGTTGCAAATTCTTTGGTCTTGTATGAGCATGCCTTCATTCGGTTGTCTGTTTGTGCTTGGGTCTTTAGGATTGATCTCTTCAGGACATTAATGGTGTAAAGGAAATATAGTTTGCTTCATGACTAGGAAGGGAATCTAAATCCTAAAAAATAAAGGATTATCCCAACAGTATCCTAAACTAGGTAAAATCACCTACTTCCTAGCTATTTCTACGTTTTTGGGTTTTAATCTAACCTAAGCTTCTTATTCTATTTCATTTGGATGGAATCCTAACCTAAGTTCTTGTGCTAAATGAATAAGGGAGGAATTACGAAAGTAATGCTAGACTATTTTAACCTAAGACCTAATACTATATGGTTGTGAATTTGATATAACCTAAGGTGGAAATTACCAAAGGCAATGCTTTAAGACCTAAGGTAATTATTGTTAGACTAACCTAAGTTTTGGGAAATCTATCCTAAACTATTAAAAGGAAACCTAAGGGTCGCATGGCACTATAGAGACGGCTCCAATGGCATTTAATTGATTTGATTGGGTTAAATGAATAGAGGTACAACTAGTTTTGGTAAAGGCTAGTAAACTATAGTGGAGGCATATGTGGAGGCTTCACTAAAGTTGGTTTTGCAATTTTTAGGAGGTGGTGGCATGGAGAGATAGGTGGGAATTTTTTAATTAATGGCATTAATGGACCTCGATATTTGAAAACAAACCATCTTGGAAACAAGGGAGGTAGATTTGTGACAGGTTGTTTGGTCTTGCATGCCTCACAATTTTTGCTCTGCATGGAGCTATTTGGTTCTTCGAACTAGCAGTTCAAATTTTTCTGGGGCTATTTTTGGTTTCTCTGGCCTATTTTCGATTGAAGGAAAGTATATGAGGAATTGGAAGAAAATATGTTTGGTTATTGATCTTTCATGGAGGAGAAAAAGAGATGGAAGCTTGGATGGAAGTATCCTTCAAATTAGCAGAAGCACTATCAGGCATGATAGGCTCTATCCATTAATATTTCTTGCTTTCTTTTAAACGATTCATTAAATCAATTATGCTCTCTTGAGATAAATGTTTTCATGATTTGTCTAGTTATTTACTTTCATGGTTTTATGAATCTTTTTGGTTTTTGGATATAATCCATTGCTATATAATGTTAGCCTTTGGAAACTTTCTCTCTATGCAAGTTCAGTGGTGACATGCATGTGAAACTTGTTTTTCGAAGCTTTTTTTTCATTCTGAACTTGTGTTCAAGGTTGTTGTTGTTCTGAGCTATCATATGATGCCTGGTGTTTCATCCTAAACTTATATTGGAGCCTTATCTTTGGTTCTGATCTTGTATTATAACTTTTTATTGTTTAGAATTTGTGTTTGAAGCTTCGTGTTTAGCACAATACTCGTATGCAATACTTGTGTGTTCTAAAATTGTATTTGAGTCAATGTGTTTGGTTCTATACTTGCATTCTGAGCTTGAGTTTTAGTAGTATTCAAGGATTTGAAATACTTAGAACTCGTTTATGGGACTATCTGATGGAAAAATATTAGGAGGTTAACTTTTTGGTTTGAGTTGATTTGGTTATCCCCTTTGAGATCTTCTCCTTGTGGCTTCTTGAGTTAAAATGGTTGTGGTACTTTTATTTTTGAGACTGTACCACCTTCTTTGAACTTGTAAAGGCATGTGAATATGGAGGATAATCTTCTCTCCTCTTCTCTAAGAAAACCCGCATCTTTTTGAAGGCTTGAATATTTTATTTCGAAGGTTAATGGATTGGAACTGTAACTTGTTGAGGGACTAAGGAACCTCTCATTAGTTACTGTATTTTTTTTACTCTTTGGCTTGTATAGAGCTCTTTTGAAGTAGTCGTTATCAGTTTTAGAAGATTATCGAAATGTAGTATGTGTATGCCTTATTGTGATTTCTGTTCAAACAAATACCTTCCCTGTTGCAATATTTATGGATGGAATTGTGAGAGTCTTGTTGTGATTTTTTTTTCATTCACATTGGAGGTAACATTGTGACCTTGTTTGATTTATTGTTCTTTTGGTCTTCTTAATCTCTTCAGTTTTTTAATTGACTATTGGGTTTTAAGGAAGAAGAGTTGAACACTCTCATGTACTGAATCTTGTTGGAAGGATATCTTTACCTCTAGTTTGGATTGTTTTGTATAATTATTATTACTTAGATCACAAACTATAAGTCCTTTTATATTGAGTTGTTTAAGTCCTTATGTTTGGATTCCAGTTACTTTTGAGTTTTTGAGTATTGAGGAAACTAGTTTAGCCTATACTAATTTAGTTTCATTTGTATCCTTAGTTAGATTCATTCAAGGAATCTCTGGGTCTTTAAAAGAGAAAGGAATATGTTCTCTTGTGGACAATATAATTTTTTGGGGACTGTACTGTGTAATCCTTTCTGAGAAATGAATTCGAGCTTGTGTTTAATGAATTAGAATAGATAAACCAGGTTGTATTGTTTTATAAGGGAAACTAGACGTGTACTTTCTTTAAACTGTGGGTTTGGTTTTGTGTTCTCTATTGGGAACTAGTTAAAGAAATTATAAGTTTGAAATAGAAATGGGAATTCATTTGATAGTATAAATGAAATGAATTATTGATTGGATATTTTCTATTTGAGATCCTTCTACTTTTGTAAAGATAAGTTCATTTAATTGAACTTCTCTGTATCTTGACTGTAGAGTGGTTGTTCTCTTAGGCCTACTCGACTCCTTGGGTTTGGATTTCTATCCTTTCTATCTTATAGGAAATAGTGTGAAATAACTCTTTGGAGATGGAAATTTATTTGTGGATTGTTTGTCTATTTTGTACTAGTCATTTGTTGTAATGATGCGGAATGAGAATAGCTGAGTCAGTTCCGTTGAAGAGAGAATGTAAACTTGTTTAGATTGATTGTTTTTTTTGACTGAGTCATAATTCATTTGGATTTGATATCAGAAGGTTTTCTCTTTTCTCACTCTATCTTAATATGAATTATCCCTTTGATGGAAATGAGAAGAGATTAACCCTATGTGAGTCTTGCTTGATTTTTGGAATGTTTGGTTTCAGATCTTGAATGATATCTTATGACATGTAGGAGGACTATTTTTATTCTCTTGGATTAATTTGGGATTCTTGTTTAGATGATTGTCTCTTTATTGTTGAATCCTTATTGTTATCCTTGAACTGAAGTAGTTATGTGTGTCTTGAACCTATTTCTATATTTTAGATGATTAGTGATTGGGGAATAAAATGTATTGATTCTTCTTCTTTTTCTTAATTCATTAAATGAATCATCCTAATATGAGCTATGCTATAAATAACTTCTTTTGCTACATAGTAAAGATAAATGTTGTATTTCTATTCTGATAGAATTATGAAACAATTGGATGACAAGATCCATTGTTTGTTAAAAGTAATTGATAGGATCAATTAAACTTTATATTATAATGTAGATGTTGCAGATCATTATTATGCTTTTTTTTAAAAAGTGAATTCTGATTCATTATTTGTACTTCTTTTCTGGTTGTTATTACTTATGCTTATGATATATTAATTGTTTCATTAAAGTAGAGTTGCTTTAATAGAACAATTAGTAGAATGCACTTCATTTTAATGCTTAGTGCTTATCATGCTCAATTCATTGAAATGACCCGTGCTAGCAATTTTTGTAGATGGACATTGTAAGTGATAAAAGAAGGAAAACAAATTTATGATGCATTGGCTCATTTAATTCTGGATCTTATGTAAAGAATTTTGATTCATTCTTGAGTTGTATTGGAAAAGAGAAGTGATATTCTTTTATGATCTTAATGATGAATGACATGCAGTATGTTTGAAATGCATGGTCTTGTAAATGCATGTTTTATCATGATGAATTGAAAGGTTTTGAGACTGACTCCAATTTTTTGTGTAAATTCTCTTGTACTTTGTATAACAGAAATAGTAGTGATCTCTTGTTGGTATACTTTATATCTGTTTGAGTACTTTTATTGTTATCAATTAATAAGTTAGATAAAGGGGATAGTACAATCCCCCTTATTATAACGAAACTTGTTAAATTGCAAAAGATGTCATTCTCTATCTACACAACTAAAGTTTAATATTGAATTATGCATTGGTCATACAATTAAACTATATGAGTAAAGAATGATAAAAAGGTTATGTTAATCATAACATCTAACCATGTAGAGGAAGACTCTTCCTCTCTCAAAAGAATGAAAAGATAAAAGGAATAGTGGTTTTGATATTTAATATTTGTACTTCATTTATAAAGTAAACACTAGCTAAATCTAGGTGGATGACACACTTGATTTAGACAGCTAGGTTGCATTAAGAATTGAATGATTGATGTTTGTTGTCATGTTTTTGGGATAACTACTTATTATGCCATGTTGATGAACATCAATGCAAAACATCTTGGAAATAAGGAAGGTGGATTTATTAGAGGTCGTTTGGTCTTGCATGCTTTGCGATTTTTACTCTACATGGAGATATCTGGTTCTTTGAACCAGAAATTCGACTTTTACTTTGTGGCTATTTTTGGTTTCTCTGGTCTATTTTTGATCCAATGAAATTATATGAGGCATTGGAGAGAAAGATGTTTGGTTGTTGATCTTTCGTGGAGGAGAAAAAGAGTTGGAATCTCAGCTAGAAGTCTCCTTCAAATTGGCAGAAGCACTATCAGGCATGATAGGCTCTACCCATTAAGATTTCTTGCTTTCTTCTAAATGTTTCATTAAAACAATTCTACTCTCATGAGATAAATGTTTTCTTGTTTTGTCTGGTTATTTAATTTCTTGGTTGTATGAATCCCTGTGATTTTTGGATGTGAAACCATTGCATGATAATTATAGCCTTGGATGTTCTCTCTCTACACCAGTTCAATGGTATTATGAATGTAGAACTTGTATTCGAGACTTGTGTATTCTGAACTTGTAGTCGAAGCATTGTGTTTGGTTTTAAACTCATATTCTAAGCTTTGTGTTTAGTACTAAACTCGTATTCAAGGCTTGTGTTGTTTTGAACTTGTGTTTGAAGCTTTGTGTTTTGTTCTAAACATGTATTCAAGGCTTGTGTTGTTCTGAATTTGTGCTCAAGGATTTTTGTTGCTTATAACTTATATATGGGACTATCTTCTCAAAAAGAGCTTGAGAGAATAGTTTTGGTTTGAGTTGATCTAGTGATCTCTTTGAGATCTTCTCATTGATGCTCCTTGAGTTTGGAATGGTTGTGGTCCTTCTGCCCCGACTGTACAGTTTTGTTTGAACATGTAATGGCATGTAAAACATGGGAGGATATTCTTCTCTCCTCTTCTCGAGGAAATCAACATTTAGTTTGAAGTCTTGAATGTTTTGATACCTGGACCTTTTATGGAAATGTATCTGGTTCAATACTATAGTATTACTTACTCTTTGGTTTGAAATAGAGCTCGTTTGAAACAGTCGATAATGGTCTTTGAATTTTATATAAATGCAATGTGCATACTTCTTCTTGTGTGAGTTGATTAGAATGAATACATTCTTTGTCTCAATCTTTATGTATGGGATGGAGCTGTGAAATTCATTTGTTGTGATTTCTGTTTTAGTCAATTTTGAGGGTAATGTTGAGACCATTACTGGACTTGAATGCATGTTGGGTTTTTCATACTCTCTCTTTTAGACCCTTTTTAATTGATTTCTTGGTTTTTAAAGGAAAGAAGAGTTGAATACTCTCGTGTACTGAATCTTGTTTGGAAGGAATTATTACCTCTGGTTTGGGATTGTTTCGTATAATTTGTTCTTACTTAGGATCATAAAATATATCTTCTTTTGTATTGAGTTTTTTAAGTCCTACTTGATGGGATTTCAATTACTATTGAGTTCGTGAGTATTTTGGAAACCTTGCTTAGTTGATACTGATTTGGGTTTTGTATTCTTTGTTAGATTCATGTAATAAATCTCTGGGTGATTAAAAGGAGAAAGGAATATATTTATCTTATGGACAATATTCTATTTTTGGGACTGTACTATGTACTCCTTTCTAAGAAATGAATTTGAAGTTGTGTTTAAATAAATTGGAATAGATGAACCAGGTTGTATTGATTTTGTGTGAATTCATAAGGGAATCTAGAAGTGTTGCTTTCTATAAACTGTGTTTGATTTTTGTGTTCTCTTTTGGGAACTAGTAAAAGAACTTTTGAGTTTGAAATTGAAATGGTAATTCATTTGATAGTATATAAAGAAATGAATTCTTGATTGGATCTTTTCTATTTTGATATCCTTTAACTTTTGTAAAGATAAGTTCATTTGATCAAACTTTCTGTTGCTCGACTCTCTTCTTGGTTGTAGATTGATTAATCTCTTAGGTTTGTTCGACTTCTTAGGTTCAGATTTTGTGCCCTTTCTGTCTTACAAGAAATAGTGGGAAACAACTCTTCTGAGACATGACATTCATTGTGGATTGTTTAGTCTATTTTGTTTTTTACTAAGTTGATTGTTGTATTGATGGGAAAGTGAATAGCTAAGTCTGTCCTTTGGAAGGGAAAATGTAATCATGTTAGACTGATTGCTTTGTTTGACTGAGTCATGCTCCATTTCAATTTTGATATTGGAAGGACTCCTCTTTTAGTACTCTAGCATGATATGAAACTTCCTTGGATGGACACGGAAGAAACTATTCTTGTGTAAGTCTTTCCTTGATTTGTGTAATTATTTCTTTGGTTTTAGATATATGGATGATATATTCTATGATGTAGAATTTATTTAAGTCTTGTAGGTAGAATTTTTTGATTTTCTATCCATTCTCGGTTAATTTGGGATTCTTGTTTTAGATGTTATCTCTTTAATGTTGAATCCTTATATTCGTTTCCTTAAACTGAAGCAGTTATGTGGGTAATCAGTTGAGTACTTTTAAAACCTATTTCTGTCTTTTAGATGATTAGTGAATGGTGGTTAGTATGTATTGATTCTTCTTCTTTTTATTTAAGTTGTGGGATGAATCATTCTAAATATGTACTATGTTGAAGGTAACTCTTTTTGTTACATAGTAAAGATAAATTCTATATTTCAAATTAGAATGAATTATGAAATAATTAGATGACAAGATTTGTTGGTTGTTTAAAAAGTAATTGATTGGATCAATTAAACTATATGTTATAATGCATATGTTGTTGATTATATTATGCTCTTTTCTTAAAATCAAATTTAGACTCATTATTTATACTTCTTTTTTAGTTGTTATTATTTATTATTATTTGTATGATATATTAATTGTTTCATTAAAGCAAATTTGTTTTAATGGAACAATTAGTGGAATGCACTTCATTTTAATGCTTAGTGTTTATCATGCTCAGTTCAATGAACTGACACATGCTAGTAATTTGTGTAGATGGATTTCGTAAGTGATAAAAGAAGGAAAAATAATTTATGGTGTATTGGCTTATTTAAGTCTAGATATTTTGTAAAGAATTTCAATTCATTTTTGAGTTGTATTGAAAAAGAAAAGTTATGTTCTTTTATGATCTTAATGCTGATCGACATGCCATATGCCTGAAATGCATAGTCTTGTAAAAGTATATTTATCATGATGAATAGAAAGGTTTGGAGACTGAATCCAAATTGTGGTGTAAATTCTCTTATACTTTGTATGAAGGAAATAGTAATGTTATCTTATCGATATTCTTAATATCTGTTTGTATTACTGTAATCAATTAATAAGTTGGATTAAGGGGATAGTACAATCCCCCTTACTATAGTGAAACTTATTATATTGCAAAAGATGTTGATCTCTATCTAAACAACTATAGTTTAATAATGAAATATGTATTGGCTATACAATTAAACAATATGAGGGATGAATGATAAGAAGGTTATATAAACCCTAACATCTAACCATGAGGAGGATAACTGTTTGTTATGATATTTAATCCTTGTGCTTCATTTATAAAAAGTAAACACTAGTTGAATCTAGGTGGATGATACACCTTCTTTGGACAGCTAGGTTTATTAAAAATTAACCGTTTGATGTTTGTTGCCCTATTTTTGGGATAACTGTTTGTTATGCCATGTTAATGAACATCAATACAAACATGAGTTAATGAAGTTATTAATATCAAATCAGATTAATTATGGATAAATAACTTAATGAATGATTGGAATTAGGGTTAGGCATGATTGCTGCAATTTGAATCTTAATCTCATTTAATTGAATAAATGACCACCAAGGGGTATGTACATCGTGATGAATCAGTTCTAACAGATCTTGGCACATGCCAACTATAGGATTTTACCTTTGAGAAGACCAAGTGTTTCTCAAGGATACAATGTTGCAACTGACATGTGGCAACATCCTACCATATTTGTTCATGTAGATCTACACACATCTGGACTTGAACTTAGTTTCTCTCTAGGTCAAGTTAATAGCATGTTTAAAATAGGGAGTATCTTTCTATGACTTAGGGTACCTTGGCACATTCAGTCGACTTAGGTCAATTGAGTATGCCCATATACCCTAAGTCATCATGAGCATCTTCCTATAACAAATTATGTTGCTAACCTTGGCTAGGGTCAAACCTTGGGCAAGTGGACTGACAGTCATTAGTAAAGACCATTCTAGATAACAAAAGAGTGAGGTGCAGGATGTATTTCAAATTGACGAGTATGTCATCTAGGAATAGTAACATGAACAGTATGTTGAAAATCTTTGGCCAAAGTATCGCAAGCTACTAGTTACGTTGTCCTATGTCACCTAGTTTAAAAGAACATGATGTTAGATGAATATTGGTAAAAAAACATTCAGATAGGTTCTTTAAATAGATCACTCAGTACCCATAATAGGGTAGGGAAAACAAAGTATTACGTAGTATACTTAAAGTATTCTATTACTCTAGGGAAAAAACATGAGAGATCGATTGGTAAACCGAGTCATGAAATGAGAGATCGGTAAATTACCGAGTCATTACAACTGCATATGGTTAATCTGTTATGAGATTGATTAACATGGAATGTGTGCTCTAAATGATGTTTTTATTTAGAACAAAGAACATTGTGTTAAATTTTTTTTTCCCTTGTTTCTAAAGTCTTAAAATGGGAATGTTATAGTCAAACCATTTCTCTGTTGTTTTCTGATGCTATTCTAGCTTGATTATGGCAGAGTTTCTTGATTCTTCAAGATTAACCAAATATGTCATTCTAATTTCTCTCTCGTATGCGCCTTCAAATTCGACTTGTTGGGAAAGCGCTAATGAATTGAATTATAGCATCAAAGGAAGGGTAACCTCCTTTCCATATACAATCTTGTAAGGAGAAGTTACTATTACTTTTTAAATTTTGATTCTATTCTTCCTAGAGTGCATGCAAGACCTTTGTATGTCACTATATTTGGCTGATATTCATTGTGCTCTTTATGATTCTGATCAGGTTCTTGTTTGTTGATTCTTCTAGACCATTACCTTGTGGGTAATAGTTAGAAGTAGTCTTCAGATAAATGCCCAAATTTAGAGTCCAATCAGTGATTATGGTCCTAAGGAATGATTTTTCATTATCAGAGATAATGGTTTAAGGAACGCCAAACCTTACAACTATGCCTTCAAGAAATTCAAGGATGAGTGACTTAGTTGATTCTTTGAGTGTGACAACTTATGTCAGTCTGGTGAAGTAGTCCATAGATGTTAGCACCCACTTATGTCCAACGCTTGAAGGTGGATTGATCATGCATATGAATTCAAGACCCCATTGTGTAAAAGCTTTATCTACTTGAATTAGTCGGAGGGGAATCACTGCCAATATTTTCTTTCCTACAAAGAAAGCACATTCCTTGCATTTTGTGACCCATTTGTGTGCATCTGCAAATAGGGTAGGCTACAAGATTCCTTCCATTATGATTTTTATTATGATAGTTTTGGTAGAAAAGTGTCCACCAGAGAAACCATCATGAAATTCTCCCATAAAATTTTTGGTCTGTGTGTCATTGATACACCTTAATAGCATGCCATCAATATTTTTCTTGAAGATATGTCCATCAATAAAAACATAAGGGATAGATTGTAACCTTAGATGTCTTGTCTTTTCCTTATTTAAACCAGCAGGGTATGTTCCATCAGAAAGGAATGTGATCATGCCCTTCATCTAGTTGTGCACGCTAGGATCTGTATTCTGCTCAAGTTTTGTGCACGGGAGATCCTCATCTAGAAATAATGAAGCCTCAGGATAATTTTTAACATCCTTAGTAATATACCTATAGAGCATGCTTCCTCTTACCATTTTTGTGGCTTTGATAGTCAAATTATATTCCATGATCTTGGTCACCCATCATGCTCTCTTCTCATTGATTTATTCTCTCATGATGAAGTCTCTGCCAGAAAAGTGGGAAACTAACACCTTAATATGACTTTTGGTGAGCATACTTTTGAATTTATTGAGTGCATGCATGATGGTGAATACCTGATTCTCCATGTGATTGAATCTTAATTAATAATCCTTCAACATCTAGTTCAAGAAAACTACTAGTTGTTCTAGCCCTTATTCATTTTCTTGTGTTAGGACAATAACAACACTCGCATTAGCACCATAAGCATAAAGGATGAAATCCTTTGAGTAATCTGGGTTGATGAGTGTTGGTGCACAAGAAATTTCTTCTTGATTCTAGTGAAGCTCTCTCTTCCTTTGATTGTCTATCTAAAGGCTATGTCCTTCTTGAGCATCAGGGTGATTGGCCGAACTAGTCCTACAAAGTTAGGAATGAAGTGCTTAATGAAATTGATCTTATCAAGAAAGAACTGTAAGGATTTCTCATGGGCCGGCAAGGAAAGAGATAGGATGGCTGAAACACACTCAGGATCAATTGTGATGCCATCCTTTGAAATCACATAGCCCAAGATCTTGCCCTGCACCACTTCAAAATTGCACTTCCTAGGGTTAAGAGACACCCCATACTTTCTTCATCTCTCAAAGACTTTCTCTAGGTACGCCATATGATCCGCAATCTTATTTGAGAATATTTTAATATCATTGAGGTAAACCAAGATGAACTCATTAATATAACCTTTGAAGGCAATGTCTATGGTGCGCTACAATGTAGTGCCTCAATTTGATAGATAAAAGGGATTATTTTAATTTGCATATGTTCCCCACTTGGTTGTAAATGCTGTCTTGAATTGATCCTCTTACTTGACCAGGATTTGATTGAAACCTGAATACCATATAACATTGAGAATCTTTGCATGCCAGCCATAGTTTGTAGAATCTAGTCCATTGAAGGTAAAGGATAATGATTCTTTAGAAATTCCTTATTCAAATATATAAAATCAACACAGATTCTGATTTCACCATTCTTCTTGTGCACTGGAACTACATTCGCGACCCAAGTAGAGTACTCGATGGGAAAAATATTTTTTCCTGAATAAGTTTGAATAATTCCTTTCTCATGATGGGTTCTATCTTTGAATTGACTAGTCACTATTTCTTCTTGATAGGATTGATACTATGATCAAGGTCAATTGAGTGTTGGGAAACACTTGGATCAAACCCTATGAGGTCTTCATACTCCCATTAGAAGATATCACTATAATTTTGACACAGAGAGATGAAGGCCTACTTTTCTTTGTGCATGAAAGCTTTACTGAGTAGAAACTCTTTTCCGTGCACAATAGTGACTGGGAAGAATTCTTCTTGTGTGACATGCATATACTTTTCTTCACCCTTGAACTCATCATTAGGGATAAAAACTTTCTCTAAGGTGACCAACCCTTTAGACATCCTATTTTTCTTCAGTTGAATCACTTCGTCACCATAGCTGTCAATCAAGTCAGCTTACATGTTTGATGAAAAATTAGCTTCATTCTGGATGAACTAGATGATCTGTGCATCACTGTGAAACACTTTCCATCTAGTGTTGTTATCTAGAATGGATGGTTTGATCACCATCTTAATGTGATGAGTGTTTCCTTTGAAAAAGACTTTAGTAGGAGAGAATTGTGAACCAAGCACAACCATTTAATCAGCATCCTTATTCATTTTACCTAGCACCACCTATAGATTTAGAGCATTAAATCTCTCAAGGAGGTCCTAAACTCTATGTTTATAAGCTTTGAGAAGATTATTATTTTCCTAGAACTTGTTAGTAACCTAGTGGATAACTAATTATGTATCCCCAAAGATATGCAACACCTTAATCTTTTTATTTTCAGCAATAATCAGACCATGCACCAATGCCTCATACTCTGCCACATTGTTAGAACATGTGAGCAAAGAAAAATTTCTCATTCTTAGGAGAAATGAGAACAATTCCTACTCCCGAGCCATTTCTGCTTTTAGATCCATCAAAGTATAACTTCTGTAGGCTAGGTTTAACTTGATCTTTCTTGAGCGTGCATGGTAGAACAACTTCTTCTTCAAGAATGTAGTAAGTACCAATCCTAGTTTCATAAGCTTCCAGTTCTTCAGCATATGGGTTAAATTTATGGTGCCTCTTTTCCCACTTATCAATTACTAGATCAATAATAAAATATGGAAAAGGATGCTCTTCAGGAATGGAAGTTGCTTCTTCTTGGATTAAACAATTGGCTTAGAGAGGGGATGGGACATATGAATCTATATGATAGGAAAATATAGCCTCAAGTTGTATGGTAAACCAGGTACCATACCTTGTCTTGAGTAACATATGAGACCAATCAGAAGAGAAGTAACCATCAAATTTTATATCAAAGTTTCTTGATAGACATAGGGAAAACAAAGGAGTTAGCTCAATAATAGAAACATCTTGAGTTATGGTGAGGCTTGAGCATGCATGAAGGGTCAAATAAATATCCTTGATGACTCATAAGGTGATGATGGTTAAACCATCAAGTTGTAGGACTCTTTTTGTCAGGGGGCTATACTTAAGACCTAAGACATCAGCTATCTTCTTGGGCATAATAGAAGTGCTAGCGCCCGAGTCTATCATTAAATTATGGACAATAAGTTTTCCTATGATAAAGGACATATAAAAGGGTGGGGTTCTAACAAATTTCCTTACTTTCTTCTCCTCTTCTTGGTAGATGTTGATACAAGCACGTGGTATGTGAATAGCTAGATCAACATACAAAAGTTGGGACATGGCCTCATGCTACAGGTCATGCTGGGATGGAATGGTCAGGGCATCCCAAATTGTGACATTTATATTTGTATTCTTCATCTGTTCCACAATGCTAAATGGAAGACTTAGTGACTTGCGCATTTGGGGAATATAACTTCCTTCCTTGACTGTTTAGGCACAGAAGAAGGGGCCTTAGTCGAATCTAAGGCTTGACCTACCAAAGGAGGGGTGCATGCTACTTCAGGAGGTGTTGGTTGGATATTTTTTCAACCCAAAATATGAGGTTCAACCACAGTATATGGGATTAAATCCCTCCTCAAAGACAGGTGAGGCTGCCTGTTTGCTACTAATCTAAAACACAGCGAAAACAATATATATAGTATTCACACTAATCTAACCATTGGGGGTTGGGATAGAATCCCGAAATCCGCATTCACATGATTCAAAGGTATTGCTTTCGTAAATGAACGGGGTTAGAAACTATTACAATGAAAGAAGCACAATGGAAAGGAAATGAGAGAAACGTATTTTCTTTCGAGTAAACGCAGAGCACGAAATAATCATACGAGCTTTAGATCATAAATATAATGTCTGAGATGATTAGAAACAATAAGATGCTATGCAAAGAATAGCTTAAGATCATGAACGTAAGAACAATGTCTTAAGAAAGATATATCCCACAACACAAAGTTTGTGAAATAATATCAACTCCTATTCTTTGAAATGATTGAACGAAAACACAAAGTTTTTCTTCTTTCCAATAGCTCCAAATATTACAAAAATCTCGACCCTTTGGAATGCATAAGCATCCCTTATTTATAATAAAAGGGAACGAGAGAAAATAGGATAAATCCTAGAAAATAGTGTTCTTTAAAAAGAGTTCTATTTTTCTTGACTCTCACGCAGGAGACCAAGTCAAAATTTGCTTCCTATATGACGAAATAGAAATGAAAAAGACATGTCGATTTCAAGACTGAAATGACATGAAACATCAAGAATTAATCTGAATCATCATCTTTCACTCCTTCATCTTTCTCTTCCTCCAGCTGCACCTGTTTGTTCCAAAATTCTTGGAACCTTCGAATTATGCCTTGCATTTCGTTTTCGTCAGGTGCAGTAGAATGATCATTCCAAATTTCACAGGTTTCATGGATATCACTAGCACCGCCGGGAAGCTTTTTCAATCTTTTGCTGAGCTTTCTCAAGGCCTCAAAAGAATGTTCAATTCTTACAAATCAATCAATGATCTCAATACCAAATCCGTGCGTTGGTTCATGCTGAACAGACTCTTGGACTTGTTTGAAAAGATCATCTATTGATAGGACACCTGAGTTTCCAACTGACACCTTTGGAAAAATATTCAGCAACTCTTCTTCCAAATCACTTTTTCCATCAATCAATTTATCCCTTGATTCTTTCAACTTAGCACAAGCTTCATTGAGAATCCTCACCCTAAACCTGATGGCTTTAGTTAGCTGAAAATGCTTATCCGTATGTGGGATAACGCCTTCTTCTACCAAGAGATGTGCTGGTATTTTCTTTAATACTTGGAGAGCTTCATAAGTCAAATCAAGATGTCCAATTTCTTGAGAAAACTCATCATCCATCTTCTCTCCATCCTTCTGAATATCCCCCACAGATTGATGAACTTTCACAACATCTTGTATCACCTCCTTCCCCTGTTGGAGTAACCTTTGGATCCATTCATCGACCACTCTTCCTTTTTTAGCAATCTTCTCAATTGTAGGTACTGATGAGAAATCAAATCCGACAGGGACAGAAGAAGATGGTATGGATTCAAGGGGTTTTGAGAGTTTAAGAAAAACCTCAGTCAACTGCTCCACTTTTCCTTTAAGCTCATCTCTGCTGTCTTTTGTTTCTTTCAACTTCTGGCACAGCACATTTGTGGCATCCTGCGCATCTTGTTGCACCCCTTCTGCTATCACTCTTCCCAGAGCCACCCTGGTTATCTGATAATCAGAGGCTGTTATGTCCTCTTTAGTTTTGTCAGTCACGGGAGTGGCGATCTCTGTGAACTTATCTCCTGAAGCGTCCACCAAAACCCTTGAAACTGTTTTGGGTTTCTTGACTGATTTAGCAGTAGGAGCCTTGAGTGAGCTGAAATCAAAGGCTGGTAGGGGCACAATCACCTTCCTCTTCCTCGGAGTTTGCTCAAGTAGCCATTGTGGCGTATCAGAGGGAGTTGCCATGGTTGTAGAAGCTGGTATCATACTCTCAAGGGGAGAAGATTCTACTAGTGGAGGGGGAATAGTTACCAATGTGGTAGTAGATCCAATAAAAAGAGGCACAGGAGGGGGCGTGTTGGTGATCACTTGGGTCCCAGCAGAGAGGGGTGAAATTCCAGAGAAAATACTGGCCATTACTGAAGAAGTTGATGGAGAATAAGGAGGTAGGAGTGATTGTGAGGAAAGAGGCATAGATTCAGACTCCAAAGCCTTGGATGCAAGAGATAAGGTCTCTTCAGTTGAGCAATCAGCAAATGGTGAAACCAGAGGCTAGCTTCCTTCTCCTTCCAAAGTAATTTCTCCTATTTCTGGTGGTGTTGGTGATTCTGGCACATTCACCATTTCAACTGGAGAAACAATTGAAGAGATTTCTCTTTCTTTCCTCTTTTTGACAATCTTGACCTTTATAGGCCCCCTAGAAGATTTTTTGTCCTTTTCCTTTTTGGAGGGCCCCACCTCTGAAGCAGCCAACTCTGAAAACTTATCATCTTTAAAACTCATTCCCCAAGAGGAGAGCCATGCTTTGGTGTGTGCAAGAATCCGAGCCGACCTATCTGTGATGGAGGCTTTTTCACTGATTGACCAATCAATAGGTGGGAAAACATATTGATCTTCATTTAGTCCATCATAGGAAAGATCCAAAACACTTTCATTGTCACCAGTACCTTCTGGTAAATCAGAAAGCTCAAGTGTTTGAATCTCAGCAATTATCAATCTGCTATGATCCTTCCTGCGAACAGCAACCTCATCACGTAAATCAATCCAAATGTCCTCTATGCTTGGCCTGTGCAGGTGCAGGGTTCCATACGCCCTGAGGACTCCTCGAATGTCAAACCCATCTCGGGGTTTCATATGCTTCCTCAACTTGTCCTGAAGCTCATGGATAACATTTTTAGCTTTTACCACTATTGAAAAAGTGTATCTCCTAATAGAAATTAGGAAGGATATAGCAGCCTTATGTTTACTTTGTTGGAATTTATGGAAATCCAACAGTTTCCTAACCAATTCCATCAATATCAGTTTATCTCCTGGATATCGGGGCAGAAGGAAAGGATCCCCCGAGTACATAACCACCCGAAGATATGTGAACTTCTTGAATTGTAAGAAGACACATCCCCATTTGGAAACTTCAGCCCAGGCCTCATCTGAGACTCTTGTCTTTCTCAACTCAGGGTTTAGCCTGCAGATGTTTTCATAAAAGAAGGTGTCATTCACCCTTCTGAATTGGTCTTGGGATCCCTTCCTTGTCAGTTGAGGGAAGTATTGATACACATGGTTCCCCATCCTGCTTCCCTTGGTATCCAATCCGAGATAGTTCCTCATCTCGGCCGCTGCATATGTGACATATGAAGACATATAAAATTTCCCTGTGGACAAGACTGTTGTCAGTTGGGAATCTATCTCATTACTAATGAGAGTGCCCCAGTCAATCCCTTGTTGATTCTTCTTGATGGTGATCATGAATTGATACATCCACCCTTGGAACACATTTGATTCGGGTAAACCGAAAACCCGACTCAACAAAGTGATGATGTCATTGATCTCCTGGATGAAATCACTCCTGGGGATCAGTCTTGGGAATCTGGAGACAGCCGGTTTGGCCTTGATCAGGAACTTCTTATTTACATGCTTGATACAATCTTCCTGATTGTTATCCCAGGCTTTCTAAGCTGACTTGACATCCAACTCTCCATATTCTTCAAAATTTGGTAGTTTGAGGAGGTCATCAAAGTAACCTCCGTCCAATTTGATCACTACTTCTCCTACCTGATTTCTCACAGAACGAGAAACAGAGTCATAACTGGAAGCACAGGATAAGATGAATTCAGGGCACTGAGCGGACATGGGAAAACCCGCTGCAAGAGGTAAGCCACTATCGGCTATCGCTTTCATCCACGGAGTTTGGGAGGAACTCCTTACCCTACTCCAGAAATCTTCAATATCTATATTCTCGAGCTCTGTATCTCGGATGTCATAATTGCAATCGATATATGACGGAGACTCCACCTTTGTGAACTTGTATTTCATTCTTCCTGACTTCTCAGCCTTTTCTTGCGATGGACCAGGGTCCGACATGAAGGATGTTGAAGGAAGAGAGTTTTGGAGATCAGGAGATGTTACACACTGTGGAAATCCTGACCTACTGGAGATGCTGGAAGAATGGAAGAGCCCGATACACTGAGGAGTATGTCGGGGAATCCAGAAAACCCGATGCGCTGAGGATGTCAGAAACTTTTGAAAGCCCGGCACTTTTTAAAGATGTCAGAAACTTGAGAAATCCTGACACTTTTGTAGATGTTGGAATCTTGAGAAAACCTGACACTTTTGCAGATGTCGGAATCTTGAGAAAACCTGACCCTTTTAATCTTCTGATATACTTCGGGTCTTCAATACTGCACAGCACCTTTCAAAACCCGAAAAGGAGGAACAGGGTTTTGGTTGAATTTAAAAGATGTAAATTCTTTTTAGCATTCATATACCAAACATATCTTAATTCCAACAACAAAATTCTGGGGAAAAATCACAAAGTGGTAATTCCAAAGAAATAAACCCTAAAACATAAACCCTGTTTGGAAAACAACCCCAAAAGGAAAAAGAATAAAAACCCCACAAACCTGGTAAGGGAATGGGAAGAAGTCCATCCATAATCAATCCATAAAAACCAAGAACAAAGAATGGAGAGAGAAATACCTTCAACCAGAGTGAGAAAAGATCGAAAACGGGTGATTCAATCGGGCACAGGTGAGTTTCAGGTTTCGAGGTTGGAGAAGCATGCGCGAAAATCCACGAGTTAAAAATACGTCCGGTAAAAATGACGTGGAAATCCGCATATTTATAAGAAAATTTGCAATTAATACACTTCGGCTTGGCACGTGCCAACTCACCCAACAACTCGGCATTAACGCCATGTCAGCATGCTCGGGAGGTCCGAAAACCTGACACAAAGGTGTGTAAAGCAATTCGGGTTTCGGGTCGCGGGAAACAATCGACACAAAGCATGAGATGTTTAGATGCTTCAAAATTCTGAAAACCCGACACAAAGGACTAAATCAGACTTCGGGTATCGGAAGACAGACGACACAAAACATGAGATGTTTAGGTGCTTCAAAGTTCCGAAAACCTGACATGAAGGACTAAATCAGACTTCGGGTATCGGAAGACAGATGACACAAAACATGTTTCGGATAAGGCATGTTCCGATGCGCCGAAGGCCCGAAAACCTGACTCAACTTACTTGAAGCGGGTTTCGGGTTTCGGGGAACATAAGACATAAAACATTCAAAACACATGTTGACCTGTCGGTGAAACCCAAAAACCTGATTTTCTCTCATAAGGGTAATTTTGCAAAACCAGCTTTAAAAAATTTCGTAGGGGTTATCTGATAGTTTTTTTGTAGACTCAAAACTGAGATAACAGTTGGCTCCAGCTGGGGACTTTCTTTGTGATACCAAAGGAAGAGAACTCAGAATCTCTGGTCTTATCCATTGGGCTACGGAGTCTGAAAAGAAGAAAACCAAAACAAAACAAAACGAAGAAAGAAAGAAAACCAAAAGCAAACACACAACAAAAAGTAAAGTATGTACAATGCAAGAGAACATCTTGCATTAGTGATGGAACAACTTTAGATGTTGTCCGCTAAAAGGTAAAGGGAGTAACCCTCCATCCAGATATGATAGAAGGAAACTATTTTCACCATTCAACTCATGGATCTTGAAAGGCCCTTTCCACAAAGAATCAAACTTCCTGTGCATTCCTTTTTGTTCCCTCCTCTTATCCCAAAGCAACACCTAGGTCTCCAATCTAGAAATTACATTGCTTTGATTTCTTGTCAAAAATTGTCTTCACTTTTCTTTGATGATCTACGATGCGATCAACCACCTTGCTTCATTCCACTTCTAACCTGGCTAGGTACATAACCCTCTTCTCAATAGAATTTTGAAAGGTCGTATCTTCAACTGCTTTTGCCAATTGTAAGGCTGGCAATTCTACTGAAATAGGGATCTCATCATCAATCACGTACAGTACTTGGAAAGGGGACATTCCTATAGCTCGCTTTGGGGTAATCCGATCAGCCCACAACGCATCATACAATGCTTTGGGCCATGTCCTCTGGTTTTCATCTACTAGTTTTCTAATTATGGTAACTAGGTTCTTGTTGCTGGATTCAGCTTGCCCATTGCCTTGGGGATAATAATCAGATGAGTGAGCTAGGGTGATGCCGAATCCATAGCAAAATTATGTCAACTTATGTGATGAGAAATTAGAGGCATTATCAGCTACAATCTTATGAGGCACACCGAATCTGACAATTATATTTTCTTTAAGGAACTTGCAAATAGCTTCAGAGGTTGCTTGCTTGATTGGTGCGGCTTCTACCCACTTGGTAAAATAGTCTGTAGCAGTCAGCATGTAATTATGTCCGGCACTGGAGGTAGGATTCAATGTTCCAATGAAATCAATTCCCCACTGGCGAAAAGGTTCTTCGATCACTACGGGCTTTAGGGGAAGAGCTGCTAACTTGGGACGACCAACGAAATGTTGACAAGCTTCACACTTGGACACCCACTTTGCTGAATCTCGAAAGAGAGTAGGCCAATAGTACCTAGCCCGTAGGATCTTATAAGCTGTTACAGAAGATGAAAAATTTCCTCCGCATGCTAGGCTATGGAAGGACTCTAACAACTTTACCTGTTGTGATTTATCAACACAACGCAGAAAAACACCATCAATACCTTTCTTGTATATTCCGTTATCCCACAAAAGGTATTTTGCAGATCTCAACTTGACTGTCCTTTTCTCCTTATGGCTTAAATGTGGGGGGCATTCACCATAAGTTAGAAAGAAAGCAATATCCGTGTACCATTCATCAGTTGTACTCACAAAAAGCACCAAGGGCAGCTCTGAAGAAGCATCTTGAGTCTTTTCACATTCTGCTTCAACATGATTTTATACAATCAATTGGCACAGGCCCCTTCCTCATACCAACTTGGTAGGTCTGATGTCCAAGTCGTACTCCTGAACTTTAGCTATCTAGGTACCTCGTTGACTTCCCAGCTCTTGTTGAGTCAGAATGGATTTAACGGCAGTGTCAGGAACGAGAACGAGAGTATGGGAATTCAGCACATAGTACCTGAAATGCTTCACTACTCGTACCACCACATAAGCATGATTTTCAATTTGAGACATCTTCAATTCATGCTCCTTCAATGGGCAGCTCATAAATGCGATGGGAGCTTCAATGCTTTCCCCGTTCTCCTACATCATGATGGATGACACTGTGTGAGAAGAGGCGTAGCTATACATGATGAAATCTTTCTTGAATTCTGGACATACTAGGATAGAAGTGCCAACAACTGCCCTTTTGATTTCTTCGAACGCAAGTTTCCCTTCTATACTCCATCAAAATGGAACTTTGCCTTTCATCCTCCCAAGGATATCCTTGGTTTTGTTAGCAAAATCAAGTACAAATCTCCTTAGGAAATTAACCTTTCCGAAGAAAGAATGAACTCCAGTTTTACTTGTGGGTAGGGTAAGGATCTGAATGGCCTTTACCCTTTCTGGGTCAATTTTGGTTCCTTCTCTAGTCACGATATGACCTAGAAATTTTCCTTCGGTCACCCTGAACATAGAATTCTTGGGATTCAATGAAATCCCATGACGCCTGCATCTCAAAAGTACCTGCTCTAAATGATCATAATGATCACTCTATTTTTTAGAGAAAACGGTCAAGTCATCTAAATACACAACTATGACCTTGCCCATCAGGTCTCTGAATGCCAAGTCCATAGCTCTCTGAAAGGTAGCTCCGGCATTGATCAAGCCGAAAGGCATCCTCCTGTAAGCAAAGGTACCCCATGGGGTTGTGAAGGCCGTCTTGTGTTGATCTTCCATAGTTACCTCAACTTGATTATATCCTGAAAATCTATCGAGCATGGATAGCATTTCTGAACCAGTAACAGTTTGTAGTACCTGATCCATGATAGGCAAGGGCTATTTATCCTTCAACGAAGACTGATTTAGGTTTCGGAAGTCAACACAAATTCAGATTTCGCCATTCTTTTTTCTTACAGAGACGATTTTAGCAACCCAAGTGGAGTGATGGATTGGAAAAATAATCCTGGCATCCAACATCTTCTGAATTTCTGCGAGAATAGTCCCTGAGATCTTGGGATTGTAAGGTCTTTGCTTTTACCTATACGGCTTCACATAAGGTTTTAAAGGAATACTATGTTGTACATCTTTGGGCTTGAAGGATTTTAAATCTGCATAAGACCAGGCCAACACATCCATGTATCTCTTTAGAAGTGAAGTGAATCTTGGTTTTTCTTTAGGGGAACAACATTTCCCAATATTCACCATCTGAGGTTGATCAGACGAACCTAGATTGATTTGATCTACTTCAGAGGAAGAAGCTCCTTCAACTTGCCTTTTATTTTGAATAAAACGATCATACTTATCAAACAAACCCTCCAAAGAAACCAAACCTTTTGGTATCTTGTTTCCTTTAAGCTGAGTAAACTCACCATCAACCTCTTGATATGGATCTGAGATAGTTTCACGGAAGGCTGATTCCAAACCTTCAAAGTATAACTCACTGAAATTGTCAGCCTTTTCTATAAAAGCTAACACCTGTGCATCATCATTGAACACTTGCCAATGGGTTGCATTATCTAGGATACTAGGACGGTACACAATCTCGATGGAGTATGTATCCTACTTGAAATGAGGATGAGGAAGAAGGAGGGGACACAGACACGGATAAAGAATCAGCCTTGTCATTATAATCTCTCAAGACTGCCTTGATAGAAAATGCATCAAAGCATTCTATACTATCCCAAACTTTGTTCCTGTAATGTCTCAAGTGATCATTTTTCACCTGATAGATTCCCCGGACCTGGTTGACAATCAGCTCTGCATCCCCTTGGACTTTGAGATTTCGGATTCCCTTTTGTCTGGCTATTTCTAATCCTAATAATAGGGATTGATATTCAGCCATGTTGTTAGTATTATCAAATTGCAACTTGTAAGTTGATGGGAAAATTTCTGAATAAGGAGATATGAGAACAACACCAGCACCTAATCCAGTGGTTAAGCAGCTACCATAAAATTTGAGGGTCCAAATAGCATTAGGATCTTCTTCCTCGACATCTACAGTGGGTATCTCTGAAGTCATGAAATAATTTCCAAAGCTAGCATCTTTGAAAATAATTTGAGCTTTAGGATCATCTGATTTAGTTACCAAATACCTCACCTGTGGTTCAGGATGGAGAACCTGATGAACCCCATTGACTGGGATCTTGGCTTTGGTCCAATCCATGTTAATCTCTCCTCCGATGTCTTTACAAAAACCCCTACCCAAGAGGATACCGTAAGCTACAGGGATGTCAGCAACTAGAATGGTCATTTTCATTCTCTTTTCTGGGAAAGCAACAAATGCAAACTGTGCATCTTTGATTTGACCAATCAAAGGAACTTGTTTGGTTTCCATAGAGTAACACCATCCATATGACTTAGTTAAAGTAAGCACAAGAGTATGGGCTACTTTTGCGGGCATAACATTGTCGGAGGCCCCTGAGTCGATGATGCAATTGCTGAGTTTAAACCCATTTATAAGTAAAGACAAATAGAATGGTTCAATATTTTCCGAGGAAGAAGCAGAGATTCAGATTGTTCTAAGATGGGGATTGAGTAGGATTTAGAAGGAGACCTTTTGAAGGTGACGGAACAGGCCACTTTACTTCTGATGAATTTGGCAAGTTTTTCGAACTGTTCAGGATTTGACTGAAAGTATTCTACTTCCGACATTTGGATTTTGGTTCTCTTTGCATGATCAACAATGTCAAAAGCAGTATAAGAAGGGGATGATGGTAGGCTTAGTTCTAATCACATGAGCTTGTGCTGAGGCACTAATCTTAGGAGAAGGAGAATAAGGAGCAGTTGCCTTTTTGGTGACCTCTCTTTCAGTTTGTGCTGAAATAGGAGTACCTCTTTTAACTATGGCTATGGGAGGTTCCTTATTCTTCTCCTTAGTGTTTTCAAGAGGTTTTCTGGGATTCTAAGATTGGGATCGAGTGAAGACAGCAAATGAATGACCATCTGGTGCACATTCATCTTCATCGTATTCCAAATACCCAATGCTGGAGTCGCCAGCCGAATCATCATAAGACTCATTGGCATATCCTGAAGCTTCAAAAGCTTCCGCAGAATCTTGTTCTTCAGGTTCTTCATCTTCTTCAATTATTTCTACTACTGCATTGACAGGAGGAGCTTCAATTGCTAGCCTCGGTTGCGCAGGAGTTAATCACGGCCTATCCCTTGCAAGCGCACCATTATTGTTATTGAAATTCCATCGAGGGATATCTCGATATGGAACATTGTTCACTTGCTGAGACATTTTATTTTTTAAAGCGATCAAATCATTAGCCATTTTCTGAAACATAGGATCAGTATTACCTTGAGAAGAACCTTGATTTTTGGGTTTGGGTATGTCCTTCTTGATCCTTCCGGCCAAAATGAGATCATCCTCTATTTCAATAGCTGTTGACTGAGCAACATCCAAATTTGGGATAACCGACCTTCTTAATAAAAAGCTCACATCAGGAGGCTGAGCATTAATGAAGAAGCATTTCTAATTTTCTGGAGTTGGAACAACTATCTCCGGAATCTTTCAAATCAGTTTATTAAACTTTGCCACGAAGTCCCGCATGGGTTTATGAGATTCTTTCTTCATATGAGTAAGTTGAGCTAACAAGGCATGAGAATCTTCGGATGGTTTGAAACGTGCTTCGAAATTGGTCTACATGGTAACCCAGTTTGTGATGCATGCATTCGGAAGATGATAAAACCATTCAGCTGCTACACCGTGCAATGTTTCAAAAAAAGTTCAAACAGAAACATCTTCGTGAGCTACTCCAAGGACACCGCATGCTACAAAGAAAGATGCAACGTGTTCATTAGGATGCTACTTCCCATCCCCATTGAATTTGGGAATTTTTTTACGTGATCCATGTGGTAACTCATGTAATGGTGGAGTTAAAGAAAGAGGACCAATAACTACACCCCAAGGCACATGTTGCACTGCCATCCTTCTGAAAAGAGTGCATATAGGGATCTGAGTATCAGAAAAGAGTAGTGCACAACAAGTTGTAGATGCTATCCGTTCCACAGGGATCCGGTGTCTCCAAACAGGTGAAGAACTTCTGGTTCGGTTAGAAATGATGTTGTTGGGAGACAGGCTAAAATTGTGTTGTTGTAGCAACTCAAAGAGTGGGTCAATTTCACCTTGGGCTTGGTGGGACCGAGTGAAGATCTTACTCGCCAGCTTGAACTGGGAAAGATACCTTGAAAAATAAGGCAAATACGGAGTCTCCAGACACCAAGAGGATAAGCTTTTTACTATTAATCCGTATTCCCCAGCGGAGTCGCCAAAAACTATTGGTTGGATATTTTGTCAACCCAAAATATGAGGTTCAACCATAGTATATGGGATTAAATCCCTCCTCAAAGACAGGTGAGGCTGCCTGCTTGCTACTAATCTAAAACACAGTGAAAACAATATATACAGTATTCACACTAATCTAACCATGGGGGTTGGGATAGAATCCCGAAATCCGCATTCACACGATTCAAAGGTATTGCTTTTGTAAATGAATGGCGTTAGAAACTATTACAATGAAAGAAGAAAAATGGAAAGGAAATGAGAGAAACGTATTTTCTTTCGAGTAAACGCAGAGCACAAAATAATCATATGAGCTTTAGATCATAAATATAATGTCTGAGATGATTAGAAATAATAAGATGCTATGCAAAGAATAGCTTAAGATCATGAATGTAATAATAATGTCTTAAGAAAGATATATCCCAAAACACAAAGTTTGTGAAATAATATCAACTCCTATTCTTTGAAATGATTGAACGAAAACACAAAGTTTTTCTTCTTTCCAATAGCTCTGAATATTACAAAAATATTGACCCTTTGGAATGCATAAGCATCCCTTATTTATAATAAAAGGGAACAAGATAAAATAGGATAAATCCTAGAAAATAGTGTTCTTTAAAAAGAGTTCTATTTTGCTTGACTCTCATGTAGGAGACCAAGTAAAAATTTGCTTCCTATATGATGAAACAGAAATGAAAAAGACATGTTGATTTCAAGATTGAAATGACATGAAACATCAAGAATTAATCTGAATCATCATCTTTCACTCCTTCATCTTTCTCTTCCTCCAGCTACACCTGTTTGTTCCGAAATTCTTGGAACCTTCGAATTATGCCTTGCATTTCGTTTTCGTCAGGTGCAGTAGAATGATCATTCCAAATTTCGCAGGTTTCATGGATATCACTAGCACCACCGGGAATCTTTTTCAATATTTTTCTGAGCTTTCTCAAGGCCTCGAAAGAATGTTCAATTCTTACAAATCAATCAATGATCTCAATACCAAATCCGTGTGTTGGTTCATGCTGAACAGACTCTTGGACTTGTTTCAAAAGATCATCTGCTGATAGGACACCTGAGTTTCCAACTGACACCTTTGGACAAATCTTTAGCAACTCTTCTTCCAAATCACTTTTTCCATCAATCAATTTATCCCTTGATTCTCTCAACTTACCGCAGGATTTGTTGAGAATCCTCACCCTGAACCTGATGGCCTTCTACCAAGAGATGTGCTGGTATTTGCTTTAATACTTGGAGAGCTTCATTAGTGAAATCAAGATGTCCGATTTCTTGAGAAAACTCATCATCCATCTTCTCTCCATCCTTCTGGATATCCCCCACAGATTGATGAACTTTCACAACGTCTTGTATTACCTCCTTCCCCTGTTGGAGTAACCTTTGGATCCATTCATCGACCACTCTTCCTTTTTTAGCAATCTTCTCAATTGTAGGTACTGATGAGAAATCGAATCCGACAGGGATAGAAGAAGATGGTATGGATTCAAGGGGTTTTGAGAGTTTAAGCAAAACCTCAGTCAACTGCTCCACTTTTCCTTTAAGCTCATCTTTGCTGTCTTTTGTTTCTTTCAACTTCTAGCACAACACGTTTGTGGTATCCCACGCATCTTGTTGCACCCCTTCTACTGTCACTCTTCCTAGAGCCACCCTGGTTATCTGATAATCAGAGGTTGTTATGTCCTCTTTAGTTTTGTCAGTCATGGGAGTGGTGATCTCTGTGAACTTATCTCCTGAAGCGTCCACCAAAACCCTTGAAACTATTTTGGGTTTCTTGACTGATTTAGCAGTAGGAGTCTTGAGTGAGCTGAAATCAAAGGCTGGTAGGGGCACAATCACCTTCCTCTTCCTTGGAGTTTGCTTGAGTAGCCATTGCGGCGTATCAGAGGGAGTTGCCATGGTTGTAGAAGCTAATATCATACTCTCAACGGGAGAAGATTCTACTTGTGGAGGGGGAATAGTTACCAATGTGGTAGTAGATCCAATAAAAAGAGGCACAGGAGGGGGCGTGTTGGTGATCACTTAGGTCCCAGCAGAGAGGGGTGAAAGTCCAGAGAAAATACTGGTTATTAGTGAAAAAGTTGATGGAGAATAAGGAGGTAGGAGTGGTTGTGAGGAAAGAGGCATAGTTTCAGACTCCAAAGCCTTGGATGCAAGAGATAAGATCTCTTCAGTTGAGCAATCAGCAAATGGTGAAACCAGAGGCTGGCTTCCTTCTCCTTCCAAAGTAATTTCTCCTATTTCTGGTGGTGTTGGTGATTCTGGCACATTCACTATTTCAACTGGAGAAACAATTGAAGAGATTTCTCTTTCTTTCCTCTTTTTGACAATCTTGACCTTTATAGGCCCCCTAGAAGATTTTTTGTCCTTTTCCTTTTTGGAGGGCCCCGCCTCTGAAGCAGCCAACTTTGAAAACTTATTATCTTTAAAACTCATTCCCAAAGAGGAGAGCCATGCTTTGGTGTGTGCAAGAATCCAAGCCAACCTATCTGTGATGGAGGCTTTTTCACTGATTGACCAATCAATAGGTGGGAAAACATATTGATCTTCATTTAGTCCATCATAGGAAAGATCCAAAACACTGTCATTGTCACTAGTACCTTCCGGTACATCAGCAAGCTCAAGTGTTTGAATCTCAGCAATTGTCAATTTGCTATGATCCTTCCTAGAAATAGCAACCTCATCACGCAGATCAATCCAAATGTCCTCTATGCTTGGCCTGTGTAGGTGCAGGGTTCCATATGCCCTGAGGACTCCTCAAATGTCAAACCCATCTCTGGGCTTCATATGCTTCCTCAACTTGTCCTGAAGCTCATGGATAACATTTTTAGCTTTTACCACTGTTGAACAAGTGTATCTCCCAATAGAAATTGGGAAAGATACAGCAGCCTTATGTTTACTTTGTTGGAATTTATGGAAATCCAATAGTTGCCTAACTAATTCCATCAATATCAGTTTATCTCCTAGATATCAGGGCAGACGGAAAGGATCCCCCAAGTACATGACTACCTGAAGATATGTGAACTTCTTGAATTGTAAGAAGACACATCCCCATTTGGAAACTTCAGCCCAGGCCTCATCTGAGACTCTTGTCTTCCTCAACTCAGGGTTTAGCCTGCAGATGTTTTCATAAAAGAAGGCATCATTCACCCTTCTGAATTGGTCTTGGGATCCCTTCCTTGTCAGTTGAGGGAAGTATTGATACACATGGTTCCCCATCCTACTTCCCTTGGTATCCAATCCGGGATAGTTCCTCATCCTGACCGCTGCATATGTGACATATGAAGACATATAAAATTTCCCTGTGGACAAGACTGTTGTCAGTTGGAAATCTATCTCATTACTAATGAGAGTGCCCCAGTCAATCCCTTGTTGATTATTCTTGATGGTGATCATGAATTGATACATCCACCCTTGGAACACATTTGATTCGGGTAAACAAAAAACCTGACTCAACAAAGTGATGATGTCATTGATCTCCTGGATGAAATCACTCCTGGGGATCAGTCTTGGGAATCTAGAGATAGCTAGTTTGGATTTGATCAGGAACTTCTTATTTACATTCTTGATACAATCTTCCTGATCATTATCCTAGGATTTCTGAGCTGATTTGACATCCAACTCTCGATATTCTTCAAAATTTGGCAGTTTGAGGAGGTCATCAAAGTAACCTTTGTCCAATTTGATCACTGCTTCTCCTGCCTGCTTTCTCACAGAACGAGAAACAGAGTCATAACTAGAAGCACAGGATAAGATGAATTCAGGGCACTGAGCAGACATGGGAAAACCCATTGCAAGAGGTAAACCACTATCAGCTATCACTTTCATCCATGGAGTTTGGGAGGAACTCCTTACCCTACTCCAGAAATCTTCAATATCTATATTCCCGAGCTCTGTATCTCGGATGTCATAATTGCAATCGATATATGATGGAGACTCCACCTTTCTGAACTTGTATTTCATTCTTCCTGACTTCTTAGCCTTTTCTTGCGATGGACCAGGGTCCGACATGAAGGATGTTGAAGGAAGAGAGTTTTAGAGATCAGGAGATGTTGCACACTGTGGAAATCCTGACCTACTGGAGATGCCAGAAGAACGGAAGAGCCTGATACACTGAGGAGTATGTCGGGGAATCCAGAAAACCCGATGCGCTGAGGATGTTAGAAACTTTTGAAAGCCCGACACTTTTGCAGATGTCGGAATCTTGAGAAAACCTGACCCTTTTGTAGATGTCAGAATCTTGAGAAATACCGACCCTTTTAATCTTCTGATATACTTCGGGTCTTCAATACTGCACATCACCTTTCAAAACCCGAAAAGGAGGAAAAGGGTTTTGGTTGAATTTAAAACATGTAAATTATTTTTACCATTCATATACCAAACATATCTTAATTCCAACAACAAAATTCTGGGGAAAAATCACAAATTGGTAATTCCAAAGAAATAAACCCTAAAACATAAACCCTGTTTGGAAAACAACCCCAAAAGGAAAAAGAATAAAAACCCCACAAACCTGGTAAGGGAATGGGAAGAAGTCCATCCATAATCAATCCATAAAAACTAAGAACAAAGAATGGAGAGAGAAATACCTTCAACCAGAGTGAGAAAAGATCAAAAATGGGTGATTCAATCAGGCACAGGTGAGTTTCAGGTTTCGAGGTTGGAGAAGCATGCACGAAAATCCACGAGTTAAAAATATGTCCGGTAAAAATGATGTGGAAATCCACATATTTATAAGAAAATTTGCAATTAATACACTTCAGCTTAGCACGTGCCAACTCACCCGACAACTCGGCATTAACGCCATGTCAGCATGCTCGGGAGGTCCAAAAACCTGACACAAAGGTGTGTAAAGCAATTCGGGTCGCGGGAAACAATCGACACAAAGCATGAGATGTTTAGATGCTTCAAAATTCTGAAAACCTGACATAAAGGACTAAATCAGACTTCGGGTATCAGAACACAGGCGACACAAAACATGAGATGTTTAGGTGCTTGAAAGTTCCAAAAACCCGACATGAAGGACTAAATCAGACTTCGGGTATCGGAAGACAGACGACACAAAACATGTTTCAGATAAGGCATGTTTCGATGCACCAAAGGCCCGAAAACCCAACTCGACTTACTTGAAGCGGGTTTCGGGTTTTTGGATAACATAAGACATAAAACATTCAAAACACATGTTGACCTGTCGGCGAAACCCGAAAACCTAATTTTCTCTCATAAGGGCAATTTTGCAAAACCAGCTTTAAAAAATTTCGTAGGGGTTATCTGATAGTTTTGGTGTAAACTCAAAACTGAGGTAACAACATTTCAGAATTTTTACTACTAGATGCCTTGGCTACATTTTTTTTCTTTTAAGGGTCTACTTTTTTTCTAGAATTGTGACCTACATGCCAAATTCAAGCATTCTCTTCTTGTATCTTGTGTTATTTGTAACTTGGGCACGTGGTCTCCTTGCATCCTCTGTAGCTTGGTTGAGTGCACAGAAGTCCTCAGTGCTGAAGAACATCAATTTTTCCTTTAGAGGAGCTTCTAGCATTTCTTAGTTATCTACTTCTAGGGAACTTATTGATGGGTCACATGTGGAAGCATTCTGGATCATATAAGCTTGTGCATGCATAGCATTGGCATAGTGATACTGAGTATGAGGCATGTTGTAAGGGAAGCACCATTACAACTCCCACGCTAAAATGTTCTGAACTGGAACAAGTGCATGACTTGCAATGGGTGTTGGAAGAGAGGGTATGGGAGGAACAAATTGCAAGGGAAGATGTGGACTAGCATGTCATCTATCATTCTGTTGGTTAGGTGCGTATATTTGGTTTCCAAATTGATTTCACCAAGTATCATTTCTTTGGATATGTGCCTAATTAGAACTACCTATATAGGATTGCGCTTGTTGCTTCTCTAATGATATGACCTTGTTTGAAAATTTTCTAATCAAGGTCTTCAATTCTTCATCTTCCTTTTTCTACATTGGAGAGTAGTATGTTGATGCAATAGGTTGTGCGCTTTTCTCAGGAATAGGAATAGGGGCCAAAGAAGGTTGGGGTGCTTGTGAAATTTCTTGGAACAAGGGCATAGGTGGTATAGGAGCTATATTTCCCACCTAAATAAGAATATTTATTGCCTTTACTACAATATTATAAGTGGTTGGTAAAGTCCTACCTCCCATATATTGAATCATGACTGAGATATCATTTTCAACACCTTTAGATAATACATAAAATCATGTTGGGCTGTAGGTCTTACCACAAGAGGGATTCTGTCCCAAGTCTTCTAAAATTTGATGTTGAAATAATTCATCTGCTCGTTGGGTGCCATCCTTGTTGTTGTCAATTGCTCCACCATGGACAAGTTATCTTAATTATCTTCAAAATAATTGCAAATATTTGTTCCCAGCTCATCCCAGGTGGTAATAGATCCAAGTCTCAAGCCTTAATACCATTGAAGTGCTTTTCCTTTGAAAGAAGCCACAAGTAGTTTGACTAATACATCATTATGTGTGATCAAATGGAGTTAACATACATTTGCTACATCCTAGATATGCTCCTAAGGGGTGACTTGATTCTCACTAGTAAAGTATGGAATACTGTTGAGTGTGCCATTTGGCATATCATGTTGTATGAAAAGAACCAGGGAACTCCTCCAGTGAAGTTAGCAAATTTCCTTAGTGGAGAAGGTGCATGATGCTCCATTACAGGGGGCACTAACTATATGTTGTGAGGAGGAGTTGAATGGGCATGACACACTAGAGATGGAGATACATGCATGGGATTTCTAGAATGAATTATTCTTGGGGATAGTAAGAGGTATTCAAAAGAATCTTCATTTGTTGCACTTTTACTTGTATGCACTCTTCTCATGAAAGGAATTCAGGGATGCTAAAAAAGATATTTGAAAATGTTAGGAGTCACCAGATGTGTTGAAATGAGCCTACAATGGCTGAAATAATAAGTCCATGCACTAGAAATAAGCAATATGAAATTTAAGCTTTTAGTCCACCCAGACATACCATAAACTATTGGTCATCAAAATTTCACCTGTGTCTCAGATTTGGAAGAACTGAGTTGTTTTTGACAACAATGGAACCATCCCAAAGTTGTGGGACCTTACGCACTTGGGACAGATCTATGGAAAAGGTCAGTTCCTCTATCTAATTCTACTACTACTCCTATTAATGAAAGGGAAAGCTTAACTAACAATGCCAAGGGACCAGGGATAGAAATATAACATGAAAGAAAACATACCAAAATGTGATACCATTAGAAAAGAGGGGTGAACACTATTTGTTTTGAGTGAAAATGAAGGGAAATGCATGAAAGAAGGATAGGCATGTGTAGCATAGCTTAAAACATTATTTACCATATCAGTTTCATGGAACACAACTAAATAAGGAGCTATAAGGGACATAGACTAGCAAAACGATCATGTAATGCAAAAGAAAAGTCATGAATAATGAATCCAAACACATCAGGATAGAGAATAGTCATAAAACAATGCTCCTATTACTTCCAAAAATACACAAAGCTATTACAATGGTGAAAGAGGATGATATCCACATGCAAGAGCTAGATCTAGAGGTCTGCAACTCAAAATACAGAAAATATGAAGTCATTAGAAAAATGCACAAGGATCCAAAATGTCCAATTTTAATAATGAGCCTAGCTCTTACATTTATAAGTGAATCCTTGGAAGAAGGAGAGAGTAAGGAGGGAAAACCCAAATTTGAAATATAACCACCAACAAGAAGTGTTCAATGCCTATAAATCCACCTAGAAATATGTCAAATACGTTCTCCCAAGTCTGTTTGGCATGTTGGAGAAGGAATGTGGGAATATCATTTAAAATTAAGTGGTTGAAGCAATCATATTTGTTCATTAATGCCCAGAAATACATTTTCTCATTTCTTACCTACTAGATCTGCCAAGAATTTGAATTTGAATGCTTAATGATATAGCCTATCTTAGCAGATATTGATTAAGACTAGGCATGTGCCGATCAAAGCTTTGTAATAAAAGATATGGCTATCAGATCCATTTGGGCATTCAATACACATGGCACACATAGATTAGATGAAAGGATGGCTAACTATTCAAAAAAAATTTGTCATTTTTTCCATGTGTTACTCATTGATTTATTGCAAGGATCTGGCACCCTGTTGGTGTGCCTTGACTAGTCACATGTGTCACACTCAAGCGTTTTAGTGGATAACCTAGCATAGAAGGGCACAAAGGAGGGAACAAAGATATGCACACCAAAGAAGACACATGGAAGGCATGTGCAATGCATGCAAGGAAATAAGGAAAACTGTTGAGTAAAGAATGCATGGTCAAGGCATAACTATTACAATACGATGTGCGGGGGCATGAGAAGGCCAAGGACTTGGCTAATTAAAGCAAGTTTGAGGTTCGCTCGTAGGGTGAATAACTGCTAGGAAGAAGGTGGAAACAAAAATTATTTGTGCAAGGGATGAGTGGAACAAAGAGGAAAAGGAAAATTAAAGGGGAGAAGGGGAAGCACGGGGGAAATGCAGTTAAAGGAATGTTCCAGGTGAACTTGAGTGCATGCAACCTTGTAATGAAGATCTTAGAGCTAGAAGATGTATACAAGTTTTCCAAATAACTAAGAGAGTTATTTAGATAACAAAACCTTCAAACCACTCTGCATTCCACTAAAAAATTCACGGATACCATGGCTTGTTTTTCCTCATAGATACCTGCTTCACCCCAGACTCAATATTTTTTGTCATAATGGAAAGGGTGTAGTCACTTTCTCACCTAAGCCATGGTGTAAATTTTGTGGGATGAATCGAAACTGATCCACTTGACATTTTTTATAAGTAGTACGCTGATTACCTTTCCCTTTCCATCTTAACTCCAGATTTCATCTGTAATGGTTGACGAGCCTTCCTTCAAAGGGTTTCCTTGTTACATTTTCATGGGTGGCCTAATCTATAAACATTGTTTTGATGGTATCCTTCTTAGGTGCATAACTAGTTCATAAATCCTGTATACCATAAAGGAAATCCATGATGGAATTTATGGTGGACACTTCAGCAGCCACATTCTTGCTAAACGCATCCTTCGCCTTAGCTATTACCAACCGACCCTTAACCAGGAATGTTGTGACTATGTCAAGTGTTGTGTGAAATTTCAGCAACTCGTTAATCTTCACCATACCCCAAGTGATTCCTTACAAATCTCCATGGACTTTTAGACTTTCTCTTAATGGGGTTTAGATTTTTTGGAGAGATTAACCCTCACTCCTCTCAACGCCATCAATGGATCATTACTACAACTGAATATTACACTAAATGGGATGAATCCATTCCTCTCATTTCTAACAAAGTTGAGAAAATATGAGAGTTCATCAACCATCACATCATTTTCCTCTTTGGTGTTCCCCATCGCCTTATCACAGACAGTGGAAAACAGTTCAAGAATAAAACCCTACAAAAACTCTATGACAACTTTGGCATTCAACTCAATTTTTCTTCACCTTATTACCCATAGGACAATGGCCAAGCTGAATCTTACAAACAAAACCCTCAACAATATTCTCATCAAAAAATTTGATGATATTGGCAAGGATTGACACATGCATGTTCCTTTCACCTTATGGGCTTACCGTACTAATATTCGCACATCTACCGCAACCACACATTTTTGTTTAGTATATGACATCAAATCTGTTTTACTTCTTGAAGTATAATTCCCTCTCTTCACATATCACTCAAATAAATGCTCAATGATGATGACTTTCACCAAGATCGTTTGGCACAACTTGAGCTTTTAGACTAACGTCATTTAACTACTCTTCGCCACCTTCAAATCTATCAAAAAAATATTAAACGAGCCTATGACATATATGTCTATGAGCTAACTTTCAAGGTCAGTGATCTTTTCTTGAAGGAAAATCAACACGTAACCAAAGAAGAGAAAAGAAAATGGGGAATTTTTTCTCCTAATTGGCTTGGACCCTATATCGTCACCCATGCCTATGGATCAAACACTTATCGTTTAGCTTCACTTGAAGGTAAACCTAAATATGAGCCCCTTAATTCCTTGCATCTTTGACCATTCTATTGTTGAATAATGTAATACATCACTTTATTTAAGTTACATGCTCATCCCTTAAGTGCACTTCTACTTCCACCTATTTGTTTTAAGGACCTATAACTAAACTAAAATTGAGTGACTATCTGTAACTATTTAGCCTTGTCTTCAATATGAGTACCATGGCTCTACTCATGGCATGATTCTCGTGGATAATTTTCATCCCCTTTAGGATGGAATCCCATGGTCATTCGTCACTTTAAACCCCCTTATTTCATACCTAAACTTATTTTTGTTATGGTCTTGCCTTTATAAAAGAGGCATATATTCTTTTATAGTCTTATCCATGACTTTAAGTCCAAAAAAAAATGAAATGAAAAATAACTTTGCATACCTAAAACTCTACTCCTTGAGTGAAATTTTTTACAAATAGATGAATCCCTCCAAAGGACATCTACATCTCTCTAGTTTCTATAAATAGACTTCTCCCTTGAAGGACAACTATAAAACATTATCCTCATATTACATTTACTCTCTCTAAAAAGAAGACTAACCTCTTATCAGTTAAACTAAAATAAATTGTTTTGAAGCTTCTCACATTGATGAACTTCAAGAAGACCTCCAGGAGACATTATTTTATCCTAATATAGACTTCTTGCATTGATTATTCTATACTGAAAAAGAAAATAAAAATCAAAAAGTCAAGAAAAAGTTATCAACTTTTAGTCATGAAATTATCTATCTAGGTTTTGGGTATCTTGTAGAAGGGGCATATTGTCCCAAAACAAGCTTACACTAAACATAACCTTCCACTTTACCTTATATTTTCTTATCTTTCAATTAACTCAAGGGATGTGGTGTGTATTCTACACATTGTGATCATGCAACTTCTTTCACCTATAGACCTATCGATTTTGAAATGTATCTAGGGACTTATGTTCAAATAATTTCTAGGGTCCACCACTTAGGGTCTTTAACAACTTGGGTAATTTTTCTTCCATTTTAGTTCACCCCTACCTACATGGTTATTTGATTCACTAAGACAACATCATCCAATCTTGTCACCTATACACTTACACCTAATCTACCCTTCCTATTACAAATTTCACATTTCACCTTGCCTATCTTCATCAACTTGCCTTTCCCAATCACATTACCTAAACCACCTACCTATTCAACATACCCAACCAAACATTCTTATTCCCTTGTTTAAGGGATAAATACATCGTCTTGAATCCTGTTTCGCAAGGGCTATGTAGGAAGCACTCTTAGGGCATGGGGCTCTTTCGGGTTATCTCAGCCACCCTTTACCCCATCATCATTTTCCCACATTGAACAAAAGCTTAGTTAGATTCCATAACAATAATTTGGAATTTAACTTTAAATCAAACCATCTATCATATATACCTCATCATTTATTTTCCATGATGTCAATAACTTGGAAATTAAATTGACTCAATACAAATCAGACTCGACCATGCCTAAACAACCTAGTTTCCATAATATCCATACGTTGGAAATTAAAACCATTTTACCTTAACATCCTTTCATTTTCATATTCAACAATAAACAAATCAACTAAAACATATACAACCACGTCATAGTCACCATGACTTAACCATGCCTAAATCATCTAATTTCCATAAAAACAATAACTTGGAAATTTTCAAATTCAAACACAACCATACAATGAACCCATCTATGCTTAAATCATCTAGTTTCCATAAAAACAATAACTTGGAAATTTTCAAAATTAAACCATTCCTACACTTTACTCCACCATACTTAAAACTTGACTCCATCATGCCTGAACTTTATAAATCCATATTGACTCCACCATGCCTATACCTGACTCCACTATGCTGTTAAACACAATATAATATTGAAAGGGGGGGTGAATCAGTATTGTGATATTTTTACATTTAACACTTAATCTTAGAACCGTAATCACAAATAATCAATTTCATAGTGAATATATCAAAGCAATCAATAAATGTAAATAAAACCAACACAATGCAAATAGACATAGATTTACGTGGAAACAGTTTTGGGAAAAAACCACAAAGAAAATATTATTTATTATATTTATCAAATGTTTGTAGGCACCAACCTATAAGAGAAACCAATCCCCAAATTACAATTTTTTAGGCACCAACCTACAGGAGCACCAACCCCTTCAAATTCATGAACACCCTTTCACAGCAGCACCAACCCCTTATCAAAAATTTCTCTTACCACTATGGACTTGTTGCTTATTAAACGAGTAATGGTTTTCTTATTTAGATTTGCACTTCACACTTTTATTTTCAGGATCTGCTATAGTTTATTAAAAAAATTCTTCTCAGAATACTCAGTCTAATTATCCCAGCACCTTCACATATATAATTTGCTGCAATTTTTCATCTTTACACCTTTGAATATGCTCTTCTTCTTATTACTCTTCTCTCTTCACTCAAAATATTCAATGTGTATGCTTGTTTAAAACAAATGATTCTATCTCCTTATATATCCTTCTCACATCCTTTCAAAAAGACACATCATTCCAACCAACACAACCTTTCCATTATTTAATTAACACAACATAATTAAGTGCATTAGTCAGCTAAAACCAAAAGTAATTAATGCAACCCATAACAATAATTAAATGCACATCAAACAATGTAATTAATCCCTTGATGGGAGCAATTCCCTCCTTAGACAATTCGTTGTCAACATTAAATCTTCTTTTTCACCATAAAACATGGCATATGAACACCTTAAAATGTTGCTATCTCTCTCCTATGTATAGTTGTGTATATCTCACTTATACCATGATAATCCTTATGTAAAAATGCGTATTTTCATGTATTTAAAATTTATTTTTCTACCCTTCTATACTGCTGGTTATTTCTGTTACTTTCTACCATTTCCATCAACATTCTTTAGTAGTTCCATCATCTTCTATTGCATGATTCCGTTAAACAAATACATCAATGATTAAGCCTTCAACATCAATGACAATATTTCCAACAATCTCCCCCTTTTTCATTGATGGCAACCTTCCAAAAAAAATTATTTTCTGCAAATCCCCCTTACTGTAACTCCCTCTTAATGTCATTCTCCCCCTTTGACATCAATGGCAAAGGGTAAATCTAAGAGTTGAATATTGGAATGTTTATCTCCCCCTCAACCAATGCTTCTCTTGGTTTTTCAATGGGAAAAATCAAAGGATATTACTCCCAAATTATGCCATAGATATTCAAATTTCTCTTTTGGAAGTGTCTTGGTGAAGATATCTGCTATCCATTTGGATGTAATAACAAATTCTAACTTTACATGCTTTTCTACCACCTACTCTCTTAAAAAGTGATATCTTATGGGAATATGATTTGTTTTTTAATGCATAACTAGATTCTTTGAAATACTTATCACATTAGTATTATCACATAATATGGAGATTTGATGATCATACTCTACTTTGATATATTTCAAGGTTTGCTTCATCCATAGAATTTGAGTACAACATAACACTACTGTTATATAGTTTGCTTATGTTGTTGATAAGAATACATAGTTATGCTTTTTACCTAACCAAGATACCATGATGTCTCCAAGGAAGAATGCTCCTCCACTTTTAATTTTTCTATCATCCACACATCCTACCCAATCTAAATCTGTATAAGCTACCAATGTGAAGTCTGTATGATGAGGTTGGACTATGTCTGATTAATGTATAATATATGATCTCATCTTACTCTCCTTTTTTTATTAAGTTTGATTGCATTGTGTGAATTTTAGTTGATCTAATATGAGTTAGGATGTAATTTTTTATCTTTTGATTGATTTTGATTCTAATGTTAAAAGCTCTAGAATTCCTTACAAGTGTGTGTTTGAATTTAGTTTTGTAATAAATCAGGTCTAAATCAGTCGAGGAAATGAAGAAGGAAGCATTAAGTTTGTTTTTAGCAACATTTATTCCTACACATCTTAGTTCGGGAACTTCTAAGCTAGTTCTTGAACTCCATCACACATTCATCATCTAGTTCTGGACCTTTCGGACTTAGTTTTGGAACTCCAGTATTTAGTTACAAAATTTTCAGACTTAGTTCTAGAACTCCTGGGGATAGCTCCAGAACTCTCACGGTTTTGATCCTTAAACAATTTCCTATGGTTCTAGAACTTCTCTAAAGTTTCAGAACCGATAGGGAGTTATCTATTTTAAACCACATCTAGATATTTTGCATCTATGACCCTTTCAATCAGGAAGGGCGAGAATATTTCTAAATGAAGATCCAGGGAGAGTTACCCTACATCTATCTGATCGAATGTAATCCAGCTCAACATATATTCTGGAAATGATTTGATTTCATTAGAATCACTAAGACAACTATGATTGTAAAATTTATATATAAGCAGACTTGTAGTACATAGATAGGATAAATAGAAATAGAAGATAGAGAATGAGATAGAAGTAGAACAGAGAAGAGAAATAGACTAAGTACTCAAATCCAGTATGTTTGTAATTTTGAATTTTTTATCAATAAAATATCCATTCCTATTTGAGATAATTCTAAGTTGTTAAATCCTGATTCGAGGAGGAGAAAGGGCCCACTCCCTCAAGGACCAAGATATTCATTTATTTAGTATTTATATTTCTTCAGCAAATAACTTAGATTTGTTAATTATGTATTGTTTTAATTCTTTTAGTTAAACTCTATTCTATACTTGTTCCTACAAGTGTTTAGATAGATTATTATATTTCTTGCAATTGTTTTCAAGCATTTTAAATTGACTGTGTTTACTTTCAAAAGTGAGTGTGTTTATTTTCCAACAACAAGTGTGTTTCCATTCTACACACTATGTTTCCTTTCGGCAAAGCTTTCAGTGTGTTTACTTTCAGCAAGTTTTCATAGTTTGATTTAAATAAGGTTTTACCAAGAATTCCTTAAGACATTAAAGAGATCACCAAGAAAATATAAAAAATAACTACAATCAATTGCTAGATTGATTAAAATTACTCTTGTTTCATATAGCTTTAGACACACCCTTGGTTTGATATGACATCAACAAGAAGTTGATTAAATGAAGGGAATGATGACACCCATCATTTTTGGCACCGTTTCCAAGGATACTAGTTGGAACTTTCTAATTAAGTGTTAGCAATAGCAACAAATCATACATCTAGTAGTTGAAGCATCTTCCCTACTCTATCATAAAATATATGAGTAGACCACAAGAATCATAGGGTAGATTCCTCCCAAAAACATCTTCAAGAATTCATAACATCCTCTAGTCAAAGAAATGAAATTGATCAAGAATTGGAAGCACCATCATCCCCTGTCAGACAAGAAACAAAATTGCCATTTTTGGAATTCTTAGATCAGTCACCTGAAGGAAGTGGAATTTTTAGGAGAAATATTATTACTCAAGATCCATTTAGGATGAGTTTTGATTCTCAATTGAGTATTCAACCTCCTACTTCTGATTTTTCACCTTCCCCAAGGCATACCTCTTACCACATTGATTAGAAGGAAAATTTAGAAAATATTTTTAAAATGGCATGAGAAGTTGAGAGAGAACCTGATAGGACCTTCACCTATCTAATCCAATTAGGAAATGATGATACATCAATGAAAAATATCTCACCTGCACATTTACCCACCTTTAGAGGGATGTCATCAGAAGATCCTAACCAATTTCTATTTGAATTCAAGGTACTATGTCAGACCTATGATTATAAGATAGATAATCAAAAAATCAAGTTGTTTCCATCCACTTTGAAAGATGCAGCAATGAGGTGGTTTATGGTATTACCATCCAACTCTATTATCACTTGGGCACAAATGGAGAGTGCCTTCCTAGATAAATACCAGGATTATTATAGAGGGAGAAATAGGAAGGAATAATTCTTCAAAATCAAGCAAGAGGATGATGAAAACATAAAATACTATTTAGATAGATTCCTCTTTGTTAGCAAAATATGTGGATTTGTGCTTTCTAAGGAGTTAAGTAAAACCATTTTTCTTAAAGGTTTGGATGACGAATCTAGAGAAGCCCTTAACTTAATAGGAGGTGGAGACATTGATCAGATAAGAATGAATGGAATTAAAGCGATTCATAGAATCTATTCCAAAATGAGAGGTGGACCTATAAAAGGAAAATCATTGAAAAGTCTGAATCCATATATGAACAAACTAATGGATGAGTTAGAAAACTTTAAAAAAAACATTTTAGTGCAATTAACCTCTACTGTGGATGGATTACAAGCTAAAGCAAATTCCAAAACTAAACCATTGGCTATGTATTGTCCTAGATGTATTAAGAGACTGTCCTTTGGAAAAAATAGAAATGTGTCTTATCTGTGAATCTAAATAACATGATACTGATGTTTTTTCTTTACTTCTTGTTATTAAGAATTAGCTTAAACAAACTAGTTCCTCACCTACAATAGAAGAATTGAATTTTGTTTAGAGACAACCTAACCAAGGGTAGTTTATGCCAAGATCAGTTCCTAATCCCTAGACGATGTCATGGGTTTCTCGGGTAGTACCAAAAAATTGGGGACAACCACCTTGGGTACCTCAACCAACTTGGAACCCTCAAGATTGGGAAAATCAAGCTTGGTATGCTCAGGTACATCAAAAACCATGGGCTGGTTAATTAAATCCTTATGCTTGGTCACAACCTAGATGGAACCCTAGTAATTATTCCCAAGGAAGAACATATTCAAATTAAAATCAACAGGCCATCATGGAATCTCATGCATAGAATTCACAAACTAAGAATGTATTCCAAATGCAAATTCTAGCACAACCAGTAGCAAATCCAAGAAACAAACAAAAAACTCCTATTTATGGAATAGAACTAGAAAAATTAGTTTATTTACATGCTATGGATTATAAGGATATTCAAAATAGATCTGGGAAAATCATTAACAGTCCACCCCTTATAATCAATGAAATGACAGAAGAAAATGAAATCCCTAGTATTGTTGTTCCAAAAGAGGATATAGAAAGAAAATCAAAGGAGCCAGATAGCAACACTACTGAGACTCCATTTTCAGATAGATTCAAAGAAGCTATTGAATTCAAAGAGTCTGAATTGGTATAGGAACTAAGGAAATTGAATATTGAAATACCACTATTACAAGCAATTAAGGACATTCCAGAATTGAACAAATTAATCAAAATGTTATGTATGAAAAAGCCTGGAAGGAAGAAACAATACCCCAAAACTATCAAAGTAGATGGGAAACTTGTTGATTTATTCGTAGGAAAACTTTTACTTCCCAAATATGAAGATCCTGGAAGTCCTATTATTTTTGTATCTATAGGAAATAAGGATGTACATAATGTTTTGATAGATTTGGGAGCTTATATCAATGTAATGACAGTGGATACTCTGAAAACATTACCATTAATGGGTATACAACCTTCTAATACCATATTACAGATGGCAGATCAGTCTGTAGAAAAACCAAAAGGATTTATTGAAGACATGGCAGTTATGGTGGAGTCATGGGAATATCCAGTTGACTTCCTTATATTGCAGCTAAAAGGTAAAACATTGGGTTATCCCATTATTTTGGGTAGACCAAGGTTAGCTACAGTTGTTGCTTTGATAGATTTCCAGTTAGGTGACATGACAATCTTGAATGGTAAGAACTCTAAAAAAATATCCTTATATCCTACTGCACAACCATTTACTGACAATCATGAACAATTTTGGGTTGATTCTCCCAAAACTATTAAGAAAAATTTATTTTCTTTGGCTATGATCACATTATAGGATCATGTAAGAGAATTAGAAGAGATGATTAATCCACCATTGGATGAGAACCTGTTGTCCTCAGAGTAATCAGAAATAGTTTTGGAACCCGTGAACTTAGTTCTAGAACCCACAAACTTATTTCCAGAACCTGTGAACTTAGTCCCAGAACCTACAAACTTAGTTCCAAAACCACCACATTTAGTTCTGAAACCTCGACAATAGTAATTCTCTTTGATTGAAAATGATTTCACTCTGGAGGAATGAGATTTCTCGTGGGGAGAGGATGAATCAGTAGCTTCAGTTTCAAGTACATCAGGAAGTGGTGAAGAATTTTTGGAAAGTAGCAGTGACGAGGAATTTGGCTTGCAAAGAGATAAGTATCATAATTCTCATTACTGTCATTTTTCCAGTATTCTATCTCAAGGAAATTTTAGAGATGTTGCTACATACCATATGTTGTTACCACATGCATGTCCATTAAATACTTTAATGAAACCATTTCCACAAATCAGTTCATCACATATTGGAACCAAGCATGTTGAAATTCAACCAGGTAAAACTTTAAACATTAACAGTTGGTTAAAGGAGGATGAAGAAGATAAATTTTTTGATCTAAAAAATCATACTAAATCTTTTTCTTGGGATTACAAAGATATGAAGGTGATTCATCCAAGTATTTTCACTCATCACATCTATACTAAAAACATTAAACCAGTTAGGTAGCCTCAAAGAATGATTAACCTAGCTTTAAGGGATATAGTCAAACAAGAAATTGAAAAACTATTACAAGTATGTTTCGTCTACCCTATCTTAGATAGCCAGTGGTTATCTCCTCTTGTAATTGTTCCCAGAAAGAATGAAAAATGGAGAATATGTTTTGACTATAGGGAACTAAACAAACCCACAATGAGATATTATTTTCCCTTACCATTCATAGATCAAGTCCTAGATAACCTTTCAGGTAAACATTACTTTTCTTTCTTGGATGGCTTTAGTGGGTACAATTAGATCATATTTGCTACTAAAGATCAAGACAAAACTACATTTACATGTCCATGGGGAACCTTTTCCTATAGGGTGTTACGATTTGGTTTATGTAATGCTCATGCAACTTTCTAGAGAGTTGTTCTTGCAATCTTTGCTAATCTAACAAATGATTGTGTTGAAGTATATATGGATGAATTCATTATACATGGAGATACATTTGAATATGCTTTGAGAAATATAGACAAAGTGTTAAAAATATGTGAACAACATAACCTATCTCTTAGTGATGAATTTTTTTTTATGATGGTAAATGAGGGGATTGTATTAGGACACCATATTTCAAAAAAAGGAATTCAGGTGGATCAAAACAAAATTAGGATCATTTCATATTTACCTATTCCTCAGACCCCCACAAATATCAAATCATTTCTAAGGCATGTTGGGTACTATAGGCACTTTATAAAAGATTTTAGTAAAATTGCTGCTCCCATGTTTAAATTGCTAACCAAGGACTGTGAACTTCTTTGGGATGAAAAGTGTCAACATGCTTTTGAAGAAATTAAAGACAAATTAATCAGTGCCCCAATATTGAGATGTCCTAATTGAGAAAATCCATTTCATATCCAAACAAATGCCTCAAATTATTCCATTGGTGCAGTATTGGGACAGAAAGATGAGGAAGGAAAGATGTATGCCATTTACTATCTTAGAAAGAATCTTACTCCCATTGAAAAGAATTACACCACCACTGAAAAGGAATTTCTTGTTGTGATTTACGCAATCAATAAATTCAAACATTACATTATAGGGTATAAGATATTTGTACACACAGATCATTCAACAATTAAGTATTTAATGAAAAAACTAGTGGTTGGAGGAAGAATAATTAGATGGTTATTACTTTTGCAAGAATTTGATATTTCCATTATGGACAATCTAGGAAAATATAATGTGGTAGCTGATTTTTTGTTAAGACTAACCACCACAGGGGAGCAAGATCTAGTCAAGGATAAATTTCTAAATGAACAATTATTTGTAATCTCAGCAAGTACACCATGGTTTGCTGATATGGAAAATTATCTTGCAATAGGGAACTTTCCTCCTTCTTTCACTAAAAAATAAGTAAAGAAGTTAATTAAAACTAGTACACAATTCAAATGGTTTAATGGAATGCTATTTAAGTGTGCTCCTAATTTTTTCTTGTGTAGGTCTGTAAGAGAGGATGAAATCTTTGACATCCTCAGAGCATGTCATGATGAACCAAATGGAGGACACTATTCAGTGAAAAGAACAACTCATAAGATACTTGACACTGGTTATTATTGGTCATCTCTGTACAAGGATGTGAAGAGATATATCAAGAGGTGTGATCCTTGTCAAAGGATGGGATAGCCAAATTTCACCAATGAAATGCCTCTTCAGCCTCAAGTTATGGTTGAACCATTTGAGAGATGGGGATTGGATTTTATTGGTCCCTCTAATCCTCCTCTACAAGGGTAGGAATATATTATTGTATGTACTAACTATGTGACAAAATGGGCAGAAGTGCAGGCATTGAAAAATACCATTGAGGAAGCAGTTGTTGATTTCCTTTGGAATGGAATTATGATAAAGTTTGGAGCACCAAGGAGCATAGTTTCAGATAAGGGACCACAATTCATGTCCAATATGATCCAAGCCTTCATAAGGTATTACCAAATTAATCATAGAAAGTCATCTCCTTACCACCCATAGTTACATGGACAAGCTGAAGTAACAAATATAGAATTGGAGAACATCCTTACCAAAATAGTTGAAGCTAGGAGAAAATATTGGGTAAAGAGAATGCCTGAAGCTGTCTGGGCTTATAATACAACTTGGAAAACTACAACAAGGTTTTCACCATATGAATTAGTCTATGGGAAAAATACCTTGTTTCCTATAGATTTTGAACTTCAGACATTGAGGACAACTGTAAAGGTGGGAATTGAGTTGAATGCAACTCAAAAAGAAAGAATCCTTCAACTCAATGAGTTGGATAAATTAAGGTTGGAAGCACTTCAGAAAAAAGAGATGATTCAAGAGCAAAGGAAGTAATGGCATGACAAACATATCAAGAAAAGGCAATTCAAAGTAGGAGACTAGGCATTGTTGTTTGATTCTAAGTACCAACAGTTTAAGGGAAATTTGAGAACTAGATGGTTGGGACCCTATCAGATTGAGTATATATTTGACAATGGTTCTATTTAGTTACTTCCCATTGATGGCAGTAGCACAACACTCTTAGTCAATGGACATAGGTTGAAACTCTATAGGAAGCCTCCCACTAAGGATGAATTCTTGAGGAAGATTGAAGAAGATAAAGAATTTTATCATATGGAAGAACCCAGTTCTTCCAAAATGATCAAAAAACCAGATGATAGATCCAAAATAAAGGGAAGAAGATGAAAACTAGCAAATTACATTTTCTTCCCCCCCTAAAAAAGGAAATTCTCTCAAAGGTCAATAGAAAACCAGCAAATGACGGTTGACCTCGTTTTGGCTAGTTCAAATAAAGGAATTCTTTTGAATTCCATCTGTCTTATCTAATCATGTTTTGTTCCACTTGTAGGAATGACGATTCATCATAACAAAATCATTACATCATCAAGGATGGTAATTATGCCTTTTAACTTATTTAGGTTTGATTAAATGTTTGCATGTGTGATTTGACTTAATTTAAAAGTAGGTATGATGAGTCATCTATTTATACATTATGATTACAAGTCTGTAATCATGAAGTTGATTTGGATGGAATAAGTGGAGGCATGGTTATCATTAGTAATAATTATTGAAAAAATCAAGTGAAACAAGTTGCAGAGATATTTTGAGGAAGGAGCAGTGAATTGAGTTTGTATTCCATAGAAAATAACAGAGAATTCAGAAGTTCCACAACTAAGAACTGAGGTTGCACAACTAAGAACAGAGGTTCTGCAACCAAATTCGTCAGTTATGTAGCTAAGAAAAAGGGCCTGCAACCAATTCACACAAAATCAAAAGAGACAGAACTCAAACCGATATGGGGATTAAGAAGAAATATGAACCAAAGGATGATTCCTAGCTTCTTGTAGATGAAGAACTGGCATCCATCTTTGAGCATGCAGGATGGCTAGAGTTCCTAAAAAAAATTTCAAGGCATAATGATGAATTGGTAAGAGAATTCCTCATAAACCTAGAACAATCCAGAACAAAGGTGAGAAATATATTTATTCCTTTTTTCTGTAAATACTATAAGTTACATGTCTGGAGTGCCAATTGTGCATGTCCCACAACCTGCCAAGGGAAATTTGAAAGAAATGGTTGAATTCTTACTGCAAGAAGGAGAAACTGAACCCCAGTACATCTATAATACAAAGAAAATCATAAAAGGGGTTAGAAGGGTTAGTTTTCCTAAACCCTTTGACATGGTAGCATTTTGGATAGTAAAATATTTAACCTGTGATGGTCAATTTGTGTTTGTGGGAAAAGAATTCTTAAAAATTCTCATATATCTAAAGTATGGAGCCACCAAACCTGAGTACATAATAAACCTTCCAGGGTTTCTTTTTTATTCTATTAAAACCATGGCTCAGAGGTATTCCTGGGGTGTTGGGACAATTAGGCATCATGGTATATTTCATTTAATATGCCAACACCATTTCCTATCAAAAATAATGGAGAAGAAATTTGGGACAAGTTTCTTGGAAAGTTCAAGAAAAACCCTAATATTATCAGAAGGACAATTCTTGCCCCATTATCTCCTTCACCTAATCTAGAAACCGATGCCCCTGCAGAAGGACAAAGGGAAATGGAAAGAGAAAATATACTAAAAAGAAGAAGGTCGGTGAGAAAGATAAAAACAACAGATCCTTCTATACCTATGAAGGAAATTCCTTCTTTTGAAGTAGCTTCTGAGGAGCTAATATATGTCTCTGATGGTGATAGCTCACCCACAAAAGAGCAAGAAAGAATAGTAAGAAGAATCTCTAGAGGGAAATTCACTACTGGGCATGTTGAACTTCCCCAGATAAGAAAAATTCATAAGAGGTAAAGGGAAACCCCAAAAGGAAGGAGTGAGCAAGAAAGGATGGAAGAAGAAGCTACTAACATTTTGGGCAACATTGCCATGACTACTCCTGAGCCAAGTCAATTTGAAATGGACAGAGGAGGGGGGATATTTGAAGAGCAATATTTTCAGGAATTGGCTGAACCATTAGTAGTGCCACATGAAGAAGAAGAGTTGGCATCTAGGATAAGAAAAGGAAAATTTCTTTTGATAGAGGAAGAATGCCCAATTCCTCAAATAATTTCAGAGGAATAAGAAAGACAACAAGTTAAACAGGCTCTGTTCTTGTCTAGAGCAGAGCTCATTATTAGAGAAAAGGATGAGGAATTGGATTTCCTCAAACTTAAGTTAGAACAAAGGAAAATGCTCATTGATGAGATAATAACTCAGCTTATAGCCAAGACTGAGGAACTATTAGCAACCAAGAAACTACTAATAGAAAAAGAGGAATAATTTTAGACTTCTAGAAAATAGAGTGTTGTGTCCATAGCCTCTGCACAAACTAAGTTGACCTATTTGGAAGGATACTTTTAGGGAGCTAAAAGAAGCCAAAACATTAAATGAAGAATTAAAGACCAAGATGGAGGAAGAGATGAAGGCAAGAAAGGAATGGGAAGAAAAATTTTATAAGGAGGAAGGAAATAAATATAAATGTCTTGCCAAAATTCATATGGTCTATATCACGAGTGAAAAATTGTTTACCTACAGGAGGCCTTCTCCTGCATATAGTGTGTTTTTGGAAGAGCAGTTCTTTCAATGGCAACTGTCAAGAATTACATGTGGACTTCCACATGAATTAAAAGATGAATCTGAATTCATGGGAGCTTACTCTCTCTCCATCCCTGAGCAGAAAAATCTCCTGTGTGAATTTATCTTTGCAATTTTATGCTAGAGAAAAACATAGGATTTATGATCAACTTGTATGTGGGGGAGAGCTAGCTCAATGCATTTGTCTCTATTTTACAAAACCAAGTTACATGGTGGGAAAGGGAATTTGAGTTTTTAGTAAAAGCTAGCTCAATAGGTCTTTATATGAGATCTCATTATGGTAAACCCTCTACCTTCCTCACACATTTTAGAACTCATGCCTTTGATGAGAGATTCAATACACACTATCTTTCCATTCTGTAAAAGAGTATTGATGCCTTCACCTCCTATGAGGAGGAAAATTTTGAAGATATTTATGAAGGATGCTCAAAGAGGTGGGAACTCCTTACCATTTCCTTGAGTAGAAGGGAAGTAATTTCCCCAAAAAATATGATATGGAGTTTAGAATAATTCCCCAAGTCAATGAAACCTATGGGAAAATATGGATGGGAATGTAAATAAGGCCCCCTCTAATTCTCACCCCCATGTCTCCTTGGCAAAATAGAGAAGCTTAAAACCCTACTGAATTTGAATGGTGGGAGAGGAAAATAGAAGGAGCAGGGTATAGTACATCCAAGTTTAAACATTGGAAAATCTAGTTTCAACCATTTGATCTGAGCAATAAAATGGAATGCAGAACTTATAACCCCACTTTTAAAGAATGAAGTTTGTAAAGGGACTTACAAGCAAGTAAGTTTGAGGGAAATGATGAGGCTAGAATATGTCTGATTAATGTATAATATATGATTTCATCTTACTCTCCTTTTTTGATTAAGTTTGTTTGCATCGTGTGACTTTTAGTTGATCTGATATGAGTTAGGATGTAATTGTTTGTCTTTTTCTTAATTGTGATTGTAATGTTAAAAGCTCTAGAATTCCTGAAAAGTGTGTGTTTGAATTTATTTTTGTAATAAATCATGTCTAAATCAGTCAAGGAAATAAAGCAAGAAGCATTCATTTTGTTTTCAGCAACATCTATTCCTACACAACTTAGTTTTGGAACTTCCAAGCTAGTTCCGAAAGTCCATCACACAGTCATCATCTAGTTCCAAAACTTTCAGACTTAGTTCCGGAACTCCAGTATTTAGTTCTGGAATTTTCAGACTTAGTTCCAGAACTCTTAGGGATAGCTCCATAACTCTCACAGTTTTTATCATTAAATAATTTCCTATGGTTTTGGAACTTCTCTAAAGTTCCAGAGCTGATAGGGATTTAGCTATTTTAAACCACATCTGAATATTTTGCGTCTAAGACCCTTTCAATCAGGAAGGATGAGAATATTTCTAAACATAGATCTAGGGAGAGTTATCCTACAACTATCTGATCGAATGTAATCTGGCTCAACATCTATTCTAGGAATGATTTGATTTCATCAGAATCATTGAGACAACTATGATTGTAAAATGTATATAAAAGAAGACCTGTAGTAGATAGATAGGATATATAGAAATAAAAGATAGAGAATGAGATAGAAATAGAACATAAAAGAGAAATAGACTAAGTACTCAGATCCAGTACATTGTAATTCCAAATGTTTTATCAATAAAATATCAATTCCTATTTGAGAGAATTCTATGTTGTTAAATCCTGATTCGAGGAGGAGCAAGGGCCCACTCCCCCAAGGACCAGGATATTCATTTATTTGGTATTTATATTTTTTCAGCAAATATCTTAGATCTGTTAATTCTTTATTTTTTTAATTCTTTCAGTTAAATTTTTTTGTATACTTGTTCCTGCAGGTGTTTAGATAGATTCTTATATTTCTTGCAATTGTTTTCAAGCATTCTTAATTGAGTGTGTTTATGGGTTTTGTTTGAATGGAGCACTGCGGGTTTGAAGATCAAGAAGCACTGCGGGAGGGTTTTGAGAGTGTGGTTTCAGCAGCTATGGGTGCTGAATGTCTATCAAGAAACTGTGAACTAGCTAATAAGGCACCATTAAGAGAAGGAGAACTGGCTAAAGGTGTTAGTATCGGATCTAGAGCCTAGGTTGATATTGTTAAGGTACCTCCTGACAAAAATGTGAGTCCTCATTCCCCTGCATGTGAACTAAATTTTAAAAGTACAAAATATTTTGAGGGGGTGACCCACATACAAGTGCCTGATGGATGTCTGCATAGAGCTCTTGAGAAAACCAATCTAGCCCTAGCCGGAAATTTTTTGGGATCAAGACCCAATGTAGATATTACAAGAAAATGGGCCATTCGCAGATGGAAACCAAAAGGAGATTTGATTATCACCACCATGGCCAAGGGTTTTTTTCTAGCCCGATTTAATCTACAAGCTGATGTGGACTCTGTCTTATTGGGTGGTCCCTGGTGTATTGGTAATATGGGGCTTTTTCTAATAAAATGGTATCCTGGGTTTAATCCAAATACTGAGAACATTCATGCCATACCCATCTGGTGTAGACTCCCAAGGCTACCTCTTCATCTGTGGGATGATGAAATCCTACTTCATATAGCTAAATCGATTGGTTCGCCAGTTGGACTAGATAGACCTACAAAAAATAGATCAAGACTTTCCTTCACAAGGTTCTGTGTCTCATCTAACATGGATCAAGAGCTACCTAATCACATTATTCTTCAGTCCAAATTTGGAGCATGGAAACAACAAATAGATTATGACGCTTTCTAACTAAGATGTAGCAAATTTCATAAATTAGGGCATTTTGCCAACAAATTCTCTAAGCAAATAAAGCAAAAGTTGGAAATACCCTTAGATCATTCTGAGGCACAAGAGTAGAAGCAGATGGATAAGGATGATAAAGACTCTTTAACAGATCCAAACTAGAATGTAGGAGATCACCGCATACAACCGAATCTCAGGTTAAAGGACCGGAAAAAAGGCTTTAAGACAAAGAGGCCACTGGTTTATAGGAAGTTGTGGAGACCTAAAATTCACCCGTCGGAAAAGCACGATGAAGCCCAAAAGGAAAAAGTTCCTGAATCGACAAAGGGTGAAGAAAGTAAGAGGGAAATGGAAGTGGATCCAACAATGAACATTAAGACACCTAATCCAGTAAAGCTGAACCTGGAAGTGGATGAAGAAAATGAAAAAGTCTTCATTCACCTTATCACTTCTACAAAAGAAGAGATCGAAAAAATTACTCCTTTTACTCATCAAGAACTGATAACTAAGAATAGTTCTCTAGAACTACACAAAATGAGACAGGGAAAAGCCAAAGGGGTTCCGGAATCCATAGCAAGAGATTTAAACCAAGATAAAGAGTTTGCTGATATGGAGGAGCTCACTCCTAAAATAGCTAACAAGCTTGATGTTAATAAAGGAAAAGAGGAAGTGTAAATTACTCCTACTATCAAGAAAAGTCTATCAGAATATGATAAAGATGGATTCATCACAGTGAGAAGTAAGAAACGAAGACAAAAAAGTCTTGAAGAAATTCCGGAATCGCTCTATAGTGATAAAAAGAAGCAGATAGGAAGCTGGGAAGCTTCCACCTCAATAATCACAAGAGATACTTCTAGAAGAGCTGCAAATATTGGAGTCATCTATAGAAAAGGCAAACTATCCAAGAGGGAAGTAAGAGAAAAAGAGATTGAGAAAGAAATTGCAGATGGTACGCAAAGGATTTTGAACCATCCGGCACCTTCATCTCCAAATTTTTTTTAATGAAGGTTATTTCTTGGAATGTCAGAGGGCTTAATGGGGGGCCTAAGAAAAGAATGCTTAAGGAAATTAAAAGATCAAACAGGCCCAACATCCTTCTTATTCGGGAAACTAAAATGAAAAGTAAAGTTGTTGAAGATTGCAAAAGATATTTCTGGGAGAATGCTGCCTTTGCTGCTGTTGATTCTCAAGGTGCTTTTGGAGGCTTAGTGATTTTCTGGGATAAAAAAATTGTTCATGGTAATGTTCTTTCTTCCTCTCAGAATCATTTATCTATAATCTTTATTAGCCTTGAGAATAATTCTAGCTGGGTTCTTTCCAATATTAATGCCCCTAATATTGTTGCTGGTAGAAGAAATTTATGGAAGGAGTTAGTCTTGTTTTGGAATAATATTGAGGATATGAACTGGTTGATAATGGGAGACTTTAACACTCTAAATCCGAGGGAAAAATTTGGAGAGAACTCTGATTTTTCTATCAGCATGGAAGAATTTTCTGGCTTCATATCGACTCTTAATCTTATGGACATAGAAATTCATGGTAATCAATTTACCTGGTCTAACAGAAGAATTGGGGAGAACTTGATTCAGGTTAGACTGGATAGAGCTCTCATTTCTGCTAATTGGTTCTTATATCAAAACTTTCATCTCTCTTCTCTCCCCAAAATGGGTTCAGATAATAATCATATTGCCCTTAATTTCTTCAATTGGTGAAAACCTTTCCGCTGCAATTTTAAATTTGAAAAAATGTGGCTTGAGCATGAGGATACTCTAGACAGAATTAAAGAGTGGTGGTTTTGGGAAGGAACAGGGATGGCCCAATTCAGTCTTCTTCAGAAGCTGAAAAATGTGAAGCAAAAGGTTAGAATCTGGAATAGAGAGGTTTTTGGGAATATTTTTGAAAAAAAGAAAGAGCTTAAGCAGCAGCTGGAAGAGTTTGAGCTTAAATTTTCTTTGAAAGGTATGACCCTAGAGGATCATCAACAGGAAAAAAATCTTCTCTCATATCAGCATAATATAAATAGCTGAGAGGAATCCTTTTGGAGAATGAAGTCTAGAGCTCTCTGGTTAAAATCAGGAGATAGGAATACAAAATTTTTCCATATGACAGCCCTCAAGCATAGGGCTTGTAACAAAATTACTGAAGTCTCTAAGGGAAATAGGAGCATTACTATGGATTTTGAAGACATCAAAGAAGAACCCTCAATTTTTACAAGAATCTGCTCACTAGGAATAATTCCTACAATGAGCAAGTGGCCTCCTTTCTTTTAGACTCCATCCCTAATAATTTACTACCTGCTGAGAGGTTTAAGATTCTTTCTAAAACATTCACCATTGAGGAATTGAAAAATTTTGTTTTCGCTTTAGAAGGGGATAAGGCTCCGGGCCCAGATGGTTTTTCAGAAAACTTCTTCCAAAGATGCAAGGAAGTCTGTTCCGAAGATCTGCTGAAAGCTGTTAATGAGTTTTATAGAACTGGAAATCTCATAAAAGAGTTAAATAATACACATATTGTGCTTTCTCCTAAGAAGATGGATGCAAAGGATTTCAAAGATTTTAGGCCAATCAGTTTAGTTAATGTAATATATCAGATCTTCACAAAGATTCTAACCACCAGGATGCAACCTATTCTTATGGAGATTATTTCTCAACAGTAGAGCGGATTCATCTAGGGAAGAATTATTCAGGTTGGAGTTATTATGGTACATGAAACAATTCATTCCATGGATAAAAATAAAAAAGTAGGAATGGCCATAAAGCTTGACATGCATAAGGCTTTTGACAGAGTCTCCTGGAAATTCATGGATGAAGTCTTAGCTAAGTTTGGTTTTCAAAATAAATTCAGGAAAATTATCCATTCTTGCATTTCTTCATCTAGATTTTCAGTGGTTGTTAATGGGGAACCGGTTGGTTTTTTTTCCAGCAATAGAGGAATTCTCCAAGGGTGCCCAATATCCCCTTTATTATTCATTATAATGGCTTACAATTTAAGCAGATCTATTTCAAAAGCTATTAATATAGGAATGATAAAGGGATTTCAACCTACTTCTGGTAATCAGGTATCCTCACACCAGCAGTTTGCTGATGACACTCTGCTACTTCTGATGGCCTCAATTATTGAGGCAAAGGCTATCAAAACTATCCTTAGATTTTATGAGGAAGCCTTAGGGTAAAAAGTTAATTTTGACAAAAGCTCTATCTATTTCTTCAACACTCCCATTGAAAGGAAAAGAAAGATTACTCATATTCTTGGATGCACTATTAATTCATTACCTACTACTTATTTAGGGATCCCTTTAAGTACTAACAAGATTTATAATGAGGTTTGGAATGATCTTAGTAAGATATTTCCAAAAAAAATGGCTAGTTGGAAAGGAGCTTTACTTTCAAGTGCAGGCAAGTGTTTATTGATAAAAAGCACTCTTCTGAACTTTCCTATTTATATCATGTCAATGTTCAGCATTCTAGTAGCAATGACGAATAGTATTGAAAAAATATAAAATAACTTTTTATGGTATGGTACTGAGGACAGGTTAGATACCATTTAGTGGCTTAGGAGCAGGTTTGTAAACCTAAGAGGCTTGGGGGGTTAGGAATCAAAGACATCAAACATATGAATGCTGATCTTATTGCAAAGTTAGGTTGGAGACTTATAAAAGAACACAAGCCTTGGACAGAGTTGGTTAAAATCAAATACCTTTCCAACAAAAGCAAGATTTCCTTTATTTCTGATCTGTTTCTTCTGAATGGTTCTATTTTCTGGAACAATCTTCTACACAGCAGACAGATTCTTTCTCAGGGATGTAGCTGGAAGCTTGGGGATGGTCAAGACATTAATTTTTGGATTGATAAATGGTCAGATATTAATTGGATTTCCTCTTATGGCCACATTAAAGACAACTTAATTATAAATTATGGGCAAAAAGTACAGGGCTATATTGAGGTGGATGAAACCAAAAGAAAATGGAAACAGTTCAAGGTTGAGGAAGAGAATGTGCAGTCTGATGTTTCATCTATGCGAAATCAACTCTCCCTAATTCATATCAGTTCAAAAATTCATTAGGATGAGCTCTTTTGATGGAGAGTACTTGGTTAAATCGAGCTACAATTCTTTCTTTACCTCTATTGAAAGTGATACTAAGTGGCATAATCTGTAGATGCCAGAGCTAACCCCTAGAGTGAAATTTTTCTAGTGGCTCATCATTAAAGGCAAGATACTAACCAATGACAATCTCATTAGGAAAGGATTTATCATGCCGAATAGATGTTGCATGTGTTAGGAAGAAGCAGAAGACATTAACCATTTATTTCTTCATTGTAAGTATACTTCCAAAATTCGGCATCTTATATTTAAAAACTTTAATCAAGAATGGATCTTTCCCCTTACTTGTCTTCAGGCCTGGGAACAATGGAACTCTCCTTACAAACATTGTGTGGCGAGGAGATTATGGCAACTAGTTTTACCTCACACCATGTGGCAAGTTTAGAAGGCTTGTAATGATGTCATTTTTAGGAATACTAGAAAGTTATGTAACAAAGTCTACAAAGAAATTATCATTGCTATGCAGGACAACATTGCAAGATTTAAACCTCCTAAAAATAGACTTTTCCTTGAGGAAGAAGAGAACATTTTGGTTGCATGGAATATTGGCACTGTCTTGAATAAGAATAATAATGGTATTGATAGATCCACTGTCCGATGGATTAAGCCTCCCAATGCTTGGCATAAATTGAATTTTGATGGGGCCTCAAAAGGAAATCCTGGAGATTTTAGAGGTGGGGGAGTCATTAGAGATCACAGAGGCTATTTAGTTGCTACGTTTTCTGGAAAGATGGGAAGGAAAACTAACCATTACTCTGAAGCTCTTGCTACTCTTTGGGGAATAAGGCTATCTAGGGATTGTAATATTCCAAATATTATAATTGAGGGTGATTCGATGAACATCATCAATCTCTTGAAGCAAAAAAAACCCCCCAGCTGGTCAATCAGATATTTTATTGCTGAAGCTACTGATATTTGCAAGAGTTTTGAAAATTTTGAAATCAAACATACCTACTGGGAAGGCAATAGGGTCGCGGAGTTTGGCAAAATTTGGGGTAAATAACACTTTTCAAACTTGGCTAAGGGGTGACTGTTAGGATAATTTTTATTATCCTAAATATTAATTATGCATAGTTGAATTATTTAATTAATTTTGTTAATTAAATGGTTATATTGTTATATGGTTAATCAACAATATTTGTCTGTATACACACTGTTATATTGTTTTCCACAATATATTTGTTTTTATGTAATTGTTGCTTCCCGGGTGATTTGGAAGCTTGTTTATTCTGGTTTTTGGTTGCACCTATGCAACTCATTTTCCCTTATGTATTTGGCTATGCAATATCTATAAATATTGCAGCCTATTCAATGTAATTTTTTAGTTGATTGAGATTAATAAAATTACACAGGATTCCGTCCTTGTTTCTCAATCCACATTTGGTACCAGAGTGAAATTCTGGCCCTGTGAAGGAGTGGAAAAAGAATGCAACAGAAATAGAGAAGATTGGAGAAGATTATGTAGTAATAGAGAGCCTGTGCAGCCTCCTACAACCTCCCAGCCTCATCTCTGCCTTTCCACATCCCCCAGTTCGTTCCAGGTGTTTGGAACGCAAATTTTTTTTGCACTAGTGCACTCAGCACAAGGCAAAAATTGCTCTAGGTATTGAAAATAATAATAAAAAAATTCCCAATAAGGGTTTTGTCTCTAAATTAGAGAATCATTTAGTATCTACTGTATTTGGAGGTTGTTTTGCTTGTTTTGGAGGTCTACTGAGCTATTCATCAAGCCCCAGCCGAGTCTTGTCTTGCACAGATCAAACTGAACATCATGTGCTTGAGGATCGAGTCTTTTCTCTGCAAAAATGGCCACTCCACGTTCTGATCAATACATAGAGAAAAGAAAACAATAAAACAAGGGGTGCAGCAGCTATTTGATGCTCTGCCACGGACCTGCACAAAAGAAAAAGAAAGGGAGAAAGAACAGCGAACAAATACACAGCAAAATCAGCCTGTATAAGAAAAAAAAAAATGTTTTTTTGATCATATGCACCCATGCGCGGCCTGCACAAGTAAAAACATTTTTTGGAGCAAAAAACGCATCCTTCTCCCTCACCCGCGCCTTTCTCTGTCTCCAGTGACCTGTTGGTGATCAAAAACAATAAAAAACATGGCCAAGCATTGAAAAACAGCGCCCAGGCATTAAAACACGTGGCCAAGGCAAAAAATACAGCAAAAGTGGTCTATACAGTGCGTGCAAAGCTTAAAAACACGGCCAAAGGAGAAAAATGTGGCCCAGGAGGAAAAAATAGCGCCCAAATACAAAAAAAACGCGTCCTGTACATGCAAATCAGTGCGTGGGAAGGAAAAAATGCGGCCTGAGCAAGGAAATGCGGCCTGAGCAAGGAAATAAAGCTTCAGATCCGTTTTTTAGGCAAATACAACCCTAAAAACACCTCTTCACCAGCATGCGCTACGTGGAGGCTCACCAAGTCACATTTTTTAAAAGGTAAGTCAATTTTACTTATCATTAAATACAATTTGCTTCCTATCATAGCCCAAGCGCCCTAAGTGGGCAAGTTGGCTAGTGCATGCGCCTTAGGAGTGAGAGGTTTGAGGGTCAAATCCCACTAAAAACACTCAAAAACTCTCCTTTTACATCTGGTGGAAATTTTGGCAGAACTGCTAAATTTAGCAGGCTTTTTTGAATTTAGTTACAACTAACTAAATCTAGCAGAGAAATCCCTAATTTAGGGTAAAAAAAAAAATTTCTCCCATCTGGTCTGTTTTCTCATTCTTGACATTTTTTGCAAAAGGAGACCCACCTAAAAATTGCATTTTCAGCTATTTTTTTGCAATTTTTAGCATTTTGGGTCGTACTGGGCTCAAGAGGTCACCACGACCCCGAAACTGAAATTTTTTGCCTGTCATTCAAATTGTACTGTATATTGTACTAATTTGTAGGTTGCCATAATCAAGTGCAAAACTTTGTAACTGCTCAGAAACTGGCAGAATTGTAATAAAAACCAGTAAAATTGGTTCTGTAACACTCACGAGATCCTAGATCTCATTCGCAGCGTTCGGTATATACAGTGCCTCTGGGAAGCACTTACGGGTAAAGCCGTCGCGACTACTACTGCACTTAACACCTAATATAGCTGCAACAACGTCAACTGGGCATTGATCCCTATAAATCGATGGGGAGTAATAAGGTCACAGTGCACACACTATGAACCATCTCATCCATCTGTGAACGATTACACGACATAAATCCAGACTGAGAAATTATCTAATTATATAGCAAAGTTACATGTGTGTATGAGGATATTTCTTTGAGACGGTGTTCAATAATCACATAGAACTCATCAGTATTGTCTTGGTACCATGAATTGAATTCTTTCACGTATGTTAACACCTCTTTCACGTACCGCTAGGTAAATAGAAAGGGTGATCTTCTTCCACGTACCGATCAGGTATATCAGAAGGGCACGTATATAGAAAGGTTCGGTATATCAGACTGAACAGTATATAGATTGGGATACCTTATACCTGGAGTGATAAGAGCCCAACCTTGTCAATGATCTCTGCAAAATGGGCACCAATGCCCCCAAATTTTTTCTTCCAGATTCACAGTTACTCAGAGGAAACAACTATGTTGCATGGAAGACAAAAATCAAGACACAACTTGAGTTTAAAGAAATATGGCCTACTGTGAATGGTACTTTGACCAGATCAACTACTGATACAACACAATAGTGGTAGTTTGATAAAGCAGATCAGAAGGCCAAACTCATCATCTTGTTTGGAGTGTCCGATGATGTGTATCCCCACATTCAAGATGAAAAAACAACCAAAGAAGCATGGGATAAGTTGAGCATAGTATACGAGGCCAATAACAAGAATGTTATACTAAATTTATAGAGTCAGTTACACACACTGAAAGTTCAAACAAAATGAAAAAATTGAAGCTTTCTTAAGAAGAGTTACATAGAGTTGAGGGCTTCACTTCTAGCCTTGGGAGAACCGAAGTCATAGATGAATGCTCTCATTCCCATTGTTCTGAGAGCACTCCCCTCTTCTTACCACATTTTTGTCACAACATCTAAACATGTCAGATACAACAATTGAGTTTTGACAAACTAGTAAACCTATTGCAAAAAGAGGAAGCAATGTACGATAAGGATGATGAAGAGGAGAAGGCACTGTCTTCACATCAAAAATGGAAAGGAAAAGGTAAAGGAAAACCTAATTCCTATCAGAAGTCCCAAAATCAAAACCAGTATCAAGGGGACAAACAACAGAAGAAGTAATGTCCTATCTACAAAAGAGGACATAACCTACAAGATTTTTGGTATAATACTTACAAGAAAGGTTCATCCAGCAACTCTAGACCTCAACAACAACAATCTTACAAGGGAAATTCTAACAAAAATCATGGGAAGAAAGAGGGGAACTAGAAAAGAAGACCCCACCAGCGAGGTAATATTGCTAAGCAACAAGAACAGTTAGACAATAAAGACTTATTTTTCACTACTCGCTCAAGTGAACCATCCACATCATCTAGTGACATTTGGTATGTTGAATCGGGGGCCACTCGACACATGACTGGCCACAGAGACTAGTTTATTTCAATGAGGGACATGCCATCGAAAAATTCATGTTTTTTTGGGAGATGATTCTTCATATACAGTTCAAGGGATTGGAAACATTTCTCTACCCCTTGGTTCACGCAAATGCATACTATCATATGTCCTATATGTACCTGGGTTGACAAAGAATTTTCTTGTCGGTTAGTCAACTCCTAGATCACAACCTAAAAATTGACTTTGATAGTCAATCTGGCAAGAAAACATGCTTGATTTGAGATAAATCAAGAGGCTTGAAAATCATTGTAAAAGCCTCCAATGTGGGATGCATGTTCCAACTTTATTTTATTCACAAAGAATGATCAAGCACTTTTGGCTAAGAACTCCACCTCATCACAGTTGTGGCATCAGAGATTTGGTCATGTAAGTTTCAAATATCTCAAAACACTTCACCGGTGTAATATGGTACATGGGCTACCATCTCTTCAGAAGGATACAGACAAGTGTCTTCACTACCTAGCAGGAAAACCACATAGAGCTTCATTCCAAAGGAGTACATTTTCGAGCTCATGGTAAACTTGACCTAGTTCATACTGATCTTTGTGGTCTGATGCAGCCAAGTCATTCTGGGTTTCAATAATTCATGCTTTGTGTTGACGAATGTTCAAGAAAAATGTGGATTTTCTGTCTTTGCAATAAAAGTGAAGCGTTTGAAACATTCAAAAATTTCAAAGTAGCAGTTGAGAAAGAAAATGGTCGTCACATTAGAAATCTCTGCTCAGATCGAGGGGGGGAATTTACCACTGATGAGTTCAAATACTACCTACAAACTCATGAGATTCATCGACAGATGCCTCCTCCACACACACCACAACAAATGGGTGTTGTTGAGAGAAGAAATAATACTATCATGGAAATGGTGCGATGTATGATCAATGATTATGGACTTACAAAGACATTCTGGGTAGAAGTAGCAAAGAAAACAGTATATTTGTGTAAATAGAGTGCAACCAAAACTACTCTTGATGGAATAACACCACAAGAAGTAAGGTCAAAATGGAAACCATCTATTAAACACCTCCGAGTATTTGGGTGTAAAGCAAGCATGCACATACCCAAACATAATAGAAATAAATTGGACATGAATTCACATAAAATTCATCTTCATTGGGTACAATGAAGAGACTCTTGGGTATAGATTGATGGATCCTAACACTAGAAAAGTGTACACTAGCAGAGATGTTGAGTTTTTCAAGAAGAAGGAAGCAAAGACTCCTCCTCCAGACACACAAGATGTAGATTTTTTACTTGTTGTAAAAATTGAAGCATGATGTTCCCTCAGAAGATGAAAGTGATGATGGGGATGATGGTGTTGATTAGATAGAGCCACGACCCACGGGAACAATTCAGTGTATGCCTAAATGGTGTACAAGTACATTATGAGATGTAAGAATGGATGCTCCATCGGATACATCCACCCCTGGACCATGGACTTGCAGTAAAGCAAGAGAAGAAGTTAATTTTTCTTTGATGAGTAGAGTTATTGAATCAGATGAGCCCTCTACAGTCCAAGAAGCCCTACTGTCAAAATCTTGGAAAGATGCCATGTATTCTGAATATCAATCAGTGATGAAGAATAACACTTGGTAGCTTGTTGATCTTCCACCAGGGAAGAATCCCATTGGATGCAGATGGATATTTAAAACAAAGTACAAAGAAAATGGGACAATGGACAAGTATAAAGAAATACTTGTAGCAAAGGATTATGCACAAAAATAAGGCATTTACTATGAGGAGACATTTTCTCCCACAACTAAGATCAAAACAATCAGGATGAATCTTTTCTCTAGCTGCTCAGTTTGGATGGAAAGTTCCACCAAATGGATGTAAAAAGTGCCTTCCTAAATGGATATTTATAAGAAGAATTCTACATGACTCAACCTGAGGGATATGTAGTACCTGGTCAAGAAGCAAAGGTATGTAGACTCAGTAAATCTCTATATGGCCTCAAATAGGCACCCCGGGCATGGTACATCATGATTTATGAGCATCTCGTACAACATGGATTTGTTGGAAATCCATACAATCCCAATCTCTACCTCAAAAATCAAGGGGGGGAGATAGTGATTGTTGTTGTCTATGTCGAAAATCTAGTCATCACTAGTAGTTCAGTGAGGATGATCAATGAAATGAAGAAAGATCTTAATCGATCATTCGACATGACTGATCTCGGGATGATGCATTACTATCTTGGATTGGAAGTATGGCAGAAAGAGAATCACATTTTTGTATCTCAGATGAAACATACCAAGACAACACTTGATAAGTTTAGGATGATGGATTGCACACCAATTGCTACACCTATGGAGAATAGATTGTAGTTATCTCGTTCAGATCCATCTCCTGAGGTAAGTGACACTCTCTATCGGTAGCTGATTGGGAGTCTCATTTACCTGACCTACACTAGACCAGATATCAGCTTTGCAGTGAGCTATCTATCTAGTTTCATGCAGGAACCCAAAGTTTGTCATTGGAAAGTAGCAAGGTGCATTTTGAGATATCTTAAAGGATAAGTGGATCTTGGTCTAGAATACAAGAAGAACGAACAACTTCTTCTTGACTAGATATTCAGATTCTGATCATGTAGGTAACATTTATGATAGAAAATCCACTTCTAGATTTGTTTTCTTTATGGGATCTGGACCAATATCATGGGGAAGCAAGAAAAAACACTTCATTTCTCGTTCTTCCACAGAAGCCAAGTATCATTCTATAGGAGAAGCTGTCTGTGAAGCAATTTGGCTACGTCGCATACTGGAAGGACTTGGAATACCACAGGACAAACCGACCACCATGTATGTAGACAATGAAGGTGTTCTCAAACTTGTTCGCAATCTAGTTTTTCATGAGAGAACAAAGCACATTGAGGTACAAGTTCATTTCATACAGGAAAATGTGTTGAAGCACAACATCTAGCTTTAATATTGTCCAACAGCTGAACAACGGGAAAATATCTTCACAAAGTCACTTGCACATGACAAGTTCGAGTTATTCAGAGAGTTCCTCTCCTCATCCCTTGAGACAATGCACAATTAAGGGGGGAATGTTAGGATAAATTAATTATGCATTATATGATTAATTATTTAATTAATTTAATTAATTAACTAATAATATTATATGGTTATATTATTAACCATATTATAATTGTATGTTATTATATGGTTTTAAACCATATTTGGCTTTTTTTTTCATAGGGATAATTGTTACAATTATTATAACAATTTATATGCTTCCCGGATGTATTATTGGAATTATTTGTGAGTATGGTTTTACCTATGCAACATATTTGTTTATCTGCACATTGCTTTCCAATATGTATAAATATTGTAGCACTCCATTGTAATGGTTAATCAATTTCACATTAATAAAATATACAAGCTTCCATCTCTGTTTGTGAAATTACACTATATACCTTACAGTATATGAAAGAGGTGTTAACATACGTGAAAGAATTCAATACATGGTACCAAGACAATATTGAAAGGGGTTTATGCGATTATTGACACCGGCTTAAAGAAATATCCTCAGATATGTGCACGTAACTTCACTATATACTTGGATAATTTCTTAGTTTGGATTTATGTCATGCAATCATTCACAGATGGATGGGGTGGCTCATAGTGTGTGCACTGTGACCTTATTACTCCCCATTGATTTAAAGTGCCGATTCCTAGATGATGTTGTTACATCTATATTAGGTGTTAAGTGCAGTAGTGGTTACGACGGATTTACTCGTCAGCGCTTTCTAGAGGTACCGTATATACCGAACACTGTGAATGAGATCTGAGATCTTGTGAGTGTTAGAGAACCAAATTTTACTATTTTGAATACAACTTTTCTTCCAGTTTCTCAGCAATTACAATATTTATAGTTGACTATGGAAACCTACAAATTTGTACAATATGATAAAGCATGCAATTACATTCAAAAATTTATAAAAAAATTGAATGGCAAGTAATTTTTTTGTTTTGTGGGCCCTGGTGGCCTCCGGAGCCCAAAATGACCCACTACGCCAAAAAATATAGCTGAAAATGCAATTTTTGGATAGGCCTCCTTTTGCAAAAAATTCCCAAAATGAAAAAAACAGGTCTATTAGGAGAATTTTTTTACCCTAAATTAGGGTTCTTCTCACTAAAAATTTAGTAGTCTATTTAGTTATGACTAAATTGTTTAGTGAAGGTTTTCCCACTAAATCCTCCTCCAAGTTTGGTGGTTTCACTAAATTTTCCTCCAAATTTCATAATTGAAAAAAATGTTGCATTTTGTGTGATTTGAACCATACACCTCACACTTCTAAGTTTCTTTCCTCTATCCACTTAGGCTCTATGAGCACTTGGTATTAAAATTGAAGCAACTTGTATTTATAGAAAAAGGAATTCGATCTAACCTTTTTTTAAAATGTGAGGCAGAGTTGGAGACCATGTGGACTACATGCGTGGTAGAGTTGGAGTGAGTTTTAGGTTTTCCGCATGAAGCGGATCTTTTTTTTTTATCTCCATGCAGCCACTATTTATTAAACTCCTTTTTACTTATCTGCTCTAGATTTTCTTTGTGTAGGTGGGAGCGTTGAAATTGATGCCCTTGGTTTTTTATTTGCTTTCACTATTTTGTTGATAAGATCCGTGCTCTTTTATTTTTGTTGATGCCTCTATTTTGGCCGCTGTTTTTATTGAAGGGCACATCCACACTTTTTCTCTTTTGCAAGTTGTGGTAATTGATATTTCTTTTCTTGCTCCACATTGTACGTCGATTGGAGGAAAATGTGGAGGGAGGAAAACTCGTGGCTTGGTTCACTCTCCCATCACCATTCACCATTTTTACAGGTTCTTGGTCAACGTGTTTGTGATGTAGGTGCATACCGTATGGAGCTCATGGAGGATGATGCCTCAGCCATTATTTAGATGGTGTAGATTTGGTCTCGTCCTCAACTAAGCAACTTTCAACATAAAAAGGACTCCAAGCCAATGTTGCTCAACCCTTTGAAAAATGGGCTCGGTTGGAATGCAATGATACAAACTCTGTTTACAAGGATATGAAACAACTCACCTCTTTAGCCAATAGCTCGATCTGCAGGATAGTGTGGGATCAATGTATCACCACAAATTTACTCACCAAGAGCTCTACCTACAATTTTTCTTCCACATGTAGAAACTATAGAAAAATTTGCCTGGTGCTGGGTGCACCAATACAAAAACAAATTTGCGTTCCAAACACCTGAAACAAAAGAGGGGGTTGTGGGGATGTAGGGATGTCTAGGAAGTTGCTGGAGGCAACACAGACTCTCCTGAAAAGTAAATTTTTCTCCAAGACACTTCTCTTCCTACTGCAACCTCTCCTTCAACTCTTTTCTGCTTCACAGACCAGAATCTTGCTCTGGTACCAAATGTAGAATAAGGATGGAAGCCTATAAAATATATTAAACTGAATCAACTAGGTAAAATGGCGTAGGCTATAATATTTATACATATTAGATAGCTAGGATATAAACAAAAGAGGATTTTTAACAATGCAACAAAAATATTTAAAATACAATAGCTTCCAAATCATATCCGGGGAAGCACAACAACAATACTATTAAAACAAAATCAACAACATCTGTAATGTTTTAAATAAAACAATAATATGGTTTATAATATAACCATATAACAACATTATTTAATTAATAAAATAAATTAAATGATCAATTTATATTATGCATAATTAATTAACCTAACATATTCACTACTTGCATGATGTCTGGTCTAGATTATGTCACATATAGTAAACTCCCAATCATTGATCTATAGAGATTTTTATCAGCATTCATAGATTCATCATATTTTCTCAACTTAGTCCCGGTAGCCATAGGTGTGCTAATAGGTGCACTTCAAATTTATTTAACATTTCCTTCACATACTTGTTTTGGGATATAAATATTCCTTTTTCAAATTTAGAAATTTGCAATCCAACAAAAAATGATAACTCTCCCAGCATAGACATCTCAAAATTATTTTTCATATCTTTAGAAAATTTCTTAGATATTTCCTCATTGTCTCCTCCAATAATTATGTCCTCTACATACACAACAACAATCAGTTGGTGCTCACCTTAAATTTTAATGTAAATATTGCTATCATCAAGTCCTCTCTTGAACCCTTAGTCTTGTAGATACTTATCAAGCCTAGAGTACAATGCTCTAGGGGCTTATTTTAATCCATACAAGGCATTCTTCAACTTACACACATAATCTTCATTTTTTGATAGGAAGAACCCTTCAAGTTGTTCTATGTATACTTCCTCTTCTAACTTCCCATTCAGAAATTATGATTTGACATCCATTTGATAGACTTTGAAGTTCTTGAATACCACAAAAGCAAGAAACATTCTAATTTCTTCTAATCTAGAAACGGGAGAAAAAGTTTCCAAAATCAAAACCTTCTACTTGAGCATACCCTTTACATACTAACCTTGTCTTGTTTTGAGTGAATTTTCCATCTTCATTCAATTTATTTCAAAATACCCACTTAGTTCCAATCACATTCCGATCCTTTGGCCTAGGTATAAGTTACCATGTTTCATTCTTCTCAATTTGATCTAACTCTTCCTCCATTTCCTTTATCCAATGTTTATCATGGTTGGCTTCTGCAAAGTTTTTCGGCTCTATTTTGGATAATAAGGAGAAATTTATTGGTTCTGATGCACTTAAAATTCTTCTTCTTGTCTGTACTCCATCATCAAGGTTTCCAATGATCTGACTTTCAACACGATTCTTCTTAACAAAACGAGATGGTGTTTTGGTGTCCTGCCTTTTAGATTTACTTAATTTTTCAACATATTCTTCCTCTTCCTTTTCTTCTACTAACTCAGGTATTTCTAAGGGATCTTCTATAGGTTCTTTAGCTTTTTGATTCATGATTTCATCCACTCTCACATTTGTAATTTCTACTATATTTTTTATTCTTTTGTTATAGCATCTGTAGGCTTTGCTTTTAATAGAGTAGCCACAAAAAATTCCTTCATCCACTCTTGAATCAAATTTTCCCAAGTTATCTTCATTTATTTTAATAAAGCATCTAATCCCAAACACTTTGAAATATTTTACAGTAGTTGGTCTTCCTTTCCACAATTCATAAGGAGTTCTGTCATGATTAACTCTGATTTTACATCTATTCAAGATATGAACAGTCGTATTTACCACTTCTCTCCAAAATTTATCTGATATCTTAGATTCATTTAACATGGCTCTAGCCATCTCTTAGATAGTTTGATTATTTATTTCTGTCACTTCCTTTTGTTGTGTAGTCCTTGTAGCTGAGTACTATCTTTTGATTTCATGATCTTCACAATATTCAATGAATTCATTTAAGGTGAACTCACCTCCATGATCTGACCTCAGGGACTTTATTTTCAATCCGGATTCATTTTCTACTAAAGCCTTGAAAGCTTTGAACTTCTCAAATGCTTCTAAATTTTCTTTTAGAAAGGCTACCCAAGTCATTCTAGTGTAGTCATTAATGAATAACATGAAATAACTCTCACCTTATATGCTTTCTATTTTGGTAGGTCCACAGAAATCAATATGAATCAACTCTAGTGGTTTAGTGGTTAAATACTCCTTTGTTCTAAAAATTTCTCTAGTTTTCTTTCCATGCTGACATTGCTTGCATAGAGTACTCGCATGTTTTTTTACCTTAGGCATATCCTGCACAGCCTTTTTGTTGTTGATTTTCACAAGATTATAAAAATTTATATGCCCCATCCTTCTATGCCATATCCAACTCTCTTCAACCTGACTTAGACAAAATTTCTCTCCTTTTACTTCTCTGAGCATGTATAGGTTATTTTTGGTTCTATGTGCATCTACTAATAACTCTCTCGTGTTTGCATTCCTTATCTCACACCCTTCAGCATAAAACTTAAGTGTGTTTCCTTGCTCACACATTTGTTGTACACATAAGAGATTATTCTTTAATCCATCAACATATAAAACATTCTCCATTTTTGGTTTAGCATTATCAAGACTCAACGTACCTTTTACAATGATCTTTTCTTTAGCGTTATCACCAAATTTCGTCATACCTTCATTTTCTTTCTTCAATGAGATGAACTTACTTTTATCTTTGGTCATATATGTTGAACATCCACTATCAGTGTACCACAACTTCCCTTCATCCTTTTCATGGAAGGTTTTTTTAACAAGCATAGATTTCTCTTTATCTTTCCCATCATTCTCTTTCTTCTATTTTCAAAATTTTGTAGCTTCTTTCTTCTTTATTTCTAGATAATTTACCTTCTAGTTCAATTTGGATGGTTCTACATAACTACTTCTACAAAATCTTGCCATATGTACATATTTATTGTAGTTATATCAAACAATATCTTCAACATAGTTTGATAAAGGAGAAAAGGAGTTGTAATTTCTATTTGAGAATCCATACACACCTTTGTTCCTTATATTGTTGTCTCTCACCCATATTCTACAATCTATTGCTTTATGACCAAAATGATTACAATAGAAGCAATATCCATAGAAAGAATTTTCAAACCTAGACATGTGAGTATATCTTGGAGGATTTTGTCTTCTAAACATGTTATCATCTTTGATTTCTTTGTAAGAAGTGTTGATCTTCATAAATCTCTTCTCCCTTTTCAACTCTTCATTCTTCATAGGTTCTTTGAGTGTCTCTGCATAGGTTTTTGACTTCTTTTCTCTTATCCCTTTCAAAGACTCTATATATTTTGTGTTAGGGGTGTCTTGTCTTTCCTTATATCCAAGACTAGTCTTGTTAGATGTTGAATTTTGTTGGTTCAGAATTTCATCTAGTACCTCAGTACTTTTCTCAAATTTTATATTACTTGTAACTTTGGCATTTTCTTTTTCCAAGTCCTTTCTCAAAGAAACAATCTTAGACTCATGCTTTTCACAATCTTCTTACTTATTCCTTAGCTGATTTCTTAATTCTTCTTCAACTCGTTTTGCTTCTTCAATTTGGGTTTTTAGATTCATAATCATCTTTCCTGATTCTTCAAGAGATTGTGATATCTTAGCTTCAAAGTTACAATCTTCTTCTTCATACCTTAGGAAATGTAAATTTTGTTTATGATTTTTATTTTTAAGAGATTTCAACTCTCCCAAGGCACAAATAAGTTCCTCTTCAAGATTCACTTCACCTTTTTCTTCCATGTCTTCATATCTTTCTAAGTTATATTTTATAGCCATGAAAAATATTTCTTTATTATCGCTACCTGAGTCATTTATCCCACTTTCTTCAGATGATCTACTACTTCCTTTTAAATATAAGTATTTTCTTTTGATTTCAAAATATTTTCTTGCCTTTTCTTTTCTTGAATTCCCTTTTGAATTTAGGTTTGCTTTCCTCATCATCGATTGTCTTATTTCTCTAGATACTTATCCGCAAAATGACCAATTTTACCATAGTTAAAAAATTTAAATGGTAACTTACCTTTGTACTTTCCAGATCCTTTCTTTAACTTTCAAATGAAAAAGGATTCTTTCTCATCTTCTTTGTTGTTTGATTTCTCATTTGACTCAGGTTCTTTGATTTTTTCTTTTCTTTGAGACTTTGAATGATAACTTGCTTCTTTGATGGTCTATTTGACTCAATACTCATTTCATATGTAGTCAGTATTCCATGTAGTTCGTCCATGCTCAACTTATAAAGATCCTTCATTTCTTTAATGGACATACACCTTAGCATCAAATATTGATGGTAGAGATCTTATAATATTTTGAACAATCATGTATTTGTCAATATTTTCACCTAACCCTCTTATGGCATTGACAACCTCATGCATGTGAAGAAGATAAGCTGAACAACATTCTCCTCATCCTTAATTTTTAGGCTCTCAAATTGTCTCCTAGGGGTTTGAAGCTTAGCCCTTTTAACCTTGTCATCACCTTCATAGATAGTTTGAATTTTTTCACATATCTCCTTCACCATGTCATATTGCATTACTTTAACAAACTCAGATTCTAATAGGCCACATAGCATTACATTCACTGCCTTGACATTGTTTTCAAAATCCTTATTTCTGGCTGTGATTTGTCAGTGGAACTGATGGGATTATATATCCAACTATTACCGATTGCCAAATATCAAACCTTGGTGTCATTATATATATTTTCATTCTTATGCTCCAAAATGCATAATTTGTTCCAATAAACAATGGATCCTTATTAGAAGAAAAACCTTCTTGTACTTGATGAGTAGCCACATGTGCTTCTGAGATCTACCTTCCAATTGTTAGATTGTTCCTGAAGGCACCAACGCTGATACCAATTGTTAAGAACAAGGTAATACTGAGAGGGGGGTGAATTAGTATTATGATATTTTTAAATAACACTTAATCTCAGAACCGTAATCACAATTAATAAATTTCACAATGAATATATCAAAGCAATCAATAAATGCAAAGCAAACCAAAAAAATGCAAATAGAAAGAAATTTACGTGGAAACCCTTTTCAGGAGAAAACCATGGAGAAAATATTCTTTATTATATTTCTCAAATTTTTGTAGGCACCATCTTATAAGTGACACCAATCCCCAATTTACAATTTTGTAGGCACCAATCTACATGAGCACTAACCCCTTCGAATTCGTGAGCACCCACTCACAGGAGCAACAACCCCTAATAAAAAAATTCCTCTTACCACCATGGAATTGTTGCTTATTCAATCAGTGATGGTTTTCTTATTTAGATCTATACTTCATACTTTTATTTTCAGGATCTGCTGAAATTTATTACAAAAATGTTGCTCAGAATACTCAGCCTAATTATCCCAACACCTTCACGTATATAAGTTGTAATTTTTTATCTTTAAAACTTTGAGTCCGCTCTTCTTCTTATTAATCTTATCTCTTCACTCAAAATATTCAATGTTTGTGTTTGTCTAAATCAAATGATTCTATCTCCTTATATATACTTTTCACATCCTTTTGAAAGACACGTCATTCCAACCAACACAACCTTTCCATTATTTAATTAACACAACATAATTAAGTACATTAGTCGGCTAAGACCAAAAGTAATTAATGAAGCCCATAAAAATTATTAAATGCACATTAAATAATGCAATGAACCCCTTGATAGGAGTGTTTCCCCTCAAATCTAATCATCTTCTTCCATAACTTGTTGAATATTTTTGTCACCTTTTCTAGCCATAATTCCATTACTTTTTACCAAACTTCCATATCACGATAGCTATTCAAAATCAGATTGTACCATAGTCTTTGTTGCACTTAATCAATCATATCTATCCATTTGAAAATGCCTTTTTGAGGCTCTTCAAACTGCTGGTTATTTTTCTTACTTTCTACCATTTTTCGTCAACATCCGTCAGTAGTTTCGTTAGCTTCTGTTACAAAATTCTGTTAACAAAATACATCAATGATTAATCCTTTGACATCAATGAAAATATTTCCAACACATGCCTAACTATGACTCCACCATGCTTGCATCTAACTCAACCATGCCTAACCTTACCTAGTTTCCATAGCCTACAGACAAAACCTATAACATCCATGAAGTCAAGTTTCTATAATAACAATACAATGGAAATGACACAAAGTACCTCATTAGTCCAAAATCAAAATCAACTAAAAAATGGGAGTTTCTATGTATTAATACATATATGCATAGGTATAGAAAATAGCAGTAGCTCAAAAACTCTCATGTACAATCTCACATCTCCGGCACACATGTCGGTGTATAAATATCAAAAATCAAGAAAACAATAACACATATCATCCTATCTCATTCCAGCATAGGTCCCTCACCTACGCTATTACCTGAACCCTCGGCTGGTCCTATCCTCCGCTCACTCATCGTCTCCCCACCCTCCAATGGTCCTGACCATATACCGATGTTAGTCACTGTTTTGGCACCGAAACCGAAACCCCACGTCCCCCATTTATAAAAACTCAACAAAAAATACCTAAAAACTACCCCAACCCATCCAAATCCCACTCATATTCATTTACCAACTTAATTAAACTACATTTTCCCCTTCTTATACCCAATTTCATCCCATTTAACCCAAATTACAAACTCAAATTCCAAAACCCACCGCTTAATTTTTTACCTTCATTTTTTAATACAAACATAGATGGAAATGAGATCACACCTCTATTTGATGACGTCTCCATGGTGGAATTTATTATCTCTACACTCATGGTCCTCTCGCTACCTCTCCCACCTCCGCCATGACCCAATCTACTCCTTATCTCCTGCCCAATGAAATCTCTCTAATCGATCTTGTAGGACTATCAAACACACTCATCTAATCACTCAACTCTCTCCAACTAAGCCTGACTCATCCCTCTATCCTTTTCCACAATTTCACAAACTAAAAAACCTCTTTTTCATTTTCCAAAAATAAAAAAAGAAAAAATGAATCCTTAAAACATGGATTTTACCTTTTTTACCCCAAATACGAATTGACTGACATCTGTTTATCTTGACCGGTATTGGTCACATGCCTTAGTGTACTGTGGTCAGTTTCTATTGACCAGTATTGGCTACCCTTAACCGGTATTGGTTAGCCTCCTTGAGCCCACTATACCAGTTATCACCACATTTGATTTCCAGAAACCCTTTTTCATCATACCAAAGCTTCTATATAGCCTTATCACCCAACCTAATTTCCTAATTACCTACCACCTAACCCGCCTTGTCATTTGGGGCATATTGTTGCATCTACCAGGGATTTTTCTACACCTATTTGACACTCAAATTAACCTGCTCACTATACCTTGCGACATTGTTACTCGTGTTGTTTTTCCTACCAACCTTGCCTTGCCTTATGACGTGTTGTTTATCTTGACTCGACCAAACCTATTGCTGATTTGGAACACACCTATTTCCCATTTTTAAACCTAGCCTAATTGTGTTTATAGGATCATATCTTGTACCTTGGATACCTTAATCACATTCACATTATTTGGATAAACTATCGACCTTTGAAACCATAGAGTTTTTGAGCTCTTCAGCCTAATACCTTGTCGCATTTTATACATGTGCATGCATTTGAATGCCATTGCCATTACCTATACCTATATCACTATTTCCTTTTCCTGCAATGTACCTAGTTTAATTTCACACCACCTACCATTTTATCAAACCCCTCACTGATTCAACCTCTTCCTTCACCAGTTAAAAGTTTGAGGGGGATCAACTTCACTCATACCTGGGGCAACCTAATTTTCAGCCACACTTAGGATGAACACTTCTATTTTTGTTCGCGTCACTTATCAAAACAAGCTATGTGACAAAAAGGGGAAAATTTAGACAGATTAGACCATGTTGTATGTCGTTGGTAGTCAGGGATATGGTATAGCTAGCGCTAAGGTTTGTGGAAAAATGGATAGTAGCCCAATAGGACTTGATCTTGTCCTAGTTGTTTTAGGTTGTGCCTTGCAACCAAGGTAAGAGGACCTATTTTGTAACCTTGTAATGGTGAAGGACGTGAAGATGTCCTTCTCTTTTCTTGGAATTCTATGATGGATACCTTGATGAAAACATGATCAACACCCCATATCTGAACTCTCACAAGTTGTCACTTCTCAAAACATTGGGTATGTTCTCAAAACAAGGCAAAGGTTACTAGAGACATTGGAAATCCTGATCTGTTATGCATACTTTTGCAAATGGATTTTGATCTTTTGTAGGTATACAAATGCACATCAGGGATAGTACACGACATGGATATTTGTTGTTAGATGATTTTTTGGTGGGGGATTGATAAGGACAAACTGGGATAGATCAGATCTTTGGCAACCACTACAATACTTGAACAACTATCAGATGAAATGTTTAAAATAATCAGGATGTTCTTTCAAGCAAAAGAGGCACAAATGGAATCCCAGGTTGCACTCTTCACACAATCTTTGATAACTAACCACAAAAGCTTGAATTATAGAACTCAATTAAACACAAAAATATATGATCAAACCATGCCTAAGGTACTCCCAAAGGCTTAGAAGAAATCTTTGCAGTTAAGGAAGGTAAAGTGATTTTAAATTTGTTTATCTCCTTATCAAATGAAGGCTCTTCTGAATATGAGATTGACAAATGCCACTAAAATATTAATTAGAAATGGAGATCTTGTGTGACTTCTAAATACTTTCAATGCAAGATTGAAAACAAAAACAACAAAATTTATTTGTAGGCATTTAAAATGATAACAGACATCATATTGCCCAAAAAAAGCAACATAGATTTAATTCAAAACTTGTTAGATTTAATAGAAGGGGAGAGTTACATGATCAATCTTAGAGCTGTGTGATGGCTATACACTTGTAACCAACTCACATACATTAATTTCCAACACATGAGACATTAACCTGGTTCTCTGGTGGATTTTCACAGAAAATGAGCTTTCTCTCAAAATTTCCCCGTAATTTTCAACTCCCTCCTCTTTTACAAATTTCTCCAAAATGCACTATATACCCTATGCCACATTGGAGCCTTCTTTACTTAAGAAAATAATATGCCATGAGATCAATTCTATTACAACAAATCTTCATGATTAAATGAAAATGACATCAAACAGAAAAACACTTACATATTTCTAGGTGTGCCAAAAAGATTAAATCATTACAAATATCTAGATCATTATCCATCCCGGAGGCATATTTTTCATCATTGAGGCATACAAACACCTCTTACTCATCATTTTCACCTTTTTACCCTCCTGAACTACCTCTACAACTTTTGATTTTGTCATTTCACGTGCTTTCTTGTGCTAGGGTAAAAATTTGCTTCAAAAACATCAAAAATCAAAGAATTAAGACATGAAAGTGATGCCAATGATCCTGGAAGGCCAAGAGGACACAAAATCACTATAAATTTGATGAATTTTGATGCAAAAATCATGATTCTAAGCTTCCTGGAGGAAAAATGGTGGCCAAGACAAATGAAATTACATAGCAACCGTCGATCTTACATCAACCTTTAATATCAACCCTCTCACATGGAAGATGCAATGCAAAAATACACTCAATATTGCCTTTTTAAACTTTGGAAAAGGTGGGACACGTGTCAAAAAATGATTGGATCAGGCCCATGCCTTTAAAAAAATGCATTTGCAACCTTTTGAAAATTTGGAAAATTTTACCACCTTTCCTCGCACTTGCCTCTTGGGGCCCGATCCATGTGTCCAAAAACAATTCGGGACTGAAATTGGGATCATTTTTTACTTTTCCACATTTTTTGAAAAAATGGAAAAAATTGACTTTTTTTTCCGCCCCTCTGCCCTTGAAATTTGGAGTTGACACATTACATATGGTGGGCCCCATCGAGATCGTGCTTCAATTCATACGCATTTTGACCTTTCTTGGAGTTTGGGAAAATTTTCTCTTTTTTCCCCGTAGGGCCCACACCTCCTGATTTTTTCCCTTGCCACGTGTCTTCAATCTGTGATTTGTTAGCGGGCCAGTGCTTAAAATTTTGATTTTGAGTATCCCTTTTATCAAAAGGGAAAAAATTCTCTCCTACCTCCACTGGCCCACTAACCCACCTTTTCCTTTACCACGCATCCATATTTCATTTTCCTGAGGACCCGTGGGCTTGATCTTCATTTTTTACTCCCTTTAAACCAAGGGAAAATTTTCCACTTTGTCTTCGTGGGCCCGTGCCTCCGAAATTATCCCGCCACGTGGGCTCCCTCCTATTCCCTGCGGGTCCAAATCTCTCTTTCTTCCTCTTGCCACATGTCTCCCTATGATTCGCTAGTGGACCAGTGCATCAAATTTTGATTTTGAGTATTTTTGGCAAAAGGGAAAAATTTCCTTCCTACCTCAACCACCCTGCCAACCCACCTTTGACCCTTAAAATGTTACACGTGTCCATTTGTTATTGGCCACGAGCTTTCGGGGTAAAAAATTTACTTTAACCTTTTTGTGAAAAAGGGAAAAAATCCCCTTTTCCCTTCGCGGACCCACCGACCCAATCTGTGCCACTGTGCTGCCACATGTCCTCCTCTGATTAGAGTGGGGGTAAGACTAATTTTTAAACCTTATAAAATTAGAGCCAAAAAACTCTAAGTCCCCCCACCACCCACATCCCCTCGGCCAATGAAAACATGCCATGTAGGTAATTTGGGGAAAAAAGGGGCCTCGGGCCCGAAAATGCCCCATTGCCTTGAAAAGGTGAAAAATGAAAAGTTAGAGTACCACCCTACCTTTCCTTAGCCAATGCAATCCTGCCACATAGGCAAATACCTCCTGAGGAAGAATTTAACGGGCAAATGATGCCCATAGACTGTCAAAACGTAAAAAAATCCAGGGAAGCCCTAGAATTTAATTTTTTCACCAAGGATGGCATATTTTTCGATTTTGAATCAACTAAAGGATGATTTCACAACATCTTTGACCTTGGGATTGGATTTTCAAATATAAAGAAGTATGAATTCATAAAATTCTGATTTTTTCACAATTTGGCAAAGGGAAAAAATGACATAGCCCATGGAAATGGAAAAAACCCAGGGCACAAATAAGGGCACACATAGATATATTCTCTTTTAAACCAGGGCAGAACAACAAGTTTATGGGCATTTATATTGAAGCATTTCAATTGGACGGGATAGAATTGTAGGTCATCAATTTGAGAATGGTAAATTTTTTCTTAGTACATATAGATTTGAAAAATTAGGGCACACTAAGGTGCTAGCTCAGAAATGGCACCAACATTGACTCTTGCTTTGGGATGGGCACTCCCCAGTGAGTGCCACAAGGATAAAACATAGACCAAGTTCAAAAATATCCATTGGGAAAAGGAGTCAAGAGCCAAAAACACCAAAAACTAGCCAAGAACCTGACCAAAAAAAAAGGTTACCACGCAACAAGGCTAACCACAAAACTGACAGAACACCAAAAATTAGAGCAAAAAACTAAATACTATACACTGTACAAGATGGTGCATACCTCAAATTTTGGGTTTAATCCGAGAAATGTTTCAAATGTCTATCATTAACAGGAAGCTCCAGAAATTCCCCATCTAAATCCTTCAGAAATAAGGTATGCTCACCAATTATGATATTAATGGCATAAGGACCCATCCATAATGCATCAAATTTTCCATGCTTACCCTTGTATTCATCACAAAAAAACCAAAAATTCAACATTGAAGGCTCTAGGAGTGACCTTCTTGTCAAACAATCTCTTCAATTTTTCCCTAAATTTGACATTCCTTTGATGGGATGCTCTTCTCTCCTCATCAAGCTCAATAATCTGATAGATCCTTGATTCATATGGGCCAAGCTCTTGATCTTCTAAATGTTGGGCAAACTGAAATTAACAAAATTATAGGTGCAAGGGCAGCAAAGCCCAAGTTCCATACACTAATTCAAATAGGCTTTTACCAGTAGCTCTTTTAGGAGTTATCTTATGCATCCCAAACTAGAAATTTTAATTGGTCACCCCGTTTCTTCTTGTTTTTCTCCAAGGTTCTTCTAATGATCTTCAAAAAATTCTTATTGCTGGACTCAGCTTGTCCATTCCCTTGGGGGTAATAGTTCAAAGAATAAGTTAAATTGATTCCATAGTCATTGCTCATTTCCATTAAAGGTTTATCTCCAAAGCACATAGCATTATCAGCTATAATCTTGGACTGGGACTCCAAATCTGCATATGATTTGATTCAACAAGAAGTCCATAACTATTTGGTGTGTTGCTTTCTTGGTGAGGATTTCCTCTACCCAATTTGTAAAATAATTAATGGCTAGAAGGATCCACTTATTTCCAACACTAGAAGGCTCTAAAAATATCACCAATGAAGTCCGATCCTCCATTTCTTGAAAGGAGCTTTAATTGATATAGGGTGCAAAGGAAGGGAACCTGAAGCTTTCAGTCTTCTAGAGAAAATGTTGGCAACTATCACATTTTCTAACTAGCTGGGTTGAATATTTAAAGAGAGAAGGCCACCAATTAAACCAACTCTCAAAATATTATGTGTTGTTACTCTTCCAGCAAAGTGTCCTCCAAAAACTCCCCCATGGGGAATTAGCAACTATCGTGGAAGCTTCATCTTTAGTTATGCATTGTCAAGAGGACACCTTTCATGGTTCATCCAAGCTAGCCCAAGGTTAGTGATGGATGTACTTTTGAGAAGACAACTTGAGGGATTTTTTACTTATTTTTATTTAAATGGTCAAGACAACAAAGGTGTCTAAGGTAAAAGATTACATCCTTGTACCACTTAGAATTTACCAACTTTGTAAGCACATCTATCCTTTCTTCCTCTAGCTAATTCACTTCCACATTTTGCAAGTTGCTCTCAGCCATAAGCTTAGCAAGACCCAAGCCTCTTACCAAATTTGTGGTTTGGATGTCCATATCAAACTCCTGCAATTTTTTCACCCATCTACATCTTTTTCGTGAGATACCTTCATCTCTGATAAGATGTCTTTCACCATGGTGTGGGGAACATAAGCAACAACTTTCGAACTCAATATATAAGGCCTGAAAATTTTTGATGCTTTCACCAAGGCCAATGCTTGTTTCTTCCATCATTATATACGTTCAAATCAGCTGCTTGTAAAGCCTTGCTAAAGAAGGCAATAGGACTCTCAGCCCCATTCTCATCCTTTTGCAGAAAAATAAAAGCAATGGTATATTCCGAGGCAAAGGAAAAGATTTGGAAAGGCCTCTTATAGTTTGGCGCTGCTAAGACAGGTGCATGTTTAAGTGCATCCTTAATTCCTTTAAAATCTTGAATGGCAGCCTCCTCCCATTTGATAACTTGTTCCTTCTTTAACATGCTTGTAATTGGAAGATTCAACTCAACAAAGTTGGAAACAAACCCTCTAATAAAATTAATTTGACCAAAAAAAGATTGGATGCCTTTTTTGGTTCCCTGGGAAAGGTACTTTGTTGATTGCTTCCATTCTCTCAAGGTCTATAATAACAACATCTTTTGACACAATTTGGCTAATAAACTTGGCCTTTTTTACACCAAAATGAAACTTCTTTGGATTAAGAGAAATGCCATTCTCCCTACATCTGATCAGCATCTTCTCCAAGTGTTGCAAATGATCACCTCTCTACCTTGAAAACATAGTCACATCATCTTGGTAAACTGTAATGAACTCATTGATGTAACCAACAAAAGCAAAACCCATTGCTCTTTGAAAAAGTGGCACCAGCATTCATCAAACCAAAGGGCATCCTAACAAAAACATATTTTCCCCAAGGAGTAGTGAATGCCATCTTAAGTCTTTCTGATTCTTTAACTACCACTTGATTATATCCGAAGAAACCATCCAATGTAGAAAGCAATTCAGACCCTGTCACAAGCTGTAACATATTTTCCATATTTGGCAAGGGATAGTTGTCCTTCATGGATGCCTTGTTCAGATTTCTGAAGTCTACACAAAGTCTGATATCTCCATTCTTCTTTCTGACTAGCACAAGGTTTGCAACCCAAGATGAATATCTAGTGGGCTGAATAATACCTCCATCTCTCAACTTCTTTAACTCCTCTTGCATTTTCATGGAGAGAAGTGGATTAATTAGCCTTTTCCTCTATCTGAATGGTTTGGAATTTGTTTCAAGAGGGATCTCATGTTGAAACAAGTCTTCTCTATATTATTTTAGCTCTGAATAGGACCAAACAAGATAGTCTTTATATTTTTTCAAGAGTTGGGCATAGGACTGTTTTTTCTTCTTTACTTAAATTAATGCCCAACCAAACTTTTCTTGGTTTTTCCTTTGTACCCAAGTTATGCTCTTCCACATCCCTTGAGGTAGACATGTTTCTATTTATGATGCAATCAACATTGTTAAAATTTGACTCAAGTGCAACAAGACCTCTAGGAATGGTGTTTGTTTTCAATTGGATGATATCTTTTCCAAACAAAGTCTCTCTTCCTTCAGTCATACACACCATTGGCTCCCAATCAATATTCTGATTTTCAAACTCACCTTGGTTTTGCAAGAACCTTAGCACTTAAGAATCATCATCAAACACTTGCCAATGCTTGATGTTGTCAGGGATAACTAGCCTAGTTAGCACTTCAATGTTGTATTCACAATAAGGTGAAATGGTGCAATCTTCAAATCTTGACCCCAACACTGCCAACTTGTCAGTAGCAGCATTCAAACTTCTGTCATGGTACATAATATTTAAGGAATCAAACATCTCAATTAAATCCCAAAATACATGATTATACTATTTCATACGTTGATTTTTTGTAGCATATAATTTTCTTATTTGTTTGACAACCAAATCTGAATCTCCTTTTGCAACAATGTCTTTTACTCCATACTTCCATGCAATTCTTAGACCCAACAACAAGGCTTCATACTCAACAATGTTGTTAGTACATTCAAAATTAAGCTTGAAGGAAAAAACAAATTCTTCCAAGCTAGGAGAAATCAGAATTACACCAGCACCATTTCCAAATTTGGAGCAAGCTCCATCAAATAGCAAGGTCCAAGGAGAACATACCTTATCAAGGAACTTTGACTGATCCATTTTATTTTCTTTTCCATCAGCAAAACCAATGAAATTCTCAGCATCTACATCAACAAACAACACTTCATAGGAAGCATTGTTGGGATCTTCAATTAGGTGCAACATCTTCTTTTCACCATAAATTTTGACAAGGCTGCCCTCAATGGGAATGGTGGAAAAATACATATCCATCTGAACGCTGCCACTAACACTTGCAGCCCATTTTCTTGAAAAAATCATACCCCATTTGGTAGGGCAGTCAACAATTACAACATCAGTTTCAAATTATTTCCCGGATAGACTGTAAGTTACACTACCAAACCTTTCGCATAACCAACCACCAGCACTTCCCTTGAATCCATGGCAGTACACTTCCCATAGGTAGTAGTCACTTTGATATCCAACTCATTCATGACTTCTAGAGGCATGACATTACATGATGCACTGGAATCAAACATACAATTGTGAAGTAGCCTATCTTTTATGAGCAAAGTTGTAAAGAATGGATCAACATTCAATTGGGAATCAACCAAGGATGTCCCCAAATATACCTCAGGTGTCTCTCCAAGATCTTCCACTACTATCGGTGTTTTAAGGTCAGAAATGATTTGGAGAGGAGTCTCAACAACATTTACATTTCTTCTTGGGGTGATCTTCTCTTCTTTCAATCCCAAGTACTCAAATGCTCTCTTCTTATGCTCAGGAATTCTAAGCAACTCAATGATTGGAACACTCAACTTTAATTTGGCTCAATACTTGGGCTATGTCATAGGGGACACTCTTTAACAAAACAACATTGGAATGGATACAAGAAGATTCATCAAATGGTAAAGGATTCTTGGCAACTTGGGCATGATGAGGACTGTAATTTTTGTTTGGAACAACAGAGCTTTTAGCAAGTGTTTCTTTCCTAGGAGCTTCTTTTGGAATGCTTGTGAGCAAGGGTGTTTTAGGTTTGGCTTGAGGCCCAACTCCCTTAACAACTTTGCTTCTAGTGTTATAGTCCTTCTCTTGAGCTACAACAACATTCATCAACAATTTTCTATCTTCCTCTGAAGGGATACCACCATCATACTTCTTAATCATCAAAGCTCTCAAGTATTCAAAGTCATTGTTAGGAATTTCAAAAGCTTGTACTACATCAACTTCAAGAGCATGAGGGGGGAGAAATACTTGTACCCGTTTTATGCAATCCAAAAAGGTAGTAGTAGTCCTATGCACTTATTACTTTAGTAGATGTTGCTCCTCCTTGTGAGCTTGAAGAACAGACCCACCATGCAAATATCATCATCAGTTCCATCCTCATTATCAGCTTCATCAACTTGTTGGTCCACATCACATGGAGGATGAGGAAGAAAACATCTATCACACCAATCCATATGAGTAACTTCATCAATAGCAGCAACCCTAGTAGTTAGAGGGTCAGAAACCAATCTACTTTCACATGTTTGGGGTTGTCTATTTGCAGTTCCAACAGGCCCTTTACCCTTGTCATCAAACCTCTTCTCATTCCTATGGTGATTGCCAAATCTATCTTGTGTCTGTTTCCTAGGCTGACCTTGTGAAGTCTACCCAATTCCCTTCTCAGCTCTTGCCAACTTGTATGAGATTTCTTTGACAGCCCCTGCCAAAGTTTCACAACCTCTTCTAAATCAGCACCTTTGCTAGCTTGAGGTTTTTCAAGGTTTATCAATTTTACACCATCTCTCTTGAGAGGTTTCCAACAACCTTGATATTGTTTTCAATTTGAAGTGCCGTGGTGAAATCTTGTCTTAGATTGGTTGGGTTATTGTCTCTTAGGTAATAGGTTGCCTTCTTATCAAATGCATTTGCATATTTGATTAAATAAGATTCATCACAAGGCCTCAAACAAATAGGAAGCCTTCTCAAATTTTTGTTAAACCTTGTGTTGAAGTCATGGACTGATTCATTAGGGTTCTTCTTGATATTCTCAAACTCAGATAAAAGAAATCTAGGATCAGTCCTGTCACCATATTGCAACCTAAATGCATTTTTCATTTCAGTCCATGAATCAATAGAATTATCAGGTAGAGCCTTGTACCAATCCCTAGCATCTTCTTCTAGTGTATGAATAAACAACTTAATATACACATCTTCAAACTCTATCTCAAAATATTCCATCATATTATCAAAAAATTTGAGATGTTGATCACCAGTAATAGCATTGTTACCTTGGAATTTTGGCAACCTATTTCTGACATCTTGTGGGACATCATTTGGGTAACCATCCATTCCTCTAAAATTTATAGGACCAAAGGTGTTAACAACAAATGGAGGTCTAGGCTGAGCCATATTGTTTGGTGGGGGTGATCTTGGAGGTGAGACAAGCTGATGAGGAGTGCTATATCTTTGGGGCTCAAGAATGTGATTCACAAGACTGGTATTCTCTAAGTGCTGATTTTCTTGGAAAGTTTTACTCAAATTAAAACACAGAGGTGTAGATTGGAGAAGGAACTTACCAGGTACAGCAGAAGGACCTTCACTAGCTGAGGCAAACAAATTTATGAGAGGATTGCTTGAATCAGAATCACTTGAAGAAGAGTGATAGTCCTCTACCAAAGGCTGATCTCTCTCACTAATGGCTATATCTTTGCCTAATGTCTGACCTTTAACCACTTTCCAAACTCTTCTCCCTTCCAACTCTGAATTTCTTGACTCTGAGAACAATTTCTTAGTAGAGTCTCTAAGGAAGAGAGATCTTCTTCCTTCTAGTTTTGCAGAGGTTAGCAGCACAAAAATAAATGACATAAAGCTTAAGACACTGGTATTTTCAAGATCAAATTAGCATGGAGTCGCCACTAAGGAATTTCACCTTAGTTGTGCAAGAATGCACTAAAATAATCTATCAAATATTTGTTATTTGCTAGCACTGAAAACCTTGCAAAGCCTTATAAATCAGACCTTCTTCTTCTTAAATCAATCAATCACAATGCACCCAAAGTGTATGAACTACTAGTAAATGGAAAAAGGGGAGACAAAACTTGAAACCCTTGTTTAAAAATTTGTAGATCTGAAGCATAGGATGATATTTTAACAATGTATTAGCTCAAATAATTGAATACACAAATGCTCAAACTCCTCAAATACTTCAAAAACACCAAGAAAATTCCAATAATTCCCCGGAGGCAACCGGCACCACTCATGTTGCTATCCAAATTTGTTCTCCTTTTCAGTTTGAGCAGCACCATAGATATGTCATGGAGCTTAAGGATAGATTAGACCATGTTGTATGTTGTTGGTAGCTAGGGATATGGTCTAGCTAGCACTCAGGTTTGTGGAGAAATGGATAGCACTCCAATAGGACTTGATCTTTTCCTAGTTGTTTTAGGTTGTGCCTTGTAACCAAGGTAAGAGGACCTATTTTGTAACCTTGTAATGGTGAAGGAGGTGAAGATGTCCTTCTCTTTGCTTGGAATTCTATGATGGAGACCTTGATGAAAACATGATCAACACCCCAGATCTGAACTCTCATGAGTTGTCACTTCTCAAAACATGGGTATGTTCTCAAAACAAGGCAAAGGTTACTAGAGACTTTGGAAATCCTGATCTATTATGCATAATTTTGCAAATGAATTTTTCAATCTTTTGTAGGTATAAAAATGCAAATTAGAGGATAGTACATGATAGGATCTTTGTTGTTAGATGATTTTTTGATGGGGGATTGACAAGAAAAAATGGGATAGATCAGATCTTTGGCAACCAATACAATACTTGAACAACTATTAGATGAAATTCCTAAAATAATCAAGATGTTCTTTCAATCAAAAGAGGCAAAAATGGAAGCCCAAGTTACACCCTTCACACAATCTTTGATAATTCACCACAAAATATTGAAAGTAAAGAACTCAATTAAAGAAAAAAAATCCATGATCAAACCACGCCTAAGGTACCCCCAAAGGCTTACAAGAAATCTCTGTAGTCAAAGAAGGTAAAGTGATTTTAAATTTATTTATCTCTTTATTAGATGAAGGCTCTTCGGAACATGAGATTATAAATGCCACTAAACTATCAACAAAAAATGGACATTTTATGTGATTTCTAAAGACTTTTAGTGCAAGATTGTAACAAGAACAATTAAAACTATTATGTGCATGCATTTAAAAATGATAACAGACATCATATTGCCCAAAGAAAACACAGATTTAATTCAAAACTTGTTAGATTCAACAGTAGGGGAGAGTTACATGAACAATCTTAAAGTTTTGTGATGGCAATACACTTGTAACCAACTCACAAACATGAATTTCCAACACATGAGACATTAACTTGGTTCTTTGGTGGATTTTCTTAGAAAATGAGCTTTCTTCTCAGAATTCACTTGATGATTTTCAACTCCCTCATCTTTTAAAAATTTCTCCAAAAATGCATTATATACCTCATGTGACATTAGGAGCCTTCTTTTTGAAGAAAATAATATGCCATGGGATCAATTATGTTATAACAACTCTTCATGATTCAATGAAAATGACAATAAACTTAAAAACACTCACATGTTGCCAGGTGTGCCAAAAAGATTAAATCATTACAAATATCTAGATCATTATCCATCATGGAGGTATGTTTTTCATCATTGAGGCATGCAAACACCTCTTACTCATCATGTTCACCTTTTTACCCTTTTAAAATACCTCTGCAACTTTTTATTTTGTCATTTCACGTGCTTTCTCAGGATGGGGTAAAAATTTACTTCAAAAACATCACAAGTCAAAGAATTAAGCCATGAAAGTGATGCCAATAATCCTGGAAGGCCAAGAGGACACAAAATCACTATAAACTTGATGAAATTTGATGCAAAAATTGTGATTTCCAAACTTCTTGCAGCTCCCATGGCGGCCAAAACAAATGGATGCACTAATAACCATTGATCTTACATCAACCTTTAATATCAGCCCTCCACGTGGAAGATGTAATCCAAAAGTATGCATTCAATATTACCTTTTTTAAACTTTGGATAAGGCGGGACACATGTCAAAAAATTATTAGATCGGGCCCATGCCTTTAAAAAAATACATTTTAGACCTTTTGAAAATTTGGAAAATTTTGCCACCTTTCCCCGCCTACCTCTTTGGCCCGCCACGTGTCCAAAAACAATTGGGACTGAAATTGGGATCATTTTTGAAATTTTCCACATTTTTTGGAAAAAATAGAAAATTTTTGACTATTTTCTTTGCCCCTCCATGCCCTTGAAATTTTGGAGCTGACACGTGGGCTTATGGTGGGTCCTCATTCGGGATTGTGCTTCAATTCTGCACATTTTGACACTTTTTGGAAATTGGAAAATTTTTACTTTTTGCCCCCACAGGCCCGCATCCTTCTAATTTTTCCCTTGCCACATGTCTCTTTGTGATTCGCTAGTGGGGCAGCACATCAAATTTTGATTTTGAGTATTATTAGAACAAAAGGGAAAAATTTCCTTCCTGCCTCCACCGGCCCACTGACCAACCTTGCCCCCTATCACGCATCCATCTCTCATTCACCGAGAACCCACGGGCCTAATCTTCATTTTACTCCCTTTAAGCCATGAGAACATTTTCCACTTTGTCTCCGTGGGCCCGCACCTCCGAAACTATCCCTGCCACGTGGTATTCTATTCGCTGTGGATCCAAGTCTTCCTTTCTTCCTTCAAACTTCCCTTACAAATTTTTGAAAATTCACAAACTTCAATGTTGACCCACACCCCCTTTTGACCTTTCAGGACATGTGTCCTCTCCTGATTTTTTGCGGAGTTTCGGGCCAAAATTTGCTTTTTATCCATTTTCCAAAAAAGGGGAAAAATTCCCTTTTCGCTCCGCAGACCCGCTGATCCTCCTGTGCCACCGTGCTGCCATGTGTCCTCCTCTGATTGGAGCGGGTGAAAAACTAATTTTGAAACCTTATAAAATTAGAACCAAAAAACCCTAAGTCCCCCCACCACTTGCATCCCCTCAGCCAATGAAAACATGCCACGTAGGCAATTTGGAAAAAACTGGGCCTCGGCCCCGAAAACGTCCCATTGCCTTGAAAAGGTGAAAAATGAAAAGTTAGAGCACCTCCCTGCTTTTCCTCAGCCAATGTAATCCCACCACATTGTGAATACCTTCTGAGGATGAATTTAACGGGAAAATGACACCCATTTGACTGTCAAAACATAAAAAATTCCAGGGATGCCCTAGAATTCAATTTTTGCACCAAGGATGGTAGATTATTTGATTTTGAATCAACTAAAGCATGATTTTACAACATTTTCGACCTTAGGATGTGATTTTCAATTACAAACAATTATGAATTGATCAAATTCAATTTTTTCATGATCTAGCAAAGGGAAAAATGACACAACCTATGGAATTTGAAAAAATAGGGCACAAAAGGGGCAAACTTGGAATATTCCTTTCAAATTAGGGCAAAACAACAAGTTTGTGAGCATTTTAAAGCATCCAACTGGAGGGGAAGAATTTCAGACCACCAATTCAAAGGATAAAATGTTTTTGAGAAAAAATGGACATAAAAAAATAGGGCAATAAGGTGTAAGCTTGAAAATGGCACCAACAGACTGGAGAACTTAAACTCCTCGCTAAAATAATTAGAAGTGTCAAGGTTAATATTGAAACCCTTTTTGTGATATAACAAGGGGAAAAGGTCTCAAGCCCTGAGGAAATCCTAGACGACCTCATCATTTTAAAATAGGTCCATGGAAATATGAAATTGTTGGTCTTGGTCAAAGAGTGAAGGGTAGACAACGTCAAGGGTGTGGATAGATAAATGTTTGAGAAAGAGTTAGTTTCTACAAGGTTCTCAAAGAGTCTATGTGTGGAACCGATCTCAACTTTGGAGTTTGTGTCCTCGTCACTATTCAAGACCTCAATATTATTGGTATTTTTTAGAAGGTCTCATATTCTAGACCATGTGTGTATATATTCGATTTTATTACAACTATCTTGATACTATCATGCCCTTGTGGACCAAGTCCTCTACCTTTCCAGTTCATATTTTTCATCATTTTATGCTCCTTGGTATAGTCATAATATTTAAAGCATTCAGCCATCCTATCTTCATATAAATAATAGTTGTTAAACCCTTTATTGTGTTCATCTTCCAAATATCCATGTCTCCTCCAAAGAGTGGCCCCCAACAAGTAAACTAGATTTTCACATAGGTGTGGAGGATTAGGAAGTCCATAGCTATGAGGAGCTAAAGGGAGCTAGCCAACATGAAAATAATTTTCAAGTGTGTACTTGCTAATACCTTGATGGGAAAACATAATCTCAGGTGATGTATTAGATCTAGATGCTTATAAGGAAGATGTAGATGCATGTAAGAGAAAGAGTGTTTCAGGATCAATGTGGGTGTTAGTAACAAGGATAACACGATGTTCAACTAGACTGTCAACATATGGGAAATAATGAGCTGCATTATACCTTCCTTCTAGAAGTTTGTGGTATATAAATGGTTTGGTGTCAACAAGCAATGTGAAATATTTTCCATTATGTAAAAATTTAATACATTGACGATAGGTGGTAGGAACAAAATTCATCACGTGTATCTAATGTCTACCTAAGAGGAGGTTATATGAAGCTTTTACATCTAAAACATGACATAGGGTGTCGAGGAGTTGAGGACCCACTTGTATGGGAAGAGTGATATTGTCATATTATTCATGAAGATCACGAGTGAGGATATCTAGGAAGTTGGGTGAGTATTTTAATAACTCCATTTAGATATATGCTTAGGTGTGGTCACTAACTATTTTATTAAGTTATACTAACCAGAAGTAGAGGTTTTAGCATTGGAGGTTGACTTCTATTTTAAGGGAGTTGTTGGTTTGGAAACTTGAGGCTTATTCGATGATATGAATGGTTGGTTGCTTGAGGGAACCCAAATTTTCTTTTGGCATGTGGAAACCACATTGTTTTGAGGTCTATAGTTTATGGTAGCGATAGCAGAAGGAAATTCTTCAATAAATGAGATAATTGATTTAAAATCAAACATTATTGGAAGATTGACCTTTTTTGTGTTATTGTTATTGGAACCATGTTTAGGGAATGGGTTTGAAAAAAAATGAGATTATCATTTGGTGTTTTATTCAATGAAGGATATTCAAGGGTAATATCCCCACTATCTATGAGGTCTTGGATAAAGTGGTGGAGTCATACAAAATGATCTGTTGGGTGACCATCAATGTGATGAAAGTCACATTAAGTGTCAAATTTTTACCAAGAGAGTTTAGGCTCTCCTTCAACCTATGGTCTTGTAATAGGATATGTCACCATGTTGGCATTAATGAGTTTTCATAAAAAGCTTGAGAGAGGTTCTCCCAAAGGTGTGAATTGATGTCATTTAGAGTTGTGAGAAGAGGGATCCTCTTTACTTTAAATAATGATAGGTTGTTTGGCTTTGTGGTGGTGAAAATCAACTTGCAAATTTAATATGTTATACATTGAGTTACATTCATTTAATTAACAAACTAGGGAGGATAGACTTGAAATACTGTCAGTGTTGTATGCATAGTTATAGGTTATCTAGGAGGTTGGAAAGGAAATAACTTGTCACATAACAATACTGAAAGAAAAATAAAACTTAGACTTGGAAATGAACGATTGCTAAATTCTTATCACTGAAATAAAGTTGCAGATTCAGAAAGAGAATTGCCCCTAAGTAAATATGCACGAAATAAAAAATAAAGGGGATGTATCAGATCTCAAGTAGACCCTGAATTGGGTGCTAATCCCTTCCTAATTCTATAACCAAAAAATAAATAACATAACTCATATTCCTTTATTGATTTTCAAAAAACATTACATCCAGGAACAAAAGATCGTAGTGATCTCTATTCTCTAATTCCAAACCCGACTCTCTAACTTACTCTCTCATCACTTATATTTTTTTCATTTTTTCATAAGGAACCATCCTTTTTATTTTATACCTTATCATTTACAGAATGTGAGAAGAAGAAGAATACAACATAAAAATGAAAATATCTTCAACAAAAAAAGTGATAGATTAGACACATGTTTAAAACACACAAGTGTTATTCTAACAATCAGTTCTTCACACAGCACACAACAAGTGTTAATCAAATACTAATTTATTTCCCTTTTTCCACATTCTTGTTGCAATTGCTTCTCCAATGGTGTGTATTGACTTGAGTGTCATAACTCCATGTTTCAAAATATCTTCATAAATGCATGCTCTTTACCGTGAATGATTTTCTTATGTTGCAGACAAGTTCTTTGGCTATGGATGAGTTGTTGCAAATAGGTTCCTTTGTTGCATATGGAAACTTTCTTACAACCAAGAGCGGCATCAACACATATAATCATCCAAAAAAATTATTGGAATAAAAAGAATAAATATACATATAATATCACAAAATAAAGACGATTAGACATAACTATATTAATTAAATATTATTCCAAAATTTCATGGTTGTGATGGTGATGTGCAACAATGCTCCTTGGAAATACATAGACATGGTTTACAATAGGCTAATAAAAATTCAAAAGATGAGTCGTTATGAAAGTAATTTATACATCTCATCACACCCCCAGGCTTAAACATTTGAATGTCCTCATTCAAGAGCTTCATATCTTCCCTGCTGCTGTAAACTACGTTCTTTCCTAAAGTATATGGATTTTTTTATTCCCTCTTCTTCTGATAAAAAATATCCACCATTATTCATGAATATTTCCTAGACTCTATCTTGTAATATTTGATTAATTAGCAAATTTCATGTCCAAGGTGGAATTGGGAAGTGAAAGATTAGAGGATGATAAGCTATAGGAAACTACTCATCCTCACATTCATTATCTATTTCAATATACTTATTCACCTTACAGAAATTTAGAAGAATGTTTGGATAGGAATGTGTATCTTTCCTCTAGAGTGCAAGGGATAACTCATTTCACCTAATTTGGCATGCCTGCACAACTTCAATTCCATGTTCCCTGATCATGTTCATGACTTATGCGTGTGCTTCTAATATCATTTTTACTGATTCTACTTTATTACCAAGGGGAAAAGTAATTCATGTAGGGGTTATTAATCATTAGGTGGATGTGACATGAAGCAAAATGATGTGACATGTTGGCATATGTGGAGGGCTAGGTGGACACACCATAGCTCAAAGGTGATGGTATTTTAATATGTCACATACATGATGACTTGGAATAACTCATAATTAAATACAATTAATCTAAAATTATTTTATTAAAGTAATACATGCATGTACTTATCTTGTTAATGCTTGAAATGATGGATGTGCATGATTTATTAAAATAGAGTCTTGGTTGCATGTAATTTCCCTGTGATGTTGCAGATGTGAAGTTAACTTATGTTGACTACTCCTTACTACAAACAGATGTTTCCCAAAAAGGTAAATCTAATTGGTTGGGGTGACAATAATTATTCATCCATCATCCACATGTACATCATTCCTTAATTCTCATCATGTAATCATGAGTTCTACCAGATGCTACAAAAAAACAAGATCTTTTACTTGTGGCTACAAGTTGAAGACTTGGTCGTTGCACTCTCTCCTTGTGATCGATAACACACTCTTTTGTAATCACATGTCAATAAGACATGCAAAACAAACAATTTATAAAGAAAATGGGTTAGAAGAGTGCTGATGATCACCCATAAAGGTAGATCCCAACACTCTTATTTGGCGTTGGAATATTTACCAAGATGAATGATCTAAGGCTACTGACATCTCATCAATTCTTTACAATCCCAGAAGGTGAGCCAAAAGGCTCAACCTCTGAGGTTAATTACGATGTTTCTTTCTACATCCTTCTCTGATATCCTCTGAATAACTCCATAAATGAGCCTTTATTAACTATATTTTTATACAATCTTAATATGTGGCCATTAACTAATAACTTGAATCTCACAGGATCAATAGTAGTAAGTTTCACAGCTCCATTAGGAAAGATTTTCTCTATTTCATAGGGGTCTAGCCACCTTGTTCTAATATTTCCTATGTGATCCTTGTATTTTGAGTCAAACAAAAGTGCCCAATTTTTTTTATCAAGGGAAAATAGTTTTGAAGGGACTATACCCTAAATACAAAAGGGCTCAAAAGCCAGATAGCAAAGGTGAGAGAAACAACCCAGAGAAGGGAAAAACGGCCAACCTAAGAGGGCTCAATAGCCAAATATGACAATACATGTGAAGAAAGGATCCAAATGAACAATGATCCAAAAAGAGGTAGAAAAGATCAAAAAGAAACCAAAAGAGATACAACATATAAAAATCTACCAAAAAACAGCTCCAGAACCGCCAGATAACAACTTTACAGCCAAAAACAACAACACAGCAACCCGTTACTTGATAGCCCTGTCAATCTTGGTCTTGATAGCCTGCAGCAACATGAAGAAGGCAATGGTAGTGGCCTGAGAGGAGTCTTTCATATCCTCTTGAGCAATTGCAATATCCCTTTTCTCTTTAGGGCCCCAAATGTCTTCATTAATCCCACTTAAATTGCAGACACTATGAACATGTTGTTTAATGAAATTATAAATGCTTTTAAGGGCAGATAATATGCAGTCATTGTGACTTTTTGCATTCCCCATTCTTCCATCCAAAGATTGTAACTTCTTGAAGACTTCAGCAATAACCCCTTCTTCATCATCACTTTGAAGAATTCCTTTTCCCTTAGCTCTTTCCATATTTTTTATAGTCCCTTTGAGCTCTTGTATCTCCTTTTCTAACATGTCCACTCTATCCATCAAATCCTCCTCCTTGGGCTCCTCCATCGATTTACTGATATGCAGGAGGTTCTCAGCAAGTTCCAGGTCTTTGTGGCTCCTTAGGACCCATTGAGAAGAAGGGATTTTAGCTTTTATACTCTTTCTTTTCTTGCTGGAAGCAACAACTTTAATCTTCCTTTTCAGCAGGGGGAGTGGAAGCGGTGTGAGTAGGTGGAGGAATGGAGGAAGAAGGTGGGGTAGGATGCATTGGGGGATAGCTAGAACAGTGGTGATGGATCAGGAGGATAAGCCCTTGGTGCAAAGGGACAGCCCTAGAGTGGCTTTGAACTTCCCTAACTGATTTCTCTAGTGAGTTTATCAAATAGTGTGGAAAGCTGATGATGATATTTCTACGAAAGTGATTAAGAAATATTAAATGTTTTTGAGGTATAGTCACAAATCTTCCTTCAAGAGTTACATACCTAACAACCATCCTGGCAAGCTCAGCAAAAGGCTCAGGAATCGACGCCACCTTGATGCCAGTAGTCACGAATTCAAGATTCTACCCTTTGTCCAGGAACTTCTTGGTCTCCACCTCCCTGTCCACCTTCTTACTGAAGAATTTGGTGCCCTCCAGGATGAGGCCCATGATCTGGGTGATGAGATCTTCCGTGATCTCAATCTCCATGTTACTATATTTGAAAATCCAATTCTTCCATCCCTGGGTGAATCTGATAGAAATGTCTTGGTCAAATCCTTGAATCCTTTCAATAAAATTAGACAGACCCCCGATTTGAAGGTAGTTCCAAAGCACCGTATCCTCTTTCCACACTAGATTGTGGGTCAGTTCAGGTTTGCAAGGTGGACCCCCCATGTTTCCACTGTTCCTTTTCCTGTTCTCAATGGTAAAAATGCTATCACTATGCGGGACAGGAAGAGCTTTGATGTTGGTTTTCGAATCTTTCCTTTCCAAGAAAGTAGGTTTAATTATTATACCATACTTGTAATTATTGTCCCGCTCCTCGGATTTCCTCCTATGCCTAGAAATGATTACAGTCCATCTCGCACATATCGCATCAATCATCCATATCTTATTTGATGTCATCATATTGTACTTGGGGATCCGCACATTAGCGTCCATATTACAGCCATTAGTGCTGATTTTCTCGGCCATGTAGATCATTGATCATGGCTTTATTGATTTGAGTGGGTAGAACGTCCCCCTTAAGCCAAGTTTGAAAGGTATTAGTAACACCGAGGTTAGCCAAACTATCTATGACCCTATTTCCTTCCCGATAGGTGTGGGCGATTTTAAAATTTTCAAATCTCTTGCATATATCAATAGCTTCCCCAATGAAATCTCTGATTGACTAGCTGGGGTGTTGCTTTTTGTTTAAAAGATTGATGATATTCAGAGAATCACCTTCAATTATAATATTCAGAATATTACAATCTCTGGTAAGTCTTATACCCCAAAGAGCCGCCAGGGCTTCAGAGTAATGATTAGTCTGCCTACCCATTCTCCCAGAAAAAGTAGCAACAAAACAACCTCTTTGATCTCTGATGAATCCCCCTCCTCCAGAGTCCCCCGGATTGCATTTTGAGGCCCCATAAAAATTTAACTTGTACCAATCAGTGGGAGGCTTAATCCATCGGACTGTGTTTCTATCTATACCATTGTTATTCTTATTGATAGTGTCAATATTCCAGTCAGTCAGGATGTATTCTTCCTTAACAAAAGTGCCCAGTTACCTTCCTAGAACTCTTTTTTTTTAATACATTGATCTTGTCATTTGAGTCTCTATTTTTGTACTACCTCTATGTTATGAACTGCTTGCTTTCTCAATTCATCAGACTCTTTGAGTTGGAATTATTTGTCTCTGAGCTTCTGATAATTCTATTTCCAGCTCAAGTGCATTCCTTAATGTTTTATGCTCAAATTCTATTGGTAACATAGCATTCTTGCCATATAGCAGTTCACATGGTGTAAAGCCAATTGTGGTCTTCTATTTTGTATTGAATGCCCATACTTCTTTTGGAATCCTTTCTATCTAGTATCTTCTATGAAGTGCTATATTATTTGTCAATATGGCCTCTATTTCTTTGTTTGTAACCTCTACTTGGCTAGTATACTTCGGATGGTATGGTGTAGAATTCATATGCCTCATTTCATATTCACTAACCAAAATATCAATTACATCAGTAGTAAAAACTATACCTTGGTTTGTTATAATCCCCCTTGGGACTCCATATCTAGTAAAGATGTTCTCATACAGAAATTTAGCTATGCTTTCACTTTTTTAGTTTGGAAGTGATTTTACCTTGGCCCACTTGGTTAGGTAATCTGTGTAGACTAGTATACATTCTTTCTACTAATATGGAGGGTCTATAAGACCAAAAAAATCTAAGCCCCACTTATCAAAATTTTGTAAAACCAATTGAGGTTGTAATGACATCTCATTAGAATTAGTAGGCTGGTCCATTCTTTGGAATTTGACATATCTCTTAGTGTATAGTGTTGCATCCTTATGTAAAATTGGCCAATGTATCCAATAGTCAACACCTTTTGTGTTATTATATTTGCAATAAAATTCCCTCCACAAGGTTCATTATGGTAGGATTCGAGGACATCAAATATCTCCTCATCATATATACACCTTCTCAATACTTAATCCTTACCAGTATAAAAGAGAAGTCCTGATATCCAAGAAAAGGGTAAAATTTTTTCAACTAAATGTATTTTATCAGAAGATGAAAAATGTGAAGGTGTTATACCTGAGCCCAAGTATTTGGCTATGTCTGCATACTAGGGTGTTCTTGTAGAAATAAAAAATAGGTGCTCATCTAGAAATGAATCATCAACTACTTTCTCTTCATTGTTGATCTCCATTCTTGAGAGGAAATATACCACCACATTATCTTTTCTAGGCTTTTGTACTATGGTGACATCAAATTCTTGCAAGAGGAGTAGCCATCTTATGATTTTGCTACTTATTGTAGGTTTTTTGACTAGATACTTGATTGCATCATGATCAGTGTGAATAAACACTATATATCCTGTGATATAATGTCTAAATTTGTTTATGGAATATACTACTGATAGGAACTCCTTTTTTGTCACTACATAGTTCAATTCTACATGATACAAATTCTTACTGACATAGTATATTACATAATTCAGACTACCATATTTTTCACCTAGGAAAACTCCAATATCATGATTTGACGCGTCTATGTGGATTTTAAAAGGAACATTCCATTTAGGTCCTCTCAAAATAGGAGCAGTATTTAGCATCTTCTTTAAAGTTTGAAAATGATTTTCACATCTTTCTGTTCAAAAAAATCAACATTCTTTCCTAACAATACAAAAAGTGGTGCTGAAAATTTGTTGAAGTCTTGTATAAATCTTCGGTAATATCCATCATGGCCTAAAAATATTCTAACATCCTTTTATTTTCTTGGTCTGGGTAGGTTGACTATGAAAGACATTTTTTTTGGATCTAATTGAATTCCTACTAAGGAAAGGTAGTGCCCCAACACTATACCCTCTGACATCATCATATCATACTTCTCATTACTCAAGGAAAAATTTTGATCCTTGAATATTCTTAAGACCTTATCCAGATTGTTCATATCCTCCTCAAAAGTACTTCTATGAATAATGAACTCATCCATATAAACTTCCATGCAGTCATTTGTCAAATCAGAGAAGCTACTCAAGACTGCCCTCTAAAATATGGCAGGTGCATTACACAAGCCAAATGGGAGAATTGAATAGGAAAATTTCCCCCATGGACATGTGAATGTAGTCTTATCTTGGTCCTCTGGTGCAATTTGGATCTAATTTTAATCACTCTATCCATTAAGAAAGGAAAATTACTTTTTACCAACTAGGGTATCAAGTACCTAATCAATGAAGGGAAATGGGAAGTGGTCTTTATTTGTAGCTGAATTTAGCTCTCTATAATCCACAAAAATTCTCCATTTCCCATTATTTTTTGGTAATATTACCATAGGTGATACCCACTAGTTGTCTAATATGGGGTATATGAATCCAACATCTAGCAACTTCTGTAGTTCATCCTTCACAATTTCTCTCACTATTGGGTTCATCTGCCTCTGTGGATGTTTGATTGGTTTACAATCTTCTTTAATATAAATTTTGTGAGTATAAATCTGAGGATGAATCCCACGCATATCACTATAATCTCAAGAAAATGTTGTTTTATGTTTTTAAATAAGAGTAATCAACAATTTCTCTTATTGTCTATTCAACATCTTGCTTACATTTAGTGGCCTCTCTGGTGTTATATCTACTTTCTTAGAGAGGCCCAACATTGAACACATGTTTCTACTAATATAATTTAATATGCAGTCACAAGGAAGAAGTTGGTGAAAAATACAATTCTTATTTGGAATACTCATGGTGCTTTGTTGTGGTAAGACTTGGTTCAAAGGACAACTCAAGCACCTCAATCTCTCACCAACTTCTTCATTTCTATTATGTACAATATTATATAGACTACCATCATCCTCATGATATTCAATAATGCGAGACTTTTCCATCATCATCAGCTATTAGATAGAACATTGATTAGTTTCTGGTTCTTCAACTCACATTGTTTGATCCACATCATTAAATGGTTGGGAATGAGAATAGAGTATAATTTTATTGGTACCATTTCCATTTGAGATGATCATGTTTCCAAACCTGCACCCTATAAATGCATCAACAATGGCTAGACATGGCATTCCAAGTATAATAAAATAACCTCATAGACTTGCCTTTGGTTGTAGGACAATAAAATAAATAAGGTATTCCCAAGATTCTACCACCTCAAAAATGTCCTCAAGGACTCCTTCATGCCTTACTTTTGATCTATCTACTAGTTGTAATACTGCAGGTGTTGGCCTCAGTCCTTCCAACTTCAGGTCATCCATGACTTGATTGGTCATGATGTTGATTGTTACCCCTTTAGGGTGTTTTTTTTTGTCATAGTTCAATTAATAGTAACATTCACCAAAGGACTACCTGGATCTATGTACTTAGGTACCATAGAGTTTCCAAGCATGATGTCAGCAAATTATCTAATGACTTGTACAGTGGATGGATATTTCCTTTTTCTTTCTGGATTCTTTATACATAGATTCTTGATTAGGTTGTTATACGTAAGAACATCTTTGATGGCTTGAATGAGTGGAATTTTACACAAATTTCCTTCAACTGATTGACAAAATTAGAATATAAATCTTATTTAGGGTCAAACATTCTCTCTTGTAGTATTTCTAGAAATGCGGTTCCATTGACTTGCAATTGAATTTTTATGGAATCCTACTCATGTTGTTACATACCATCTTATAATGTATTTTATCTTCACTATAGATTAGCTTGCAACAATTGTTGTTCATTTGGTATCTCCATGATTATGGGTTTAATTGGTGGCTCAAGTGCTCTTCCTGAGTGGAGATGGATATTGTTGAAATCAAATAAATAAGAAGATTATTGGGTTTATTCAATGTCATATGCTAGCTGAGCATTTTTATTATTGGGGTTAGGTGTTGATTGAGTTGGAAATTGAGTATTTTTTTAGGGAGAGCTAGATTTGGGGTTTGGCAGTAAAGCTTGTTGTTGTGGGTAGGGAGGTTAGTGGTAGGTTTTCTAGTAGTTACAAGGTTAATTTCCCTATTGATGCCCTCTTCTCTAAGGTTGTTTTAATCAATAATGTGGTTGTTTCCACTGTGGGGCTCAGAGCTAAGGTTGTCATGGCTATTGGTATTGGATAGGGTAAGGAGCATATCCTTGCTGAGTATTAGCCCAAGGTGGGTGTTGCATATATGAAATACTAGCCAAATTTTGAAAATATGGCATATGATCTTGAGACATACATCATCTTATTGGCATCCATGGATTCCTTTGGAAACATATAAAAATTTCCCATCCTCCATTTCTATCATTTTGAACTCTGGTGCAACCTCATTTCCTTCTATAATGATGACTATTCCCCTACATCTACAATCAACTTTATTTCTTCTGTAAGAATGGTAGAACTTTGCAAGTACTACCGTTGCATCCTCTCTCTTCTTCTTTACATAGAGAGCATCAATTTGGGTGGCCATAACATTAAATATTTCTTGTTTCATGTTCTTAAACATGTTTATAATTTCTGATTTAGATATTTCCCCAATTCCTTTGGCAGTTACTTCACCCTTTGATTTAACACTTCTTATTCTTTTCATGGTTTTTCTAGAATAGTTCCTAAAGGATTCATAAATTTCCTCAAAATTTTCCTTGGAAATGTCTCCACCTCCTATTAAGTCCAAAGCATCCATATCTTCCTCACTGAGTCCTTTAAGAAAATTTACTTCAGAGACTTAGGAGGTAACCTTGTGTGTCTTGCCTTTTGAATGTAAAATAAGAATATCTCCAAGTAATATTCTATTGGACCATCTTCTTTTTGGGCCATCTTGAATATTTCATGAACTCCTCAACTACTTGGCATACAATAGTCTTGGTACTTGGTAAATAACTTGTCCTCCATCTACTACCAAGTAGTAATAACATCTCTTCCTAGGCCTGCAAATAATCTAAAGGCTACATCCTTGAGGTATCAGGGAATGTATTAAGTTTATGTGAATTATTTGTGTAGTCATAACTCCTACACAAGACATAAAACTCAGACAAGAAAGTGCTCGGGTCTTCAGTCATAAATCCATGAAATTTAGGAAGAGACGATGGAGAGATGTTATTCATTTGAGAAACATGATTGTTATTACAGATAGGAAACTCAAATGTTCTTGGCTCTCCTTCTTCCATATTTTGATTCACCTCTTCTACCATTTTTGGTTGTTAAAGAACAACCTAAGAGATATCACTGGGGAGGGAGTGTTCTATAAGAAAAACTTGTATAGAAGAGGACATTTCTTCTTCAAAATGAGAATTATTTTTTTCTATTTAAGGATTGGGTGAGAATATACCATGGGCATTTGTATGATAGTTTATACATAAAATGACTCAAATTAATCAACATTCATTAGTGGGAGGTTTTGAAGGTGGAATTTATATAACCTAGTCCATTCTAAGAAATTTAGAAATGTAAAACCTCATTAACTCCTATAACTTGGAAATACCCCCAAAAATGGTGCTAAAAATGGTGGTGCAAATCAACTTACAAAAATTAATATGTTTTACATTGAGTTATATTCATTTAATTATCAAACCAAGGAGCGTAGACTTGAAATAATGTCAGGGCTGTATGCACAGTTATAGGTTGTCTAGGAGGTTGGAAAGGAAATAACTTGTCACATAACAATACTGAAAGAAAAATAAAACTCAAACTTGGAAATGAATGACTCATAAATAATTATCACTGAAATAAAGTTACAGATTCATAAAGATAATGGTTATTAAGTAAACATCCATGAAATAAACAATGGAGGGGATGTATTAGAGCTTAAGTGGGCCCTGACTTGGGTGTTAATCCCTTCCTAATTTTGTAACCAAAAACTAAATAACATAACTCAACTTCCTTTATTTATTTTCAGAAAACATTATATACATGAACAAAAGATCAGAGTGATCTTTGTTCTCTAATTACAAATATGACTCTCTAACTTACTCTCTTGTCACTTAGCTACCTTCTTTTCCTTTTTTCACAAGGCACAAACCCTTTCCTTTTATACCTTTTCATTTATATCACATAAGAAGAATAATAAGACAAAAAAATTAAAATATCTTCAAGAGAACAAGTGACAGATTAGACACATGTTTGAAATACATAAAAAAGTGTTATTCTAACAATCAGTTCTTCATGAAAAACACAAGTGTTAATCTAACAATCAGTTTTTTTATCAATGACCAAATCAAAGACTAATTTATTCCCAGTTTTTCACATTCTTGTTGTAACTTATTATACAATGGCATGTAAGGACTCGAGTTTCATAGCTCCATGTTTAAAAATATCTTCATAAATTTTGGCTCTTTGCTTTGAATGATTTTCTTATGCTGCGGATAATTTATTATGGACAAGTTCGTTGGTTGTGGATGAGTTGTTGTGGAAAGTTTCCTTCATTGCATATAGAAAATTACTTACAACCAAGAGTGGTATCAACACATATAATAATCCAAATAATTTATTTGAATAACAAGAATAAATACAAACATAATAAAACAAAATAAAGACAATTAGATATAACTATACTAATTAATCATTATGCCAATATTTCATGGTTATGATGGTGATGTTCACCAATGTTACTTGGAAATACATAGACATGGCTTATAATATAATTATCAAAATACAAAATATGAGTTGTTGTAAATGTAATTTATACAGCTCATCACTTTGTTTGGCTTAGCTTGGTTGTTTTTAATGTTATGGATGTTATGATTTTTTGTAACACCGTTATTAAAAAAGCTACGATTCCATTTAACATTTTTAGATTTTTCATGGTGAGAGCTCATGTTATTGTTATTATGGCACACACTATATTTTTATTGAATTTTGATTAAACCTTTGGCAACAAGGGATTTTTCAATTTGTGATCATTTTCGATGAATTCCTCAAATGTGTTGAAGAAGTGCATTTGCATGTGAAAGGATAGTTCACTAGCAAGATTTGGAATAAAAATTCTTGCTAGTTTTTTTTCAGGGATAGAGAAAGGAAAGAAACTAACAATTCACACTATATTTTTAGGCATAATGCAAATATTTTATTTGAACATTTCTTGGCAATACACAAGTCCATCATGGTGATTTAAGAATCTAGGTTAAAGAATAAATGTTTAATGACCTTCTCTGAGAGGTCTGTAAAATTTGTTATTAAACCATTGGGAATGTGTAGGAACCAATCCAAGGTTTTTCCTCCTAGACTACGTGGAAAAAGACACATTAAAAAGACATTGTTGTATGCCACTTCTCAACACGTTATGAAGAACTCCTTAATGTTCTCTCTTGGGTCGTTATTTCCTTTGTACTTATAGAACTTGGGAATTTCAAAGGGTTTAGCAAAGGGTATACATAATATATCCTTATTGAAGGGATAAGAATGTAATTTATCAAACTTGAATTTTTTTCGTTGGTGTTCCATACCCAAGATTGTGTCTTTCATCATTTTCCATTCCATAGCAAACGATGAGTCATTTTGTGGTATAAATGATGAACCAAGATTGTTGGTTTCTTTATCGTAGGTCTTAGATGACTCATCTCTCTCATTTGATACATCTTTGTAAGAAGGTTTAGTAGTGACTTTGGAGGATAAGAGAGTTAATTGTTTCACCATTGATGTTTCATTGACTTGTTATATGATAAAGCAGATAAGGTAAATAGTTGAGGAATACTTGTTATTATGTTGGTCAAAGGTTGAGTGTGTGCGTTTTTTATTTCCAATCCATGCTAATTGTGTGAGATTCCTTTTGGATAGGAGGAACTACTTGTAATATAAATTAAGACCACAAGATACAATTAATAGTAAAAGTTAGTGGACGGTCTAGCATGAGCTAGATCTAGGAAGTGTGATACTTCCTTGACGGTTGTCAATCCACTAATATATAACTCAATATAAAATAACTGAACATGCAAATAACAGAATCTAATGCTAGTGTTATGATTTAGGTGTCTTAGAGAATTATCCATGTCAATCTAATTAAATTCTTGATAACTAAATTGGTGAAGATCCCGGGTCAAGTTACAGGTTGTGCAAATGGTCTGAGGGTCACATATAGGGTCTAGGTAAGATTTGGTGAAGTTTGGGTTGGTTTTTAGGTGATTAGGAAGCTTGCTGGTCTAAGGTAGTTTTCCTAGGAATAGAGACCAATGCCGGTCAGGGTGACCAATGTTGGTATAAGTATGACTGATGTTGTTTATGGTATAATTGATATCCATTACTGTAGGAAATGGTAGAATGTCAAAATGAGTGTCCATACCCTCTCTGTGTCTGTACAAAGAGTTGGGGAAGTTTTTTGTTAGATTGCAGGTGGGGCATCAGGTTTGGGTGATATTTTGTGAGGTTTTGGGGAGGTTCTGGTAAATGTTGATAGAAGACATAGTAATCGACATCAGTTGGGTGACGAATGTTAGTGAAGAGGGGATATTAGTGATGATTAAGATAATTGGAATTGGTAGGGGGAAATTGGTGGTAATTAAATAGAAGATAGATTTGGAATTCTCTGTGATTGCAGTGAGGATGAAGGGAGGATGGTTGGGTTCATAATAATGTTAGGAAGACTCAATAATGCATAGAGGTAAAGTACGAAGAGCTAGAAGGTCATGAGTGGTTGGATGGGTAAGTTGGTAAGAATGCGGGAATGGAGGAATGGACGAAAGAATAAGATCCAATAACAAAAATTAATGAACTTACACTTTAAGCAAGTACAAAATGATGAGAATCAAATACACTTACTTGTATTTTTAGGTCTGGTAGGTGAAGGAAGACAGTGGTTGATCCATGAAGAACTTTATGGTCAATTCCAAAGACAGACTTCCTAGAGTGATCCTGTGAATATGCTAATGCCTTGGGATGAGCATGAGGTGCTTTCTTGGTCCTATGGTTGAGTGTATCTTGTCATCTGGATGCTGAGAAGTCTCTGGTTCATTCTTGAATGCAATAGATCTCTCAAAACTCAAAAATGACCAACCTAGGTAAAAGGTTACTAAACTGTATATAAGGTGACTGATGACAGTCAAGGTGATCAGTGTCGGTTGAGGGATAACCGGCATCGGTTAAGGTGGGAAATCCTAGGTTTGCCAAAAATAGGCAAATCTTTGCTATTTTTGGCATGCTCTGATTGTCAATCCGGGTCTCAAGTGAGGGTTAGCATTTAGATAAGTGGGAGTGTTGTTGGAGAAGGAATATGAATTTAATTTTAGGGTTTGAAAAAGTCCCAGTTGGTTAAGATAAGTAGAGACTCAATCTTAGTTAATTAATAGACTAAGAATAAGTCCATGGTGAGGTGTCTAAGTAACATGGCTAGGTGAGGTGTAAATAAACTTAATTAAAGTAATTAAATTAATTAATAATGTGAGGATAAACATGAATCCAATTATAAGTAATTAAATTAATATGAATGTGGAGTAAGGGGTCATGGTTAGGTGAACACGTTACGTTAATTAATTAAAGGGGACCAAGGGGAGTGTGACCCAAATTTGGTGTCTACATTTTCCTCTTTTTGTCGCATAGCTTGTATTGGTAAGTGATGCTGAAAAAAATAGGAAGTGGTTGCCCCAATTATAGGTGAGAATGGGTTTTCCCCAAGTACGGGTGGAGGTGATCCCCCTCAAACCAGGAACTGATGATGTGTTAAATGGAGTCGGGGAGTGGTTTGATAAATGGGTAGGTGATGAAAATTAGGGTAGGTTTGATATAGGTAAGGGTATGGTCATATTGGGTAATGGGTAATGGCAATTGAACACACGCCCACATATAGATTGTGATATAGTACCAAGTGGAAGAGATTTCAAAATATACATCATCCAAGGTCGATAGGTTATCCAAACAAGTTCGAAGTGATTTAGGTATCCAGGGTATAGGATATGGTCTAAGGATACAACTTAGGTTAGGTATAGGAATGTTTAGGTATGATCTAGTACAGTAAAGGTTTGGTTGGAATAAACAACATGATAATAGGAAAGGTAAGGTCATTAGGAAAAACAACATGGGTAACAACATCACAAGGTATAAAAAATACACAAATTCATATTGACACTAGGGAGAGTTAGGTCAGGGTATGTAGGTCAAGGCACAGGGAAGGCTGAGGTATAAGTAAATAACAAGTCCCTAAATGAAGTTAAGGAAATGTACATGTAGTGTAGGCTTGTGGGTAGGGTGTAATAGGTGTTGGTAAAGATAAAAGGTATTTGGTCAGTAATGTTTTTAGGCCAAAATGAACATAATGTGGGTCAAACTATTATGATGTGTGACCGGTGCCGGTTATGAGGTAACTGACATCAGTTCATTAGTGCACGACATGAACGACATTGGTCATGTTGATTTGGGGGTAAAAATTAAAATCCATTTTTTTTATGGATTCATTTTATCCTCTTTTCATTTGTGAAAAAGACAGAGAGGTAGTGCCCTTGTAGAAAGCGAGGTAGCAAGGTTTTGAGTTGAGTTGAAAGGCTATGAGTACGTGAGTGGTTAGCGACATGTGGGTAGGAGACATGTGAGACTGGTCAAGAGGATATCATGTGGGGTGATGATTAGTCACTATATATGGCTATTATATGATCATTGTTTTGATTTTTGATGTATATATGTTAGCCTGCGTGCTGAAGACTCGATATTGTATATGATATTTTTTGAGATACTTGTATTTATTTGTATCTATGTATATATGTATTGATACACAAACTCTCCCATTTATATAGTTGACAATATTTATTGGATAGATGATGTACTTGTTTGTAATTTCCATTGTTATTGTTTATTGATGGAAACTAGGTGATGTAGGCATGATTGAGTCAAGGTCAGGTAGGAATGATGGAGTTTAGGTGATTTAGGCATGATGGAGTCAGGTATAGGCATGGTTGATTCTATGTGAGTTAGGCATGATTGAGTCGAGGTCATGTAGGCATCATGGAGTTTAGGTGATTTACGCATGATGGAGCCAGGTATAGGCATGGTGAAGTTTAGGTGAGCTAGGCATGATTGAGTCAAGGTCATGTAGGCATGATGTATTTTAGGTGATTTAGGCATGATGGATTCAGGTATATGCATGGTGGAGTCTAGGTGAGTTAGCCATGATGGAGTTAAAGTGATTTAGGCATAATGGAGTCTAGGTGAGTTAATCATGATTTGTTCATGTGTTTGGGTTTAATTTAATTTCTGAGTTATTGGTAGTATGGAAAATAAATGATGATGTATATGTATGTTGCGATGTAAATTTCCAAATGTTTGATATCATGGAAATGTGAAATGAGTTATGTATGATATGGTGATGTTATAAAATGGTAAATATGTATATTTTATGGTTGTGTAATTTCCAAGTTTTGTGTAAAATGGAAACTAAGGTAGAATGTGAATAGAAAGGGGGAAAATTGGTTAGGGGAAAGAGTGGCCAACCTAACCTCTAAGGGTCCAATGCCCTTGGAGTACTTCCTACATAGCCCCAACAAAAAGGGGCCTCAGGTTGATGTAGTTCTCCCATAAGCTAGGGTAGAATATGATGAGGTAGAAGAATGGGTTAGTTGATTTTAGGCATGATTGAGTCTAGGTTGGTTAGGTATGGTTAGTATAGGTCATGTAGGAATGGTTGAATTTTAGGTTGATTAGGCATGGTGGTTGTCTATGGTGAATAGATATGGGTGATTTTGGTGGAAAAGGGATTCCTATAATGTAGGTGTCGAAGATTTGGTATTGTAAAGGGGGATCAAGAAGTAAGAAAAGAGGTGAACAGTTAGAGGAGACAAAAGTGTCACCTGATTGATAAGAACCTTGATGAGTCTATCATACAAAAAAATTGTCTTATGAATGGAAGACCCTAAAAGGTTTTGCATAATTGAATATTCTATGGGTGAAGAAGGTCACATGATCACGAAATGCCACATTTGTAGCATTTCCCTTAAGTATGTGGAAGGTTAGAAAGAAAAGGCAGTGAGGTGAAAGAACGTTGGTTTAGCGTAACCTGGTATGCAACAAAATTCCTTTTTGGTAAGAGACTCAAGATCAAAATACGCAAGTCCATGACAAAAAAATAGCTTTTTATTTTTTCTTTTTCTTTTATAGACTAATCGATATGGGAAGTCTATGTGGGATGAGTAGAATATCTCCTTGAGGTCTTCGTGAAGCTGATCGATGTGGACAACTTCAGAATAATTTTATTTTATGAATAGTCTTATTTTTTGTGATAGACTATGTATAGTGTGGTTAGCTTTATATAGTTTTCCTTCGAGGGAGTAGTCTATTTATAGCAGAAAGATAGAAAGATTAGATGTACTTTTTGATGGAGTCATCTTTAGGCGAGAAGTTTGACTCAAGGAGTTTTTAATTTGAAAGTACAATATATTGCTTTTTGAATTAGTTTGTTTACTTTTAGCTCATGAAAAAGACTATAGAGAAGGATAGGCTCTTGTTATGAAGAAAAAACTATAGTACATAGGAGTTAACTATAAAAGATGGGGTTTTAAGTGATGAACGACCATGGGATTCCATCTTGACAAAGAAAAAAAATATCCATGAGAATAATGCCATGAGTAGAGTCATGATACATATTGAAGATAAGGATGAAAAGTGTCAGGTAATCACATGATTCTTGTTTAATCATTGACCCTTAAAATAGGTAAATGGAAGGTGAAAGGTGATCAAGGGAGGAGTGTTGAAATAGACAGAAGCTGATATAGGAATTGATTCAATAATAGAATGGTTGAATATTCAAGGCATTGATGGGATCAAGTTCAGGTTTACTCTTGAGTGAAGAAAAATGACAAGAACCTGATCCATAAGTATGAGTAACGATATAGGGTTCAATCCAATTAGGAGAAAAATTTCTCCATGTAATTTTCTCCTCTTTTTTTACATGCTGATTTTATTTTAGGACAAAGTCACTGACCTAGAAGGCTTGTTCATGGACAAGTTTAATATAGGCATGTTTGATAAATTTTTGGTAGATTTGGAGGTGATTGAGAGCATTGAGAAAACATTCATCTAATAACTCGATCTATGCCAAATGGTCTTGGCAAAAATCATCATCGTTGAGCATATCTTTGAGTGAGATATGAAGAGATGGAATATGAACTTCAAGAGGCAAGACAACCTCTATAATGTAGATTAAACAAAAATTTGTGGAAATAATTGTGGTACAAATACTAGTGCGATAAGCCCATAAGGCAAAAGGAATGTGCATGTGCCAATCCTTTCTAGTATTGTCAACTAATTTCATAAGAATTTTGTTTAGGGTTTTCTTGGTGGATTCAGCTTGGCCATTTGTTCGAGGGTAATAAGGTGAACAAAAACTGAGTTGAATGCCGAAGGAATCACAAATTTTCTATAGGTTTTTGTTTTTGAATTATTTTTTGTTATCAGTAATGAGGTAGTGAGGAACAAAAAAGCAACAAATGATGTGATGGTTGATGAATTCATATATTTTCTCAGATTTCATAGAAATGATAGGTATGGCTTCTACCCATTTAGTGTAGTATTTATTAGTGGTAATAATCCATTGATGGCATTGGGAAGAATGAAAATTGATCTCTCTAACAAGATCCAAACCCCATTAATAAAAAGGCCAAAGGTCACGTGCGACCTGTAAGGAATGACTAGGGGTGTGATGAAGATAAAAATGTTGTTGACACTTCACATAATGCTTGATATAGTAACAAAAATCATGGTTTAAGGTTGGCTAGTAATAGCCCAAGTGAACAATGCATTTAGCGACAGCTAAACCACTAAAGTGAGCCCCACAAATCTTGTCGTGAACTTCCTTGATGGTGTACGGAAGTTCCAAAATTATAAAGCAGTCGTAAGAGGATACCATCAAAGACCACATTTATAAAGAATAAAATTGATGATGACATAATGAGAGACACTTTTGAGGAAGTATCATTGTCCATTGCGAGTAAGATCTAGAGGTATAATGGAAAGGGAAAGGTAGTTAGCAAACTGCTTATACCAAAGGTCACGTGGGTCAATTTCAATGTTCTTGAAAAATTTAACGTCTCGAAATAGATAAGAGGGTGATTGTAACCTTGGTATTGTGACAAAGATTTTTGAGTTGGAGGGTGAAGCGGGGATTTGAGAAGCAAGACAGGCCATGGTGTCCACAAATTTATTAGTGGAATGCGGGGTGGTTTGAAGTTCATAACGGTCAAAGGTAGTCAAAAGTATGTCAACATGATGTTTTATACTTTTGAAGTATCTCATTACGACACTTGTATATACCATTAACTTGGTTTACAACCAGTTGAGAATCATCAAAGATATTAATTGATTTAACATCTAAGGCGATGGTGGTTTGAAGGCCTAATATGAGTGCTTCATATTCAATGATATTGTTAGTATAATCAAAATATAGTTTGAAATATAATGACATAGGCTCACCATCAAGAGGAATGAGGATAAATCTGGGCGCCATCAAAGAATAAGGTCATCTGGTAAATGGTATCATCCAAAGAGAGGGTATCGATGGATTCATCTGGAAAATCAAAGTTAGAGGATTGATTTATGGAGAGAGGTGATTTTGCAAGTTAGTCAGCAATGGTTTGTCCTTTGACAAGTTTTTAATGGATGAATTTGATTTCTAGATCTGCAAGAAGCATGATCCAATGCACAACACGTTGATGTTGGTAGGGCTGTAGCGTACATGTAATGTAAGGGGTCAGTATTAGTGACAATGAAGGTTTTGTGGTTAAGTAGGTAATGAAGAAGTTTAGTGGCGATAAAAACTAAGGCTAAGCAGAGTTTTTGGGCATGAGTATATCTATTTTTATAGTCTAAAAGTTTATGAATTATATAATAAACCTGTTTCTCCTTATGTTTCTCATCACGATGAGTGAGCATGGTACCTAGTGAATGATTAGTAGTAGAAATGTAAAGGTAAAATGGTTGATTATCCTTAAGGGGAATGAACACAGGTGGTTGGAGGAGGTATTCTTTTAAGGCGTCAAAGGATTTATGGAATTCATCATCCCATTTAAAGGAGACATCCTTTTTGAGGAGATGATGAAATGGGTGGCAGTAGTCGGAAAGCTGTGAAATAAAGTGATGAATAGATTATAACTTGCCTTGTAAAATATGAAGTTGATGAAGGTTAGTGGGTGGAGGAATTTTGAGAATAGCCTTGATTTTAGTGGGATCAACTTCAATGCCATGTAAAGAAATGATAAAACCAAGAAGCTATGCCAAAGAGAACCATGAAGACACACTTCTTTGGTTGAAGGAGAACACAATACTTGATGAGATAGTCAAAGATGACCTTAAGAATAGTCAAGTGTTTGACTTGATGTTTGGATTTGGCAAGAATATTGTCAACTTAATCTTCCAATATGCGATGCATAATGTCATGAAAGATATAATTCATAGCCCACTGATATGTAACACCAACATTTTTAAGGCCAAATGGCATGACATGATAGTAGAAGGTCCCCCAAGGAGTTATGAAGGTGGTTTTGTGTTGATCTTCTAGGGAAAGTAATATTTGGTTATAACCTGAGAAACCATCCATGAGTGATAACATCTCATGGCCGATGGTGAGATCAACTAGTTGGTCAATTCTAGGTAGAGGAAAGTCATCTTTGGGGTAATATAAGTTAAGGTCACATAAATATGTGAAAATGTGGAGTCCCCCTGTCACTTTTGTGATAGGAAAAATGTTAGAGATCCATTAGGGATAATCAATGGGTAGGATGAAGGAAACCAAAAGGAGGCATTGGAGTTCTTCTTTGACAAGAAGGGTAATGTGAGGATGTATTTTCTGCAGCTTCTGTTTCATGGGTTTTACTTTAGGAATAGTTACGATATTATGGACCACAATGTTTGGGTCAATACCGGGCATATCAACGTAGGACCAAGAAAAAGTGTTGTTATGATCCCAAAGAAAAGAAGTAAAAGCTTCCTCTTCAGCAACATCTAAATATTGGCCTATCTTTAGAATGTGCGGGTCATCCTGAGTGTTAATATTGATTTCAATGGTTGATTCATTTAACATGGTTTGCTTCTTAGAAGGTAACAACCAATGAATATACAGAATCTTTTTCACCAAGGTAGGTGAGAATAGACTCATCATCCTAACATTGAAGGATGTTAATACAAGGTGTATCAGTCATTGATCATGTCAGGATACATGAAGGGAAGAGAAGAGGGAGCCTCACCATCTTGTTGATACGTTAGAGGTCCCAGGGAAACGGTGTTCATGAAAAAAAAATTTAGGAGGAATGGATTCTGGATCCATAGAATCTATAGGTGAAGGTGGTGAAGTTGGTGAATGGGGTGGAGAAGGTTTATCATCCTCAATTAGTTCAACTCATGCATTCTTGGGTAATGGTTCGACAAAGCCAAAAACATTGTGTTCTTTATGTTTACGAGTGGTGCATGGGATGATAATATGGTGGCCTTATTCATTGCAAACAAATCCAAAGCCCTTCCAAGCACAACGATGGAGGAAGGTATGGGTGAAGCAACGGTTCATGAGATATTGAAGGTCAGATGAAAATGGTCGAGTTTGGGAAGGTGGCTTGGGCGAGTAGGTAGAAGCATCAAGTCCCTCATATGTTAAGTTGGTGCAAAGTTGGGGAGGACTATAAGGCAAGACCTCACATATGCGGTGATCATAGTGAGGGTTTTGGTGAAATTTACCATACTCTTGAGGAGTAAGGAATGTGTCAATGTTATAAAGGTGGTAATCTCTTAGAGTGAGATGTTGAAACACACCTTCTAAGGGATCGATAGTTGATATGTGGGTAGCCATGATGGATGAATTATTGGACGGTGGAAAATAAGAAGTATTGGTTGGTTGAGAAGTAGATGGGTTGGCATATGGGTTGGTTGCAAAGGCTATGATAGCAGTGGAAATAAAGAAGCTAGGTATGGGAGAGGTAGTGGCAATGCTAGTGGATGGATATGAGAATGTTGTAGATAAGTTTACCAGATGAGTCATGAGTGGATGAATGGGATAAGTAATATTGTAAAGTGATGGGGTTCTGATTAAGGAGTTTTACAAACTCGTCATCATTGGTGCTGATGGTGATAGGATGACTAGGATCAATGGTTGATAGAATGGAATGCAACGATGGGCTAGGTGATGAGGCTAGAATATTCCCATTAAATGTAAAATAACTTATCTCATCTTACTCTCCTTTCTATTAAGTTTGACTGCATTTTGGGAAAAAAATTTATCTGCATATGAGTTAGGATGTAATTGTTCATCTTGTGTTCATTATAATTCTAACATTTAAAAGCTCTGTAATTCACAACAAAGTTTTTTAGAAATTTATTTTTGTAATAAAGTAGGTTGCAATCAGGTGGAAGAATGAAGTATGAAGTGGTTAGCATGTTTTTCGAAGCATTTTTTTAATACAACTTAGTTTTGGAACTTCCAAGATAGTTTTGGAACTCCATTACACAGTCACAAGCTTTATCACCTAGTTCTAGAAATTTCAAACTTAGTTCTGGAACCCTAGTACTTATTTTTGGAATTATCAGAATTAGTTTTAGAACTCCTACAGATAGCTCCGAAACTCTCTCGGTTAAACCTAGAATGATTTCCTTTAGTTTTGAAACTCTTCTAAAGTTCTGGAACCAATAAAAATCTATTCCAAACAGCTAGTGATTTGTCAAATCAATGATCCTATCAATCAGGAGAAGATTAGAAGACATCCAACTCTCCATACTTGTAGATCTAGGATAATTATCACACAGCTCTACGTCCAGCCATGTTCCAATTCAAAATCTATTCTAGGCACGATTTAGTTCCATCATATCGGTGGAATAGTTAAGGCCATAAATGCACCCATGGAAGAAGTATATACATACAGACCTGTAGATAGATTATATACAACAATATAGATATAGAACAAGAATATAGATATAGATTGATATATAAAGATCCAACACATTTTTTTAATGCATAATTTTTTATCAATAAAATAGCCATTTTTGTTTTAAGAGAAAATTAAGTTGTCAATCTTGTTTAAAGGTCGAGAAAGGGCCCACTCCTCCAAGAACCAGAATCCTCATTGTTGTTGGTATTTATATTTTTATAGAAAATAGCTTAGATCTGTTAATTTTGTATCACTTTCAACTCCTTAAGTTGAAATCTGTTGTATACTTGTCCCTGTAGGTGTTCTAGATTAAGTTCTTATTTCTTTACAACCATTTTTTATAGGCATTCTTAATTGTGTGTTTATTTCTGTAATGTTTATTTCTAGAAATTCCTTTCTACAAAGTGTGTTTACTTCCAAGAAAAAGTTTATTTATTTCCAACAATTCCTTTCTACAAAGTGTGTTTACTTCCAAGGAAAAGTGTGTTTACTTCCAAAATGTTTTCATAGTTTGATTCCAATAAGGTGTTAAACCAAGAAGTCCTTAAGACATTGAAAAGATCCCCCATAAAATACAAAATACATACAATCAATTACTAGATCGCTAAGATTCTTCTTGTTGCATATAGTTTTAGACACACCCCTGGTTTGAATATGAAATCAATATAAAATTGATTAAATGAAAGGAATAATGACACCTATCATTTTTGGTGTCGTTGTTGGGGACCCACTAGTTAGAATTTTCTAATTAGGTGTCAACAAGAGTAACAATCATACAATTAGTAATTGAATAAATCTTCCCTAAGCTATCACAAAATTTATGAGTGGACCAAGAGACTCCAAGGGTAGATTTATCCCAAAAATATCTAAACACAAATTAACATCATCCTCTATTTTAAATAAGGAGGTTGACCAAGAATTGGAGGCACCATTATCCACTGTAAGACAAGAAGAAAAATTTCCACCTTTTGAATTCTTGGATCAGTCCAAAAGGAAGTGGAACTTTTAGGAGAAGGATTATTTCTCAAGATCCATTTAGGGTAAGTTTTGATTCTCAATTGAGTAGTCAACCTCCTACTCCTGATTTTTCATCTTCCCCAAAGTAGATCACATACCACATTGATTGGGATAAAATTTTAGAAAATACTTCATAAATGGCACGAGAAGCTTAAAGGGAACCTGATAGGACCTTTACTTATCCAATTCAATTAGATGATGATGATACACTAATGAAACATATTTCAACTACACATTTACCCACATTTAGAGGGATGTCATATGAAGACCCTGACCAATTTATTTTTGAGTTTAAGGTACTATGTTAGACCTATGACTACAAAACAGATAACCATAAACTCAAGTTTTTTCCATCCACTCTGAAGGATGCAACAATGAGGTGGTTCATGGGATTAGAATCCAAATCTATTACCACTTGGGAACAAATGGAAATTACCTTCCTAGACAAATATCAAGATTATTGTAGAGGGAGAAATAGGAAGGAAGAGTTTTTTTAAATCAAGCAAGAGGAGAATGAGAATATAGAAAATTATTTGGACAGATTCCTCTTTATAAGTAAAAGGTGTGGATATGTACTTCAAGAAGAGTTAAGTAAAACCATTTTTCTTAAATGTTTGGAAGATGAATATAGGGAAGCTCTTAACTTGATAGGAGGTGGAAACATTGATCAATTAAGGATGAATGAAATTAAAGACATTGGTAGAAGTTATTCTAGAACAAGGGGTGGACCTAGGAAGGGAAAATCAGTGAAAATTTTGAATCTAGATATGAACAAACTAATGGATGAATTAGAAAACTTTAAAACAGACATTTTAGATCAATTAACCTCTACTATGGATGGATTATAAGCTAAAGAAAATTCCAAAACTGAACCATTAGCCATGTATTATCCTAGATGTAGGAATAAGCATGCCATAAGGGAATGTCCTTTGGATAAAACAAAAGTATGTCTTATTTATGAATCTAAAGAACATGATATTCATGCTTGTTTTCTTCTTCCACTCCTAAAGAATCGGCTCAAACAAACCAGTACATCATCCACAATAGAAGAATTAAATTTTGTCCAGAGACAACCTACCCAAGGATAGTTCATTTAACGGTCATCTCCTAATCCTTAGATGATGTCCTGGGCTACTCAAACAGTACCACAAAGTTAGGGACAACCACCCTAAGCCCCTTAGCCAACTTTAAATCCCCAGGATTGGGAAATTCAAGCTTGGTATACCCATGGACATCAACAACCATGGACTAATCAAAATAACCAATATGCTTGGTCACAACCTAGATGGAGTCCTAATAACTATGATCAAGGGAAAACATATCCTAGTCAGAATCAACAAGCCATAATGGGTGCCCCAACACTAAATTCACAAACTGAATATGTGGTTCAAACACAAATGTGAGCACAACCAATAGAAAACCCAAGAAACAAACAAACAACTCATGTCCACGAAACAGAACTAGAAAAATCAATTGATCTAAATGCCATGGATTGTAAGGATATTCAAACTAGATCTAGAAAAATAGTTAGTAGTCCACCTGTTATCATCAGTGAAATGACAAAATAAACTAAAACCCTTAACCTGGTTACCCCCAAGAAATATGAAAAAGAAAGAGATAAGGAACCATAAAGAAACTCTACTGAAACTCCATTTCCAGAGAAGTTTAAAGAAGCTATAGAAATCAAGGAATCTGAATTGGTGTAGGAACTAAGGAGACTAAATATTGAAATACCACTATTACAAGAAATTAAGGAAATTCCCGAATTGAACAAATTAATCAAAATGTTGTTTTTGAAAATGCCTGGAAGAAAGAAGCAGTACCCTATGAATATTAAGCTAGATGGGAAACTTGGTGATTTATTAGCAGGAAAGGTCCTACTTCCCAAATATGGAGATCCTGAAAGCCCTATTATTTATGTCTCTATAGGGAATAAAGATATACATAATGTTTTGGTTGATTTGGGAGAAGCTATAAATGTAATGACAGTGGACACTATGAAATCATTACCATTAACAAGTATACAACATACTAACACCATATTGCAGATGGCAGACCAGTCTGTAGCAAAACTACGAGTTATTGAAGATGTGGTGGTTATGGTGGAGTTATGGGAATATCTAGTTGACTTCTTTATATTACATCCAAAAGGTAAAACATTGGGTTATCCCATTATTTTTGGTAAACCATGGTTAGCTACAGTTGTTGCCATAATTGATTGCAGGTTAGGTGATATATTGATCAAAGAATACTTGTTTGAGAACACACAAGGAGTCCATGTGGGAGAGAAGGCCAGGATCAAGGGCATGGAAGGACAGGAAGGATAGGAAGGGCCCACACGTGGAAGGAAAGTTTAGCATTCAGGACTTAGCCAATTTTTAGGATGACGGCCTGTTTTTAGAAGATGGCGTGTGGAACACACCAACAATGCAGAGATGAGTGCGCCATGCATTGTCTATTTTTGGAGGATCGTATCAAAGAATTTTGCATGGATATGAGTGAAGAATAGGATTGACACTTCAGTTAATTGTAAGAGGCCTATAGATAGCCAAATTACATGTATGGCTATGCCTATGAATGGCGCATGGTTATGAATAGAATGCAGCCTATTTCTGGAATAGATAAGCAGTGAAGGGCAAGTCCCCACCCTATATATAAGAGTGTGATGGATGTATGAAGATATAGAGATATACGCATATGACTAAATTACTATAATAGGTCCATACATGCATTGATATCATTTGACATTATTGTAAGGAGCTTCTGTGTTATTAATAGATGGAAGATATTGGTTGAATCTAAGTATCATTAATGTGTGTAATCGAATAATGTATTATATTGATTCAATTAGGATTATTATTTAACGCTTGTTCTATCATAGATATGAATGTAGCATACAATGTAGAATGATAGATTAGTTATGAATATATGTGTTTCTTCCTTCATCATGCTAAAATCCTATTACAGTAACCCTAAAGAGAGACCTGGTACCTTTGTGTGCTTCGGGTGAGCACTCAGTCCAGATTGAGTGATGTGCCAGTGCGTCTAGGGAGTTATCTGGTAAATTTTAGCCTACATCATTAGTTCCATTGTCGGGACCTCTTTTTTAGTTTTTTTTCAGGATGGTTCACGATGAAGACGTACCAGTTAACTCTAGAAAGTATTGAGGAATGGATACATGATCTGGAGGAAGAATATGCATGGAGGTTCAACAGTGGATCTGAGTTTAATGCACGCACTTGGATGGAATACAGTCTATATGATAGCTTATATATGAGTTTTTCCACCATCTTTCCAGTATAATTATATGAGTGGCTTATTGCTTATGCATCTCATTAAAATTGGAGGTATTGCGCACGTGTTTGGATGCAGGAAGAATTTTAGGCATTTTATGATGCTGATTTGATCTAGACTCGCATTGTGGATACATGGTTTTGTGGTGTTCTAAATAGTTATATTCTAAAATATTCAATTTTGATGTACTATTTCCCAGAGGTAGCCGAATTCTAGTTTTTGTGGTATCCAAAAGGAGTATATTTATGAGGTATCCCACTAGAAATCAAGATCTTGATGGTATCTTTGAACCTAGAGAGTAAATCGATGGCTAACTAAACTTCACCATGCGCTAGGGTAGGAACAGGTTTGGTGAAAGATTATAGACCTAGCTGCAGAGAGGCAAAGAGAGGAAATGTGGCTTAAGTTTAATGAGGTGCATGAGAGGGAGATAGAGAAGAAACATTACATTGCAGAAAGTATGGCATTGAGGAGAGAGATGGCTCATGAAGGATTTATAGCTCATGTAGAAGACGTGGAGCTAGAGCATCAGGAAATCCCCCATCTTAGAAAACATGACAAAGATCCCCCTCAACCTCACAAAAAAGTGAGCTAGAAGAGACTACTTGGACCATGGGAGTGCATATTAATCCACCTATTAACCTAGCCCTTGCTCTTGGTTTTCCAGTATCTAGTATGACAAGAAACTAGAAAGCTAATTTGGGAAGAAGGGGAGAAAGAGTAAGTCAGGGAGTAAGTACATCAATGGTAGGACCGACGAATTCAATGATATTTGGAGGAACATCCTTAGGTGCATCATCTGCATAGAATGTGAGCATGTAGAATGTTGGATTCACCTCTAGAAGTGGAACTACTTCACAGATGGTAGGGGTTCAGTATAGTACTACTGTCAGAGCACAGGGGAGTACATCTATAGGTCATATTCCCGCTACAAGTGGAGGATCAGGAGGTATAGGTGGTTCTAGTCCGTAACAACCACATAATATTTATATAGAAATGTCTCTTCATATCTCAGAGTATAGGGGTATAGAGGATTCTTCCAAACATGTGCATATGTGTGAAATCTTGTGGCGTGCTAAGGAGATCACGACTCCTGAGCGTAAGGCAAGTCAATTTTCTACTACATTACAGGGATGTGCACACAGCTGGTATAGGAAGTTTGACCCTAATCAAACTTGCGTAGATTATGCAGTATTGAAATATGCTTTCTTGAAAGTGTTCCATATCCTGAGTTTGAGCAGAAGAGTATTATTGCACTCAAGGATATCAAACAAGGCACTATTGAGAGTGTACGTGAGTATGATGCTCATTTTAAGACACTTCTATCTAGGCTATCTTATGATATTCACACTAGCCAACATGCACAATGGTTCCTTGGAGGATTGATTACACCATTTAGAAGGGAGTTGTCATAAAAGACATACATTGATCCGTGTGAAGCATTGGAATAATTTTTAGATGCTGAGGTAGTTGGAAGCATTGACACTAGCATTAGTCCATTCTTAGAGGCACAGATTACAGCTATGGAAAAGCATTTTTCATAAGCTATAAGAAAATTCAGCCCATGAAACGTGCTCAGGAATTTGGTGTACAGATTATGAAGTGGAAGGTCACACCAAGGATAGTTGCCCTCATAGATTTGTAATCTCATTACTATTGGATTATGAGATCTATCATTTTAATAATGATGCTAGTCACTTTCCTTTGTTACAATGCTTGATAAGGAAGAATGCATCTTGATTTTGCAATATTTGTAGGTCCACAACCCATGATACTGAGGATTGTCAGTTGATTTGTCAGATATAGGATGTTATAGACATTTGGGTACAATAGACAAGTGTAACAGATAATTCTAAGGGTAAGAATGAGCACTAGGATCAGGATCATAATCCAACATGCTATGATAGGAATGAGGAGCATTTTGAAGGAGGACATGGAAGGGGATGTGGATATCATGGTGGATATGGAGGATGAGTCTATGGTGGAGGAAGAGATAAGTTCCCTCATAGAACATGTTATACGTGTGAATCTCCTGACCACTATAGGTGTGAATATCCTCAAAATATTGCATGTTCTTTCTGAGGGAAGAACCATATCTATGAACAATGCCCGAACTTATATGAGAATCTGAGTAAGCAACATAATAAAGAAAACAAAGGTGTCGGGATGGTTAGAATCCATTGTGTGGTAGAAGATCAGTGGATTCCCAAGATAGCATAAGCACATGAGGCATTGACAGTGAAGATTACTACATGTGCTGAAGTGGCATGCATAAGATAAACATTCCACTAGAAGCCTACTATCACCAAGGTGGATGTTTTGCATGCAAGGTACCTAGATCCCACTCATTAGAAGGAGGTTTACCAAGATACCATGGAAGTGCTAAGGAATATTCAAGGTGAGATACAATACTTAAAGTAGCATAAGAAAGCATTAGAGACAGTCCAAAATGATATCGATGATCTGTGAGAAGTGTGCAAAATGTTGTGCTAGGAGAACATTATCCCACTATTAGGAATTTGGTTAAAGGGGAACACTCCGCATGTAAATTTTGAAACTGGACGATAGATCATGCATGAAAATATTTCCCCTGATAGCATTGACTATGATAAGAAAATTACTCTGAATAATATTATGGATGGGTGGTTGTTGAGAAACATATTAATTGATACATGTGTAGAAGTAAATGTGCTTACATTAGATGCATGGGTACAAATGAGGAGGCCTCCATTGCAGCCATCATCTAATGTGTTGTTTATGGAAAAATGGACTAAGGATACTCCCATAGGATTTTTGAAGGATGCATATATAACCATACAAGGGGCCAAGTTCAATGGGGATTTTGAGGTATTAGTAGTTGCAGAAGTGGACAATTTTCTAGTCTTGCTTGGATGCCCTTAGTGTTATGCGAATAATATGGACTTGAGCTTCAATAAGGGGTATATTAGCTTTGAGAACAAGGAGGAAAGGGATGTGATACCGTTGATAGATGGGAATTCTACACATATGTTGAGCCTCTAAGTGAGGAGGAATTAAACCAAATTTATGTACGCGTTGTTCAGGACCCAGAGTTCAATGAGCCATCAAAACAAGGATTCCTACAGTGGGAGGATTCTCACTCCATTAGTGATACTATGAATATTACTTGCAACAATTGGGCTCATGGTACATATGAATTACTAGGGCACAAAGTAAAAAGTGTGGTTGCACCCAAGAATGGACTTCATTCAGTCCAACGAGTAGGTAGTACAGTATCTTGGTATACAGGGGGAGAAGATCTTCCTGTATTTTTGAAAGACATGGAAACATAGTGGAAATAACAAATTAAGAGAAGAGCTATGTTAGTATATACCTTGCACGGGACAATGGTGCGCTGGTGGGTAGTCCACAGAGATAATCTTATAGAATGGGAAAATATTGGAATCACCCTATCTATTAGGTTTGTAAGGATCAATGTAGCTACGCATATCTACACTTATTATGGTGATCAACATGTTTAGCCTCACATTCAATAGTGTGAGAAACTCTAGAAAACGTGATAGGAAGCATTACCACTTTCACTTTGGGTGCATAGATTATACTCTATGCTACAAGGATGCGTATGTGCCTGGTATGTATATGTAGAACTACATCAAAAGACTAGAAACTAGAAAAATATGACTGCGGGGATGATCTAGACCTTTGACTATTTGTCTTCTTAACCTACAATAGAAGAGGCATTAAAAGTTATCAAGCACTTAACCATGGGAGATAGTGTAAAAGAAAAAGATCATATTTAGGAATTATTTAGTGAGACAAATTCCAGAGCATGTTTTTAGAAGGAAGAATAAATGGACTTAAAACTACTTGAACGTGTTTTCCTTGAGAAAGAGAGGGGTAAGATGGTTTACATCATGGATGATGAGGAAATTGAAAACTTGGATATTGAAAATTCACAAGGGGTGTACAAGGTCTTGGACAATGTAGAAAAGGATACGTGTGCCTATCATGAACCCATGAAGACAAAGAAGGTGAATATAGGTTTAAAGGCTGAGCCTAAGGTGGCCATAATTTAAGACTACTGGTCAGACTCGGAGGTAGCAAAGATCATTGAGTTACTCAGGGATCATCAAGACTTATTCCCACAAGGATATCATGAACTTAAAGGCATGCATTAATCACTTGGGGAAATGATGGATAAAGCTTAAAGATGGTGCACGCCTATTTAGAAAGAGGCTTTACATAATTAATCCTAAGTTGTGTGAAAAGATAAAAGAAGAAATTGATAAAATGTTGAAATATAGAATTATCAAACCCCTCAATGAATCAGAGTGGGTTAACCCAATGGTGATCAATATCAAGAAGGATGGATGAATTATAATATGTGTAGACTACAGGGGGTTGAATGTTGCATGCATCACCAATCCATTCCCAACACCATTCACTGAGGAAATACTGGAAGGCATTGTAGGGCATGAGATATACTCCTTTACATATGGATTTTCTAGGTATCATCAGGTTAGGATTGCTCATGAGGATCAAGAAAAGAGAACATTTACTACTGAATGGGGTAGTTTTTCCTATAAAATGATGCCTTTTGGATTGAAAAATGTGCCTATTGTATTCTCTCACATAATTGTTTAGGAATTCAAAGATTTTATTCACAATTTCTTACAGGTTTACCTAGATGATTGGACAATATACGAGCTTGTGAAATATCATTGTGATAATCTACGCTTAATGTTTAAACGGTGTAGACAGTTGAGTATATATTTGAACATCAAGAAGTGCATATTTTCCACACCATTTGGAATATTTTTAGGACATATAATATGCAAGGAAGGTTTGCTCATTGATCTAGCTAGGGTTGTAGTCATTTTAGGCTTGGAAGCACCTACTAGTCAAAGTGATGTGTGCAAATGTTTAGGTCATACAGGATATTATAGAAAAATTTTCAAAGGGTATGCCAAAATTGCTGCCCCCTTAGAAGAGTTACTGAAGGGGAAAGGTACATTTTATTAGGGAGAACCACAATAGGGCGCGTTTGAGATATTAAAAGGGATACTTACTACCGTTCCCATTCTACACTTTCCTTTATGGGATAAACCATTTCATGTGCATGTGGACACCTCTGGCATGGCCATTGGCACTGTGTTAGCTTAGCCTAGAGAAGTTATTTTCGATCATCCAATTTTTTTTGCTAGTAGGAAGCTGACTCATGTTGAACAAAATTATACAACTATAGAGCGCAAAGCTTTGTCTATGATCTATGCATTGCACAAGTTTTGAAAATACTTGTTAGCAACACCATTTATGTTTTATACAGATCACATGGCATTGAAGTACTTAGTAAACAAGCCTATCTTATAGGGGCGCATATGTAGATGGGTACTCTTATTTCAAGAGTTTGATTTCACAGTTTTGGTGAAGCTAGGGAAAAGCAATTCTGGACCAGACCATCTATCTAGAATCAACTCATGAGAGGAAGCACAAAAAATTGAAGAAACCATGCTAGATGCACAATTATATAGGTTATAATGCGTGCCATCAGAATTAGAAGACATTGCTATCTTTTTGTGGACTAGTATAGCACCAGAAGGAATGAAGGCATTAGAAAAAAATAGCTTCATATACGTGCATAACCATTTATGTTAATCAGTGGTGACCTCTACAAGTTAGGAAAAGATGAAGTATTACACCGTTGTGTATTAAAGCATGAGTGCAAGCATATTATGGAAGAAGCTTATGGTGGTATTGCAAGAGGCCATTATGCAGGTGATGTGACTACACAGAAGATCCTACTTGCTAGATTATGGTGGGAGATATTGTATACAGATTATAAAGAATATTGTAAGGTGTGTGATCATTATCAGTGCTTAGGAAAACCAAGGAAAGGAGATGATATGCCTTTTAGACCAATTACTAATGCAGAACTATTTGAGAAATGGGCCATTGAATTCGAAGGACCTATTTTGCTAGCCGCACGCAGGATAAGATCAAACTATATCATTACATGCATAGATTATCTCACACGATGGGAAGAAACAACACCTACAAAGGACTGTACAATAGCTATAGTGACTAGGTTTCTATGGAAGAATGTTCTTACAAGATATGGATGTCCTTTAAGCTTGACAAGTGATAGGGGTACATAATTTTTGAATGAGACAATCAGGATCCTATTAGATAAGTTTATGGTTCGACACCATAAAACTACACCCTACCATCCTAGGAAAAATGGAACTGTTGGCTCTTTCAACAAGATTTTGAGCTAGAATTTGACAAAAATTTGTGATGTTGGAAGAAAGGATTGGGATGAAAAAGTGTCACTTGTTCTTTGGGAATATAGAATAACTTATAAGTAATTGAACAAAGCCAAACCATTTCAACTGGTGTTTGGCATGGAAGCCATTCTCCCTATAGAATTTATGTTACCTTCTTTGTGCATTGTGCACACTGGAGGTCTAGCTTGTGAACATGCTTTAGAAGAGTGTATCGAGAAGATGATTCAACTAGATGAGTGATGGGCCATAATACGATGGAGTCAGAAGTAAGAAAAGGCTAGGCAGAAGGCATGGCATGACAAAAACATAAGGGATAAGAAGTTTTAGATTGGAAAAATGGTACTTCTTTATGACTCTAAGTTCTTGCGCCATCTACGAAAGCTCAAAGTACATTGGTTAGAGCTATATGTCATCACTCACATACTTGAAATAAGTTCTTTCTAGTTAGAATCACTTGATGGAACACATATACCTGGTTACTTTAACGGAAGTAAGCTGAAGCCCTACTATAAATAAGACTTCTTGGTGTTTGTAATAATGCAGTATTGCAATTTAAATTAGGTTTCCATTCTATATTTCCTTAATGTATTTCCTTCATTACCACTATGCTTTGTCAAATTTTTTTTTTTCTAAAGCATTCTTGCACACATGAAGCTCATTACTATGTGAAGAATGTTTATGTGGAGATGACTGCACATACCTTTAGTGTGGGGTTGTTGTAGTTATCCAAGTAAAAGACCATGGGAATTGAAAGCTGAAAGGAATAAGATGCTACGGGTGTGCTTTAAGTCAAATTAAGATTTCTTCTCACACATGACCAAGGATGGAGATAAATGAAAGGAAAATATAACGCAAGGCAAGCAGGGGCCATGATAACTACCAGGAGAAGGTACAGTGACAAGGTACTCTAGTGGAAGGGTGCATGCTGAAGAAAATTCTGTGACCAGAGGGTAGGAAGGCATGCTAGAAGGTTATAACTGGGGTGTGAAGATGTACCACATGGAAATAATGAATTTGGCCATTAAATGAGAGGATATTTAGTAGGTGAAGTAGCAATAAATGCATCAAAATTTGAAAATTTGTAAAAAAAATTATATAAGGATGGAATGTAAATTCATTTTTACCATTGTGACTAAGATAATTCAAGGAAAGAGTAAATTTTGAAGAGCCAAGTGATCGGGTTAAGGTGTGAAGGGTGTGAAACCAAGCATGATAAACAAATCTACACAAAAATAAGCTTGTGTCCCCAGTGGTGAAGGGTTTAAGTGAAGCAAGGAGGCAGAGAGGAGTTAGGGCATGAATTTTCCACCTAGGGCACGATTGAATTGATATAGGGTTTGATTCATAAAGTTACAGAGTTAAAGAGGAGATGTTTGAAAAGGGAAAAAAATGGTACCCAAGAAGGCATCTGTAGCATTAGTAAAAGGAAAGAAGAAGGTGGTCGTTGAGGAAGAAGAAATGGCCCTTGAAAGCTAGTTTTCAAAAATGCAATATCCAAAAGGAATCATCATTGGCCAAGAGTGGGATTCACCCATTAGAAAGAGAAAAGTGAGTGAATACAATCATAGGACCATAGAGAACAAGGAGTTTGATTCCTTGCTCATTGCTAGAATGAACAAGCGTACGGTGGATGATATGCCAATTTTTAATGATGCAGGTGAGAAGCTTCTGAAGAGAATTGGGGTCTACCAATTATATGAGCTCCCATATTTCAGGAAGTATGAGCCCTTGTATCAGTGGCTCATAAGCAGAGTGCATGAGGACTTCTACTTTGTAGAACATAGAGTTAGAATCTCATATGTGCTTATCTCATCAGTTATATGTTTAAAGGCCGTAGGAGAGGACATAAAGAATGATCTCACAGATAAATCTACGATCTTGAAGACCAGACAAGATTTGGGATACTTGAAGGATCCACGTGGTATGGATATAGACAAATTGAAGAACTGTCTAGTTATGTAAGCAGAAACACACCTTGTTATAAAGTTGAATGATCCAAAGCGGTGGTCAGAGGTAAATACTATGTGGTTACATGTTGCAAGTAAGATGTTAAAATGAGCAATCTACAATATTACAGGATATATTGTAGAACAAATAGTTGAGGAAGTGTACATAGGAAGGAGGATCAACTTTGGGGCTGTTCTACTATCACTAGTATTCATGGAAATTGGAGTACCAGATGAGCCGCAAGAAAAAATATTGGAATACCCCATGGAGAATAAGTCACCAGTTGAAAGGTTCAATAAGTATCTATGTAAAGGGGCCATGAAAGACTACGTAAAGAAAAGGGCAAAGAAATGGTATGACAGGATCCACGTGGAGTTTGGAGAAGAGTGGAACATCCCAAAGGACCAATCATCAGTAGTAGGGACACAAGTCCAGTTTTTTGTAAATCAACATTTCTGTATCATGTACTTCCCAATGAAAGATGGATTTTGGATCCCTTGGTGTAAATTTCCTTACACATTCACTGCAAGGTATTTCCAAGCATCTGTTCACAAATTTACAAACATGTGCCAAATGGAATTCAATGTAGATAAGGTAGACTGTGACTACCACATGTTGAGAAAGAAGTATGTGTATCCTAGAAGAAGTTCCTTCACCGAGAGGATCATTTCGAAGGTGTTGAATATTAATCCAATAAATCTGGATGTAGCAGATATAGGGGCAGCGTTGGTGTATCTCCAGTTGAAGCCAAAGATGGAGAATAACAAATATGTGGAAGGTGAGTTCGCACTTCCAACACCACCAAAGGGAAAGCATATAATGGAGAACATCCCAATGCCTAAGCCCACAGAGCCAATTGAAGTGGATGATGAGGAGGAGGAGCATGAAGATAGTGGTGGTTTAGAGCATAGAGGTAGGAGACATCCTATAAATAAGGGTGAAGTAGAACGTGCCATTACACCACCTCAGCCACAAGAGGGGGATGATGAGGACTTGAATGCAATCCAAGGGGAGCACAAATCTAAAAAGGTGTTTAGGAGAATAAGGACCCAAGGTGCTACTCCAACCAAGGTGCGCAGATCACCCAAAATATCTCCACAGAAGGAGGAAACCGTGAAAAGAACAAGGAAACTAAAGTTAGATAAGGAGGCAGAAGAGTCAGAGGAAATCACACCTAATTTTCCTACACTTCCAAAAAAAATATAAGAACATGGTGAGGAATCAAAGGGAAGAGAAGAGGATGAGAAGATACCAGAGGAGATAGCTGTAGAGAATGTTCAGGACATGGAGACACAAGTGCCAAATTTGGAAGCTAAAGTACCTAAGAAGCAACGGTCTAGAAGAACAAGTGGGGAGAATATTCCACCATCCATGGGGTATTTAGAGGATGCATGTAAAATTTTCCGCACCCACATCCAAAGCATGATAGCACAGAAGGATTTATTTAGATGGGAGCTAATGGATGAGGATATGGTGACTATGCTCACTCGAAAGAAACTGTCATGGTCAATGTACACCCACATGGATGAGACTAACTTCAATGTATACAAAGATTCATGTGTTTTGAGATAGATGAAGAAGGCACCCCAAGCTAGACACATGATGGTAAAGCCTAATGTCATGTCTGATGAGTAGGTAAGCAACACATTGGTGAAGGTTTATGCTAAAGTGGCTAGAAGAAACATGGACAAGGCTGCAACAATTAGAGCACTGCACGAGGAGCTAAAGATAAAGGATGCAGAGTTAGCACACATAAAACAAGAGAGGGACTTCACACAGAAGAAGAATGAAGTATTTATCAGTATTGCAGAGGAGATTGGGGATAATTTCATCAGAGCAAGGCCACACTTGGAGGCAAATGTACCACAGATGTTTCCTTCAGCGATACATTATGTGGGAAATTTGGTGAACTTGGTACTTGAAGATGAACCTCTATACATGACAGTGCCAAGGAAGTCAGAGCAAGATGTAGAATGAGAGAAAGTGTCAGTGATGCAAAAGATTGTGTAACATCCAATTTTGTCACTTCAATCTTAGAGATTTATTTTTTATTTTACCTCATTTATCTGATTTAAATACCCATATATTTAAATCCAACATAAGTCTTAATGCAATCCATTTCCAATAACTATCATGAACCATGTGCAACTGTATGAGAGAATACTGAAATTTACTCGTTCTCCCTCAATTCTCTTTACAAGCCATACATAAAATGTATCCCTTTGGTTCTCCTTTAATAGGATATGATATATAAGTGATAACTCCTAAGTGTGTACCTGGGTTCCACCTATGAAATCCACAGGCATCTCACATCTTAGATAATGATGAAATCTTGACAATGTAATCAGTAGTTACACTACCTTGCGTAATGTTTCTGAGTCATGTATGCCATGCTTGATTCCATGATAGCACACTTGCCATTGGAATCTTGTCATCTCACCTTATTCACTTGTTCAATTATATGGATTTGTAGTCATTGATGCTACAAAGAACTACAAGTCCTGTACAAGGTACAAGTCCAGATTAGCCTACATGTAGTTATACCTTGATGTCATCCAATGATGCCTATGGGAAAGAAAATGTCTTTGTAATGATTCACATCATTACTAGAATGATTCCCTTCCCAAATCCATCATATGTTGGCATCGGGGTACCAACCCGTGGGGTTTCATCTTCCCTTCAATTTAACAAGATTTTACTTAAGTAATACCAAACCACATTTTAAGATCTTGATAAGGAAACTCAGTATAGCTATTATGTGGCAGTATTCAAATAACAACCAGTGTCATTAAATGGATATGATCACGTAATGGCAGTAGTGAGTTGCCCTGTCAAGAGTCTAAAAATGAGACATGGCACCTTAATAAATTAAACAAGATAATTTTTTCTAGTTCCCATGTCTTCATTTTGTAGTGAAGCAAAATTAGAGTCCTGTCCCATAATATCATGATAGTTTAAATATAGTTCCAAAAATACTCATTTCTACCTATCTATTTTGGACATAAGATAGATCAATCTTTAGATCTAAATTCCCAATCTTGTTGTTACTAAATATTCAAATTCAACCAAATAAAATAATGCTAAACATTATCAAGGAGTAATAACCATTAATTTTATTCTTACTCCTATAAGCAATCATGTGATCTACATAATCACTCATCATTAGGGACATACGGAGTCATTCCCATTATCCTCCTTTCAATAACACTTATTATATTTATTAGAATCATGTTATTTAGTTTTACTTCAGCATTTATATATTCACCAGGTATAATTTATCCATAAATGAGTCTTATCCATTTAAATTTTCTTGTTTTAGTAGTAATCCAAATTCTCTTGAGGACTTCTACAACAATGCCTAAACCCGACTAGGTTTATTTGCATAGTTACTATCACCTAGACAATATATTAATTTTTCTTGAATCCTTATACCAATTTCTTGGCATCTAAAGATATATTCTATTAATTCCAGATATAAGATCATTGTTATCCTTTGTATGACTACACCATCATATCTTAATCATTGTTGATTTCAGCTCACAAATTTTAGGAGCATAGACACCAAAATTCCATAGTGAATTTGATGGCAAGTACTCATGTTGAGCACATCTGCATGTTCCTATCAACAATCTCATCACTTGCATTGGGAATCATACCCATGGTTTCATAGAGGTTTAGTACTTTGGGATTTAATCATCTCCCACACAATTCTATGCCAATTATATCCCATATCCTATGTGTCATTTTAGCATTTATGTTCAACTTGATTATTAATGAATTATCTTCATTACATCTTGTTAGTTGGAGTAACTCCATCATATATTTTCATCACATTGTATTTCGAATGATGGTAATCTGATAGATCTTATATTATGTTTCCCATTTTATGGAAAGACAGTTCACTTTAAGTATCAAAGAACATTCGTGTTCTATTCTTATTTATTATTTCACCTTGAAGTATTATGTTGAACTCCTCATCATGTTATGGGAGTTGGATTAGTTGAATTAATGCAACAAACTTCATACTCCATTAACTTGGTTTACACTTAATAGTATAGCTTCTTTTACCTTTTTTAGTATTCCTCAGTTACAGTATCTTAATAATACTTCACATAATTAAGTTTAAGAAAAAATGGATACACATCTTCAAATCCAATAATGAGCATCATTTAAGAAACACTACATATTATAGTAAATATAGTTGTAGTCCACCGAGATTAAATAGAAGTATTAAATACTATCATACATGGTATGGATTTATATCACCCCCTTCATAGCTAGAAGTGGCTGTAACTATTGTGGTTGCTCGAATAATTCAACAAATAATAACCTTGGGAACGTAAGGTTATCCATTCTATGTACCTGAACCCAACCTGTTTTAGCTGTACTAAATTACCCGTCAAATGAATTAGGCTTAGACACTGTATTCTTATCACTTAAATTCTATGAATTTTATGCGTCATAAATTCATGAACAACATACACTATGATAATTTTCAATATTCTAATAAGGAAAGAGAATTATATATCTCAAGTTATATCTCCTAATAACTTACAAAAATTAATTATAGACATCATTTCTCATTTGGATAGATTTTTGTATTCTCTTAAACAACACATTACCTTGAGTTATATCTTACTATTTTCCATTATAATAAGAGTCTAAAAACACAGCCCCAAATCTTAATTATACTTATATATAGAAGTCTAAACTTCCCAAGGTTGACACAATGACTAGTATGTATTATTCCTCTCTAATGGGGTATTGGTACACTTCATTTTATCATCCATCAGTAATTCATTTAACCACATAAGAACCACATAATACAAATAAAAGGATCTTCACTAAAATTCGATCTAAAGAAATGGAATAAAACTAAGTTTTAGTTCCATTACTCACCTTATAATGGAGCAGCCATTTCTTAACAAACATATCCAGGGTGTCAACCAACCAAGACCCTTTGGTTTCACATAAGGATTTTCATCCCTTTTTATAAACATGAAACATTCAACATTTTTCCAATCATTATCCTTCAAGACTCAAGTCCCAACCGAGATTTTTTAAAGTTTATAGCTGGTTATATATATATATGAACTAGATAGCTTCCCGAAAGAAGAAGAAATGGTATTCCATACCTGATATAAGATAAGTTAGACTTATTCCTCTGAATCCTAAACCCCAATTTCATTTTCTATTCAATAGTATCAATTCAAACTAGTTTATTTGACCATTAAAGAATGTAGCAACTAATTAAATTACTTATAAACGGAGTGAGCCGAAGACTCGACAAATCAGCATTCCATTACCACAACCTATGGCACTTTCCATATCCTAAGAAAAGGAAAATTAATGTTGATCTTACATCCTACACGAGGCTAAATGGTGACAACAAAATATGCATTCTGTAACTTGATCGTTGTCACTACTCATTTATAACGGAACTAGGAGTAATACAAGATACTACCCAGTAACTTCTCTAAGAGCTACAATGATCAATATATCAGCCAAGTTTAACACGAAGTGTTACCAGTTCAAAATAAAATTACTCAAACTGAGCCATGTTAGAAAGGTTAATACCCAAGTTTATCTTAAAGAGAGGGAGTGACAAGGAAATGCTTTCTTATAGATCCCATAAGGGTAATCGCTAAGTTGGGTAACTAGAAAACTCCAAGTCTCAATGAAATGCCTATTCTTTTAACAGTCAAATCAATGGAGCAAAAAGAGAAATATAATAACCTAAGCATTAGATAAAAACACCAACTCATCCTAGGTGTATACCCAATACATCTCTATTTTTGCAAATGAAATGCATAGACCAGAAGTGAAAGAAGTAACACCAGTATCTAGAATCATCTTATACCCATATCTATATATCACGATCTCAGTTAGGTAAAGGATGACCCATGCACAAAAAATAAAATTTGCACAATATTATAACATTTTCACAGAAAACCCATTATTATTTAGGTCAAACTCTTCAACAAAATGTAAAAAAGCCATTCATTCCAAGTCTTAATAAGTAACATGATTTGGGCAGTATTACAGATAAAATATTTAATACTTAAGTTCAATAGTCATACCATTTTACTAATTATTTTCGTAGAACAACAGAGTATAAAAATAACAACTTCCAACCATCACATACCCACCTTTTTCCTTAGCTCAAATAAAATTGCATATATGTATTTTCTCTAACATCTAATGAAGTAAAAAGATAAAGGGGATAAGGAACGTTTCTTACCTACAAATTCGATTCCAAAATCCCTCAAGATCTATCTCCAGCAAGCATTGTAGTGACAAAGAGTTTATGGTTTCAAGACTATCCAAATCAAACTAGACAACAATTCAACCCTCCTTTCAGTCACATCAAAACATCTTCGGCCTTATAAATTGCCCACAAAACAAACTTTCTCTTCTACAAATGGCTACATGAACTCATAGCTTGCTCGCCATGCAAAAATGCCTGAAGTGGAGCTTTTCCCCCAAATTTCATCAACAAAACCAAATGGAGAAGTTGCATGTGATTTGCTTCCTTAGGAAGCTTTACATATTTCCATGATTTTAATGTGTAATTAATGGTACTAACTATTGGAGTACCAGTGGCTTATCCAACTACCACCGTCCTCCTATGCTCCTCCTAAATTGGTGGGATTTCTACAGTTAAGTCCTCATTTAAGTTGTCCATGAAATTAACTAAATATAGATCACTTAATTTCTTTCAATCACATAGGTCGAATAACCTTTGGAAATAATGAATTATAATATATTATAAAACCAACGTTATAAAACATGCATGGCCTTAAAAAAATTATTTAAATGCCCTCATAACTCCCAAAGTCCCTAGAGTTACATTATATAATTTTAAATATGTTGGCATGTCCCTTAAGGTCTATGACCTACCTTATGTTATCAATGATCTTATACATAGCAGTTTGGTTATAACGTTTTATGGTCATTAAATCACTGTTCAACTAACTCTGGCATCTCAAAAGGATTACCTGAAAATCACACACTAAATTTTCAATAATTCAAAGGTCCCAAAATTAACAACTCAACCCCGAATTTACAAGCTCATGTCAACCAATCTACAAAGTGATGAATCAATGATATGGGTTAAGTGAATCCCTCCACTCGAATCTGATGTTTAAATCACATCACCTTCTAAAGCTATCATAATGATACATTATCTCACAAATATGTATAATCATTGTAGAAATATATAGAACAGGTCTAATGTGATGTCATGGCTCAAGATTGATTTGCAGTGATGTATATCACAAAGAAGATACTTTTGACCCGTAAGTCATTCAAAATAATTCATGATACTTATTGATTTAGTGCTTACAAGCTTAAGCCAATAACAATAATAATGTTCTAAGGAATTAATTAGCAACAACACTCTTAGTTTAGATAATCACAAGATCAATATCAGTTCCTACTTACCATATCATTCCCTTTGTCTTGTTTTCTTAACCTTTATTGAAAACACTTGTTCCTCTTCCGCTTGATGTCAAGATTGGTAGAAGATGATGATCTTGTTAAATTATTGATTGCACTTGTGGGGTATTACAAATTGCATATTATGAAGGGATGCTGCAAGTGTTACAAGAAGTATTAAAGAAAGTATAATAGGCCTTGAATATCTACACAGCTTCAAAGGCACTTATCAATATAAAGACCCTAGAGAAAAATAATGAGGTCCAAAAAGCAATGAAGGATGAGACATTGGGCCATGTAGAAAGATTTTCAATGGTTAAGAAGAAATGTGAGGCCCTGGTAGCAGCACAAGAGCTACACAAGACTCGACTGGAAGAGCTTGGGAAGCTAATTGCGCAGAAGATGGATCTTTTAGAAGGAAGAATGACATCAATGTCAAACATTGTGTTGGTTCTGCAGAATGAAAAGGGAGAGATTACAAGGGATGAGTTGGAATCCATTGCTGTGGACATCACAGAAAACATAGAACAAGCACTCACTAAATGACAGGTTTTGGAGGCCGAAATAAAGGAGGAGTATCTAGAATTAATACTGCAAAGTGATACATAGGAGGGTATCTCATAAAAATTATTTATTTGTAAACATTCTTTCATTCTTATTCTTTCTATTATTTTGTTCCTTACTTCAATTTTTGGAGGAATACCCATTGTCAGGATGACAATGAGATTAGTGTGGGGTAATGTTGATCAGAGAATACTTGTTAGAGAACACACAAGGAGTCCACGCAGGAGAGAAGGCTAGGATATAGGGCACGGAAGGACATGAAGGACCAGCATGTGAAAGGAAAGTTCAACATTCTGAACTTAGCCAATTTTTGGCATGACAACCTATTTTTAGAAGATGGCGTGTGGAATACACCAATGATGCAGAGACATGCACAACATGCATTTTCTATTTTTGGAGGATCAGATCAAAGATTTTTTCATTGAGATGAGATAAGAATAGGATTGAAACTTCAGGTAACTGTAAGAGGCTTATAGATAGCACACTTGCATGTATGGTTATGCCTGTGAACGATGCATGGGTATTAATAGCATGTGGCCTATTTCTGGAATAGATAAGCGGTGAAGGGCAAGTCCCCACCCTATATATAACAGTGTGATGGATTTATGAAGATATAGAGATATACGCATATGACTAAATTACTGTAGCAGGTCCATATGTGCATTGGTATCATTTTAAATTATTGTAAGGAGCTTCTATGTTATTAATAGATGAAAGATATTTGTTGAATCTAGGTATCATTCCTGTGTGTAATCGAGTAGTCTATGTTATGATTCAATAATGATTATTTTTTAATGCTTGTTCTATCATAGATCTGAATGTAGCATACAATGTAGAATGATAGATTATTTATGAATCTATGTGTTTCTTCCTTCATCATGCTAACATCATGTTACAACAACCCTAAAGAGGGACCTGGTGCCTTTGTGCACTTTAGGTGAGAGCTCAGTCTGGGCTAGGTGATGTGTCAGCGTGTCTAGGGAGTTATCTGGTAAATTATAGGTTGCATCATGATATGACTATTTCAAATGGTAAAAATTATATATAAATTTCATTATATCCCTCTACACAACCTTTTAGTGATAATCAAGAGAAATTATGGGTTGATAATTCTGATATTAATGAGAAAAATTTGTCTTCGTTGGCCATGATCACATTACAGGATCATGTATGAGAGATAGAAGATATGATTAACCCACCATTGAATGTACAAAATCATCCTTGGAGCAGTCGAGAATAGTTTTGGAACCTATAAAATTAATTCTGGAACCTACAGGATCTGTTCCAAAACTATTATAGTTAGTTCTAGAACCATCAAAATTAGTTTTGGAACCACACCAAAAGCAATTCCATGCAAATGAATATAATTTCACTCTGAAGGAAAAATATTTCTCTTAGGGAGAGGAATAATCTGTAGCTTCAGCTTCACATATATCATGAGATGATGAAGAATTTCTTGAAAGCAACAGTGATGAAGAGTTTGACCTATAACAATATAAGTATCATAATTCTTCTTACTATCCTTTTTCCAACATTTTGTCTCAAGCAACGTTTGGAGATGTTGCTACATATCATATGTTGTTGCCACATGCATGTCCACTAAGTACTTTAATGGAACCCTTTCAATAAATCAGTTCATCATACACTAGAACCAAACATCTTGAAATTCATCCAGGTAAAATTTTGAATATTAATAGTTGGTTGAAGAAAGATGAAGAAGATAAACTATTTGATGTTCTGAAAGATAATACTAAAGCTTTTTCTTGGGATTAAAAAGATATGAAAGGAATCCAACCAAGTATTTTCACTCATCACATCTATACTGAAAACATTAGACTAGTTAGGCAACCTCAAAGAAGGATTAATCTAGCCTTAAGGGATATAGTCAAACAAGAAATTGAAAAAATATTACAAGTAGGTTTTATCTACCCTATCTTAGATAGCTAGTAGGTGTCTCCTCTTGTAATTGTCCCTTAAAAGAATGGAAAATGGATATTTTTTGTTGACTATAGGGAACTGAACAAAGCCACACTAAGAGATTATTTTCCATTACCATTCATAGATCAAGTCTTAGAAAACCTTTCAGGTAAACAATATTTTTCCTTCATGGATGGCTTTAGAGGATATAATCAAATCAGAATTGCTATTGAAGATCATGATAAAACTACATTTACATGTTCATGGGGTACCTTTGCCTATAGGGTATTACCATTTGGACTATGTAATGCTCTAGCAACCTTTCAAAGAGTTTTATTAGCAATTTTGCAGACCTAACAAATGACTATGTAGAAGTATACATGGACGACTTTACTATGCATGGAGATGTACATTTGATTATGCCTTACAAAATTTGGACAGAGTATTGACAAGATGTGAGCAACACCACTTGTCTCTTAGCCATGAAAAATGTTTGATGATGGTTGATGAAGGGATTGTATTAGGACACCATATTTCAAAAAAAAGGAATTTAGGTTGATCAAAACAAAATCAAAATTATTTCAAACTTACCTATTCCTCAAACCCCCACTGATATCAAGATATTTTTAGGACATACTGGGTACTATAGATGCTTTATCAAGGATTTTAGTAACAAATTTTCCCTCGTGTTTAATTTTCTTACCAAGGACTGTGAATTTCTTTAGGATGAAAAGTGTCAACATGCTTTTGAAGAAATTAAAGAGAAATTAATAATTTCCCCAATATTGAGAGGATCTAATTGGGAGAAACCTTATCATATCCAAACAGATGCCTCCAATAATTCCATTGGTGTAGTTTTGGGACAGAAAGATGAAGAAGGGAAAATTTATGCTATCTATTACCTTATAAAAAATCTTACTCCCATTGAAAGAAATTACACCACCACTAAAAAAAAATCTTGTTGTGATCTATAATTTTAATAAGTTTAGACATTACATTACAGGGTACAAAATATTTGTACATACAGATCACTCAACAATTAAATATTTAATGAACAAATCAATGGTTGGAGGTAGAATAATTAGATGGTTATTACTTTTACAATAATTTGATATTACCATTGTGGACAATCCAGGTAAATCTAATGTGGTTGTTGATTTATTGTCAAGACTAACCACTACATGGGAGAAAGATCCAATTAAGGACAACTTTCCAGATGAACAATTGTTTATTATTTTAGCTGATACACCATGGGTTGCTAATATGGAAAATTATCTTGCAACAAGGAAGTTTCCTCCTTCTTTCACCACGAAACAAATAAAGAAGTTAATCAAAAATATTGAAAAATTCAAATGGTTAAATGAAATTCTATTTAAGTGTGGTCCTGATTTGGTTTTACACAGGTGTGTAAGAGAAGATGAAATCTTTGACATCCTCTAGGCATGTCATGATGAACCAAGTGGAGGACACTATTCAGTGAAAATAATGACTCACAAGATACTTGGCACTAGTTATTATTGGTCATCTTTGTACAAAGATGTGAAGAAATATATCAGGCAGTGTGATCCTTGTCAAAGGATGGGACAACCAACCTTTACCAATGAAATGCCTCTGCAACCTCAAGTAGTGATTAAACCATTTGAGAGATGGGGGTTGGATTTTATTGGTCCCTTTAGTCCTTCTTCACAAGGGAAGGAACATATTCTTATGTGTACTAATTATGTGAAAAAGTGGGCAGAAGTGTAGGCTTTAACAAATGCCACTAAAGAAGCAGTTGCTGATTTCCTTTGGCACAGAATTATGGTAAAGTTTGGAGCACCAAGGAGCATAGTTTTAGACTAGGGACCACAATTTATGTCTAATATGATCCAGGATTTCACAATATAGTATCAGATCAATCATATTAATTCATCTCCCTATCACCCACAATCAAATGGACAAGCTGAATTAATGAACAGAGAATTGGAAAACATCCTTACCAAAATAGTTGAATCAGGAAGAAGAGATTGGGTAAAGAGACTACCTGAGGTTGTCTGGGATTATAATACAACTTGGTAGACTACAATATATTTTTCACCATATAAGCTAGTCTACGGGAAAAAAACCTTGTTACATATTGAATTTGAACTGACAAAAATTGAGGACAATCAGCTACAGGTGGGTATTGAGTTAGATGCAACACAAAAGGAAATAATTCTTCACCTCAATGAATTGGATGAGATTGAGAATGGAAAGCACTTCAATAGAAAGAGATAATCCAAGATCAAAGGATAAGTAGTGACATGACACACATATCGAGAAAATGTAATTCAAGGTGAGGATATTGGGCATTACTGTTTGATTCCAAGTACCAGCAATTCAAAGGCAAGTTAAGAACCAGATGGTTAGGACCCTATCAAATTGAGAAGATATTGGAAAGTGACTGTATTTAGCTAGTTCCCATTGATGGTAGAAGAAGAACACTTTTGGTCAATGGACATAGGCTAAAAATTTATAGGAAACCTCCTACTAGGGATGAATTCTTGAAGCAGATTGAATAAGACAAAGAATTTGATCATATGGAAGAATCTAGTTCATCCAAAATGATCAAATAATCAGATGAATAGATCCAAAATAAAGGGAAGAGAATGAAAACCAGTAAATGACATTCTCTTCCCCCCTAAAAAAAGAAGAAGAATTTAAAAAAAAATAATAATAAAAAGGGAAGAGAATGAAAACCAGTAAATGGTCATTCTCTTCCCCCCTAATTTTTTTTTCTCTCAGAGATAAATTGAAAACCAACAATGGAGGTTGGTCTTCCTCAAATAAATGGCTAATGTCAAAATTAAAAAATAATTTGTTTGAATTCCGACTATCATTTCTAACTACGTTTTCCTTTTTGTTTCACTTTTTGGGAATGATGAGTCATCAATGACGGAGGGGATTACATCAGCAAGGAAGGTAATTATGTACTTGAACTTATTAAAGGTTAGACTTAAAAGTTTCCCATGTGTGATTAAATTTGATTTAAAATTTGGTATGATGAGTCATTTATTACACATTATGATTAAAATAAAGTAATCATGCGGATGATTTTGGTGGAACAAAAAGTGGCAGTGTATTTATAATTAGCTATCATTTGGGTAGAATAAACGAAGTTGAGAAGATAGTTGCAGAAGAAACTTCAAGGAAGAAGTAGAAGAATTAGTATTTGAATTCCACAGCTACAACACAAAAGTTCCGTAGCTAAGTATAGTAATTCCACAGCTAAATTACAATAGTTCCACAACTAAGCGACAGTAGTTCTGCATTTAACTCGCACAAGATTAAAGAAGAATTTGAATTTGAATTTTCTCTTTGACCATGGGGATTAAAAATAAGTCTAGAACCATAGGATGATACACTAACTTCATTGTGGATGGAGAAGTGACAACCATTTTTAGATGAGAAGGGTGGCTAGAGTTCCTGAAAAAGTTCTCGAAGTACAATAATGAATTAGTAAGATAATTTTTTTATAAATTTAGAAGAATCTAGGGCAAAGGTTAGAAATATTATAATTCTTTTTTTCTATGAATACAATGAGATAATGTGTCTGGAATACCAATTATGCATGTCCCAAATCCTATCAGAGGGAACCCTTAAAAGATTTGGTGGAAACCTTGATGACAAGAGGGGGAAGTATGAACACCAATATATCTATAACACATGAAGAAAATTATAAAAGGGGTCAGAAGGGCCAGCTTTCCCAAACCCTTTGACAGAGTGGCATTTTGGATAGTCAAATATTTAACATGTGATGGTTAATTCGGTTCAGTAGGAAGAGAAGTTCTGAAGATCCTCATATACCTTAGATATGGAGCTACAAAACCAGAATATATATTAAACCTTCTAGGGTTTCTTTTTTACTCCATTTATACAATGGCCCAGAGGTATTCCTGGGGTGTGGGAACAATAAGACATTATGGGTTAGTGCATTTAGTGTGCCAACACCATTTTCTTTCAAAGAAAAATGGAGAAGAAATGTGAGAGAAATTTCTTAGGAAGTTTAAGTAGAGCCCTGATATTCTCAAAAGAGTAATAGCAACTCCTACTGCTCTTGCAATTAATTTGGAAATTTATGTCACTACAGAGGAAAAGAAAGAACTAGGTGGAGAGGAAATACCAAAAAGAAGAATATCTAGAAGGACTAAAATTGTAGAACCTATTGTGCCTTCTAAAAAAATTCCTTCCTTTGCAGTAGCTACATGAGAGCTAATATCTATCTCTGACAGTGACTGTTCACCTAGGCAAGAGAAAGAGGTGAAATCAGAATAAGTTCTAGGAGGAGACCTATTTTTGTACATTTTGAGGCTCCTCAAACAAGGAGAATTCGTAAAAGGTCTAGAGAAATTCCGGAGGAGATGGAAGATCAAGAAGAAATAGAAAAGTAATTTGATGATATTTTGGGTAGCATGGCCATGACTCCTCCTTGACCAAGCCAAACAGAGATAGAAAAAGAATATGAGATATTTGAGGAACATGTTTTCCAAGAGATGGGTGAATCAGAAACACCATCACATGAAGAAGATGAATTGGAATCTTGGAAATGGAAAGGGAAATCCCCTATGGTAGAAGAAGAATGCTTAACCCCCAAGGAACTTTCAAAGAAAGAAGATAAACAACAAGTTAAACAAGCTATGTTTCTGTCCAGAGAAGAACTCATTATTAGAGAAAAGGATGAGGAGTTGAATTTTATCAAACTTAAATTGGAATAAAGAGAAATGGTTATTGAGGAATTAACAACTTAGCTCACAAGATTGAGGAATTGACAAGAGCTAAACAATAGATAATGGAGAAGGAGGGGGGATGTCAAAATTCTAGAAAAAAAATTACTCTGTCAACAGTCTTTGCACAAACTGAATTAACTTATTGGCCACTTAGACAGTTATGGGATGATACTTGTAGAGAACTCAGTAAAGTCAAGACATCCAATGAGGACTTGAAAATAAAGATAGAAGAATAAAAGAAAGAAAGAAAAGAATGGGAAGAAAAGTTTTACAAAGAAGAAAATGACAAATTTAAATATCTTGTGAAAATACAAATGGTTTGCATGATGAGTGAGAAATTGCTTCAATGCAAGAGACCTTCTCCTACATATAATGTGTTTTTGGAGGAACAATTCATTCACTGGCAGTTGTCAAGGATAGCATGTGGCCTCCTGCATGAAATAAAAGATGAAGCTGATTTCATGGCAGCCTATTCCTTAGCCAATACAGAGTAGAAAAATCTTCTCTGCGAATTCTATCTCTGCAATTTCATACTGGAAATGAAATCAGGTTTTATGATCAATTTGTATGTAGGGGAGAGCCAACTTAATGCATTTGTTTTTTTCTTCAAAATTAGATTGCATAGAAGGAAAGAGAGTCAGAGCATCTATTGAAGGCTAGTTCATTTGGTCTTTGTATGAAGACTTATTATGGTAAACCATCCACCTTTGTTGCACATTTTAGATCCCATGCATTTGATAAAAGGTTCAAGATACCTTATCTTGCCAATTTGTAGAGAAGTATTAATGCCTTCACCTCTTATGAAGAGGAAAATTTTGAAGATATTTATGAGGCATGTTTGAAAAGATGGGAATTGCTCATGGTGGCATTAAGAAAAAGGGAAGTAATATCTCCCACAAACTTAATCTGGAGTTTGCATAGAGAAAAATCCTTATGTATGCTAATTCCTCACATCAATGAAAAGCACAAGGGCATATGGATGGGAATGAGAACAAGACCTCCACTGCTTCTCACCCCCATGTAACCATGAAAGAATAGAGAACCATAAGATCCCACTGAATTTGATGCATGACACAAGAAAGTAGAAGAAAGAGCAGGGTATAGTACCTCTGAATTAAATCATTGGGATATCCAGTTCCAGCCATTTGATCTAAGAAATCAAATGGAATTTAGAATATATAACCCAAAATTGAAGAGTAAAGTTTATAAAGGGACTTACAAATAAGTAAGTATGGGGGAAATGATGAGGCCAGAATATGCTCATTAAATGTACAATAAATAATCTCATCTTACTCTCTTTTTTATTAAGTTAGACTGCATTTTATGACTTTTGTTTGATCTGATATGAGTTAGGATTTAATTTTCCATCTTTTGTTGATTATAATTCTAATGTTTAAAATCTCTGTAATTCCTAACAAAGTGTTTTGAAAATTCAGTTTTGTAATAAAGCATGTCGCAAACAGGTGGAAGAATGAAGTATGAAGCGTTCAACATGTTTTTGAAAGCATTTTTTTCAAAACAGCTTAGTTCTGAAACTTCCAAGATAGTTCCAGAACTCCATTACACAGTCACAAGCTTTATCACCTAGTTTCGAAACTTTCAAACTTAGTTCTGAAACTCTAGTACTTAGTTATGAAATTATCAAAATTAGTTCTAGAACTCTTGCAGATAGCTCTAGAACTCTCTCGATTAAACGTGGAATGATTTCCTTTAGTTCCAGAAATCTTCTAAAGTTCCAAAACCGATAAAAATATATTCTAAATGGCCGGTGATTTGTCAAATCAATGATCATATCAATCAGGAACAGATTAGAAGACTTTCAAATCTCCATACTTACAGATCTAGGATAATTATCACACAGTTGTAATTCCAACCATGTTCCAACTCAGCATCTATTCTAGGAACGATTCAGTTCCATCATATCAGTGGAACAGTTATGGCCATAAATGCACCTCTGGAAGAAGTATATACATACAAACCTATAGATAGATTATATACAAGAATATATATATATATATATATATATATATATAATAGGAATATATGTATAGATTGGTATACACAGATCCAACACGTTTTTGTAATGCATAATGTTTTATCAATAAAATAGCCATTTCTGTTTTGAGAGAAAATTAATTTTTCTAATCTTGTTTAAAGACGGAGCAAGGGCCCACTCCTCCAAGAACCAGGATCCTTATTTTTGTCGGTATTTATGGTTTTAGAGAAAATAGCTTAGATCTGTTAATTCTGTATCGCTTTCAATTCCTTAAGTTGAAATTTGTTGTAGACTTGTCCCTGTAGGTGTTCTAGATTAAGTTCCTATTTCTTTACAATCATTTTTCCAGGCATTCTCAATTGTGTGTTTATTTATGTAATTTTTATTTCCCGTAATTACTTTCTACAAAGTGTGTTTAATTCTAAGGAAAAGTGTGTTTATTTCTAGCAATTCCTTTCTACAAAGTGTGTTTACTTCCAAGGAAAAATGTGTTTATTTCTATCAATTCATTTATGTAAAGTGTGTTTACTTCCAACATCTTTTCATAGTTTGATTCCAATAAGATTTTTAACCAAGTCCTTAAGATATTGAAAAGATCCCCCATAAAATACAAAATACCTACAATCAATTACTAGATCACTAATATTCTTCTTGTTGCATATAAATTTAGACACACCCATGGTTTGAATATGACATCAACATAAATTTGATTAAATGAGGGGAATAATGACACCCATCACTAGGTAGGAAAGGCTTAAGGATAGTGTGGAATACGAGGGCGTTGGCTTGGCTATGAGTCAAAACCATGTGGGTTAGCATAGACCTGGTAATCTAATCTCTGTAGATGACATAGAAGAATAGAAGGAATGGATAAAATAGTTCTGGGAAGTGAAAACTTGTGTTGTTTTAATTGAAAAATTAAAACATAGGAACCGACGATAGTTGGGTAACCAATGTCAGTGACATAGGCTAATTGATGACGGTTAGGGTGACTGATACCGGTTAATGTGGAAAATCAAAAGTTTTATAATTGTGGCAATAAATTATGAAAATGAAGAAAATCTAGGTTTGACAGTGATTTCAAAGACCCAGAGGTATGGTGAAGTATCTAAGGAACCCCATAAAGAACAAAAATGTGATGAGTGCTACTTTGGTTAAAATGACCAAAACAACATGAAATTGACAACGGTCAGGGAAATTGATGACAGTCAGATGAGTAAATTGATGATGGTCATTGGACCGACGCTTATCATTGTGAAATTTGAAAAGATGGAAAAAAATTGAATTTAATGACTTAGATCCAATAAAAGACCAAGCTAGAAACCTGAGTATGGTAATGATGAACCCTTACATACTCAGAAAGATTCAGAATACACCAACTATGATTATGGAGTGTGAAAGGAATAAAGGATGGAGAACATGACATTACACCTCAAAACACAAATCAAGAAAAATCTAGCAAACACTAAATCTTATATGGTTGATTTTATGTTCCAGCTTATGCAGATTAAGACTGACTTGTGAATAAAGTAGATTTCTTGGTTTGATAAAAATGTGCCTTAGGAAAAGCCAAGAACTAAGGATGGTTTCAGATAAAGTTTTGGTGAGGGGATTCCTTTCTCTAATTTAATGACGGAAAAGATAAATTAGCTTGGTGCCCATTGTCAATCCTCTGATCATGTGATCATTGACAACTTCTTCGGGGTAGGATGTTGTTGAAGAAAATGTGTAAATTATTTTGTGTGGTTTTGTGTAGAGAAGAGAGTGTGCACTATGATTCAATCAATCAACCATAAGCTGGGTATGACTTCCAACACATAGATTTCCCTCAATTTAATGTGAGCTACAATGTAACATAAAAAAATGAAATGCAAATTTTTTAAGCCTAAATCCACAATTAAGTTTGAGGTAGCAAATAGTGAATAGGAAGAGGAATGCTTTTTCACTAAATGCAATACAGTAGAAAGTAAGACATGTTCTTTTTAGAGCACCTAAAGCACAATTTATTTAGATAATGAAAAATTAATGTGGATGCTTTCAAAGGGAAACAAAAACACAATTTTTTACCTAAGAATGAACAATGTAAAAGAACCCCTGATGGGTCCCACCATCACCAAATTTTTGTACGATAAAGAAGATAAGGTAAATAGTTAAGGAGAAATACCTATTATTACGTTGGTCAAAGGTTGAGTGCACATGTTTCTGATTTCCAATCCAAGATGATTGTGTGAGATTCCTTTTAGCTAAGAGGAACTACCTGTAATACAAAGCAAGACCACAAGATATAGGTAATAGAAAAAGTTAGTGGATGACCTAGTGAGAGCTAGATCCAGGATGTGTGATACTTACTTGACAATTGTCAATCCACTGATATATAACTCAATATAAAATAACTAAACATGTAAATAAAAGAATCTAATGCTAGTGTTCTGATTTAGGTGTCTTTGACTATTATCTATGTCAATCGAATTAAATTTTGGATAAATAAATTGGTGAAGATCCTAGGTTAGGTTGCAAGTTGTTTAGGTGATCTGAGGGTCATAGACAAGGTTTGGGTAATATTTGGTGAAGTTTGGGTTGGTTTTTGGGTGATTAGGAATCTTTTTGGTCTAAGGAAGTTTTACCAGGCATAGAGACCAACGTTGGTCAGGGTGACCAATTTCAGTATAGGTATGACTGATGTCGATTATGGTATAACTGATATATGTTATTGTAGGAAATGAAAAAATATCAAAATGGGTGTCAAGGCTCTCTCTACGTCTGCACAAAGAGTTGGGGAGGTTTGTTGTGAGATTACAAGTGGGGTATCAAGTTTGGGTGAGGTTTTGTGAGGTTTTGGGGAGGTTCTAGTGAGAGTTGACAGAAGACATAGTAATTGACGTCGGTTGGGTGACCAATTCCGGTGAAAAGGGGAAACCGATGATTGTTAAGATAACTGATGTTAGTAGGGGTAATTTTGTGGTAATTAAATAAAAGGTATATTTATAATTCTTTGTGATTGCACATAGGGTGAAGGGAGGATGGTTGGATTCATAATAATGTCAAGAAGACTCAGGAACACATAGAGTTCAAGTACAGAGAGCTAGAAGGTCATGAGTGGTCAGACAGATAGATTGGTATGAAGGTGGGAATGGAGGAATGTAAGAAAGAATAAGATCCAATAACAAAGGATATTGAACTTACACTTTAAGCAAGTACAAAATGATTAGAATCAAATACAATTACTTGTATTTTTAGGTTTGGTAGGTGAAGGAAGGTAGTGGTTAATCCATGAAGAAATTTGTGGTCAATGTCACAACCATACTTCCTGGAGTGCTCCCGTGAATATCCTAATGTCTTGGGATAAGCATCAAGTGCTTGCTTGGGCTTGCGGTTGAGTCTATCTCATCATCTAGATGCTGAGAAGTCTCTGGTTTATGTTTGAATGCAATATATCTCTCAGAACTCAAAAATGACCAACCTAGGTAAAAGGTTTCCAAACTGTATATAAGGTGACCGGCGTTGGTTAAGGCGGGAAATCCTCGGTTTTCCAAAAATAGGCAAATCTTTTCTATTTTTGGCATGCTTTGATTGTCAATCTAGATCTCGAGTGAGGTTTAGCATTTAGATAAGTGGGAGTGTTGGAGAAGGAATAGGACTATAATTTTAGGGTTTGAAAAATTCCCAGTTGGTTAAGATAAGTAAGGACTCGGTCTTAGTTAATTAACAGACTAAGAATAAGTCCATGGTGAGGTGTATATTAACTTAATTAAAGTAATTAAATTAATTAATAATGTCAGGATAAACATTAATTCAATTATAAGTAATTAAATTAATATGAGTGTGGAGTAAGGGGCCATGGTTACATGAACATGTTATGTTAATTAATTAAAGGAGACCAAGGGGAGTGTGACCCAAATTTGGTGTCTATAATTACATTTATTTGATCAAGCAAATCCTTGTTGGGATCATGGCTTAAACCAATAGATTTACCTTTGTCCTTAGCATTGATTTTTCTTGGTCTAGATCCATCATTCTTGTTTGATTTTGAAGGTATTTCAATTGTCTTACATGATCCATTTCCATCATTATTGCTAGGTGAATATGAGATTTCAATTATTTTAGCAGGTCCATTTTCATCATTGTTGTTATATGAAGATGGTATATCGTTCTTGAGCTTAGTTTTTCCGAGTAATGTTATATAAACATCCTCGTCGAAATAAAAAGGTAATTTTACACCCATATCAATGAGAAAAATAAAATATTGATCCTTTTTTACGCGTAGGATATTTTCAATTTGTGCATGTTCCTAAGAAGAAGCATTGTTATGATAATCCTCAAGGTTGTTTTCATCTTCATAATTTGAGTTTCCAAAAGGATTTCATTTACTTCTTCCAAATGGACTATAGTCTTTGTTTCTTGTTCCCACCCTTTTTGAAAGAGGTGGGGACCAAAGAGATATGCGAAAGATAACTTAACACTTAATAAAGTGAATGTTAAGATAGAAGATAATTTGGCAATTAAGCTTTGAATGTAACTTGACCCTTAGCAAAGTGATTACTAAGATGGACAAGGTGTTTGGAATATTTTTTTCAAATGCAACCCTTAACAATGTGAATGCTAAGGTAGAAGTAAGAAAAGATGAAAGTAAATTTCAACCCTTGGAAAAGTGAATTCCAAAATAGAAGAGGGATCTGATTTATTCAAAAGGTACTCAACCTATAAAAAATTGAATTATAGAATGAAAGAGTAGATGATAAGGGGACCATACTCAACCTCTATAAAAGTGAAGGCTAGATGGGAAGAGGATATGATAAGAGGATTGAAATCAAGCTCTAGCAAAGTGAGTGTTATATGGAAAGAGGAGATGATAATAGTATCACACTCAACCTCTAGCCAAGTAAATATTGAATGAGAAGTGGATATGATAAGGACTTAGGTGTGATAACACAAGTATAATGATGTCAAGATGTAAGTCACAAGATGATAATGCTTGATTGAGGACATAGGGATCCAAGGCTCAAGATTTGATGTCAAAATGAGAGAAATCTTAAACTTTGGAAAATGTAAGCCAAAGTTTTAAGATGATAAAGCGGTTTAGGAAACCCAAGGTGAGAAGAATAAAAAATGAGAGATTTGATGATATCCCAAAAGAGAAGAGTGGTGAAAGGAATATTCAAATTGATAATGAAAATTCCAAGGACTTAAGATCAAATGATATTTGAATGGGAAGCAATGAGGTATGGTGATAAATCCAAATAAGAGATATAAGGATTTTTGGGAAGTGATGAAAGAGAAGATGAAAATAAGATATTATTTAGGGGTCATGAAGAGATATGAAGATGTACACAATTCAAAAAAGTGAATGTTAAATGTAACAACGTAAGATGAGAGAAAGCTTGAAGTTCAACGATGTAAATTGTAAACTCAAGGATTAGAAAGATGGTAGATTAAGGTAATCATGATGGTCCTTGACCATGATAAAGTGAGAATCACAATGTCAATACTTATATGGAAGAGTGATGATAGTGCTTAGGTTCCGATGTGTATTTCCACCACTCAAGACTTAGACTTACATATAAAGTGACGATTTCAAATGATGAAAAGTTTTATAAAGGATATACAATCCAAAAAGATAGTTGAAAAGATTTGAAAGAGAGATAGTGAATGATGTTCAATGAAGTAAAGATATAATAGGAAAAGAGATGAAAATACATCCAAATGATGAAAAATTGGAGATTTTAGAAAGAGGTGATAATGAGCCCAAATAAGGAGTATTTGGAAAGATAAAAAAGGTATGAAAGATAAATCTAAACAAGGAGTGTTTGAAAAATGTGGAAAAGATACAAAAGTGAGAACATAGATATGAGTGTGGGACACTAGTAAATAAGGAGAGAAAAGAAAATAAAAACAAAAGGAGGGATTTTTTTTTATGGTTTGTTTTGGCCTCTACCTTAGATTGGCTTGGACAACATGTGGCTTCTTAGGTGGTTCTATCAACTAGGTTTTAACAGTATACCCAAGTGATTTCGGGGCTATTTCTAGCTATTAGGTTTAATTTACCCCCTTTAAAACCTTGAGAAATTATCTTTCTCAAAATTAATCGCACTGGTGTCACCACTATTGGATATCCACAAATCTTATCTCACAAAGGAATACTATTTAACTAGGATGGGGGTACCCATTTTGTTAACTAGTTCCCTCAATGTGTTGACTACTTTAGGGTTCCTATGGTACTCCTCATAATTATTTTTATGGCTTATCCCAAAGAACTTCTGAAAGTTATAGAAATTATGCAATACCCATGTCAACTGCACCTACAAATACAATGTGAATTTTTCATTTTATCTTGATTAAAGATGTGTTTTTCTTAACCACCATTATTTGAGTGAGGTAGCCCACAATTAGTAAGTTGTTTTAAAGAATCATTCAAGGAAACCTGCAATTATTAGTTTGAATGTTTTATAGCCTCCTAAAGGGATGGTCGTATAAACAATGATTAGAATGTTTTCCTAAGGTAGGTAGAGGAAAGGATGATAAAAGAAAGCTAACATTTCTGATTTCCAACATTTCTTATTTATAAAGCGTGATGAAATAACATACACATGAATGAAATTTGATTAATAAAATAAAAAGGTTGTTTCCTTAAATAAATACTTGAACAACGAATATCACATTTATGATTTCCAAGATCTCTTATAAAGTGCGAGGAAAGAGCATACATGTGATCCCACATTTTTTTAAGAAAATAAAATGTTAATTCCCTTTAACGGTGCTTGAAATGAGTAGAAACAATATATATATATATATATATATATATATATATATATATATATATATATATATATATATATATATAGAAGAAGAATGTTAAATTATTCTAAAATAGGTGTTAGAAACACATAGAATGTTGGAAAAAGTAGAAAAAAAGAAAAGTACGCTAGTGCATATAGTAGTATGCTAGCGCAAACACATTAGCACATGAAATTGAGTACACTATCATTACATAAGACATTAGCATGTGAAAATGGATGTGTTAGCATTACAAACAACTTGTATGATAGAGATGTTAGAAGAAGAAGAAACCGTGGAATGTTGATACTTGTAATAGAAACCTAGAATAAGGATGGTGAATGATAGCACATATAAGCTCAATAGTAACGTGTAATGTTAGATGGAAACATGTGCACTTAAAATGGTAGTGCATGAAATTTTATTCTATCATAAAAACTTTAATTTTAACGGAGAGGCCATGAATGCTACCACAAATAGTTCTAGAAAATGTAGAAATGTCAAAAACATGGCCTACAAGCTGTTTTTTCTATTTTTTTGGCTTTTGTGCTTCACTTGGGAACTTGAAATTTTGACAACAAGGTTAAATGAAAACAAGCAACAAAGTTAAATCAAAAAATGAAAAATGAAAAATGAAAAAAATAACTTGGGGATTCCCAATGGGTGTGCAAGAATGTAAACAAGGAAAATTAACAGAAAAACAAAAGATAAATAAATAAAACAAAGATATACCTTCTTTGTGATTATCTTGCAAACCTCAAGTAAGAACATATAATCTCTTTGAGTTTTTTGATCTTGTTCATACTTGGATTCTGGATGCTCTTGATATTACTCTCTAAAGGGATTTACAAATGCTATGAACAGATTTCATAAGGATGTGGATGTCAAATTGGTAGAAGTTGGATGCAATTTTCTCAAAGCTCCGAGAATGGGTTTGTAAAGGAAATGGCTTGATTTTAAAATTTGGGAGTAGATCCATGAAATATGGATGAGAGTTTGACTAATCTCTAGGTTAATGATTATAATCACCTAGGTGAGCAAGTAGACTTGGTAATGGTAATTGCAGATTTACAATGGTAGCAGACATTTGGAATAGCATAATTTATATATGGAAAGATAATTACACATAAAATTCTATTTCACCATCTTTTCTAGGAATCTAGAAGTGGAGTTCAAGTTGAGTTGACTAGTTAAAAGAAGTGATTACATATCTAATTTAATTAGTATTTAATTCTAAGGAAATAATTAATCATTTATTTCATTAAATGTTTAATTATATTACTTAAGAGGTGTTAGGAATTAATTTAATAAGTTCCAAGGGCATGATAGAATTAAATTATTTAATTCGATAGGGTAGGAACATGAATTAGGTAATAGAATTGATTTAGTTAATTCAATAAGGGGTTATTATAGTGGGGTAGAATTAATTATATTAATTCTAATTGAATAGAAGAAAGATGGAAATATGGATGTATTTTTAGGGTGTCTATAGGAACCATGTTGCTCAGTTACTTTTATGGGAGTAGGCTGAAGCCCTAATATAAATAAGCTTATTATTTTATGTTTGTAATAAGGTAGTATTGCCATTAGATTAGGTTTATATTTTTGTATTGTTCTTTTGTTTTATTGTAATAAGATCATTCGTATGTAGGAGCTGATGTATTTGTTGAGACATGATGCGTAAAGAATTACACATAATTTTAGTGTGGGGTAACAGGTAAAGAGTGTGATGGATGAATGCGTAAGGACATGAACAATGGAAAATCATGAAAGGATGGTATTATTTCTCGATATGATAAATGAGGTGTGCACAATAATGGTGTGATTTTCTCATTGAAGGAAAAATACTTGGAAACTTGTGTAGAAGGAGGATATGTGTAGCATAGGAGGGTGCACATAAAGGGTTCTATAGCATGGGAAGTAGTGGCACACTAGAGGGTAATGGATTTTTGCATGCAGAAGAATTTTATGGAAAATCGTAGAAAAATTCAGGAAAATGCATGAAAAAAGAGGGAAAATATAAAAATCCGCATTAAAATCTAAAAAGTAGTTGTATTTGGGTGCATTTAATGTGATGAAAAAATGAAAATTTATAAAAGGAGGGTGAGTGCAATTGTAATTATTACCTTATGAATTGTAAATTTGTGTGAAGTAAATATATTACGAACTAGTACGAATTATGAACCAAGGAAGCAACAAAGGCAAATGAGAAACTAGTCACCAAAACTAGAGCTCTTTGTGTTTGGTTTAACCAACAACCAAGTAGTAGAGTGGAAGTTGTAGAAGGGGTTGAAGAAGAAAAGTATGAATTAGGATTGTAGGGATGAGTGAAGCGAACATTGCAGAGTTAGGACACACATTTGGTTTGTATAATTAGGGCACAATGTGGGTCCAAGAGGTTGAAGTGTAGGTGGATTGAGAAATGTAGATAAAAAGGGTACAAGGAAAGTAGTTAGAGAAAGAATGTGAGGCTAGGGTATATAGTTTACAGGATTTTATTTTTAGGAAATTTAAACCAAGGGAAGAAATTATGCCAGTAAAGAAAGTACATAAGGGAAGGAATAACAGAAGACACACCCAATGACTAGTTCTCAAAAATGCAGTGCTCATTGGAGGTAATCATTGTGAAGCCATGAGCCAACTGACAGAAGTAGTTCAAATAGTTTTTGATAACCAAGTGTGAAAAACCTTTGTAGGTGTTGGATTCCTATAATTCTTTGAATTACCATTATTCGGTAAATCCACAGGTTTTTTTGAATGGATGATGTCTCAATTCCATGAGGACTATTTCTATTTCTTAGGCATAAGGATGAGCATCACTACAAAATTGATTGGAAGGGTGAACGGTATGCATGATAGAAGTAAACTTATTATAGTTCATATACATGATGAGGAAATAGTGGAGAAGACAACCTCTACATTTCATTATCAGAGGGGAAGCCACAAATTTTATGTCACAAACATCAAGGACCCTGGGAATAGACTGTTTGTATGCATGGTGAGCTACAAGTAAGGCACCTCTAAGAGATATTCTAAATTAAATAAGAAATTATTACACATAACACACAAAATGGTGTAAGGGACCAAGTACAACATTTCTCTATACATTACCAAGAGAATTATGGATGAAGCAAAGGCCCAACATGAGAAAGGGGAAAAGATAACATGGGGGTTGATATTACTTTTGATTATATTTTGGGAGATTGGTGTGCTAGATGGTCTGGAAGGAAGGGAATGGGGGCACCACTTGAAGAAGTGATCACTGACAAAGATATTTAACAATTATACTTGTGATGACATAGTCACCAAGATTTACAAGGTGCACCTAGATAAGTGGTATAAGAGGTTTATTGAGGCATTTGAAAATGAATGGCACATACCTAGAGAGATTCCCATATAGTTGAAAAACTAGGCCAAGTTTGTAGTCATACATCATATTTTTCTTACAAGGTTTGTACTATTAAATGGAGAAATGAGCCCTTGGTGCAAACCTCTATTTGCATTTACAACCAAATATTTTCAAAGCACAGTGAACTGAATAAAGGATGTCTATATTTTGAAGTTCAATTCTAACAGGGTAGACATAGAATACCATACTCTACGCAATACCTATGGCTACATTATATGGAAACCTTATGAATAATAAATGGATTTTGATTTAATGGATTTGAATCCCATTCTAACTCTTGTAATGGGAAAGGAGGCATGTCGGGAATATGTATATCCCAAGGAAAAACTAAAGGATGACAAGATAGTTGAGGCACATGACATAGCTCATGATCCACCACCATAAGGGAGAATGGTAATAAGTCCACCGATAAGAAATTACAAATTAGAGCCAGTCTGCAAGCAACAAGAAGAAGAGAAGGAGGAAAAATAAGAGGAAGAGATCAAACTGGACCATAACTTCAAGAAGTTGAGTTAGATGTAGAAAGGATAATATTTGGTGGTAGCACCCCTAAGAACAACTTGGGTATATCCAGTTAGAACCACGTGCTAACCAATCCCAGAAGAGGAGGGGCAGGAATAGGAATACTTAGAGGAAGAAAGGGTCCCTCATATGATTCATGTTGTACATGAAGAATAACTCGTGCACTCAGAGCATGAATAGGAGTAGGAAGAAGAGAAGGAATAAGAAGGGTAGTATGAGGAGAAAACATGTGAGGAGTAGGAAGAATACATCAGTCAACAGGAAGAGTAGGAGTTGGTGTTGTAGACACCAAATTTGAGTCACACTCCCCGTTTACCCCACATGTATATTAATTTAATTACCTACAATTAAATTAATGCCCATTATCACAATATTCATTATTTAATTACCTTAATTGAACTAATTTCCACCTCACCTAGATACCTCACCCCACCACATCACCTAAACACTTCATCATAGACCTATTCATAACATGTTTCCTTTTAACTAAGACTTAATTCTACTTACCTTAATTAACAAATACTTAGTTCAACCCTAAAATCACATGCCTATTCTTCCTCTAACTACATGTCTGCTTATCTAAGTGCAATATCCCATTTTGATCTATGCTAATAGATAGAACTGGCCAAAAAGATTGCCAAGATTTGTCATTTTAGAAAACCTAGGATTTCCCTCCTTAACCAACAACAGTCAACCCTAAACCAACTTTGTTCACCTCTAACGATCATTGGTTACTGTATATTCATTTTAGGTAACCTTTTCTCAAGGTTGGAAGAATTATTTGAGTCTAAGAAGAGAGATATCTACATGCAAGAATGAACCAAAGCCCTCTAGCACATCCAAACATCCTAAACTAGCACCAAAACTGATATGAAGGTTAAGCATTCACGGTAACATTCTAGGAAGCACAAACACAACACTTAGCACCAGGTCCATGGATTAACCATCACCTCCATCAAACCACCAGTCCTGAAAGTACAAGTAAGTGCATTTGGATCTGCATCTTTCCATACATATTTAGATCTGTTTCTTTATCTCTGTTTGTGATTCCTAGTCTCCTTTACATCTCATCACATCTCACCTTCATGTCAATCCCTCCACCTAACCATCTACAACCTCCCAGCTCTCCATACTCAACTCAAGACATCTCTAAGTATTCCCAACACTATCATCAACCTCACCAATATTTGTCTATTCTCTTTGCAAACACAGAGAATCACCAAAACGAAACTTTATTACGTTTCTATCAGCCCAACCCTACCAACACTGGTTACCATAAACCATCATCAATTTCCTCTTAACCGACATCGATCTCTACATCTAGTAATTATTCTTGTAGAAAAAACCTCATAACCTTCATCCAAATAACCTAAAACTACCCAAAAACCTGATCCTAACTTGTTCCAGTCATCTTGATATTTTTCTAACCTCCAGATCCGATCATAACCTTATCTATCAGGTTATATTTTCTTCTTGTATTTGAATGAGATACGTAAATCATATCAACTACAGTAGGATGTTATTTACTTATGTTATTCCTTACATTAAATTATATTAAATAGTAGATTGACAACCATCTAGGAAGTATCAAACTTCTTGGATCTAGCATACGCTAGGCAGTCCACTAACATATATTGTGTAATATTCCTCGTGTGGTCTTGTTTTGCATTTCAGGTAGTTCCTCCTAGCGAAAAGGAAGTTCTCATAATCAGCACTAGATCAAGAAGTCATAACACGTGCACTCTACCTTCCACCTTCATTCACAGGTATTCCTCCTCAACCTTACCTTATTTTTTTTGCTTATACATACGCAACGTGTCAGTGAAACATTTTGGTATTCCCAGTGCGACCCTCGTCTATGGGTTTATTTTTATTCATATAGGTTGCATCTTGTGTGTTTCCTTTCTTAATTGTTATTCACTAAATATTCTCCTCTGGTAATATTCCCTTATTTCTAATTTCTCTAAATAAAACATTTATTTTTGTGCATTTAAAAAGAATCGTTCTTCTTTCTTTCAGCATTAGTGAAGAACATCCTCTCTCTTATTCATCACTTGCTACATCGAATATAACTGTCGATTTGGGTTATAAAACTTGTTTCATTTCATCCATGTATGTTGCATTATTAGCTCACATTTAAAACTGAGGGAAACCTATACAATGGAAGTCATGCCCAGCTGATGGTTGACATAATTGAATTGTAGAAAGCACATTTCTCTCTTCTCCCTCTTTTTCAAATTACACAAATCTGAATTTACTCATCTTCTTAAAAAACACTTTACCTAGAAGAAGATGTCAACAATCACACAATTAGAGGATTGACAATGGGTTCTTATCTGGTTTCTCTTTCCATTCATAACTCAGAGAAAGGACCGACCCCTACCAAAACATAACCTAAAACTTCACATTTAGATTACCTCTTCATAGGATGCCTTCCAAACCAAAAAAAATTGTTCTAAATTCACAAGTCACTCTTAAATAGCATAAGATAAAGTAACATAAAATCCACTCATAGGATTACGTGTTTTTCTTAGCTTTCTTCCTGAATTACGTTTTGAGTTGTGAGAATTATGTTCTTCATTTTATTCTTCCTTTCAAACTCCCCATCATAGTTGGAGTATTCCACCTATTTCTGAGTGTGTTAGGGCCCCATATTATCCTCCTCAGGTCTTCAGGGTTATTTCTTCATCAAATTTAATTCTCAAATACAATTTTTCTTCACTTTTTCAGATTTCATAGTAACTGATGTTAGTCCTTAGACCTTCATTGGTTCCAATATAGCTATCTTCGATTTACCTAACCGGTGTCAGTTACTAACTCTTTTGGTTATTTTACCCAAAAAATATTTCATCACCTTCTATTTTATATTTACAGTCATCTAGACATCCTCATATTTTCAACATTCTAGTATCACTGTCAAGAACAGTTTCCCTATTTCATTTTTCATCAGTTCTACTCCTTTTTCTCAAACTGGTTGTTTCCCACAGTAACCAGTATCGATTACTGTAACCATCATCAATCCCCCTCAACCGTCACTGGTCATCTTAACCAATGTCAGTTTCCCTATTTTAATTTTTAATTGAAACATTGACCACATCTACCTACTAGTATATGTTCTATCCCATTCCTAATGCTTTTTGTGTCATCTGTAGAATACAGTTTCACCAGGTCAATGCTAATTCACATGGTATTGACTCCCAACTAAACCAACTCCCTTATATTTCATGCTAGTCTTCAACCAATCCCACCTAGCCCATCACCTCCTTCAATTCTATCACCCATGGATCCAACTCAACCTATCACCATTTCTATCGGTGACGAGGAGTTTACAAGACTCCTTGATCAAAATAATGCAACCTTACAATACTATCTTGCCCACTCATCTACCCGAGATTTCTCAGGATAGTTAGTATATGACATTCCTATATCTATTCCTCTTGTCCTCTTCCCCACTTTCACATCATATAACACTAGCTCGATGCTACCCTCATCCACATTACCCCTTGTGGTCTCTCAGTTAGTTCCCACCTCCACTATAACTGCTACCCAAATGACATCTATTGCACCTATGGTGTTGACCATTCCTTCACCAACTGCCTTGAGCATGGCCCCATCTACCCCCATTTCCTCGTATATACCAGTTCCATCGCAACCACCTCTAGTGTCGGCAACCCACACCTGTTCCAAAACCTAGTTCTTTCCATCCCTTTTTCTCTACCACCCATTACCACGATATTTGTTGTGACCACCCCACCTATTTACATGTATCACCAACAACCCCTAATCTCGTCTATTGCTTATTCAGGGTATATTCCTCCAGAATTCATCCCCCTTTGTAGTTTTCATATTTAACACCCCCATATACTAGGATGCCTTCCACATCATACACCCATCATCAACTCCCCTTTACTGCAGGAGGTACCTATTCCTCACAACCCATAAATGACCTCACTATAATGATGATGGAAAATATGTAGACACTAGAAGCATCAGTTTTCAGCTCTCATAACTCCTTAACTTATGATGATATCTGTAATGAGCCTATTCATCCATCTATTCCTATTTTCCCATACCCCATGCATTGGGAAATGCCTAAGTCCAAATGTTTCAATAGTAAAGAAGACCCACAACAACTCTTACAGTCATTCAAACATGGGTGCTATCTAATTTCCCATGATGATGCTTTACTCCTACGAACATTCCCCATGTTCCTTACAGGACCCACCTTAGATTGGTATAGTAGTTTACCTAGACATTCCATCTACTCATTTAATGAAGTGGCTCAATAATTCTTGGACCACTTCTCAATCAATGTAGTCAAAAATGTCACCATGACTGACCCATATTCAACACGACAATATGACAATGAATCTATTGAATATTTCATTTCTCGTTGGCAAAGTCTTATCAACTAATTAACGTTTGAGTTACCTCAAGCTAAACTTATTAAGTTTTTCACTAGAGCTTGTGCTAAATATATCTCACTAAATCTGTAGGTACAAACCTTCTGTACCTTTGACAAAGGATTTACCATGACACGAAAGCTATAAATTTGTGCCATTGAAGAAAATAAAATTCAATTACAAAACAAGAATGCCCCGTTCAAACCAAATGATTCTTCTTCATATTCAAAACCCCAAAATAATTATTCAAAAACCAAAGGATCTGCCAATGCGGTAGTTATCAAAGCTGGTCCATCTCATCCCTCTAATCAAGCCAAAACTTCTTCCAATCTTTCCCTTGTCCAGACCTTTCAGTTCTGGTGGGAACAACAGAAGTACACTTCAATTAAAGAGCCATATTCTTTAGTTTTGGAAAATCTTCTTAAAGTTGGAGCCATTGCACTTCATCCCATAAAACCTCATATTGGTTTCAATCCCACTCATCCTACACCTACATGGTATAAGGAACATGAGTACTATAATTATCATCGCATCAAAGGCCATAGTGATGGTAATTGCATAACTTTTAAGAACATTGTCCAGGAGATGATAGATAATGGAGACCTTGTCGTGGACAACACGAATGTGCTGGTAAATCAAAATTTACACATCTTTAAGAAGTCTTTCCCTATTCACAAACCATCATCTAATCAAAATAGTGAGCCTTCAACCATTGACAATAATGTTCGTGAAGTCCATGCAGTTTTTGATATCGTACAGGTCATTCCTCAAATTCCACCTATTTCGTCTATTGAGGAAATTCTAGCATGAGCTCCTCTACCCACATAGGAGTATACCCCTTCCAATCCTTCACCCTCAGAGGATTTCCCTTCATCTCATCCTTCACCCATGGGAGAATCTGTGATTTCTACTGATGTCATTTTACCATCTACCTTGTAACAAACCGAACAACCAACAGTATTAACTCTCCCATCCACAGGAGAATCATCATCACCTTCTCCTCCACCAAAGGATAAGTATACCTCACCCCTTCTACCAACTCTCCTACCCATGGGAGATTCTAAAAGCACGCCACTACCTATTGGGGACAATTATCCCTCAGTATTCTAGGATCCCATTGACCTGATCTCAACTCTTTTACCCACAGATTCCAAAGCTAATCAATTCCCTGTCTCATACACATATGATACAGGGATTACCATTAAACAAAATACACTTCCTCTTACAACAGTCCCATTTTAACCACTGGCTAATTGCTTGGATTATGTTGATAATTCCATACTCTGGGGACTCTTCGAATCCCCTTTTTGACTCAAATGCAAATGTTTCCTGAAGATACCTCCATGACCTATCCAAAGGTATTTCTAGAAACTTGATCAACCTTGACCATGCTTATCGAAAAAAATTATTTTTCATCACCTCTACCTACATCCAAACCTTCACCCATGACTAAAACCATTCCAATGCCTAAAACCCTAACCACACCTATATCTTCATCTATATCTAGACCGATCACTACCTTGGGTGTCATGCCGATGTCAAGCCTTATTCATCCACTTGTCAAATTGGATTTAGCCACGTCTTCCCAAACCCACACCAAAATTGTTCCTCCACCTAGAAGGAAGACCCAACCTTCTAGGCCTCATACACAACTCTCACTTACCACACCTTTGTCACCTTCACCCCTTCTGTCCATCCTAGGACCTCACCCATCAACCCTAGCCAAGTAGCCTCCTACCCAAAGCCAATAAAAAGCTAAACAACCTACTGCTTCATCATGATCCTTTGTTGCACCTCATTTACCCACATGACAAACATCCTCGCCCTCACCTGTACATTTATTACCACCTATACCTCCACCAGTTACTATAACCCCAACTTTTCCTATACTACTTTAACCCATACCATCCACCCAGCCTCTACCAACCACTTCCACTACAAATCTATTATCCCCATGAGTAACCTGTCCTCTTCCACAGTCTTCTTTCCCTTCTGGATCACTTAATCCCATGTCAACTTTACCCAAGAAGGTGCAACCCAAAGACAAGAACCAACTACCCTCCAATAAGGTAGTTAAACCAACAAAACCTTCCATTACTAGCTCTTATACCACACCTTTACCTAAGAAAATACCACTTACCAAGCCAGTGGTCCAACCCATTCCTCCTCCTATAACACCACTTACCTTACTATCATCCACACCTTTACCCAAACCCACACTCACTTCCCATTGTGATCCATTGGCAGGGTCCTATGCCAACATTCTAACCAACCTATTAGAGACTTCTGTCATCACATTACCATCGCTTCGACCTTATGACCCCCTCAAACCCAAACCAAAAGGGTTTGATGAAACTAAAATTTTTGCCTATCATCGTGTGCCAGGACATGATATAGAAGGTTATAAGGCCCTCAAAATTGTTCTTCCCCAAAATTTTCCTCCTAATTTTTTTTTATGATCTGCTTGATGAGGACCATGTTCCACCTTCACCTATCACCACATGCCATTGTCCCTTACTTCTTCAGTTACCTACATTTCCACCCCTAGAACCCTTTTTTCACCTCCAAAATTTTAGATCAACATGGTTTGTATCAGAGAGTTGGCCAAACCACCACACAAATGTTAGTGTACCCTACTCATCTCACAAGGCTCTTCCCTGCCATTAGATTTTTTCCCATCATGCCATTATACTACTCTTGCCACACCTTCTTCATCTACCACCTCCCCTCAGATTAACATAGTCCAAGTTGTCACCCGCGCCTCAAAGGAAAATAAAAATAAACTAGCCCATCAACCAATCACGTGCCCAATATACCATCTTCCCCCATGCCCAAAATCACCATTTGAGGACCTAATTACCATATCTCTAATGGGGTTACCCATCATACAATGATAAAACAATTACACCAATCCCCTCTAACAATGTCTTTGTACGATCTCATCCAAACTTCTAAATCTCATAGACAAGCCCTTATGGAGGTTTTTCTATCCATAAAAGTTTTACCTAATGACCCCATACCAGTGGCCTCCATTATCACCCCTCACCATGTGGCCTTTCTTACCAAATCATCTCCTTCTTTTACCCCCATGTCCACTCATCAAGTAGCCACCCTCATTTTCTCTGATCAAGAGATTGTACCACTCAAGTCAAATGAACATGATCCCACCTTTTTCATCTCCGTTTATATTGATAACATACATGTACAACGCGTTATTATCGATGGAGGTTCTAGCATCAACATTATCTCCTCTCACACATACAATCAAATGTGCATCCCTTCAAATTGTATGCATAATAACCCAGTGATGCTACACTCCTTCAATGATGCCATCACTTCCACCCTTGGCACCATTATTCTTCATGTTTGTTTAGTCCCTCATATTGTCCTAGAATTCTTCTACGTCTTAGAGGGAGATATCTAGTATAACCTATTTCTCGGCTGACCTTGGATTTATGTCATGGGTTGTGTCCCTTCAACTTTACACCACTGTGTAAAATTTAAACATGAAGGGCATAATTACACCATCCCAGCCGACTCATCACCATTCAAAACTTATAACATGTTGTACCAACCTAATGATGTCCTCGTACTAGTTAAGGCATCTACCACTACCCCCACTTCTTCTTCACCCAAAGCCCCATCAACCAATGTTGTTGCCACCTCTTCCACACCTAACTCTCCTATTCCTAATATTATCGTAGCTTCATGAGCTGGCCCATCTACTTCCCAACCAATTGATACCCCTCCTGCGCAATCATCTAGTTATTTGTCTATCCTCGTTACCCATATATCTACTACCGATCCCTTAGAAGGTGTTTTTTAATGCCTCACTCTAGGGGATTACCATGTCTACAATATCAACACATTCCTCAATCTACAAGAGTATGGAAACCTACGCCAACACCCTCATTATGACTATCGCATAGGAGAGGTTTTTCCTTATGGTCCTCCCCATCTTCACACCAACTTAACATATGGATGACTTGATACTGCAACTTATTCACTCGAACCTCCATCCCAAACACTACCATTTTTATCTGACCTCCAATCTCTTACTAACCAACACTTTTCCCACACTTTCCTTCACTATTGTGCATGGAAAGGATTTGGCTTCATTTTTTATGAATAAGGTTGTCATATTGTCATTCCATGTACCACCTGTAAAGACAAAGATCACAGTGGCATTGGCTTTGCCACACCATCTTCCAAGAAGGCCCACATCGACCTCATTGAGGAAGACAAACCTTCTCTACCCCATTCACCAATGTCACCACACCTTCACCCACGAAGTCCATATATCTTGAATCTATTCCTCCTAACTCTTTTTTTCATGAACATGATTTCCCTAGGACCTCTGACTTATCAACATGATGGCGATGATCATTTTTCTTTTCCCTTAGTATATCCTTACATGATTGAAAATGATACACCTTTTATTAATGTTGTTCAGTGTCAAGACAATGATTCTTTACTCACCTACCTTGGTAGGGAAGATTTTTATATTCACCAATCGTTACCTTCTGAAATGTAAACCATGTTGAACGACTCGACCATTGAAATCACCATCAACACTCAAGATGACCTACACAATCTAAAGATAGGTCAATATTTAGATGATGTTGAATAGGAATCTTTTACTTCTTTCCTCCGGGATCATAGAAATGATTTTTCTTGGTCCTATGTTGATATGCTTGGTATTGACCCAAACATTGTGGTCCACAATATCGTAACCATTCCTGAAGCCAAACCCATAAAACAAAAGCTATGGAAAATGCATCCTCGCATTGCCCTTCTTGTCAAAGAAGAACTTCAGTGCCTTCTCTTGGTTTCCTTCATCCTACCCATTGACTATCCCCAATGGATATCTAATATCGTTCTTGTCACAAAAGTAACAAGGAGACTCTGGCCTTGCATAGATTTTTGCAACCTTAACTTAGCTTTCCCCAAAGATGAATTTCCTCTACCAGGCATTGACCAACTAGTTGATCTCACCGTCGGCCCCATGAGATGCTCTCACTCATGGATGGTTTCTTGGGTTATAATCAAATATTACTCGCTCCAGAAGATCAACATAAAACTACCTTCATCACTCCTTGGGGGACATTCTGCTATCGATTCATGCCTTTTGGCCTTAAAAACATTGGTGCTACATATCAGTGAGCCATGACTTATATTTTCCATGACATAATGCATCACATATTGGAAGATTATGTAGATGACCTTCTTGCCAAATCCAAACATCGGGCCAAACACCTGACATTCCTTAATGTCATCTTTGACTGCCTCATCAAGTATTGTGTTCGCCTTCAACCTAAGAAGTGTGTCTTCATTTTTCTCTCAGGAAATCTCCTTGGTTTCATCATTTCTTTGTGTGGCATAGAATTTGACCCTACTAAAGTAAAGGTTTTTCTCAAAATGCCTCTACCTACTAATATTCATCAAATTTGAAGTTTTTAAGGTAATTTGTAATCTATTCATCAATTTATATCACAACTTTCTGACTACTGTCAACCATTTCATCATATCCTCAAATAGGACGTCTTCTTCAAATGGGATGATGAACGCCAAAAAACTTTTGATGCCTTAAAACAATACCTTCTTCAACCACTGGTGCTCACCCCCCCTACAGATGACATACCCTTTTACCTATACATTTTTTCTACTGACCATTCCTTAGGTGTCATGGTCACTCATCATGATGAGCAACACAGGGAGAAAGTGGTTTATTACATAAGTCATACCCTTTTGGACTATGAAACTAGGTACACCCATGCTAAAAAACTTTTCTTAGCCTTAGTTTTTGTTGCCACTAAACTTCGTCATTACCTACTCAACCACAAAACCTTTGTTGTCACTAACACTAATCCCCTACATTACATGTATGCCAAAGCCTACTAGCATCAATGTGTTGCACATTGGCTCATGCTTCTTGTAGACCTTGACCTAAAATTCATCCATCAAAAGTCTGTCAAAGGCTAAGCCATCGCTGACCAACTTGCAGATGCACCTCTCTCTAGAGATCATCCTTCTAACTTTGATTTCCCAGACGAATCCATTACTACCCTCTCTTTAGATGATACCACTTACTAGATGACCTTATTATTTGATGGTTCCAAATGTCAGTGTGGAGGTGGTGCAGGTGTTATCCTCATTCCTCTTGATGGTGAACCTATGCCTTTATCTTTCAAATTGGATTTTGATTGTACTAACAACATCACCGAATATGAATCACTCATATTAGGCCTTCAAACCACCATCACCCTAGATGTTAAATCAATTAATATCTTTGGTGATTCCAAACTAGTTGTAAACTAAGTCAATGGTATATACCAGTGTCATAGCAAAATACTCCAAAAGTACAAATGTCATGTTGACATACTTTTGACTACCTTTGATCATTACGAACTTCAAACCACCCCACGTTCTACTAATAAATTCATGGATACCATGGCATTCCTGGCTTCTCAGATACCTACTTCACCTGTCAACTCCAAAATCTTTGTCACAATACAAATGTTGCAATCACCTTCTTATTTATCTCAAGAGGTCAACTCCATCGGAACCGTTGCACCTGACCCACATGACCTTTGGTATAAGCAGTTTACAGACTACCTTTCCCTTTCCATTCTACCTTCCGATCTCACTCATAATGGACAACGCACCTTTCTTAAAAGTGTCTCTCCCTATGTCATCATGGGTGGTCTTCTTTACAAACGCGGCTTCAACGGTATTCTCTTACGATGCCTTACAAGTTCTAAAATTTCCTACACCATCAAGGAAGTTCACGACAGAATTTTTGGTCACTTTAGTGGATTAGTTGTCACTAAATGCATTATTTTGCCTAGGCTATTATTGGCCAACCCTAAACCATGACATATTGTGACTATGTCAAACGTTGTGTGAAATTCCAGTCAACATGCTAATCTTCATCACACCCCTAGTCATGCCTTACAGGTCACATGTGACCTTTGGCATTTCTCTCAATGGGCTTTGGATCTTGTTGGAGAGATCAATCCTCATTCTTCACAACATCATCAATGGATTATAACTGCTACTAAATACTACACTAAATGGGTATAATATATCCCCCTCATTTATACCAAAGCTGAGAAAATTTTTGAATTCATCAACCATCACATCATTTATTGCTTTGGTGTCCCTCATCGCCTCATCACTGATAATAGAAATAAATTCAAAAACAAAACCCTATGAAATATTTGTGACGACTTTTGGCATTCAACTCAGTTTCTCTTCACCTTACTACCCACAAACAAATGGCCAAGTAGAATCAACCAATAAAATGTTGAACAATTTCTTTTATGAAAGTAGTTGATGATACTGGGAATGATTGACATACACACATTCCTTTCGCCTTGTGGGCTTATGCAACTAGTATTCACACTTTGACTACTGCCACTGCATTTCTCTCTAGTCTACGGTACCAAGGTTGTCTTGCCTCTCAAAGTCTAGATTCCATATCTCTGCATCTCACTACAAGACATGCTCAATGATGATGAATTTTTTCAGGACCGTTTAGCACAACTTGAGTTATTAGATGAACGTCGTCTCAATGCTCTAGATCATCTCAAAATCTACCAAAAATGTATCAAATGTGCCTATGACAAACATGTCCACAAACAAACCTTCTAGGTTGGCGACCTCGTCCTGAAGGAAAATCAACATGTAACCAAAGAAGAAAAAAGTAAACAGGGAAAAATTTCTCCTAATTATCTTGGACCCTATATCGTTACTCATACCTATGGATCAAGTGTTTATCGTTTGTCTTCACTCAAAGGTAAACCTAAAACTGAACCCCTAAATGCCTTACATCTTCGACCATTCTATTGTTGAATCAAGTCCTATATCACCTTCTATCTATTTCTAGCTCGTCCCTTGAGCACCATTCACCTTCCATGTTTCTTGTTTTGAGGATCAATGATTAAACAAGAATCATGTGATTACCCGTCACCTTTCATCCATATCTTCAATATGAGTACCACGGCTCTACTCATGGCATGATTCTCATGGATACTTTTCATATTTTTCAAGATGGAATCCCATGGTCATTCATCACTTGAAACCATCTCTTTCATAGTTAACCTTTGTGTGCTATGGTTTTTGTCTTCTAAACAAGAACCTAATCTTCCTCTATAGTCTTGTCCATGACTTAAATGTCCAAAAATAAAATGGGATTCAAATCCTTGAGTCAAAATTACAGTAAAAAGATGAATTCCTCAAAAGGGACATCTCTTCTCTCTATCTTGCCACTATAAATAGACTCCTCCCTCAAAGGACAGCTATACAAAGCTTTCCATATTACACATAGTCTATCATAAAAAAGGACTATCCTTGTAAAAACAAAATAAAATATTCATGAAGCTTCCCACATTTATCAACTTCATGAAGACCTCAAGGAGATAATATATTCATCCCACATAGACTTCCCACATCGATCAGTCTATCAAAAACAAAAATAAAAGAAGAAAATGATAATTTTTTGTCATGGACTTGCCTATTTTTTATCATGGGTTTCTTACCAAGTAAACAAGTCGTCGTACACTAAGTTATGCTAAGCCACCCATTTTCACCTTACTCACCTTTTCACCCTAATTTTCTATCTTCTCAAGGGACTTACCACAAACATGACATTTCATGATCATGTGACTTTCTTCAACCTTAGAATAATCGATCATGCAATGCCTTTAGGGTCTTATGTTCATAATCCTTTCTATGGTATGGTAGACTTGTTATGGTCCTTATCAATTAGGTGGCTCTTTTGGTCACCTCTTACTATTCACCTTCTCCATTACTTATTGATTCTCCTATACAAGACCAGACCATTGATATCTACATTTTTAAAGATTTTCACCTTCACCTAACACTCAACCATACCTAAGTGACCTAACTCAACCATACCTATGACCTAGAGTCAATCATGCCTGAAACCTACCAACCCATTCCTCTACCTCATCATATTCTTCCCTAGCTTATGGGAGAACTACATCGGCTTGAGGCCCCTTTTTCACTGGGGTTATGTAGGTAGCACTCTAAGGGCATGGGGCCCTTGGAGGTTAGCTCAGCCACTCTTTACCCTAACCAATTCTCCCCTTGTTTTCCTATTTTTTATTCTACCTTAGTTGGTTTCCATTTTATATCAACAAGTAGAAATTAAAACAAAAATCAATTAACACATATATACACCTACCTACCATTTTTAACACATCATCAGATCATCCAATTTATCATTTTTATGTTTCCATGATAGCAAATATTTAAAATTAAACCATAACATACATATTCATCATCATTCATTTTCCCATACTCACCAATAGCTTGAAAATTAAATCAAAACCAAAAACATAACTCCACCATGCCTAACTGACCTAACTCCACCATGCCTAACCAATATAACTCAACCATGCCTAAACTAGACGTAAGTCAACCATGCCTAACCAATCTAGCTCCAACTATGCCTTAAACTGACCTGACTCCACCATGCATAAACCGGCCTAACTCCATCATTCCTAAACCGAACTCACTCAACCATGCCTAAACCGACTGAACTCCATACCATGTCCTAAATGACCTAACCCCATCATGCCTAAACGAACCTAACTCCATCATGCCTAACTGACCTGACTCCACCATGCCTAAATCCACCTAGTTTCCCTCACATACACAAATAACAATGGAAATTTACAAACACAAGTACAACATCCATGCCATCAATGTCACCATCTATAAATGAAATTTTGTGTATCGATCAAATATACACAAATACAAAATAAGTATTTCATAAAATCTCATATACAATCTCAAAATCTTCAGCATATAGGCCAGTAAAATTATCAACTCATTAAAACTCTCATGAACAACCTCACTATCATCAGCATGTAGGCTAGTATATATCAAAAATAATAATAATAATGATGATATACAGTGACATCAATCTTCATCCCATCTGATTTCCAGGCCAGTCTCATCTATCTCCTCCTCCTCTCCTCTAGCTTGGCACCCTGCCAACATCTCTCCACCCTCCATGGGTCTCGGTCTAGCCTCCACCTGGCCTGTAGCTGGGTCAAGCCTCTGTGAACTAGTGGCCTCACCCTGACCCCTATCTCAAGGCTCACCGGCCCCCGGTACTCTTTTCACTATGCGTACGTGATCTTATCCTCTCACTCAAGGCCTATTGTGCCCTGTACTCTGCATAAGAGGGGACATCTATCTTGACAGTAGTAGACAAGTGATCCTGGTAATATCTTATGTCCTCATTCAGGGCATCCTTGAATCTCGCCATCGGTACTATCTGTGGTGGTGCCATAGGTCTCACAACAACATGTGATCTCTTTCCTACTAATGATGGCCTCGACCCCTATATCTATGAACCTTGCCCTCCTCCCTATACCATGGGACCCTATCCCACTACTATGCATGTAATATGGGACCCTATCCCTAGGCCTGTGAGGGTGATTGTGTGGTGACCTAGGATCTGTAGGGCCATAATTTGAGCCTGTGTAGTGGCCAAATAACCCTGCAGTACCTACTACTGTAAGCCTATAAGGTAGATACTTTTCCCCATCACCATCCCCACCATGTGTAGGTACCTTTCCCTGTGTAACCTAGGCCTGCACAGGGCTACCACCTGTGCTTGTAACATGGAAACCTATGCCTCTAATCATGTAAGTTTCCCCTACACTACTCCTAATGTGTGTCAAAAGGGTAGCCACCTGATTCTGCTGTAATGTGTCCCTCTGACCTACAATAATGTAATGGTTGCTAAGTCAGGCTTCCCTTGCCTCGGTGGTGTTTCTTGTAGCTACGTGCTGCCCACCACTGCCTATATCTTTCCGTAACCCTGGTTTCATCAATCTACTGGTCCACCACCTACTCCTCATTCCCTATCGACACCGTCAGCTATGGTAGAGACATAGGCCTCTCCACATCATCTCTCCTATACTATGGGAATGGTGGAGGCACATCCTGGGGTAGCCCAAACTGTCATCTAACCCTATCCACTGGTATAATCTTGTGCTCATCGACACGGCATCCCTCTATCCATCTAAGTAGGTGTAGCTCATCCAACTCCATGACCATGTTCTTGTATGAAGGGAAGCCAACATATGGCCTCCAAATGATGTCCACCCCTGACAATCCCTCTAGTATGTGTCTGTAATGTGCTACATCATGTGCATCCTTAGGAATCCCTGCTCTCCCCTAACAGGTACCCACATGCCTGTAACCAACTTGTACCAAGCCTGCATCAAATGCATCAGGCTAGAGGAAAACCAAATGGATGCACACATATGATGTGCTCGTATGCCCATCAGTGAAGAAGAATGGTACATCACAAACTAAACCTTTATATCCTCCCATAGGCCCATAGCTCTCTATATAACTACACCAATAATGTTGGTGCCCAAGTAAAACAGCTCCTATCCTCCATCATGTCATGCAGAACCCCCATCACTGCTTGTGGGAATATCCCACCCTCCGCATCTGGTAATGTAAAGTAACACATTTCCTCCATGATCAAGATAACCAACCTCATCTCTTGAGGGTGGGCTGCATACATATCCACATAACTCAGGCTCACATTATGGTTCCTCATCTCTACCATCAACTCTCCAAACACCACCACTACCAGCTCCTCTAAGACCTCTGATGAAATATAATAAACCTTCTCTCCCACTATAGGTAGTTATAAGATCCTATATACATCCTCCAGGGTGATAGTGATCTCACCCTGTCTGTAGGTACAATGTATTGATAGCTGAATCCCATATATCGATGAGTGTGACCATCAAGATCAGCTCTTGAAATATATTCCTATAGCATCAGATCCCAATCAGGTCTGACATCTATCATGTACCTCTACTCCTCTACAGTAATGCTCGATCATACTATTAGTAACAGAGGTGGTACTTTGTCCCTCATCCATAGCTAGTCCCTAGCCTGCATCTGGTAAACCACAACATTATTAAGCCTTGACCATACCCAACATATCTCTAAACCAACCAACCTATTCCCAAGACCCTTACTAAATACTATCCCATAACCACATCCCAACCCTAAAGACTACCTCCTTTTCCCCCATCCCAATTTCACGTCCCTCAACTCATACCATTTATACCTATTACCCTACCCATCCTCCATAAACCTACCTTTATATCTCATATCTTATCTTCCCCTCCATCCTTATCTCTTTTATTGACCTATTTTCCCCTAGAGCCAACCGGTATCGGTCACTATTGACCGCCATCGATCACTATTAACCGACATCGGTCACCTAATGCTTGACCGATGTCATCCAAGGCTAACCAATGTTGGTAGACCCTTTATCATCATTGGTCACTATCGTGACATCAAAATCCGCAAACCCCTACCGTCCTTTTCAAAAATTAACACATTCACCCTAAAAACACCTACCATACCCTAACTAAACCTTTCCTAGCTTCATTCCCCCTATTTATAATACATTGGACTTACCACCCATCCAATTCCATTCATTTTACCTATAAATAAAAATTCACTTTCCACCCAAACCCACCTTTTTTACCCAACCATTTAAAAAAAAAACATTCTTTTTAACCCAAATGATAGAAGAGGATTGAATCCTACCTCATCTCGGTGCTTTCGGAATGCAGGTACATTTTTCCACTACACCAGTGGTCCCCCCAAACCCTCTCCCACCTCTGCCATCACCAAAGCACCTCCCCACCTCGTAATTAATCAAATCAATCGACCCGATCTCGTGGACCCACCAACCAAATTCCAATCACCCGTTACAAGGCTCACCAACTCAGCTCTCTACCTCATTCTATGACTTTTCACCTCTCCTCTATCATTTTTTGCAGTTAGAAAATTATAAATGATTTCATAAAATATGGATTTTTATTTTTAATAACCCTACCTGACCTGATCAACACCGGTCATACCAAAATGATGTCTGTTAATTTTTAACTAGCATCGCTTACCCACTACAATAATTTTTACCCCATTTCTCCCTTTTTGACCTCAACTCCTCACTAATCGATACCCTTTGACCTCACCCACATTGATGGCAACCTACCTACGAGCCCAAACTACCCTTACAATTCATTACCTGCGTCTCAGGATATATTATTTACCTATACCTTGGCCTTACCCATGTCATGACCTATTTACCTAGACCTTACCTACTTGGTGTGACCATTGACCTTATGTACTCGTTATACCTTATGATGGTGTTACCTACATTATTTTAGCCTAGCAACCATACCTTTCCTACTATCGTACCATTTATCCTGACCAAACATTTTATGTACCGGAACATACCTAAACATTCTTGCACTAACCTACGTTATGTTTCTGGACTATATCCTATGCTTTGGATACCTGAATCACTTCACCCTTGTTTGGATAAACCTATCGACCTTGGACTATGCAGAGTTTGTAAGCTCTTCAACCTAGTACCATGTTGCAATCTATATGTGTGTGTGCATTTGATTTTCATTACCCATCACCCAATTTGACCATCACGCTTTCCCATAATACTCATACCCTTCCCCACCTTCCTTTATTTCCACCAACTACACATTTTTCAAACCACTCACCAATTTCGTATAACACATCATCAATTCCTGGTTTGAGGGGGATCACCTTCACCCACACATGGGCCAATCACTACCTTTTTTTGCTAGCATCACTTACCAATAAAAGCTATGCGACAAAAGGGAAAAAATGTAGACACCAAATTTGGGTCACACTCCCCCTTTACCCCGCATATATATTAATTTAATTACCTATAATTAAATTAATTCCCATTATCACAATATTCATTTTTTAATTACCTTAATTGAAATAATTTCCTCCTCACCTAGACACCTCACCCCACCACATCACCTAGACACTTCATCATAGACCTATTCATAACATGTTTCCTTTTAACTAAGACTTAGTCCTATTTACCTTAATTAACTAATGCTTAGTTCAACCCTAAAATCACATGCCTATTCTTCCTCTAACCACATGCTCACTTATCTAAGAAAAATATCCCATTTTTATCCATGATAATGGACAGAACTGCCTAAAAATATTGCCAAGATATGTCATTTTAGAAAACCTGGGATTTCTTACCTTAACCAATGCCAGTCAACCCTAAACCAACACTAGTCACCTCTAACCATAATCGGTTATATTATATTAATTTTGGGTAACCTTTTCTCAAGGTTGGAAGAATTATTTTAGTCTGAGAAGAGAGAGATCTGTATGCAAGCATGAACTAGATCCCTCTTGCACATCTAGACATCCTGAACCAGCACCAAGACTAATCTGAGCGTTAAGCATTTGTTGGGAATTTTGGGACTGTGGAATAGTTCTATGATTTAATAAAAAACAAAATCATGCACACAAAATATAAACAATTCCCCACAAAATCTACAGCAATGGAAGTATAAACTAGAATAATCCAAATCACACAAAAGTACACACACATAACAAGCATGTACCATGGTTCACCCAATGTGGGCTATGTCCACAAAAGATAGAGATCTCATATCTATAATATAACAAGAGATTACAAACAAACTCTTTTGCACAAGAGTATCTCCTCCTCCAAGATCTCCAACTGAATCTACCTGAGTACACTAAACCGTGCCTCTCAAACATAGCTAGATCTCACATACCTGAAGCTACCCTGCATCTACCCTTACGTAACCTATCTCTCACTGTATTGTGAATTTACAAACAAGACCTCTAGAAATATATACTAATGTGTAACCATAACCATGCACCAAGAAGTAAGTATCTCCTCCATCACTACAACAAACTGCAAACATGAAGACAAATTCCTCTGCCATGCTATATTCCTATCGATCAATAATACAACATGATCTCATGGATCTGAAATACAAGATCTCACAACATGTGGATCTACAAGAATGACCAATAACAAGATCTTACAACAATCTATGGATCTAACAAGAAGAAACCCTAAGTGCTTTGCATATTATGCAAGCTATTACATGAGACTAAACAATACAAAGGAAATATAGTAGAAGATAATACCATCTTCTCACTAACAGTGTACCTGCACTTTCCTTCTATTCAACTTCTCTCCATGAAAGCTCTTGTCTTCATGTAATCTAATTTTTCTTCTTCTTCTTCTTCATCCTTTCAACCAAGGATTATTCTCATCAACTCATCTTTAACCCTAGTTTTATAGAATATATAAGATTAGACAAACTTAGGGTAATTTAGCCATGAAATTACATCCAATAGATTTGGTTTAAAACAAAAACAATATTGAAACCTGTGACTTAAAAATAAAGTTCTTTACACAGGGAACCGGTGCCAGTTAGACCTAAACACAGGAAGTTCCTCCTTTTCCTGACTGACATCGGTCCCACTGTAAGTGATGTTGATTACTGTATTTCTCGTCACTTTCCATTTCATGCTAACTGTGAAGAAATCTAGCTCCATAACCTAACAATCTTCCACTTGGAGATAAATTGCTAAACCTTTGTACCTATACTGAATGATCTCTGCTAGGACCAGCCAAGAGTGGTCCTTTCTTCTGAGCTCGACTTCATGATACAGATCAATGTAGATATCTGCGATATGAGGGATGTGAATCGGATCAAGCTTTGCCCTTGGAAGGTAATTACAAGGATCAAAGGTTGGCCTCACCAAGAAATTATGCTTGAAGTTGAGAAATTCAAGCTCTGTATACATCTCCTGGGCTTTACTTTGGGAAGCGCAGGTGTACCTACTCACATTGAGGGGGAATGGAGTTCTACCCTTATTTCTTTTCAGACACTTCTCGTGGCATGTGATAAGCTGTCTAGACAACTCCAATAGGATCAACTTGGGTCCTGCATACCTTGGTAACTTGGTGGGCTCCCCCAAGAAGTTGGCGGCTCTGAGATAGGTGAAAGTGGGGAAAATAACACCCCCCACTACTCTTTGGTAGTTACCACACTCTTGGTCATCCAACCATGAGTCATATTGGGCCTCAATAGGCAGATGACGCCGTAGAAGAATGCATCATTGATTTTGCTGAATTGTGCGATACTATTTTCCAGTCTCAACTCTAGATAGTATTTTTATATTCTGACCTGGGGCCATACCCCGCATCGATTCAGTGCTGGGTAGTCTCTTTCAGAGGTAGTAGTGTACACTACATAGGAGTTCATGTAGAACCTCCTAGTTATTGAGATTTGTTGAAGTTGTTCAGAGATTGTACTACTGATAATCTCTGCCCATTCAAAACGTTGATCTGGGACATTTTTGCTCATTGTTTCTAAGTATCTGAGCATCCACTTGTGGAAATAATGAGCATTTGGAAGCCCAAACACCCTGCTCAAGAAAGAAACGATGTCACTCAATTCTTCTGAGAAGTCACTACGATGAATGAATTGTGGCCATCTGGTTATCACCTTCTTGTTTTTGAGGTATACCTCATTCATTAGCTCCATGCACTTTTCCTCATTCTCATTCCACGTCTTCATGCAGTCCTCTTGGCTTATGGCTACAAAATTTCAGTGGTGGGGGATACCCAACATGATTTCAAAGTGCTGGGTAGTGAGGTTGATTATTACCTTGCCCTTCTCATTCTCGACACATCTTATGTCCTTATTGTAACAATGACCCACCACCATCATGAACTCGTTGTTGATGGTGCTCACGGGAATTCCTGCAGCAAAGTCAGACCACTTCTGACCAATTTTTCCATCCATGGGCTTCCCATGACCTTCTTGGTTCTAGCTCAGAAGTCCTCCATGTCAATATGGCCAAGCTCTGAATCTCTGATATCTAGGTCACACTCTGCAAGGGATTCGGGCATCGTGACCCTTTGGTATTTATACTTCTTTTCTTCTTCTGTTAGTTTGGCTTTACCCTTGGACTTGGTTGGCTTCTTACTCGATGAAGACATGTGTGAATCTGAGTTCAGCTGTTGATCTACAAGAAGAAGCAGGGAAGTCCATCACAGAAGAGCCATGTTAGCTGTTAAGTCATCCATCAAAGCTTATATAATGAAAATTTAGCAATTTATGAGCTTCTGGGCACAAGGCGCAACTTTACTACAGGCTGTAGGGTCTCAGAATAGTAAGGCACACTTTTGGAAAGTGTTGCATGGGAGAAAATAGTGCCAAAAGGGGCACAAGGCATAGAAAGACTACACACAACATTCAGATGTTGGTGTCAATGGATGTGCGCCTGCGCCATATAAAGTGTTTTAATTGGGTGTAGATTTATTTATTGTTGTAAGGCTTCAGGGTGCACCTTTAGCACAGATGTCTAGTACATGTTGCAAAACATTATGATGCACCAAAGGGGCGTAGATTCAAAGGGTGCAGCATTAAGGTAAGGTGCACCAAGAATTTAGCTTTGGGTGCGGGAAAGGCCTGCACAACATTTGAATGTTGATGTATTTGTAGTTGCGCTTGCGCCTATGCTATTTCTTTAGAAATTTTGAGTTTTAAAAGGCATGGGAAAGGCTATTGTTGCATGCAAGGGTAGTGCGCCCCTTTGGCTTGACTATGTTTGATGTTACATTAATGAAACTTGTGCCAAAGAAAACAGTGGGTTTAATTTACAACAACTTTTAGAATTTTCTCTCTTTTGGTAGGTTTGTGGTTTTTGCCTCTTTTAACTTGGATTTTAATGGTGAGGGGAGCAAAGGAAAAAGGGACAGGGATCTATTCTGAGGCAAGGCCTTCCAGGTTAGCAGATCTAGAAGGAGAGTAAAACCGGTTTAAAGGTAGGTTTGATTTGCAAAATGGGCAGGGGTTGTATTATCTCCTTAGGTTCATTTTTTGTTTTAAATAATAGTAACCACAAAAAACAAAAATATACCACAACAAAACCAAAAGAAGAGAAAGGGCCACTTACCAGGAATATATAAGATACATTAAATGATGAGGGGTCCATGAATGCGATGAAAAGTGACACACTGGGCTAACAGGAACACTGACAGGTGCAGAAGAATAAATTTTCATGTTTTTTGAATCATGAAAATGATAGGTCAAATGCACCTATTTATAGAAAAAGGTGTAATAAATGTGCCACCAAATTTTCTATGGCGCAACTAGATAGATGTCAACATGAAAATATTTGTGCCATAGGTGCGGCTTTGGGATTGTCAACATTAATTTTTCAGTGCTTTGGCACACCATCAAGGGGCGCAACATTTTGAGTGTTGAAAAATTGGCGCATGCACCTTGGCATAGTCTTGAAAGGCACAACATTGGAAGGTGAAACATTGGAAGGTGCAACATTCGGAATGTTGACACTCAATAGAATGCGCCAAAGGAATATAGGGGGCATACTTTTGGCTGGTGTAACGTGAAAAAAAATTGTGCCCAACCCAAAAAGGTTGGAAATGACCAAGTTCCAAAAATTAGATCTTCTGGAAGTGGGTTTTATGCCATTCCGAATGCTAAGGGACCTCGATGAGGAACCAAAACAAAAATTTTGGTATGGTTACCTGCAAAATTTCCCTTGTCAATTTTACAGGATAACAGCTAGCCCTTTTTGGGGACTATCTTTGAGCAAAGCTTAAGGGTAGAGAATCCTAGATCAACATGTGCCTATCCATTGGGTTCAGGGTCAAAAACAAGGGTGAAAAAAAATGAAAACACACAACCAAAAACAAACACACAACAAAAACAAACACACGACTAAAGAAAACTATAAAAAGAAGAGATCAAGCTCTAATTCCTAAATATTTTGAGATGTTGCCCGCTATAGGGAAGCGGGAGCTCAGTTCCATCCAGATATGAGAGATAGAAACTATTCTCTCCATTAAGCTGTTTGATCTTGAAAGGCCCCCTCCATAGAGAGTCGAATTTTCCATGCATGCTCTTTGGCTCTCTTCGCTTGTCCCATAAAAGGACGAGATCACCCACCTAGAAATTCCTTTTCTTAGCCTTTTTATCAAATAGTCTCTTGAATTGATTCTAATGTTTGGTGATTTTTTAAACCACTCTTACTCTCTTTTCTTTAAGCTCTGTTAGATACATGATCCTCTTTTCAATATAATTCTAGAAATTCTCATCTTCAATTGCTCATGCCAAGCGCAGGGCGGGAAGTTCCACAAAAATGGGAAGTTCAGTGTTGATTCCATATAATAATTGAAAATGTGACATACCAAGAGACCTCTTCAGAGTAATACGGTCTACCCATAAAGCATCATATAATGACTTGTGCCCAGACCGCTGATTCTCATCGACTAGCTTCCGTATGATGGTCACTAGGTTCTTATTGTTGGATTCTGCTTGACCATTTCCCTAGGGGTAATAATCCAAGGCATGGGCCAAGGTTATCTCGTATTCATACAAAAAACTAATAACTTTCCGTGAGGAGAAGTTGGAAGTATTATCAGCAACGATCTTGTGTGGGATGCCAAACCTCATGATGATATTTTCTTTGATGAAGTTACAAACAACTTCAGAGGTGGCATTCTTAATAGGTATGGCCTCCACCCATTTGGTGAAGTAATTTGTTGTTGTTAGGACATAACTATGTCCAGCACTTGACTGGAGATGTAGTGCTCCAATGAAGTTGATTCCCCATTGCCTGAATGGTTCGTCAATAATGACGGGCATGAGGGGAAAAATGGCCAATTTTGGTTTGCCAACAAACTGTTGGCAAAGCTCACATTTTGCTACCCAGGTGGTTGTATCCTGAAATAGTGTTGGCCAGTAATACCTGGCCCGGATGATCTTATGTGTTGTTACAGATGAGGAGAAGTGACCGCCGCATGCCGAGTCATGAAAAATTTCAATAAATTTGATCTGTTGTGGTTTGTCAACGCATCGTAAGAAGATGCCATCAATACCGTGCTTGTATACACCATCATCCCATATGACATATCTAGCTTCCCTGAGATTTATATTCCACTTCTCCTTTAAAGTTATATGAGTTGGACACTCACTGTAAGTGAGAAAGAAAGTGATATCGGAATACCAATCGTCGATGGTCACAACAAATAGAACCATAGGCAGAGAATCGGCTGTCTTCAATTTATCCTGCACTCCGTCGATGCAATCATCTTTATCTTTGGGGATCTCTGAATCTTTGTTTTCAGCCATAAGTTGACGTAGGCCCTTGCCTCTTACCAGTTTGGTTGGTTTTATGTCTAGATCATACTCTTGGACCTTTGTAATCCAATTCCCTCATAAGCTTCCTAACTCATGTTCAGTCAGGATAGACTTGACTGCCGTGTTAAGAACCAACACTACCATATGAGAGTTTAGGATGTAGTACCGGAATTTCTTGACTGCTTTGACAACAGAGAAGGTGTGATTTTCTAACTAGTAGAAGATAATACCATCTTCTCACTAATAGTGTACATGCACTTTCCTTCTGTTCATCTTCTCTCCATGAAATCTCTTGTCTTCATGTAATCTACTTTTTCTTCTTCTTCTTCTTCATCCTTTCAACCAAGGATTATTCTCATCAACTCATCTTTAACCCTATTTTTCTAGCTTATATAAGCTTAGAAAAACTTAGGGTAACTTAGCCATGAAATTACATCCAATAGATTTTCTTTAAAAAAATAATAATATTAAAACTCGTGACTTAAAAATAAAGTGCTTCACATAGGTAACCGGTGCCGGTTAGACCTAATTGCATCTGGTTCCTCCTTTTCCTTACTGATTTTGGTCCCACTGTAATCGATGTTGGTTACTATATTTCTATTCACTTTCCATTTCATGCTAACTGTGAAGCAATCTAGATCCAGAACTTAATAGCATTCATGGTAACATGCTAGGAAGCATGACCATGGAAATGACCATCAGTTCTATGGATCAACCATCACCTCTATCTAACCATTAAGCCTGCAAGTACAAGTAAGTGCATTTGGATCTGCATCTTTCCATACTTATTTTGATCAGTTTCTTTATCTTTGTTTGGGAGTCTTTGTCTCCTTTACATCTCATCACCTCTCACCTTCCTATCAATCCATCCACCTAACCACCTATAACCTCAAAGCTCTCCATACCTGACTCCAAACATCTCTGAGTATTCCCAAAAATGTCATCAACCTCACCATTCTCTATCTATTCTCTATGTAATAAAAGATAATCACCAAAACCAAAATTTATTGAGTTTCTATCAGCTCGACCCTACCGAATTTGGTCACCCTAAACCATCTTAGGTTTCCTCTTAATCAGCATCAGTCATACGTAACCGACATCGGTCTCTACATCTAGTAATTATGCCTGTAACAACAACCTCATAACCTTCACCTAAATAACCCAAAACCACTCAAAAACCTTATCTTGACCTATTTCAGTTATCTTGTCTACCTGTCTAACCTCTAGATCCAATCATAACCTTATTTGTCATATTAGATTTGCTTATTATATGTTAATGAGATACCTAAATCATATCAACTACATTGGGATGTTATTCGCTTACATTATTCCTTGCATTAAATTTTATTAAGCAGTGGATTAACAACCATCTAGGAAGTATCACACTTCCTAGATCTATAATATGCCTGGCAACCACTGACATATATTGTTTAATATTCCTCTTGTGGTATTGTTTTGCATTTCAGGTAGTTCTTCCTAGCAAAAAGGAAGTTCTCGCAATCAGCACTGGATCGAGAAGTCAGAACACACGCACTCTACCTTTCATCTTCATTCACAAGTATTCCTCCTCACCCTTGCCTTATCTTTTTTGCTCATACATACACAACTTGTCAATGAAACAGGTGCAATAGCAATGCATAATGGGAAAATGTCTGAAGTCATCATCCAGATCTAGAAGGTTGAGGCATAGCTCACCCCCAACTAGAAATGTCCTACATCGATGACCCCACACTAGTAAGAAGGGAGAGATTCTAAATATCAATGGAGAAATATAAATTATATGGCTGGGATATTATGGATAGATCACAGGCTCATGCAAGGACATGCAAAATGATATCATTTGTAATTCAAACACACATGGAGGAGCCATAGTTTGATTAGAACAAAGATTCCATTAGTAAACTTTAAGGGAGATGATATCCCATAAAAAAATCCTAATTTGTGTTTCAACGTATCTGTTGGATGCATAGGAAATCAACACACTAATCAATATGCCGAATGAAGTTGCACGTAGAAACATTGACAAAGGAGCCACAATGCAAACTGCACATGAACATTTTGAGGATATAAGTAAAAAGAATAAGAATCTAGCCATGAAAATGATTATTACCAAAACCCGGGTGACTAATTTAAATTCTGAAGAAACATAATTAATTATGCACATTGCAAATTCTTTTCTAGATGTAGCCTTAGAGGAAGAAATGAATAAAAATAGGGAAATTGACACCCTAGAAGAATTGGTTGATTTATTGATAGAGAATGTAAATAAAGGGCAGGGATCAATAGGAGAGGACTTGGTATGGGAGATCTAGGTAAAGGTTGACAAAATAATAAAGGTTTATGAATACCTTGGCACCAAGATGAAGGAAGCCACCTAGAGGGATGAAAAAATATTTTGTAGATTAAATAATTCCTCAATAATAGGGTGCACCTCATAAGAGATAAAGTGGAGTTAGACCACCTATAAGATTCAATATATTTTAGAGATAAGGTTGCATATGAAAACATTTTTCAGGTAGTATTAGACAAGAAATAGTTTAATAAATCTAAGCATAATAGGATAGTGGTGAGGATAAGAGAGGTACATCCCATGGTGATGAGAAGGGTGGATATCCTGGAAGGCATGGCTACTAAATGTGATATTATTTTGAGGGAGTTATAGGAGAAGGCCAAAGGACTAACCCTAGATAAGATGACATGCATTGTTGAATCAGCACCAAGAAGGTTAGATATCACAATTGAAGAATGAAAAAGCATTTAGAGGCATCCATCAGCCTGGAATTCCCTGAAATCCTACAAACACCCTGAGCCTAGTTTTATAGCATGCGGCAGTATAAAATATTTATATTATTTTAGGAATTTCCCAAATTAATTTTTGAAATATTATTATTTATTTTTTCTATTCTTTCACTCGTGTATTTCCAAGGATGGAAAATATTCCTAGTGTGGGGTAATCTTGGATTGAATAAATAACCAAGCATGAAGACATGCCCAAAGGTAGAAGTACATGTGAGGGTGTGCACAGAAGAATGAAAGTATAAATTTCACAATAAACAAAAGTACATAAAGATGTGTGTATAGGTATGAGGAAAGGATGCACTCAAGGTTTTTTTGTAGGGATAATAGTCTCAAGAGTTAGCCAAATTTAAGAGACAAGATAAAAATAGGACACGTACCTAAGATGGAGTATTCACAAAGGAAAGATAAAATAGATGAGCTTGGATAAGGCATGGATATAACAAGATAAATCACATGCAAGGTTAAGATAAACATGGACTATTCATGGATAGGGAAATATATAATTATAATGCATGCAACTGGAGTAAAGTAAAGCCTTTTTATCGCATATACCAAGCTCGTTATGGAGAACCACAGGATGATGCTTAATGATAGTAAAGTGCAAGCGTGTAGGCTATGTATAGAGTAGACTAAGTTAAACATGTAAGTGGTGAAGGAAAATTTCCCACCCTATATGTGTGTGTGTGTAGTTTTCCATGTAAATAAATGAAAAAAGAAGAGAATGTAAGTGTGTAAGGGTATGTCAGTATGTGTGAGAGGATATGAAAATGTGTGAATATGGTTTTTTTAGTACTATATGTGTGCATTTGTTGAGATTTTGTTATGATTTGTATTATACGAGTGTAGAGGATAGTCATTTGTTTGTAATGGATAATTTAATATGGATTTCTAAATTATAAAAGGTTGAATGTGGTGTCCTTGGTATCCTAATAATCATAATGATTGTATATTTCGATGAATGAATACAAGATCCTCTGATGAACAATTGTCTTTATGCATACTATAATAACTCATAATCTACATATGGAATATATTGCATACTATGTTAATCATGTTTACAGGAACCATGTCTTGATTGCTACCCTAGAAGGATCTCAGAGGAGTTCTGCTTGCTTTGGGTTAGATATTAGACCTATGTCTAAGTGAGGAGCCAACGTGCCTGACTATGTTGAGCTGATTTACTAGACTGTAAAATGACAATACAAAATATCCTCCACCAAAAATAGACTTACCTAAATTCTAAGAAAATAATCTCCAAAATAAGATATTATTCTCTCCCATTATAAATCCAAAAAGTTTGAATCCAATAAAATAACACTAATTCATTAAAATATAAAACATAGTCATACAAATAATAATCCATAATGGGCATGCAACTAATAACAAAACTTCAGGTATCACCTCTCAATGATTGAACTAGCTTTATGACCCCTGTTAGAAACTATGACATTGAGAGGGGGGTGAATCAATGCTTTTTATACTCTTGACTATGATTTCAATTCACTTAATTTGTAACATAAAAATCAAAACATCTACAAGAAGCTAAAAATGAGAGAATCTATATAGAGACAAGATTTAATGTGGGAAACCCAAACTAGGAGAAAACCCCACTAAAACCAGAAACTAGCTTAGGAAAATAAAGTCTTATATTTGTTACATTGATTTCAAAGTTGAGAATATACTACACATGGAGCTACAACTCCAAACATTTTACCAAGCTACTACTTAGTATTTGAAAAGCTTCAAATTTCCTAGAAGCTTCAACTCCCAACATCAACTAGGATTCTACCTATTTCTTTTACAAGAAACAAATCACAAGGAATCCACTACTCCCTCATGCTAAGATACCACTTAGAATTTGTCAAGATTTTGGTCACACCCATTTTGTTGTCTCAAACAGATTATAGTGACCACTAGATTAACATACTCTTCTTCTTTTCTCAATCTCAATATCTACTTGATTTCTTTTCTACAAACCTCCATCATACAAGGTTGATTTCAATGACAATTTCTTGTAAAATTACACTCTCTCACTCTGTTGCATACACTCTGATTTGCAATATTATTTTCATACTCTAATCCTTTTCATGAGAACCACTTATCCATTCATCTGTGACTATTAGCAAATCACCTTGTCTTAAACAACTATATTTTTAGTCTCCTATTTGTACTTGAGATCACAAATCTGATATAAGGTCTTCAAGTGTTATTTTTCATTCTCAATTATGTTCTTGTTCCATGATGATTATAATATCACATTACTCTAACTCTCTCCATTAATTTCATCTTACAATGATCAATGTAATAACATGTATATCTCTAATGAGTTCATCATTCTTAAACATACATCTACAAGCACTGTCAAGCTTCAAATCTTACACCACTTCTTTCATAAGAAACCTATCTCAATATTATGTTCATATGTCTTTTAGATACATCCCCCATCTCTCTTAAGCTTATGTACTTCTACAATCACTCAAAGTTTCCTTTTTCATATTCTTCACACACACAAACTTCTACACCAGCATACTTCTCAAAACTACATCATCACTGATATTTAAAGATTTTTCCTTACAACTATTTTTAAATAAAATGGAATAAAAAATGTGTCACTTACCCTTCAACTTCAAATACTCTTCACTTCCTCTACTTGAAAATCCATACCAAGAAGATTATTTGTCTCTATACAAGCTCAGCCTATAAGAATTATCCTTTCTTTTGACCTTTTTTAGTTACATATTGAACTGTGTCAGACCTGCAAAGATTCATTCCATTCAAATGATGAGTAATGATATTTTTCCATTTTTATGACCATCTAACTTCATTTGTGCTCTTTCTTTTAATCCATACTGCTCGTATTTGAAGTTGATAATTATGACTTTATTTTATTGTCTTATGGGAGAACTACACTGATACATGTCAGTAATAGTTACAAGATGTCATAACTATTTTAAATCATTACCCTATAATTTGAGATGATTTCAAGTATATTCATAAATTTCTTAACTCAAAATACCAACTTCATACCTTACTTGAACAATCATGACACTACATACTTTGATTTGAATAATCGAATACTAAACTGGGAGTATGAAGATACATTTGAAGCTATAATTTGTCAAAAACTTAAGTAGATCCACAATGTTGATGCTATTCATATCATGAGAGACTTTGAATTCTTTTTATTTCAATTTGAAACACATAATTTGCATATTATGCTAAATAATATTGATCCCATACTAAATATGTATTGAAGTAACCCTAACCACTTCATGAACTATGGAAATACATTACCCATCACCTTCTACAATAGAGATCAATTTTAAGTCTTCAATTTGTAACAGTGTGGTAAGAATTTTGCAAACTAAGGACAAAATTGTACTAAGTAGGTTGACCTGAAGAGCCAAGATGCCACCATTATGACTTAGAAGGATCTTACTACACCTTTGAGGATTTTTCATGACAAGCCCAATTTATTTTGAGGACAAATTAGCCACTTTGTGGCTATCACTTCAAGAATATTGCTTGGAGAGAGAAAAACAAGATTGGAAAAACAATGAAAACTTTCTTGTTTCTCAACCAATTTCCTTGAATTGTTTTGAAAACGTTCAAGCTTGTAGTTCTATTAAATAATTTCTTCTATGATTTATCCAAAGGAGGATTTTTCGGATGCTAAGAAGACAGGGTGCTCAGATTACATTCCTTAATAAACCAGTTTTAGTAAAACTTGATTAACTTCCACAAAATTCTTCAAAACTTGATGAAACTTGACATGAAGCACTAAAACAAATCCATATACATGCTCCATATATATATTTTTTATTAAATAATCTTTTACTCTTCATACCAATATCATTTTCCCCTGACTTTATTATTAGTCCTTAATGGTCATTATTAGTCTTTTTATGACCTTATTTGTTCCCATACACCTCATTAATCTCTAGAACTAGGCCTAAATGAGCCAATTTCAATTGTGAATCCCAAAACATGACTTGATGCTCACTCTAAGAGATATTTCACATGCTGGAGAAATCATATATGACCTATAGAACACCTAAGACAAGAATACAAACCATATCCATACTTCCATTGAGCTCCCACATCACTAACCAGGCCTACAACAAACTGAATTCATCCTGAATAAACTCCAAATCATCCTCCATGCCCCTGTCGTAGGCTCACTCCACTAATCACACCTTTTGCATCAATGCCACTTGACATAAATGAAAACACAAATTTCCCAGGGCTCAATAAACCCCTCTTCATTATTACCAATGTCACCAAAAATAATCAAAACAACTAAGCAAAGGAAATGCCACAGCTAAGTTTAGTATTAATATTGCATCCAACTCAACTATCTAAGACAAAAATAAGACATGATGATATTTAAAAAAATTACAAGATAGTTTAATGAGATCCTTTAATCTCCCTTTAATGCAAAAATATGTTACAACAATATTTTGTTAATATCTAAACTACCATATCAAACTATTACATGACATGGGATTCAAAACACTAGTTTAAATCAGTTTCTTACCACAAACACGGTTAAACAATAAATATAAAACAAATAATATCACATTAAATATGGTCATAAGAAATTTCACAAGTTTTAACAAGTAAATAACATTTAAAAGTAAATAATCATGTGATTATTATTATCACATGGCGTTAAGACCAATCATTCACATTCATTAGCTAACTCATGCTAAACAAAATAATAAATATGGATTTTACATTGCAAATCGATGTTTAATATTTTTAGGAGTATGGGTTAACCTGCAAATCATTCGATGCAATTTTACACTCCTGATGTAAAAAAAACATCTCCTGAAATATATAGTTCCAAAATTAAATCAATGTTGTTTATACACTTAGAAAAAATAGGAATTAATAATTCATAAAAATCATTAAAACATTATCAAAATCATAGAAGCATTACACACACACAACAGGAAGTGGTGAACACTCCTTAGGTTGTCCCAATTGATATAACACCACTTGACATGTTCAAAAGAATATGGAACACTACCCACTATCCAAAAGAAAGTAAATCAAATAATATTTCGAAACATCAAAACAAAATCATAAATATTAAAAAACACAACCAAATATTATGCCTCATGACTTTAAGAAATACACACGCACTGATGAAATCATAATCATACAAATATACTATTGAGTGTGTGTGTCTTAGTTCCCCCTTTTACCTTTGTATAGTAATGTCTACATTATGTCTACTACTTCATCCTTGATGATATCCCCCCTCTGGATATCCAAGTCTCAATAATGGGTGCTTATTCTCCTATGTCAAATCTCATGATAGCATACAAGTGATTAGACCTTGATCATCACATTAAACTAAAAAACTTATAACTGAATTTTAAATAGATAAATAATTAACTATTGTAAGCATGTTAATTATGAAAAAAAAATCAAGTTATTCCTAAACTTTATCAATCAAGTTTAACATGTAATCTCATTCATAATAATTATAACCCATAAATCATCATTGAAATAAATAAATTCAACCAATTAATATTTTTAAAAAGGTTTTTTCCATCCATAATAAATGTGGAACTATATTTGAGTTGTGACATCCTTCCTATCTAGGAAGAGTCATCATTCCGATGGCTAAATAAAGTTCAATCACAATAATCAAGTGTGTTCCAATCAGATAGCATAATGATAAGTATCTAAAAATATAAATAATTATTTCAATATCCAATTAAATAATAAAAAGTCTAGCAATAATAAATATATCACAACAATCTTAATGTTGTCTAAACAAATGTTGAAAAAACAAAATCATGTCTTTCTGATCCTTCCAAGTGACACCTTCCTAAAATTTGAGTTTCATGATAAATTTTGGGTAACCTACCAAATATTGATATTTTGGATCTTCGGATTTTTTCTCTTTTCCCAAAATCCAAGTCCCAGGCCCAATAATTGTAAAATTCAGTTTTTTTTTCATAGTTTCAAACTTGCAAAACATAAGAACATGTCGAATGTTAAATGCTTCTCGAATATCAAACCCTAACACACTAAGTGTTTTGAGTTTTAAATTTTTTGAATTATAAGAACAAGGAGAGGTAAAATCATGTCACATGTTACATGCTTTTGTAACCCGAACCCTGACACATTATAGCTTGTTGGAGTTTCAAACCTTGGGAGCATCGAAACATGATAATGCAAAAACATGTTAAATGCTTAGTGTTCTCCAAACCTAGAACCTAATATTCTATAGTGTTACATATTTTTAGGGGTCCATGACATTGGAATATTTAAACATGAAGGAATGTTTTATATAATCCAAACCTCGATTCCTGAAAGGCATGAGGTTTTAATAGGTCGGGTTTTCAGGACCTGAATACAAAAAACATTATTTATAAAATGCAATCAAATTTCTGACTCTTAATTCAATGAATTAATTAAAAAGTCATATTTCACCCAACACATGTAAAAAAATGTGTAATAAATGATGACCAATTATAGAAACCCAAATTTTACATGTCATTTTCACCTTAGATGAATTTGGAATTTTACCATGACAACATTTTTTAGGCCCTCCAAACCCCAATAATGATTTTCCTCCTCGAACAATTAGTTTTTCATGCAAATCACTCCTATCCATTTCAATTTTGGATAGGTTCTCTCAATTTCATTGGTATTTGACGAATTTATTAAAGGAATTTGGCTTATTTTTTCCTCTTTTCCTTTTTACTTTGTTTAAACCTTGTTATGATTTCTTTCCCCACACTCCAAATATTTCCTTTTAGGGTTTTATTGGTGTCGTTTTTTATATTCACTTTTCTCTTTCATGGGGAAAAGTATATCTACTATGAAAATCAAGTTTAATATTAAACAAAAATTTACATCGTGACAAACAGGTCATAAACCTCGATAAAGTTCATATTGGGATTTACAACCTACTTGTCAAGTTGAAAACCTTGACTTAATTTTTTTAAATTTCAAAGTTGCTAAGCATTATTAAATCCCTGAAAGGAATTTTTTGGGATTTTTGAGATGTCTAATATGTCCTAATATCTTAATTACTCTTGTTGGGATTTTCTGACTCCTAAAAATGTTCACAAACCCAACAAGTGGGTGAGGATTTCAAGGGTGTAAATCAAGATCAATTATTCACCTAATGTTTTAGAATTTAGGAGGTGTCAAGTAGGTATAACTTCTTGATAAGTATGTGTCGAGTTTAACAATGTACCCGAAAAGGTATAAATCTTTCTAAGAATCCTTTTGGAATTTTGTGCATGTTGAGCAGATGGGTTCTTCTGATTTGAACTCAAAAGGAATTCAAGGGAGTTTCAGGTAGAGTTTTTAGTTCCTTTTCTTGATTTAATGAATCAACAAAAGGGAAAGAAAAAATTGATTCAACTAAGTGCGAATAAAAATACATGAAGTATAGCCACCAAGGGGTGGTACCCCCTTCAAATATTGACTTCAATATCGACATTAGGGATACAAATCTTAGGCATGTTGACATGACTAATTTTTGGAGATGAGCAAATAACCCATCCAAATCACTATATATATAGGGTATTTACAAGAGTAGGTTAACACTTGTTGCAACCATTCCTTTTTTAGCACAATGTCCTAAATTTTTGCTCTCAGTAGAAATCCACTATGATTGTTACACAAGGGAAACTAAAAACCATGGGTAAGGAGTGACCAGGTTATACATAAATTATTTTGATGATTTTGTTTAGCTTCCAAACTTTAATGAATATGTGGATATAAACCTTAAAAAGGGTCAAAAGGCTTGGGATGATAACTTTTTAGCTTGTATCAAATATTTAAATAAAAACTACTTAAAGAATTTCAAGCCCACAGTTAGCTAATTTCTAAGGAAACTGCCTTAAAGTGACCTCATTTTAGAAGTCAATCAAATAAAAAAAAAAATTAGAAAGGTTGTTGGTATACCTATGACTATATAATATTAAGAATGGATGTATTAGTTCATCTATATCATAAGGAAAAATCAATAGTATTTTAGAGGGGAATAATTTATTAGTGATTCCTTACATAAAACAAGGAAGTTCACACAACAGAAAAATTCTACATGATGTCCTATTTGACTTATGGTATATAAGGAATGAGAATATATCCCATGTTAAATACATAGGGATAGTGGAATTCAACTTGATTATATGACTTTTACCCTCACTTAACTCTACAGGAAAGTGTGAATCATATTAGAAGAGTCAATGTTGCTTTCTTTTATAGTTTCATGTGAAAATTAGATAAGGACTTGTCCAAGTTACGATGTAATGACTTGTCCTAGAATACAATATCATACCGGGGATGTATCTTTTTACAATTCCCAACCTTCACCTATATCTAGGTAGGATGATTTCAAGGTTATCTATATCTATTGCCAAGATACTCAAGCGACAAGTGGATATTAATAAAATTGGTAAGACATTTGTTGGATCTACATAAGTTTCAGCAAATAAATCATAAGGTGGGAGTTCATTACCATATCTCAATTGTATGATATACATGTTCATCTATTGTCAAGGAGAAGAATATTTTCTAAGATATGCATATATTAACTCTTAAATATTTACATCCAAGACTTATTTTTGATTAGAGACAGATATTGAAAAGTCTTGGGACCCTGAATTTACATCTTCCTGAGGCTGAATATTTATGGATTGTTTATAGAGACGAGGAAAAAATAATAATAAAGGATTATACCCATATGACTCTAGAAAAGGTGGTAAAGTAAAATATTGTTGATATTCTAGAATGCATGGTTGATAAAGATGATGTCGTTGACAAAATATATAATCAAATGAATGTAATATTTTTGGAATTTCATCCAATTGACTGGTTTTCCAAGGAAATTACGTCTATCAATGAACGTGTTGCATAGATTCTAAATCAAACCCATCACTGGATCTACTCATTAAAAATCCAACCCAAGAAATGGGGTATTCCTATAAATAAAACTACTTCGTTAGAAGAAGGCCCCTCCATTGACTCTAAAGATTAGAGAAAGGAACTTGTAACACCTATAAGGTTTAGATTTGTGAGAATAGGAGTAAAACCTATTACCTCCTCTAATTCTTCAACCATTACAGACATAGATTCACCTTTTACTTAAAAATGTCTAGATATGCCAATAGGTACTATGTTTACACAACCCTTGTCCATTTATTTTTCTCTCATCACCCATGCTATACCACTCATAACCTTGGCTCCACACATTTCACCACCTCATTCTTCCCCTCCTCATATTCCAAATAACCCTCCTTCATCTTCTCCTTGTGTTTCATCTCCATCATCCACTTCATTGGTGTAAGCCTTGACTATTCTCACATCATCCTTTCTCATTTCCTCTCCTTGCATTTCTTCATGCCTATTTCACTAGTACAGGTCTTATCTTTTTTTCCTCCATTTTCCTTAGGGATCAACCTTTTCTTAATTTCTCCTCAAGAAAATATTCCATATCCATATTCTACTAACATTTCCATGGTGATCTCCTCCCCCATTTTTTCTATTGCTACTTCTTCCATTATTACTATAACCATTTTCTCCACCCCTCTCTTGATTTCTATATTCAATTCTTCTCCTGGTGCTACCCTCACGTGTACATCTCCATAATAGTAGTTGGTTTCCTCTTCCATCCCATCTTGGCTTTGTGAGCCAAACCCCTAAGAAGAGGAAAAATGAAATTCCATCTGAGGATTTTGAATTTAGCTCATTGAATCTAACTCCCTCCAACACAAAAAAGAAACCTAAAACACTTTATCATATCATGATTGATCAATTAGGAGAAAGGTTTTTTGAGATCTCCACACTTGCTACAAACAAAAGTAAAGATGATATAACAGTTGATGATTATCAAATAACTAAGGTAGTTTTGGGGGAAAATACTACAGAAGGGGTAAAATAAGATCTTTAGGTGGCCTTGGATAATTTTTTTTACTAAACTCAAGAATACCAAGGATACAAAGGATGATCTTAAGGAAAAGGTTAAAAAATGACTTCCTTATTGATCAAGACCACTTAGCCAACCTCGATTACCACTCTTATGACAACCAGTTTTGATGCATCATCTACCATAGTGGCTAAGAGGATAGGTTAGAAAGGTTGAGTGGTTAATGATCAAATTGATAGACTCATCATAGATAGATAAAACCTCATTGAATATGTGGTCAATGTACAAAATGAAATTGAGAATGAGAATGAGGTGATTGGAAAAATGAGCTAATAATTAAAATAATAATGAAAATGGGAACTCACTATGGATTCCCTAAACGAGCTCAAAAATTAATATGTTGATATGATGCTAAAGAAAAATTGATCAAGAAAAGGAGAAGACACTATGAATTATATGAGGCCATTGAATTTTAGGTGAGGATATTGCAAGAGGCCATGTGAGAAGTTGCAAAAAGTAAGAGAATAAGGAATTGATGCCACCAATGATATTGGTGATTAATTTACCAAGATTCCTTGCCCATTCCTAGATGAAGCTCTCAAATATGTCACTAGACAAGTGACATCTTTACTCAAGTTCATGGTTTTGGTTGAAAAATGATTCTAAAATGAAGAGAAAATATTTTATATGGCAATCAATCGACAAGCTAAGTGTTACATCATAATGTTTTGAACAATTTTGGTAAAAAACCTCAAAAAAATTCAAAGGCTCCCAAAAAAATTGGTTAGTGTAATTGATACATGTGATGTGCTCAACTATATATTCATGTGGACCATACGTAGAAGGAAGTGTCAAGAGATGATACAAAATTTCCATAAATATCGAGACAAAGAAGTCTGGTCAAGAAACCAGAAAAACAAAAAATATGATTGAAGATTTTGGATGTATTTTCCTTTTTTTGTCAAACATGTAGATTTTCCCATATGTCTTAGACATATTTTGGATCAACATGTAAATTGAATTGGTGATTTTGACATAAGAAACAATCACTAAATTTTTAATAGGTGAATTTAATATTTTTTATTTTGGACTGTGAACTAGTCAAGGAATGTAATTGCTCCTATTTTCTCTCCTCTTTCTCTCTATAAATGTAAGAATGCTCAATGCATTCAAGGATGGATTTTTGTTGAATAGAAGCAAGGACTTGTGAGGGATTATTGTGAGTAAAAGTATTTTTTGGAATTTTGGAGAGAAAAAGAGAATCTTTGTATTTTTCACTTTCTTACCACAAAGGAATAAAGAGGCACCTGTATTTCCAAAGACTTTGAATTGGGGAAATTGTCATTTTATATTTATGTTATTATTCTTAAATTTGATGCATGATAGTTCCCTTTGATTCTAATTTTAGGTTACTACTCAATATAACACTAATCCAATTTATTGTTATTCTATCTCACTTGTGCAAATAAATTCAGGATCTATATTTGCCAATATAAAGACACAAGCACTTTCTTCTATCCTTCATTCATTTATCATTCTCATTCCAAATTTCTCCTAAATATACATTCTTTAATCTTCTCATTAGTTTCTTGCAAATAAGTAAACATCCACTAGGATGAAATCCCACCCCCAAAGATAGAATAGTGTAAATATTGTATATATTCTTTCTTGCTTCGTGGATTGGAAATAAATAAGGAACTTCCCCTTATGTTAGGAGGGACTTTGTCCTGCATGTTGTGGTTAAACACCATGTTTTTTCTTTAAAAAATATCCAACCAAAAGTTTTTGGAGACTCTATTGGCGTAAAATAACATGCAAGATAAACTTATCTCTTATGTTTAACTTGTTGTAATATCAGTTTCCTTTCCATTATAAGAAATCCTTCACTATTATAAAGCTTGATGGTAATATTTTCACTCATAATAGTAGGGATAGAGGTGTTATGAATCCTACATTCAAGCTAATACAATTACATAACTTTAATATTACTCCTCAAAGACAGTCATCTAAGCATTTAGTTAGCTCATCACTAGTTAATCAGAACTATTTTAGTGTAAAAGAAGTCACACCCACCATTTATAGAGCTCTATTATTAAGTAGAACTAAATTACCCTCATATACATATTTCTAAACTATGGTGAAACCTCCTTCACCTCCATTACATGGGGACAAACCATTGGGCCTATAACATAGGGTACACCACATCATGATCTACCTCATGGTTTGTGGGAAAAAAATCCTAAGTTTAGTGGTGATGCTAAAAAACATCATGATGAACACATTTATGTATTCTTTATTGCATGTGGGGTTTTGGGTGTTTATCATGAATACATATCCATTCAGTTGTTTATGGGAACTCTTTAGGATGCTACCATTGAGTGGTTCTACCACTTATCACCTCACTCCATTGATAGATGGACCAATATGAGAATAAGATTTGAAGCCAAATTCAAGATAACAGAAGACACACATGCATTATTAGAATAAATTATACAAATGAAGAAATAACTACATGAAACCATGTGTGAATTTTTTACTATGTTCAATAAGCCGATCCATGAGATTCTTGAGTGGGCTATGCCTTCTCTTGATAATCAAAAGTGTTTTTTGGTCAATGCTCGGCTTCTTGAAGTTGTTTTTTTATTAAGGAGGCCACATATCCCAGATATAGCTACTTATCAAGAAACTACAACTATTGAAATGTTTGAATATAGAGCATTCTTGAGGAAGTAGAAGACATATATGAAGAAGCTAGGTATGTAGCTCAATATTATGATGAACCACCTGTCAACTCTAATATCGGGTATCTAAGATATGAGGAGATGATTATGATGATATTATGAATGATATGAATATACAATCAGTTGATATTTTCACGTGCTCACAAGATCAGAAGGAGGTACAAACACATAAGGAAAAGGTAAAATAAAATTTAGATTCAATGCCTATTCCAAATTTCATATGCATAAGGACTCCTTTACTGGTGTAGTCAAAAGATAAGACTCCCATTAAAAAGGTAAATATTCCTTTTGCCTCATCTTCGTCCCTTTTTCCTAAGACCAATACCATGCCCGTAAAATAAAACAATGAAGGTCCATTGAATTCCTCAACTTCCCCATATTATGCATTTGACATTATTGATCATGCAAAAAAAACAATAGTCAGATGTTAGAAGTTGAATATATTTAATCTAATCCTCTTCATTTTGAGAGATTGGTCAAATTTTTCAAGAGTAAGTCCACCATCCCTCCAAAAATATCTTCTAAGTGAATCCTCCCTAATGTTACACCCCCTCTTCCCTAAAATAATGTTGTCTTTACCTCTTCATCTAAGAATATTGAGCCTTTCTATTTTAACTCACTTATCAATGTTTTTAAGCTCGATAATTGTATCATCAATTTAGGAGCTTCTGAAAATGTCATGCCTACAAATGTATCTCATTCCATGGGAATCAATCTCACTAAACCTTTAAAGAATTGTTACTTAAGGGAAATGACGAAATTCACCTTAATAGGAAAAATAAAAGACACTCAATTTACTTTTGCTATTTTTCAGGCAAGAGAGTCAAAATGACATTCCTGGCAGTAGATATTCCAATAATATATGAAATATTATTGAGAAGATTATTTTTCAAGGATGTTAATGGAGAGATTCAAATGGATTGGTCACAAGATAAAAACCCTATAAATGGGGTGATGTAGACACTTAAATCTAAATTCTAATAAAAATACATCGTGACTAAATCAGATGATCCTAAAGCACAAATCCTATTTGAATATTATTTTTTGGGAACATATTTTATGACCTCAAATGAAGGTTATTTTTCCACCACAATCATAAAATTTTATCTTGACGAGTTTTGGACTTTTTAATTTGATGGTAGTTGTTCTACCTCTAGGTCAGGAGATGGTGTGGTCTTTATATCCTTAGATATGATTTTTACTTTATCTTTCAAGTTATAATTTGATAATATAAATAAAAAAGAGTAATATGAAGCTTTGTTGCTGGGTTTACAAATAATGAAAGATAAACGACTTGAAAATTAAAAAGTTCAAGGCGATGTTGAAATTATCGTGAAACAAGTTAAGGGTTTGTATTAGGTCAAGGAAATGTTTAAATAAAGTATGGTATTGTATTAAGTAATTTGTGGTATTCTCGATCAAATCCATGTTGAGGGAACACAATGATAAAGATGATTCACTGGCCATGTGTTCTTCGTTACTTCTTCCTCACCCAAAGTTTAAAGAGGATAAATATATTATTGAGGTAATCTTTCATCCTAGTGTTCTTAATAAGGAAGAAAAATGGCACGTGTTTAATGCTAATAAACATATCATTTAAGTTTTAGAAAAATTAGATAAATTCAGTGAGCTCTAATTTGAGGGTATTGAGTTTGTTTTCCATGAATCCATCACAGATACACAAGGAGAGTTAAGTAATGGAGAAGTGATGAAACTTAAAGGAATAAAATCCCTAAAGGATTGGTATCCATCAAAGCATCTTTTGACAAAAATGATCACTTCATCAAGGAAAAATGAAAAGATGATCTAGAATCATCTATGAAAGTGGAACAAATGGACTTGGGAACTGCAGAACAACCTCAAATCATGAAACATTGGTAAATGTTCTTCACCCAAAGATAAGAGGAAATTTGTGGCACTGCTAAAAAATTACACGGATGTTCTACTGTGGTCATATTGAGACTTGAAATTTTTCTATCCAAACGATGTTCAACATAACATCCCTTTGAAGTTTTATGTCTAGTCATACATGCAAAAAATGAAACTATAATCACAATATTTAAAGTACCATCCTTGATGAGATTCAAAAAATGTTAGATATAAGGATATTATTCCCCATCCACCACTTAACATGGATCACTAATATTGTTTCGGTACACCAAAAGAATAGAGAGATCCATATTTATGTAGAATTTCATAACTTGAACTAGGCCTCATTAAAGGATAATTGTCTTCTACTCATAATAGATAAAGTCATGTAAATAGTGACAATATCGAAGATGTTATCTATGATAGATCATTTTATTGGTATAATCAAGTAGAGGTTGCAAAGTTCACCACTCCTTATGGTACTTTCACTTAATGAAGAATTCCATTCAAATTGATTAGTGTAGGATCAACATTCAAAAGATAAATGGATATTTCCTTTTAGGATTTGATGGGAAAAATTATTGTCATGTACTTGGATGCTTTGATGGCATTTTCTAAGAAAATACAAGATCACTGTGAACATTTAAAGAAAATTCTAGAAATCTTTTAGCAATACGGGATTTATTTGAATCCCAAGAAATCAATATTTAAAGTGACCAAAGGTAAGATTCTCAGACATATTGTGATGAAGGAAGGAACCAAGACTAACCTATAGAGAATCAAATACATATAAAGCCTCACTCTCCCAACGATTAAGAATGGTGTTCATTCATTCTTTGGAAAGGTCAATTTATTAAGGAGGTTCATTCCTAACTTCACAAAAAAGAAAATAAATATATCATAAATGATGAAGGGAAATGTTCCCTTTTGATGGAATATTGATGGGAAGGCTACTTTCCAAGACATCATAGAATTAATTTCCCATGTCTATGTCTTGGTGTGCCACAATTTTATCATGTACAGCTACCCATTTGATCATATAGTGTTTTCCATCTTGGTTTAAAATAATAATGAAGGTATTGAGTATCTTATTAGTTTTATGAGCTACCTATTGAAAGCTCATGAATTGAAGATATCCAAAATTGAAAATCATGCTTATGATGTGGTCAATGTAGTAAATAATTTTAGGTACTATATCTCAAACTCCCACACAATGGTGTTAATTCTTGATTCAACAATAAATTATATTTTAAATCATTAAGAGTTAGGAAGTTAGAGAGGGAACTGGATAACCAAAGTAACAGAATATGAATTAGAAATCAAACCAACTAAACTTGTATGTGGTAGAGGCTTATGCTAGCTGATGGATGATAACAATCCTAAAAAATTAACAAATAGTAGAGGAGAAGAGAATTGATAAGAATATCCCACTATGTTATTTGTAATCATGAATGATGAGTGGTACTATGATATTTCCTATTTCCTTACATATGGAGAATGCCTCATCATTTGATTCATAAAGAGAAGAGAAATGTCAAATTGAGATCATCCCTATATGTTATTTGGAATGATGGTTTGTACAAGATGGGAATAGATGGATTTTTTCTTCATTGTGTGGATAAATATCGCCAGGGTAAACATTTGGAAGCATTCTATGACCTAAATTCTAGAGGTAACTTCTCACCATCTGTTACTGCTGACAAAATCTTGTGAGAAAGATATTAGTGGACTACCTTGTTTCAATATACTTATGTTTCTGTAGTAAAATGTGAGGCTTGCCAACAATTTTTTGGTTGTCCTAAATTAGCATCACTTCCTCTTAGGCTAGATGTGATTTAATAACCCTTCCAATAGTGGGGGATTTAATTCATTGGTGCATTGAATCCCTTGTCAATTATGTACATAACTATGTTTTGACTGCAATTGACTATTTCACTAATTGGATAGAAGCCATTCTTGTTAACCATGCTACTTCTGAAGCTATCTTCAACATCATTAAGGATAATATTATAGTAAGTTTGGTGTGTCTAACAATATTTTGGTATAAAATGCTTCCAATTTTTGATCTTATGAGCTAATTGATTTTTTATATAGATATAGAATAACAATAGCTCATGCTTCTAGTCAATACATGCAAGGAAATGATCAGGTATAATCAAGAAAAAACAATTTGGTGACCATAATTAGGAAACTTGTAGATGAGAAACAAAGGACATGGCAAAAATAATTATATGATGAATTGTGAGCAAATTGTATAACCAACAAAATATCTATTGGCATGTCTCTTTTTCAACTCCTTTATGGTGTCAATGCTGAAATTACTATCTCTTTAGAGTTTCTATCTTTGAAAATGGCTAAAGTAGTAGAAAATGAAACTTTTTAAAGTTCTATTGAGATCAATATTATGTACTTGAATGAATTGGAAGAAAAAAGGTTAAAATTAGTTGATCTAATTATAGAACATCAGAGAAAAGTGATGAAAATATTTGACAAGATGGGTTGAAAATGAGATTTCCAAGTGGGGGATCTAGTTATCTTATGGGATAAGATAAGAGAATAAAAATGGATGCATGGAGAATTTGATTCCTTAACGAGAGGTCCATTTAAAATTTGTCTCTCATGTGGAAAAAATAACTTCTATCTATCTTACTTAGATGGAAAAAACCTTTCATTGCCTCATAGTAGCAGTGAAGAAAAATGAGCCTTGCATGTATTATAGTTTTTCATTGATTTTTTGGTGTTGGTTTTTGCTTGTTTCCTTTAATTTTGCTTTTGGTTTTGTGTTTTTTATATTTTCCCACATTTATGTGGTTTTTTTATGTTACTCATAACACAAACAAAGTCCCTAGTTAGAGCTAGTTGTTATCCCAAAATTTGAGTTTTACAATGAATTTTGGGTAACATACCAAATATTTTTCTTTCGAATCTTTGGATTTTCTCTCTTTTACCAAAAATCCAAGTTCTATACCCCAAAATTGTAAAATTCAGTGTTTTTTAAGAATTATGGACTTGTACAACATAAGAACATGCTAGATGTTAAATAATTATTGAATTCCGAACCTTGACATACTAGGTGTTTTGGATTTTTGGGTGTTTTAAGAATAACAAGGAGAGGTAAAATCATATCATATGTTACATGTTTTTAGAACCCAAACACCAACACGCTACGGTTTGTCACATTTTCAAAATTTTGGAGCATCATAACATGGCAATGCAAAATCATGTTGGATATTCTCCAAACCCATAATCCCGATACGATATAATGTTTCGAGTTTTAAGGGTCAATGACATCAAATTATGTCTATAAAAAGGCATGTTTTATGCAATACCAACCCTGATTCCCAAAAGGCAAGATATTATTGTAGGCCAGGTTTTTGGGACTTGAATGCATAAAAGTATGATTTTTTAGATGCACTCAAATTTTTGACTCCCAAGTCAACACATTAATTGTCAAGTCAGATTTGACCCCATACATGTCAGCCAATGTGTAATTAATGGTGACCAATTTTAAAATCCTGAATTTTACACGTCATTTTCACCTTATACGAAATTTGGAATTTTACCACAACAACATATTTTCAACCCTCAAACCATGATCACACTATTTGTCCTCAATCAATTGATTTTTCATGTAAATAACTCCTACTCACTTCAATTTTTGATAATTTGTCTCAATTTCTCTTTGAAAGGAGTTTGGATTTTTTTTCCTATTTTCCTTTTCACCTTTTAAAAACCTTGTTATGCTTTCTTCCCCCCACTACAATTCTTTCCTTTTAGGATTTTCTTGGTTTTTTATATTCACTTGTGTCTTTCATTGGGAAAATTAGATCCACTCTAAAAATTAAGTTTAACATTAAATGAATATTTACAGCTTGAAAAATAGGTCATTAACCCTAACAAAGTTCATATCAGAATTTATGAACTACATGTCAAGGTGGAAACCCTAACTTAATGTTTCAGACTTTAAATGATGATAAGCGTGATTGGATCCACATCAAGAGGATTTTAAGATTTTCAAGATGTATAACACGCCTTAATCTCCTAATTACTCTTTTTCATAATTTTTAGGTTGTTAAATAGGTTCATAAGCCTAAAAAGTGTGTCATACTTTCAAGGGTGTAAAATAATATTAGTTATCTGCCTAGTATTTTGAAATTTGGGACATGTAAAGAAGGTCCAATTGCTTGACAAGTGTGTTTCAGGTTTACAAAAGTGTCTAAAAATGTAGAAATCCCGCCAAGCATCCTTTTGGACATTTTTGCATGTTGATCAGGTGTGTTCTTCAGGTTTGAACTCAAAATAAATTCAAATGTTTTTTGGGAAGATTTTTTAGTTTCCCTTTCTTATTTCAATATATGAATAAACAAAAGGAAATAAAAATCCAAACCAACTGAGCACAAAGAAAAAGAGATCAAGTTTAACTACCATGGGGTGGTACCCATGTAAATATTGACTCCAATATTGAAATTAGGGATACAAAGCTCAAGAATATTGACATGACTAATTTTTGGAGATGAGTAAATAAAACATCTAAATCACAATGGATGTAGGGTATCTACGACAATGGGTTGAAACATACTACAACCATTCCTTTTTCAACACAACGTCCTAAATTCATGCTCGCAATAGTGAGCCACTATGATGATGACACTAGAGAAGATAAAAACTGAGATGGGGAAGTAGTGATCAGGTTAGACATGAAATATTTTGATGAATTACTTAGGCTTCTTGAATTCAATGAATATGTGGATATCAACCTTAAAAAGGATTAGAAGGTTTGGGATGATAACTCCTCAGCATGTATCAAACATTTGAATAAAAAATACCTAATTAAGTTGAAGACCCCAGTTATCCATTTTTCAAGGAAACTTCCTTCAATTGAATTCATTCTAGAAGTCAAAGATATCATCACTTTTCTTAGTAGGGTTGTTGGTCTTCCTATAGCTAATTTTTTTTAAGAAGGGATGTATTAGTTCATCAATGTCAGAAGGAAAAATTAGTAGTATCTCAAATGGGGATAATTTATTAGTGATTCCAAATGAAGATTATTTCATGGAACATCCGAGGCCTAGATGGAAACTCCAAATAGAGAACCATCAAGGAGTTAAGGGACTCTAGCAATCCTAATATTTTGATTCTGTAAGAAACTAAGATGAAAGCTATGACCCTTGAAACTATTAAAAAGAGTTTCTGGGATATCTCTGAAATGGCGGCTGTTGACTCCCAGGGAGCTTCTGGTGGGCTGGCTACTCTTTGGGATAAAAGACATTATACTGGTATGGTTCTTAATGCTAGTATTAATCATCTTGCAATTAAATTTGTTGCTTTTGAGAATAATGGTGAATGGATCCTTTCTAACATTTATGCCCCTAATACGGTTAGTGGAAGAAGAAAGCTTTGGGCTGACCTTAAAACTTTCAGAAACAAGCATTGCTCTGCTAACTGGCTTGTTATGGGGGGCTTCAACTCTCCACTAAACCCAGGTGAAAAGTATGGAGGTACCTCCAGCTTTTCTAATGGTATGGAGGATTTTGCTGATTTTATAGCTGAGCATAACCTCTTAGATGTGGATCTTCATGGGAATAATTACACCTGGAATAATAGAAGGTTGGGAAAAGAGTTTATTTAGGTAAGATTGGATAGGGCACTAATTTCAGTGAGCTGGATTCTCAGTCAAGACTTCCACTTCTCCTCCTTTCCCAGAGTTGGATCGGATCACAATCCGATTGCTTTAAATCTTCTCAATTGGACTAAACCCACAAGAAGATCATTCAAATTTGAAAAGATGTGGATGGAGCATGACAATATATATGACAAGATAAAAGAATGGTGGGGATGGAATGGAGAAGGCACTGCTCAATATAGATTGGTCCAAAAGCTCAAAAATGTTAAAAAGCAAGTCAAAATCTGGAACAAAAGCGTTTTTGGTAATGTTTTTGAGAAAAAAAAAAGTTAAAGAAAAAACTTCAGGAGTTGGAATTAAAAATGGATATTATGGGGAGATCGGATGAAGACGAAGTCAATGAAAAGAAGATTCTTTTAGAGTTACATACGATCTACAGTAGAGAGAAATCTTTATGGAGACTTAAATCTAGAGCTATTTGGCTTAAAGAGGGAGACAGGAATATGAAGTTCTTTCATATGACCACTTTGAAGCACAGAGCTTGTAATAGGATCTTAGAAGTTTCTAAAAACAACGGAAATATCATAAAAGATCCCAATAGCATCAAGAAAGAAGCACTTGATTTCTATAAAAAACTTCTTGAGGAGAGGAATAGCAACAACTCTGAAGCTATTTCTTTTATGTTGGAGGCCATTCCCCAAAATAAAATTGAGGAACAAAAATTTAGAAATATTCACAAAGCGGTTACGCTTGAAGAGCTACATAAAGCTGTCTTTGCTTTAGAGGGTGATAAGGCTCCTGGGCCGGATGGATTTTCCATAAATTTTTTCCAGAAGTTTTGGGAAATCTGTTCGACGGATCTTCTCAGAGTGGTGAATGAGTTCTATAGAACGGGAAATCTTTTAAAAGAGCTTAATAACACTCACATTGTGCTGGCCCCAAAAAAATGGATGCTAAATATTTCAAGGACTTCAAACCTATCAGCCTTGTGAATGCCATCTATAGAATTTTTACCAAAATTATTACTACTAGGCTCCAGGTCATTTTGAATGAACTTATCTCAAGGCAGCAGAGTGGCTTCATCAAAGGCAGGATTATACAAGACGGAGTGATAATGGTTCACGAGACCATACATTCAATGGAAAATAATAAAAAGGCAAATATGGTCCTCAAGATTGATATGAATAAAGCTTTTGACAAGGTCTCTTGGGTTTTCCTTGACAAAGTATTAACAAAATTCGGTTTTCCAGAAAAATTTAGAAGAATTATTAAGGCTTGCATATCTATGGCAAGATTTTCTATGGTTGTTAATGGTGAACCAGTGGGCTTTTTTACTAGCAGCAGGGGTCTGAGACAAGGAGACCCTATCTCCCCCTTACCATTCATTCTCTTGGCTGATAACCTTAGTAGAACAATTGGTAAAGCGGTGAATGACAGGCTTTTAAGTGGCTCTAAGCCCACCTCCATCGGTCAAGCTGTCTCCCATTAGCAATTTGCGGACGACACTATCCTTCTTCTTCTGGTATCTATCATTGAAGCCAAGGCTACCAAGGCCTTGCTGCGGCTCTACGAATCTACTTCTGGGTAGGAGATCAATTATGACAAAAGCACCATCTTCTTCTTCAACACTCTTGAGGAAAGACAGCTTAAAATAGCTAAAATTCTGGGCTGTAAAATAAGTGAGCTTCCAGCCACTTACTTGGGGCTTCCTCTCGGCACTAGGAAAGTCTCTTGCAAGGTGTGGGATGATTTATTGGAGAGATTCCAAAAAAATGGCTGGTTGGAAAGGAGCAATTATTTCTAGTGCTAGTAAGTGCCTGCTCATCAAAAGTACTCTCCAAAATCTACCAATTTATATCATGTCGCTATACAAGATCCCCTCTTCTTTCAAGGATAAGATTGAAAGGATCCAAAAAAAAAATTTATGGCAAGGCATGGATGAGAAATTCAAATTTCACTTAGTGGCTTGGGATAAGGTTTGCACCCCGAAGTTTATGGGAGGTCTGGGTATAAAAGATATTGAGAAAATGAATGAGGCCCTCATTGCTAAAATGGGCTGGAGAATGCTAACTGAGAAACAACCCTGGATAGATTTAATTAAAGAAAAATATCTTAAACATCAATCTATGTACTCCTTTCTTCATGATGAACAGCTCCCCAATGGTTCCATTTTTTGGAACAATTTGGTTAATAGCAGAAATTTCATCAGGCAAGGCAGTAAATGGAAAGTCGGGGATGGTAGGGACATAAACTTCTGGGAGGATAATTGATTTAATGGCAACCTCATGAAGAGTTTTGGGATGGCCAAGGAAAGTCTTATAAACAAGTATGGCATCAAAATCAAGGGCTATATTGAGGAAAATGACACCAGAAAGAAGTGGAAAAAACTTACTGTGGAGAGAAATGATCTGAAACAAATTACTTCCTCCCTTCAAGATCAATTAGATCTTATTCATTAAGTCAGATGGATTCCAAGGATGAGCTGGTATGGAATGACTCCAATGATGGGAATTACTCTGTCAAAACTGGTTATAATAACTTCTTTCATAGTAATCAAACTGAGTTCAATTGGAACAGGATTTGGATGTCTGATTTAACTCCCAAAATAATTTTTTTCCTTTGGTTGGCTATCAGAGGTAGGATTCTTACCAATGAAAATCTGATGAGAAGAGGATTAATGATCCCTAATAGGTGCCATCTTTGTAAGAAAGAATCTGAGGATATCAACCACCTGTTCATACATTGTGAGTATGCCACTAGAATATGGAGTTTTGCCCTTTCTAAATTTGAAGCTCTCTGGGTGATGCCGAAGGATCTCAATCAGCTTTGGACTGAATGGAACCCACCCTTTAGGCATTTTGTTATCAAAAGGATCTGGAAGCTGGTTATCCCTCATTTAATCTGGAGAATATGGAAGGATATAAATGATATTATCTTTAGAAATAAAAAGCAAAACTACAAGATTAGTATAGGTTAAATTTCTAATGATATCAAAGAGAATATTGCTGGATTTAAACCCTCCAAAAACATGAGATATCCTGAAAATGAAGAATATATTCTATCCAACTGGCAGATAGGATCTATTAATAGCTGGAACAATCCTGGGAATAGCATTGATAGATCTTTGATTAAATGGCATCCTCCTGATCTAAATTGGTATAAGTTGAACTTTGATGGGGCTTCTAAAGGAAACCCTGGGATTGCGGCAGGGGGAGGAGCGATACAGGATCATAAAGGAAATCTGATAGTTGCATATGCTGGTAAAATGGGAATTCAAACTAATCATTTTACCGAAGCTCTATCTGCTCTTTGGGGTCTGAGAATTTCCCAGACACAAAATATTCAGAACCTCATTATTGAAGGAGACTCCCTAAATATCATTAATCTTCTTAAACAATTCTCATCTCCAAGTTGGAGCATCAAGGATTTTATTGCAGAGTCCATAAGTATTAGTCATACTTTCAGTAACATCAAGATCACGCATACCTACAGGGAGGGTAATAAACTGGCGGATGTGCTGGAAAATTATGGCATTAATGTTAACCTTACAGTTTCGGACAATAATAGCATCCCCAAACAGCTTCAAAACAGCATTCAGGTGGATCTCCATACACAAGCAATATCTAGAAATGAGTAATGATTTTTGGGTGTGGATCAACTTCAAAAATAATTCCACACGTGTTGATTTAAAGTATTGGTTTATGCAAATCACATCTAATAATCATGATAATGTGAATCATATGGGGAATTTCAAGTGGAGATACACGGTTTTGAAAATTGTGCATGCGGGCTGCATTGAGACTGTTAAAAGGTGGATTCAAACCTCCATGGAAACCAAAGGTGGCGATAAAGTGATTGATGACAGGGAGCAGGCTATTCTCACATGTGCTTTTCAGCAGGCTCAGATCAGCAAACACGCAGCCGATCGTGGGAAAAGCAACGTCTCTCATTTCCATTATTATGCAGATTACTATAGCAAAAAGTGGACTGGCTTTAGAGATTAGTTAGGAATTTTTTGCAATCAGATCAGATTAAAGAAGATGGGGGGTCCTCCTTGTCAAATTGAGCCTAGTGTGGACCCAGACTGGAAAGAGAATATTAAGCTGTGGAACATTCTTAGCAAGGGTGGCATAACAAACTTCATGGAAAAGGTTTAGGGACATGATCAGAACATCTTTGTGCATTTTGCAAAGGAGTGGAAGGAGAGGACAGTGGAATATGGGGGGCAGAAGGTCTTAATCAATGAAGATATTATTGCTGAAGTGACCGGCCTTGGCTTGGAGGGCTTCCGATTCTTCAACAAAAGGGTCGATAAAGATGCTAAAGAGAGGAGATTTGTTGAGGGAGAGGAGAAGCTGACCTACATAACAGCGGGCATGCTTGTTAGCTCGATCCCTCCACCTTATGATGAAGTAACCCGCATGATGATACGGTTCATCTCCTTGGAGGGAAGGTTTGTCACTGTTCCTGCGAAACACCTTATTTTTCTTAATCACTTTCATAGGGATCATTTGGTTTGCTTCCCCCATTACTTGCTGAACTCTCTTAAACGCTCCATTTTCGAGTTTCAAAAGCATTCCTAAGTGGTTCTGTTGCACCAAGGGCTCATTTTGTTTCTACACAAATGATGTCTCCTCAAGTTTCCCAGTCTCCCATCCTCCCCTAGCTCGATTCCCACTCTGCCAGGCTCTGCTGCTGCCAGCCCTATTTCTCCTTTCTCTGCCCCCACCACCATTGCTGTCACCCCCCTGCCGGCCGTTCAGGCATCTTCTCCCATTCCCCCTTCTATTGCTCCCACCCCCCACTTAGCCTCTTCCTCGTGGAGACCGGTTACCAGGCCTTCTAGGAAACTTAACCTTGAGACCCTTGATGTGGAGAAGGGTTCTCAGTAATTTGAAATTGCTCATGACCTCCTGAATATCAGCAGTGCCAGCCCCCGGGAAGTGAAATTGGAAAGACCTTCAAGAAGGCTGGAAGCCCTAGAGGCTGATATGAAATTGTTGAAGGATGAAGTTAAAAACTTGGCAAAATAGAAAGGAAAGAGGAAGAAGGAGGAGGAGGAGGAGGATGTTGACAGCATCCAAATTGAAGATATTTACAAGAATCTACACTCCTTAGACTCCCGCTTAGGGAAGGCCAAAACTCGACATGATTACAACATTGCCATATTTAGGGCGATAGAGGAGTTCATTGAGCAACACGTCAAAAGTGTCTCAAACCTAAGCGGAGTTCCGGCAACTCTTTGGAGTAATGATAAGGAAAGTAAAAAGACCATGGAGCAACTGGATTATAATGACGCTGCCCACATGACAACTTTGGGAATGTTCAAATCCTGGAAGAATATCAAAACCATCATTGACAAAGCTACTAAAAAGTAGTTGTAGATGCTTTTGCTATCCTTGTATGTTTTTTTGTTGTTTTTTTGCGGACCCTTTACTACTTTTTTGCAGTAATTTTTCTGTTTTGTTTCGTCTGGGTAGCTATTTTTTGGCTACTTTGAACTTCATTGTAACATTTGGATTCTAATCCTTTTCTCTCTAGTTCTCTTGCTTATTCTGGCTTCTAGGCCTTCTTTTGTAAACAAGGGTATAGTCCCTTTCAAAAAACTATTTGCCAATAATAAAAAATACTTAAGGAAGTTCACACAACAAAAAAAATATACATGATGTCCTATTTGACTTATGTTGTAGTAGGAATGAGAATATATCCCGAGTTAAATACATAAGGATGAAGGAACTCAACCCGAGGTTATGATTTCTACCCTTAGTTAACTCTGCAGGAAAGTGTAAATCTTTTTAGAAGATTTAATGATGATTTTTTTTTATAGGATTTTGTACAAGGAGAAATGAAAGCAACGAATAAAAAACAAGTAATAAACAGATGCAACCATTCCTTTGAGTCTTCTTAGAACTTCAGATTAGATAGTTGAAGTGTTACTACACTTGTTGGATATCTTTGGATGGTTTTATCATGGATGCTCCAATATTTTCTCCAAATGGAAGAGGAATACTATGAGAAAATGAGTGATCACGTGGAAAACCTTTCAATATGTAAATTAAAATGGAAAATGGCTAGAGTTTTCCTATAATTTCTTAAATCTTCCAAGGATTATGCCTCATATTTATAGATGAAGGAAAGGCCATGGATTGTGGATCAAGGTTTGAATGAGTTATAGGGAAATGAATGCATTTTCCTAAATTAAACAAGTTAATTTAATTTGTGTAGTTAGATGGTTTGAATGTTCATTTAAGGGGAAATGAATATTTATTTGGATTTTGATTTTATTCGAGAAGGTGGTTGTACGTGAATATTTTTTCTTCCACTTTGTAGGGTTCTAGAACTTGAATGAAGTGAGCTATCTCGACTTAAGTGAGTTGGATGGTTAAGTGGAGATGAATGGAGGGTGAGTGGATAACTATATATTTATTTTAAATATCTAATTAAATTGGCCAAGTGATGTAAGTGTATACTTTAAGCATGGTATTATTAATTAAATTAATTCTAAAGAGATGTTTGTGAATTCTAATGGAATATGAGAGGGTAATGATATAAAGTACATTCTAGAATTGATTCTCATATCATGTAAAGGATAAGGATAATTAGGAATGACTATAAATAGGTTATGTATTTTTAGGGTTTCTACAAGCATCATATGCAAATTAGATAAAGAATTTTCCAAATGCTAATGTAATGACTTGGCCTGGAATGTAGTATCACACTGGGGATGTATCTTTTTGTAATTCTAAACCGTCACCTATATTTGAGTAGTAAGACTTCAGGGTTTTTAATATCTAGTTACAAGATACCCAAGTGACAAGTGGGTATTAATGGAATTGGTAAGACAACTATTGGATTTGCATAAGTTTTAACAAAGAAAAAAAAAGGTAAGAATTCATTTCCATATCTAAATTGGCTAATATACATGCTCATCCATTATCAAGGTGAAAAATATTTCCATATAATACTTAGTTTTGATTACAAAGGGACACAAAAAAGTCTTAGGACCCTACATTTACATCTTCCCAAGCTTGAAGATTTATGGATATATTGTAGAGATGCATTAACATTGATAAGAAAGGATTATATACATATGAATTTGGAAGAGATACTAAATTACAATGTTGTTGATATTCCAGAAGGCACGATCGACGAAGACGATTTCCTGGACCAAATCTACAATAAAATGAATGGATAAAATTTGGGATTTCCTACAATTGATTGGTTTCCAAAGGAAATCATGTCTATTAATGAATGTCACACACAAAATTTGAATCAAACCCATCATTGGCTCTACTCATTGAAAATATAACCCAAGAAAATGTGTATTCCTACAAAGGAAACTACTTCATCAGAATCTGACCCCTTCATTGAATCCAAAGATAAAAGTAAGGAACCTGTAAAGGATGTAAGGATTTGATTTGTGAGCAATGGAGGAAATCAAAAAAATCTAGATATTCTAACTAGTACTATGATTACATAACCCTTTCCTGTTTCTTCCTCTCTCATCACCCATGTTGTTGTTAGAACATTAGCCATAAGTAGGGTTTAGCCCCTCTTAAGTATTCTTAAGTTATAAAATTTAGTTTATATATATATATATATATATATATATATACACACACACATATATATACATATAATTTTTTTTACTTATTTAATATAAAATTTAGGTTATAAGGTTTAATTGATTATTTAAAATCAATTTATAAAATTTTAGGGGTTCTTCACAAGAAGACAAACCTGCAAAACCATTTATATAGGGCTCTTGGGGCATAGTGAATTATTCAAATTAATTAGGTTCAAAAAACTGAAATGGAGAGAAGTGGTGAAGGAGAGTAAATTATTGGACTGTAAAATATTTGAGTTTCTCACTATAATGGACATCTACTTTGACCTTGTTTTATTACCTCTATGAGGGTTTCCATGTTAAATTGGTGTTCTCTGTGTAATATCCATTTATTATGTTTATTATTGTTTAATTTGTAATAATAAAATAAATTTGTAATGTTTGGTTAATAACTTGGACCTTGGCATTGTACTAGAGCATGGTATTTAGATACTTTAATTTGATTAAGTTTTATTTAAATTTTTATAACTGTGTCGATGAGTGGGTGGTTACAACCCACAAGCCATATAAAATGAGCCCCATTCAAAAATATTTTTTCTCGCACACACTTTTTTCTCTCACAAAATATTTTAACCCCTTTAAATTTTTGGTGTATTCAGATGGTTGGAGCTGGTCCACCTTGCATTCGTAAGCAATAAAGTATTTTCAAAAATATTTGGCATTGATTTAAATAATTTCTAATGTTTTAATGAGTGCAGGAAATTAATTTACCAAGGTATACAATTTATATGCATGATTCCTAAGAAAGAGAATTACTCATTAACTCCTCTTTACTTTGCTTTGACATTGCTTTTATCCTCTTCATATTTATTTATTGTTGTTTCTAATTGAAAATTTATAATTTTGCACACTAGTCAACATCCTTCTCAGCTTTGATTTCATTGTCTAACCTTTTTTAGCACCTAGTATAGGACCACTCATTACGAACAAGAGCACCTAACTGCTATTGTCCCCTATGGGAGCATATGTCCTCCTTATCTCTTAATTTATCTTTCGAATGTTAATTCTTTCTTTTCTTATTTTATTACCCTTGGTAGGCCTTTAACTTATTAATGATGAAACTTAAGCAAAGGAATCATATACATACATGTATTATTTAACCTCATTAAAGGAGAACAAATTCGAGAGGAACATATAATTACAAGGAGATAATATTTTATACTACCATCAAGGACTGCATTTTGGGATTGCATACTTCACTTCATAGGAGGGTATATCCTAAATTCTATACCATACATTTACATTGGGAAAAAGTAGTTTTTTTTAATATTGGTAAATAGTTTTTTGAAAGGGACTATACCCTTGTGTACAAAAGGAGGCCTAAAAGCCTGAATAAGAGAGAGGAGCAGAGAAGCTGTAGCAAAGCACAAAAGTTACAGCAAAGAACACCGAAGCCTAGAAACAACAACACAAACGAGACTTAACAGCAAAACAACGGCAACAAAACAGCAAGCCTACAGCCAAGAAGCAGTAGTAAAACTGGACTACTTCTTGGCCGCTTGATCAATACTCATCTTTACTTTTTTCCAAGCATGGTACATACCCAGCGTGGTCATATGAGCAGCATCCGTCTTATCGAGCTCCTCTCTGGTTCTTTTACTCTCTTTCTCATTGCCCCAAAGAGTCATCGGGACACCGCTGAGATGCGAAACACTTCTTGCATGACCTTCGATGAATTCCTCTATGGCCCTGAATGCTGCAATATTATACTCATGCCTAGTCTTCGTTTTCCCAAGGCGGGAGTCTAGGGAGGTCAGTTTTTTGTATATTTCATCAAGCTGGCTATTGCCAATGCTCCCTTCTCCCTCAATGCTTTTTTTACCTTTTTGCTTAGCAAGATTTTTTACCTCATCCTTCAGCAATTTAAGCTCAGCCTCTAAGGCCTCCAATCTTCTAGAAGGGTTATCCGTTGGTGCCGCCTGGGGACTGGCACTACTAATGTTCAGCCTGGGAAAAAGTAGTTTTATCCCACTATTAATTTTGTGTAACGACCCAAAATTTCACACGCAAACAACACAGTAAAATACAGGATAACTTTTTTTTTTTTTACACAACACGACACGACATGCCACCACCAAGTCACAACTAACTCCGTGGATAACTCAATACAAGGATGACCACAAGGGTAACACGGAAATGTTCACACACTCCAAGGATGGTTCACTTTTCTATCTGACAAAACAACATAAGAAACCACCACATAACACACCTACAGATAGGGCAAGCCACAATGAGGAAATTATTGATGGTTATTTATTTTTATGTAACCTCTTTCAATCCTTAACTACAGTTTGCTAAGATTCTAGATATGATTTGTACAATGCTTCTTACAATGCTAAGTTTTCTCAGGCTAATTAAATCTTATCCTCTTCTAACAACTAACAGTTCATTTCACCTTAGGGTTATTTTACAAATTTCACCCAAAAAGGAATAATGTTCACTAGAGAAGCTAGGGTTATCATGTTATATAATTCTTACTCACAAAGATAGTCTCGTCTATGATTTCTTTAAAGAATTCCTTGCTCTCAACTTGGTAACCTCTACGTTAATTTATTTAAATATAACTTTTAGTTCAACTTTTATAAGTATTAAACGACCCACGTTATTTTACTTATGTCGCATTATTAATAAGTCATAGCAAGATTTACTCAACATTTCTTTTCAAGGGTAAAGTTTAATAACACTCATTCACCAGAACAAAACAAGGTTACATCCACACTTAAAATACCAATAATCCAATAAGGTCACTCAACAAGCAATAACCAATATTTTAATATTTTCAATGATGGTCAAATGAACCAAGGTGACCAAAGTTAAGATGACCAAGTCCACAAATACATCATACCAAGACCAAAATCCTCTCCTACATTTTCCACTGTATGTTATCCATAGCTGAACAATATAAAAAGGATTCATGTAAGAACTTCTCAGCTGAGGTTGATGCACAAGTTTACAAGTCTATCCCTCATCTACTCGCTAACATTCCATCTGCAGCAAATATTTACTAGAGTCAGTTCGCTAGAACTGAGCATGATAAGATATAAACCTCACCTAATAACTTATGCCATCTAGCATTTAAATAAATGAAATTTTGCAATACTCCCTATCAAATAATTCCTAGTCATGTATTCAAATCTTAACTGCACATCTCATGATAACACATTTCATACCCATCATTGAACACTTCCCTAAAATATGCTTACATATGAACAACATTTCCAAGTGGCTAGAAGATATGCAACCTTAACCTTGCATTTAATCATAATTAAATTACAGTAACAATAGTAACGCTCATCTAATACCCTCAACCTACTTCACATATAAAAGTGTCCAACAATATTATCTTTCAATTAAATACAAGCACCAACGACATTAAGCTTCTATAATAAATACAAGTGTCAATCATATGATAATCATCAATATTACCCAAGTATCAACCTTTATAGAAAAACAAGGATATGTAAGTATACTTTTGATATTTATCTCACAATAAAAAGAATGTACTTATGTAAACAAGGGTTCCACCAATCAGTAAGTTCATATATTATTTAACTATCCTATCGGTTGTTTATTATCATGTCTTTATATGCCTCTATTAGTATAAGAGTCCATCCCAGAGGAATGAATTACGAACAACAATACCGTCATACTTCGTTAATGAGTACAAGGTACATTTGGCTAGCTAAAACAGGTAAGCGTGGTCCAAGCCACTATAAATGCAAGTATCAACATTATCTCAACTCACAATTGAGATGCAAGTACCAATTTTTAGCTAACATAGTAATCATCATAAATGCCAGAAAATATTCCACGCGCTAACCAAGGATTGAAATAACATATTTATCCTTACCGGTTGCCTGATAGCATAATATATCATATTATATAATTCAACCTCCACTTGCATATCTCAATTTATGGGTATCAATCATTGTCCTATATAATGAAGTTAAATAATTTCAGGTTGACTTCTATCCTTAACGTTATATAAGGTATGAACAGTCCCATTATGTTAGTTGTCACCTTTACTTAAGGCTGTGTAAGAATCCTTTTTAGGGTAGTTCTCAAAACTTCCCTATTCATCTGTTTTGCTACCAAAAAAAAACATTTCAACAAGCTTTGAAGTCAAGGTATAGGATAAAATTTATAATCTCATATTTCAAGCATTGTCTGAATTCATACGCCTGAGGGCCATCACATGTCAATCAAACTTGCAGAATGTACACATTCATGAGAGTTCGATGTATTCATTATTACCTCAACTGATTCGAGATCTAAGAAATGCCTCAAACTTAAGACATATAGTTATCCGCAAAAACTAACGTCTTGAGGCTTACCATATTCAAACGGGTCACAAAATAGAACCCCATTAACACATGTTTCAGGAGCGTTCCAATCTAAAAGTAAGATCATAGTAATAAGAATAGTAGAGGGCCTGGAGAGGGGTGTTCAATAATCCCCAAAGTAAATGATAATCAAAGGAGTTGGATAGTATCTAGAAGGACCAGTAAGAGCCAGTACGACTCTCCCCAAATAGAAGCCTCCAATCCTAATGGGGGGGGGTAATACTATTATCAATCCACATTAAAAGACCAACACAGTCTTTCGAGAAAATTTCCCGTTTTCACGCCATGTTTTACATAATAAAAACAAGGTAAGAAAAATTCTAAATCTCATTCACATACCACAATATTTCCTACAGAAACCACTATTCATAGGAGTAATCATGGCAAAATGATAAACTAACTTTATAAGGTCGAGAAGCGAGAATCACTGGAGAGAGATCAGCTCATACAAATTGTGATTAAAAGTCATTCGGAAACCCATTTCTTTTGGGCATCTCGTTCAAGAAAGAGTCAACATATATATATATGTAAATAAATATTAACTAATATCAAGAATCCAAGACGTTACTAACTTAGCAAAAGAAAATCACACATCAACAATCCAAAGGAGACATCACATATACAGAATTCAAACAAAACTATAGAGATTGATTTATCTAAATGCTAAAGTAAATAAATTATTAAGAGAGAGGGTTAGGGCTTATCATGCCTTTAATGCGCTTCCCAAGGCAAGAGCACGCTGAAACAGGCCCTTTAAGGTAGTAATGAGCCGAGGTTGGCTGCTACTAAGAACACCAATTTCCGAAGACCAAGAATCACCGTTACAGCATGCATATTGCCCAAGAATACCACCAATCAGACCAGTAACCAAAGGTGCCTTTTCTGAGTTCAAACAGATATCATTCCAGCCTGTCAAAAAGCAACTCCTAACGCTAGTGCTGTGGCAATCGAACTATTCACTAGCACTTGCATCCAATCCCGTTGGCCTCCCTCCTTGTATTCAGCATCATTTTTGCGCTTCTTTTCAGTACCAAGCTTTGTGAGCTTTGAGAATGAGAAGAAAAACATGAGGAGGAGAGCTCCAAACATGAGGGAAGCCATGATAGATGCTGACATTACCAGGAACCTGGCAAAACCACCTGACAGATTTAAAGACTTCCGCCGAACAGCCCATCCTGCTATGAATAATGCAAGCGCCACACTAATGAAGGCTTTTATTACCAGGTTCTCCAACAGCAAATTGTGCTTCATGAATATTCTGATATGAAACAGATCCTCCTCTATGAGATTCTCTTCCATGAGTTGCATTGAAAAACTAGCAAGGTCCCAATAGATAATCTTTGTAATAAATTTCATCAGGTCTCCTGGTAACACTCTTACTGTCACTAATTGATTTGGATAAAATAAAAAATAAAAACTTGAAGGAGAATCCCAAATTTGAGGATGCATTCAATACTGAACAGGTAACAACAATGTTGGACAGCGTGCTTGTTGGAAGCGCTCAAAGAGGATTCTACTATATTGTACACGCCTGCTGCCTGGCTAGAGCTATTGCAGTCTATTGTTGTGGATCCCCAACAAGAACACACCCCGCAGCACCCATTGGAAGAGGAGGTAACATGCCTACTGTACCAGCTTGTAGCTTCATCTATAACCACCATACCAGACCTGCGTGGCCAGCAAGGATGGCGGCCAACAGTCCTCCATGCTAAGAAAAACCTTCCTCCATGTTTCTACATGCCCCCCCGAATTCCAGGTGAGAATAGGATCCAATGCGGCCATGGAAGGCAAATAAAAAGAAGGGAACGAGGGCCAGGCGCACAGCAAAAAAGGAGGCAACTTTTCTAACATTTTTCTCCACCAATCTACACACAGTTCACCCTCCTAAGGTCTCACGCTACCAGAGCCAAAATTTGCAGGAAAGTGCGGCCAGCAAGGCCAGTTGGAAAGATACAAGACAAGAAATGTTAAAAGAAGAGAAGTGCGGCCAGTATGGAGGGAAAAGGTGCCCCAATCCAGCAAAGGTCAATTTCATCATTAATTTTACAGCCGACTAGGGCAGAAAATAGGCGGCCCAATTAAAATCTCCCACTTCTCACCAACTTGTCAGGGAAAAAATTACTTATCTACAAAATTAAATAAATCTAATTAATCACAATTTCTTTTTTTTTTAAATAATTCCGTTAGGTCGACAAACTGACGACAGTAACCAACTGCGAAGTATAACTGACGTCCATTCTTTTATTATTCATTTTTTTTATTATGTTTTAAAATGCTGCGACACCCGACGGGGTTCGAAAAGTCGCTTAGGACTTAGCACAAAAGTGACAACAATTAAAATTAATAATAATACTAATAATAATAATACTAATTATTTAATCGAGAGGTCGAGCATGAGCGTGACCAAAACTACGGCAAAAATATCTGGCAGGCAACAAACAACAATCAACAGGAGGTTCGATATAACAAGAACAAGGTCTTCCTTTAATAGGATAAATCGCGAGGGATGTTGCGGGCCAGCAACCAAAACATCGACATTGACGCAAGCAAGAAAGCTCAACAAGACGACGACAACAACGTTTCAAAGGGAACACAACGGCGTTCAGCCCTTAGAAGCTCGGTCGCCACAGAATAACAGAGCAATGACGAATGGGGGCATTACATTCTCCTCCCCTTAAGAAAGCATCGTCCTCGATGCGACATAACATAGTGAAAAATAAAATAAAATAAATAAATAGTACGCAACCACAAAAATAATTAAATAAATAAATATTCAATATGGGTGCAGCTACGTTCTAAGGTTACGATTTCAGAGGCACAAGCACGGCCACGGGGTGGCCTTAGGAACATTTGGCAGAAATTTTAACTTCCAAGGTTCTGTGAAGATTTGCAGTTCCCTCTTATTCATTATTTCATTAGTCTCTTTCCGTTAACATTATTTTTAGTTTAATTTCTGAAAAAAATTTCATTGTCGAAGAGTTTTAGTTTATTCCTTATTGTGGGTGCCCCAACATGAACTGCTACACAATCACCCTATCGGGGTCAGACAAGACACTATAGATTAACAAACACATAAGTATATACTTCATGACTGAATTACATCACAAAAAAAAAAAAAAAATTACTCAAATATGGAAGGGAATAGGCACGGTCCACATAACATAGTACTTGTCACACAATCATGATTGACAAATAGAATACTTGAGCAAGGTGTACTACGACAACAAGACATTTCCTTAATTCCACAGATGAAGAATTCACATAACTCCGAACATAAGCTACAGGTACATAGGGTACACTAGGGAGCCACAACCATAACCAACTCTTGTGAGCACACACACATCATAACACTACCCAAGTATTACAAAGCAACTCCATATAACTCCCAAAGAGAAAGAAACATAGTGCCAAGCCAAGTCGGGTCACTCAACCATAGAGTGCCATCAAAAATATCAGGTCACTCAACCATAGAGTGCCATAAAGAATACCAGGTCACTCAACCATAGAGTGCCATCTCCTTTCTCCTTTTAATGAGGCCGGGTCACCCTATGGCCCAGGCACATAGAGCCCCGTCACCCCTAACCCAAGTGACATAATAACTCGTGGTCCAACAACCCGCTAGTTATCTGTAACTCCTTGGGGCGTACCCCCATACAACGAAGCGGGTCCATAGGTCCAACCATTCCATGGTGCATCCCATGACCCTATTCCACACATCACGACAATAGAACCAGCATAACAATCCGATCAGAATGCCAAGTGGCAAAGTACAAGCCTTGGGCAAGGCGGTACAATCTTAAAATTTAGAAGAAGATTCAAAACCAAGCAAAACAAGTGACCAAATGGCCATAGTTAGTGCAAAAATCAGAATGTTAGTACCACAAACCAAGGAAATGCCCAAAATGTAAGCATGGCAATCAAGAAAACTACTGGTCCTTGCAAAGTAAAGTAAAAAAACTCAATTTAAAAATAAAATACACTTTTAATAATGTCACATTACAATAACTGTGTGGCCTTATCTAGCCACCAAAGGGGTACTCAACGAGTTGCTAGCACTCGGAACATTGAGCCTCAGCTCGTAACAATATATATCAATAATACAACTGTCATCATCTCAATCAAAATTAGCTCGCCACAACTCCAACAAGGCTCAACATAGTCAAAATCACATAGGTAAAGTCCATACGACAACCATATCAGGAGAGAGAAAGAAAGTACATGTCACCATCAACTGAGCCTAAGGTGTCCGCGAAACACAATATGCATGACACCCGTTGAACAAGTGTCACACATACCAAACAAACGAAAGTGGGTTTTCAGTCTATGTAAGGCTCCACTTCCTATCTCGTACTCGGCTCGAGTGACTGGTCAACGGTACACATTTTCTCACTCCATACATACACAGTTTACCGATTTCCCTCAGGGTCGGTTAGTGTAAGGCTCACAACATAACATATGACTACATCACTAACACCATGGTGGTACACACATAGCTACCATAACGTCTCACGTATGGTATGTATACGGGGTAGATCACAATCATACAATCACAGGGCGCAATACATCACTTTACCACATTCTGCACCCAAAGTGCAATCACAATACGATAGGGTTCATACACTCACTGTATGACCCTAAATCACGACATGAATCATTACATATCACACAACTCATACATATGATGGACATAGTAACAATCACAACATAACATTCATTTGCTACATAACAAGGTGATACACACATTTCTTTAAAACATGGTAAAAACATCATGATACAACTCATTTCATTTTACGTCAATCTAGTCATACAACACATTGATACACCTACATATCACAATATGCCACAATGCTCCAACACTACGTCATCCACATTATAATTCTTGTCACACATCACAAGCAGTAATCTTACACGTGAACTCTTCATAGAATCCACAAGAAGGAGAGAGAATACTCCCATCCCCAGCACATCAACATGATGACAAACACGCACTAAGTGACATACACATCATGTGCGTTCATATTATCACAATTACGACATCAATCACATCACGCTTATACCACATTACTCTTCCGATATAAACCACTACCATGCAATACCCTCACCTCCATGTAACACTATCATGTACACCATCATCATCATGTAATACCATCACATCTTCAATCCATCCCAGAGGTTCGAGAGCATGAACCTCACTTTGATACCAAATGTAACGACCCAAAATTTCACACGCAAACAACACAGTAAAATACAGGATAACTTTTTTTTTTTTTTTTGCACAACACGACACGACATGCCACCACCAAGTCACAACTAACTCCGTGGATAACTCAATACAAGGATGACCACAAGGGTAACACGGAAATGTTCACACACTCCAAGGATGGTTCACTTTTCTATCTGACAAAACAACATAAGAAACCACCACATAACACACCTACAGATAGGGCAAGCCACAATGAGGAAATTATTGATGGTTATTTATTTTTATGTAACCTCTTTCGATCCTTAACTACAGTTTGCTAAGATTCTAGATATGATTTGTACAATGCTTCTTACAATGCTAAGTTTTCTCAGGCTTATTAAATCTTATCCTCTTCTAACAACTAACAGTTCATTTCACCTTAGGGTTATTTTACAAATTTCACCCAAAAAGGAATAATGTTCACTAGAGAAGCTAGGGTTATCATGTTATATAATTCTTACTCACAAAGATAGTCTCGCCTATGATTTCTTTAAAGAATTCCTTGCTCTCAACTTGGTAACCTCTACGTTAATTTATTTAAATATAACTTTTAGTTCAACTTTTATAAGTATTAAACGACCCACGTTATTTTACTTATGTCGCATTATTAATAAGTCATAGCAAGATTTACTCAACATTTCTTTTCAAGGGTAAAGTTTAATAACACTCATTCACCAGAACAAAACAAGGTTACATCCACACTTAAAATACCAATAATCCAATAAGGTCACTCAACAAGCAGTAACCAATATTTTAATATTTTCAATGATGGTCAAACGAACCAAGGTGACCAAAGTTAAGATGACAAAGTCCACAAATACATCATACCAAGACCAAGATCCTCTCCTACATTTTCCACTGTATGTTATCAATAGTTGAACAATATAAAAAGGATTCATGTAAGAACTTCTCAGCTGAGGTTGATGCACAAGTTTACAAGTCTATCCCTCATCTACTCGCTAACATTCCATCTGCAGCAAATATTTACTAGAGTCAGTTCGATAGAACTGAGCATGATAAGATATAAACCTCACCTAATAACTTATGCCATCTAGCATTTAAATAAATGAAATTTTGCAATACTCCCTATCAAATAATTCCTAGTCATGTATTCAAATCTTAACTGCACATCTCATGATAACACATTTCATACCCATCATTGAACACTTCCCTAAAATCTGCTTACATATGAACAAAATTTCCAAGTGGCTAGAAGATATGCAACCTTAACCTTGCATTTAATCATAATTAAATTACAGTAACAATAGTAACGCTCACCTAATACCCTCAACCTACTTCACATATAAAAGTGTCCAACAATATTATCTTTCAATTAAATACAAGCACCAACGACATTAAGCTTCTATAATAAATACAAGTGTCAATCATATGATAATCATCAATATTACCCAAGTATCAACCTTTATAGAAAAACAAGGATATGTAAGTATACTTTTGATATTTATCTCACAATAAAAAGAATGTACTTATGTAAACAAGGGTTCCACCAATCAGTAAGTTCATATATTATTTAACTATCCTATCGGTTGTTTATTATCATGTCTCTATATGCCTCTATTAGTATAAGAGTCCATCCCAGAGGAATGAATTACGAACAACAATACCGTCATACTTCGTTAATGAGTAGAAGGTACATTTGGCTAGCTAAAACAGGTAAGCGTGGTCCAAGCCACTATAAATGCAAGTATCAACATTATCTCAACTCACAATTGAGATGCAAGTACCAATTTTTAGCTAACATAGTAATCATCATAAATGCCAGAAAATATTCCACGCGCTAACCAAGGATTGAAATAACATATTTATCCTTACCGGTTGCCTGAAAGCATAATATATCATATTATATAATTCAACCTCCACTTGCATATCTCAATTTATGGGTATTAATCATTGTCCTATATAATGAAGTTAAATAATTTCAGGTCGACTTCTATCCTTAACGTCATATAAGGTATGAACAGTCCCATTATGTTAGTTGTCACCTTTACTTAAGGCTGTGTAAGAATCCTTTTTAGGGTAGTTCTCAAAACTTCCCTATTCATCTGTTTTGCTACAAAAAAAAAAACATTTCAACAAGCTTTGAAGTCAAGGTATAGGATAAATTTATAATCTCATATTTCAAGCATTGTCTGAATTCATACGCCTGAGGGCCATCACATGTCAATCAAACTTGCAGAATGTACACATTCATGAGAGTTCGATGTATTCATTATTACCTCAACTGATTCGAAGATCTAAGAAGCGCCTCAAACTTAAGCCATATAGTTATCCGCACAAACTAACGTCTTGAGGCTTACCGTATTCAAAAGGGTCACAAAATAGAACCCCATTAACACATGTTTCAGGAGCGTTCCAATCTAAAAGTAAGCTCATAGTAATAAGAATAGTAGAGGGCCTGGAGAGGGGTGTTCAATAATCCCCAAAGTAAACGATAATCAAAGGAGTCGGATAGTATCTAGAAGGACCAGTAAGAGCCAGTACGACTCTCCCCAAATAGAAGCCTCCAATCCTAATGGGGGGGGGTTATACTATTATCAATCCACATTAAAAGACCAACACAGTCTTTCGAGAAAATTTCCCGTTTTCACGCCATGTTTTACATAATAAAAACAAGATAAGAAAATTTCTAAATCTCATTCACACACCACAATATTTCCTATAGAAACCACTGTTCACAGGAGTAATCATGGTAAAATGATAAACTAACTTTATAAGGTCGAGAAGCGAGAATCACTGGAGAGAGATCAGCTCAAGCAAATTGTGATTAAAAGTCATTCGGAAACCCATTTCTTTTGGGCATCTCGTTCAAGAAAGAGTCAACATATATATATGTAAATAAATATTAAATAATATCAAGAATCCAAGACGTTACTAACTTAGCAAAAGAAAATCACACATCAACAATCCAAAGGAGACATCACATATACAGAATTCAAACAAAACTGTAGAGATTGATTTATCTAAATGCTAAAGTAAATAAATTATTAAGAGAGAGGGTTAGGGCTTATCATGCCTTTAATGCGCTTCCCAAGGCAAGAGCACGCTGAAACAGGCCCTTGAAGGTAGTAATGAGCCGAGGTTGGCTGCTACTAAGAACACCAATTTCCGAAGACCAAGAATCACCGTTACAGCATGCATATTGCCCAAGAATACCACCAATCAGACCAGTAACCAAAGGTGCCTTTTCTGAGTTCAAACAGATATCATTCCAGCCTGTCAAAAAGCAACTCCTAACGCTAGTGCTGTGGCAATCGAACTATTCACTAGCACTTGCATCCAATCCCGTTGGCCTCCCTCCTTGTATTCAGCATCATTTTTGCACTTCTTTTCAGTACCAAGCTTTGTGAGCTTTGAGAATGAGAAGAAAAACACGAGGAGGAGAGCTCCAAACATGAAGGAAGCCATGATAGATGCTGACATTACCAGGAACCCGGCAAAACCACCTGACAGATTTAAAGACTTCCGCCGAACAGCCCATCCTGCTATGAATAATGCAAGCGCCACACTTATGAAGGCTTTTATTACCAGGTTCTCCAACAGCAAATTGTGCTTCATGAATATTCTGATATGAAACAGATCCTCCTCTATGAGATTCTCTTCCATGAGTTGCATCGAAAAACTAGCAAGGTCCCAATAGATAATCTTTGTAATAAATTTCATCAGGTCTCCTGGTAACATTCTTACTGTCACTAATTGATTTGGATAAAAAAATAATTAAAAACTTGAAGGAGAATCCCAAATTTGAGGATGCATTCAATACTGAACAGGTAACAACAATGTTGGACAGCCTGCTTGTTGGAAGCGCTCAAAGAGGCTTCTACTATACTGCACATGCCTGTTGCCTGGCTAAAGCCTGTTGCAGCTATTGCTGTGGATCCCCAACAAGAACACACCCCGCAGCACCCAATGAAAGAGGAGGTAACACGCCTACTTCACCAGCTTGTAGCTTCATCTAAAAACCACCATAACAGACCCACGCGCCAGCAGGGAGGAGCGCCCCAAGGTCCCGCACACTCAGAAAATCTTCCTCCACGTTTTCTACACGCCCCCCCCCCGAGTTCCAGGTGAGAACAGGATCCAATGCGGCCAGGGAAGGTGGATAAAAACAAAAGAAACATGGGACAGGTGCGCAGCAAGAGAAAGGCATGCATTTCTCACGTTTTTCCACCATTCACAGACAGTTCGCCCGCCCAAGGAGATCCCACGCCGCCAGAGCAGGAAGTTGCAGGTTTGTGGAAAAGAGAGAAGCAAAGTTAGGGCCAGTTGGAGATGGCCAGCAACAAGGAGAGAAGACATATCTGCACAGAAAGATCCCACACACAGCCCCAAAACAAAACAAAAAACAAAAAAATGCGGCCAGGAGGAAAGAGGCGTCCCTTTCCAGCTAAGAGGTCAAAACATGATTTCAATAAAGCTGACAAAGAGCAAATTTAGGCGGCCCAAGGCAAATTTGCACTTCCTCCACCAACAAGTCAGGAAAAAATTACTTATCCATAAAATAAATTAAATCTAATTAATCACAATTTCATTTTTTTTTTAAATAATTCCGTTAGGTCGACAAACTGACGACAGTAACCAACTGCGAAGTATAACTGACGTCCATTCTTTTATTATTCATTTTTTTTATTATGTTTTAAAATGCTGCGACACCCGACGGGGTTCGAAAAGTCGCTTAGGACTTAGCACAAAAGTGACAACAATTAAAATTAATAATACTAATAATAATAATAATTATTTAATCGAGAGTTCGAGCATGAGTGTGACCAAAACTACGGCAAAAATATCTGGCAGGCAACAAACAACAATCAACAGGAGGTTCGATATAACAAGAACAAGGTCTTCCTTTAATAGGATAAATCGCGAGGGATGTTGCGGGCCAGCAACCAAAACATCGACATTGACGCAAGCTAGAAAGATCAACAAGACGACGACAACAACGTTTCAAAGGGAACACAACGACGTTCAGCCCTTAGAAGCTCGGTCGCCACAAAATAACAGAGCAATGACGAATGGGGGCATTACAGCATATGCATATTTTTATTCCTTTAATGTGTGCTTGAATATTTTGTAAGTATCTAGGGTTTCTTTTACAACATGTGCGTCAAAATGCAGGTGTAAAAAATATGATATGACATACAATGAAAATAAGTGACAAAGAAATAGATCTCAAGATATTCTAGAAATGTAAGAACCCAAAATAGACACTAGCACCTGGGTGGCCCTGTCCTTTTCCAGGTGGTTATGTCCTGTCAGTTTCTATATCAATGTCTTAGTCACAAATCCTAAGTCTAGGAATAGCTATTTCAGATCATTCACTAGCCTAGAATAAGTCTATACCTATAGTTATAAGTTTATTTATTATCTAAACCCTATCAATTTTTCTTGCATTTTATTTTTCTTGATCCTACTTATTTGCAATTTTATTTATCTAATCAATTGTGCCCCTATACATTAGATTTAAATTCTGTTAACTCATGGATTAATTGGTTTACTCCTAAGATGATGTCATATGATCCCAATAGAGCTACATATATGTTAACCTTGGTATTAAATTCATTAAACCTTAGTTCATTTTCAAACAAACATTGTTATACCCTAGGATCCCCCTAGTTACCATACTATATGGTTTAATAATTTTCCTTGGACCCATATATCTTAGGAAATTTTGATAATAACTTAGGTGAAATGAAACATTCCATGGATCCAATATCAATTAAGATTGTAACTGATAAATTAAACAACATACCCATATTATTTATAGGTATGGGTTGGTACTTTGTTTGATAGTTGGTAAACACTATATGAATCCTTTGATATAAATATTCATGTTATTAGGGAGTGTGTTGGTTTTCTAGTTATTATTATTAACTTTATGAAGACAATTATTTGCATAATGATCACCTCTACATTTAAAACACACCGCAAGTGTTCCTTTATACCCTATTAGTTTATTCTCTTCCATGTGTTTTTGGGGAACACTATTAAATTTACCAAACATTAATTTATTTCCCCACACACCAATATTAATCTTCCTTTGGAAGTGCTTCTCTTTCCTATTTTAATTCTTCCACTAAGCTTCTTGAAATGTTCAGTATTATTTTAAGAATACTTTCCTCTTTTTTTATTTCTTTTATATGAACATTGCTTGTTATCTCTATTCATATTTAATAGCCTTATAAAACAAACAATCTATTTTGGCCTATGCACATCCGGATCACCAAAAATAAATGGTCTCAAACCAATGATAAACTTATAGATTCATAACCTTTCATCCTTCTAATACTACAAAACATACTTGAGAAGTTATGTGAAATTATGTCAATATTCAATCAAGGTAAGGTTCCCTTATTGAAGATTTTTTTAACTAACTAATGTTTTAGTAAAAATATAATTCTAGCAACCATCTTTTCCATAAAAGAATGAAAAATTGACCCAAATTAATAACATCAACTAGTAATCCCATTTCAAAGTTATCATTGTCCCATCACGTTGAAGCCTCTTCGAAAAGATGATAAGATCCCCAAACCTCCTTTGTCTCTTCCCAAAAATCACAAATTTTAAAATAATTTTCCATCTAAACCGGTCATGCTTCTATACCATCTTTAACCACGGCACTGTAATACTTTAGTGGGTTGATATTTTTAATATCCTTAGCTAATTCAATGGAGAAATGAGCCTTCTTATCCCTTGTTGTTACTCTTCATGGCTAGAACATTTGTGATCATCTTGTTTGTTATCTTATTCTTGATCCCCCTTGTTTTCCTCATTAGATTATAGAGGACCTTTAAGCTCCCACTCAAGGGAACCATACGAGTTCTTATCTCATCTAAGATGGTAAAAATTTGATCTCTCTTGACTTATTTCTTAGAAATAAAATTACGGTTATCTTTGTTAGGGTTCACAACACTAACATGGGTACGAACTATGATATCTATTGATATTTATCAATTATGTTAGAATTTAGGGAACAATATTAGGTATGAGTGTTGAAAAAAATATTTAAGACTATAATGTAATGATCTATCAAAAATGTAGAATAAAGTCTAAGTTTTTAACTTAACAATTTAATTAGTTAATAATAAAATAATGATAGTATCTACAATTATAAATTACTTATTCATGGATTAAATTCTAACCACATCTATATACATTCTCAAGTTATGTTTTGTTTAATCATGTTAATGCTGAGGCTTTTTTTCTTTCTCTATATGTGTTTCATCATAATTTAATTCCCATAAACGCCATAATGTGTGTGTGTGTGTGTGTGTGTGTGTGTGTGTGTGTGTGTGTGTGTGTGTGTGTGTGTGTGTGTGTGTGTGTGTGTGTGTGTGTGTGTGTGTGTGTGTGTGTGTGTGTGTGTGAGAGAGAGAGAGAGAGAGAGAGAGAATTATAGGATTCCATATTGTATCTCATATAGTTGCATATCATAACAAAAAAATGTTACATTTCATATCTCATAATATTGATATTTATGTCTAGATATGATTATGAGTAGTTTATGACTCAATTTCAATGAAGCAATACATATTTTTATACATATACAAATTTTTCCAACTAATTGGTCTTATCATTATTATTTAAACATAACTTTTACATCATAACCTTATATTTAGTTTTTGAAAATTAAGATAACCAAAAAATTACAATTTCCATTATATACTTAATAAGGACAACAACCTGCACAAAATTGAATATAATAACAATAATAAATATAACTAACTTCATGTCTTGAATATTAGTGCAGTTGAGGGATAATATTGTATGATAATTTTACCTCCAACCATAGACCATGAAGGATCTCCCTTCACCTTCTAGAATGGAAAGTGGGATTTCCCTTCAATGAACGAAGGGAGTAGAAAAAGGCATTCATCTTAGTTTGAATAATGAGTTTATAAATAAAATTCTACCTCTATTGTACATGCATCTAATCAGCTGAAATAGGTACTCCAATATTATATTGGTGTTCAAAATAAACATGCAACTATAAGGAAACATGAATAGATAGTGATAACAACAATCTCACTACGTTGGCTAAAGAATACTACATTATGTGGGTAGTATGAAAATATCAATGTTCAAAAAATATAATAAGATAGCTCTTAGTTCTTACACATCCATATCATGAAACACTACGTATCAAAAAATGAGAGGAGGATGGTCTCAAGAGGGAGGAAGAATACCCTATTGACCCAAGATTTGTCTACAAGGCTAGGTTAAAACAAAAACTCAATAAATCTTAGCTCATATACAGGGAGACACGTGCAGACACACATGTATATATGCTTCATGTACTATGTGATTTTAAAAAAAAAATCCAATTCAATACATAACATCTCAAATCAAGATATTTTGTCTTTGAGAAATCATTATTTTCTTCCAAAACATTCAAGACATTAGTTTATAATCCTGCATATTATTTTCTTCTTCCATCTTAATAAAAAGATGTAATAGATCATAAATAAGACCTGGTATCTCACAAAAGAATATATTTATTGACAATTTACTCAATCCAAATTTCATTGAATGATCTTTGGTTATGCAATGAAAGTTTTCAATAGTTAAGGATACAAAAACCACAAGGAAAGGAAACATTCTTATGCTAATTATTTCCTAAACATACAAATTAGATTCCTTTAGAAACCATTTATATGACATAATCGATACAGATAATCTAAGAAAAAAATATCATCTAATAAAATTTAAACATCCCGATCACATGATGTAGGGATAACCAAATATATTAACAAATTTAATGATCTTATTGAGAAACCTAATTATTCTACAATCTCAGTTATGATTCAAATGTATGAGGTTCTTATTATGTGTACACACCCCAAAAATACTCATTACATATTTTAACATCTATAAATAATATTAAATCCGTATTACACTCATATCCCCTCTTAGGATTAATTAATTAATCATATCACTCTTATTATATCCCATTAGCTAATTATATCAGCTAATTTCATATTAAAATAATTAAACAAATCCTACACATATCCATTTCCACCTCACCTCTTATCCACTTTAACTTCACTAATTAACATCTCAAGTTAGCTAGAGAAAAACAAACCAATTAAAGATAAAATCATTAAATATATCCAAGAGGAAAAGTTTAGATTAAATTAAATCATGCATTTGAGTTAACTAAACATATCCCATAAAGTATGTCATTCCAAAATTAATGCAAAGTTCTTTTCAAAGACAAAAATTGCGTCACTTTTTGGGTGAATAAAAAAAGACATAAATTTAATATTTCAATGCAAAAGCTAAAAATATTCAAAGACATACCACCTTTGTCAACTCAATGATAGCTCAATCAAGTTTAATACAACAATTTATCTTACCAATCAAGTTAGAAACTCAAACAAATCTCTTCAATCATGCTTTTGTTAGCTTGAGATTAGACAAATCAATCACAGAAACCAAGGATTTTTTATTCTCTTCTCTTCTCTCATCTATAAATATGCAGTCATTCCTCTCCATTCTTTATATTTGGAATATTTGATATTTACCTTGTTATCATTTTCAAAATTCCATTCAATTCTACATGTCATTACGTTGTCCTTCTGATCATGAATCTAATAATCAATTGAATAATTCATTAAATTACTTTGCTCATAGCTAAGATCTACTTCCATTCAAAACATATTAGGATACTTCATTCCAAGATTTAGCAGTTTCATTTGAGGTTACAAGGAGATAAGAAGAAGGATCAAATTTGTACTTTTGTGTTGGTTTCCTTCTATTGTGTAGTATTTCTCTGTATACATTTTTGACACACCTATTGGGACAAACCCACATCTTTTTTTTACAAAATTAACATTATTTTTATGTTTTTCTTTCTATTTAGGAATCGAACTGACCAATTTTTACGGAATTTCATGGAGTAGATTGCGAGTAGTTTTAATAAACTAGTCATTTTGGTAGTGATCTAATATTTTTGTGAAAGTACATGTGATTTGCACTTCCATGATATCATTTTCACTAGCGTAGAAAGTAATTTGGACTAGCATTACCAGATCTACATCTCTGTGCTCAACCTTGCATTTTCGTCATTTTTTCTACCCTATTATTTTATATTAATCTTTTTTATAGATCTGCATTTATGTTACTATGTATGTGTCTATGTGACTTTAGGTGCATTTATGTTTTCATTTGTGCACTATTGTTTCTCCGGTTTTCTATTTGTTCTACAGATCTGTGCTACTGTGACTGAAAATGCACTACAATGACTTGATTCATGTTACCTTTTTGTTGAATGTATTATTGTTATCTTGCATGTGTATCCATAATATTTACTTTTGTTTATGGTATTTTACATTACAATTATTCATATTTACATTTGTGTCTAACTCCTTGCGTTAGCATAGCTAGCTTGTGCATTTTTTATTTTCAAGTATTTTGTATTTAACAAGATTAGATCTGTGTTCATATTCTTGTGCTAGCATGATCTGCAAATGTGATTGTGTTATACCAAATGTGTGTTGTTGTAAACAAAAAGTTAAATTACATACTAACTAGTTATGCTAGAGTTATGCATTAATTTAAAGTTTAATTTTCAATTTTCTAGCATCTTTGTTTTTATTTCCTTGTTTTCTGTGCTTTGTGGCATTGATCTACAACTTAATTTTTTAAAGAAAAACTAAATTCAATATTTTTTCATCTCCTTTCATTTCTACCATGATCAAAGACCGTGTATTCTCTTCTCTTATGCCTTTGGGTGATCCTAAACATAACAAAAAGTTAAGATCTATTTTTAAATCATTTTACTAATCATCTATTTTGATCAAAAGTCATGTATACTCTTCTCTTGTGGCTTTGGGAAAGCTTGAGGATCAGAAATGACCGCAATCTTTTGTTGCTCGTTTCTTCTAAATTTGTGTTTATTGGAAAAATTAATAATCAATTTTGTACAGGATCACTTCATTGGGAACATCTGGCCAAGATCGAGGAACAAACTCCTAACACATTTACATATAAGTTTCCATCGTCAAAGAAAACTAAAACTTGCTAAAAATTTGCTAAAAACCTCTTGTAAATGCATTTACCCTTGTCAATGCATTTACCCTTGTCAATTATGTAATTTTTGTACACATTTCTAGTTGGAAGAATACTTCTTATAACCATCTCATGCATTTGTATTTGCACATAGTGGATGTGGATTTCATCAACACTTAAACTACACTGGTGATGTGTATTTCACCATAACACACAAACACATTTTGCATTGCATTGTGCTTGATACTTAGTCTCAAATAATTTTTGGTATATATCTTGCTTTTGCCCCCCACTAATAAGTAATGCTATCGTGATTAGGGTTACTGAGAGTATCACATAATATAGCTGTAACAATGAAGTTTGTGGCATCATCCATATATGTCTTCAGTGAGTAATAAGGACACCATTAACATTATTCTTCATCACCTTTCCACTTTCTCATGAAGCCTATGCATTAGACGTGGTGATTCACTCCTCTAAGCATGTTAGTAATGATTAGGTGAGTCACTTTCAGTATTCTAAGGGCTCCCCATACCACTTATTGCAGTGTCTAGATTTGTTCTGCTTGGTCAACAAACTCATCCGAAGGCTGTCAAATGGGATTATGGTTCCTTTACAAACCTTTCTTATAAGTTTGGTTGATTGAATCAGTGTAGAGATTTACCGTATGCTTAGTTGAGGTCAGACACATGTCTCAATATAAGTGGTTAGTCTTGTCCCTAATTAGAGTTGATGATATAATAAAATATCAATAAATAAATAATAAAAAAAAATTGAAACATAAAGTTTAAATATTAAAATTTAAAATTATGAGTTACAAAAACAAATTTAAAATATATATTTAATATTGGGGAAATGGGAGTGAGAAATTATCGGAGTGCATTTGGTGGATGAATTGGAAAACTAAAGGTATGGAGTTCATGTGGGTGCCTAAGAAAGTGCGATAGTTAGTGGATGCCTTAAGGTGTTTGACCATTCGATAAAAATAAAATAAAATAATGAATTTTTAAATGATTTGATGAGCATGCAAAGTTTGGAAAGATGCGTTTGGGAAACAATGACAATGACCATTTCCCTTGTCAATGTTATCTGAAAGTTTGGTTTTGTCTGCTTTACAATCGTAAATGTGTTGGGAATACAAGAATGAGGTGGATCCAATGCCATAGTCCTTGTTTTTCTGTTCCTCTCATCTTGTCTTAAAATAAGAGCTTTCAAACGTAGTATGGAAATCCATCTTTGCATAAGGTAGATTTTTTTTATCAGATTTCTAGTTGTAGCATACATAAGACATAGGGTTTCTCAAGAGGTAGACACCATATTTTACCATGTGCAAAAAAAAAGGGTCTCCAACTGATCTAATTACCTTTTCTAGCTTACCCTCTATCTATGCCAAAAGGGCACCGTGGAACAGGCTATGGACAGTCTACCAAATCATATATATAGTGGAATTTTTTGGAAGTTGTTGCAGTTCTAAACACTCTGATAGACAATGTATGCAAGTGTGTAACCCTTCAAAAGGTGCGTGGAATATTTGATAGAATTCCAAAAAGAAATGCAGCTCACATAATGCAATGTGTTGCAGGCTAAACATAAATGGATTTTTTGAAATGGATATAGAAACTTTCAAGAAAAACGTATTTGCAGGCCTATGCAACCTTTTCCAGTATCCTCGCAACCTGTGCAAAATGGGATCCTTTGAGCCCGACGCGGACACCTGGAAGGATTTTAAAGGAGGTATTTTTGGTTAGATGTTATTGCATTGTAAATACCCTGGTAAGTATGTATTCAAATGTGGGAGCATATGCCTAGAAGGTGAACTATTTGAAATAACACCTTGAACAAATGTGGCCTTACATGCTAGCAATGATTGCAGGATGCACACAATGGGTTCGTTGAAAATACTTTAGAAACTTTCAAATAGAATGCAATTGAAAGGTGTAAATCCAAACTGCCACAACATTTTCCAGCGCACACCCTGGTAGGGACGTGTACCAAAGTTTTGGAGAGGTTATCCTGCTATATGTTTTAGTTTTTAGTGCGCTGGTATTGATGTATGCAAAATGTGGAAGCTTGATCTTATCACGTGAATTATTTGACAAAATACTTGGGAGAAACGTGGGTTTAAGGACAACTTATCATTGTATTTTATGTGGCAGCATTGAGAAGGCACGTGAAATTTTTGATGAAATTTTTTTATTGGTGTTGAAAATAAAATAAAAAATATCGTTTGGTGAATTAAATGAGACACATTATCTAATAGATAATTTAACCTCTTCTTTGTACATAACTAGAAAACTAACCTTGAATCTAAACACTACTACCAAATTACCTCATTAGATGTTTGGAAAAATCATATATTAGTAATAGATATTGAAGCCATGTGGTTGGTGAGTCAAACTCGAAACTGAGTAAAAACTACCTCTTGACGACCTTCTGGTGTGTTAATAAAACCCGTTTTTGATAAGTTGCAAAATATCTTTATAGACCCCAAAATGAGAAAACCAAACTTTTACCATGTTAGTTGTCATATGGAGTGTTTTACCAAACCCTAGGTTGTTCCTCGAATGTTTGTTTGATCATTTTTCATCATGCATTTAGGATCCTAGTGGACCATATCGTAACTTCAGAAAATTGATGGCAGTTAAAAACTGTAGTTTGGTTTTGACCCACAATTTAGGCCATGGGTGGAGAAATAGAATTTGGATTTTACATACCTCTAGTATTTCTCTATGAAAATCTATACCAACCGTTATTTTGGAGAAAATAACATTGTAAGATATTTTTTCATGTGGGTTTTGTAGGCCCCTGGTCGTTGGGCGATGAGGTCATTTACGTGCAATTATGATCGCTAACTCTAGAAATATGGACACCAATTGAACCCAATTCACCAATATTGGGTTCTTTTAGCTCCAACCATTTCCCTGTAAATAGGGGGTAGGTAGGGATTTTAATCCTTGTGTGTTTGAGTCTCAAAGATTGTTTTTGAATGAAGATTTTTGAGCTACTTGTCTAAATTTGACATTTTTTGGAAACTTGTAAAAAAATGGGGGAAACGGTTGTATGACCTTATTTAAGTAAAATATAGATCAAGTATCTCTATAATCACTAACATATGAAGGAAACTTTCTTTTGATGCTTATTTTGAAAATAAATTTATTGTGGAAAAATAGTGTTTTTCTCCTCTCTATGCCTCTTTTTATTTTTGAAAATGAATGTATTTTTGACTCTCTTCATATGTGTGTTACGTGTTGTGTTCATTATGAATAAAAAAATTTGAAATCATGATTTATGATAGAATCGTAGGTAAGGTATCATGATAGCATTTTTCTTACCATGTTATGATTGCAGGTACCCAAGATAAGAAGAAAGTGTAGCATTGTTTTCATTTTGTTAATAATGTGTTATATTTGAAACACATGTAATTATAAATGGATGAATCAACACTATTGTTATAAACATGAATGTTTTTTATTAAATTATGTGATGAGTATGAAATTATTAGCTTAAATTGGTATGTTGGAAAATGGGCATTCTATTTTGGGAATGATTTTAATTACGAGTTTATATGTTATTTTTATGGTTTAGATGTTTTGAAACAATCATCTACCATGTTAATTATTATATTTCCCTCTTAACACTTGTATTATTTGGTAAAAAATTAGTATTCCTAAACTATCAAAATGAACCATTTCTTGTTTTATTTTCACTTTTAATCAAGTCTTGTTCAATTTTTCAATACCCCTATCATCCTAAGAAAAACCTTAAACCTATCACTTGTTGTTTCTTATCTTTCACCTTTGAATGACCTCATTAAGATATCTAAGTGATGTTAGTAGAGTCACTTTACTAGTCTACCCACACATTAATCCCTTATTTTTGACTCCATTGACCCCCCTCTCAAATTCTATTGATCTTAGGTAGGTAGTGACAATATACCTTGGGTAGTACAGAGGATTTGCAAGATAGGGAGGTTGGATTTCTCTAATGTTAACTAGTAGAAAGATGTAGATCCCTTGAATTCAAAGAGGAAATAAGTAGACCTAGTACCTGTTTGTTACTCAAACGTGCACCCACATCTCAAATCTAGAAGGATCGAGGTGTCTGAGACCACAATGGAACCATCCCTAAGTTGTGGGACCTTACAAGCTTGGGATGGATCTTTGAAGAAGGCTAGTTCCTTTACCTACCTCTAACACTTATGCTACTCCTAATGCTAAAAGTAAATCCTATACTAAACATGCCAAGGGACTAGGGATAGAAGGATGTGTAGAAAGGGGAGACCCTAAGCTAAGGAAGGTGATAGTGCTAGGAGGAAAGGGTCAATCTCTCTTCACGAGTGGTGAAGGAAATAGAGAGGGCGCATAAGAAGAGGGTGGACGACGTGTGCCATAGATCAAGACACAGGCTTGGCCTTCTAGTGCGTACAACACATGAAAATGAGAATGCAAGCACAGGAGTACGCACGATGTACCAGAAAATGTAGAGAGAGGCAAGATGTAATGAAAAATGAGAAAGGGAAGACAAAAGTTCCACAAAACATGATTTTATTGCTCAAGGGACACACAGTCAGTTACATTCACGAAAGGATGTGAGAATACATTACAAAGATTGTGCCAAGGTCTGAAACTCATAGGAAGTTGGCCACCATTTTGGCATGGTTTCGTTATAACAAAGAGGGATCCTTTTTACAAAGCAAAACTCTGTTATTTATAGAAGAAAAGGAGAGAAGAGAAGGAGAAAGAGAGGGAAACTCAGATTCAAATATCCAACCACAAACAACCAATGATAAATTCCTGCAAATCCACCTAGAAGGCTATCAAATGTGCTTCCCCTAGCCTGTTTGGCATGTAGAAGATGGAAGAATGTAAGATCTGATGAAATCTGGTGGTTGAGTTTGATTAGATGTGTGCATTGATTATCATAAAGACATTTTCCTATTTTCTGCCTACCAAATCCTACCTACATTTGAATTTGAATGGTCCAACGTGTAGCTTATGTCAGCAGTTTTCTGACAAGTCTAGGCATGCGCCAATCTGAGCTTTGTAGCAGAAGATACGACTGTCAGAAGTTTTTCAGAGTCGTTAGTGCACACAAAACACGTGGCGCACACGGATTGACTGAAGAAGTTGGCCAACTATTCATTTGTTTTATATTTTCTACCACGTGTCATGCAATGGTTGGTTGTCTAGATTTGGCACCCTGTTAGCACGATTTGATAGATTACGTGTACCACACTCAAGTCTAAAAGAAGATGACATGGCACAATGACTGGCACAGAAGAAGGCGCACGGTGCGGGAACAAGAGTCAAGCGTGCAAAAGGGGAACAAAGGGGAGGTGCTCACGCAAGAGGAAGGGGAGGAATACTTGCAAGAGATAAGTATGAGAAGGACACGAGCATTCAACTGAGGAAGGGCACATGGCGACAGAGAGAAAAGTGGGCGCGCAGGAGGAAAGCGCAAAGGAAAATGGAAAAGGAGAGAAGAATGCAAAGGGAGAAGCAAGAAGGTGCACAAGGGCACACAAAGGAATTGCAACTGTGCCTAGATGTCAAAAGAACATTATTGAGTATGCGTAACCTAAAATGTGAAACATCAGTGTCAGAATAAAATATGATTTATTCAAATAACTAGGAGAATTATTTGGATAACAGTACCCTATCAAGACCTTAATTGGAAAACAAAACCCATGATAAGATTTGTTTATCAAATTATGTCCCTAGAATATTGAGTTTCAAAGTGAAGCGAAACATGGAAACTACCCCCTTTAATTCATTAGTATTCCTTTCCGTGTTTTAAATGATAAGATGAGTTGTTCTCTATGGGAACACATAATTTGACATTTTGGCCTTCTTTCTCGAACATGGGTCTCATATGACCCATGTGTATCTCATAAGGCACCCAAACAATTATGGAATATATAAGTTTAATTTCACAATAGGAGATAAGATGCAAAAAATCATGTTACCATAAGAACATGTTTTCTTAACATTAAAATATATGAAACCACATCATGGAAATTGTAATGGGTCAACTCTGTTGGGACAATATTCTATAAGATAGTTGGATTGTCCTCTTTAGTAAGCCTTGAGTTATGTTTGGATCCAAACTTCTTTCGTAGTCCTAGAGACTTAGGGGTGTCGTATGAGATTATGTGTTCCTCCTTAGGAACATAGTAAAGAGTATTCATGTGGGTATGAAAATGTGTAAGATGCTTGATTCAAGTCATAATGTACCTTTGGTGACATACATGATGAAATGTCTAGCATGTAATCATATGGTTGTTGTAGAAAAAAAACATCATAATAAGGGGAATATATTGTAAAGTGATTGGGATCAGAGAGAGAGTTAGGATATGCATTAATGCACCATTAAGATTCTAATTGTAAAGGAAATTTGTAACTTTCTCTTAGTTATAGAGGATGTACCCTTGTGATGTTGGTTTAATAATTTTAAGTATCGTGGAGATTACTTGTAATGTAATAAATATTTCAGATAATGTGAAAGTAGATGTGAATTGATATATGTGAGAAAAAGTAATTAGTAATCCTTAGTTACTCATTTGGGAATCAAAACTTATGATGTCTAAATGTTAAGATACTTATGATTAACAATTGAGTTATATAATCTAATTGTAATAAGATAAACAAAATAAATTATATGGAACCCTTATAAGTTAAGTATTAAACAAAATAAAGGAAATGTAGTCTATAGAAAAGGATAATGTGTGTTTACATGTTAAGTGATTTTTAAACCTTTAAGGTTAAATAATAAAATATGATTATAATAAAGATGTATCCATGAAAAAGTGGTGTTGTGGAAAGTACCTATCTTTGATTCTTATATTGTGGTTTGGGCATTTTTTTTACTTGTTCACTTATGAAAGTATGGCATTGACTTGCATGTTGTGTCATCATGTTGTATAAGTTGGTTCCTATTTATACAAACACCTCATGTGATGTGGAGTTTTGTGAGTAAGCCCATGTGTTGTCATGTAACAAGTAATGAAATTCAATTTTTTTCATCCTGATTTATTTCGTCTTGTGTTTTGTTCCATAAAATGTTGGTGTTACATAAGGTATTAGAGTGAGGTTCATGATCTCAAACCTCTAGCACAGTTTGGTGTTGTGATGGTTATTCATGATGGTGGAGTTGGAAGAGTAATGTGTTATTTTTTTATGATGTGATAAATGTGGTACTTGTGATTATATAAATGCACATGTTGTGCATAACATTTAGTGTGGAATTGTTTTGATGTTGATGCATTTTTTGATGAGATTAAGTTATCTCTCTCTTGTGAATTCAACATGAATTTCATGTGTACTACCACCTTTTTGTGTGAAGTAAATGTTTTGTGAACTATGAAAGTATTGTAGTGTATCTTTCTTCTAGGATTTTACATTTGTGTATTATCGTGGTGCATGAAAAAGTGCTTTGTATTGAAATATGTCATATCATGTTAATTTCCACCATGTTCTACTATATTATGTTGTTATATCACCATGTTGTATTGTATTGGAATGAATTTCATGATGTTAAATCAATATACTCATTGCATATATGTATTCATACGTGATGTGATACATTCATATCGGGAATCAATGGCATATGGTGATTTTATGACCCCAAATTTATTGTACTAGCACTCTTGGTGTGTTGTGGGAATCTGATGTGTGGAAAGTTTTGAAATTATCATGTTTTCTTACCCAATAATTATATCATGCATATAATGTTTTGGTTATTGTAAATATACATTGTGTCAGTAATGTAATTATGTGTTATGTTGTATACCCCACACTAACCGACTCTAAGGGAAGTAATCGGTAATAGTGAATGTGTGAAGAGAGAAATTTTAACCATTGACCATTTAATTGAAGCTTGGTATGACCCAGGAAGTGGAGTCTAGCGTAGACTGAAAATCCCCTTCTATTAATTTGGTATGTGTCACATTTACTCAGCATGTATCATGTATATTATGTTGTGTGGAAACCTTAAGCTTAGTGAATGGTAACTCATACCTCTATCTCTCTCTCTCTCTAACTAGTCTTATAGGCGATCTTGTGTGGTTATGACTATGTTGAGCCTTTTGGGAGTTTGGAGGTGATGATTTCGATAGAGAATTTAGTATTTACATGATTTGATAATATATTATATGTATTTTGTGATCTAAGGCTTGATATCAGAGTGTAAAAAAATCGATGAGTACCCCTTTGGTGGCCCATGTAGTGATCATAATGTGTTTTTTATGTGTTTGTAGTTTATTCGTAAATTGATATCCTTCTCTTTTATTTTAAGAACCAACAATTTTCTTAATTGATGTATCCTTAAATTTTTAGGAATTTAATTTGATTTTGTGCTAACAAAGAGGCCTTTGCATTATTGTGGATTTTTATCCATTAATTTTTTCTTAGTTTAAAAATTTCTTTTGGAGTTAAAAAATTTTCTAGCCTAGCCCAGGGATTGGGATTCTATGTCACTTGGTGATTAAAACTGATTGATATGTTTTTTCTAATGTTCTAATGTTCTAATGTGATGGAATAGAGTCATGGGATTCACCTTGGGGTGGTGGGACCAATGGAACTACTTCCTTGTATGGGGGTATGTCCCAAGGGGGTCATAGGGTTGTGCAACATTGAACTACAAGTTACTATGCCACTTGGGTGGAGGTGACGGGACTTTATGTGCCTAGGTCCATTGGGTGACCCTACCTCATTGAATGGAGAAATAAGGTGACGTGGCTCTATGGTGAGTGACCCATCCTAAAGAAATAAGGTGACGGGGCTCTATAGTGAGTGATAAGACATGGTTTTGGCACTATGATTCTTATATCAAAGTGACATGGCTCTATGGTGAACTACCTAACCTTGTTTGGGCACTATGATTCTTTTCTCTATTTGGAAGCACATGGAGTTTTTTTGGGAGGCTTATGGATGATTGGGAGGCATATGGAGTTTGTATGTATGATTCATGAGTTACTCATGTGAGCCTTGTTACGTATTGTGATGTTGATGCTTGATGTTCCTCATTGTTGACATATGCTACTAGATATTATATTGACACTGTGTAGGTACAATCATAGTTTTGAGTGAAGTGAAACTTGTTGCATAAGTATTATCGTGATGCCTTATTGTAATTTAGGCATGTGCATGTGTTAGATCTATGCCTAGGGCATATGTGATGATTTCTATGTTGTGTGGACTATATGTTTCTTTCCATGGTTGGATTAGAAGTCTTGTGATGTGATACAATAATGAAAATGTATTAAAAGGTTTTTGGTGTGTTGTTAGTGTTATGTTTTGGACCTTGTGTGATATGATGACCTGTACTATTGGGCACACTATGAAAATATTAATAATAATAAAAAATGGAATTCTTAACAAGTGATACCATTATAAGCATTAAACATGTGGATGATGAATCTAGTAAAACTAATAAATTGTGAATACACTTATGATAAACACAAGCGAATGTGTTTCAAAATGATTATCAAATTAAACTTTGAATTCCTTATGGATTTGAACTATTGAACAATTAAATATTATGAGATTTGAAAATAAAAGAGGTATAAGGAAAAGATTAAATAAGTAATAAAATGAGGAGAAATGCCGATCTTCACATAACATTAAATAAATAAGAAAATTATAGAATCTGTTGATTTCATGGTGGTATCATTTAAGTGAAAAAGTCCTTTTCCTTGAATGGAAGTTTTCATTGTTGACTTTCTTTGCTTTTTATACATCTAATTAACCTTGGAATTAATTTTCATCAAGGATGATGCTCATATAGGGGAGAGATGTAGTGCTTGGAAATCTCGTGCTTAGTCAAAAATCTCATCCTAAGGCTGTCAAGTGGGATTACAGCTCCTTTATGGACTTTTCTTATAATGTTGGTTGATTGAATTGGTGTAGAGATTTTCCATATACCCAATTGAGGTCTTGCATGGGTATCGATATAAGAGGTGAGTTGTGTCCCCGATTAGATTTGACGGTTAAATAAGGTATCAATAAATAAATAATAATAATAACAATAATAAACTGAAATATACATTTTAAAATAATGAGTTAAAAAAACACATTTAAAATATTTATTTTATATTGGAGAAAGTGGGGGTGAGAAATCATTAGTGTGAATTTGGTCAATGAACTAGAAAACTGGATGTATGGAGGGCATGTGAAGGCATGTGGGTGCCTAGGAAAGTGCGAGAGTTAGTGGATGACTTGAGGTGTTTGACCATTTGATAAAAATAAAATAAAATAATAACAAATTTTTAAATGATTTGATGGGAAAGTTTGGAAAGATATGTTTGGGAAACAATTACCATTTCCTCTATCAATGTTATGTGAATGTTTTTTTTATCTGCTTTATAGTTGTAAATGGATTATGAATACAAGAATGAGGTGAATCCAATGCCATACTAATTGTTTTTCCGTTCCTAACAGCTTGTGCTAAAGTAAGAGCTTTGAAACGTAGTATGGACATCCATCTTTGCATAAGGTAGAATTTTTGTCATATTTATAGTTAAAGCGTATATAAGAAATAGGGTTTCTTAAAAGGAAGCCAATTTTTTTTACCATGTGTAAAATAAAGGTCTCTAACTAATCTAATTACCTTTTCTAGTAAACCCTCTATCTGTGCCAAAAAGGTGGCATGGAATTGATTTAAAAAATAGAATTTTTATACTAAACCCTAATTACAGAGTCACGTATGATAATAAATGATAAAGTAAAGCTTTGACACAAGCACTAAGCTAATAAATATAGAACCCTAAATGTAAGGGAGATAGAGGAATGAACTTAGCTAATTTTGCATTTGATTTCAGACTCTAATGCTAACTGGGAAAAATGATGAATAGGAAGTGATATGGGTCGTTATTGCTTTGAATATTTTTTTAGGTCATGAAGTAGGCTAGACACAGGTTCCCATAGCAGGACAGGGGAACTTGGGCACTAACAACCTCTACTGAGCACATGTTACTGAAAAAATGGTCAGAACTTGATTTCTGGAGTGTCGCAAGTATTTGATTTTGATCTCCTATGTGTCGCAATATGATCCTTGAGGTACCTGTAACCTATAAAAAAATATTCACCTGCAAAACCTACAATACCACATCAAATCCAAAAAAGAAATATGTAATATGGGGATTTAGATTGACCTTGATGGTCACCCAACAAAGTGATCTTACAAATGAGTGTTGTAGTACATCTCATAATCCATGTAGTTCTAGTGAGTGTGTGTGAGAATCGTTCCCTAGGATTCCCTTGTTCGAGTGCACTTGATAATAGGCTAGCTAGATGTAGCAATGTAAATAGAATGTGTGGATGCAAAAATGAATTTCCCCTTCCTATGTTGTGTATGGAAAAAATGCAGTCCCTTGTCCCTTGAATGAGTGCTAGATGGAGGCTTTAGAGTGCTTTAGGAGAATTATGAATGAAAGCTTAGGTGATAGTAATGATGCTTAGAGCTTGGTCCTTTATTTTGGTCACATATCTATGTATTTATATGATTACCTTGTTTGAATTTCGTAATTGACGACTGGAAGGCTAACCCATAAGTGGAAAAGAATCCCAAAAGATAAAACCTACTGGGTGTTGGTGTCCAAAGTCATAAAAGATAAACAAGTAAAATACTAACTAGGTTATAGGGTGTGAAATACCATATAGAAAACAAGAAATAATGAAAAAATACCAAAGGTAGTCGCCAATTACTAGTTTTCTTGCTTAGGAATCATATGACTACTAGTATGTGTTTATGGACCTAGAAATGTACAAAAGTGCATAATTTTGTGTCTACATTTTCCACCACATTATGTTGTTGAGTGAATACTCAATAACATAAAGTAGTTATAAGTTATGTAACTTTTATCCTTGTAGAGTGTGATGGAAATAATGTGCCGAGTGGACAAGTAAAGCGTGAAATGATGGAAAAAATGAAGCGTGGAAAGTAGGAAGAGAATTTTACCCTAGGGGTGAAGCATATGTTTTGTACCATGTTGTTCCTATTATTGTTGTAGCTTGTTGAAGGATATTTCTTATCACATATTAAGGATGAACCTACAAAAGAAGATCGAAGAATTATTCAAATATGTGTATATGAAAAATTTGCATAAGTATGTATAACATGTGAAAGTATGTAAAAGTAGTAAATGGAAAGTGTGCACCTAATCTGTGAAGACTGGAAAAGATAGAAAATGTCTTGAAATGTTGTAGAAGAGTCAATTCTTTGGGAGATCTCATGCCAAGAGTGATTTTTTTCTGAAATCTCATGCGAAGAACAAGTTTTTTGGGTGATCTCACGCCAAGAACAGTTTTTTGGTGCAATCTTATGCCTAATATGATTTTTTGGGGCGATCTCATGCCAAAGATAAAGTATTGGGGAGAAATATTTTTTGTTACTTTCCATCCATGACTCTGTCATGATTATATACCATTGTAGATGGTGTCATCCTATTGTTCCTAATTTGTTCCAACTCTGTCATGATTATATACCATTGTAGATGGTGTCATCCTATTGTTCCTAATTTGTTCCATATGTATTGATTGTTCCGATTGAAATGGAGATAGAATACATTCTTCTTACTGGAGGACTATGCATGTACTATGAAAATTGCTTTGTGAACTGATGTGAATTGTGTTGATATGAGAAACAAGTCATGTTTTCTCCCCTGACATTAGCACCTAAGGGAGGAAAAAGGAACTCAGGAACTTGGGCCCTCCCATATGAGCTTAGGCGCCGGTGTTTGTGTTGTTTTGAGAACCCAAGTTAGGTTTTTGTTTGTTTTGTAACTATATGAATGCTTTATTCTTGTACTATGGAGGCCTGTACTATAGCTCTGAGATGTTTTATGAGGTGACTGATTCAACCAATATATGCCCCCTTGTTTGGGGTGCATATGACATTGTTAGGGTATGTAGCATAAAGAGAGGACCTGATGTTGAACAAAAATATGTCCCTATAGGGGGAGGGAATGTGCATGGTAAAAACCAAGGAACATGAAAATAAAGTGGCTAGATATATGTGTTAGTAGAAAAATCTAGCAAGCATGTCATAGAAAAATAGCGTAACAAGAAAATGTGCATAAAAGATAGACCAAAAAAAGTGGGTTTTAGACATGGGACATCACTCACAATGTCATAAGACAATCAGGGCTGAAGCAGCCAAAAGCATAAAACCAATGATCAAACAATATATAGGGGATATCCCGCAAATAATAGAATACAAGTAGAAAGAAAAGGCAAACAGTTTCAAACAACCATGGTGGAAAATAGTTCCTACAAGGCAAATGCTACACATGAAGCACTCGTTAGCATGCTAGAAACATAAACAGTATGTCAACATATGTGTGTATCCATAGACAGTAGCATGCTAGGAGGTAAAATTTATAAATAATGAGATAATAGCACCTGCGATGTATGAGAAAGTAGATGCACCAAGAGCCTTAGTGGGATTGGTAAGAGGTATAGTGTCAAACATCATTATATCATGTAAATATATATATATAAGAAGTTTGCATTCAAAAATAGAAAAAAGTGAACACACATGTGTATATAGAGAAGATATTGACATACTGAGTATCAGTTTAGTAATGGAAACAAAGTGCACATGTAAGTATAAACAAGAAAGAATAAGTGTAACCAAGATATGCAATATGTTGTGTGTATGGGTGAGATGGAATGGTATGCAATGTGTGAATATGGAAGGAGAAAAATGCTCCCCAAGAAATGTCTATGAGATGAGTTTCATTTATAAAATACCCCTCAACAATCAATAATTAACCATAGAACAAGAGTGCATCATTGATAAATGGTTTGATAATGTGTGCTAGAAATACACGATCAATGAATCATAGAGTGTAAAGAGTGTGAGTGAGGTGAGGTTCATTTCATATTTATACCCTCAACAGTTGAGTATGAACCATGGAACTAGAATGTATCATAGGGTAATGAAGATATACTTTTTGCATCAATGTGTATAAGAGAGACTAGATGTAAAGCACTGTGCATAATGTGTATGGATAAAGCATGATACCTCTTAAGTGCATTATTAAAAGTATGTTATCCAATGAGAGTGAAGGGAAATGGTCCTCCACCCAATGTTCAAGGAGATAAAGGCATGTGACAATGCTCTAATATTAGTGGTGTATGTAAAGAATGATGGATATGTGAAGGCAACCTATGTGAAGAGAGAGGCGAGGAACATCAATGTGCAGTAGACCTATGAGGTGAAGGAGGTGATGATAACTTATGTGAAGGACTAGTGGACCTATGAGGATGGAAACATAGTGTAGTATGACATGTGTAAAAAGGATAACTAGGTGTTGAGTATGCCTTAGATTTGAGAGGTCTTGGAGGTCTAAATATTGTAGCTGGTGGAAGAATTCATTAAGAGGAGCTAGAGGTAATTGTGTATGTGGTAGAATTCCTTTAATGGTGAAAAATTGGTTATTGTGTATTAACTTGAGACACATATGATTCATGGATGGAATAACTTGAGCAACACAGAGCCATTGGAGACCTGAGATCATGTCACAGTCTTTGACCAAGGATGCCATGATGAATGACACGATCATAGTGAGATGCCCAATTGTAATGGGAAGTAGAATGTAGCCAAAATATTGAGGATCTGGCTATGAAATAGTAGAAAGTGGAAATTTGATATCCAAAAGAAGTGCAATAGAGCACACACAAATAGGATCCTCTAGATAGATCATGGTATTATTTCCAATGTTTCAACCAATAGAAAAATTGATGTGTAATGAATTAGATGTGAAAGTAGTGTATAAATCATGATCTGAAAATGTAATGAGTGGTGGAGATGTGTCAGTAGAAGAGATAATAAAATCAAGGGGCTTCAATGAAGGAGGGGGCACAACATGATATGTATGATTAGCCTAAGCATCACTAGTTTGTGTATCATGTTTTGGAAAAGGGTCATTTAATATTTTGAGATTTTTGTTATCATTGACCGGTTGAGAAGAAAAATAAGATGGAGTAGAAAGCTCTAAAGAATGCTTGTCAATGAGATCATGTATGCGATATTAGAGCTTGAAGCAGTGATTGGTATAATGTCCAATACATTGATGATATTCACATTTTGAACTTTCGTCTTAATGGATTCCACAAGGGTAAGATAGATCAAGATTAAGAGGTATTGAAAGAGTGATTAGATTGCTTTCGAGAAGTTGAGGAAGAAGAAATAAAGGTGTACATGGAAATTTAGTAAATGTACACTTTGGAGGTTACCATTGAATCTTTTTAGGAGGAGAGATGACATTGATAGTTTCCTTTGCTTTAGTAGGTTTAGGAGAAGGTTTGAATGTTGACTTAGATTGAAACCTAATAGAAGAATATGAATAAGAAGAATCTTGATATTTGAGCTTTCTCATGGAGAGTAGTTTGACTTCACATATTTTTAGTATATTACATAGTTGATCGAATGAAGGAGAGGTCTCAAAGGTAACACTTTCCTATAATGGTGTTAAGAGACTTTGAACAAATAGATCTTGTAATTCAAAATGAACAAGTTCATTTTTCATCTTAGCTAGAGTATTTTTATAGTGTAATAGATAGTATGCTAGATGTTCATTATATCATTGTTTATTTTTTGCCAAATGTGCATAAGATATTTTAGTGATGATATTGATTGAATAATGAGAAAGAAAAGCATCAGTTAAATGCATAAAATATGTTACTAAATGAATAGGTAGATCCTAAAACCAAGGCATAGCATAATTTGAATATTGTGAGGAAATACCTTAGCGAGCAACGTATGATCATCCACATAATCTAGACATGCCACATGAAAATCTCATTTATGTTCCTGAGGGTCACCATGGCCATTGAAAATGGGAAACTTAGGGGTGATAAAGTTGAGAGGAAGTGTGTAAGAAGAAATGATAGGTGTGAAAGGTGTATGAAGAAGGAAGGAGGAGTTAAGAGATGGAGAGGCATGTGAATTAACTAACTAAAGTTGAAGGATTTTAAATTGTTGGAAGAGGGGCCAGGTTGTGCATTAGAAGAATTGGTGTGGAGGAAAGGAGTGGTAAAAATAGGGGAAAAAGTAGGAATGTTGAGAGGTGGGGTGGAGGCCATGACAGCCGAAGAAGAACCTACAATATGTACTAACAGATAATCTCAAGAGTGTTTGACATCAAACAAAGCACTAAGAATATGTGTTGTATGAGATGGATTAGCATGTAAATCTTGAAAAAAATTAGTAAGATTGTCTATTTTCTCTTGATCAACATTAGTATCCTCATCATAAGATTGTTCACTATCATATGTTTCAATGTCTTTTAGATCAACATTCTTCGATTTAACAAAGGGGTTATCAGATTTAACCATTATCCTAGAGGAGTTGTGAATAGATGGAGGAAGCTCAATGAATTCAAAAAAACTAAAAAAACCTTTATGAGTAACATGCATAAGAATAAACCCTAGAGAGAATGTGGATTCAAGCGATGGGTTCACCAAATGATTTAATAAAAATAGAAATTTAATGTTAAACCCTAATTACAGAGTCATGTATGATAATAAATGCTAAAGTACATATTTGACACAAGCACTAAGCTAATAAATATGAAACCCTAAGTGTAAGAGAGATAAACAGACTTATATTATTTTGTGCTTAATCTAGGACTGATACAGAGTGGGGAAATTTCTAAAAAATAAGTGGTATGTGTCATTATTACTTCGAATAAATTCATTAGGTCACAAAGTAGGCTGGACACGGGCGCCCATGGATGGACAAGGGTGCCTAGGTGTTGACGACCTCTACTAGGTGCCTGTGATTATGAAAATGGTCATAACATGATTTTTTGAGTATCGCAAAAGTGTCGCAAGTATTCACTTTTGATCATCGGTGTGTCACAATATGATCATTGAGGTAATTGTAACTTGCGAAAGAAATTCACATGCAAAACCCACAATACCACATCATATACAAAAAGAAATATATAATATGGGGAGTCAGACTAACCCCATTGGTCACCTGATAGAGTGATCTTACAATTGAGTGTTGTACTACATCTTAGACACCATGCAATTTGGGTGAGTGTGTGTGAGAATCGTGCCCTATGATTCCCTTGTACAAGTGCACTTGATAACGGGATAGCTAGATGTAGCAATGTGAATAGAATGTGTGGATGTCAAAATTAACTTCCCCTTCTTATGATGGGTGTATAAAAAATGCACTCCCTTATCCCTTGAATGAGTGCTAGATGGATGGTTTAGAGTGCTTTAGGAGCCTTTTGAATGCAAGATTTGCTGATAGTGATGATGTTTATATCTTGGTGCTTTATTTTGGTCACATAACTATGTATTTATATGATTTCCTTGTTTTAATTTTGTAATTTACAGCTAGAAGGCTGACCCATAAGTAGAAAATAATCCCAAAAGAAGTGAGTAATGTGGAAAAGGTTTGGTGGTGCCCAGAGGGATGAGGACACCTGGGTGCTGGTGTCCGATGTCACAAAAGATAAACAAGTAAAATACCGACTGGGATGTAGGGTGTGAAACACCATATAGATACCAAAAAACAAAAAAACAAGGCCAAAGAGAGTCGTCAATTAATTTTTTTCTTTCTTATGAATCTTATGAATGCTAGTATGTGTTTATGGACCTATAAATATATGCAAGTGCATAATTTTATGTCTATAGGAACAAGTTATGGACAATCTATCAAATCATAAATATAGTGGATTTTTTTGAAGTTGTTATAGTTATAAATGATTTGGTAGATATGTATGCAAGTGTGGAACCCTTCATAAGGCACATGGACTGTTTAACAAAATGTAACAAAGAAATGAAGCTCACATAATGCAATGTATTGCAGGTTAAGCACAAATGGATTTTTTGAAATGGCTTTAGAAACTTTCAAGAAAAATGTATTCACAGGTTTTAATATTGACTCTACATCCTTTTTTAGTATCCTTCCATCCTATTCAAAATGGGAGCCTTTGAACACGACATGGACATTTGTCAGGATTTTGAAGAAGGGATTTTTGGTCAAATATTATTGGATTGCAAACACCCTTATAAGTATGTATGTAAATGTGTAAGGATACACATGACATGTGAATTGTTTAAAAAAAATCCTTGATGAAATGCATCCTCACAAGTCAACAATTATTGCAGGATGCACACAAAATGGGTTCATTGAAAATACTTTAGAAAATTTCAAGCATAATGCAATTGATAGGTGTAAAGCCAAACTATCACAACCTTTTCCAATGCACACCTTTCCCATGCCATAAAAATATCATGGAAACTAGGTAGGGATGTGTACCAGAGCTTTGGAGAGGTTATCCTACCAGACGTTATAGTTGTTAGTACACTGGTAGTTATGTATGCAAAATCTAGAAGCATGATCTTGGCATGCAAACTATTTGAAAACATACCTAGGAGAAAAGTGGGTATAAGGACCACTTATTTTTTCATTTGATATGGCAACATAGAAAAGGGATGTGAATTATTTAATGTAATGTATCATCTAGATAGGATTGCATGGAATACAAAAAAGATGCAGCTTATGTTCTTATCTCAAACATCTATACAGAAGTGGGAAGATGAGGTGAGGGCTAGATGATTTAGAGAATGTTTGAAATCATATTTTTATTTGATGTGGGTAAAAAAATAGGAATTATTATGGGTATGCATAAGATGGGACTACTAAACAAGGCCTTAATATTTTTAAGCAAATACAAAAAAAAAAAATTTTAACCAGCTCAAAAACCCTCTCTAGAATCCTCTTATCTCCTTCCAAAATTGAATCTTTGGGGTGGCTTTGTGCGTGTTCAAATAGATTAGAGTCCTTACTTCCCATTTCAATTATTATCAGGCATGGTCATTTTAGCTCCTTCTCACATAATTCTAGCATTTACAATTTTCCTATTTTTATTGGTGTTGAAAATAAAATTTAAAAAATAATCCTTTAGTGAATTAAATGAGACCTAGTATTTAATAGATAATTTTACCTCTATTTTGTACAAAACTAGAAAAGTAACCTTGAATATAAACACTACTCCCAAATTACCTTGTGATATGTTTGGAAAAATCAGATATTAGTACTAGATACTGAATCCACGTATTTGGTGAGTTGAACTTGAAACTTAGTTAAAACTATCTCTTGACAACCTTGTGGTATGTAAATAAAACCCATTTTTGATGAGGCACAAAATATATCTATAAACCTCGAAATGAGACAATCAATATTTTACCATGTTCCTTATGACATGAAGTGTTTCAATTAAACCTAGGTTATTTCTTGAATGTTCATTTCATCCTTTTTCGTCATGCATTAAGGAGCCCAGTGGACCATATTACAGCTTTAGACTATTACCAAAAGTTAAAAAAATAGTTTGGTTTTGACTCGTAGTTTAGGTCTTGGGTGGAGAAATAGATTTTGGATTCCACATACCTCTATTATTTCTCCATGAAAATATCTACCAACCCTTGTTTAGAGAAAATCACCTTATAAGCTAGTTTCCTAGGTGGGTTTTGTAGGCACATGATCGTTGGGTGATGAGATCATTTGGGTGAGATTACGATCACTAGCTCCGAAAAATGGATGACAATTTAATGCAGCTCATTAGTTTTTGGTTCTCTTAGCTTCGATTGTTTCCCTGTATATAGGGGATTAGTTAGGGATTTAAATCCTTGTGTGTTTGAGTCTTGGATATTATTTTTGAAAGAATATTTTTTAGCTACTTGTCTAAATTTGATGCTTTTTGGAAACTTGTAACAAAACAGGGAAAACGGTCATATGACCTTATTTAAGTAAAATATTGATTGAGAAACTCTATAAACACTAACATATGACTGTAGGAAACTTTCTTTTCATGTTTGTTTTGAAAAGAAATTAATTGTGGAAAAGTGGTTTTTTTTCTCTCCTCTCTCTATCCCTCTTTTTATTTTTGAAAATGAAAGTAAATTACATTTTTATCTCCGACTCTCTTTAGATGTGTGTTATATGTTGTTTTCATTATAAATAGAAAATTTGCAAATTATGATTTATGATAGAATAATAAGAAAGGTACAATGTTAACATTATGTTGACCATTTTGTGATTATAGGTACCTAGGACAAGAAATTGTAGCATTGTTTTTATTTTTTTAATAACGTGTTATCTATGAAACACATGTAATTGTAAATGGATGAGTTAACACTATTGTTATAAACATGAAAGTTATTTATTAAATTTTGTGATGAGTATGAAATTTTTAGCATATGGGTATGTTGGAAAATGGGAATTTTATTTTGGGAATGATTTTAATTACGAGTTTCTATGTTTTGAAATTCATCTACCATGATAATTATTATATTTCCCTCTTAATACATGTATTATTTGGTAGAAAATTACTATTCCTAAACTATCAAAATGAACCATGTTATTAACCCTTATTGTATTTTCTCTTTTAAACGAGTCTTGTTTAGTTTTTTACTACATCTATCATCCTAAGAAAAGTCTTAAACATTTCATCTATTGTTTCTTATCTTTCACCTTTGAATGACCTAATTAAAATATCTAAATGATGTGAGTGGAGTCATTTTTCTAGTTTACCCACACATTAAACCCTTATATTTGACTTCATTATCCCCCCTCTTAGATTTTATCTATATTAGGTAGGTAGTGATGATATACCTTGGGTAGTACAAATGATTTGCAAGATAGGGAGGTTGGATTTCTCTAATGTTAACTAGTAGCAAGATGTAGATCCTTTGAGTTCATATGGGAAATAAGTAAACCTAGTACCCTATAAAGAGATTAATTGGAAAATGAAACCCTTGATAAGATTTTTCTATCAAATCATGTCCTTAGAATGTTGAGTTTTGAAGAGAATCGAAACATGGAAACCACCCCCTTCAAATCATTAGTAATCCTTGTCATGTTTCAAACGAGTCACCTATGGGAACATGTAATTTGACATTTTGACCTTCTTTCTCAAACATGGGTATCATATGACCCATGTGTATCTTTTAAGGAATCCAAACAATTATGGACTATAGAAGTTTAATTTCACAAGAGGAGATAAGATCAAAAATCCATTTTACTATAAGAACATGTTTTCTTAACATTAAAATATATGAAACTACTACATGGGAATTATAATGGGTCAACTCTGTTAGGATAATATTATATAAGACAGATGGATGGTCCTCTTTGGTAAGCATTGAGTTATGTTTGGATCCAAACTTCTTTTGTTGTCCTAGAGACTTAGGGCCACCATATGAGTTGTTTTGTTCCTCCTTAGGAACCTAGTAGAGATACTTCAGGTGAGTATGAAAGTGTGTAAGATTATTGATGTAAGGAAAAATGTCACTTTCGTGACATACAAGATGAAATGTCTAGCATGTAATCATATGGTTGTTCTAGAAACTAAACATTGTTAGAAGGGGAAGATAATGTAAAGTTATTGTGATCAAAAGGACAATTAGGATATGAATTAATGCACCATTAAGACTCTAATTGTAAGGGAAATTTTTAACTTGGTATTAGTTATTGAGGATGTACTCTTGTGATGTTTGTCTAAGATTTTAAGTACCTTGGAGATTACTTGTAATGTAATAAATATTTCTTATGATGTGAAAGTAGATGTGAATTGATCCATGTGAGAATAAGTAATTGAGAAAACATAGTTTCTCATTTTGGAGTCAAAACTTATGATGTCTAAATGTTAAGATATTTATGATTAACAATCGAGTTATATTAAGAATTTGATTTTTTTTATGGCAGGGTTACCGATCAACTCCATTCCCTCGCCTTTTGATGAGATCAATCGTATTATGGTAAAATACATTTCTCTTGAAGGGAGATTTGTCACTGTGCCCTCTAAGCACCTTGTGTTTCTCAACCATTTTTGCAGGAACTTTACAGTATGTTTCCCGCACTACTTACTCAACTCTCTTGAGCGTTCTATTTTAGAGTTTCAAAAACATGCATGAGCTGCCCTGTTGCATCAGGGGTTAATTTTCTTGATTCATAAGCTATTCCTTTCCAATTTTCCTGGTCTTCTTGTCTCCCCCAGCTCTGTCCCTCATGCTCCCTTCACTGAAGTGGATACCACGCCTTCCACCCCCTTCACCGAGGCTGCTTCCCCTTCACCGTCCTTCTCGGTTCCCCCTTTCATCCCCCCCACCTCTGCCCCCACCCTTTCCACCTCAAACAGGCCTAGAACCAGATCCTCTAAAAGGCTGAACCTGGAAGCCCCTGTCTTAGGGAAAGAGCCTCAGGACGTTGAGGTTTCTCACAATCTCCTCCACATTAGTAGTTCGGGGGCTCAGGAGACTAATACTGAGAGCACTAGAAAAAGATTGGATGCAATGGAAGCTGACATTCTACTGTTGAAAGAGGAAGTGAAGCAGTTGTCTAAATAAAAAGGTAAGCACTTGAAGGAGGAAGAGGTTGTTATTGACAACAATCAGCTGGAAAGCATATACAAAAAACTTTATTCCTTGGACAAAAAACTTGGCAAAACTAAGACTCACCATGATTATAATATGGATATCTTTAGTGCAATTAAGGAATTTATTGAACAGAACGTTCGCTGTGTCTCCAATCTTAGTGACATTCCAGCCACTCTTTGGGGATCGGAACAAGAAAGCAAGAAAACAATCCAATAGTTGGATATCACTGATCCTACTCACATGACGACTTTGGCCATGTTCACCTCATGGCAGAATATCAAATTCAGAATTGCCAAAGCTGCCAAGAAATAGCTGTGGATCTTCGCTACTCAAGCTGGTTTTTGGCGTAGTACTTGCTGTTATGTTGCTGCTTTTCTGCTGCTCTTTTGCAGTTTTGGTTATGGTTTGTTTTTTCGGTTTGCTGGCACTTGGGTACACTAGTTATTATGACTTTCTTGGTTCTTGTTCCTTTTGTTGTTTCTCTCACTCTTATTCTGGCGGTTAGGCCTCCCATTTTGTATATAAGGGTATAGTTCCTTTAAAAAAACTATTTACCTTTAATAAAAAAAAACAATCGAGTTATATAATTTAATTACAAAAATATAAACGAACTAAATTATATGGAACCCTTATAAGATAAGTATTAAATGAAATAAATGAAATGTAGTCTAGAGAAAAGGATAATTTTTGTTTACATTTTAAGTGATTTTAAAACCTTTAAGGTTAAATAATTAAATATGATTATAATAAAGATGTATCCATGACAATGTGCTGTTGTGGAAAGTACTTATCTGTTATGTTCATATTGTGGTTGGGTCATTATTTTTACATGTTTGTTTATAAAAGTATGGCATTGAATTGCATCTTATGTCATCATGTTGTATGAGTGGGTTCCTATTTTTACAATAATTTAATGTGATTTGTAATTTTGTGGGTAATCCCATGTGTTTTTTTGTAATCATTAATTAAAGCCAATTTTTTATCCTAGTTTATTTGGTCTTTTTTTGGTCCATCAAATGTGGGCGTTACACTTATTTCCCCATATAGATTTGGTATATTAGGACTATGATATATCAAAATATGCATCTATTTGGAGAGATAAGATCCTTACATCCACCCATGTCATGACATACTTATTTTCACATTTTCATAAAACATTATCTTACTCGATGGATTTCATGCCTTTAAAATCCAAAAAGATCTAAAATTATATCATACTCATGGCTAGTTGTTTTTAAACAATAAAGGTTATGTCAAAGTTACGCTCTCAAAAACTTGTCTTAGATAATCACTATTTTACATTCTAGTTGAAATTAAAATTTGTGTTCCTCAAACACAAATCCAATTCTATTAAGTAAAAAAAATTGAATCTCCACAATCCATTTCCTAATCTGAATCAATCTCATCTTAATCAAATCATAACATTAACTCAGAATTTGTGTTCTATAAAATCAAAATCATCTTATCCTTCACATAGTTAATCCAATTAGAACCAATATCTTTTCTAATCCAAATCATCACCCAACCCATCCAATAAAATTGAAGTCTTATTCTTTGGATACAAAAATCCAAGTTTAATCAAATCAATCCTAAAACTCTAAATTCAAAGTAATCCAATTAAAGTAAAACCCCATTTAGATAGCAATCAAATCCTTATCATTTGGATACCCACATCTAAATATAAGAAAATTTAAATTAATCCAACCAAACTCTAAAATCAATTTAAATAAAATTAAAGTATTATATTTTGGATACCTACATCCAAATCCAATAAAATCCAAATCAATCTAGCCAGAATCAAAAATCACATCAATCTGAACCAAATAAAATATCAATCTATTCAATTTAAAAAAGAGTTTATTTTTCTGTGTAATTAAACATCAAATCAAGCACCCCTTGAGCTTAGATGTGGACATACAAAAATTAAAAAATACATCAAATGAATATTTATTAGAAAAAAATCATGAGATGTCAAAATAAATCTCTCACATGGCCTCTCAAGTCAATGAAAAATCACACAAATAACCAATCAATATCTCTAGTAAAGAAACTACTCCATGTGAAATCAAACAAAGAAAATTCAAACCTTTCAGAGAAAATATTTCTAGCATACTCCATCAATTAGCAAGTTCTAAAATGGTCACCTATCAACTAAAAAGACCCTTCGTAAAAGGGAAGCCAAAACCCATGTGGTAGAAAGAATCAAAATATTGTGAATACCACTCCATCAATGCCCATCTTATGGATCATGGTTCGAATATTTGACATTACATACAAGATTTACTTAACAAAAAAGAAATTAAAGTTTAAGACACCTATAATAACAAAATTCCAAATGAGAAATTGGAAGTAGTCTAGGACACTTTTCCAACTCATGGTATCGATGAAAAATATTAAGGTAAAGGTCAATCATCAAATAAGGTTGATCTTGATTTTTTCATTTCATTGCTAGATCCAACATCTAACATCGTGATTACCATCAAAATCTCCACCCCTAGCCTTTCTATAATAACATAACAAAAATAGGTTTGTAAAATGTTCATAATACCTCAAACATCCAATCCTAAGTATACTATTGTTCCAAAACATCCATCCAATGCAAATTCGTTCTCTGATTCTTATGAAAATTTCAAACACTTAGAGAAGACATCTATGCAAATATCTCTCATGGATTTACTCCAAAATTCACTTGTGCTTCAATTAATCCTTTCTCATGCACTCTAAAATGCACATGTTCCTTTTAGTCACTAAATCACGCACTTTAGAAAAATATTTAGTCTCATTCTCATACTACAATTCATATGGTTTTGAGTGAGGAAAGTACTAATTAACCCATATCCTTTGACCACTTTACTTTTATTTCTTCCATCACTTCCGATCCTTCAACCATACTTTCCCATTCAGTTTTTTCATTCATTTTTGTCCCTATTCTTGAATGGGGCACCCCAGGTGCCCTAGTCCCCTTTGGGGCACCCTGATCCTCTTTACACTTTACTCTCACTTTTAGGGCACTTTTTAGATATTTGATCTTTCTATATTTTTGGTGGTCATCATTTTCAGGGTTAATTAAAAAATTATAAAATGAGAACCATATAAATATAAAGTTATGAGAACATAATGAGGGACCATGCATGGAGCACTAGTATCTCTACCTAAGGTTGCATCCATCAAAGAAATCTAAGGCTCCATTTACATCCATATAGCTCCATCACTAGGGAAAGGTCCGGTTCATCTGCATCACACTTCATAGGAGGATATTTGATTATATTCCATACACCATTTACTTACATTCTACATCAATTTATTTCAACCTACTCACAAAGTGTGACTATCACATGAGCACATAGGGCATGATTTCTACACACACACACACACCTATAACTACATTGTGTCTAAGATGTAGTATAGTGCTCAGTGATAATTCCATCCATTTTACAGATGAGCACAGTCCAACCCCTTCATATGCATATTTAGTTTTTAGGGTTTTTATGCTTTGTTTGGGATTTTGTAGGTTTTTCCTCCATCTCTGATTTATAGCAACATCTAGCGCAATTTAGGGACATTCACATGAAAGGAAGCAAAGACATGAAGTCACTCAATGACAACTAGAAGGAGGTTCCCTAGTCATTTCCATATATTAGGGCACCCATATCTCATACCAAGGCTCCCCCATCCCTTTCAAGGCACCCCAGACTACTTAGACAGCTCGGATCTACACTTTTTGGAGCTCTTGTGCGGTTTTTTATTTATTCTGTTCATTTGGTATTCACTATGACACAATCTCGAGGAGTATGCGAATTAGCCAAGGCATTTCTAACCCTCTTTTCTCATTAGGGTTTCACATTTCCATTTACTTAGTTTCTTGGGTCATTTCCTCTATTTATTTATCTTTCATTTACAGCTTTTCATAGCATTAGATTAAAATAAATATATATCATTATTTTCCATTTTAGTTGTATCATTCCTAAGGATATCAATACAAGAAAAATTCAAGTTATAATCACAACTATTTTGTCAAACAATCCAATCCTATCATTTGGTCTTCATGAATTTTTAAATATAAACATTATAAACACAAATTTCTTATACAATGAAGCATTCATCACTAATCACAAAATCAAAAGAGTTCTTTTAGACAACAGAGAAACATTGAATATTTACTCTATGAAATAGTTAAGATGCCTTAGATTCCCATATGTAGATCAATCCTTCACTCCCCACATCATTCCATTAATGGGTAAAAATGCATTGATGTTGAGTTCCTTTTACAAATCCAACCATCTACATCTTCTATTCCACCTATGTTGTAAATTATTGATAAAGTTGTTAGAGAATATGAACTTCAAAATACCCTTGACATCAAAAAATCATTTTTAATCACACATGGATGATACAAACCTAATCATTGAAAACCTTTCCATCCACACTGTTGACTTGGACCTTTCCTTCTCAAGTATCATAAGTCAAGACCAATCAAATCACATAACCTTGGACCTTGTCCACCCAAGTCTCGTACATCAATACCAATCATAATTCATAAATATGAACCTCTTCTATAGTGATGATTTTGTTATAAATCCTAATCTGTAAAAAAACTAATAAGAAAAAAGTGAAAAAATATTTGGCATATCTAACCCCTCACCAAAGTGCTATTTACTAATCAAAGTGATAAAGAAAATTGTTATAATTCATAGGTATTCTCCACATTGAGGGAGGATTCTTGTAGAAACAATCTGAATCCATTATAAGATATCTCAATCATAACATCATCATATCTTCACACTCTTCACCTATAAGACACAAGTTAGTCTTGTTCCTATTATGTAGTTTGTATCTCACCCCCTTACAGTTTCTCCCATTCTAGATGTTTTTACTTACAATCTTGTCTAGAAGCTTGCTGATGGAAAATCCCCCTTTCAAAAACATATCTCCTTAACTAGAAAGCACTAAACATTATTTAAGGATATAAACAAGCACAATAAAAATAAACAAGGAAAAATAAATCAAAAGATACAAAAATTACAAATCATTACCCCATTCATCCTTCAAGGTCTTCGACAAAGAGTCCACGCTTCTTACTGGTAGTGTGAGACTGGGAAAGGAGGAATATATCCTTTCTCGCATACATTTTTTCTTTGGTGTTGAGCCCTTACCTCTTACTAGTGGCATGAGGTAAAACTTAGGGGGTAATTTAAAAAACAAACAAGAAAAAAAAATCCTTCAAACAATTTGAATCAATGTGCTTAATCCTACAATATCCCAAAGAAGTAATTTAGATGCTCATGTTAGGAGAGATAACCATTCCTTATAAAATATCTTGCCACTCAGTAAGACACCTATGGGTCTAAGTATAGTCATGACCTATAAAGTGCAAAACATCTTGGAATCGGTCATGTAATATTATTTAGAGATGAGTCACATTTTCCAAATGGATCATTGCTAAGCATCATGTCTTTGCATCCATTATATTCATTTGCACATCACTATCTCATTTGTCTTATATCCTTCTTGGCTCTCAATGTTGAGCCCTCACATCTTACTAGTTGTGTGGAGTCAAGGGCAGAGTTAGTCATCCTATCACTATATCATCTACAATCTATTATACCAATGGAATAAAATATTTACAAGTTTTTTTCACATGTGCTTAGACAGTGCACCTTTTTCCAAGTCAAAATCCCACAAAAAATCAAATATTCCAAAAAATCCTCAAAAATCTAAATAATCAAAAAATCCAAAACAACAAATATTTTTATCCAAAAATCAAAAACATCTAAAATTAGTCAAAAATTAAAAAAATGGACAAATTATTTTCCACAAAATCCTAAACATCCACACATTTATCAAACATCACATAAACACTTAAATTTTATTACAAACAATATTAAAAAAATCATAAAAATAATCAGTGAGACAAATCAACAATTATCCAAAAATGCAGAACATTTGACTCCTATCCCTGGTGTCTATTCCAA